>JAJJWX010000059.1:0-1331633 GCA_023529315.1 Papaver bracteatum
AAGTGTGTATACTCACTTGATCATGATCTATTATTTGTTGAGCTTGAGTTGTTGAAAGAATGATTAAATGCTGGTTTAATCATTTACTGAATTACTGCTGGGTTCAGCATTAGATGATAAAACCTAATTAATTATTAAAATATGAGGGACTGACCAAGGGGTTATGAAACTAGCCCTGGGTGGTCATGGGATCAAATGATGATCGCTTCGTCAAATTCGAAATTATTCGGAGAGTTTAGGACCCAATACGCGCAATTGTGCAAATTAGGTCAGATTGTGAGATACACGTGGACTGGCTCATTGCGAACCAAAAATCTAACCCTGGTCGGTCAAGGTAACATGCTTTCATCGTTGAGACGTCTGTGTTTCTGTTTTGATAATTTTGATATTTTCTGGTGCTCATTTGAGCGACCATTTGAGAAAATATGACAAAATTAGGTTTTCCGATAAAACCGTCAAAACTTCATCGGATGAAGGAAAATAATGAAAAAGTGAAAATAATATGGAGTGTGGGATCAATCATGATCTGTGGGCAAGGTTGGCCGGCCATGAGAGCCATTCCACACGTTTTCCATAATTTTGTAATATTTTTCATGATTTTAGGGAAATATGATAAAACGAAGGAGTTTTGCTAAAATTAAAGAGTTTTGTTGAAATCAAGGAGTTTCCATGAGAAGAGGGAAACATAAAAAATCATAAAAAATAAAATAAGGGATGTGTAGGCGTGTGGGACCGGCATGTAGCATTACGGCCATCCAGGGCCTGGTCCGTGCGTTTTCCCTATTTTATGCGTTATATCACGATTTGAAGGAATTTTCATAATTTGAAGGAAATATCATGAAATCAAGGAATTTTCATGGGATTATGAAAACATGAAAAATATGCTAATAAAAGAGTGGGACGTGTGAGCCATCTAGGGTTTGGCCGATCGCCATGGCCGTGCACACGGGTTTCCTAATTTTTATTATTTTTCATGGGACCAAGGAAATATCATGAGATTAAGGAGTTTTCATGAAATTAGGGCAATAATAATAAAATAATAAGGAAATATGAGGTGTGGGTCCGATTGGGACCAAGGCATGGCCGATTGGCCAATGGTCACGCCCCTCATGCTTTCCTAATTTTATATTATCTACTACGTGCGAAGGAAGCATGATCATTGTTGTATGCGTCAAAAATAATTACACTTTCTCACTACTCAAAATATAAAATATAGCAAGGGCAAGAAAGGATCGATCCCACGAGAGGTCTAGGTTGTCTCGTTGTTTCGGTTTCCTATATAAAATACCGGGAGTTTTCTGATTTTTGTATACTAAAATAAAATAAAAACAAATAAAGAAAGAAATAATCAAGTCAATTCAAATATAAAATATATTGGTTAAGGATTCATCTTCATTCACTAACATGCTTTCAAAACAATTGTAGTTGCAGAATAATCTACAACTACACCCTCAATAGAATTAGTAAAAACTAAAGAAGTTCTTGATGATGAATAACAATTTTCTTATTAATGTTCTCAATTGATTACAAAGAAGTATCTAAATGGAATTAGAATAGTTACAACTTTCTCTATTCTCTTTCTTAAGATATTTTCTAACACTCACTAAAAGAACCTCTCGAATTTTACATTTGAACTCCTATTTATAGTAAAACTTATACAGCTGTATATGAATTGCGAAGTATCACAACTCATACTCGCAAAATTACTCCATCCTCGCAAAACTTCATATTTCTCCCGCTACTTCTATCATCGTATCATTTTATATCTCTTTTCTCCTTTATTTATTACGATACTCGTGAACTATTATCTTGCGATATTCAATTACCTACAACAATAATTAGAATTGATATTTAATCTCAACTTTTATCAAAAGCCCTAGGATATCTTGATCGCAAGAATATCCGCAAATTCCCTTTTATTATCAACAAACACATTAAAAGATGCGAGTATGAGTTCTATCTAAAAGAACAACCTAACGTGTAAAAGCACTAAATTAAGTTTAATTCCCAAGATGCATTAAGTTCTATGAAATCACGCCAATCAAAGCAGCGTGAAAACAGCACTAATTAAATTTAACAAAGGTCACGAATCACTTGTAATTATTAGGATGCATCACTACAAGCAATATTCACAATTATGCTACTTGTATTCAAGGAGTATCACTTTTCGTATAATAAACCCTAAACTAGCATTAGATATGATTATGAGTTCTACCAATTTGCAACTTGACAAAACTAATATTCAATCATGGAACCTATTTTCAGAGAATCGTGAACGATAATTATGAGACAAAACTAATATATTGAATCAAAGAATCATGCTTTAGAAATCCAACTATTCCATAACCAATAATAAAATTAAGTACTCATATTCAAGGAGTTCATAACAAGAAGAAAGAGAAATCCTATCATGTTCACAAACCCTAGAACAAAGTAGAAGATAATATCTAATAGAGAAAAGACTTCTTTTTATATGTTTCTCAATTTCCATAAAGGATACTCCTTCCAAAAATTAGGTTTTCTCTTCAAAGTACATTAGATGAAAATCCACCAAGCCCACAAGTAATAAAAACCCATGTATAAAATATGTCCCAAAAGCGCTCGAAAAACCTGGTTTTTGGCCGGAATCTAGCGAGAAAGGTCTCACAAGCAAACCGAAATCTTCTTCTCTGATGGTTGGAATATTCTCGTCACAAATAATCCAGCATATTAACCATTGACCTAACGGTCATCGTTAGTCAACTTAGGGTCATGGAGTCTGCCTAACTCACATTGACCAGTTTGGCCAAGGTCATGGCAACCATTGTTCTTCTCTCTCCATCCATGATGGGCAGAAGTCTCCCGCACATTGCCAATAAATCCAACACCCTATCCTTCATTCTACAAGCAAAGATAGCTTACTATCTCCTCCGACCTTCAATTCCAACTCCATTATTTCCATTACTTCGCTTTCGATGTCGCTAAACCCTTGTTCACCGCAATTGCATCTGTTCCACAAACTATTCGGTACCAAGCCTGTCTTCAAAGAACTCACTCCATTTTATCCTCCAATCCATAAGCTCTGATTCTATTTCTGTAATATCAACCCAAATTTAGTCCCTCGCGACTCCATATCACCACCATGCTATACATCATGCCTGACCATGATGTCTATGCACTCACCATCGCATTCACCAACCGCACTTGCAATTCCTTCTCGCTCTAAAACCTATCACCGCCCATCTTGCTTGCATTCTCGGCATATCAACTCAACATCATTACCACCAACTACCCGCAATCATTGCAAAGGCTAACCCGCAATTACTAGTCCATCAACACAACTTATTACCAATCGCAAAGCCACAACACCTAACACTGCTATAAGACTATACCAATTCAACCTCATCTCACCAACAACCAAATTCAAACCTCAACTTCATTAATAAGATCTATTTCGGACCAATTTGTAGTTGTAATAGCATTTCTGTAATACAATTCAACCAATGCCTTGGATTACATGATCGCACTCTAGCTATAGCACAAACCACCTCCTTCTCTCGTAATTTCACCACCTCCACATTAACAACATCAACTCGCACCAAACTCAGAACCTACAATACCCATTTACTGCATTACATCACAGATGTAGCTTTCCTTCAATTTCAAGAGGTGAATCGAACCCTAATTCCGGTTTATTCTATTCTCTTCTATTTTTAACTTCAAATCAATCTCGACCACATCCATCAAGAATCACTCCATCAAAACCCATTCATCTGTTCACCCTTTAGCTTCAATTACAACAACAAGAGTCGAGAAGTCCAAACAAAAAAACCCATCCTTCAATTCAACAAAATCCAAATTCGAACCAACCTATTCTTTCATTAACCTAAAGATCAACTCTTTTGAGACCTCAAATCTCAATCACCATCCTATCAACATTAGCACCTCCAATTTCTTCTTAATCTTCTTCTCTATTTCTCGGACAATTTAATAGCAAAGAAAGACTGGCCGCTTCTCTTCTTTATCTTTCTATTTCGGGCGCAATGGTGAATGAGAGGAATAACTCTCGATTTTAGGGTAAAGAGCGAGGGACGGATGTTTACACCCAATGATAATTACACCCTCATTAAATGATAAGGGATACCCTGAATGATAACCCCTTAACCACAACCGGGCCGCTTTCAACATTCTTTCAAAAGGAGTTGCCCCTTAACCTTGAGTCCTCTCCCGATGGTGTTCGCCCCGAGAAATGATGGTTTTGCCCTTCTTTCTCAATTTTGGATGATTTCTTCTTCTTTTCCTCCGTGCGACTCAGTACCTAATTACTCAAAAGCGAACATAAGATACATAATTCACACGAAAAATATCAAAGAAAACATAAATACTAAATATAAAATTAGGTGTTTTAGACACCTATAAAAGCACCATGGAATTGAGGAGTTTCCTTAAACAAAGGATATTCGTTCAAATGAAAGGTTTTCATAAACTCGAGAAAACAACAAAAATATGAAATTGGCGTGGGATTGACCATGGCACGGTCGACGGGTCAGTGGGTCCATGTTCCAGGCACTTGGTCAATTTTTATTTATTTGTTATTTTTCATCTTATTTTGCATAGGTTCATCGTTTCATCGTATTTTGAAATACTCGTTCGTGCGGTGGTTATTAATGTATCATTGTTGAATACACTTGCACCATTTGAGACAAGGCTTACTCGGAAAGCATCTCGATGTCGCGTGCATCCAATATTTATTACTAATCCATTGATTTCTGCTGAGAAGGACCATGGATTGCATAATGAAATATTTTGCGAAAATATTTGAATATTTTCAGAAATTCTAAGGATGAATCCAAGAATTTAAGTTTGAGACAGGGCTCGCTCAGAAGGAAACTCTGATGCCCGTGCATCAATATTTATTACTAATCCATGGATTTCTCGCTGGGAAAAACCATGGTTTGCGTAATGAAATATTTTGCGAAAATATTTGAATATTTTCGTAAATACAACGGATGAATCCAAGAATTTAGGAATAATTAATTTATGACTTTATACTAGCGAGGAGAAAAGCTGTCTAGGAGCATTAATTATTCTGATATGAACTTGCTGGAGATTTATATCTTTTACATAGCCAGGGTAAACTCGTTGTTTGTATCCTGAAAACGTCATCACTTTATACTAGCAGAGCAAGTTGTTTGGGAGTTGTCCATCCCGTGATAGAAATAATTATTGAAGTGCTCGCGATTACTCGTGAGATATGGCGTTGTCGGATGTGAGACTACATATCTATATGCACTCTAAGAGAAAGTATTCTCAATCACATAATTCGATGAGAGACCCATGTCTCGATATTCACATCGATTCTTCGAATCGTGAGGTTTGTATAATTATGGGTTTACAATTTTAGCCTTTGTGAAAATCCACCATTTACACCGGAGTAATCGGCCGAGGAGACCGAGTACTCGCCGATGGAGACCGAGTATTAGATATAAATCATCCGAAAACTAGGTATAATTCATGACTCATATGTATGATATATAAATATCTAATAAATAGGTTCCGAGTATGAGCCGAGTATTGGCGATTTCAAGTCCAAGCTCAATACTCCTCGCTACAAGGTACCTCACCGAGTAGGACCGAGGAACATTTTCGATTACTTTGAACCGTACCTAAACGTGTGCACCTTATTGGCTCAACAATAGTTAATGAAGTTACCCATATGAACACTTTCAGATCAACCTTATTTATCTTAACCATAACTAGTTCAAATGACTCAAATGAAACTAAAGATAGAATTGTTCAATTGTTTATATTCTCATAGAAGTATACAAAACACAATTAAAGCAAAATAGATTTTGATTCACTCGAATCAATTAATGAACATTATATCCACGGTTGCAAAAGATTGCATTCCTTATTATAAAAATGTATTATTTCATGAACAAACCAATATTTGAACATAACCTTCTCAAGTATGCGAACGAGTATGCATACCTAAGTATTTTACGGACCAAGTTTGGGTTCACCAGTATGCGTGCGGGTACGCATACCATCCAACCTCAAGTTAAATTACGGAACTTGAAACTCACACTAGTACGCATACCGAGTTCCCGAACTTTCATAAACCAACCGATACGCATACGGGGTATGCATACTATGGTTCCCGGACTTGGAATATCTTGCAACAATTAGCATACAAGTACGCATACTGTGCTATATCCAATCATGGTTATTTGTTCTAAACTCTCATTTCAATCATTGAAACATTCTTAGAAGACGAAAATAGCTGTCTCACACAAACTATTAGCTTCAAGCAATTTTCAAGTGATCGAACGATCAATCTGAAACATTACGAGTTTACATCTGTTTATGGGTGAAAACCGTTTGGTTGAGTTTTGGTAATTTTGGGTGTGTGGGTGAGAAACAAATCTAAACCCTAAATAATATATTACAGGAGTACTTTAGATTCGAGAGATCAATCTGTACAATCTAGCCTAAACCTAGAAATGCTCATTCCGGGCTTTCTTCGGTCACAAAGTGAAGGAGAAGGGTTGGTCTTAGGGAGGAAAGCAAAAAAGTGTTGAGACCAGAATAGTTGATTTGGAAGTGTGGGTGTTTTATGACTTATATCAGAAAGTAGAACTGGTAAGTAGGATGGAAAGCTACCAGGTAATTTATAGATATTGTGTGTTTCCGACCAAAAACTTGTTGTTCGGTGGAAATAGGTGAGACCTATTTATAGAAGTCATAGTAAAACGTACCCTGGTCTCGTAAGATGTGGAAACAATTGAGTGGTGGAAGAAAAGAGTAACGTGTAACTTCCAGATGTTATGCTTCTATGATGAAGAAATGAATTCTCATTGGAAGAATTAGGGCTTGGCGTGGCCAAGGAGCCTTGGAAGGGCCCCTTGGAAGAATTAAAAGTAAGCAAAATGGGGCCGGATTTGTTCGTAATGCATGTGGGCGCATTTAGGGGCGACTGATGATTGGTCGATGGGAAGTGGGGACATCGAGCTAGGGCGTGGCCACACTTCCAATGCGCTCGGAAGTAGATTTAAAGCGACCCGATTGGTCGATGGGAAGTGGGGCCGAAATCTAGGGCATGGCCACACTTCAAAGGCTGCGGCGGATTAAAAGTAACCTGATTGGTCGATGGGAAGTAGGGCGGTGGATAAGCACTTAAATGCTATATTTTATTCCATACTTATATTAGCCAAGACTCGATATTTTGGCTAACTACTTTATTTTAGTGCTTTTGTAGAAAGTCCTAAATTCCGATCACATGGACGATAAATGCCTTAACGAGAAGCTAATTGGCGTTTGAAACCAAAATAACCAAGGACGACTGCTTTATTATCTATACAACCATTTCATGGCTACGAGATAGCCTAGACTCTAGAATATTTGCTCACTCAAGCTTCTTACCAGTAAACCCTACCAAGGGATGGAATAAGTGGGATACGTGTCATACTCCCCACCATATATCTTCTTATTATGTGAAAAAGAAAAGAAATTGTTTGGTGTTAGTCAAGCAGCTGCCGTCTTCATGCACTTCTGATGGTACGAGATCGAGACTACTACGAAAAGTTCTTGGAAGCGTAAACGACGAGTTCAGTGGTGAATCTGCAAAGATATGAGATGAATTGGAGTTGGTGCAGTGGCCTGAATTGTGACTTGTGGTGATTACTAGATTTGAGTTGGTTCTCCCGGCGAAGAAAAAAGGCTAAAGTGTTGACTGTAATGATGAGAAGTTCATGGTATAAAATGGTGCTGTCCAGAACATGTGGTGATGGGGGATTCAAGGTGGAGCTACATGCTAATTTGCCGGTGGAGGAGACTGCAAGATGGTCAAAGAATGGTTTGTCGATTAGTGTTGCTATTATGGTTGGAAGTGAATGGAGACACAGCCAACTGAAGAAGTTCCGAGGTGAAGAAGGCTGAACTTGTACCCAGTGGTGTTGTAGCTGGTGAATTATCTATGGACTGAACTGGCTGTAATCAGTTTAAGGAAAGTGAACAGCTGCTGAGATAAATAGAGTTGTATGGAGCTCGCAAGAGTTTTGTACCAAACTGTTGAATTCCGTTTTATGAGCATGAGCAGCTGGTGGATCGATGTTGTACGATATTGATTGTTGGCAGGACGTGAATGGAGTTTGGTACAGTGAACAAAACAAACAGTGGATGATAGCCAGTTGGTGTTAATTGGAGCAGTGATGAATGATGGGTGTCTGTCGAGATGGTGCTTCTGATATTTGTACTGGCTAAGAAACACTCAACAACATGGAGAAGAAAGTCGTCCGAGTCTCTAATGATTATGGGGTTTGTTTTATTGGTCGTGGTCAAGTTATCTCGGCTTGTTAGTTGCATGGGATTGAGTTTGATTGGTAGTAGCTTTCATGATTAGCTTTGGCGGAAATGGAGAAAGGTGCTTTTGGCAAGTCGAGAAGCTATCTTAGTAAATGAAGCAATGGGGATGGATGATCGCAGCTGGCTTTGGAGATGATTAATGGTGGCAGCTTCTCGTAACTATATTTGGTTTGCTTGGAATGGTCGATGGTAGCTGCTGAGAATGAAGGCGAGAGATTAGATGGTCAGCACTGTGGAGCGAGTTTGAGTTTGGCTGATGGTTGGAAACCTGGAAATAGTATGTGGGTTTTGGACTGGGCCTCTGACAGCTATTGGCTAGGTCATCTCGGCAGAAACTACATTAACCTAGCGACACAGAATTGAGAAAAAATAGAGGCCGGTTCACGAATTTTTTTTAGCATTAGGTTTGTCTCTGTTCGTGACAGATAGAGAGAGGAGAAGGAAACTTGGAGCCACCGTCAAAGTTTGCACTAATAACAAGAGAAGAAGAGGAGGACGATTAATATCGGTTTAATTTTTATTTCTTTTGTTATCTATTTGAATGGGGTTTTAAGAAACCCATAATCATGTATTGCTAGACTTTTTATAATTAGGTTTATTGTTGATACCACTTGGGGTATTAGGCTATCCAATTGATTAATTGAGCGAAGACCATTATGAATTGAATATGATTAATTCTTAATATTATTTATCGATTTATCAAATATGAGTTGTCGCTTCACCCAGCTTTGTAGAACCTTTGTGCATAATTGTTAGGATTACAAATATATTTGTCTCATTGTATGATATTCCATGCTTGGTTACTTACTTTGATGGGGTATGCTTAGAATAGTCGTATTATTTGTAGAACCTATATTTAGTTTCGTATAATTTTCTCACTAATACAATTTGATGGTGCATGCTTGGATTTAATCTTTTGATGTGCCATGCTTAGGGTGTCCGTTGATATTTGCGACTCTAATACATATAATAGGTGATGTCGATAAAACAAACGATAAATAATTATTCATGAGTTATGTTTCATTTCAAGAATTGAATAGGAATAGTGGTGGATACTGATAAACCCTAGTTATCGATATTCCCTGGTGCACTTATATTGTTAATTTAATTTAATTATTTCATTTTCAATTATAAAAATCCAATTTTTTTATTTCGATTAGAGATATCCATTATCGGTATTTGCACCGCTCACCGTGGGTTCGTCCCGTACTTGCCTTTGTCTACTAGTTAGACACCGTGCGATTGCGGTTATCATATATAGGCAATCCCTAAAGCCTATCAATTTTTGGCGCTCGCTTCCGAGGAGCGGTTGTGGAATATTGTAGTTAGTATTTTGTACTTTATTTTTGTTTTTCTATTTTGTTTTATTTTTCTTACATAGGTTATTTTTGGTTTTTTATTTTTATATTTTCTTTTAGTTCTTTTACGTAGCTTATTTGATTTTTCTTAGGTACTTTAGTCCTAAGAGCGACAGTTGGAATCAACAAACTGCCTTAAAGTAAGTACTTGATATTCTCACAAAGCTTTTGCAAGGTGAGTTATTGAGAAAATTTTACTTTGTATAATGGTTTCAAAGTGAGTTGACTTCTTTTATAGCTTTTTGGAATCTTACCAAAAGAGTGAGAAAGAGGAGTCATTCGATATTTCACCTCGAGAGTATGCATATGCACCTTCTCATTATCAAGAACCTATCTGAGTGTGTAAATAATGATTGGAATTATTCTCATAGGTATGATCATTCGGACCTTGTGAAGGTTATGATCATTACCAACCTTACACTGATTTATAAGCCACAATATGTGGATTTCAATTATTATTCACATTTCTCCGGGATCATAAAGATATGAGAGAGATAATCAATATTATTGTGACCCACCTGCATCACAACTATCTTTGCTAGAACGCATCAATATTGACATCGTTAAGCAGGACCAAAGCTAATGAGTTATTTTTTTTGAGTTGAGTAAAACCCAAGCTTATATTTCTCAACTTCTTTGAAAAAACCGATTTATCGATTTCTCAACTAACGCAATCGGTAGAAGATCGTGGTCTCACTTTGAGGATACAAGTTATAATTTTTCTTATACTCATGATACTTATGATGAAACCGCTTTAACTAATGAATCGTATGTATGGAGAATGATGATGAACTTGATAGTTGTGATCATAGGAATAGAGACATTGTCATACCAAGTGAGAGTGGTGTATTTAGTCCAACTCCAGGGGCCGTGTTAATGGTCACTTGGCTATTCAAAAGGATGAGTTTAGGATTGAGGACACCATTCTTTTAGACGGTATGACGTATCGGTGCTATAACAATGATGCTTATGAAGAATGTGTTAATGTTGAAGAAACCGCATTTTAAGTCTAAGATTGAGGATCGCGGATTTGAACGGTGGAGATTGTATTATCTTGAACGGCGAAGATGGTGCTTCGACCTTGGCCGAGCGGAGATGATGCTGCTGAATGGAAAATAACGCGACTAGCTTGGAATATCGCTATTAGCTTGGGCGTGGACTTCTATCACAGGCCTGGTGCGGAAACTTGGAAAAGCGGATGGCGCAGCTATCTTGGCATGGCTGATGGAGCAACTAGCTTGGAGGGACGGATGAACGCGACTAGCTTGGAAAGCTAATAGGGCGTTGGCTTGCTTGGAAGGCCGATATAGCGTTGGCTTGCTTGGAAAGCCCACAGATAGTTAGCTTGCTTGGAAGGCCGATGGAGCGTTGGCTTGCTTGGAAGGCCGATGGAGCGTTGGCTTGCTTGGAAGGCCGATGGTGCGGCTAGCTTGGAAAACCAATGGAGTGGATGGCTCGGAAGGGCCAATGGAGTCTTGGCTTGATTGGAAGGACGATGGAGCATTGTCTTGGAAAGGCCAACGGTGTGGATGGATCGAAAGGGCCAATGGAGCACTGGATTGCTTAGAAGGAAGATAGAGTGCTGGCTTGCTTGGAAGGCCGATGACGCAGCAAGCTTAGAAAACCAATGGAGTGGCTGGCTCGGATGGGCCGATGGTTATAGCCATCGCATGGTGGATGGCATAGCTTTGGCTTGGAGTGGTTGATGACATGACCATCTTGGAATGGCGCTGCTATCTTGGACGCAAAATTCTGCACGGGCATGGTGCATCGGCTTAGTAAAGATGAGGCCACGGGGCATTGGCGTAGTGTTGGCACGTCGTGGAGATTAGCGCCATGGAACACCAACACCGTGGGCCCACTGACTTCTTTCATGCGTGTCCAAAAAGAGAAACATTTCTCTATTCGAACTCCAAAAACACCATGCCTATAAAAGGCATTACCCATCTTCCTTACTTTCATATTGTTTGCTTTGTTCCCACATCTTGGTGTTAGCAGCAAAGGTTTGGATCAGCGGAGAGAGCAGCAGCAAAAATAGGCGAGCGTATTTTAGGTATGTTTCTCAATGATTCTTCTAGGAACGGTGATGATGGCACTGAAACTTTGGTTACCAAGTGGTGATGATGGCGCTGATGGCTTCAGTTCATGGAACAGTGGAAATAGTACTTGGAAGATTTGCTGGCTGGATCACGGAATGCTGGAGCATTGGATCTAACTTAAACATGGAGCGTTGGAGCCATGGAGAATTGTCTTGACGATGGAGTGATGGATCCATGGAGAGTCAAAATTGGCTTTACCACGAATCTTTGGAGCCATGGAGAGTTGGCTTGACCATGGAGTGATGGAGCCATAGAGTTGGATTTACCACGGAGTCTTTGGAGCCATGGAGAGTTGACTTTACCACGGAGTGATGGAGCCATAGAGAGTTTGGGTTGAGCAAATGGTATTCCTCGTGCTATCAAGCTGCTGGTTCGGTCATGGAGAAGAGATATCGGCACACTACTTGTTGCGTCTATGGAGCATGAGTGTGGTGCGACCGATAATCTATTCCAGTTCATGGAGCAATAAGGGAATCCTTATTATATTCAAACTCTAGAAACTGCATTCGTATGAAAAGAGGTATCGACCCTCTTCTGTTTTTGTTGTTCGTCTAGCTCCGTGCTTTCATATGCAATATCTTGATCCTCTTTGTCATTTGTTAGAGGTGGTAGAGAGAGAATTAATGGTAACAAACCAATCTACAAATCGGTAGCAAGGCGAGCCGGGAGAACTCAAGGTAGGTGCTCTCGCATGTATCCACACAATGATCTATCGATTTTCTCTAGAATGTGTAATAAGGTTCGACTTGAAGAATGAGTATCTGACCTCTCCAGTGGATTTTAAAATTTACCAAACTCCGTTGCACTCTTGGGATGGATGGATGAAATAATATCATGGTTAATATTGGAGATTGTGGTTGCATTGTTGGTTCATCCTTGACTTTAGGTTATTTGGTACCTAGACTTTTGATTGCATTAATGACATACTGTGGATGCTTGTATGGTCGAAATCTTCCGGAGCCATTGGGTGAAATAGATGAGTTGAGAGATATTTTATTGCCGATGTGCTTCTATCAAGTCTTCAAGGAATTCGTTCCAAACGACATCCTTTGAGCCATCTTCGAACCTTGGACTATTGTATGGAATGGGATGCCGTGAGCGATGCTTGATTGTACTTCTGTTAGATCCGATGGTGTGGCCGGATATGTGAATGTATATTGTGGCATACTTTTGGGGTTTTGATGCCCATGTATGGCTTCATGTTGAGAAATTTTGCGAACTTCGATGGTGATGATGTTAAAATTGGAGATAACCTGGTTGAAGGCGTTGAAGGAATCCCATTTCGTAGTCCCCACGTGTAATTATCCCGAACCCATTTTCTCGTAGAAGATGTGCTTATGATGCATTCACTAGTAAGGTGGTGTGCGTTTAAGCTTAATCATAAAGGAGGCTCCAGGTCCCCAAGTGTAGCCTACTTTAATTGCATCTCCTTGAATCCACGCCTATGGGATTTGATACAATCTTATCATACTCTCTGGATGTGACGCCTGAGATGCTTGGAATATCACATGGACAAAACATTCTGGATAACGAAGAAGTAGAAGTGAGAGAGTCATGCTATTAATAGTGGCTCCCTCCGTCTCTTCAAGAAATATATTTCAGTTTCGTCTCTGGATTTATTTCATGAATGCTTGATTATTGTGAGGATGGACCATGATGAGAAGTCCCCAGTCGTACTTCTATTTGGTTATGTTATCTTCTCTGAGTAGGTTTGGGATCCTACGCCGCCTCGTAAAGTGTTGCAAAAGCGCCTTTTAGACAGAGAGGAGATATTATTACGCTACACCTTTGAAAGTTGGATGACCTTGTCGTGGCTATGACTTTTGGTTGACCGTGTCTTGGATATTTGTGATTGAAGGGATCCCGTGTAGAGCCTCGGTCCCCAAGTGTGGTTTACATGTTTCTAGCTTGTATGGTCGGCGGGTTGACCATGATAAATATATCACCATCTTGCATCCGTACTGGTGATTCTATTACTTCTTCCATGTGAAACTAAAATATGGAGAAATACAGATTACCTTTGTTGCTATTATTGCTATGGTGAATCTCGGCAGTATCAACAAACGAGCATCAACGGTTCTTGGTAGTAGTTTGTGATTAAAAGAGACTACATTGTCGTGGGAACTAAAATAGGTTGGATGGAATTGCATGGGCGTCTATGAAAGCAAAGGGATTGGCCGGATGCGTAAGCGAGTAAACTTTCCACGACCCGAGGTTTGGCGAGATGGATCAAAAAGTGGCCACAACTGCGATCCTTGGATAACTGTAATCACGATCCTTGACAGGGAGGAGCGGCGTTGAAGCGGCCTCGGCTCTTGGAGAGGACGTTGAAGCTTATTTATCAAAACTATGAAGCTTAGGCTTCAGATCCTGGAGCAGCTTATGGAGAGAATGCTGAAGCGGAGCGACTTCTGGCTTTAGAAGAGGAGCGGCTTCCGAGAGAATGTTGAAGCAGTTTCCATAGCAAAATATTAAAGCGGAGCGGCTTCCCGAAAGAATGTTGAAGCGGTTTCCAGAGCGAAATATTGAAGCGAAGCGACTTCTGGCTCTGGAAGCGGGGCAGCTTCCCGAGAGAATGTTGAAGCGGTTTCCATAGCGAAACATTGAAGCAGAGCGGCTTCTGGCTTTGGAAGCGGAGCGGCTTCCTGAGAGAATGTTGAAGAGGTTTCCGGAGCGAAACATTGAAGCGGATTGGCTTTCGATCTGGAAGCGGAGCCGCTTCCGAGAGAATGTTGAAACGGTTTCAGGAGAAAAACATTGAAGTGGAGCGGCTTTTGGCTCGGGAAGCGGAGCGACTTCCCAAGAGGTATTGAAGCGGTTTCTTGAGCGAAATATTAAAGCGGAGCGGATTCTAGCTCACGGAAGCGAGCGGCTTTCGAGAGAATGTTGAAGCGGTTTCCAGAGCGAAATATTGAAGCGGAGCTTCTCATGGCTCGGGAAGCGGAGCGGCTTCCCGAGAGAATGTTAAAGCGGTTTCCATAGAGAAACATTAGGCGGCTCTGGAGAGAACTTCGATGAGGGCGACATTAGCCCTTGGCCGAAAAATGAATTGATACGATATGGCATATGGGAAGACGTTACAAATAGTATTGGCCAGCAAGTAGCATTTTTCTCCTCATGGGAAAGAATATGCTTCTTTTGTTTGATTTTATCTTGAAACTCTCGAGAGCCTTGACGATTCTACAACGTTGAAGTCGGAGGTCGTGTCAATCAGCGTCTTTGTCAAACTCGACATCCTTCAACTGAACAGTGGTTAGGTGTCCCCAATTTCATCTATCAATCGTGCTTTTTAGGAGAGGTTAGGGGTTCGAGAACGGCTTCCCCTGGGTGGAAATAAAAAATTCATGATGCGTGTGTGGTTGAGCGCTGCAAATATGTCTTGACGTTGTGCCTTGGAGAAATATAGAATCCACATAAATGTTTCATCATGAAATGCACGATTTTATGGGCGAAGTCCCCGAGAAATCATGCGGCTCTTGAGAGGAAGATGGTCTATGTGAACTCAGGAGGGTTGCTTATTTTCTTTGCCTCGATTTTGAAGAAATTATTCCTGATCTTCACGTGTGATAAAATTGGATTGCTGATTCTTTTCTACCGGGTTTTTAGAAAAAAACACGAGCCTCTTCATCCATAAAGGCATATCCTGTTGAAGTGCTTGCGCGGGATGTTAAAAGTATTCCTTGTCGGCTCCATCCGGTGTTGACGTGACTCTTATGGTAGCCGCTCGTTAGTGCCTTGACGAAAATAGGTATGTCCTTCGAGTTATAGCCATGTGTCTGTCTAAGACCTACGAGAACCTTTTTGTCTTTCCATTATATCAACAGATGTAAGGGAGTTTGTATTCCTCTGGATCCTCCATCCTCTTGTCCTGGTGATGGAGTATCAGTGTCTCTGGTGACGGTTGGAGGTGTCAGACTTGTAGAAACATTAGGAGAGGCGGTAGCGGCTCTGGAGATCAGTGGTATAACACCTGAAGGAACATTTTCCGCTATGCTAGTGTTGGCGGGTGGCATATTAATGCCACTGGAAGGAGCGTTAGTACCATGTATGATTTCAACGCTAGTGTTCTTAGGGTTTGTTACTGATCCGGACCTGAGTTCTACCATCTTGAAATCGTGTTGAAGAACAGAATTGGAAATTGGAAATTGATATTATAACCGAGAGATTAATCTCCCGCTGTGGTCTCCAATTGTTTATGGGTGAAAACCTTTTCTGCTGATTTTGGTAATTTTGGGTGTGTGGGTGAGAAACAAATCTAAACCATAAATAATGTACTACGGGAGTACTTTTGATTCGAGAGATCAATCTGTACAATCTGGCCTAAACCAAGAAATTGCCGTTCCAGGCTTGCTTCGGTCACAAAGTGAAGGAAAATGGTTGGTCTTAGGGAGGGAAGCGAAGAAAGTGTTAAGACCAGAATAGTTGATTCTGGAAGTGTGGGCGTTTTATGACTTGTATCGAGAAAGTAGATATGGTAAGGGGATGGAAAGCTACCAGTGATTTCTAGATATTGTGTGTTTCCGACCAAAAACTTATTTTTTGGTGGAAATAGGTGAAACCTATTTATACAATTCATAGTGAAACATACCCTGGTCTCGTAGGAAGTGAAAACGATTGAGTGGTGGAAGAAAAGAGTAACGTATAACGCCAGACGTTATGCTTCCATGATGAAGGAAGTCAATTCGTGTAACCATCAGTCATTACTCTTCCATTATGAAGGAAATAAATTGCTTACACCGTTACTTATCACCACCACTAATTATCCTACTTCATGACACTTTCTTGTAACGGGAGCATTGCACGCCGCATGCTGTAAACCGCCAGACCAATACCCTGATGAGCATCCCCCAGTTTGTGACATATTTTGATGTCTCGAGTGTTTCCGTGGAAACATGTAGCACTTTTATACGTGTGGAAAGTTAAAATTGAGAGGCTTTCCGCAGGTAAATAGCATGTAATGCTAGGATCGCCTTGGCTAGCCGCCTAAAACTTGTCGTGAGTTTATCGGTTTGTTGGCGAACATGGATGGCTGAGATTGCATCTCATAAAGAAGGTTGGCCATTGATTATGTCCACATCTTGTTGTACAGTGAAGTGGCATCGGCCACATGCTAATGGTATGCCGGTGGCATAGCCATGGAATGGCGGCATGAGAGTAGCCATTGCACAGTGGTATGCCAGGGACGTTGCGGCATGGCCAAAGCCAAAAATTGGCTTCGTAGCCAAATTTAGGGTTTTGGCGCCGTTGGAAAGATTTGCGTGGTTGGAAAGGTTTGGCGTGACCAAATCTTGGCGCCTTGGAAGGATTTGGCGTGGCAAAGTTTTAGCGCTGTTGGAAGAATTCTCCTTGGAAGAATTAGGGCTTGGTGTGGCCAAGGCGCCGTAGAAGAATTCTCCTTGGAAGAATTGGGAGGCGGTAAGCAAAATAGAGCCGGCTTTGTTCGGAATGCGTGTGGCGCATTTAGGGCGACGGACTTAAAACGACCTGATTGGTCGATGGGAAGTGGGGACGGGCGATCTAGGGCGTGGCCACACTTGGTGTCTTTGCGACGGATTTAAAGCGACCTGATTGGTCGATAGGAAGTAGGGCCGGCAAGTTAGGGCGTTGCCACACTTCCAGTGCTGTGACGGACTTAAAACGACCTGATTGGTCGATGGGAAGTGGGGCCTATAAGCTAGGGCGTGGACACACTTCCAGTGCACTGCGGAAGATTTAAAGCGACCTGATTGGTCGAGGGAAATAGGGCCGGTTTAAGATGGGGCGTGGCCAATGGCAAGTGGCGCCAGCTGGCCTAAGGCATGGCCACGCCTCTTTTTGCTGCTGCGTCTCCCTGTTTTTTCTGATTCTGGGCGAGGTTTTGCACCTGCTAATCCATGGAGGATTAATTACCTAGTTTTCCAAGGCTTAATTTTGACAAGCAAGATCTAGTATGTTGCGCGAGGCGCGAAACCCTGACTTCTGCAAGTTAGTAAGGTATGGTATACTGCGCGAGGCGCAAAACCCTAACTTCTACATGTTAGTAAGGTTGATTGAATTCTATGTGTCGACACAGAACTCTTTTAAGTTCACTGCCATAGAGCAGCATGCTTTTATGATTGATTACCTTATGCAAAGATCTTATTCTTGATACTTGGAGATTCGTGCTACTCTGTAGCGAGTGAACACGAATCGTCATGCCATATCAAGATTAAGAGTTCAGCCGGAGAACATAGCATAGAAGGCATTTAGAGGAACTTATATTAAGTGAATATGCGCGAGGCGCCGAAATTTACAAAACATCTGGGATTCGCCAGTCCGGATAAATTTCATGTAAGTATATTGAGAGGCTCAATAAATTTTCCAGTGGAGAGGTTAGCACATGGATCTGTTTCCTTCCAAAGTGACGTCACATCGGATGCAAGGTTTTACGATATTAAATGACGGTCTCACACAAATCATGTAAGATGTTACAAGGTGATTTTCACATGATCATCTTTTGACTTTCACAAGAATATAAGATGAACTTGGTTAAAGTGAAAGCTTACCAACACATATTTCGAGAAATATGTAAGCGATTTAAACTCGTTTCGAAATATCAAATGTGTATAATCGAAGTCTATATAGGTATACGACTTTTGTCTCAAATAGGAGATAGAGTAGATAGACATAGACATTTGAGTGATAGATGAGTTCAAGTCTCCACATACCTTTTGTTGACGAAGATTCACAATCTCCCCTTAGTAGTTTTTTTGTCTTCAATCGATGAACGCCGTGAAGTCTAATGCTCAACTACAATTTCTATCCTAATTCGAGACTTATCTATATGTAGACTATAAATCAAGACTTATAGTTTTGGAAACTAAACTTGACAACAAGCTTGAGATAGAAATACTTATGAAGTTAACAGAAAGGTGCTCTAATTGATCTCCCCTTTGTCAATTTTAGTGAAAAAACTATCAATACATATATATTACAAAATAAATAAACTTTGTAGCTTCTCATCCAAATGCTTGATTTCCTTGGTTCTTCAACATTACTTGAAATCTTCGTTACTTCCAACTACTCTGGTGATTCGGGAACATGTTCAACTCAAGATCATATTTGTTGAAGATCCGTAGCTATAACAATGAGAAAATAATAGCTCTCAATCATTGTTATCTGAGTGTCATAGTATTACTACACAACATCAAAGTCCAATTGTATCACAACTTTGACAAGAATACTATGGTGATATGTATCACTCCCCTTAGTCAATACTTCATATCACATGAAACCCCCCCTCCCTCCCCTTACATAATGATCCATAAACCATATATATTTGTAAGCGTGAACTACATATTAATTCTCCCTCTTTTTGGGATCATAATGAAATTCTATTCCATGACAAAAGAGAACATATCAACTTTGTTTCGATGATTTCACATGGTCGAAACCAGTAAAAAGTTTATAAAGATACAAGAAAACTCCTATAATATTAAGCACAAAAAATTTGGCAATTAAGCACAAATTCAATTAAGAACTCTCCCCATATAATATCAATCCGAAAGAACAACAAGAGCGACCTTACTTTTACAAGAAAAGAAGGATTTCTTTTGGACATTAACAAATTACATTAGACATGAACTTGTATTAAAAAAAAAAAACTAAATTAAATTAAATTAACCACAAAAAACCTGATGTAGTTTTAATTGTGGTAAGTAAGGGTTTGATTCTCGAACTTGATGAGATTGGTTTAAGATTTAAAAACAAAATAATGAAAATATATTCACAAGATTGTCACGATACTAGGATTTCGGATTCCACCATAAACTCATTCATGCGGTTCATATATTTATTCTAGACAATTATAGATCAAATAGAAAATTGACTCGTTTCTTTGCCAAGGTAGATTTTTGAAAAGCAATGACTTTGTAAATCTAAAGCATGGGATATCAAAAGACTTAACCTAAGTATAGCCCATCAATTGAAATCACAATCATTTAATAAAAACCATAAAACAATTAATATTCCATGCAAAAGTCATAAAAGAATTAAATATAATTACCACATGCATGAAATATGGCTTCCTCCATCATCCTAGTGTTGGGGTTTAGCTCCTCATATTATTCACGTGCTCAAAATAGTTGTTCATAGCTCAAATAGGTGAAAAACAAGAGAAAACTAATAAAGAGTGATGTTTGCAATCTTTGTAGTGGCTTTACAAATAGCCGTTACAATGGGTCTTGAACTTCTACGAGAGAAAAGATGTATTAAACAACGATACTTATTTTGTCTTTCGCTTAAATAAGACGCCTCTGCGAGTTTGTTCTTCGTGTTCTTAAGAACGACACTTAAAGCGTCGATTCTTCGTCTTCTTCACCAACTTGTAACTCTCTCGCAACGTTTGTTTTTGCTCGAAACCTCCCCAAACTCCCGATTATCCTTCTCTAACTTCTCCGTATATTTATACACCAAATATCGGTAATATCTTGAGAATTCCTTGATTTTCCTTCCTCCAAAAGTCACGGGACTTTAGATATTTCTTCTCTTCTTTACGTGTAAACTTTCCATATTTGATTTGTACGAATCTGTAGAACATTTTCTTCTCTTATTCCACGAAACTTCTAGTAATACTCTTCTTTCCTCTGTTTAACTCCAATGAAGAATATTTCATTTTATTCACGTGCTAATTCCATTACCAACCATGTTTGATAAAATAAGGCTCAAAACAATCCATATCATTGAGGAAGCCCGATATAAACTCATCCAAATCTCTCACTTACTTCCGAAAATAACGGTGAAATCCCGGAGTTATTCTCGGTTTCCTTTTTCATTGAAAATCGACGAAATCCTTATTTTACGTGTACAACACTATTACGCCTGTCTTGTTCTTGAAGATTAATCCCAATCAAAATTCATGAGAAATCCGAGAAAACTCGTTGAAAACAAACCACGAAAACTTGCAGGTGTAATATAGTTTCCTGCCAAATTCGGCTTTGAACCATGAAGATGGGTGGCCCCTATCGTCCGATGGGGTGCGAATAGCACTTTGGGTGCAAATAGTATATTGGGGGTGCAAATAACGGTGGGTTACTCCTTATCAACTGTGTGCCACTTATCCATTTGAGGGTGTCTTGGTAATTTTCTATAGGAGAGGCCAAATACCACTTTTCGAGCCAAATTACCATAAAGAGCTTATTTCTCCAAAAACACCTACAAAAACATAAAATAATCAAATAAGTACAAAATGAGCACTAACAAAATAGATAATTGAGATCAAAATAGACAAATAAATGTGTCTATCAAATACCCCCAAACTTATTGTTTGCTAGTCCCGAGCAAATCAAGTCTATAAAATAAAATCTTAACTCACTGTCGCAGGCATCGTCGATTGCGTTTAGCGTATGCAATAAGCCTTTAAAGCCCTAGGTGGCCCTAGTGGATGAGTTATAGTCTCGGGAGGGCTTACAAGATATATACCCAAAAAACGTTTCTCCAGACCCTAGATATCTACACAGAACCTTGGAATGCACTAAAGAATCTCCTTGGTTGGCATACTTATTGACTACAGGAGGAAGTACCCTGATGCGAAATTCCAATTGTTGTACACGAGTTTGCACTCAATCATACTAAAATTCATATATAAGTTATAGAGCTCTACTCAGATAGTTTCACTATGGACATCAATATCCGGAGTCAACAAATCACATGGATAGATTAAGAGATGGATATAGAAAAACATAGATGGTTTTGATGTTCACTAAGTGAACGGTGTTTCTCATATCTGTCTGAAGGACACTGCCAAAATGAACCTATCCTAATGGATTGAGATACTGGTCCGACTAATATCAACACGACCGGTATATACAATGGAACCAAAGTGGTCGATAATCCTAATGCTAGATCAACTCGTCTCCGCATATACAAGGGAACCAATGAATCAATTTTATTCACTTTGAACATTAACAATTTTTTTTTTTAATCGCATGATTAGATCTTTTGGATCTAAGCGCATGCTTCTTGTCGCAGATTACATGATAGTTCCCATGGATCCTGCGTTCACGCTTGTTTAGGCGGCGGAGCGGGGAAAACACACACATATTGCTATTCCCAAGTGTTAATTTTTTTTTTTAATTTATTCCGTTTGGTCTAATTGGTCTGGTTTTTTTTTTTCTTAGTAACTCAATCACTCTATTTCATCCTAGAAGTGGTAACAACTTGAATCGTGGGCCCACCTAATCACTTAGATAAACATATTTTAAAAAGAAAACAAGATAAAAACATAAGTGAAAAAGACTCAACGAGATATGGTGAAACTACCATGTTATTTCTAACACATGAGCTATGTGATTTTATGAATAGACTCTTTAGATGTTTCCATCTACTCAGATTGGTTCCTCAACTCCTGACCAAAATGCTTGCATCACTTAGATTGGTTAGTGCCATCCTTAATAAGCATAAATTTCTAGGCTCTGGGTTTTGTTAATGCAACTAAATTTTTCTCCCATACCCCAAACTTAAATCTAACATTGTCCTCAATGTTCTAAAGAAAAATTAAAAGCATGAACAAGGAGAAACGATTACCATTTGAAGCAAAAGAGTTAAGGAAAGATATTACCGTGTTACATGAGCATGGGTTACCTCCCAAGAAGTGCTAAGTTTAACGTCTTCAGCCATACATAAGAAAGAATTAATCACCTCGAATCATATAGCAATAGCTGAAACAATTGTGGATCATCTGCATCAAAAAGTGTTAACACAGATAAAAGGAAACTGCAACAAACCAAGAATAAACATAGCACACCCTTGCCTAGTTTCCTGTTTAAGACAACTACATCTAGTTGTGGTTCAGGTTCAGGTTCAATAAAGGGGTCTAAATAAAATATTTTCATGGGTTGCCCCTCCTCATAAGTAAGATCCAAAAGATCAGGTTCTAAGGTTTGGAAAAATTTAGAAGCGCACAATAATAACCTGAATAATTGAGGATCCTCTAAGTCAATCAGATTTGACTTACACAGTTGACCATAATGAGAGTGATGGTCATTCTTAAGTAAATGTGTCAATTCTATATTCCTAAAATAATTAGGTTTAGTTTCAAAACTTAATTACTGACACATTTGAAATTTATACGTTCTCACAATTGGTTGAAAAATATTTGGTGGGAAAACAAAAATCAACTGGGTATCATATCCGGTAAACCACATCAACCGGAGGATGGGTTCTAACAACCGAACTTCTTCTTGGACATCATTAGGTTTAGAATATGTGTGCGAAGATGATCTTTTAAAATGGTAGAGGTACATATGTCAAGTCCCAAGTGAGGGATCTCTCGTAAGAGCTATAGGTAAGGCACATGGAGAATGATAATCACCCCCAAACTTAGAGTTTTGGGTGTCTCTAGATAGACTAGCTATAATTTCCCTAATTTCTAGATCATCGAATCCCGAAATGGTTAATTGCCTCCGTAGGTCATATTAGGGTGACGATCCTCATACATATTTAAAAGCTCTACGAGTTCATCTTCTTCGTCTAAGACTCGTTGTTTCTAAATTTGTAGACTCTAAAATATTATTCTTAGAATAAACTCGTTCCTTTAAACCATTATCGGCTTAGTAATCAAATAGAAATACTACATCGTCTAAACGGGGTTATCTCTAGTCAAATCCTCATCCTTTTGAATAGGTGAATAATTATTAAAATTATTTGGATTTGAACTAGAAATAATATCATTGTAAAGCTCAATTGGAGTAACAAATTCCTGATCACTATGCCTACATATTTCAAATTTTTCATCAATACTATCCTCATCATCATCATCATTATAAGAACATGAAAATGGTTGAACCTCATCTAAACAAGTAGCGCTACCAATTCTAACCTCGTTATCTTGATTATGCAAATAACTATCCTCATTTTCAAGGGTATTATTGGAAACACTATATTGGAAATTAAGATTATTCCGAACAAGTCTTTCATGTGCCTCTAACTTAAGTCTACGTGTCGACTAGAAGCTAAAATCTTGAGAGACTCTTCTAGGAGGACGAATCGGATTTAAGAAACATCCAACGGTTTGAGAGACTCTTCTATAAGACGAATAGGAACGGAAGGATCATAATAAGGACTAGTTTTCAACTGTTTAATTAGTTCGTCCAAAGACGAGAACTAGTACTATAAGATTCCTTATTTTCTTGCTCGTATGACTTGTGCGCATGTGGATAGTAATTGGTCTCACCATGATAAGACCCATATCCTTCAAAAAGGATGGCGTTCCCAACCACTATTTACACTATGGTCATAGTAAGGATAATGTCCATGTTGCTCGGTCGAATAATCATTGTATTGGCTAATATAATACGATTCGACATTCTATTGTGCATGCAAATGCAAGGTTGAATAAAATGGGTAGGCTCAAAGTTACCACATAAAAATATACCCAAGGGTACTAGGCTGAGGTTTGTGGACTTTCGGTTGGTAACTCCCATAAGGCCCAAGGCACGTGGTTCGACTTACTAATCCACTAATTTTCCTAAAATGGTGAGTCGACGATGCAAATGGTGTGTGCACGTATGTTTTTTTATTTTTTAATAATAAAAAAAATACTAAAAATTAACAAACAATATATACAAATCCAAAAGAAATAGAGAAAAACTAACAAAAATAATATCTTTGGTTTTCTCCTTTTTTTGGCAAATTCGACTTTCCACTTTTAGCTTTTAGCCGATCCGCACAACAAAAACAAAAATACCAAAGATGTAAAATAGAACAAAAATAAAAATAATACTAAAACATATATTAAAAAAATGCAAAACCTAAAACCTAAACCTAAATACAAGTCCGCGTCGACGGCGCCAAAAACTGATGTAGTTTTAATTGTGGTAAGTAAGGGTTTGATTCTCGAACTTAATGAGATTGGTTTAAGATTTAAAAACGAAATAAAGAAAATATATTCACAATATTGTCACGATAACGAGAGATACTAGGATTTCGGATTCCACCATAAACTCATTCGTATGTTCATATATTTATTCTAGACAATTATAGCTCAAATAGAAAATTGACTCTGTTTCTTTGCCAAGGTAGATTTTTGAAAAGCAATGACTGTAAATCTAAATCATGGGATATCAAAATACTTAACCTAAGTATAAACCATCAATTGAAATAACAACCATTCAATAAAAACCATAAAACAATTAATAATCCATGCAAAAGTCATAAAAGAATTAAATATAATTACCACATGCATGAAATATGGCTTCCTCCATCATCCTAGGGTTGGGGTTTAGCTCCTCATATTATTCACGTGCTCAAAATAGTTGTTCATAGCTCAAATAGGTGAAAAACAAGAGAAAACTAATAAAGCGTGCAGGTTGTAATCTTTGTAGTGGCGTTATAAATATCTCATTAACGGGTCTTTGAATCTATTTTTACAAAAGAAAAGATGTATTAAACAACGATACTTCTTTTGTCTTCGCTCTTTAAATAAGACTCTGCCTCTGAGTCTGCTTCTTCATGTTCATAAGAACAACACTTCAGCGTCAGTTCTTCTGTCTTTCTTCACCTGCTACTGCGTAACTCCTCTCGCAACGTTTGTTTTTTCTCGTAAACCTCCCAAAACTCCCGATTATCTTCTCTAACTTCTCCCCGGTATATTTATACACCAAATACTTCCGTAATATTCGAGAATTCTTTTGATTTTCTTCCTCCAAAAGTCACGGACTTTAGATATTTCTTCTCTTCTTTATAATACTCTTCTTTCTCTGTTTAACTCCAACGAAGAATATTTCCTTTTATTCACGTACACAACTCCATTACCAACCATGTTTGATAAAATCAGGCCCAAAACAATCCATATCATTAAGGAAGCCCGATATAAACTCATCCAAATCTCTCACTTACTTTCCCAAAATAACAGTGAAATCCCGAGTTATTCTCGGTTTCCTGTTTCATTGAAAATCGACCGAAATCCCCTTATTTTACGTGTACAACACTATTACCGACCTGTCTTGTTCTTGAAGATTAATCCCAATCAATATTCATGAGAAATCCAGAAAAACTCGTTGAAAACAAACCACGAAAATTTCGCATGTGTAATATAGTTTCCGCCAAATTCTCACTTTGAACCATGAAGATGGGTGGCCCCTATCGTCTGATGCGGTGCGAATAGCACTTTGGGTGCAAATAGTAGATTGGGGTGCAAATAACGGTGGGTTACCCCTTATCAACTGTGTGCCCCTTATCCATTTGAGGGGTATCTTCAGTAATTTTCTCCGGAGAGGCCAAATACCACTTTTCGAGCCAAATTCGCCGCAAAAGCTTATTTCTCCAAAAACACCTAAAAATACATAAAATAATCAAATAAGTACAAAATGAGCACTAAAAAAATAGATAATTGAGATCAAAATAGACACATAAATGCATCTATCAAATACCCCCAAACTTATTATTTGCTAGTCCCGAGCAAATCAAATATAGAAAATAAAATCCTAACTCACTGTCGCAGGCATCGTCGATTGCATTTAGCGTATGCAATAAGCCTTTAAACCCTTAGGTGGCCGTGTTATAGTCTCGGGAGGGCTTACAAGAGATATACCCACGTAAACTTTTCTCCAGACCCTAGCTATCTACACAAAACCTTGGAATGCACTAAAGAATCTCCTTGGTTGGCATACTTATTGACTACAGGAGGAAGTACCCTGATGCGAAATTCCAATTTATGTACATGAGTTTGCACTCAAGCATACTAAAATTCATATATAAGTGATAGAGCTCTACTCAGATAGTTTCACTATGGAAATCAATATCCGGAGTCAACAAATCACATGGATAGATTAAGAGATGGATATAAAAAAACATAGATGGTTTTGATGTTCACTAAGTGAGCGGTGTTTCTCATATCTGTCTGAAGGCCACTGCCAAAATGAACCTATCCTAATGGATTAAGATACTGGTCTGAATAATATCAACACGACTGGCATATACAAGGGAACCAGCGGTCGATTTTATTCACTGAACATTAACAAAAAATTTCTAACTGCATGATTAGATCTTTTGGATCTAAGCGCATGCTTCCTTTCAGCAGATTACATGATAGTTCCCATGGATCCTGCGTTCTATACTTGTTTAAGCGATAGAGACAGGGAAAACACACACATATTGCTATTCCCAAGTGTTAATATTTTTTTTTTAATTTATTCCGTTTGGTCTAATTGATCTGGTTTTTTTTCTTCTTAGTAACCCAATCACTCTATTTCATCCTAGTAGTGGTAACAACTTGAATCGTGGGACCCACCTAATCACTTAGATAAACATATTTTAAAAAGAAAACAAGATAAAAACAGAAGTGAAAAAGACTCAACGAGATATGGTGAAACTACCATGTTATTTCTAACATCTGAGCTCTGTGCTTTTATGAATAGACTCTTTAGATGTTTCCATCTACTCAGATTGGTTCCTCAACTCCTACAACCAAAATGCTTCCATCCACTTAGATTGGTTAGTGCCATCCTTAATAAGCATAAATTTCTAGGCTCTGGATTTTATTAATGCAGCTAAATGTTTTCTCCCATACCCCCAAACTTAAATCTAACATTGTCCTCAATGTTCTAAAGAAAAATCAAAAGCATGAACAAGGAGAAATTGTTACCATTTGAAGCAAAAGAGTTAAGGAAAGATATTACCGTGTTACATGAGCATGGGTTACCTCCCAAGAAGTGCTAAGTTTAACGTCTTCAGCCAGACATAAGAAAGAATTAATCACCTCGAATCATATAGCAATAGCCGAAACAATTGTGGATCATCTGCATCAAAAAGTGTTAACACAGATAAAAGGAAACTGCAACAAACCAAGAATAAACATAGCACACGTCCTCATGACTCGTCACACATGACTGCCCGACACCTAGCTTGCACGTGATTTGTCGAAATATTTTGGTCTTGCAAACAAGATCCACTCAGCAACCACCATATAGGACTTGTTCCATTCTTCATGCAACTTACTACATATATTCTACAAAATACTCGAGACATCAAACATGTCACAAACTGGGGGATGTTCATCAGGGTATTGGTCTGGCAGTTTATAGTGAGCGGCGTGCAACACGCTATTTGTAGGTGAAAATAGTTTCTACTGATTTTGGTAATTGCGGGTGTGAAAGTGAGAAATAATTTAAACCCTAAACAATGTACTGCAAGGGAGTACTTTAGATTCAAGAGATCAATCTGTACAAGTCCGGCCTAAACCAATAAATGGCCGTTCCAGACTTGCTTCGATCACAAAGTGGAGGATAAGGGTTGGTTTAGGGAGGGAAGCGAAAAGAGTGCTGAGGCCAGAATAATTCTGGAAGAGTAGTACTTGACTTGTATCAGAAGGTGAAAGCTTCGAGAAAGCTAGAAAGAGTTGCCTTCCTGAGTGTGGTATTTTTCCCTGACCAAAAACTTGTTGTCTCTGGTGGAAAAATGTAAGCCTATTTATATAAGTTCAAAAAGAAACGTACTCTGGCCTCATAAGAAAATAAAACGGATGAGTTAAATTGGAGGAGGTGGTAACGCCTAGTATTGATGGAATTTGATGAATTTAATGTTCCATAATTAAAGAGCGTTTCATCATTGCATCTTGCATTTACTAACCGTCTTATTCTTATTACACTATCTTGAAACGGGCATTTGTGTATGCCGCATGCTGTAGACCACCAAACCAATACCCTAATGAGCATCCCCCAGTTTGTGTTGATGTATCGAATGTTTTTGGAAAATATGTAGCACGTTGTTCAAGCTTGGCAAGTCAAGCTCGGGAAACTTGCTAGCCTGGTGACTTCCGACGGTCGAAATTTTTCATCTTGAGAGGAGGGGCAACCGTTGATCGTTGCATGCCTTCGTTTTAGTAGCCGCGTAGTGAGGGACAACGTGGTAGCGCGGATAGGTTGGCATGGCATGGTTTGGCCTGGACAAACTTAGGTTTTCGGGCCAAAGGTTACCATGTGTCGTCTGGTAACCTTGGATGGCTAGGATTTTCTCCTGGGATTGAAGGGCAACCGTTAATTGTTGCACGCCTTCGTTTTGGTGGCCGCGTAGGGAAGGCCAACATGGTGGCACGGCTAGGTTAGGCTTGGAATGTGGGGCCAAGGGTTTTCCATGGGCGTATGGCGTGGTTAGGGACAAGGCAAGGGTGTTTGGCTTGGCATGATGTGACTAGCATGGCTAGGGCCAAGGCAAAGTGCGTTTGACATGACGCGGCTAGCTTTCCTAGGTGCGATTTTGGCTTGGAATGTGGGTCCAAGGGTTTGCTATGGGCGATGGCGGCTAGGCTAAAGAAATGACGCTATTTCGGGCATGGCATTACCATAGCTTAGGGCTGGCAGCATCAGCGCTTGGAATGGTACCGGCTAGTCGATGTGAAATTTTACTTGGCACAAAGCTGGAGAAGTCATGGCTGTATGGCGTAAGTTGTTAGGCATTTTGGCTTGGCATGGTGTGACTAGCGTAGCTAGGGCCAAGGCAGATGTGTTGGCATATTAGCGGCTAGCTTGGCCAGCGGCATGTGGGGCCAAGGGTTTCCATGGGCGTGATGTCGTGGTTATCTTGGGCTGCTTACGACCAATCTGATTTTGGGGCAATGGTTTTTCAACCTTAGCGAGTGATTTTCCAGGATTGAAGGGAAACCGTTGATTGTTGCACTGCTTCATTTTGATAGCAAGCGTAGCGAAGGCGATTATGGTGGTGCGGCATGGGGCCATGGGAAGTGCATTTGGCATGGCGTGGTAGGTGTGGATGGCGCGACTTTCCATTGTACAGAGGTCGCGACTAGCATGGTTGGCATGATTTAGTAGCGGTTGGTGTGGGAGACATGATATGTTGTTGGCATGGCAGAGGTTCGAAGTTTAGCATGGTTGGCATGCATTGGCGCGATTTTGTGGTGCGTATGATTTTCCATTGCACAGAGTGTCTAGCATGGTTGGCATGCTTTAGCGCTGATCGGTGTGGTAGCATCATTTTTCATCGCACAGAGGTGCGGCTAGCATGGTTGGCATGCTTTAAAGGTGATCAGTGTGGTGGCGTAAGTCGTTAGCACTTAGCGGCTAGCATGGTCGGAATACTTGGCGCGGTCGGTGTGGTCGCGTGTAATTGTCGTTGCATGAGGTCTGCTAGCATGGTTGGCATATTTCTACGGCGGTTAGTGGGCTAGCATGATTTTCCGTTACACACAGAGGTGCGGCTAGCATGAATTGGCATGCTTTGGTGTGTGGTGTGGCTTGCATGATTTTCCATCGGCATAGAAGGTCGCATTTAGCATGATTGCAAGCTTTGCGTGAATTGAAAATACCGGCATGATTTACCATTGTGAGATCTGACTAACATGGTTGGCATGATTTAGGCGCGGTTGGTGTAGTTTGACATGATTGCCGTTGGTTTGCGTGGGAAATTCAGGGTTTGGCTTGTAAGCCAATTGTTGAGGACACATTAAATATTTGAAGAATGTGTCTAGTAAATGCTAAATCACTTTAAATGTTGTGACATCAACATTTGCTAGGTTTAGTGTTTTACGATTTTAACCCTAAGCTAAAACCACCATCAACATTAACTCCACTGGCAGCCTGCAGGTAACTTGTTGCGATGTAAGCATATGATGGCACGGAAAGGAGCCAGCACCTGTGGTGTAAATCATTGCAAAGATTGTCAGAGAATCCACTAACCCTTTGAGTGGTTAAGAGAGTTTTGGTTTCCGTGTTGGCTGACCCTCGCTGTAAGTTGTAGTGGGAATGCAGACCGTGGAGTTGTGAGATGAAATTCCGTCTTGGTCTGGTCTTACATCTCCAAGGAAATAGAGCGTGATCTTGGAAGTATTATGAGTGGATGGCTCTGGCTCGAGGGGCAAGAGGTGGCATGATCTTGGTAGGGCACAGAGAGCGTGGATGATAAAGGTGGCGTCAGGTGGAGTGGAGGCTTGGCAGGAGGTCTACCAAATGGCTTGATGGGCGATGCAAGGATGGCTGGGCGTGGTGGGGCCGCGATGATGGAGAGAGGGGCTTGGCTTGGGCCGTGGCAAGGTGAGGCGCTTTTTCGAGATGTAAGTAGAATCCGCAATCCTTGTATCCTATAACTTTGCACAATCCGCATGACTAGGTGTCTTTGGGGCCAAGCTTTGGAGCACGTGAGGTGAGCTGCTAGCATGGGGACTTGGCAAGAAAGGGATTTGTCAACACTAGTCTTGGAATAAGCGTGGGCGCAGTGGTAAAAGCATGGCGACGTAACAAAAGCAGCGGCAAGGAAACACAATTTTTTGTCAAGGCTCGACATGGTCCTTTGGAGCGTTGGCATGGAAAGCGCGGATTGTCCTGGCTGGCGTGGAGCATTGGCGTTAGCTGAAATTAGCATAAAAGGCATGATTGTTGCAAAAAGCGAACGTGGAGTCATTTGCAAGACGCACTTTGGAAACGAAAGCACGGATGTCTTGGGAGTGGGAAGGCTTGATCTTATGGGACCAATTGCCTCTCTTCTTGCGTGACTTAACATGGAATTCTTTCTTTATTCAAAAATATTTTTCGAGAGGTAGGTAGCATCTGCGATCATTTCATTTGGTATCTTTATAAATCCGGTATGATTGGGTGTCTTTAGGATAGGCTTTGGAATGCGAGGCAGAGCTGCTAGCATGGACTTGGCATGAAGGGGACCCATTAGCAGCGGGCATGGAGCAGGTGTGGGCTACTCTGTAAAGCACTTTACAAGGCATGACGCCGGTAGTGGAAATGCTTGAAAGCAGCGCTTGCGGTTTAGGGTTTGACACGGAAACCCTAATTAGCGCCCTTTACTAGAATTATTGTAGAATCCTCGTTCGGACTCGGATTTTAATGGTCCGCCACTTTATAGGACACTAACTTGAATTTGTATCTCCTCACATGGGAATATTTAGGTATCGATCTCGCTTAGGAGTTGAAAGCAGACTTGAGACGGTGAAAATCAGGAAGAAGTCAAGAGGGATGTTGCGGGCCCGGGGTGGCATAGTCGCGTGCCAGTCACCTATTCCGTTCATGGAGAAAGAAGGAATATTCATTCTGTTTAAGATCTAAAAACTCTGTCCGTAGGAAAAGTGATATCGACCCTCTTCTTATTTTCTGTTGTTCTTACTCGATACGTTTTTCATGCGGTGTCTCCGGTGGGTTCCAAAAATTTACCAAAACTGTTTGTATTCTTGGGACGGATGGACAAAATATATGCTCAGAAATGATCCACGTCGAGGGATAATCTTGGAGGTTGTGGTTGCGTCGTCGGTACATACTCGATCTTAGGTTATTCATTGGACCTTATGATCGTGATGATGATGTGTTGTGAATGCTTGCATGGTCGAAAACTTCCGGCGCCCCTGGATGAAATAGGGAGACGTTCCATTGCCGATCTTGTTGCTATCAAGTCTCCGGGACTTTGTTCAAGTTTACATCCTTGAACCATCTTGAATCTTGGATTGTCGTATAGAATGGTATGCGGTGAGAAGTCCCCGGTTATACTTGATTTGATATGATGACATGGATGAATATGGAATGTAGCCTTCTGGCGTGCTTTTGGATTCTTTGGTGCACATGTAAGGTTTCATGTTGAGAAATTCCCGCGGCTCGTAAAACCTTGACAGTGATGGTGTTGAAATCAGTAATAACCTAGTTGAGTGGAGTGAAAGCGTCTCAAGATGGTAGTCCCCATGTGTAACCTACTTTCATTACATCGCTTAAATCCCCGTCCACGGGATTTGATATCCCTATCGTGCTCTTGGATGTGACAACTCGGGATGCTCGAAATGACATGATGAAATGTTACGGATATTTTGACTTTGGATCCTCATGACTTAAGTAAAGTTTTGAAAGGCGTCTACAGACGGATAAGTGATGATATTATTGCATTGTACCCCTTGAAGAGTAGATGACCTTGTTGTGGGTACGGAATTTTGGTTGACCATGTCTTTTGAGCTTTGACAGTGAAGGGATCCCGTGTATATTCTCAGTCCTCAAGTATGGTTTACATGTTTCCATCTTTGTAGTAATTCTTTCTTCTTAGTAAAGCTCAAATTTTGGTATCAACGAGATAGTGATAACGAGTTCTTGGTAGGAGATGTAATCATGAGAGACTACATTGTCGTGGTAACAAAGTAAGTTGGATGGAATTGTATGGGCTTTCATGAAAGTAAAATAATTAGCTAGATGCGTAAGCAAGAAAGCATCCATGATCACGAGCTTTGGCGGGATGGATCGAAGCGCGACAATGACTACGAAGATTGGGTGGCTGCGATCATGATCCTTGACATGGGAAGCGTGGTGGCATGATCCTTTTCAAAAAGGAGTGGTGTTGAAAGGCGGAGCGCTCGGAGGCGTTGAAGTGGAGCCACATATGGAGAGAACGTTGAAAGCGATTCCTTGCAACTCTCGAGCATTAACGGTTACCATGTTGAAGCTGGAGGCTACGTCGCGTTGATCAAAATCGACATCCCTAAAGTGTCTGAGGTTATGAGTCCCCTTTTTCTCTATCGATTATGCTTCTAAGGAGAGGTTGGGGTTTGGGATCGACTTCCTGGATGGAAAGCGCTGCTTTACACGATGCGGTGCGGTAGGGATAAAATATGTCTTGGCGTTATTCCTTGAAGAAACATAGAATCTCACATAACTGTTTCTTCATAGATTATACAACTTTGTGGGCCAAGTTCCCATCGTGCAGGTCTTGACGGGAAGAGGGTCTCTGTGAACTCAGGAAGGTTGCTGATTTCCTTTCCTTTCGATTTTGGAGAAGTCGTTCTTGATGTTTACGTGTGATGAAATTGGATCGCTTATCCCCTTCTCTTTAGGCGTTCAAGAGCAACGATCCTTTCTGGATCTTGATGAAGTGTCTTTTGTCATCAAATCAATAGTGGTAAAGGATGTCGTCTTCTTGAAACTCTTCCAACATCTTGCCCGATGGCGGAGCAGCGTTTTTGGTGATGGTTGGAGCTTCCACGCTTGAAGAACCTTTAGGGTGTTTGAAGCGGCTCTAACGGTGATCGTAAGTGTATCATGCCAGGATGGCACGGTTTTTGATCCACGCGAAGTCTGGAGCCATGGCGTTGTTTGAAGGTGAGGATGGCGCTTCTTTGTCCCGGTTGTGGAGCGGGAAAGATGGCCCGGAAGCGAGCAAGATGTTAGCGCTAGAAGGATGTAGGCTGTTAAGCGCGGGTGTGCTATTGTGGGTTTGGCGTGCGTCGCGGGAATGTGTGCTGCAAGCAAGCGGCGTCACTGGGAAAATAGCGTCACGGCAAGTCGCGTCTGGTAAGCATGTTTGGGAAGCGCTTGTCTATAGTAAGCGCCCGGGAAAGCATGTCTGGCAAGCGATCTGAGTAAGCTTAAATCTAACATGCACGTCTGGTAAGCTATTGGATCGCTTGGAATGGGCCTTTGGATTGGCGTGGGCGCGGCTTGATTTTGATGCGGCGTGGACCGTTGGCTGGTCTTAAGCGTGGACGATTCGCTGGGCATGGCGTGGACTGTTGGATCGGCAAGTCTGGCTTAAGGAAGATCTGTATTGATAGCGTGGCGTAGTTTTGTTCTTGGGCCAGGTTGCCTCTTCCCCATCGTAGCTCAAATGAAATCCTTTCCTTATTCAACTTCAAAAATTGTTATGCTTATGAAATGGGTTGGCTCCTTTTTATCCCATATCTTTTTTATCCGTCCTGGTGTTAGCGGTAGCGTGGTAGTGATAAAGTGAATAATATATCAGCAATGTACTCGAGTTCCGCTTTTAATTTTTTTGCTTGTTTTTCTTGTCTTTGGTGCAAACCATAGCCATAAGTATGCCTTCCATAAGTCTGAAGAAATATTTTTTTCTGAATAGGTATAAACCCTAGCCATGGGTATGCCTTTCATAAACTTGTGGAAATACTTCATCATAAATAATTCTTGAATGTCATAGTAGTAACGTCGCTAATAGTGACAGGTAATCATTGTTGTGCAAAGTAGGCGGGTAGGTGACATTTTTTTTGAAAGGCAAACTAAAAGCCTGGTTTAGGGTTTTTGATTTCATGGATTTCTTGGGTTGATAGATAAATGTTACCTTCACGGTTTTGGGTTATTATTTTTGGAATGAATTTTTAGGAATTGATTGTTTTGGTTATGATTGAAAGTGACATAGACATCCCAGGAAGAACCTTAGAACCGTGTGTTGTTAGATGACATGGGGTAAACTATGTATCTTGTCTTGAAAACTTGAAATAGAAAACCATGTATCTTGTCTAGGTAAGACTTACTCGGTTTTTAGGTCTCTCAGATGAAAAGTGAACCTTCCGGGTGTAAGAAGGAGTTTTATGGGAAACACTAGCCATGGAAAGTTTGATCGTTCTTCGAGTCATCGATGACCGAGCCGTTGATCCTGAAAGGGCGTCTTATTCTATCCTCTAGGAAGTCCCAGTCATCCCTTGTCGTGTCATGACCGATAATCGAGTCGTCAGATAACTGATGAGTGGATCGTCTTCCTCTACCATCTTAACGTCCGGGTCGAAGGACGAGATCGACAGTCGAAAATTGACATTGTAACCGAAAGATCGAACCTCCCGCTGTGGTCGGCAATTGTTTGTAGGTGAAAATGGTTTCTAATGATTTTGGTAATTGCGGGTGTGAAAGTGAGAAACAATTTAAACCCTAAACAATGTACTGTTAGGAGTAATTTATATTCGAGAGATCAATCTATACAAGTCCGGCCTAAACTAAGAAATGGCCATTACATACTTGCTTCGGTCAATTAGTGGAGGAGAATGGTTGGTTTAGGGAGGGAATAGAAAATAGTTCTGAGGCCAGAATAATTATGGAAGAGTAGTACTTGACTTGTATGAAGGTGAAAGCTTGAGAAAGCTAGAAAGAGTTGCCTTCTGAGTGTAGTATTTTTTCCTGAACAAAAACTTGTTATCTCTAGTGGAAATAGGTAAGCCTATTTATACAAGTCCAAAAAGAAACGTACTCTGGCCTCATAAGAAAAGAAAACAGATGAGTTAAATTGGAAGAGGTGGTAACGCCTGGTATTGATGGAATATTTCTGTTTGTCCGATAAGGGGAGGACCATCAAAATCCGAGTCCGAACGAGGATTCTACAGTGATTCTAGTAAAGGGCGCTAATTAGGGTTTCAGCGTGTCAAACCCTAAACCGCAAGCGTTTCCCTTCCAAAGCGCTCCCCTTACCAGCGTCATGCCTTTTCAAGTGCTTTATAGAGCATCCTACACCCGTTCCATGCCCGTCAGTGCTAATGGGTCCCATTCATGCCAAGTCCATGCTAGCGACTCCACCTCGCATTCCAAAGCCTAGCCACGAAGACACCCAATCATACCGGATTTGCGCAAATCTACCGAGATGAAAGGATTGCAGATGCTACCTACCTCTCGAAAAGATTTTTGAATAAGGAAAGAATTAAATGTTAAAGCCACGCATAAAGAAAGGCAATTGGTCCCACAAGAGAAAGCCTTGCCACTCCCAAGACATCCGTGATTTCCTTGCCTGTGCTAGTCTTGCCAGCGCTCCACGTTCAGTTTTTGCAACAATTAGCATACGTGGGAATTAGGGTTTGGCTTGTCGTAACCCTAATTTGAAAAAGAACCCCTGATAATTATTTAGGGACACATTAAAGGTTTCTATAAATGTTCCTAGTAAATGCTCGTCACTTTAAATGTTGTGACGTCACTGTATGCTAGGGTTTAGTGTTTTACGATTTTAACCCTAAGCTAAAAACCACCATCAACATTAAGTCCCCGCTTAGTTGATCACAGGTGCCTTGTTGCGAGGTAAGCATATGATGGTGACAGACAAGGACGGAATCGAGGTGTAAATCATTGCAAAGATTGTCGGGAGAATCCGATTAACTTTTTGAGAAAGAGAGTTTTGGATTCCGTGTTGGCGGAGCTGCGTAAGTTGTACCGGGAATCTGGCAGGTGGGTGGTGAGATGAAAGTTACCGGCTTGGTATGGTCGTACATCTCCAAGGCAAGGGGCGCGGTCTGGGAAGGCGATGCGGGTGGACGGCTTGGCTCGAGGGGCCAAGAGGTGGCGTGGTCTTAGTAAAAGCGGACACGCGTGGATGATAGGGTCGCGTTAGTGGAGCGGCGCTTGTCGGGGAGGGCTGCGGCAATGGAATGGTGGAACATGCAAGGATGGCTAGGTGTGGTGGGGCCGCGATGATGGAGAGAGGACTTGGCCGGGGTCGTGGCAAGGTGAGACGCTTTTTCGATATATAAGTAGAATCCGCAATCCTTGCATCCTGTAACTTTGCACAAATTCCAGTATGACTAGTTGTCTTTGGGGACAAGATTAGGAACGTGAGGCGGAGATACTTAGCGGAGCGTTCTGGAGAAGGTTGAAGCGGAGCAAATTTTGGAGAGAACGTTTAAACGATGCCTTGCAATTCTCGTGAGCGTTGACGATTACCATGTTGAATCCGGAGGCTACGTCACGAAAAAATTGACATCCCTCAAGTGTACAGAGGTTAGGAGTCCCCTGTTTTATCCATCGATTGTGCTTTCCATGAGAGGTTGGGGTTTGGGAACGACTTCCCTGGATGGAAAAGCCTTCTTTCACGATACAAAGTCTTGAGAGGGATGAAAATATGTCTTGATGTTTTGCCTTGGAGAAACATAGAATCTAACATAACTGCTTTCTTCATAGATTATACAACTTTGTGGGCCAAGTTCCCATCGCAAGGGTCTGACCCGGAAGAGGGTCTCTGTGAACTCAGGAGGGTTACCGATTTCCTTTGCTTTCGATTTTGGAGAAGTCGTTCTTGATCTTTACGTGTGATGAGGGTGGATCGCTTATCCCCTTATACGAAGCGTTCAAGAGCAACGCGATCCTTCGATCTTCTTTGAAGTGTCTTTTGTCATCAAATCAATAGTGGTAAAAGGAGGTCGGCTTCTTCCGGCTCTTCCAAAGTATCTTACCCGATGGTGGAGTAGCATTTCTGGTGACGGTTGGAGCTTCCACGCTTGAAGAACCGTTGGGGTGGCAGAAGAGGCTCTGGTTCTAGTGATCGTAAGTGTATCGTCCAGGGATGGCACGGTTTTGATCATGAAGTGTTGGAGCCATGGAGTTGTTTCGAAGGGTGTGGATGGCGCCGATTTGGCCGGTTGTGGAGCCGGTTGTGGAGCCGGAAAGATGGCGCTAGAATGGCGCAAGATGTTAGCGATGGAAGGGTGCAAGATGTTAGCACAGGGTATGGTATTGCGGCTGGCGTGCACGTGCGGAATGTGTGCCTGGAATGTGCGTCTGGTAAGCATGCCTGGTAAGCGCGTCTGGCAAGCGTGTCTGGCAAGCGCATCTGGAAAGCGTGTCTGGAAAGCGCATCTGGTAAGCACGTCTAGCATGCGCGTCTGGCAAGCGAGTCTGGTAAGCGCCGGATCGGCTTGGGATGGGCACTGGCTTGGCGTGGACGCTGGCAGGGCATTGACGATGGCTTGGATTTTGGTGCGATGTGGACCGTTGGATGGGAATGGTGTGGACCTTTGGCTCCAAGCACGGGGCGGCTTGGCAAGATTTGGATGGACATGACGTGATTTGTTCTTGCGGGCCTAGTTGCCTCTTCCCATCGTAGCTCAACAGAAATCCTTTCCTTATTCAAATTCCAAAAAGTGTTATGCTTATGAAATGGGTTGGCTCCCCTTTTTATCCCATATCTTTTTTATCACGTCCTGGTGTTAGTGGTAGCGTGGTAGTTATAAAGTGGGCAAGAATATCCCAGCTATGTACTCCAACGTTCCTCTTTTAATTTTTTTTTCTTGTTTTCTTGTGCTGGTACAAACCATAGCCATAAGTATGCCTTCCATAAGTCTGTAGAAACATTTTTTCTGAACTGGTGTAAACCCTAGCCATGGGTATGCCTTTCATAAACTTGTGGAAATACTTCATCATAAATAATTCTTCGAATGTCACCGTAGTAATGTCTGCTAATAGTGACAGGTAATCATTATTGTGCAAAGTACGCATAGGTAGGTGACTTTTTTTTGAAAGGAAAACTAAACACCTGGTTTAGGGTTTTTGATTTCCTGGATTTCTTGGGTAGATAGATAAATGTTACCTTGACGATTTTGGGTTATTCTTTCTGGAATGAATTGTTTAGGAATTGATTATTTTGGTAATAATTGAAAGTGACACAGACATCCCAGGAAGAACCTTAGAACAGTGTGTTGGTAGATGACATGGGGTAAACTATGTATCTTGTCTTGGAAACTTGAAATAGAAAACCATGTATCTGGTCTAGGTAATACTTACTCGGTTTTTAGGTCTCCTGATGAAAAGTGAACCTTCCGGGTGTAAGACCGAGTATTATGGGAAATACCGCCATGAAAATTCCCCAGTCGTTACTGAGCCATCTGATGACCGAGCCATTGATCCTTGGGCGGATCGTCTGCTTCTATCCCAGGAAGTCCACGGTCATCCCTAGTCGTGTCATGATTGATAATCAAGTCGTCGGGTAACTAAGTCGGAGTAGATCGTCTTCCTCTACCATCTTGTTGTCCGGGTCGAAGGATGAGATCGACAGTCGAAAATTGACATTGTAACCGAAAGATCAAACCTCCCGTTGTGGTCGCCAATTGTTTGTAGGTGAAAATGGTTTCTACTGATTTTGGTAATTACGGGTGTAAAAGTGAGAAACAATTTAAACCCTAAACAATGTACTGCAAGGGAGTACTTTAGGTTCTTAGATATCAATATGTACAAGTCCGGCATAAACCAAGAAATGGTCGTTCCAGACATGCTTCGGTCACAAAGTGGAGGAGAAGGGTTGGTTTAGGGAGGAAGCGAAAAGAGTGCTAAGGCCAGAATAATTCGGAAGAGTAGTACTTAACTTGTATCGAAGGTGAAAGCTTCGAGAAAGCTAGCAAGAGTTTCCTTCCGAGTGGTATTCTTCTTACGACCAAAAACTCATTGTCTCTAGTGGAAATAGGTAAGCCTATTTATACAAGTCAAAAAGAAACATACTACGGCCTCATAAGAAAAGAAAACAGACGAGTTAAATGGGAAGATGTGGTAACGCTTTGGTATTGATGGAATTGATGTTCCATAATGAAAGAGCGTTTCACCGTTGCTTCTTGCATTTACTAACCGTCTTATTCTTATTACACTATCTTGCACATTGTAGACCACCAAACCAATGCCCTAATGAGCATCCCCCATTTTGTGTTAGTGTCTCGAATGTTTTTGGAAAACATGTAGCACGTTGTTGTGGCTTGGAAAGTCAAGCTCGGGAAACTTTCTTAGCCTGGTGACTTTCGACCGGTCGAGATTTTGCATATTGAGAGGAGGGGCGACCGTTTATCGTTGCACGCCTTCGTTTTGGTAGCCGCGTAGTGAGGACCAATGTGGTGGCGCGTCTAGGTTGGCATGCCGTTGGCATGACATGGTTTGGCGTGGCCAAACTTAGGTTCCGGGCCAAAGGTTACCATGTGTCGTCCGGTAACCATGGATGGATAGGATTTGCTCCACGGGATTGAAGGGCAAACCGTTGATTGTTGCACGCCTTCGTTTTAGTGTCCGCATAGGAAGGCCAACAGGGTGGCGCGGCTAGGCTAGGCTTGGCATGTGGGGCCAAGGGTTTGCCATGGGCGTATGGCGTGGTTAGGGACAAGGCAAGGGTGTTTGGCTTGGCATGATGTGACTAGCATGGCTAGGGCCAAGGCAAAATGCGTTTGGCCTGACACGGCTAGCTTGGCTAGGTGCGATTTTGGCTTGGCATGTGGGGCCAAGGGTTTGCCATGGGAGTATGGCGTGGCTATGTCCAAGGCAAGGGAGTTTATCTTGGCATGTGTGACTACCATAGCGGGGCCAAGGAAGAGTGTGTTTGGCATGGCGCGGCTAACTTGGGATAGGTGCGGTTTTGGCTTGGCATGTGGGGCCAAGAGTTTGCCATGGCGTGGCTAGGGCCAAGGCAAGGGAGTTTGGCTTGGCATGGTGTGACTAGCGTAGCTAGGGCCAAGGCAGAGTACGTTTGGCATGGCGCGGCTAGCTTGGGCTAGGCTTGGCATGTGGGGCCAAGGGTTTGCCATGGGCGTATGGTGTGGTTAGCTTGGGCTAGGCGCATGACCAAAATAGGGTTTTGGGGGCAAAGGTCGTTTGGTAACCTTAGACGGCCAGGATTTTCTCCTGGGATTGAAGGGCAACCGTTGATTATTGCACGCCTTTGTTTTGATAGCCGCGTAGTGAAGGCCAGTATGGTGGCGCGACATGGGGCCATGACGAGGTGCATTTGGCATGGTTGTGATAGGTGTGTCTAGCATGATATGCCATTGGCTTCGGAGGTGCGGCTAGCATGGTTGGCATGCTTTTAGCGCGTTGGTGTGGGCGGCATGATTTTCGTTAACAGAGTGCGGATAGCATGGTTGGCATGCTTTGGCGAGGTTGGTGTGTGGCCGGCATGATTTGTCGTTGGCACATAGGTGCGGCTAGCATGGTTGGCATCCTTTGGCGCGGTCGGTGTGGCTGGCATGATTTGCAATTGGCACAGAGGTGCGTCTAGCATGGTTGGCATGCTTTCACGTGGTCGGTGTGGCTGGCATGATTTGTCATTGGCACAGAGGTGTGTTTAGAATGGTTGGCATGCTTTGGCGCGGTCGGTGTGGCTGGCATGATTTGTCATTGGCACAGAGGTGCGGCTAGCATGGTTGGCATGATTTGGCGTGATCAGTATGGCTGGCATGATTTGCCATTGTATGCAGGTGCGGATAGCATGGTTGGCATGCTTTGGCACGGTTGGTGTGGCTAGCATGATTTTCCATTGGCACAGAGATGCGGCTAGCATGGTTGGCATGATTTGGCGCGGTTGGTTTGGTGGAATGATTTTCCATTGTACAGAGGTTAAACTAGCACGGTTGGCATGATTTGGCGTGGTTGGTGTGGTTGGCATGATTTTCCATTGGCACGCAGGTCGTATATCATGGTTGGCATGCTTTGGCGTGATCAGTGTGGTCGGCATGAATTTCCATTGCCATAGATGTGCGGATAGCATGGTTGGCATGCTTTGGAGCGGTTGGTGTAGCTAGCATGATTTGCCATTGGCACGAGAGATCGTCTAGCATGGTTGGCATGCTTTTAGCGCGGTTGGTTTGGATGGAATGATTTTCCATTGGCACACGTGGGAATTAAGGTTTGGCTTGTCGTAACCTAATTTGAAAAAGATACCCGATAATTATTTAGGGCACATTAAAGGTTTGATAAATGTGCCTAGTAAATGCTCGTCACTTTCAATGTTGTGATATCACACTGCTAGGGTTTGGTGTTTTACGATTTTAAGCCTAAGCTAAAAACCACCATCAACACACGCATATTCTGAGAAAGTATCAGGAATGGCGGACAGTTAGTGATGGTAAGGAAGTAGTGGGAATAAAACCAACCAGTCTTCCCCTCATAATAGGGACGTGGTTTTCACCATTCTACACGATCCCCACTTCTCCATCAATAAACTACTTCCACTTCCTATGAGATCATGATGTGTTCGACTATGACTTGTATAAATGGATTTTCAATCTATTTCAACTGACAACAGTGTTATCAACACAAGTATCCAAAAAACACCAAGAACTTATATCTTACATTCTGCAATCTAGTTTTACATTCTGATACAAGTCATAAAACAACTACACCTTCATAGTTCATCATTCTGATCTCAACACCTTCTTTGCTTCCCTCCCTAAGATTAACCCTTCTCCTTCATTTTGTGACCGAAGCAAGACTGGAACGGCCATTTCTAGGTTTAGGCTAGAATTATACAGATTGATCTCTCGAATCTAAATTACTACTGTGCAGTACATTTGTTTAGAGTTTAGATTCGTTTATCGGCGGCACACCCAATTTACCATTTTCAGTAGAATCAGTTTTTACCATACTACACTAGGTTATAGTGGAAGTCCTTTTACCTGTACTAGTAATAAACATAGAATTGGCAAATATAAGTCTAGGTTATATAGAGCTCTAATTAATAGTGCTTGGACCTTGGCGTATCCTGCTGCTATTCTACCCATATTTCTCAAAGAGGATCTGATCATTCCCATATCCTCATAGAATTACACAAGAACACTGATGTTTTAGGAAGGAACTGGAAAATTTTTGAGCATTGGATGAATAATGAAAAATGTCATGAGGAGATTAAAATAGCATGGTCTGCTTATTACTATGGGTCTAACTCTTTTGTCTTATCTAACAAGTTGTCTAATACAAGACTTGTCTTATCTAAGTGGAGAAAAACCACTTATAGTAACATTTAGAACTGCAATAAGATATCTCTAAATTACAAGCAGCAGACATTGAAGGAAATAACATAGAAGCAATGGTCAATCTTGAGAAGGATATCATATCTTTAAATGATATATTAGCTAGCTCCAATATGCGAGAAATCCAAAGATAAATTCTTCAATGAAATGGATAGGAATTCAAAATATTTCCATATAAGGGTTAATAGAAAAAAAAGATCGCAATAGAATTGATTCCTTATTATCTCCAGATAGTTATTGGTGTGGAAGTAGATAAGCTCTTGAAGATCTTCTTACTAATATTTTTAAGAATACCATGACTTCTTCTAATCCAACAAACAATGATAATTTTCTCAGATTTGTTCCTTCTTGTATCATCGAAGAAGACAACAGAGTATTGGAAGCTATCCCAAATGAACAAGAGATACATGATGCACTTATGACCATGGATCCATGGACTTCCTGGTCCCGGATAGTTTCCCACTAGGATTCTACTAGTCATAATGGCAAATTATTAAAGAAGATGTGTGTAATTTGATAAGTCCTTCTTTCATTCAAGATTTTTTCTTAAGCAGCTGAACAAAACAAGAGTTTCTTCAATTCCTAAAATTCAAACTCCACAGAAGCCTGAAGATTCTAGACCTATTCCCTTGTGTAATACGGTGTATAAAATCATATCAAAAATTATTGCTTTATGGATGAAAAGACACATTGCAAACATTATCTCCCCAATGTAAGCAGCTTATGTTCCGGTAAGATTGATCTCTGAAAATGTTTGTCTGTTATAAGAAATTGTTCAAGCCGTGAGGAAAAAAGAAGGGAAATGTGGTAATCTTGCACTCAAAATGGACATGTCCAAGCGTTTGATAGACTAGAATGAAGTTTTTTAATTGATACTCTTAAGAAGTTTGGTTTTGGATCTAAATTCTGTCATCTAGTCTACCAACGTATAAGTACTACTCAAATTGAGGTGTTAATCAATGGCTATCCTTTTAAATCATTTCATCCATCTCGTGGAATACAAAAAGGTGACCCTCTTTCACCATATTTATTCATCTTGGCCACCGAATCTTTTTCAAGATTTTTAGCTCATGTGAATCTACGAGTCGGCTCTTTGGTGTCAAAATTTCACGATCAATTCCTAAAATTAATCATATTTTATTTGCGGATGATTGTATTCTATTTTGTAAGGCAAATATTTCTCATACAAATAAACTTCTTCAAGTTATAAATGATTTCAGCTTTTGTTCTGGACAACTGATTAATTTTAACAAATCAGCTGTATATTTCAGTGGAAATATGGAACCAAGTGATTTTCAGGATATTTATGGTTTACTTCAAGTGAGACAGATGGACATAAAAGAAGAGAAATATCTTGGTCTGCCCTTTTTTTGGGGTAGAAGAAAGACGATTCCTTTTTCAATTCTGATATTTCAGAAGTAGCTAGAAGTACGATGATACAAAATGTTACTAATGCTATACCTATTTATCACATGAAAAGTTTCAAGTTGCCTGATGTCACAATAAATAATATGAAGATAAAACTTATTTGGGGACTAGAGAATAATTGTAACTTCTTGGTTAAGTCTTGCTATCGTAAAATGTTTGAAGAAACGTATAACTACCAGTCAGTTGGCACTAGAATGCAGAAGATTTACAAAATAATATGGAAGCTGCCTACTCTTCCAAGAATTTCCCAATTTCTACTTCAGATTTACTTCCTACAAGGGTTGCTCTTGGGTCAAGTGTAGTGGGTACGGATGATTCTTGTCCTTTTTGTGGGAAGTACCAAGAATCTGCAGTTCATATTATTATGAATTGTGACATTTCTAGGGTGATCTGGTTCTACTCCATTGGTTGGTCTTCTAATAATCACAACAATTTTTTAGAATGGATCTTCAGTTGGTTTTGACAGTCTTTTCAATAAATAGATTACAAAGTTTGAAGTCGTGAAAAGAGCTATAATAGCTTAGAGTATTTGGACATCAAGATGTGACAAGGTTTTTCAAAACTCTAATCCAAACCCGGAGAATTTTTTTCAGAGTCTGTAATGTTCTTTTTGAAGAACATGTTGTTAGACAAAAGCATATAAACTCTAATATTAGTAGAAAAAATCCGTTTTAAGATAGTCAGATAGTGTCGTTTTAGCGAGTTAAAAAACACTTTCAGATTGTCGTTGAAAGTGCCGTAGATTCAGTGTCTTTTTGTGGAACGACACTTTCAAGTTTCCTCTTAATTACGATACTTCCAAGATTCCGCAACGCACGACACATGTATTACGTCGTAGATTTAATTTATTTTAATATAAAAAAAGGGTCAGATCTGGCTGGCTGACTGCAGCCATTCTGACTAGGCTAAAATATTTCTAATTCAAATTCAAATTTCACTAAATTAAAACTCAAACCACACTCAAATTCAAATTGAATTACTAAAATTCAAATTCGAATGACAATTAATATTAAAACACAAAAAATTCAAATGACAATGCAAAGTTCAAATTCCATTGAAAACCTGATTCATCTAATACAAAATGATAGCTCCAATGCATTGAATTGTAATTGTACTCATAAATTTAGTCCAAACTCTGTAAAAAAAAAGGATTCAACTACTAATTAATAAGTTCAATTTTTTTTTAAAGAGAAGTGATACAAGTCCTAAAAATTTCAACAACAATATTTCAGACATTATGACATTCACACTAGCTTGCTTGAGAGTAGAACTGCCGAAGCACAACCCTTTCCAACATTTCCTTATCAGCAGCAACCATGATATCAGTGCACCTGCATCAAAAAATAAAGTTTCACAGTTAACCAATATGAACTTCAAATTGTATGATGGCATTAGAATAACATCACAACAAATAGCTTCATGACAATAGATAGATTTCACCATCTCCTTGTCTAATCTCCATCACAACAATTAAACCTAGCTAGTAAAAAGATGGTTAAGCTACTAGAAAAAAGCACCCAACATTGAATTAGATTAAGATTGTGGATGGGAGATAACTTAGTTGCAGCAATCGTGTGCTTAATAGCATCATTAATCTAATGACCCAGCAGCAAAAATAGTTATTACGATGCAAGGGAAACTTAGATAAGTGGTTTGTTACAATTAAAACCATGTTAATGATTCAAACTACAAATGTCCATATACTGTATGACTAATATTAGATGTAAGTTATACAAAGTTATAAGGCCACTGGAAACTAGCATACTAATTTAGGACAATAATCAAAGATCGAAACTTGATGAGCAATTAAGAAAGATTCACCTTTGTTCATCGTCCTCCTTTGTTTTTTCTTATGGAGGATCTGATGACAATGCTGGTGGCAACGTTGTTTTCGATTAAGCGGAATTTGGAAATATATTAGGTCTTCGTGTAGGTATAGTCTTTTCCTACTCCTGCCATAAAAGAGCAATACAATTCACATCAGTTTATGTCACCTCATGAAAATAACTCAACTCATCTACAATTGACTACAATGCTTCACGAAAAATAACAAGACTCGGAAAATACAACTACCCAAAAATTTTGGTTCTCGCTATATAGCTAAAATCCAGATAGGCACATTACATTAACACAATTAAATGACATCTAAACCAGCCTTATAACTAGCAGAGAAGGCCATGTCAACACAATTATATTTTGACAACAGGAAAAACAAAAGTGAATTTCTCTCGAACTTCCACAACCTGATCATGGTATGTATCTACACATCAAAATGCAAAAAAATAAGAAAAGGGAACATGGTTACAACTACTCATAAAACTACCTAAATCTTACCAATGCATAAGGAGGAGTCCAAGGTGATGGTAACATGTGAAACAAGACTTGCTAATGTATTTCGATTCGACAACAAAACAATTTTCCATGTATGTACAGTCCCGTGTACAACCTAAATCAGACCATTCGTTTATGGCATAACAACAAGTGCAAATGAGTCCATTTGTAGCGAAATCAAGCACAAAACAAGATAAGTAAGTGAAAGAGGGAAAGGGAGAAAGGAGGAGGAGATCACCATTTCCAAGTCAAATGAGTCCAATAATAAAAATACATATGCCAAGTCACACCACCAACACCCCAAGTACGAACACTAACAACAAGCTGGCAACCTCACTCGCCCAACAACACCACCAACACACTCCACCACCAACATTAAATCCATCAGCAATAGTGGATCAAGCCATGTACTATTGATCATTGTACAATATGTAAACAAACTAAAAACCTCAATAGGAAGAATGGAATTAAAATTTATTCTCCGTGAACTCCAATTCCAATATACCAAATGGTAACCATTTTCTAAAACACATAAGAATCATATTTCCACCCATTCATATTTATTTGTTAAAATAAATAGAACAAAGAGAATCCTAAAAATTGAAAACATAAACTAGCATACAAATATAAAATCAGAACATGAAAAAGAATGGTGCTTTGTATCCTTAACTTGAATAACCTCAATAAAACTGATTAAAATACGGTAATAAACTATATGCATAAACTTACAAAACCCCAGGAAAGGAAACATATATGACTTGACATTCACAAGGAAAACCTAGCAATTAAAACAATACATGTCTATGTTTCTATTCAAAGAGGCTTGTAAATGAAGAAAGAAAACAAGTGAACATATCCAAGGTTACAATTTCCATTTTTCCAACAAGATAAGCAGGCAGTTACTTCTGCAAATCTGCACAAGCGAATGTAGAAAATACAGGATATACATAGAGAAGGGCACTGCGTCACCTTAAATGCTGCATCATAAGCTGCCTGCAAGTTGTTCATGCCCTCAAATGGCATTTAATTAGTCAATAACTCTCATAAAACAAAATCTAAGTTGCAGACATCAACCTTGTTATTGTACACATACTTATGCGGAGGGTATACTCTTGCTCAACTACATACCTGTTAGTTCAATAACACAAATCAAATCAATAATAGTCTCCAACTATATATGAGTTATCACTATTATCAGTTCCAAACAATGGACCTGCTTGTATAAAACACTATCATCAGTAAGTTCTTCAATTGCTCAACTTCATACATGAAAGTGCTTCACAAGCTAACGAATGCAAGTCGAAATCATTAGGATGTGAACATAAAAATTTAAAATTAACCAAGACCAACTTATAACATCCATCATTATATATCAAACACACTTGCAAAGTTTAAAAGTATCCATGCACCTATTTTAAATTATACAACAACCAGGTAGAAATAAATTATACAACAACCAGGTAGAAACAAATAATGTAAAATAATTTGTCATCGCTACGACAAGGTCCAAGAAAATTTTCACCATTTCTAATACTGGATACCCACAAAACAAACAAACAAATAACAACCCTAGACATTTTCTTATTAAAACATCTAAAAGAAATCAAATACAGTTTCCATAAATCGGTGTCAGCTTATAGAAATGAGGTACCACAACTCCATATCCATAACCTTATAGGAAGTTTAGAACCAATTCTTGAATCATGCTTTAAAACTTAAAGAAAACAATTCAATATATAAACTCCTGACATAGTCCATAACTTAAAACTCACTTAAGACTCGTCACTTCCAACTATGGGTCTCATAACTTTAATCTATTTCCCGTCCACTTATGTATACCCCTTGTGTTATTTTTTAGTCAAGGATACGAGTCTCAATTGCTTGCAAATGCTAGCAGAGAATCAAACTCAAGCGCTTGAGATCCTGACCCTAAACAAATACATAGAATTAATGAAAGCCTTGGCAGAGAATCTACAAACTTCCATAATTGAGATCCTTACCAAGATGGCTTGGCCAGTTTCCACTCTATGGCGCTCTATAACATCATCCTTTAAGATTTTTATGCATAAAATTTAAATCCACCTGCAAAAAATCCAAACAAAATGGACTCAAAACAATAACATCAACGACACTTATAGTTAAACAATCCAACCATGTGTGTGCAGGTTTTGTTACCTCTACAAATGTATGACCAGGAGTCCCACTTTCACCAAAATCTGGATGACCAACATTTACTTCACCAAAATATCCCTTTGTAAGCTTTCTTTCAGAGTTTCAGTGAACCAAGTTTCCACATAGACCTATAATAGCAACAAATTTCAGTCACATATATATAGCCGCTTCAACTGGCTCAAGTTTAAACTCACTTAAACCTTAGGTCATACGCATGAAACATAATCTATTATGAGCTAAAAAAACATGAATCAAACTCATTAGTACAATTCTAATTCCATTTGACATAACAACTGTCTAACCAGTTCAGTCAATACAACCTCGAAACACCCTTTCACCACCACAAGTTCAATCCCTACAACCTTCACCACTAGCAACGAGCAAGTTACCAGCACCACCAATGTTTTATTGAAATCATTGATTCCCAAGAATCACCCAGTCACCACCACCAGTTCAGTCCATACAACCTCCACCACTAACTCTTTCTTCAAATGAAACACCTAATCACCACCACCAGTGGTTCCTCATTTTATTTAACCATATTCCATACAACAAAAAATTGTCCATAAAATATAAAAAATTATCAAGACGGTACTAAACTAACAAGTCAAACCCATTACAGAATCATAAATATCATATCTCATACAATTCTGTGGTACAAGAATTACAGATTCGAAATCCAATATCAGAATCATTGGGAAGACCTGATTTTGTTAACAAAAATTATGGATGACATATAATTACTTCATTAATACAACAGTAACACAAATTGAAATAGGTAAAAGTGAGGGAGAATTTATACCTGAAGGCTGAAGATCTTCCAGAAAATGCAAGTGAAGATGTTAAATGTTCTTCTAGAAATTGCTACAATAAAAAACGAATAATAATTAGAACCCTGTTAACAAAATCAAACCTAACTTCAAAAATAGGGCAAAATTGCAAACCCTAACTTATACCTGATAAAGTTCGAAGAAAATCAATCTCCTAACAACCATCACGAGAAGGAATTCGTGAAGAAATAAAATAATTAAGGTTTCTTTCAAACATGAAATTGGTTGAACAACAACTGAAAATGGGTTTGTTTTGAATGTTAGAGTTTTGAAGAAATCGTTTTAGAAGAAAGGATTTTAATCATGAAGGTTATCTGCTTCGGTATTTAAAAAATGGATCTGGAAAGATGAAGAAGGTTACAAAAAAAAATGGATTTTCTTTATGCTTCTTAATAAAAAGATGAAGATGAGGAGATCTGAAGTTGGGATTTCATATGGAGAGGAGAACAGGAGAATGAGAAGAAAGATTACAAAAAAAAACTATAACTTTTGAGATTTTGATACGGATTTATCAAAGTTGAGGGAGAAGGAGATATTTTTCCTGGTTCTTTAACGATGTAAACAAGGTGAGATATATGGAGAGAGACAAGAGAGTAATGAAAGTGGGAGAAAATAAAGATACGTATGAAAGGGGGAGAAAATAAAGATAAGATTTCCAGGACACGCGGCGTCATATTAAAAAAAGTATATAAAGTAGTATTCTAGTTACTATATTCTCAAAGTGTCGCGGCAAAAGTCAACTAAAGTCTTGGTGTAACGACGTCTTGACTTTAGTCAAAGACATAGTAAAAAGTATCGTTTTCTATGTCAACAAAAGTCATAACACAACGACAATTTGACTTTGGTCAACAACACTTACCGTATGTAGTTACATCGCGATATCTAGTCTGTGTTGTTTCATTATGTCTCAGATAGCCCATTTTCCACTAGTGATTGCTAGAGTAAACATGGAGGATGTTCACTAAATCCCTCTTCCCTTAGATCATATTACAATTAATTGTGATGGTTCTTTTAAGAATATTAATAGTTAGGTGGAATTGGACTAATTATTCAAAATTTTGCAGGTGCCCAACAAGCATCCAAATGCATCCACCTAACGAATATCAGAAATGCGAGAATGTTTGAAAGTTTAGGACTTTGGGAAGCGGTTAATTGGGAAAGACAACTAAAGTTGGAAAGAGTTTACTTTGAACTTGATGCTAAAGTGGTAGTTGAGGCAGTGAACAAAGATCAGGGAGAGGTGGATTGGAGGCTTAGTAATGTTATCAAGGACATAAGTGTTATTTTTAAAACTTTTTCTTCTTGGAAGCTTAGTTATGTCCCAAAGGAAAGAAATAAAGTAGCAGACATACTTTCTAAACTTGATAGAGTAGATATGAGAACTTATGTATGGAGTAATAATGTCCCAGATGAAATTATTTCACAGCTAGCTAAAGATGCTAGTTATGTAAATTATCATTATTCTATATTTAATAATAAAATCTTTCAGCTTCAAAGAAAAAAAAATTACAATAGTAAACACAACTTATCTTGAATTTTACAACAAACCCGTCGACCATCTCAAGTCTCAATATTTGTTTATTGTAAAACATATCATCAAATTAAAATAGTAATGTTCCATTATATTTTCATGCACATCTATATATATAAACCCAAAGCTATTTGAACATTGAGACACCATTTTCCTATCACCATGGTGAAACTAACAAATGATTTACTCCCTCCGTTCGTTTAATATAGGCCAGTTTAGTTTAGCGGGGAGATTAAGGTTTTTAATAAAACTAATTATATGGGCCGTTTTTTCTTGTGTTTTCCTATTTTGCCCTCCCACCAAATAAATTCATATCCCAGAGAACAAACGAAACTGAGAAAACAAATTCCAAATTCCAAATTCGATAGTTAATCACCCCATCAATCACTAATTTTTCATGGATTTTAATCTGCTCATGTTTTTAATTTAGGGTTTTCACCCAATTAAAATATGTTATCTGTTATCTTATTCTTCTTCATCTCCTTCTTTTGGTCGTTTTACTTCCTCCTGCTGGTTTTCACCCAATTCAAATCTCAATTGATTGGTTAGACTGAGGTTTACCATGGGTTGGTATTAAAGGAAGTCTATGTTTAGTTTGTATGTCTGCTTGGTTATAAGATGGGTTTCAAGTAGTTTCTGCTATAGAGGGTTCATCTGCTGCAGATTTTGAAGAGAAATTTGTAATGGGTTTCAAGTAATTTCTGCTACATAGGGTGCTTCTGATGAATTTCGTGTATTGATGAAGAAGAACTTAGTGTCATATGAATTCTTTTAGGCAGTAACAACAGGTGGCTATTATTCTTAGCGTGTGTCAATGGGGATTCACCCTATAAGTTTTTGATAAAATTACCAAGTGAAATGGGTTTTAACTATTGATATTTAAATCATTATTAATCAAACTCCTGGGGATACTCTATCTCAAGGTAATTTTCCATCAACTACTCCAATTACAATTCCATCTTCAATTACTACAATTCCATCTCCAACTATTAGATATTTAAATCATTATTGTCTCATCGATTTAAATGATTGTTACCTGGAAGAAAATGATGATGGTGATAGTGAAGAAGAAGAAGAAGAAGAAGAAGAAGAAGAAGAAGAAGAAGAAGAAGAAGAAGAAGAAGAAGAAGAAGAAGAAGAAGAAGAGGGAGGAGGAGGAGGAGGAGGAGGAGGAGAACAAAGGAGGAGATCTAATATCCCATTAACACCATTGTAGAACCATAAACTGCATAATTTTATCCAAATTGGCCATGGAAATAAGAAGAAGAATTTAAATTTTGATATGAATAGAAGAGTTCTTGAAACATTGATGCAAGGAAGCACACATGGGAAACTTCACAGGGGAGTTATCACTGATACCACGACTCGGTTTAATGTTGGTTTTAGAACGGTTTCGAGATTATGGAATGCTGCAAAACTGGCCAATGGAAATGGAGATGTAGTTGATATTTCTTCTAAGATGGTCAATAGAGTTGGTAGAAAGAGAATTCAATTAGATTTAGATAGAATTAAGTTGATACCTCTTCGCAAACGAACAACAATAAGAGAAATAGCACATGAACTAAACTTTTCAACATCAACCATACATCGACTAATTAAGGATGGAAATCTTCGACCACATTCAAATGCCTTGAGGCCGGGACTTACGGATGAAAACAAGATAGCAAGGGTGAAGTTTTGCTTGAAAATGATAGACAAAGGTATGAACCAATTTTCAAATTCATTCATTGACATGTTGGATCGGATCCATATAGATGAAAAATGGTTCTACATTACTAGAAGAGCACAAAAATATTATCTTCATGCCGAAGAAGAAGAGCCTTTACGCACGTGCAAAAGTAAGAATTTTATCACCAAAATCATGTTTTTAACAGCCGTGGATCGTCCTCGCTTGGGTTTTGATGGTAAGATTGGAATTTGGCCTTTTGTGGTTAAAGAAGCCGCAAAAAGGAGCAGCAAAAACCGCAAAGCTGGGACAATGGAAACCAAGGCCATGAAATCTGTTGACAAAGATGTTATGAGGTGTTTTTTTATTGAGAAATTGTTGCCTGCTATCAAGAAGAAATGGCCATTTAATAATTGTAAGAAAATATTTATACAACAAGATAATGCAAAACCACATGTGCACGAGAATGATAAAGAATTTGTGGAAGCGGTTAGAAGTTATGGGTTAGAAATCGAGTTATTGTGTCAACCTTCGAACAACCCCGACTTGAATGTTTTAGACCTTGGGTTCTTCAGCGCTATTTCTGCACTTCATCATATTGATGCTCCAACCACAGTAGATGAGTTTATCGCAAGTGTTACGAGAGCGTTTGAAAATTTCTCGGTTGAAGAAGCAAACAATGTTTTCATAACATTACAATCTTGCATGAAGGAGATTCTTAAAATCAAGGGTGGGATTCACTACAAGATTCCTCATATGCATAAATGGCGTTTAATTAGAGATGGCTAACTCCCTAATGTACTTGAGTCTGATCCTCAAGTATTGAATGAGGCAAGGGAATTTATAAAGGAGTATGAAATTATGCAACAAAGTTCTTCAGGTATGTGATTCAAACTTGATTTTTCTTTGCCTTTTGTTACTTGAGTATGTGTGTTTGCATGTATTTTGAAAACCTTTATACATATGATCAATGTTGTATATACTTTGTTACAAAAGTAGAGCTGGCAATATTTAGTTTCACCTTTTAATGCGTCTTAGTGTCTCCATGGGGGTTTATCTGAATGCTGTTTTTATACACCAAGGGCCTTTATCTGAGAATATGTATACTACCAGTATAACACTCACCTGATGCTCATGCAATGAGTTTTATTATCCAAGCTCAAAGCCTTTATGATAAAATAAAGCACTCACTGAATTTGATTGTGCTTGTGTTCTACCAACTTTCAGTTGACCATAAGTTCTTGTCCTTATCCTTAGTGGCTGTAATTTGTTAGCTCTTTGAACCAGTTTTCCTTAGTGGCTGTAATTTTCATACTTCAATTATGAGTGTTGTTATTTTGAGTCTGTGTGTTTTCATTATCCTTTGGTTCTTCCATAACCCACCTGTCAAAACGACAACCATGGTATTGTGAGCTCAATTTTACCAGCTGTGCCCGATAATGCACATCTTCATTCTCAGAACTTCTATGATACGTTATCAGAATAATGTTAGTGTAGTAATGCTCTGAATCAACTCGCACAAGAATGACTTGGTTATCTATTTACTTGTTATATTTTTGTCACATTCATATTGCGAGAGCCATGATTCTTTGCCACTAAGTTTTGTTATTAACTTCCCAGTTGCTCAAAATTGTAAAGGAAACAAACAAATGAAGGAGAATACGAAAAGCAAAAGAGCGGGCCAGCTTGTTATGAATTTTAAACAAACTATCATTGGCAACGATATTTACCAAAGCTGGCTTAAGGATGCCTCTGACCTTGTCGGAAGAAAGGAGGTTTTAATATTGCACCACCTTCTATGCAAAATCTATGACTGGGAAAAATACTTGGTGACTTTGCATTCTTTTCCTTGTAGCTATAAACACCTTTGCACTATGATGTTTTTGCAGAGATCCAAACCTATCAATAAAATGAAGATAGCACAGCTCATGGACCTCCCTCCAGTAGCGATTGTATGTGGGTTGGCAGGAAAGCATTGCACAGAGATCTATTATCCGAAGCCACTGCTTGAGCTATATTGGAGAAGCATCCACATTCGTCCACCTCGTGATTCAACACCCAAACCACCTAAACTAGTAAGATAACTCCTCCCACTACTTCTGATATTTGACATGGCATCAGTTGTCCAAACTATTGATAGAACGTGTGCCATTTTTCTAACTGGATGCAGCCTCAATGTTTAAGAAATGAGTCGAATATCCTAGTGTGTCCTAGCCGCCTAGTGTAGGTTTATGCGACCAAATGAATGATATATGGTTAGTATGCTTTGAGACTGTTGGATGTAGCATTACCATCATTGGATCATAAGTGTCAGATAGCTACATTTTGTGTCTCAAATTTTGTTCTGTTGACCAATACCTAGAGCTTACATCTATATTTTCTTTCCCTTAATTTAAGTATATCCTCTCTATATTGTGTTGCTGAATAAAATACACCAAGCATGTGCAGGGGTGCAGTATTTCACTGCCTCCCCTTTAGTACAGTCAACATGAGCATGTGATAGCCTTTGAAACCTGCCAGGACTTGGATCATTGGAAATTTGGAAAGTCCAACATTAAAAAAAATGAAATGTTCATGGGCATGATTTAGAGTTTTTTTTAAGAGATTCAGGTTTCTCTATTTTCTAGTGTAGCGTTCAAATTTTCCTTCTCAATAGGAGGATTTCACATGAATTTTGGCTCTTTTAGTGTTTGATTTGATTTTGTTATGTATTTCATTTTTCGTATACTTCTCGAACTTTTGCTTTTAAACTTGATCCTGCGAGATTATTTATGGATGACTTGAGGATACTTCCAAACAACTGAGATCTTTTATGGATTAAGTGATCACCATGATCTTTGTTGAGATTATTTTAGTATTATTGACCTGATTTGATGCTTTTATGTCCCAAATGTTTTTGACTTAATGACCCAAATTCAAGCCTAGGATGCAGCTGCAGTTCACATCACCGGTCAACAAACCATGAAATTATGTCTACATGACCTACTTACCTTGCTGCCCATGATTCAGTTTGAGTGCATACACGTCTAGGGTGTCATTTTTAAAATTTTTGTGTGTTTTCTTGTATAGAATGCAGATGTATGTGTTCAATTTTTGTTTCTGTGCATGAAACTAGAATAGCCGGATAGCCATAACTTAGGCTCTTTCACTCATTTGATTATTCACAAAAATGATGGAACATCAGGTGAAACTGAAAGGTGTAGTCCACAAGCTTACTATTAAACTTAAAGGAGTAGTTTATTTGTTCTATTTTTCGGTTTCGTTCTTGGGTTTCAATGGAGTTTTAGTATTGATTTATGTTTGTCTCTTTGTGTGTTCTGATTAGGTCGTTCCTCTTATCCCAATGTAAGAAAATAATGGCTTTGGTGCTCAATGGTTAAGGCCATTACTGGAAGCAAACTATTTCGTTCCTTGTAGAGACCATGGGGAAGACATGTCTAAAAGTGAATGCAAATATTTTTGCTTAGATTGTATGGGTAAATCCATTTGTTCTTACTGTCTGATTCATCATAGAGAACATCGCATTGTTCAAGTAAATTCTCTCAATTTTTTGGTTTCTTTTTTGATTTTTGAAAACCCACTTCGAAGATTGAACTATTATTACTCCAGATAAGGAGGTCTAACTACCACAACGTTATAAGGGTTAATGAAGTTCAGAAGTACATAGACATTTCTGGTGTTCAACATTATGTAATCAACAATGCTGAAATCGTTTTTCTCAATGAACGCCCTCAATTAAGACAGCATAAAGGAGTTACAAATACATGTGAAATTTGTGTCAGGACCTTGCTTGATTCATTCAGATTTTGTTCTTTGGGTTGTAAGGTAATTTTTAGTCAACTATACACAGAACCCATCACTTGAATGGCGCTATAGGTTATGCATCAGCTCCCATACTGAAAATATTTGAATAATTATGTCTGCACATACGTACAGGCGAAGAAGGTGATGTATGCAGTGGAAAAAGCTATGGAATCTGTGGAAGTAATGCACATCGCATTGTTCAAGTAATGCATTTATGCTTGTTTGGCGTAGGTTGGACAAGTTTGGATTGAAATTTGTCTAAAATTTTTAGGGAAATTGATGAAGATGTTTTGATGCATCTAACATGAATTTTGGCCAGTAGTTTTACATAATTGGGTTCTCTTATCAGTTTGATTGTTGCATTACTACTGTCATTACAAACTTGTCCTTCTACTTGCCATGTTGTGCATATCTAAGTGAATGCTTAGAACCATGTTCAAGGAGTTAAGCGTTGACAGTTCGTCAACCATTTTTTTACCTTCTGCACTCTCAATTGTTCTTACTCCATTGAAGTCCAGAGATTGTATTAATAATAATGGTAAATGTGAGAGATGTGTCTCTGTTTTAGAAACTGAACTCTAGGTAGGTGTGTGAACCAACACCAAATATGTTCGATCATCCGAGTACCAGAACTGCTCTAATTTAAGGGCTAAAGTCTTTTTTTTTCTTTTTGAAAATTAAGTTGATTAAGAAGCAAAACACATTAGATAGAGTTTATCAAAGTGTTTGTTAAGGGTAAACCTTTTTTTCTCTATAAACTTTTCAGGATAGCCAAGACTTGTTTCTATCTAGCTTCCCCACTAGCAAAAAAATATCTTTCCCACTAAAATGAGAACCATACCATATACTCCCATTTGGGTAAGACCCTATCAAAAAATTACAGCAACATGTAGAGATTTCTCATTTGGGTAAGACCTATTAAACAATAACAAACCCCCATTTTGCTGAAAAAGAAAAAAACTGCATAATCTGGGAATAACTTAAACGCCTAAACTCTCAACAAATCCCTGCAATCACTGGGTCAACATCAAGGGGGAAGGGGAACACGAGGTAAGCACTTAGTCGAATGCATAATCATCGTCATCAGGAAGGGGATGATTTGCAGCAGCAACCAACTCTTGTTCATGCCTGAAATGAAAGAAGAGATTCAAGTTTAGCACCGAGTCTTCGCATTGGAAAGCTGTGAGATATAAAATGAATACATAGAAAACTTACTTCGGTTGTCCCTCCATATCAATTGAAACCTCTGGAGGATCAAATGCAGGTGACTCAACAAAGTGAAGATTGGCATCACTGCATTGCACAATGAATTAGTAACATCACAATAAACTATAAAAGCAAAACTTAAGAGAGCAGCAAAAGGAGGGTTATACTGTAGTTGTTAACAGTACCCAACAAGCTTCCTGGAAAGATACAAGAAAGGCTTCTCGAAGTTGTAGTTACTCTTTGCAGAAATCTCATAGTACTGCAGATTCTTCTTCCTGTTGTAGCTACACGAGGGACATATCACCTTGTTCATAAGTTAGAATTGTTACCAAAAAATCACACAACCAATTAATGCTGGAAATGACATATCCTCACTCCATCACGTGGTTTTAGGTACCAAATGACATATCCTCACTCCATCACTCCATTCCACTAGGACTAGACAAGTCCCTCGTTTTATACGGGAAAGGCTATATAAGGTCGCATGGATAATTAGTCGTTTACTAGACACATCCTGAAATTTCAGTAAAAGGACTTCCATTTCAACATGAATTGGTCCATCTATTCCATAGTGGACTCCTGCGAGACACAACTGGGGTCCCTCCATAACCTACTATTCTATATCCACCCATAGGATATCCCCCATTTGGGACTTTCTTCAAACAACTTGTGGGCGCAAAATTCTCATTCGAGTTACAGATTTACCAACAACCCATTCTTAACCTCTTCAAATATTAGATCGACATATTCTATGAGAAACACCTGAACAATGATATTGATCAAGAAAAAACTTAGCTAGATTCAGAAATTGAGCCGAAACACATTATTGGAAATCAAATCAAAACATTAAAACAAAACCCATGTGATAATAACCAGGCAACAAGCCTTTTACGCATTCAAAGTAACAAAATTCCACCTTGAGATTGGTGTTTCTGGTACCCTGAAATTGGTGTTTCTGTTACCCTGATATTGGTGTTTCTGGCCAGAGATGTTTGTAATTCCGGCTCAATTCTTAACAAAATAAGCATTCAATTCAATCAGTTACCAAAATCAAAAATTAGAATAAATAACGATCATCCACAATTCCTGGTGCTAAACCTAGTAAAAAGAATTGATTTTTATTGATAAGAAGGCCTTATTTCGATTTCGATTTCGATTTCGATTCCTATTTTTATTTTTATTTTCATTTTCAATTAAATATTTTATTCAAATTTATCCCCAAATCTATGAACCAAAATAACAAAATATTTTTTTCCGAATCGAAAACCCTAAAAAGAAACCGAAATGTCAAAATAATTAAACTCATGAGAGTGAAATATTGAACTAAATTCAGGTTGGAGAAGAAGATTAGGAAGAACAGGACCAAATCTATTCTCCAATTGATCATCATCACTCCATTATTTGCTGCTTGTGAAGAAGATGCTGAAGAAGCAGAGATTCTTTCTCGAAGGTTGATGAATTAGACTTGAGAGTTCCGCCATTGAATCTCTCGCACTATCTAATGGTTTTGTTTCCCTCCGTATTTCCAAAATTGAAAAAATACCTCTAATTTAAACGCCAGCAGCAACAGTTCCAGACAAATTCTCCTCGACATCAACATGGAGATGAAACGATATGATTTTTGGTTTTATCGGTTTTTTCATCAGTTTTTTCTAAAATAAACAAAACCGTAGAATTGTGTTTTTATGAAGGTTAAAACTGTAAAAGTGAAACCTGGTACCCTCCAAATTAGGAAACCAGCCTATATTTTTGTAACATCTATTTTAGGAAACCAGGCTATATTAAAAGAACGTAGGGAGTATCACTGTTATAAAAAAAGGTGGTCTTTGTGTCATGATAGAAAAAGCTATAAGACGAACATCATTCAATGAGGACCCGTATCCGGCGGTCGGGAATCTCCGGATGGGGTTTTTAAATGGACGGCTGGGAAAGCTTGTGGGTTTTTTTCCCCAATATAACTGTGTTCGCATTCCTTTTACTATCTTTTTAATCGCGATCGAGAAACCTATCCCTAATCTCTTCTTTTCCTCTTCTTTCTTTTTCTCTTTAACCTTGCATCAATCCCAAAATCTATGAAACCAAATATACCCTGATACATTCTATGAAACCCGACCGAGAAACCTATCCCTAATCTCTTCTTTCTTTTTCTCTTTAACCTTGCGTCAATCCAAAAATCTATGAAACCAAACATACCCTGATACATTCTATGAAACCAAACATAGCCTGATACATTCAATAATGAGGTAATGGGGATTGTTCGAATCATGTGGTTGTTGTCGAGGAGGATTCATCTGAAGCTGCTGCTGGTGTTTAAATTAGGGTAACGGGGATTGTTCGAATCCAAAATCTACCGTATATGATCTAATTAGTATGGGGATTGTTTGATATAGCACCATTAGTCATGGATTCTAAATTTTGATTATGTCATTGATCTAACTGCATGTTGATTTTTATTCTTGAGTTGAGTCGAAGTTACAAACCATAATAGTGTTATTTTTTCTGAAAGGTTCCACTTTCGGTCAAGCTAAGGAGTTACTGAATCACATGAGTTTTCGTTTTGCAGGAGCGAACGAAAAGAATATTTTAGGTAAAGCATCATGTTTACTGAGTTTTGATTCAAGTGTTTGGTAGTCTAGGTTGATTTATTGACTCTGCTTCCTTCAAAAAAAACTCAATCAATCCTTAGATCATATATTTTCTTTACTCTCCTTTGTGTTTAAAGATTTAATGTGTGAACTTTAAAATTAGATTAATTCTTCGCCAAAGTATTTGTCCAAGATTTTAATCATATTTCATTTCTCATATATTTGTATGTGAAGTTCATCACTAAAATTACCTACTGACAAGGTGTATTATTATTAGGGGGTCTGAAAATAGCTTGCTGGAAGAGGTATTCCGTTTCAAAACCAATGCATTCCCTTCATATCATATAGTAACGAAGTTGTTAAGTGCTTCCAATGTATTTGAATTCCACTTTCTAATATTTATGATAGAATTTTTTGGTATAAAATAGCTTAAGTTGTCTGAAAATCATGGGTGTAAATTTGCATATCACAATTTCGTCTAACTGATTGCCTTAGCTAGAAAATGAGTAGGAAAAGATTGTAGAAACTGAAAGAAAATTGCTTCTCCTGTTTGCATTGTTGAACTTATCAAACATTTACCCTCATATATACAAACAACAAGTAGAAGTTGGGACTAGAGAAGATGCAATGAAGAACTTTTGATTTTTTTTTATCTTGGTTGGCAAGCCAAAAATCATACGAAAACTTGATGATTCTGATGTTTGTTTTTATTCCAAAGCCTTGGGTATGTAATCCCAGCCTTAGCTACTAATGGTATTATTTTTTCCTATTTATACTTATTAGCTGCAAAACATTATTAAAAAGTTGTCTTTTTTATGTAGTTTCATCTCCTAGCACCAGCAATATGCCACGTAAAAGATTCACAAACACCACACTCTAACAGTTCATCAACTAGAAAAAACGTCTCTGAACGTTTGTTACCAACTTAGAACCAAACTTGGTGTGCATTCCGCTGCCAGCTTGTTTTTTTCCATTATTTGATTGCCCATTTCTACAATATTTCTAAACTAATGTGTGTTGACAATTTTTTTCGGTTGGTCCACGATATAATTTGTCAAGCAACTGCTATAAAAATCATTGACGAGAGTGGATACAAATATAAATGGTTGCAATGTTTGTCTTACGAAAGTAGTGGAGAGGAGTGTTATATTTGGTGCAAAAGATGTAGAGCTAAATTCCCCAACCCAGTACCCAGGTAACACATGATATACTACAGCTATAATTCGCAAAACCCTCTCTAATCCTCAGTTTAAAATGTTTACACCTCCGTTCTAATGCTTCTACTAGGTGGTGCCTGATTCGCTGGGAAGTCATAAATTACACCGACATTATTGTTAGTTAATATCAAGTCAGTTAGCTTACTGCCTTTATTTCATCTTATTTCCATGCATCCACAAACGCCTGTCTTTTTTACACATATTTCTGATACCATCTGTCAGGTGAGTCATTCATCCATTTTTAGCATAACTTCACCTTGTCCGAATGGCGACCATCTCCCAAATGATGCGAAGCTAATTTTGTTTTCAATCATTTTGGGTAGGTGCTATAAATAAATGAACCTATTGGGTAGTAGTTACATGAGAATTTCTCATTTTATATTAACTGGGAGATGTTATATGTGTCGGATGAAATGCATATTCTTTTAAAACATTTGTTAGGCTTATCTATCCTGAATTAAAAGATTTTATATCTTTTGGATTGTGCAATAATCACCATTTTATAATATGGTGTTTGCTGTGAAGTTTACATTCAGCTTCGAATAGTTATTATCTCGCTAAACACTGATTGTGCCCTGCAGGGATATTTAAGTGCTGGGATATGTTGATTGTTAGTCTGAGTACGTTGAATGGCTTGCTGCTGAGAGTGTTTCATCCATGGGGGCAATGGATAAAAGTAACCATGAATATATACATCTGAGAAAACGTATAACACAACCAGAAGCTTATGGTGATGAACCGGAAGATGATGAGTTCATGTACAATGTCATGAAGAGTGTAGCCAGTACATGCCATCAAAGGTTAGTAAAATGCATATTCTTCACAACAAACTATAATGCAACTTTAAAATATTAATATATGAAGCAACAGTTTCCTAATCGTACCATATGAATAATATAGCCGTAGCTGTTAAAACTGTATTTTATCCAATTCATGATTTTTTAAAATTTTTTGTGTATTTATATGATTATTATTTTGGTTCATTTGATTTTGATTATTTGTTGATGAATTTTCAGGTTAATAACAACTGTGGAGGAGATAAGAAATTTGCAGTTGGGTCAGCTTCAAAGGTGGAAATATAGAAATAGAGGTAATAAACATTGAATAAGATTATCATTTTTGTATGATCACTGAATTTGTATTGTTGCTGATCCCATCAATTCGATAGAGTCCGTAAAATGGTTATATAATTCCTCAGATTCTAGCCGCTGGCGTGCAGGGTGCCATCTTCGTTTGTGGATGTTATCTTTTATGTATCGACACATGTTTAGTAATGGACTTTCAATGTCATTTTCCAATATTTAGCAACATTAAGCCTTTGGTTTTGTGATATTCATTTGTTTGATCAATGATATATATTTTGACTTCCAGATTAAAGTTCTCTGATATGGTTTTGCACCTCTAAATTCCATAAATTATCTTATGTCTCTGAATGTGCATTAGCCTGAGGAGTTAAAAAAAATTGTGTGTTTGGTTCAAAGTATTTTATTTATTGTTTGTGTGTTTCTGTGCTTTTTAGGTCAGTTGTGTGGCTCAAATTATATCAGTAGAAGACACATTGCACATAAATTCTTAGTTGTTCATGGTTATTAGATTTGGAAGAGTTGCTAGGGAAAGTTGAATCAATGACCATATATATCGTGTTCGGGACCTTGATTTGAGGGTGAGAATCAAGATACGATGTGATTCTAGAAATTTGAGTGTGGTATGTGACTGCTGATGCATATTGCTTTAATATTAAGTCCTTGAGCCTCCTGATGAAATATTTGTGTACCGGGTTTTCCAATTAGATCCAAGTATGGTACATTGTCATGGGAATGTGAATTTTGGTTTTCGGAGAACTATTTTGGATTGTAGAATTTTTTTACATGATTGGCTCACTCACTTGGCGTTTCTTATTGTCCAAGTCTCTTCAAATTTGCAATAAAATAAATCTCAGTGTTTTAGTGCCAACTTATTTTAACGTTGTCGGCCATTGAAGTACTCTTCCTTTGCAGTCATCCGTGTTCATCTCTACATGCTGCTGAGGTAAAGGGGGAAAATGTTGCTCCTAGCTGAAGTTGGTTATCATTTGTACATCTAAGGTTCATTTTATTGAAATCATATGTTGTTAGATGTATTAAGGCTGACGCAATTCAATCCAGGAAAACTATTACTTTTTGGTTCTACACATAATAGTTAAGAATAGTAAATTGTGGGTTGTTTGAGTTGGTTATAAACTGAAGGTAATAAGTAGTTTAATTAAGAGTACTGTATACATGATGATTCTATTTTCTTATTCTCTGCTTTGAGTTTTAACTTTGACAAGTTCATGTCATGTTGGTTATTTCAGGATTTTCTATTTTTAAGATCGAATTAGTCTTGCAGTAGTAAAAGAAGAAATTGAGATGGCACCATTCTTGATAGAAAATTCACCATGTATGTTAACTAAAGAAATATAAAAAGTTCACAGTCGGAGCTAATGTTGTTACATATTGGGGCATAAGAAATGGAAGTGATCGTACGATAGTACATTCTCAGGGTACACTGAGTTTGTATTTCCAGGTTCTTTTCTTCTCTTGCATTGTTATATGCAACTTGGGTTTAGTAATAAACACTTGACACAAAATCTATGCCTTAAGTTTATTTATAATGAACAATAGTTTTCTTCTTCTTAGTTCGTGCATGGTTTCTCACAAAAGAAGATAATCCCCTTGCTCTTCTTGATTCGATTGTCTCTGGTGAATGTGACCTCAGTATGAGAGCGAGCAAGGTGGTAGGGATGATAGTCGTAGGATAGGAAAGGAATATACTCGGAATAATTCAAAGGGAAGATTTTTCACTTTGAATTCTCGAGCCTATTGTTCCAGGAAGTAATAAGGTTACTCAGTGGGCGAAAATTCGTAGAAAGTTAATGTTTTGCATGACAACGCAGGTAAAATTCTTATTGTTCTTTGTTTTTCAATATAACTTCTTTGGTAAGCTCATTAAACTTCTTTGAACGTCAAAAAAAGTAACGAGATAATTGAATCTGATAGGGTAAAGCTGATGAATGCATTGAAATAATTGAAGAACATGGGACTTTTGTTAGGTTTGTGATTTTGTTCCTTAATAGTTGGATCTTTTGGGTTTCTTCTTGATTTTGTCCTGATTGATTTCTGGGTTGATGCTCAAGTCTCTCGAAACTCTGGCACTTGATATAGATATATCAAGGTGTTGATGGTGGATTTTCATTTAAGGGTAAAATTGTAAAACCTAAAAAATTATGCGCCAACATCTTGTAAAAGATAAGCCCATTAATGAGTGATGGATACTCCTTCACTTTACTAGTTCACCTAGAATGGAGCATGTGGCAACAATCCCATTCTGTGAATAAAATACGAAATTCATCCAGGTTGGAGCATGTAGCAACAATCCCATACACCCTGTAAATTTCCAGCATTATTAATTAATGCGCAACCAACCTTGTATTTCATGTACTCATTATCAGTACGACATGAAGACTGAGTGTTGCACTCAGCATAGCAACATGAATATCAAAGCATTATAATGAAAGCATGTACGAAATACCCATACATGCTGAACTCTCGATGTGTTATACTAGCCCGATTGAGCCACTGTCAGTGTGTTATACTAGCCCGATTGAGCATCCGGACTGACCGTATTAGTTTGGATATGATCACGACCATCCAACTCCACCAGCATGATTGGATGGCCCAGATCGATTCCATAACCCCCAAGCAGGTATGGAATATATGCTGAACCAACGAGGATCCCGTATGGTCGGCCTCCCCTTGGCCTAGCTTGCCAAAACGTCCAAACCATAGCAGTATGGATGGAAAATCCTAAATTAGGGTTTGCGGCACATTACATGTGTCGCAAAACAGTCTCAACCATCCATCTTCGCAGGCATAGATGGAGGGTGCAGATATAGATTCAAAGGGAATGAAGTATGTCAACACAATCACCGTGGGCCCACCTACATACCTGACCAATCGGTCAGGACCAACCATGGTTGGTCATTCCAAATCGTTCGCCTGAATGGAGCATGACGCACGGCCTTGAAGCCCAAAATTATGGTTTTGAATCACGAGCGTCCATTTTCTCCGGCACGAATGGAGGGTCCAAGATCAGGTCAAAGAAGGTCCGGTCAGACCAACATGACCACCGTGGACCCGTCTGTCCCATCACCTAATCGTCCAAGTCCGAACTTGGCAATATGCCTCGATTCACACACCTCCAACATGCATGGTCGCTCCTTCCAAACTGCAAACTAATCTCAACCGCTCGATTTCGCCGGACGAATTGAGCAGCTTAGATCATGTTTTCATGGGACGGTAAGGCATAGGCGTGAACATCAGCCTGCCATCTACATGCTGGAGATATCGGCCAAGACCGACCAAGCCTGGTCGTCTTGGAATGCCCGCCCGGAGCTGGTACGATATGCAGCATTTGCAGCACTAATTTTCTATCGCAATTCGATCTCGACCACTCAACTTCTCCGGACGAATTGAGTGGCCTAGATCACGTTTCCGTGGGGCGGTCAGGTATAGGCGCCTACACCGTCGTGCCATCTACACACATGTATGATCGTCCAGACCAAAATAATGTCCTAATCTTGGATTCGATCAGGGAGAAGAGTGGTGCATGCACACCTCCTTCAAAACCCTAATCTCACCAAGTGTCGCAGATGAGTGTCTCAAAGATCATCTCATCCGTCCAACTTCACCAGCTTGGTTATATAGCCCTGGTCAGGAGTTAATTGGTCAATGCGGAGTCATGGTGATCTTCATCCACCACTCTACCATACGATGTGGTCGGCCAATGGAGGACTTGCTTGCGCAACCTCCAAACCATCACATGAAGTAGGACGGACATGAAGTTATTACGCTCAAACAGCGATGCTTCATGCATGCTGAATATACTCGATGCAGTACCTGCATAGTATACACACGATACTTCACAAATATCAATTTCCTAAATAACGTAGCATTATATGCTACTTTCTGTGGGTTCCACGATCCACTCGTTCAAGACATCAATCATGTCACAAACTCGGGGATACATACTTGGGTATTGGTATGGCGGTTTACAGCGTGCAGCGCACAACGTGCCATCACAAGAATGTGTCAGGAAGACATGGACGGTTAGTGATGATGGGAGAAGTGGGAAAGTCTGGTCGTGTGACACCAACACACTACTCCACTACTCCATCACTCCACTTTCTCCACTTCCCACGAGATACGAAGGTTGGGCTAAAAGACTTGTATAAATAGGTTCTCCGCCCTATTTTCTAACAAGAACAGAACAAGTCCAGACAACAGAGGAAAGTATTGATACAATCGTATTCAAACACCGGAACTGATAGCTTACATCTTGCAAGCCAGTTCAGCTTTCTGATACAAGTCCTGCGTAGCCAACACCTTCACATTCTCAACACCTTCTTCGCTTCCCTCCCTAAGATAAACCCCATCTCCTTTACTTTTGTGACCGAAACAAGTTGGAACAACCATTTCTTGGTTTAGGCCGGACTTGCACAGATTGATCTCTCGAATCTACAAGCACTCACCGCGCAGTGCATTTGTTTAAGGTTTAGATTCATTCCTCATCCACACCCCAAATTACCAAAATTGGCAGGTATAGTTTTCACCCATAAACAATTGGCGACCACAGTGGGAGGTAGAACTCTCGGTTATAAAAAATTGAATTCTCAATTTTTCGGTTTTCATCTCGCGATGTACCCTCACCAGGAAACCACAGGCAGTTCAGACACCATGGGAAGCATAGCTAGAATGTTGGAGGATGTCTTGGAAAATCAAGCTGGTATCGCTAGAAGACAGAGCGAAACGTTCCGCCTTTTGAATGATATAGCAGCACAATTACAAGAAGGGTCGACAGACATCTACCCAGACAGTGTGAGAAGCGCTGGACCCTTAGCCAGGGGTCACGCCTTTACCAATGGAGAAGAGAAAACGACGCGTAATCGCAGGAGACTCAGAAAATATGAACAACATGGTCCAGCCGACAATGAAGACTTGAGGAAACTCCACAGAGCAAAGGACTCATCCGGATCACTACAACGTCTGCCGGATAAAGAAAGGGAGCCTGCAGCCTACGGTGTCCTGCTGGAAGATTTATATCTCAAGACTCTTGCTGAAGCCCGGAAGACTGCCCAATCCGCATCGACCTTTCAACCAAGAAAAGAAATACTTGAGGAAGGAGAGATCAATAAAATACGTGAATACGGAGGATTGGAGCATTCAATTCGATCACTCAACAGTGATATTATGACACCTTCCATATCCCATTACCCAGGCAAGCGATCCGCGGATATGATGACACTCTCAAACTTTTCGACTTCATCTACGAAACGTGCTATACATCAAAGCCACATAGAGACTTCACAACATCCACTGACGTAGGAAAAGCTAGATTCAAAGTACCTGCACTTTCCTTTCCTAATGAAGAAGATTCTGGAGTTACTGGAAGCATGGGTGTAAAACGGAGAAGTGGAGATACCTCCAGTATGGCGTCCGCCCACTGATCAAGAAATAATGGACCCGAGGTATTGTCATTTCCACCGGTTCCTTCACCACCCCACCAAAGAATGCAACGCTTTGAAGCGCATTGTTCAGGAGAAACTTGGTTCAGAGGGATAGCTTTCCTTCTCCGAGGAATCAATGCGGATGACTTCCTTGGAGGGGATACTTAGGTTTTACACAAGCGAGGTCTCGAAAGAAAGTAAGTTATATCCAACAATCTTACGAAAAAGATAGTTTTAGAATTCACCAGGGACTGAGCATCCCGCACGTGGAAGAAAGAGGCTCAATAACCAAACGCCATGTTTGTTTCTTTTCATACTTCCCTTTTATGCGACATTTGCAATTTCATATGGTATGTGCAATCATTCACGACCAAGATGCAAATTCCATTTAAAATAATCCCTTTTAGAAAAAGTCGATTCAAAAAACTATCTCAAAATAAACCAACTCAATTACTCATTAATTCGAAAACCGAAGTCAAATTGTGAAAGGAAATCCTCACTATCACTCAAAAATAAGAACATCTAAAAGAAAAGACAAATAAGTTGCGGAACCCTTCAAGGAAAGTCCTTCAACAACAACTCATCTTTCTGTGCAAGAGCAGCTTTCATTTTATGAAGTACAACTTGTTCCAGCTTCAACTCGTTAGACAGCCTTTCAACCTTCTCTTCCTGGCGAGTAACACAATCTGCAGAAGGGACTTCATCTTGTAGTTTCTAAAGCTCCTGAATCTCGGAGAACCCTTTGAAGAACCAAGGAGCATTGAAGTCATACTGCACAAACACATCTCGATGGCACTTCCAGTTTTCAATCATCTCCTCAGAAACTATCCGACCGGTCGTGACGCTCATCCGTGGATAGAAAATAAAGCTTCTTGGACGCGATTGACCAAGGCAAGGCGACTTCTGAGCTTCTTAGTGGTAGCAATGTGGCCATGTTTCTCCCATATCGCCTTGTACAACCCTTTGAACTGAGCCGGTACACTGAATCCTTCAACCAACACATGACCTGGATGAGGAGTAGTGAAAGGGGGATCGAACAAAGCCCCAGGATGCATTACCAATATTTCGCCAATTGTAGGAGACTTGTCAGTTGTAGGATGACTTTAGGAAGAAGTCACTACATCATGATCGATCGGATCCTGTTCAGGACGTGCTTCAAGGGGAGTCATCTCAATAAAATGTGTTACCTCTCCTACATTTCTCCTGATGTCTACTTCGCTCTGGGCACTGATTTCCATCACCACCTCATCAACAAGATCACTTACGGAGGCACCTTGTCCAGCAGAGCTCATGTCATCTCCATCATTGTCCAGTGAAGGAGCGGTTTCGGTTTCAACCGACTTCTCAGCATGGGGATTAGTGTCGCCAGACCTCTCAATATGAATGCCAACATCACCAGACTTTTTATTTTGAATGCGCGTCAACCTTGTAAAAACATTCTCTTTCGGAATTCCCTGAATTTAAGCAAGAATCACTCTTAGAAGAAATCACTTTGGAGAAATAAAGGAGTCGACGGAAGGAAATTTATGTACATGCATATTGGAGGAATTGAGGACCACCGAATCGCATGCCTGCCTTGTGGACCTCCCTCCTTCTTGGGGACTGCAATCATCAGCTCTGGTTCGTTTACCTGGGAGTATTTTCAACCGGAAATGCTTCCTAAACATGTCATAGGACGTCTCACCACGAGAATTTGTCACAACATCCTCTGAAAACTTCTGAAAAGCCAACAGTTGTTTCCTCCAAAATTATTTATACTCATCGGTTACCACTGGGTTTCTCCCAATAGGCCAGAAAGGAAGACTCAACCGCTCTAAAAACATGTCAGCATTAAAAATATCTGGGAGAAGTTCTTTCGGAGCCTATGGTGAACGGATAAATGGAACACCTTAGTCAAATCCCATTTGACAAGCGGCCTTATCTATATTGTACGGAGTCACAGTAAGTGCTTCATTGAATAGAGACGGGACATACCCCGGGATGAAGCTATGCAAATAAGTAAGTTCTCCAAATCTCATGGTCTTAACATCGGTACACAACGCAGCATCAGGACCGTCAGAAGCAATATCAAAGGTTTTTGGTTGAACAATGGAAAAATGGATCAGCCCCCATGGAAGAAAATCTATGGAAGACACATTGTCAAATATATCCACGAATCTCGCACCGGTTCTGGGATGCCTCATGTGCCAACGAAGTATTCTCGATCCACCATACAAGCTGTTGAGCGAAGTTGCAGGAGCAGGAGCATAAATTTTGAAGTGTTCCCATAAGAATGCCTGAATAAAATCGAAGTGAACGTGCATCTCCACTTTCTTGTACCCTTTAGAAACATGCATATCCATTTCTAAGGCGTCCAGATGAGAGTACAGTGACCCAAGGAACAAGGCATCTAGGGGAAGAACTTTACCTTTCGCTAGCCTTATATCAATCCTGACAAGGTCGCCTCTTATGGTCTTCTTCCCGGAACCATCATCGAATATGTCTCTGGACAGCCATAAAGACAGGAATGCAATCACGTTGAGCTCGCTTTCCAACTCTTGACCCGGTTCTGAGTCCATAGAAGACCATTCCAACACCCACCAGGTGTAAAATCATCTTGTATCTTTTTTCTCCTCCTTGTCCAGACCGTTGAATTCTGCAACCCTTTGGAAGATGGCATCATAATTACGTTGTTCAGTGTCATAAAGTTCGTAACAAAGATTCCAAGCAACAGGCAGGTTCATTAATACAGCTACGCTCTCCAGAGTAATAGTCATCTCTCCCCATCTAGATATGGATGTATGAGTAGAAGGTCGCCACCGATAAATGAAGGTAATCAAACTCGCAGCGTCTTTCTTAATTTCAAGAGCAGCAGATGCCATGACCGCATCAAGGATTCACGCCTTGGTCAAATTAGCTTGAGAAAATTAGGCTAAGGCCCCACCCATGAATAACCCATAATATGAAGCCCCTAGTTAAAAGAGTTTTAAAATCAGGCCCCGAATTAAAAATAAATTTTAATATAGGTTGAAATGACCATATTAACCCTTGGTATTTATATGATAGGACCTACCATTTTCCTCACAACCACACACTCGACAGTTTTATAGAGAGAGAGAGAGAGAGTTGCAGAGAGAGAAAAAAAATTTAGATCCAAAAATTTGCAGAGAATTGCAGAAGAAGACGAAGAACGAAGAAGAAACCGAAGAAAGAGAGGTTTGAATCTATCTTCGATCTTCTCCGTTTCCTCTGATTTAGTTTTGGAAACAGTTTCAGATTCAAAAACCAAAAAAATCACTGAAACAGTTTCATTTTCAGATTCAAAACCTAAATCAACGTTATTACTGATTCCTGTTGATGAAATACTCCGACGATGAATCACTAGGTTTTTTTTTATTATTTTAATCTGTTAGTTTTGATTCTTGTTGTTACTAATTTGTGTGTCAAAATTTTCTGAACTAGGCATAACTCATTTTGACTGATAATTTTACGGATCGGAGAAGAAGAACAATCAATATTTAAAACCCTAGAAAGAAGAAGAAGACGAAGAACGACGAAGAAACAGAAGAAAGAGAGGTTTGAATTTACTTTGTTTTTATCTCCGATCTTCTCCTTTTGTATTTACTTTAGTGTATTTCATTTCTGAGATGTTACTGTTTGAAAACCCTAGAACTAACTCGATTTTGTTACTACATCAACTGCAGATTCAGAAACAATTTTCATTTGTGAACACTAATGGCGCAAGGAAGAAGGAATCCCCAAGCGCATTTATTAAGAGGTACTTAGATGTGAAATTTTTAGAGTATGTGTGTTGTTATGGTATCATGCTAGTGAAAATGACTTTGAATGTTGAACTATACAAACAAGGCCCTGTGTAACTTTAAGTTACACATTCAAAATCTAACCACTGACTGTATTGTGGTATGTATATTGAGTGTGTAACTTGAAGTTACACATACCTGTGTATGTGTAACTATAATTTACACATTTAAAATCTCAAAAATAACTTGCCAATTGACTGCGTAACTATAAGTTACACATGGACAATCTCGTCATGAACTAAAATTGATTCTGATTTTTGCTTAGTTTTATATCATGAACTAAATTTGATTCTGAATTTTGCTTGTGATTATGTCATGATATGCTTGTAAATTTTCATAGAAATAGAGTGTGTAAATAAGAGTTACACATTCAAAATCTTATAGAAATAGAGCATGGTTTTTATATTGATTGTTTGGTGTGATTAACTTATAGTTACACAGCAAATACAGATTCATATGCATGTGTAACTTGAGGTTACACAACACATAATAGAATGGGTCAGTTTGTGTACTTGGAAAATACACATAGTTTGTGACATGATTTTGATTTTGCAGTTATAAAGGAGTGTATTTGATAAGTACACAAAATACTGACTCATGCTATTTTTGTGTGTCATGTGTACATGAAAATTAAGGAAGTCATTGAATGCCGTCAAGGATTTGGTGAAGGTGATAAAACCGATAGGACTGAGTGACAGGGCTCAGATATATCTTTTGAGAGTTGTTTATGGTAAGCTAGTGATGATGTACTACGATGAGTATGATCCAGCTGTACCAAGTACAAGCAAACAAATCACTACCAAAAAAAGCGGCATCTTTAAGCTTTTGAACTGCTTCGATCTGGATTGCGACACACCTTGTTCTTTCAAGATTGGTGATGATAAGTTTATAGAGTCTACACCGGCAAAGCTGGCTGGTTTATTTCACATGCAAAGGATTGGAAGTAGAAAGGGTCAAAAGCTATTAAAGAACTTTTCTCATAAGGATTTGAATGATAATGTTTTGTACAGCAAGTTCTTCACCGACATTAAATCTACAACACATCATACAATAGTGACTAAAACAAAGATTTTAGAGAAGATAAAAGAACTGATGACCAAAAGGAGCAAAAGTGGGAAAAGAAAGAAAAATGATGAGAAGGATCTGGTTTGTTTGATAGGTTTTTATCTATGTTGTGTATTATTTTTTGGCGACATAAATGCTAATGGAGTGAACGTGAAATATCTTAGTATCGTTGAAACATATGAGACGATTCTCAAGGTGTCTTGGCCTGACTTGATACACGAGCACTTGTTTGAAGAAATTCATGATAATATTGATTGCTTGGCAAATATGAAGGCTTGTGTGCAGTACTTACTGGTAAAAGCTTGTGTGTAATTTCTATTCCAGCACTTTTAGTCTTACGTTCATGATATTTTAATGTTAATAGCTTGACTAATTAAAATTTATATATGGTTGCAGATATTGTTTGTTGAACATGCACCAGAAGGCTCAATCCCGAAAGTAGCAAATCACGAAGAAGATATCCCGCGTGTTGGAAGGTGGGATTTATACCAGATTTCGGATTACATTTCTGTAACAGACATGTCATAGTTTTCGGTAAGTGTTTGTTGGTTTATGTTTTGTAAATTTATGTTAATACCAACATAATTTAGATGTAACTTTGATGTAATCAAAATTTTCATGTGTAGCTAGAAGTTACACATTTAATTGTGCTTGTGTAACCTATAGTTACACATGCAAACATAACTCCAGTGAATTCAATTTATTTGTGTAACTATATTTTACACATATAAAATGTGCTTATGTAACTTTAAGTTACACATACAACTGAAAATTTGTATATTTAGAATGTTCAACTGTTTTTGCTAACATCTACATATGTTAATTGCAGAAAACTACTAGCTTTGTGGCTGAGTTTTCTGACTTGAGAAGCATCTAGGTATATCAACCGTGGTACCAAGCAAGGACGACCGCAAAGTTGGCGGAAAGCGCAAACAATTGAGAATAGCCAACTGAAACAAAGAATCGCAAGAAAAGCAAGCAATGTTCAAAGAAGTGTATGGAATTGCCAGAGAAGGGATATCGAAGGGAACTTGAAGGAACACAAGAATTCAATATTCACGATTTTAGCCGAGAATAATGAGAGCAATGGGTATTGAACCTTGATTTAAGTGACACGGGAAGAGTTCATGCAACATGAAGATGGTGGACATGGAGGTACTGAGCATGAACCTACTGAGCTTGGAGATGGTGGAGATGGAGGTACTGAGCGTGGAGCTGTTGAGCATGAAAAAGAAGAGTCCGAGAAAGAGACTGAGCAAGAGAAAGAGAAAGATGACACGCAAACATCCTTCCATGATGAATGTAAGTAACTTGTTCATTTATAATATGCTTTAACTTGATAGTGATAAACTTATATTAGTTGACATGTGTAGAGTTACCAAATTAGACCTAGTAATTGTCGAGTACACAGATGATATGGATGTGTAATCCCTATTTATACATGTTATATGCATGTGTAACTTCTGGTTACACTAGTTACACATACTAGGTATCCAAGTAATATGCATGTGTAGTTGTCGATTACACATGATACATTCTTCTTGAAATTGTTTTTACAAAATTTAACATCATCAATTCAATCCTTGTGCAGTTCCATGTGTCAGTCTAGCAGCTGGAAATACACCAAAAATTCTGCTGGCTCAAACTTCTACAGAAGATATCAAAACGGCCCTAAGGAAATACAGTTCGAGTATGAAGAGTGTCACAACATGCAAGGCTCCTCCAAAGCTCAAAAGTCCCATTGCAAAGGGAAAGCCCACTACTTCAAGTCTTGTTGATGAGGCGCAAATGAAAGCTGGTGAAGAGACAACATTGCTTGTGAGAAGAAAGATCGAATGTGGAGTTGTGGATGGGGCGCAGGAGAAAGCCGCAGGTGATGATGTAAGCGCAAAAGTGAACGAGGAGATACCTGCAACTGTTGGTGAAGGTTTGGTTATCTTGCTTCAACTCAGCCAACATTGGGGACTTTTGAAGACGGTTTCTCTTCAACACAGTTTGAGGAATCTGCGGTGATAATCGCTACAACACCGCAAACTTCGTGTGAAATTGCTTTGAGACCTACAGGTTGGTGCAACTAGGAGCTATCCCTGCTGACATGAATGTTGAAGATTTTGAAATGGTAAATGAAATTTTCTGTAACATCAACAGAATCCAACATGGAACTGGAGTGATGGAGAATGCAGAAGCTAGCTCTAGCGGTAACCACTCTTCCTTGTGTAACTTAATTCTATTTTTCCTTACTTTTCTTCGTTTGTGTTTTGTTTGTAAAGCAAGTGTAACTTGAAGTTACACATGCTATGCAAGGCAAGTGTAACTTCAGGTTACACAATTATTACCATGTCCAATTTTCTTTTTGATGATTCCAAATTTTTGTTTTTTCACAGCTCAAAATTAGCTGAACTTTGACACTGATCAAATAATGGAGAATGCACAACCTAGCTCAAGTTGTAAGCACTCTTACTTGTGTAAATTGTTGTGATTTTTTTTTCCATTCATGTTTTTTTTATAATGCAAGTGTAAATTAAGGTTACACATTGTAAAAGGCATGTGTAGCAGTATGATGCAAGTGTTGCTTTCTGTTACACATGCTATGCAAGGCAAGTGTAACTTCAGGTTACACAAGTGAAGCATGTGCGATATTTTTTTATTTTGAGGATACTTATTTTTGCTGTTGCACATCTCAAACTCAGGAGAACATTGGCAGTGCTGGGGTAAATTTTAGCCTTGGACTTGATAACACTCCGAAACCAGTTGGAGAACTAGTCAAGGAAGCCCAGAAATGTGTTTTGAGGAACAAAACAATAGATCAAGATCATCTGAAGCAGTATGAAAGGAAGCCAAAAAGAGTAAGAAGAGCGCAAATGAAAAATCAATAGTCGCAGTTCGAAGTAGAAGAAGGAAGAATGGACGTAGTTCCAGAAGTACAACTAGGAGCTATCCCTGCTGAATAAGATGATGGCACAATGAGAAAGGATGTCGAAGATTCTGAAGTTATTGAAAATCTTAATGGCGATCAAAATAAGAAAGTGATTGAATATTTCAACACTCATCCCCAATCGTAAAAAACCTATAACCAAAACTCATGCTTTACTTTGTTGTTCTTTGTTTGAATTTAGATTCGTTGTATCTTACTATTTGATTATGTTATGCTATTTAATTGTTTCCTTGTTTCTAATATAGGCACATTTCTTGATATCTTGCACAATGATGACCGAGCCAATTCTGTAATATAAGTGGAGAATTAATGCTCCTAACTCGCCAAGAGAGAAGCCTACTTGGAGGTTGAGTTCATTGATTTCTACATCATCAGGTTGCAAACAAAGATGAACTCAAACAGCAAGTATGAGAAAGCGATATTCCTCTCGCCAAAAGCATACGTAAGTACTTAGAAATATTTAAAATTTTATTGCATTAATAATGTGTAGTGGGTGTTGTAAGACTATGATAACGCGTTTTTTTTCATGTGTAATCCGAGGTTACAAATGCAGTTATAATGTGTAACCAGAAATTACAGATGCAGATATAATGTGTAACTTTGAAGTTACACATACTTGTTTTTCTTTTGTAAAATCCAAGTATGTCAAATATGTAACTTGTGATTACATAATCACTTGTGCATTTGTAACTTTTGATTTAAAATGGTTTTTGCAGAAAGCGTACTTGGAGGATGGTGCTGAATTCAATAGATTTTGGATTCCAAGGCTTGCTAAGGAGTTTGAAAAGTACAAGGGAAAGTGCTTGATCAGACTTTTCGCCCCAATATGCAACAACAACACACACTTCACATTCTTTGGAGTATGACTTGGGGAGCTCTGAACCTTGGTCGTACATGAACTCATCAAGTGTTAAGGAACTCATGCGTCAACACCTAATCGATGCCAAGAAATATGCATTTGAAATAAATAGAGAACTGTCATTGCGTTGTCATCTAGCTCTTGGGATGGATGAAAGAACCAATTACCTCGCTTCGCCCCCACAAGGTTCCATTCCTGACTGTCTTCTATTTGTATGCAATTACATGAAGATGAGGATGAAGGGTAGACAAATGGAAAAAAAATACACATCAACTATGCAGTTATGGTGGGTGACAAGGTGAACAAGATGAGAGGGAGCATTCTTTACAAGATCCTTTCGGATCCATCCGCAACCGTGTAAAAGTCGTCAGTCTTAGGAAAAGATTCTACTACTTGCAAATATGTTGTTAGCCAAAAGCAGATGTTAGACTTGGAAAATATGTTGTTAGAAACTTTTAAATTTCATCAGTTGGTAGATTTTAGCAGTTCTTGGTTTTGAAAATAATTTTGGATTGAAATTCTTTGAATTAAAAACTTTTATCTTGTTAGAACTTTTATTGCTGTGTGTACAGGTTTCAGAAAGTATGCAACAGGTTAAGTAACTATACATCTTAACTTGATGTAGAATGTGTAACCAGAGTTTACACATGCATCCACAAAAGTGTAACTTGTGGTTACACATGCATATATTTGAGCGTATACTCAATTTACACAAGCCATTGATAGGACTTGACTAGTAAATCAAAATAAAATAATACATTTATCATGTGTAACCTAATATTACACATGCATTCACAACAGTGTAACTTCTGGTTACACATCCATATAATAACTATTTCTAGACAACATGTAAAGACATTAAATAGTAGAATGTATAACAAGGTCAAATGTTGAAACATAGGTTAATTAAATCATAGTTACACATGCAATTAAGACAAAGCTAAACCCAAAAAATGAAAAAATTACAATGTGTAAGCAATAGTTACACATCCATATTTTATAAGTGTAAACCAAAGTTACACATGCATTTCCCTTCTGAATAGAAACACATTTCACCTGTAAACTCACAAAAATATAAAAACTCAATATTATAAAATATGAATGAATGATCCCTGCACATAATAAACGTTGCAGAAAAATAAAAGCGTTTGGTCCATGAAAACCAACATGAAGAAAACTAAAAAACAAATAATCAAAGACAAATAAGAATCCGCACATCAGATCATTACTATCAGAACTAGTGAGGTGTGAACTTCCGAGGATTCATGCTTTGCCTTGTTGTGACCAGTTTTCTTGCGATTCCGCAACGAACTTTTCTCTTCACCTTTTTCTCACGTTTACTTATAATCCTCTTTCCCGGGGGTCTACCCGGTTGATTCTTCACGGTAGGCGGGATGACGATGTCGTCTGGATGATATTCAAGAGCTGTTGTGGTTGGGAATCGACTGGATGGCATGCATATAAGTCTTCCTAAAATAGTCGCTTGTAAAATACGGTGAAATGAAATCAATAGCCTCACGTTTAATCTTCCGTATGGCTGCAAGAGCATGAGCACAAGGAAAACCATATACGCGCCACCATGAAAAAAACAAAAACAAACAAAAAATCAGTTAGTTGCACATACAAATCATAAAACAATCAAAATTAGCTAGTTACAGGTGCATATACAAGATGTGTATCTTTAAGTTACACTTGCAAAATAGATGTGTAACTAGTATTTACACATGCATATATCTAATCTGAAAAGGAAAAAAAGAGCATACAGAGAGAAGAAAAATCATAAGAAACCAAACCTTTGACAGGTGCAAATCTCGTGTTCGAGGTCCACCATGTGAGACCTTTCGCTAATAACTTCAAACACGGTAGGACTAGCAACCAATACTTCCAAAGACAAACCTTCATCTTGAAGATCCGAAAGCTTTTCCTCGTACTCAGGGGTTAATGGAGTCATCATATTAGAGCCAATTTCACGACGCTCTGCCATCAAACACATTATTTTCCTCCTAATCTGAAAAGGGAAAAAAACATATGAATACATAAAGTGACAAAACAAGAAATAAAAAGACAACAAAACAACTAAAAACACAGACACTCAATTAACCTGATCAAGAAGAGAAGATGCAGGCATCTTATTGAGAACAAGAACCCAGCTATTGACTGATTCTGCTAGAGTACTAGATGTTCGTCCATACCGACAACCTTTGAAATAGGCATTCAAATATGCTTTAGGTGGGATGGTCTCGATGTAATCATCCACCCAATCACAGTTCAAGTCTCTAATCTTCTGTATGGATTTCGCATGGTTTTCAGGTGAGAGTGCGTATGTCGCCTCTCGGAAATGGTCCATAACAAGAGAGCACCTAGGATCTGTTGCAGTGATGGGTATATTTTTTGTCAAATGATAGTAGCATAAGATGTGGAACCCATATGGATAGACAAGTGGAACATCCTGCAAGAGTCCTTCATGGAGATCCGAAAGTAAGGTGATTGGCCTCCCATCACCAACAACTTCAGTCAAATTCCTCAAAAACCACTCCCAGTTGTCAATAGTCTCGGAATCGACTAGTGCAAAAGCAAGGGGGAAAAATCCTACAAAAAAAATTGTGTAGAATCGAAAGAATAATAAGTTCAACACAAACAGAAAACAATGTGTAAATACAAGTTACACATGCTAAAACAAATGTGTAACTTAAGGTTACAAATCCTATTTTCTTAGTTACACACTGAGTAAAGTAAGACTTACACATGTGTAACTCTTATTATTTGTCAACTGAAGTTGTTAAAAAAAGAAAAAAACATTAATAAAAACATACCTTTACCACCATTGATCCCAGTAGCTGCCATCAAGCAGCCTTTGAATCTACCAGTAAGGAAAGTAGTATCCAAGTATACCATTGGACGAAAAAACCGATACCCTTTGATGCATGAAGAAAATGCGATGAAAATCCGTTGGAACTGTTTATTTTCACGTTCAAACTTTATCACGCTACCAGGGTTGGTCTCCCTTATAACATCAATATACCATACCAAGTGCGAGTAGGACTTGACATCGTCGCCGTAAATCGTTTCATAAACCTTTTCCCTAGCATTATAGGCCTGATAGTACTCCATGTTAATCCCGTATTTGGTCTGGAAATCAGCAGCAATTTGCTTGGGCTTCTTGTGAGGATTTTTACGAACTTCTTCCTAAATCAAAGTAGACGAGAAGCTGGTGGAGTAAGTTTGGTTCAAGTTGTGGCCACCAGCACCACAAATGCGCTCAGGGTTATAAGACCTGACCTGAAGAGGTTCATACAAAATATAAAGTGAAAAATTCAACCAGAAAACAATATGGTGCAAAAAACATCATGTGTAAACAAAAGTTACACATCTTTAGTAACAAAAACATAACAAATGCTAAGAATTAGATGACATAACATGGAAAACCTACCGAAACATTTCGTTCCTTTCATCGATAGAAGTAGCATGGAATTTCACCGCATTTTTCATCGCACACTTAGCCGTGAACCTAGAACGCTCATTGTGAGTTACAATCATTTGAAAACCAGTGCGAAGACGATACTTGGTGTAAGCAACCCTGACTTGCTTAACTCCTTCAACAAACACATGACCAATCTCACCAAGAACCTTGGGCCAACCATCCGATAACAAAGGTTTCGCATGCTTGCTTTTATCTTCCAAATACATTGCAACAGTAACATTGTTTCTGGACGAAGACATACTACTAGACTCATTAGAAATAGAAGAATCTGCCCTAGAGCTGGAGGAAGAGGCCACACGAGGAACATTTTGCAAGAAAATATCAACACTGGTCTTCTGTTTACTATTTGTGATGGATATAAGAGCTTGCAACGAAAAATCACAGTCAAGCGGGAAATATTTCCCACTTTCTCGAAAGAAGAAAGTAATACCAAGAGGAGTAAACTGCTTCCATTCCCGGCAAACTTGTTCCTTAAACTCTTCAAGTCTGATCTCAGTGTTAACACGCAGGGTAATAAAATATGAAAAGTATCGAACAACAACAATGCAACTAACATCACCAGCGCAACTAACAGAATCCATGACAACCTGAAGTATATTCTATGCGGAAAGCTAGATATGAGTAAAAGATACAGACGATATAACTATTTACACATAAACATGTTACATGACATATATATGTAACTTCAACTTACACATGCTTAAAATACAACAGGATACATATGTGTAACCTAAAGTTACACATCCTGTAACAAAAAAAAATGTGCATCTTCCTCACACATGCTTAAAAATACAAACAAGATATATGTGTGTAAACTAAAATTACACATGCTGCAACTAAGACACATCTGCATCTTACTTAAACATGCTTAAAAATACAACATGATATATATGTGTAACCTAAAGTTACACATCCTGTAATAAAAAACAAGACATGTCCAACAAATTAAAATTGAAGTTGTTCTACTGAAACAAAATTGTTTCTTCATACTCCTCTCAGTATCAACAAAAAATAAAAGATCGGACATGCAAGAAGAACAAATAATTCAAAAAAAAAAAATTGAAACAGATTCAAATTAGAACAAAATAAAATTCTTACCTAGATTTGTTATTTTCTTACTAGAAATCAATGTTCTTACTATTCCTTTTCTCGGTATCAAACAAACCTGTGTAAGCATCAACAAAAACATACTCAAATTATCAAAACCAAAAAAAAAAAGTGAAAAAACCATATCGCAATTGTAACATTCTGACGATTTTGAATTGAAAACTAGATCAAAAATCAGTTGAATAATTCGTACCTACGTTGATTTCTCTATTCCAACCTATCTTCTTCCTCTTCTCAGACTCAATAAAATCGAAACAAAACAAAAATCATCCATCAGTAGAAGATAGAAATCAAACAATCAATCGGAAAAAGTAATGAATCAAACCTATTCGATTCAAACAGAAGAGAAAATTGATACTAACCTATTTGTTGTTCTTCAAAGCATCGTCTCAAACTCGTAAGATCTGAAATCCACTGAATAACATCAATAAATTGAGAAAAAACAACAACGAATCCTTGTTCTTCGTCTCGTCTTCAACACAACAACATACTAACGAACTCTTGTTCTTCAATGCAGCAATTCGTGTAGAAGAAATCAACCTAATTCTTCTACTGAAGAAAAATAATCGAGAGGAGAAAAATAATCGAGAGCTAAAATTGAATTGGATTTCTGTTTCTTTTTCCGTTGTAAAACAACTATAAATACTGGAGGTTATTTTGGGTATTTTTAGTTTTATTAAAGAAAGTGCCGACGTCAACAAACCAGGAAAAATTTAAAACCTGGCCCCAAAAATAAAAATTCCGGGCCTAGAAATATGAAAATGTAAAAGTATGGAGTTGAGGGTGGAAGATCCATTTTGTGGGGCTTGTATATGTTGAACCCATATAGTAGGGGGATTCTAGTATTTTTCACAATTAGCTTTCACATCCTTGTTATTCAACATGTGTCTCATCCATCCTTCATAAGAACCCAGTGGAATATGGAAAATCTTGAAGTCGATAGGAGAAGGCGGATAGTCGTTACTTCGAAGACAAAATCTCATCACAACTGCTGAAGAAGAAGATGGATCAGCTTCCATGTTTTCTGAATCGGAGAGCAAGACTATCTTGTGAGAGGGATGTCTCCTAGTGTTTGGAAAAGGTGAGGTGAACAACTCATCATCGATGCTCGGCATATCTTTGAAGTTGTCAACACTTCCTGACTTGGCACCAGTATTATTTCCGGAAGACATCTCAATAGGAATTCTTTTCTTCATTCCACAATGAAATAAAAGACATGAGTTAGAACTTGTATGAAGACAACAAGACATGGTTCACATTTGAATGCACAAAGGAATTGGATCCAAGTCCGGTATTGTTTTCAAGTCTGGTATTATTCTAAGTCCGGTATTGTTCAAGCTTCAAGTCCAATATTGTTTTCAAGTCTGGTATTATTCTAAGGCTGGTATTGCTCAAGTCCGGATTGGTTTCAAGTCTGGTATTGCTCAAGTATCAAGACCGGTGTTGGTTCAGGGCACAAGACTAGCATAAAGTCGGATTTCAGTCAAGCATATGTAGATGGCCACGTTTGGATCAAACATACATGGTGGGGCTGCATTCATGAGAATGCATTATAGCACGGTTTTCTTATGTTCATGAGAATTGTGTTTACGAAATTCAAGCCAAATATCTCTCCAAACTACGACCTAAGAATCTAGGTTTTGCATGCAACAATGGAAGAAGAAGAAAAAAAGATTCGTGGAATCGCAATACCGAACAATTCTAGCAGAAATGGGCGGTTTTACCATCAATCTTGATGGGAAAGCTAAGCATGATATATCTATCAAAGGATTTTTACCTAAGAAATTAGGGTTTTTCCTATAAAAAAAAAAAAAAAAAAAAAAAAAAAAACCGAAACTTACCTTGGTCGGACGGACGGCGGTGGCATCTGGCAACGGCGGTCGGCGGCGGCAGTAAAGAGCACAGGCGGGAGATGCTAAACCAAAGAAGAAAAAAAAGAAGTTATGAGGAAAAGAAGAATGGGTTGGTCCCTTATATAGACAAAATTTGGAAGACTCCTAATAGAACAAGGATTCCTCTTTTGATTGTAATCCTATTTTGATTCAAATACCCAAAGAAGGAAACCGGTCCCACCAAAGGGTTCCATACAAGCGCAACGACATGGAAAACTAGAGGTCGGTCAATACTCCTCCGGGTAAACTTCTTTTATCCTGTCTTTCACACATATGTATGTCACCATCTCATGCCTATCCCACAATAGTGTAACCATTATGTGCTAGGCAGGGGACTTAATGTTGATGGTGGATTTTCATTTAAGGGTAAAATTGTAAAATCTAAAAAATTATGCGCCAACATCTTGTAAAAGATAAGGTCATTAATGAATGATGGATACTCCTCCACTTTACTAGTTCACCTAGAATGGAGCATGTGACAACAATCCCATTCTGTGAATAAAATACGAAATTCATCCAGGTTGGAGCATGTAGCAACAATTCCATATACCCTGTGAACTTCCAGCATTATTAATTAATGTGCAACCAGCCTTGTATTTCATGTACTCATTATCAACGTTCCATGATGGCTGAGTGTTGCTCTCAGCAGAGCAACACGAATCTCCAAGCATTATAATGAAAGCATGTACGAAATACCCGTACAGGCTGAACTCTCGGTGTGTTATACTAGCCCGATTGAGCTACTCTCGGTGTGTTATACTATCTCGATTGAGCATCCGGACTGACCGTATTAGTTTGGACATGATCACGACCATCCAACTCCACCAGCATGATTTGATGGCCCAGATCGATTCCATAACCTCCAAGAAGGTATGGAATATCTGCCGAACCAACGCGTATCCCGCATGGTCGGCCTCCCCTTGGCCTAGCTTGCCAAAACGTCCAAACCATAGCAGTATGGATGGAAAACCCTAAATTAGGGTTTGCGGCACATTACATGTGTCGCAAAACAGTCTCAACCATCCATCTTCGCAGTCATAGATGGAGGGTGCAGATATAGATTTAAAGGGCATGGAGTATGTCAACACAATCACCGTGGGCCCACCAACATACCTGACTAATCGTTCAGGACCAACCATGGTTGGTCATTCCAAATCATGCGCCTGAATGGAGCATGACACACGGCCTTGAATCCCAAAATTAGGGTTTTGAATCACGAGCGTCCATTTTCTCCGGCACGAATGAAGGGTCCAAGATCAGATCAAAGAAGGTCCGGTCATACCAGCATGACCACTGTGGACCCATCTGTCCCTTCACCTGATCGTCCAAGTCCGAAATTGGAAATATTCCTCGGTTCACGCACCTCCAACATGCATGGACGCTCTTTCCAAACTGCAAACTAATCTCAACCGCTCGATTTCGCCGGACGAATTGAGCGGCTTGGATAATGTTTTCATGGGACGTCAAGGCATAGGCGTGAACATCAGCCTGCCATCTACATGCTGGAGCCATCGGACAAGACTGGTCATCTTTTTGAACGCCCGCCCGAAGCTGGTACGATATGCAGCTTTTGCGGCACTAATTTTCTATCGCAATTCGATCTCGACCACTCAACTTCGCTGGACAAATTGAATGGCCCATATCACGTTTCCGTGGGGCGTCCAGGTATAGGCACCCACAACGTCGTGCCATCTATACACATGTATGATCGTCCAGCCCAAAATAATGTCCTAAGCTTGGATTCGATCAGGAGAAGAGTGGTGCATGCGCACCTCCTTCAAAACCCAAATCTCACCAAGTGTCGCAGATGAGTGTCTCAAAGATCATCTCATCCGTCCAACTTCACCAGCTTGGTTATATAGCACTGGTCAAGAGTTAATTGGTCAGTGTGGAGTCATGGTGATTGTCATCCACCACTCTACCACACCATGTGGTCGGCCAAGGGAGGACTTGCTTGCGCAACCTCCAAACCATCACATGAAGTAGGATGGACATGAAGTTATTACGCTCAAACAGTGATGCTTCATGCATGCTGAATATACTCTATGTAGTACCTGCATAGTATACACATGATACTTCACAAGTATCAATTTCCTAAATAACGTAGCATTACATGCTACTTTCGGTGGGTTTCACGATCCACACGTTCAAGAAATCAATCATGTCACAAACTGGGGGATACATAATGGGGTATTGGTCTGGCGGTTTACAGCGTGCAGCGCACAACGCGCCATCACAAGAACGTGATAGGAATACATGGACGGTTAGTGATGATGGGAGAAGTGGGCAAGTCTGGTCGTGTGACACCAACACACTACTCCACTACTCCATAACTCCACTTTCTCCACTTCCCACGAGATACGAAGGTTGGGCTAAAAGACTTGTATAAATAGGTTCTCCGCCCTATTTTCTAACAAGAACATAACAAGTCCAGACAACAGAGGCATGTGTTGATACAATCGTATTCAAACACCGGAACTGATAGCTTACATCCTGCAAGCCAGTTCATCTTTATGATACAAGTCCTGCATAGCCAACACCTTCACATTCTCAACACCTTCTTCGCTTCCTTCCCTAAAATCAACCCTATCTTCTTCACTTTTGTGATCGAAACAAGTCTGAAATGGCCATTTCTTGGTTTAGGCCGGACTTGCACAGATTGATCTCTCGAATCTACAAGCACTCACCGCGCAGTGCATTTGTTTAAGGTTTAGATTCATTCCTCATCCACACCCCAAATTACCAAAATTGTCAGGAATAGTTTTCACCCATAAACACAAGGGTTTATCATGCAGGTGTGAACCCTAACAATGGATCCTTCGATTGTTTATTTTTTCAATGTATTTTTCTGTATTCATCCAACGAGTTTTAGAATTCAATTTAGATTTTCAATTTTTCGGTTTGGTATCAATAACCCAAATCAACATGGTAAACCCTAGTTTTTGCCTTTTTGGTCTTTCCATAGATTCCCTGGTGCAGCTGAAACTATGTAACACGTAAGTCACGATGAAAATTTGTAACTGCACTTCAATGCCTATCATATTCGCATGGACTGATGGAGGTCAGTCTTTCATTACATGTAATCAAAATCTTGACTCTAAAAGAGACATGGCCGACTTTTTTGGTCGATTTTTTCAACAACTCCTCAGAATTTAAAAGAAACTTCATAGTCGAGTGACAACCGGGAACGTATGATCGAGGGACAAACAGGAGAGACACAACCGGGGAGCATTCATTCCTATTAATTATGGACATCTTACAGTTTCCCTTTTCGTGTTCTCCTTTCTCATCGTTTTTGTGATCTTGACTAAATGCTATATTGATTCATGGTTACAATCTCCTGCATTTTTTCGTATACAGAAATCCAGGTATATAAATTCAGAGGATACTGCTTCCTTTGGTCACACAATGAAAGATGCGAGCTCCTCATGTACCTCCTAAGCTTCTGGAAACTTTCTAATGGCGAGATAATCCTCTTTACCTCCAAAACAAGGTATGTATTAGGATTGAGTATATTGAAATATGATATCTTGAAATATATTCAATTCCTCCCTGTTTTTATATTGGGATTACTACTCCGTCAATCCAAATTATTTGCGAACTAAATCACCCAATGATTAAGCAAAAGAAAAAGAAAATTGTTGATGATGTGATTTATAGATAAGTATACAAAAGAAAAGAATGTGACTTAAGAAGAATATAAAGATTTTTTTTGGGAAATTCAATAGCAGTGGTTGTAGGGATGTTTGAGTGTTTGTGGTTTCCGTGGTGATCTCCTGATCTAATTTCTTTTATATTTACTTACTCTCTTAAATGGTTACTTGAATCTCTCGACTTGGTGGTAAGTGTTATTCAAACTCTAATTTATGTTATTTTTAATAATTACTTTGTGGTACTATAATGAATTAGGTCAAAATTTGCAAACATTAGAATTAGGAATCAACTGCAGATACATAGAAGTTCAGTTGCAAGAATTTTTAATTTTAGGATACTTCCAACAACTTTTAGCATCTCAACTTGCAGACACCAAAAAAATAAATAAAAAATCTTGCACTCTGCGAGCCCTTCGAAGTAGTAAAAATAATTGAAAGTAGTGTATAAATAACCAATCAAGTGAGGTTATGTAACTTCGAGCATAAAGTAGTGTACAGTGTAAGCAAATTAAGACTGGGATTGTAGTTAAAGAAAAAACTTCGTTTGTCTAGATGGCTATTGCATATCACCATTGACAGGGAAACACTGAGCCTTCTGTGTTACTCCCAATTTTATATTCTTATCTTATGGGTGATGTGTAACCAGAGCATTGGTTTTTATGCAATTTCAGGACTGCGTACCTTGGTTAAAGTTGAAAATGTAATCCTACTTTTTTTTGGTGCACATAGGGAATGACATAAACATAATTACTATGAGATGCTTATTGGTTTTCCATCGGTTGTTGGTTTGTCTACATTTTTCTTGTTGTTTGTGGCCCATAATGCTAATGTTTATAAGATACAGGTAAGTACACTATGCACCACCTATTGTTAGCACATGTTTACCATCCAAATTATATGATAATCCATGAAAATGTTTCAATATAATGACAAGGTATGTTTCCTTTGATTGCAGTTATTGAAGGCAATCTAAGCCATGAAGGAGGTGGTGAGGTTGTTGTCATGAATGACATAGTGATGCAGTTGTGATCCCAAATGGTGTAGATTTTCTAACATTGGTTAAGCACAAAGATATGATCATATCTATATAGGATTTCTTGGTGGATCTTAATGAGTTTCTTATTTATGGTTGGAATGTTTGCTGTAGGTGGTGTTCTTAAAAAGTTAGTCTCTTTCCCGTGCAAGATACATTTGTGATTAACGAATTATAACCTTATTAGTAAGCTCTTGCCGTATTTGTTAAGGCATAGTGCTTGATATGTGAAGGACAAGTACATCACAAAAGTGACATTTTCTTATCACCATTTGTGCATATTCTTTATTTGTGAGTTAGGTTTCCACAGAAATCGGATATTCGATTTAACTTTGAACATTTCTTTTTTCATAATTCTTAACAATTAGTCGTTCATCGAATAGTGAAAGTAGATAAATTACAGCGTTGATTTCCACCATACATTTGAAGGCTATAATATTTCCTCAAGTGCATCCCAAATAAAATTACGGCAAGGATGGATACCTTGGGCCTGCAGAGCATTTTCACTCTGCCATTGACAACCAATTCTCAAAGCTCATTGAAATTGCTCATTGAAATTCAGTTTAACTTTTTTTTCTTTTGGTAATGTACATATTTAGTGTTTTCTCCAGTATTATTGACTCTACGGTGTACATGGTTCTCCCAGCAATTGTGACATACATGTGTCCAAATTCTGAGCTTTGGACTTTTAGATGATGGCTACATGGAGATACTCTCTCTCAAGATGGTTTATTTGACACCGAGTGGTTAAAATGCGTGAGGTGGTTTTGTGGTTACTAGCTTACTACTGGAATTCTGATCAGGAAAAAAAAAAAACTTACTACTGGAACTTGAAAGAATGTTTGAAAACTACTTAAACATAAATTTTGACTAAAATATATGGAAAGTACTTTTGTTCCTTCAATTTTTATAGTATAAAAGTATATGTTAAGAAACTCTTCTTGGAGGGTCATGTAGTCTGCTGCAATTATGGGCCTGTAAGTTATAGTTCTTATTTTTATCTTTTTATGCTTTGTCAACAGAACTGACTTCAGATAGATGGTTAAAACATGGTGCTTACTCCACCTACTTTGTGCTGTAGTTACCGTGTTTAATTAGTGTGCTTTGTGATGTTTAATTAGTGTGCTTTGTGCTTCCAGCAATAGCGGGGAAAATCGATTGTCAGGGTTTGGGCAAGAAGATAACTTTGAGAATTAAACCTATTAGTTTCAAAAATAAACTCAAAGATTAGTTTATGTTTTACAGTTTGGTAGCTTATGTTTTGCAATTCGTTTTAGTTTAATCAAAAAGAAAGTGACGGGAAATTCATGGAATAAGTATGAGTCTGTATTTTGATTCTTTTCATATGGCCCTAAGTTTCAAATTATTTTCAAAACATTCTTTTTAAATTAAGACATAGGCTTGCATGGCACAAAATGGTTTATATCTTTTTTCGGTTTACTTCTTTGATTTGTGGCAGGTTTGGGGATATATCAAAAATTTGTACTGCCCCCCATAAACTACCCCAAAACGGTTGTGACTCATAAGGTAGACTCAACTCACCTTTAAATGGGTCCCGCTGCTCATTCATGGGCGAATGCCACCCTGCCTACTCGCATGACGGTTTTTAGGATTTTAGGGGGTGGTTCGTCCAGAACCACACTATATATATATGTTTGTCAGCAACAGATAAACCTATTTTCATGACCAGAAGTATGGGCTGTGTGCTTTGTCTGCTAGACTTGAACTTACATAATTAAAAAAATTTAAGAGTTATTTTTTAATAAAGACAACGAGGTAATGTAACTGTTCATCTTTTACGATTTCCTAATATAATTTTAGTTTCCAAAATAAAACCCGCTAATATTTATGTCTGATATTAATTTCCAACAGCATTTAAAGCGCCACGACCGAGATTGTAGGTCCCAGCTAAGTTGACCTGTCCAAAAAAACATGGTAAACTCCGATAATTTATAAGCTCAATCTATAGATTTTATCTTAATCACAATTAATTTTAATGTGGAAATTATATGTCATCCTAGATTTCCTAATCCATGGCCGGGGATTACCGCCTTGGCTGATTTGATCCAACCAACAAAACATCGGTTAATCTACAAGCTCAACTCCTGGTTATATATATACAGTAAAACCTCGGTTTCAGAATATTATTGGGACCATATAAAGTTGTTCTTATATGGAGTTTATTCTTATATATAGATAAATTTTACAAAGATTAAGCCAAATTGGGACAAGAATTTTTTATTCATTTATGAAGTTTATTCCGTTATAGAGTATTCTTTTATAGAGGTTTTACCGTATATGTATTTAGCAATTTTTTATCAAATTGTTTTCAAAACTGTTGATATTAATATCAAATATTTAATTTCAAAAAAGCAGTCGTAGGCCCAGCTAATTTGATCGGGCTAGAAAAACATCGGGGCTTTCCTTATATGCACGACCCCCTAAATGTTAACATAACTACGACTGAGTTTAATGCAGGGAATATAGATTATTATAGGCTACTATGACACGACTGGCTGAACACGGTCCGATTATTACAGGCTTACTAAACTTTTGTTGGAAGATATTAATCGGACAACCAAACAATATTTTTTTAAAAAAAGGTTGAGCCTCGGCCTACAAAACACAACGACATGCTTAAGAGGCCATAACCTGGGCTGTAAGCCTTGAATAATTTGACATGACAAACAACACACTAGGGCATGTTTAAAAGGCGGGGTTGTAATCCCCGGTTAATTTGACATGACCAACAAAACACTGGGGCATGCTTAAGACGTCACATCCCCAACTAATTTGACAGGACTAACAAAACACTAGGGTAAGCTTAAGACGGCACAGTCGGGGCTGCAAGCCCCGGCTAATTTAACACGACCAACAAAACACTAGGGCATGCTAAAAAGGCCACGGCTGCAAAACCCAGATAATATGACCAGACCAACAAAATACTAGGTATGCTTGAGACGCCACGACCGGGACTGTAAACTTCGGCTAAATTGACCCGATCAAGAAAAAACGAGGGCATCTTTAAGGGGCCACAACCAGGGGTGTAGTTCCCGGCTAATTTGACACGACCACAAAACACTAGGATCGCAAACCCCAACTAACTTAGAAGCTCGATATTTGACAATTTTAATTTAATTAGTTTTGTTAATGACTAAAATTTTGTAGGATAATACTTACTATCCGACCAAACAACAAAAATTTTTTTCTCGAAAAAACAGCCCCAACTAATTTGACCCGGCCAACAAAACACTAAGGCGTGCTTAAGAGGCACGGTCGTGGCTGTAATCCCCGGCTAATTTGACATGACCAACAAAACACTGGCATGCTTAAGAGGCATGGCCAGGGATGTAAGCCCCGAATAATTTGAAACAACCACAAAACACTAGGGTCGCAGGCCCTAACTAAATTATAAGCTTGATGTTTCATTAGGGCATGCTTAAGAGGCCACAACCGGGGTTGCATGCTCAGGCTAATTTGACACGACCAACAAAGCACTAGGATATGCTTAAGAGACAACCCCGGCTAATTTAATATGACCACAAGAAACTAGGGTCGCATGCCCCAACTAATTTATGGGCTCGAAGTTTGACAGTTCCATTCTAATTAGTTTTGTTAATGACTAAATTTTTGTGGGAGACTTGAAATAAAATCAGGTTGTGGATTGGCTTGAATATCCTTTTATATATTGTAAAAGTTTATAAAATCAGGATCGTCTATTTTGAAGGGTCTAACAACCATAAACTCATTGTTAGATATTGTAATGGGACCCTTAGCGGATCCTCCCTTATATATGGGTTCATTACGTTAATATAACTTTAAATTTTGTTCTAAAGAACAATGATATTCTTTAATATTACGGATAATGAATCAACAAATTTATGAATAACATCTTTAGCTCTTTCTATCTATGTAAATATATTCCATCTTTGGTTCCTTCTGTCCAAATATTCATTTACGGATTTTTATAATCACGTGATCCAACCATGCATAACTTATATCATTGTCGCTATTAATAAACACGTAAATGAATTCTAGATTATGTTTGAAAAATACACTAGAAACGTAATACGATTGTTAAAGAAAATTGTTTATCAACCGACAACTATTCCAAACCATATTTGCATGTTCAAATATTTGGTTTCAAGTAAATAACTGAATTTGGTCGAACGATTATATATATTCAAACCATGAATAAATTCCCTAATTAATATCTAATTTGTTAGATAAAAAAAGCCTAGCACCATACACGTAACTCACATTAAACTTTAACCCCTGTAAACTTTCACTGGTGATGTTTATGTTTAATCAATGGTCACCATTCAATTATCCTGACACCAACATATGAAACGTGTACCAAGATTTATTTTTTAGAGAATTCATCAGCGCTGATACCTAGACAACATAAACCAGACTAATAATAATGGCGCTACTTGGATAAAAAGAAACATATTAATGATATTTTAAACTATTATCACGGAATATACCAAGATAAAACCATGTGTTTATTACCGAAAACTATGCGACGCATAACCCGATATAGTTTCTCAAAATGCTTGGATGTTTCGCAATGCAATAGAGGATGGGTGGTTGCAATAACCTAAATTTAAGCATGAACATGTGGAGAGTAAAAAATGGAATAGAAAACAGATGGTTGCTTTTCCAGTACCTATCACATATGTGTAATATTTTTTAATTTTTCGACACTTCCGGGACACAAGAATTACAGTCTAAAGGTAAGGAGCTAATTCACAGTCAACACAACTAGATCAATCTATAGTTTGTTTTTTTACCCCATGATAAACAAAATGTCTGAGATTCAATGAATACCTAATGTATACACTAAAATCAGAATACCTAAAAAATTGCAAAAATATATCAAATTAACAATCTATACAGTTTCCAAAACTAGAAAAACTTCAAAATCAGTTACAATTCCGTATATATATTCAAGCATATAAATCACAACAAACATCAAAAATTGGCTATATAAACAACAAATTAACAAGGTTTACTGCTACATAAACACGAAAAATAAAATAGTTTTTGTATTACAAGCCTTTGTATTATAAAAGGTTGTCCTTGCTTATATTCCTAAAAAAAAATGGAGAAAAAGAATTTAGTAGCACCGCTCTATCATGCTCACAATCATATATTAAGTAAATCACATCTGTTTTGCAAAAATATACTACTATATTGTACTTTCGAAATAAAGCACCAACAGTTTAAACTTTCATGGAGTTGACCCTATTTGAGCACTTTTATTTTGTATCATTCTCAAATTAGTAAATAAAAAAATATGTTTGGTAGGGAAAAATGTCACCTTATTTGTTGCTCTCTCATCGTTATCACCATTATGTACTAAACTATACTGATTTATAGTTGCAAAAATGATTCCATATGTGCTTTGGTTTTTATTTATTCTTAAAATATGTACACTTAAGACTAAAAAGAGAGGTTGACCCGAGACCGTAAGGTTATGCTTATCCTTCATTTTTTCATTGTAATCCAGTTGTCTATGATTTTCGTTATGTTTGATAGATTGACCACTTCGCAATAATTAATGGTGTTATTATTCCTTATTTTGATTTTTCCATGTTTAATTTCTTTTAGAAAAAGTCTCATTGCTCAAAGCGGTTAATTGAAGTGCCACAACAATAGTGCGTCTGTCATCAAGTTAGAAGGTTGTGTGTTCGATTCACACCAGATTCAGTCCTCTATAGTAACCATTTTGTTATCTGGATGCTTAAAAAATTACAAGTTGTAACTGTCTCATCAGCTGAAATGTTTCAATTCCATAATGCACCTCTCATTTATGTCCCCACTGGTATTAACAACTACATTAGTTCTTTTATAGATGATGAGTGGAACATCTTTTGGCTTTGTGATAATTGGGTCACTAATCATAAGATATCATAAATTCTGTGATACGAGCTACATCCATACACCTAATTCTCCCATTATATGATTTTGGATTTGATTAACTAATCCCCTAGATACTGTGTATGTACCATGTGCGTATTTTTGGCACACGAGTTTCGAATGAATTAGGTGCTGGAAAACAATTTGCTATACTATTTAGAATCGGATGTTTGAGATGTGAAGAGAAAAGGGAAAGTTGTGGAGAAGGAAATTATCGAAGTTGTTTAGAGAAATGACAATATATCATCAAAGGTAACAATTAGTAGTAAATTTTATGAAATTCATCATTCTTGATATTCCTGTTAGTTATATAGAATGTAGAACACCAGAGTAAACAAGGGATTTCGGAACATATATGTAAGTTGTACTTCTTACTGCCTAGCATCTCTTTGTCATGACTAATTTTTTTGTAACTGAATGCATAGTGACTTGATAGCAGCGAATTCCAATATCCACAAGAAATCTAGGTTCTTATACTTTGTTAGGTTGAGTTTACAATATAATGAAAAATGTATTGAAGTGGTACTAAGTCTCTACGTAAAAAGAATAGTGGTTGAAAATTTTATGCTCTCTATTATTTTTTATGAACAGTCTCACAACTATCTCACTGATTTACACGATACCATTTGAAACTGCTGCTGGTATAAGTTCTCCACGTGTGCGTGTACACCAGTATAGGTATGTATTTTTGGCATTAGATTTACAAATGACTAGGTGCTTGGAAATCGCAAGATGCATGTTTAATAGTCTTCACCATTTTGATTATTGCAGGAACTGAGATGGTTATATAGTGAGTTCGACACTTTCTATGTGTCGCTACATTGTGGGATATGCTTACAGAAATATGAATAATATGACTGACATAATTCTTTATCCAAGTTTGAATTCATGTGTTGTTCTTACTGTTTTCTAAGGGCATTAGGCTTCTAAGCATGCAATTCTTATTTTGGTTAAGGTGAAAAGGATAAAAAATTAAGTGAACACCATAATGATTTTTTCTGTCTATGAATTCTGGAACACAATTCCATATTTTCCATTCCTAAGTGAGCACTTATAGAACCAGTTCCCTATTTTGCACATTGTGTAAAGTCAACAAGGTAAAATGAAAATTTAAAATTTTTATCTTCATATCAAGCACTGCACATAAGTGATGTTTTCCATTTCATGTTTAATGTTTGGCCAATATCAATAAATGTATACCAAATTGCGAAATTTACCATGGAGATGATAATTCGAAAATGGAAAAAGAAGTTGGGAGGAGGTAAGTATTGTGCAACCCTAACATACATCACATTAGTAATTTTCATTATCCCATTGGTGTTGTATTCGTATCAGGAGTTTTGATTATCATTGAAGATAATTAGACATTACCTTCAAGAAACCATGATATGTTTTATTAAGTATAGTGCATATGAGTCCCTTATGTGTATGCGACGCTGCTGAAGTTCTTTAGTGTATCTTTCACTCAGACAAATTAGTTGGGAAACAACTTTTATTGGTGTTGAAATACTATTTAGTTGTCTCATCTCTTTATAGTACATAAGAGGAGGTCCTCCGCCTGCCTTTTTCTCTGCTGCTTAGGCTCAATTTCCTTTTTTTGATCCTACTGATGTTAATCCTGCAAGTGATGGTCTACACTCATTGCAAAGATCTTAATTTTGGAAATGGTTAAATTTAATTTTTGAAACTGTCTTTTCTTTGGTGAATAAGAGCGTTGTTATAAGGGAAACTCCTATGGTATGGAGGTAAAAACATCCGTAACTTAATGAGTATCCACATATATGTGGACCTTTGGTAATTTGTGGAGTCAAAACCAAATGTGGGAAAATATACTAAAAATGAGTCCATCTGGCTCTTCCATGACCGGATAAGAAGAAATTTGATATGATTCAAAAATTTTGAATTAGAAACACTTATAACTTTTGCTAATTTAGAGAAACTGTTGCTAAAACATTTTAATGCATATAAAAACATCATTCCTTAAAAAAGTAAAGTTCTGATCCGATTACTTAGGAGCCGGATGGAGGAAATTTTCTTTTAGCTTCAGGACATTTAGTGACCGGATTGGAGAAAAAATAAATAAATAAAAATGCATTCGAACACTAAGTGTCCGGATGGGATATCCGGACATCCTATGACCAGATGGACACTCCATAGTGACCCCCTCAAATATGTGGAGTAACATATGGACTTCACAAACATACATATGATAAATTCACCTATAGTGACGATTTTTATCCCATAAGATGCGGATCATCAAAAATATGTGGTTAATTTTCTTTTCCATAGGAGTAATTTCCCTAAGCGAAAAGATGGCAATTCTAAAAGTTACCAGTTACATCAACTGAGGAGATACTCACAGGAACAAGGAGTAACTCCCGTAGCTTCCTCTCATTCACTTCGGGTGATAAACTAAGTGATAGCTGACTCACACCTTAGGGATGGACATGAACTTGGGTATTGACAAATCTTGCAATACAAATTTTGTGTTGGGAGTTATGTATAAAAGGTTGGTCAAGAAAATAATTCATAAAATAACTTTAATTAGTCAGAAGCTTATATAGTTGTATAATGAAAGATAATCTGGGATGATGCTGAATGTTAGATTCATAACAGTCCATATGTCTCTCAGTACATCATCGTATGATTAATACAGTGTAGATTATACACTCATTACGAGTTATTTGGGCTTTGGGACATATAGGTGCCTATGAACATGTTGTTTGTCCATCAAGTAATTTTTGTGTCATGGAGAAACAGACAAATCGCGTACTCTCCTGATTGAAAGGGGATGTGCAATTTCAAGGGTGATATTAGTTTTATCCCCATCCTTTATATTCTGCTAAGGGGTATCTTAAAAGTACAAAAAAAATCCAAATCAGCCTTTTCAAATATTATTGTCCTTATCAATTTTTTCCTTTTATATATTTTTTTTTCTAAAAAACACCATCAACAACGGGGTAATTGATGAATACCATGTGGACGTGATGGTATACATTCAACACTGTATTTTTGTTGAATATTATGCCAAAAACGTATAGTATTCTTCGTTAACAACAATTAACACGATATTCATCAAATAAGTAATGTTGACCGACATGAAACTTTTTTTTTTCAACCATGCCGATTGCAGTGTTAAAATTTTGGACATGGTACGTATAGTCAAACATGATTTTTTTGAGATTTATTTTTACCACATTCGATCGGTATTCATCAATTATTCATGCCGACTGTCTATAGTCAGCACGGTATTCCTACCGATTTTGTGGAAAAGAATTTTTTTTTCTTCTTTTTATGAATAATTTGAAGAAAAAAAATAAATATAATAATTTAAAAGAACAAGGGTAGTTCATCAATAAAAAAAAATATATGGATAAGAGGTTATGGGAATTACTTTTAAATGCTTCACAAAACAAAAAAAACACGGAATCACTTTTAAATATTCTTATTTTATCTATATCACTCATATGTGGGTTCTTGAAAATGGTGGGGAAATCGGGGGATACCTCCATTTCCAATACCGCCTACAACAATCGGCATTGAAAAAAATGTTGACTATAACAAAAGTATCCCCAGTTTGTGGGTATCCCCAAATGTGGGTTCTTAAAAATCTCATTGCCTTAGGGAGTGTTACCAAGAAATTTTAATTATTGTATACCTTGACTTGACATCGAAAGAAAAGTTGGATTCATGGTTCTTAATATTGTGAAAATATTTTAAGTGGGCGAGATCTGCCTATTTTTGTGTTTTTTCTTTTTAGGTTTGATTGTTGCTTCACATCCGTGCTTCAATTGGTTTGTTGTGCTCATTGCCATGTGTAGGTATATGTGTGTTTATTATTTTATTTTTTTTAATTATGCAGATATTTCTTTATTTATTTATGAATTTTATCCCGTAATAAACACATCCAATATGTGTGTTTGAGTGTGTGTTCTCTTCTTTTGCCTCGTGTTTTTTAAGCAGTTCTGCTGCTTTGCTCGAGTTTATGTAATGGATTTTCCACCAGACCATCATTTTTTATAACCTCACTGATAAAATGATGATATGACAGAAGAGACATCTTGAGATACAAAGACAATAAAAGTGTACCAAAAGTGATGAATTAGAAGGGAAAATAATCCAACATAGTAACATACATTTTGCAGCGGAGGATAACTCGGATTTAAACGTCTTATCTACACGAGTTAATGCATTATATTATTGCTAGAGATAATGTTCTTAAAGAGTCAATATATTGTTATGCACTTGATAAATATACACATGTTTGTTAAATTGTCAATGTATTATTATGCATGTGGTATATATATACATGTAGTGTAATTATTTGCAAAGTATATAATTTGATAACACAATAGTTTTGGTGATTTTCTGAACTGGTAGCAGTTGGCATGCTGGTCATCTGCATAGAAAGCAAGTTGGAAGAGAGAATCATGACAAAAAAAGGATACATAGGAACATTGGCAACAACAACCGTCCAATGACCGTAAGATAGAAGTTAATGCATTGTTCCCAACTGACTTGCTCAAGAATACAATCAAGTTACTCATTCATCTCATCTTCAAGTTATTTAGAATCTGTCTAAATTAACGAGTAATCAATATATATGAGATGTTGCGTGGTAAAGGCATTGGATGAATAAATCAACCAAGCATGGAGAAAATTATAGTGGCCGATCGAACATCTTTCCATCAAATACACGTAAATCGATGATATTGGTGTTTTATGTTTGTATGTATAACCGAATTGCACTACTATTTTAATGTTAACTTTAAAATACTATATATGTTATTCAGCAAGCACGCATTGCAAATGAAGTCCTTCAAAACAAAGATGTATTTCCCAAAAATACATAACATCTACTGATCTGCAATGTCAAATTTGAATGTTCATATTCTTAAAATTTTCTTGATGTCAACTTATTCAAAATATTTTTTATTAATATTATATTAGAATTAACGAATTTCCCAGTAGAGGTTTGACTTTTCCATATTTGTAAAACATCCACTGATCTGTAACGTCAAGTTTGAATATTCATGTCCTTATGGTTCGTACTAAATTATTTGCTTTTACATTGTAAACAAAATTTATTCGCTCAAACAAGAGGTTCAAATTATTCAAAAGGTTCGTTGTCTTACAAAATGCGGTAAAAAATAAATGTACTAGGAAATACAAACATCTCAGATACCGTTGTGATTGTTGACATTATCATCGAGCCCGTGGAACTAATTATAAGTATTTTAGTTTCAACATATCACTTCTCTACTGAATTGTTCGTTAGTATTATACTTTTAGACATGTGCGTAAGTAGATCTGAGGTTAATTGCATGCATCTTTGTTCGTGCACATATCAATTGATGCTGAATATTTAACATCCGAAAGTTCAAATTATTTTAATATTCCCTTGGATAAAGAAAGTGACGAACATATATAAATGGATTCAAATCATAATGTGACTCGAGACTAATGTCATGATAACATAACGTTAGTTATCAATGAATATGATGAGGTACAACAACACAATGATTATTGGACCACCCGAGGCCGAGTGGCATTTATACACTCGTTTGATGCATGAAGAAGAGACTAATGTTGTTTGAATGGCTATCTACCTTCACAACAAACAAAAACTATTTAATTGAGATTGTGTTTTTTTTTTAGATTGTTTAACTTTAATTGAATAACTAGATATTCAAACCCAAACTAATATAAACTTGGCATTTGTCTGACTAATCATCACCCCAACACAACCAAAACTTTATTCAGTTTCACAATATGGCATCTATGGTTAGCTAGGAATTCAGCGGTTTACAAGAAGAGACAACAATCACCAGCACAGAGCAAAAGCAGCGTCCTCACAATGTATGAGGAATATCAGTGGGCACAACAACATCTCATACCACTATATTTCAACCAACAACCTCAAGCAAGACCGAGCAGAACATATACAAACAATACAATTCGGATTACATGGCAAGCATCATAAGTTAATTGGATCAAAATCAATTCAGATGGAGCAGCACGAGGCAATTCGGTACCAGCAGGCGCATGATGTATATGCAAAACCCACACAGGACAAGTAACGATGGCAATAGCAACACCTTTAGGTATTACAACGACAATCGTGGCAACAACTTGGGGATTGTTAGTTGCAACAAGAATGGCAAAGCAACAATTATGGCCAATGGTTTGGTTTGAAGATGATTCATAATCCCTCATTTAGATGATGGAAAACCAACATGAAACCATTCCATGGTACCTCAGAGAAATGATACAAGAAATCAAGTTGCTAATGCAAACCATACCGGAGGTTAAAATATATCACACATACAGGGAGGCGAACCAGGCGGCATATAAACTGGCAAATGAAGCAGTAGATTATCAACAACAACACCCATCTACATCGATTACAAGAATTTGGGACAACTTTTGCCCATTTTTTTTTAATCAAATATTGTTCTAGATGATAGGAATGGGGTACCCTACAGCCGCAAAGTAAGAAGTGTAATCTCTTGATCATTAATAAAGTCTTTCTTTCGCTAAAAAAAATGTCTACAATTCCATCCCACACCATTAAGAACCTTAAATACTCTTATTATCACCATCTCGCACTATTATCACCGTCTCGCGCTATATTATCACATAACAAAGTTTTCGTGTTACAACAACTGAAGTTTGAGAACAATAAAAGATATAGTTTTGGAGAACAATAAGAAGAGAAAAATATATCTCCACAACAAGATTGTTCCAACTTCGCATCAAAAGATTTCAATAGATAAAGAACACAATGTTATCAATCAACAAATATTAGGAACGATACAATAAAAGAGACCCTACACACAACACCCTTATTTTATCAATAGAAAACCAATGGATACCAATGAAAAATATGAGTTATAACATTGCATACATGGATAACAGTAGTGGCACGAGATGAGTTTTTCGCAATATTATCTTATTGAGGTTTACGAATCTAAAAAAGATTGGATTAAAGGTCACTACAATAGGATCATATATATTTACAACGAAAAGAGAAAACAGACACGAGCTGACAAAATTTAATAAACAATATAAAAAAAAGTACAGTATGGTAGTCTTTGTTTGTGAATGGCATAAATAAAGGAAAGATAAAATAAATGCGCCAAGTTATTTTAACAACTATGGGAGGTTGAGCTGGGACCGTAAGGCCCGGTGATACCTAGTTATTTTAATGAAATCAAGAAGTAATCTTGTTCCTTCGGGAAAAAAAAAAAAAAAAAAAAAAAAAACATTTCACGTTGTACTTCAAAAAATTATTGTGTATCCAAACATGCTCGTTAGCCTAAGATTGAACTCATTGCAACCACAAAAGCTTGTTTGGGCGTCAGCCGCGTCACACTCATATTCTCACTCCTTTGCGCTCATACTTTTGGTCTCGACTTTCATAGGACCTTATTCTAATTATATCTACTTTTCCTGTCCTCCAAAATATTACCAATGCAAACTTCATCAGTGTTCTTCGCTGCAAAACCCACGTTCCTTGCCACACCGATTAGGGTAAAATCTCAATACAAGCAAAACACTTTGAGCGATACCAAAATTATGGCTACTCCTAAATGGGCTCAGAAGACCGTCGTTCTTCCTGCTCAGAAACGTGGATGTCATCTCGTCACTCCCAAGGTAGAATCACAACAAGTTGTACTGATTTTCGGTGGTGTTCTTTTCATTTTTGGGTTTCTTTTTATTGGTTCTGGAATCGATTTGTTTCTTTGTATTATGTCTCTGATTCTCAATAGTCAATAGTTGGTTAGTTACACAAATTTGGGTGTTGTTATCTTCATTCATCAGTCTAAAGCTAGAAATAGAAGATCAAAATGATCTTTTTTCGATAATTTTTTTAATGTCTGTTGTTTTGGTGGATTGCAATTTGAATTGGGTTTTATGCATGTATCTGAGGATCTCACAGAGCACCCAATTTGGGGTTTAGTTGACAAAAATACTTTTGCACAATTGGAAACATGGAATTCGTCACAGACTTTAAATTGAACAAGCAAGATTTCCAACAAAAGTCCTCTCATAGAACCCCATAAATGGAGAAGAGGTAGTGATGCCGTTTTCAGTTCGGGTCATGAATTGTTTTGAAATGTTATTCAAACACAATCTTCTTACTGCTGTGATCTTTTGGTTTTAAGTGGCTTTGGGGAGTTAGAATTTTGATTGCAGAAGATGTGTTACCATTTAGTGAATTTACATTTTTGCAGTGATCAAGAATTTTTTTGGTTTTAATTTACATTACTTTCTGTTTGACTGATTTACCTTACACTGAATGACTGTATCTTTTAGATAGTGAAGGAAATTGAACAAGACTTGTCAGGATTCAAATGTGGCCTTGCACATTTTTTCTGTAAGTAAGCCTGATTTCAAATCTATGCCTTAGCTTCTGCATTGAATTACTATACTTTTTGACTGAAGAACAGTTTGTCTTACTTCCAGTGCAACATACAAGTGCTTCTTTGACCATAAACGAGAATTACGACACAGATGTTCGACATGATACTGAGACATTCCTCAACAGGATAGTTCCAGAGGTTAGCTTAGCAGCTTGCTTTTAATTATTTTGTGTTGTTGAGCTTGAAGGATATAAATTTGGCGTTCAACATTTTGCAGGGTCCTTCTGCACCATGGAAGCATACAATGGAAGGTTGGTACCTACAACTCCATATCATTGAATTTTTCTCCCTGAGAAATAGTAACACTTTTCAATCATATAATTGCCACCAATGCCTACTTGTTTTTACTTTTGTGAAGGAATTTTAAAATCAAGTTTATATAAGAATTAACTTAGCTAGGAACTATTGACTTGTTATTCTGCTGTATAACTTTGGGAGAACAGTTTCAGCCAAAGTAAATAAGCCCCAACAAGTAGATCTTATCAGGTCCGCTGGTGAAATTATAGACTGATTGAGTTTTTTTCCCTCTTATAATACCCTTTTCTGAAAAAGCGAGAAGTATTGATTGTCTTATCAATCATTTAATGGAAACCCTTATCCATATTGAAAAAAACTGAATAAGAGAGAGCAGGGGTGAAAATCAGTTTGACTATGAAGGGTTTGCCTGAGTCAAAATTGGAAATATTTATTAGGGAATTTTGGGATTGCAATCCCGTACATTCGGAATTTCTGGATTTTTATTCGCCAAATACATCAACATCTCGAAAAAAAGGAAATTCACTCTTGACAGTGCTATATGTTGTATACGTAAATCCTAGATGTAAAACTATCTGGAATTCACGTCTGAAAATGTAGAGAAGAGGCGCAAAAATATATGCTGAAATAAGAAACAGTGGCCTATGTGATAAAAAAAAATGAATCATAAATAGAGTTCAGGTTCAAATTCCATAGAAAATATGGGTGGTATTGTCTATAATGCTAGAGAACTGAAACATCTTTATATTTAGGCCGACCGAGCGAAGCGAGGGAGGTGACTTTGTGTTAATATGAAGCGTGATTTTTTTTTCCAATTTAACACAAAAAGATTGAATTTGGTGTTTGTCTATTATTGAAAATCCTAAAATGCCCCTGAAAACGGACGCAGACCTAATTTAAGTTGTGGGAATGTTATTTATGCCCCTAGTATCCATGGGCTTTGCACAAACACCCTTCAGGGGTGTATTTCCAACGGGCTCAATATCCACCCATGTCTTAAAGTCCATTTTTAACCTCTAGTATATTTATTATGTCGGAGATAGGTTTCTGATCCATCTTTTTTCTTGAGGAAAAAAAAAAAATTTGAGATAAAATTCAATGAGAGAGTTCGATTAGAGAGAGTTGATCGATTTTCAATCTCCATTGAATTAATCGACATTTTATCTTCATTAAACATGCATTTGTATTCTCTGTTGAGTCTTCAATCTACTCTCAATCAATCGAAATCGGTGACGGAATTTGATCGATTTGGTTTTGTTTTGATTTGAAGAAGAAATTTACGATAATTGTTCTTCAGTTCAAGTGAAATCACAGTTGTTTTCATATTTGACTCATTAAAGATCTACTTCTGTTTTCTATTGCATAATCGATTATTTGAGTGTGAAGATTTATTTCAGTAAGCTTCTCCCATTGTTTGAGTTTGATTGAATCATCGATTGCATAGGTCTACTTCATTATTCAATTTCAATCTCGTTATTGAAGATCTACAAAGACTTTAATCTCCTATTATTATTCAAGTTCAATCTCGTTAACATGTAAGATTTTCCCCACATTTTTTTTTGTGTTTAACATTTTGTTCTGAATAATGTAATTTACAAATTGTTTTGTTGTGTTCATACAGTGAATTTGATAGGTTTATACCTTTTGAGTGAATAAATCCTTTTTTCAGTCCATGATTATCATTTTGAATTAGAATGAAATTGATATCAATTATTCATAAACTGTTAATAAACAAATCTCATGTAGTTTCAGGTCATATTGTTTCTGAAACTGAATATTAGTTCATATAATTAGTTTGTGATGTGTATTGTTGGTGTTCCAATGTAGTTGTTCAACCTGATACATGCCGAATCACGTATTCACTAACATCATTGTAGTTTATGATGTGTATACTTCATCCTTTTCGACTGACTACCATGAATATACTTCTCACGAGGAGCGCAGCCCCGAGTGATTTGCGTCATTACCAGATTTTAAGCTACATGACATGATGAATTACATATTCAATATAAGCACAAATTGTATTGTTGGTGTTCCAATGTAGTTGTTGAACTTGATACATGTCGAATCACATATTCACTAACAACAATGTAGTTTATGATGTGTATACTTCATAAACTACCCCATAGATTAATATACTTCTTCTCTATGCACAGCAATGTATTTTATGATTTGTGCCATGGTAGCTAAACTTATCTTCTAAGATCAGATCACTAAACTACCTCAAATTCATGGACTAGAAGAGATTGGATTTTAAGCAACAATGTAGTGAATGGACATGTTGAATCACATATTCAATATAAGCACAAATTGTAGCTTGTCAAACTGTTTTATATAGAATGTCGTTGTTATTGAATCCGAGGACAAATTGTCCAACTTTTTCCAATTATGAAAATAACTTGTGGTAGTTGCTTCTAGTTGTGGAAACAACTTGGGTTGGTTGCTTTTCAATACTTTCTCTAAACAACCTGTGGTAGTTGCTTCCAGTTGTGGAAACAACTTGGTTTGGTTGCTTTCAATTTTTTCTCTAAACAACATGTGGTAGTTGCTTCTAGTTGTGGAAACAACTTGGGTTGGTTGATTTCAACTTGTATCTTATTGATTTGCGTCATGACCATTTTTTAAGCTACAGAACATGCTGAATCACATATGCAATCTAAGGACAAACTGGAGCTTGTCAACCTGTTTATATAAAATGTCATTGTTATTGAATCGCAGGACAAATTGTCCAAGTTTTTTCAAATTATGAAAACAACTTGTGGTAGTTGCTTCTAGTCGTGGAAACAACTTGGGTTGGTTGCTTTCAATACTCTTTATAAACAACCTGTGGTAGTTGCTTCTAGTTGTGGAAATAACTTGTGTTGGTTGCTTTCAACTTGTATCTTATTATCCTTTTCAACTGGTATCTTACTGATTTTCTTCTTTTTGCAAGGTAAATTTGGTTGTCGCAGAGATCAACTTTTGCAACCTAAGCATCTCTCATGTTATCTACGAATCAACCACCTTCAAGGAGATGCAAAGTCTTGTGTTGCATTCTTGGAGTATTCTTTCTCAAGTCCCTTATGTGATTCTTTCTGATGTTAATGGTGTACTTCAAATCGTTCGATCTGATTTGGATTTGAATTTTCTTGTTATATACTGCCAATCTAAGGGAATACAAGTTTTGAAGTTCAACGTTCAATTTGATACACCTTCTTCTTCTTCTTCATGCATTACTTCTTCTTCAACTTCTTCAAGTTGTGTTTCAACTGAAGGTTTGACTTTTGTTGAAGACACGACTAATGATGTTTCAATGAATCAATTATCCATAAGAGAACCAAAAAAGTGTGATGCTTGGGCTGGAATTCTTACCGGTGTTGGTCAGATGTTTGAGGGAGGGAAAGAAGAAGTTGTTGATGTCATGTTGAAGTATCAAGTGGAGAGTGGGTACAAAGTCAAGCCTGAGAAGACTGATCGGAAGCGTTATACAGTCCATTGCCTTTTCAAAGAAGAAAAAGGATGTAAGTGGAGGTTCCACTCTTCTTTGGCATTCAAAGGCGGCCATGCTTTTAAGTGCAAGACTTTTATATCGGAGCATTCTTGTGGTTTGGCTTGCTCTGATCCTTTAAAGCTTCGAATGACGAAGACTTTTATAAAGAACATTATAAAGGACGATATTAGAGTTTCAGGTAAGCAGAAAACAGCTGCGGATATTCAAGATTTGTTTTTCAGGGAGTATCAAGTTGACCTCACCTACCATCAAGCATATCGTGGACTAAAATTTTGCAAAGAATGTATTTGGGGAGATGATATCAAGTCATATTCTGATTTCTTGTGGTATGAAGAAGCAGTCAAGCGTTATAATCCTGGAAGCGTCATCAATTTTGAGTTTAATCTTTAAAACCGAGTTTGAGAGGTTTTTCATTTCTTTCAAGCTTGCATCACGGGGTTCAACAAGTATTGCCATCCTATGCGATAATAGATGCTACGTTTCTTACTGGAAAGTTCAGGGGTGGTCTTATGGTAGCTTGTGGGAAAACTGGAAACCAAGGTATTATGCATCTTCTTTACTATTTTCTTTTTATTTTGTGTTGTTTTTATGACAAACAATTTTGGGTAGTAAACTTTTGTAGCCAACTGTATCTAATTGCTCAACCTCAACAAACCTTTTGAACAACCTCAACAACTTGAATAAGTTGCTTCCATTTTATGGACATAACTTCTGCGAGTTGCTTCCATTTTATGGAGACAACTTTTTCTAGTTGATTCCATTCTGGGAACAACTTATGCAAGTTGCTTCCATTTTCTGGAGACAACTTGTTCTTGTTGATTCCATTCTTTTTGGAGACAACTTGTTGTGGTTTCTTCTATTGTGTAATTCAAAACATGCTACTCATTTTTTGTGTTAAATTTTTTTGTTTTTTTTTAATTTGCAGAGATATTTCCACTTGCATTTGGGATTGTTTCTGGCGAAAATAGTGATAATTGGCGCTGGTTTCTCGAAAATTTGAAGGGAATTGTCGATGCTCATCGTCCGTTGACCATTATATCTGATCGTGGAATTGGACTTTTGAACAATGTTCCTGAAATCTTTCCGAATGCGTTTCACTCGTATTGCTCGTACCATATGAAAGGCAATATTCCAGTTGTCAAAGGCAAGAGTAGACAGACTGCTATTAAGTTGTTTGAGCAATGCTATAGTCTTTATCCGAAGGAGCAATTTTGAAGGCGATTTCAAGCATGGTAAATCGAAGATGTTCTCTGTTATTGAGTGGATGAACAAGATCCCATCAAGAACCGGGCTGCTCATGAGTTTCTGGTGAAAGGTATGGAGAACTTACATCCAATATTGTTGAAAGCTTTAATAGCTTGATTAGGCACGAAAGCGACATGAAAGCCATCGAGTTGATCGAATGTATTCGTGCTCGGACAATGGAGACAATGTGGAAGAGGAAGGTTGAAGCTAGCAATTTGGACTACAAGACTTACCCCTAAGATGCAAGCACGGTTAGACAAGAGGATAAGCGATCATCGTAGATACAAGGTGCGTAGAGCTAGTGAAAAGGTATTTGAGATCATAACTAGTCTTTGAACATCTTGTTGACTTGGACTCATGCAGACTGTACTTGTCTTTGGTGGCAAAAAAAGCGACTTCCATGCGGTCATTGGTGAAAGCTTTGGTGCAGATTGGTGAGGAGGAGGTATACAAGCACATCTCACCTTACTACTTCTTTGAATGCTACGAGAGGTTTGTACTCAAAACCTATCTATCCCATTCCTGATGGTGACAAGCCTGATGAGATTTCTCGTACCAAATATGTCATGCCTCCCCCTGTTGGACCACAAGTTGGAAGGCCAAACTCTGTTCGTAAACGCAATTATCGTCAGAAAATACGCAAGAAGAGAAGGTGTGGTCGCTGTGGAATGCTTGTATACCATAATCGTAGAACATGCCGTAGTGCTCCATTGCCCCCTCGCCCACCAGTATTCAAGAATCACTCTAGGATTGGAAGGTTCTACAAGATGATGTTCTTATGAAATCTCTCAACTGCATTTGTTTCAGTTTGTTTTATGTTTTTCTGAACCTTTCTTTCATGTTTTACTGAACTTTGTGATTCATGTTTATGAGAAATTGTTTGTCTTTAATTGATACTGGTACACTTTTTATGGTGCATTTGTTATGAAATCAGTTATTGTTCATTAGTTTGTTGCTGGGTCTATAATTTTTTTTTTCATGGAAATTTTTTTGGTTATGGCTACAGATTTGAAGGCAAGTTGTTATAGTTGAAGGCAACTTTTACTTGTTGCTTCTTTTTTATGGAGACAACTGTTGGTAGTTGCTTCCATGTTGAGAACAACTTGTGCAAGTTTCTTCCACACATGGAGACAACTTTTTGCTAGTTGCTTCCACATGGAGACAACTTCTGCAAGTTGCTTCCTCTATATATGGAGACAACTTGATCAAGTTGCTTCCACATATGGAGACAACTTGAACCAAGTTTCTTCCAAATTCAATAAGTTGCTTCCAAATTTCAATAAGTTGCTTCCTAAACATATGGAGACAACTTGAACCAAGTTGCTTCCACATGTGGAGACAACTGTTGGTAGTTGCTTCCACAAATGGAGACAACTTTTTGCTAGTTGCTCCCAATTCAGTTCTTGTATGATTTTTTTGGTGACAACTTTTATTAGTTGCTTCCATTTTTGGAACAAACTTGAAGCAAGTTGATTCCAAACATGGAGACAACCTGAGCAAGTTTCCATTTAAGTACATAAACCTTGAAGGAAGTTGCTTCCATAGCGAATTTTTACCTATAGAAACATTGCAACACTTTGAAGATAATCAAGAATGAAAGGGATTACAAATGATTTTGGTCTAATATTATTTGCTTTGTTGGTTATGTTCTGATTCTTCCAGTTGCTTCCATTTTTATGGAGACAACTTGTTTTAGTTGCTTCCATTTGGGAACAACACGCAAGTTGTCTCTCTGTATTTTTTATCTATGCAAACCTGTAACCATATAGAAACATTACAACACTGAAGATAATCAATGGAAAATGATCAAACCATTCAAACTTTAACTAGACAATATTAAGAAGTGTACTTTAATTAGATAATTAAGTCAATCAATGTAATGTTAACAATCAATAATAATCTGTAATTCAATCAGAATACTAACAAATGTAGTTCAATCAGATAATACTAACAAATGTAGTTCAATCAGAATAATACTAAATAATACTAACAAGTGTAGTTCAATCAGATAATACTAACAAGTTGTTTCTGTCATTTAGTACTACTTGGAAGGGGAATATATCACAATCTGACTTGAATTTGTGCCTTTTGTTTTCTTCCATTCATCAGTTGCATCCAGTATACGGAACGCCATCTTGATCATTTTTCTGTTAAAGTGTCCAATGTACTCATTCTTCTTTCCTCCTGCCAGAGTACCGAATAGTTGGTATTTCACCAACATCTTCATAAAAAACAAATAAATATTGCGTGATCGGGTGTTCTTGTTGTTGAACCACTTTAGGAACCTTCGATGTGTGAACAATTTCATTACCACTTTTGTCTCGAAGTCCAATTTCATTTAGAACTTTGCTCAGTGGTTTTGTAAGTGTATGCAGCTGAGTTGACAACAATGGACTCTGTTTCATAGAGTTGCATATTTTCCAGACTCCTTCGTGCAATACCAGCAATACCCAGTGGGAGTTCATGCACAGTGGAAACATGAGCATTTTGTTCTTGGCATCCAACTTGTAATTAGCCCTCAAATAATCTGCTACACAACTTGTTTCTATTGCATTCTCGTCTCCGTTTTCAATGTATAATTGCACGTATCTCTGCATCATTAAAAGAAGTTTTTAAAAAACAAATAGATACACACATTATATTTCTGGCAAAAGTTTTTACAAGTGAAAATAACATGCAATCTGTTCATACTAACTAGCGTAGAATTTATCAGATGAAAAATTGACTTACCAAAAGATTGGTATTTAGTATTACATGCTTGCTGTATTGATTATCGGGAGAAACGTTTTCCATCTTTGAGTTCAGAATACTTGTGTAGAATTCTACGATGTCGCTATCAATTTAGAGATCATCCAACAGATTTTGGATGAACTGTTTCTGTATGTGATATTGATTATTGGGCGCAGCATAAGCTGTTTGCCTGCATAATCCAACAACAAAGCAAACATCATTATTTAAGAACTTCAAACATCAATGTTGCAAAATTGAACTACGGGAAATAATACCCAAAATCAATAATAAAACTTGTAGTGTAAAAGTTTGAGTGTTTTTTATCCTTCCATAGCATCCTCGCAGAATTCTTGGAGTATTTTCTGTTGTTCTTCACTACAATATCCCCAAAGCTTAAGACTTTCTGGACGCTTGAGCGGTGCTTGTCGAGGAGGTGTTGGATCGATGTACTCGATTGCTTCCAAGTCAATAACTGCACCGTCCTGTTGTTTCTTGTTATTTTTACGCTGTAAACCTGTTCCAGTGAATCCAGATCCTAATCCCTTCCTTTTCCTCTCCCTTGGATCGTTCTTGACTCTTTTAATAATAGAACCGACATCAGCTTTCCCTTCAGCTTTCTCTTCAGCGTCTTGCTCTTCAGTTTCTGATAAGGAACTCTCTTTGTCTTCTTTTGGTTGCTCAATTATTTGAGAAGATTGGACTGGTGCTGCAGGAGAATCCAAATGCAAATCAAAAGTTGGACCTTCAAAGGATTGGTTTTGCACACATGTTGGAGTGTATTGAACAACAACCATTTCATCTGCTTTTTTATTTTCGCCCTCATTCTCTTGTGTAGAATATGCTACTTGCCTGCAATTTGGATTAAAGGAAAAAATTCATTAGATCACTGAAAACAAGTAGAGGAGACAACTTTAAAGAAGTTGCTTACACGTAAGGAGACAACCTTAAGCAAGTTGCTTCCTAAACATATGGAGACAACTTGATCAAGTTGTCTCCACATATGGAGACAACTTTAACCAAGTTGCCTCCAAATTCAATAAGTTGCTTCCTAAACATATGGAGACAACTTGAACCAAGTTGCCTCCAAATTCAATAAGTTGCTTCCCAAACAAATGGAGACAACTTGAACCAAGTTGCTTCCACATATGGAGACAACTTGAATTAATTTGCTTCCATCCAATGATTATTTACTACTAAATTTAGCAATCTACTATTAAAAATGAATGAATCTACCTTTCTGTTGCATCTTTTTGATTATTTGGAGTTGTCATTTCTTTATCATCTCTAACTATTTCCTCATCCATTTCAACTGCACTTGCTCTTTCAACTTGGTCTTCCTCCATTTCAACTGCACTTGCTCTTTCAACTTGGTCTTCCTCCATTTCAACTGCACTTGCTCTTTCAACTTGGTCTTCCTCCATTTCAACTGGACATGTGTTTTCTTTATCCACTAGTGCAACTGGACATGTCTTTTCATTGGAGTTGTCCTGCGCACAATCTTTGTTCTTACTTGGTGCAGTTTTAGAGTATAGTACTTCCCTGTAAATTCATTAAAAAATTTATTTAAAACACATCAAACATTCTAAAGCAAGTAGTTGAGACAACTTGAGAAAGTTTGCTCCTAAATTTTGGTCATAACTGGGAGAAACTTGCTTCCAATATATTGATACAAGTGAAAGCAATTTCATGAAGTTGCTTCCATAAGTTAACACAACTTCATGAAGTTGGATAATTCTAACAAGCTGCATTCAAGAATAATCTACTCTAGCAAGTCTAAAGTAACATAAGACTAAAGTAAATGCATCTTACCTTTCTGCTGCAACTGGAGTCCTCTTTTCTCCTTCCTCTCTAAATGGTTCTTGCGTTTCTCTACTTCTTTGCTCTTTCTCTATGTTAGCAAAATATTTCTGAGTTATCTCGTCTATATCCACAGTCTCCATTATCTCATCCAAACTATCGGGCATGTTTACCTCAGTTGAATATTTTCTGTGTACCTCACCTGGCTTTAATACAGTTATTGGTGTTGCTAATTCAGCAACCTCCTTTTCTGGTGTAGATTCTTCCTCAGTCTCTTCTTTCTCAGTTGCAGCTACATCATCCTGTTGTTCATCATCTTTAGCAACTTCAGATTCATCTGCTGATAACTGTTGGTGATCTTCAACAACTTCATTTTGTTGTTCATCATCTTTAGCAATTTCTTCTTCGCTCACCTGCACTGTCTTATCATCATTTTCTTCTTGAAGTGTTTCTGAATTTTCACCTACAGTTGCTTCTTCCTTGGTCACATTTTCTGAGGATTTTTGGTTGAATATTCTACCATAAAACATTGATCTCCACTGCTTGTACTTCTTCTCCCTTGATAGGTTTTCTGGCGTGTTTTTCAAATCCTCCCAACCTTGCAAGTTCTTGTAAACATCAGCCATTCGCTGCTTTTGATCATCTGTTAAATTAATCTTCTCCTTGTTGGCTTCATAAATGCTGCGAAGGAACTCGTTGTCAGCAATGAACTTTGTTAAGAACTCATCTCTCCCTTCAATCTTGTAGTAGATTTCTTGGAATGAAAAGTTCTCAGCTTCAAGGAATTTGGCATTTAGCCTCTCTTCTTGAAGTAAATTGTACAACATGTTGTTGAACGCCTTTTCTATTTCTAATTCCTCTACCACTTCTATCAACCGAGTCAATGTTTGCTCTTGTGTTGTAAGTTCTTCTTTAATGCCATCTGTAAACCGAAGAGTTTCAAATCAGTCAGCATTTTTTCCTTTAAAATCAGTCGCAAATTAATATACAACTTGAGAAAACTTTCAGCCTCAACTTATGAAACCAACTAAATCAAGTTGCTTTCATGTATGGAGACAACTTGTTCAAGTTGCTTTCATTTATGGAGCAAACTAGATCAAGTTGATTTTATTTTATGGAGACAACTTCAGCAAGTTGCTTTCATTTTTATGGAGACAACTTGATCAAGTTGCTTCCACATCTACATACACTAAAGCATCAGCTTCCACATAACATTTAACTCTGAGATTCACTAAAGTAGCATAAGAATTTTTACTTACAGTAAATTCTTCTGGGAATTCCATATTTTCGTAACTATCTTTTCTTTCTACCATTAACTTTTTGCAGAAATCCAGTTGGTGCCACCTGGTGAACCTTGGAGTTGAATTTTCGAATCCTTGTCGCTTGTCTAGGTAGTTGCTATGCTCCAAAAACCAATACTGCGAAGAAAAAATTATAATGTTAGTTAAGTTTCTCAAAACATTTTAGATCAAGATTAATCTTGTCAACAATTTTCTATTTCTTTTTTACCAACAAAAATGGTATGCACCCAGGTACACGTTTAAGACCATCTTTTCCTTTTGGTTTCGTTATATTATCCATTAAATATTTCACTATGTGGTCTGGCCACGACACTCTATGCATGGAGAACACGTATGGCAACCATCTTTGGGAAAATTAGGCTCCACTAGTATCCGTGAAGAAGAACACTGTGCACAACCACATGCCAAAGAAAATCAGAAACAACGCCGGGTCCTCTCCATTTTCAGCTTCTTGTCTCAACATCATATCGATTTGTTGTCTTGTAATCTTGTAGTCCTTGCCTTGTACTGGGGGGAAATGTGTATGCAAGAAATTTATGTGCTCTTTAGTTACTTTACTCAATTTCTTCTTCAATTCATCATCTTCAGCCCTTCTTTGCACATTGAAGAAAACAACAAAATCATCTGCAGTTGGAACATAAACCTTCCTATTAAAAGCAAATCCCACTTGCACCTTCTTCCTCACTACTACACTGTCATGGAAACTAAGAAGCATCTCTACAGCTTGAGGAATCTTAGTGTATACATCTCTTTCAGTTAATTCGTCTTTTCGTGCCTGTTTTCTTCTTCTTCTTTAAAGAATGGTTTAACTAAACCCCAATACGGAGACTCTCTTAAGGCTTTCACATGTTCAGGCTTGTCTTTCAATACTTTATAAAAGTAGTAACCCATATCTAGCAATGGTAACAATCAGATTTATATGCTAATCTTTGTTTCTAATTTCTTCTTTTTACCTGCAATCATACAAGCTATCTAATTAACATCTAATACCCAAATACAGATACCTAATTAAAAGAAGATTTTTATAAGATTTTTATTCTTCATACCTTCTATGTCTTGAACTATATCAGTAGTTTGTGTTGCTTCCTTTCTGGGAGCATTCTTTGCAGACTTGGTTGTGATTGCCTTCAATCTTGGCGATGTCCTCTTCATACTAGTGTTGTTCATCCAATAGAAATAGTTAGCATGATATCTCAATACAGCTAAATAATTTAAGTTGTCTCCATATATAGGAGGAACTACCAAAATATGACTAGCATAAGTTGGTTGCAAAAGTACAAAATACAAAGGCAACTAGTACTAGTTGCTTCCAAAAGCACAATTCCATTGCATCCAACAACATTCAAAATACTAGTTACATTGCATTCAACATCATATAACAAATAAGTATAGCAGTACATGATGTCTTCAAAACCATTTAACATGTTCCATTGCATTCAACAGCATACAACAAATACTAGTACATGATGTCTTCATAACCATATGAAGGCAACTTCTACCAGTTGATTCCAAATATGTGAACAACTAACATAACTATCTTAAGTTGCTTCCAAATATGGGATAAACTAGAAGGAGTTTCCTCTACAAATGAAGTCAAAAACTGGCAAAATGGACTAATAACATGTTTCATTCATCATTAAAAGCAAGTTTAAAAACAGGTTTAATCAAAATATTAAAGCATAGAAGAAGTAAAATCACAAAGACTGGGATCAACTAGCATAAGCTGCCTCCAAAATACAAAGGCAACTAGTACCAGTTGCTTCCAAAAGTACAATTCATTTCATAACATAATAGGAACAACTAGCATAAAAAATAGTACATGATGTTTTTCAGAAGAATTTAACATGTTCCAGTGCATTCATAAGTCATTCCAAAGGCATACAACAAGTACTAGTTTTCAATTTATAAGGCATAGATGCACAACTAACTCAAAATATGAAGCAAAATACTACAGTTGCTTCAAATATGGGAACAACTAACATAACTATCTAAAGTTTCTTCAAAATATGGGATAAACTAGAAGGAGTTGCCTCTATAAATGAAGTCAAAAACTAGCAATATGGACTAATAATATGTTTCAGTCATCATTAAAAGCATACGAAGGCAACTAGTACCAGTTGCTTCCAAAAGCACAATTCATTTCATTTCATAACATAACATAATGTGAACAAGTAGGATAAGTTCAATAAAAAATAGTATAGGATGTCTTTCAGAACCATTTAACATGTTCCATTGCATTCATAAGTCATTCCATAGGCATACAACAAGTACTAGTTTTCAACTTATAAGGAATAGATGCACAACTGACTCAAAATATGCAGCAAAATACTACCAGTTGCTTCAAAATATATGAACAACTAGCATTAGTTAAAAACCAGTAGTAAAATGTGAAGGAAACTACTACCAATTGGTTGCAAATCTGTAGTAAAATACCTTTTTCCTATAGAATTATTTCAGAGATTCAAAATAAACTACAGTTCTACTTCAACATAATGGAACAAAGTAACTATGAAATCATATATGAAACAGTTATACTTCAATAACTGAATCAATAACTGAATCAACAACCGCTAATTCAAAACCCTAACTGATTCAAAATAACTTCTGATTAAAAATAACTTCAACAACATAATAGACTACTAATCAGAAACAAACAATCAAAATCGATGATAAAAGTTTGTTTTACCTTTCTGAATTCAAACTGGAACACTTCTACTTCTTTAATTATCAGTAACAAAATCAGTCGTCTAGTTGATTTTTCATCACATGCAACATGAAATCGAAGAAAATTAGTATAAGAAAATATAAATCCACATATAAATTAATTTTTTCAATAATTTTGTTGAACAATTTCGTTTCCGAAACCGTAAAAAAATTAATTCGTATGATGATTAAACTGATTTGAAACACAAATTCATGTATTACCTTCGTTGTTTTTTTTTGCTGTTGTTGCTCACTGCATCTGTGAAACCTAACCAAATCGATTTTTTCTTCTGTTTTCAGTTGAATTTCTTCTTCTAAATCAAAGAACGTTTGAGATCTACTAGAGTTCTTTCGGATTTGAGTTGATTTTGCAAGTTTTTGGTTGAGATTTTAGGTTTTTTAGTTTTTTTTCTTCTGAAACTGTGAGAGAGATGGAGAGAGAAAGAAATGTTGTAAATGAAAATAGTCGTCGGTTTTATCTGGCTGCCAACGGTTATTTGCATTTATTAAAGGGCTCTTTAGTAATTGTACAATCCGGGTTTGGGCTTGGTTCGGGCTTTTTTAGGTCTAGGGGTGTTTGTATAAGTTGATAAGGGTACTTTGAAAGGGGCCCTATAATAAGGGTATTTAAATAATGTTCCCATTTAAGTTTTCATTTCCTTTAGACATTTTCGTAGATGAGCTGAAAAATGAAGGATAATTGGGTAATTTCAGTGGACAAAATAAAAGGACACGGAAGTTGGATATCTTTTAATTGTTGAGGGGTATTTTAGTAAAAATTGAGATAGAGGTAACGAGATCGAACCCGACCACCTCCCAAATTTTAATTTTTTTACCCCCATTCTTTCATTTCTTCTTCTTCTTCCTCTCGATGCTTTACATCTATAGAAACCGGATCATTCATTTACTATCACCTCAATTAAATGAAAACAGAGAGAGAAGAAAGGAGGCGCAGCCATGGATGCTGTAGATCCATTATTTGCTGAAGCTCAAATCAGAAAGAGGAGAAGCTGATGCTGCTGATAAATGTAAAGTTTGTGAGTTAGTTGGAATCGGAAATACTGGTACTGAAATCATAAATTGGGTTAGGGGTTTTCTATAGATTGAGAGAACCGTGAAGAAATTGATGATTTCGAGAGAGAGAAATAGAAAGTAGAGATGGATGTGAATGATGGGTTTGAGTCAGATCGATTTAAATATAGGGTTTGATGGGTTTATCTTGATATTGAGCTCCTGCTGCTGATAAAGTTGAATCGAGAAGATGGGTATTGTTTCTGCTACCTGTAATTGAAGTTGGTGATAGTTTGAATTAGCCGTTGCTGCTGGTGATATTAATGATGTGAAATAGACGAAATTGAAGTTAGGGTATTGCTGCATGGTGAAGAAATCGAACCAAGAATGGGTAATTGTTGGTGGTGATTTTGAAACTAAAGAAGAAGAATTAAAAGATGTTTGTTGATATTTGAGTTGATTTTATTTTCAGTCTAAAAGGGGCTGGAGAATTAGGGGCCAATACATCAAATTGCTCAAGTCTTGCAATTTTTCAAAAGCATGTTTGGTTTTCGTGAATAATTATCCAAATCTGTTTGGATAGTTGATTTTCTTGAAGATAAAAGCCACGTATGGATCTAAAGGAGATTACAGAGAGAAGTGATTACAAGCAAAATTAGTGGCGGAGCCTATTTAATGTTTCTCGTAAACTTAAATAAAATATACAAGTTGAGGGTGTCCATGGTCACCCCAAGATTCTGGAGATTGTATAGAGTCAATTGCGTATCATAATGAAAATGTCTGCTCAAATAGGGGCCAATACATCAGCTGCTCCAAGTCTTGCAATTTTTCAAAAGCATGCTCAAATACACCATTCCGTAAAGGGAAAAAAATTAAAGTTGTCAGGGTAAAAACTCTGCTCTTCTAAAGCTTTCTGTTTATCCTTATCTCGATTTCTACCATATAAGAATAATTATCCAAATCTGTTTGGATAGTCGGTAACATAACCTTTTCCTACGAATTCACCATGCTTAGAAAGGGTATTAGATTCAAGAACAATCTTAAATCCTTTTCTAGTAAGATTGAGATAAGGTTAGGGTATTCAATGCGAGAGTTTTTGCTGCATGGTGAAGAAATCGAACCAAGAATGGGTAATTGTTGGTGGTGATTTTGAAACTAAAGAAGAAGAATTAAAAGATGGGTGTTGATATTTGAGTTGATTTTCAGTCTTCTGGAGAATTGGTTTGGTTTCGTGTTGATTTTCTTGAAGATAAAAGGGGATCTGAGATTACAGAGAGAAGTGATTACAAGCAGTGGCGGCAATTAAGAATATGAGCACAAATAATTCTTCCTACAATTTATCTTACAAGTTGAGCATATCCATCTAACCTTTGGTCATTTGTCCATGGTCACCCCAAGATTCTGGAGTTACAATTTCGTATGCAACCGAGAAATAATACTTTGAGATGATAGTATTTAAAAGTCAATTGCGTATCATAATGAAAATGTCTGCTCAAATAGGGGCCAATACATCAGCTGCTCCAAGTCTTGCAATTTTTCAAAAGCATGCTCAAATACACCATTCCGTAAAGGGAAAAAAATTAAAGTTGTCAGGGTAAAAACTCTGCTCTTCTAAAGCTTTCTGTTTATCCTTATCTCAATTTCTACCATATAAGAATAATTATCCAAATCTGTTTGGATAGTCATAAGAAAAAACACTTATGCAGACTCAGTTTTGTGGATGGGGAGTAGAGGCAGCTGAACCGCTTAAGCGGGGCGATTTTGTTATTGAGTATATTGGAGAAGGTAGTATGGCTCCCTCTCCTTTCAGCTTATTCCTGTAACTTATTATTTAGAACTGCTTTGTTGTTGATAATCCCAGGGTTTACTTTTGTATTTTTCTGTATTTTTCTAGTATGTAATAAAATGCTAAAGGTGCTTTCTTTGTGAATCAGTAATTAATGATGCTTTCTGTGAACAAAGAATTTGGGGCTTCGGGATATAAGATTTAGATCTGATGAGAACTTCTACATGTGTGAAATTTGCAAGGACTTCACAAACGATGCAACTTTCAAGGGCGACAACTCTCGTTTCCTGAACCACAGTTGTGATCCTAACTGTAAAGTGGAAAAATGGTTGGTGCTCGTATATCTGTTACCTATATTTTCTGTCATGATACTCTTTCGTTACTCATTACTTGCTACTACAGGAAAACCATATCCTTCCACTAACAGAAAATAGTATTAGTCCTCCCGATAATGGCATACAATTCTATGTTTGAAAGTTGGGAATGCCATCTTCAGTATTTACCTACACTTCTGAAACTAATGTAGATTTCAGAACCATTTTAGCATTGGTCCAACTGACGGATTTACACAGGCTAGAAGCAAACAAACCTCCCATACTTGATAAGTTGGTATACTATAACGTTGCCCCTCCCAGAAATGTTAGAAAGAGGTTTTGTAACTTTTGTTTAAAAGATAACACGTTACTAATTTTTTTCCATTATATTTTACCTTAAATCTAGCCTTGAACAGTAGTTGGTTTTGAAATCCCATTTTCATTTTTCCTTCTAATACTAACTTATGGAAGTTGATGCTCGAATCACAGAATGGGAGATGAAGTAATGTTGGTGTTGGAGCTGTGTGTTTTTGGATGGAGAAGAAGAAGTGGTTGTTGAAGTGTGAAGCAACAACACTGCATTGTGCTCAGCAAATGGTTGCGAAATTACCTGAACTAAGACTGGCGGTTGTGTTCAAAGAAGTAATGAAGGCAGTTGAGATATGTTGAGCTCGCATTTGAATCTGTAAGATCATGGGGATGGGTTGCAGTTCATTGCGAGTATAAAGAGGATGATGGGTGTTGGTGAATGTATGAAACTTCTTAGATGTATGCTAGGATTTGTTACAGGGAATTGAAGAAAGAAAAGGCCTAAATTTGGCCTGGAATTTCCCTGAAACAGAGGAAACTCTGTAAGGATTTCTACTCTGTCGGGTTAACTCACTGACCCGATCCAGCTCCTAACTCAGCAGAATAAGACCGAGTCAGATAGCTAACTCGGCTAACTCATTCATTACCTTGACCAGTTGACCAACGGTTTGACTAGCTTGACTGTTAGGTATGACGATACAGTGGCCGAATTTACAAGTCCGACCGGTTTCGTCGACAAATTAGAAGATTCCTATAATCAGTCTCTGTTTAGCTGTTTTGTTTGAACATCTCTTTACTTAACAATTTTATTTTACAAATTTACAAGTCCGTCCCATTTTAGCGGAACTAAATTGTGAGTAACAAATTTAGTTTTGTATCGATTTTTTCGGTCGGCCATCCCACCGTGGCAGCGGTCATCTAGTTTGATAGGCATGTTTATATTCGTTACGTAGGTGTTTTAAAATAATTTGCAATGGTATAAAGTTTGCGAACATCCGTGGAGTAGTTTGAGTGATAAATCATTTCTAAATTTCACTAGTTATTATCCATAAGGGTATAATTGTAAAAAATGTTTAAAAATACTTTTTTCCTTGATTGCCTTAAAAATTGTGCAAACTTAAACTAGGTCACTTAATAGTGTGATGGAGGGAGTAATTACTTGCAAAGTGAGCCAGATCGTTTCTATTATAGACACAGAAGCTTCACATGTCGTCACTGCATATGTGGTGAGGCGACATCGTTCCTGGTTGCAAGACTGCTGCAAGGAGTAGCCAAAATTCGCCAACACTAAACGTCTACCTAGTTACTCTTTGGAGTAGCAAAAGCTAGCGATAACCACAAACATTTTTGCCTTATGTAACCTTTTGTTTTTATATGAAATCTAAATTTCAAAAAAATAAATAAAAATGCAAGAGTATTTTGGATTCACTCTCTTTTTCTTCGATTCTTTCTCTGTAAATATTTTCAAAAACAAAACGACCAACTACAGGAGTCTGTTTTCCAAAGCAAAACTAATCATCCAAATGTGGTATAGTTGGAGGTGGAACTTGTGGAATTTTAAAATAGAGAAGGAACTCGGAAATTAAACCAAAGGAGAGAGGAGAGAGCTGAGTTGGAAATGGATTCGCAATGGCAGACTGTTTCCGGAAAACGCCACCGGAAATCCAATGGGGGAGGTCGAGGTACGGTTCTTCAAGCTGGGGAAAATGCTCTGAAATGCTGTATTCAAGCAAAATCCTACGAAATTTGGGGGAGTTCGAAATCATCAAAAAATATAATTACTATCAAGGAGACTTACAAAGAAATTTTTTGGATCAATTCATTTACTTGTGAAGGAGGCTTATGGTTGATTCAAAAACTTCATGAGATTATCAATGGTGAGTTCACTAAAGGGGAATGGATCTTCTCGTAAAAAGCTGAATGGTTTTCCTTGACCAGAGACAAGAACACGGTGGGGGAATTTTTGAAGCTTTCCATTCCAGACGCGAAGGGGTTTCTTCATCACTCTTTCTTCCCTATGGGTAGGAACAAACAAGGTTGGAGAGATCTATGTAAAACACTTGAAGTATGCTGCAACTATAATGGCAGTGTATTTTCTGAGCCGATAAAATCCAACATCAGAGATGTAAATTTCATTAATGGGGACTCCGTTACTAATTGTTGGAAGAAAACTCCTCAATTGGCGCCTACAACACTTGAAGCCAACTCAGAGAAAGATCCAAATATCAACTATTTGGGCAATTGGAATCTTGCGATAAAGTTAAATACTAATACATTGAATGTTGACTGGTCGGAAGTTGGAGGATGGATCTGTTGAATCAACCCCAATCAATTACTCCACCAATTGCTCATCCAATTACTCCACCAATCACTCACTTTAATCACTCCACCAATTACTCATCCAATTATTTTGTAAATGTAAATTTAACTATAAATACCTCCTAAGTTTGGAGATGAATACAATAGATTCTGATTTGAACCTTAAGTTTAAGAGTTTAACATGGTATCAGAGCTCCATGGTGAGTTGCGTGCTTCTTAGTAGTGAGTGCTTCGTTACTTCGATTGATCCTTCTTCCGCTGGCTTAAGGTTCTTGTCTTTCTCTATACACTTATTTAAACAAGCAAGTTGTACTACCGATTTTATGATAAACTTGTTATGCTAAGTTTATGATTGTTCCTTTTAAATCCTACTTAATCTTGTTAATCCATTTATCTTGGACTAAGTAAGTTGTACTGCTGTTTTTGTTTCTTACAAACAGTTATCATCTTTGATCAAGATCTTGTTTTTCTCATCAAGAATCAACTTTTACACCTTGTTATTGTTTGGTGTTGTTTTATAAACAAACCCATGTTAAGTTTGTTTTTTATTTTTGGTTGATTTGTCGAAGTTAATTTCTCTAAGCAAGAGAGAAAACTTGAATTTGAACTTGAATTCTTACCGTTTTTACCCTTATAAGACTTATTCCTCCTATTTCAATTACTAATATTTTTAGCTGCCAGTTAGTATCTAGACGGATTGTCTTTCGAACCCCATAAACAGTTTTGCACACAATCAGTTTCATTCATTTCCTTTTAGTCTCATTTGTAAAAAAATAAATAAAAATAAAAAAACGATATTATCGATATGGCTTTACTTGCTACAAATTCAGAAAAAGATCATGGTTGGGTACTTGATTCCGGTGCCACTAATCACATGACATTTGAAGCATCTCTTTTGGAGAATGTATGTAAACCCGAATGCTCAACGGTTTATAATGGCAATGGAGTTTCATGTCCGATTACTGCAGCTGGGAGAGTGAAGTTGAATTCTTCTTTGACTTTGGAACATACTCTGTTGATTCCTTCTCTTTCTAATAATATTTTGTCCGTAACACAAGTGACTGCACAATTAAATTACGTAGTATTAATCTATTCGACCTTTTGTTTTCTTCAAGATCTTAGTAATGGGAAGATAATTGGGCGTGGTACTAAAAAAGGAGGGTTATATTACATAGATGATGTGTGTGAAGGACGGTCTTTGTCGGCCAAGGGGTCCTCTCATGCAAATGAAGATCAAATTATATTTTGGCATCACCGGTTGGGTCATGTTTCTTTTGGTTATTTACAACACTTATTTCCAACTTTATTTTTAACCTGCAAGCTTTCTGATTTCAGTTGCGAAACTTGCATCTTAGCAAAGAGTCACCGTGCGACTTACCCTGATAGTTTTAGCAGAAGATTAATTCCTTTTGCTTTGGTTCATTCTGATGTTTGGGGGCCTTGCCGGATTACAAGTAATTCAGGATTCCGTTGGTTTGTTCTATTTGTCGATGATTGCACGCGTATGACTTTGCTTTATTTGATGAAAAATAAAAGTGATGTAGCTGGTATTTTCAAATATTTTCATGTGATGATTCAAACACAATTTTCCACCACTCTAAAGGTTCTTCGTTCTGATAATGGTGGAGAATATGTTAATGAAGTGTTACAAGTTTATTTCCAGGAACATGGTTTAATTCATGAGACTACTTGTCCTTCTACGCCACAACAAAATGGTGTTGCGGAGAGGAAGAACATGCAATTACTTGAGATTACTATAGCTTGTTTGATTGGAGCAAACATGAGGCCACATTTCTGGGAAGAAGCTATCACTAATGCAGTGTATCTTATTAATCGTGTACCGACTAGTGTTTTGAAATTTCAAACACCCTTGGATAAATTGGCTTCGTTTATGACGATTCCTTCTCAGCTTAAACTCCCTCCGCGAGTGTTTTGATGTACCGTTTATGTTCACATACAAAAACATTTGCGTACCAAGATGGACCCATGTGCACTAAAGTGTGTTTTCGTTGGTTATCATCCGTACCAAAAGGGTTACAAGTGTTATCATCCTTCTACTCGTAAATTTTATGTTAGCATGGATGTTACCTTCTCCAAGCACGAGAAGTTTTATTCAACATATGAATCCAGTCCTCCTCTTCAGGGAGAGAGTCAAATTGAAGAGTTGAATTGGATTAATTTATTTCCAACTAATAGTGAGATAAATCTTCCGGCCAGTGAAGAAATTTCAAGTAACACTCCTAGTTCTACTGATATTGGTGCGATCACGATGACACCCACTGAAACAGTTCAAGAGGTCGAAACTCATGTGATTGAATTCCCCGTCCTTTATTTACTAATAGTACCTACAACGAGTTATCCTCTTGCTGAAACTCATGTGATTGAAGTCCCCGTCATTTCTTCACCTTTAGTACCTACAACGAGTTATCCTCTTGCTGAAACTCACGAGGTGAAACCAAATCCTTCAATTAATACTGACAATACTTGTGAGTTACTTGAAACTGTTAAGTACCAATTACCACAAAGAAGTAATCGTGGAGTTCCACCAGATCATTTTTCACCTAAAGCAATTAGGAAGGTGAAATATCCCATTGCAAACTACATGTCTACTCATAGATTATCAGAAGCTGGAAAAGCATTTTTCAATCATATGGAAGATGCTACCATTCCTAAAAACGTACAAGAAGCTTTACGTGATCCAAAATGGGTTGATTCGATGAAAAAGGAGATGGTAGCGCTGGAAGAAAATAATACATAGGAAATAGTAGTGTTACCAGAAGGAAAGAAACCAGTTAGTTGCAGGTGGGTATATGCTATCAAGAATAATCCAGATGGCTCTATTGACAGGTATAAAGCAAGACTTGTGGCGAAAGGGTTTACCTAGACTTATGGTATTGATTATCAGGAGACGTTTGCTCCTGTTGCAAAAATCAACACTATTCGAGTATTATTATCCTTGGAAGCAAATCTAGGCTGGCCCCTGTAACAATATGATGTAAAAAATGCTTTTTTACATGGTGATTTACAAGAAGAAGTATACATGTCATTACCTCCAGGTTATAATACTCCGAACGATGCTAACATGGTTTGTAAGCTAAAGAAGGCCTTATATGGTTTGAAGCAATCTCCCAGAGCTTGGTTTGGGAGATTTCGTCTAGCAATGAAGAAATTTGGGTATACACAGAGTAATGCTGATCATACCTTGTTCCTAAAAAGAGTTGGTAAAAAGTTAACGACGCTTATTATCTATGTGGATGATATGGTGGTAACAAGAAATGACCCTGAAGAGTTGAGTAATTTGAAGAGTTGTTTGAATTCTGAGTTTGATATGAAGGATCTGGGTGGACTTAAATACTTTCTTGGCATTGAAGTTTTACGATCTGAGAAGGGAATTTTCTTGTCTCAGCGAAAATATGTGATTGACTTGTTGAAGGAAACCGGTATGCTGGATTGTGAGCCGATTGGATCTCCTATGGAACAAAATCATGGTCTTGAAGAGTGTTCTGATCAAATACCAGCTGACAAGGGGAAATACCAGTGGTTAGTTGGCCGTTTGATTTATCTTTCTCATACAAGACCTGACATTGCATATGCTGTAAGTGTTGTAAGCAGATTTATGCATAATCTAGGTCAACAACACATGAATGCGTAATAAGGATCTTGAGATATTTGAAGTCCGCACCAGCAGAGGGTTGATGTTTTCAAAACATGGACATCTCAATGTATCAAAGTTACACCGACTCAGACTGGGAGGCAAAGGCGATAGGAGAAGATCGACATCTGGGTATGTTACCTAAATCGGAGGTAACTTAGTAACTTGAAGTCTAAGAAACAACATGTTGTTTCCATGTAAAATCTTTGAAGCAGAATATAGGGCAATGGTAAAAGGCATTTGTGAATTGTTATGGTTGAAAAGTCTTATGGGAGAGCTTGGTTTTCCATCTGAAAAACCTATGAAGTTGTTTTGTGATAATCAGTCAGCAATCAAAATTGCAGAGAATCCGGTACAACATGATCGAACAAAGCATGTGGAAATTGATAGGAACTTCATCTATGAGAAACTTGAGAAAAACATTATTGAAGTACCATATGTCCGAACAACACAACAGTTGGCAGATATTTTGACTAAGGACGTATCAAATAATATATTTAATGATTCACTTGTCAAGTTGGGCATATATGACATATATGCACCACCTTGAGGGAGAGTGTTGAATCAACCCCAATCAATTACTCCACCAATTGCTCATCTAATTACTCCACCAATTACTCATCCAATTACTCCACCAATCACTCACTCCAATCACTCCATCAATTATACCAATTACTCATCCAATTATTTTGTAAATGTAAATTTATCTATAAATACCTCATAAGTTTGGAGATAAATACAATAGATTCTGAGTTGAACCTTAAGTTTAAGAGTTTAACAGGATCCAACAACATCTCAACATTAAATATACTTTTAAAATTTGGCATTTATCGTCAAATGAAGGGATTATGTTTGCTTCTTCTTCTTTAGACAAAGAAAGACTGATTTCTAGAAGCAAATACTTTATAGACGACATGGAACTTCAGCTTCATTCATGGTCTCCGGTGAGAGATAATTTTGTCTCAAAAATTTCTGATGCTTGGATTGTGGTCTCTGGAATACCTCCACAACTCTGGGATTTAACTCTCTTCAACAATATTGGCTCTGCCTGTGGAGGTTTACTTGCCATTAGTCATGAAACAAGGACAGGTGAAGTTATTTCGGAGATCAGACTCAAAGTTAAAGGGATTCACCGGAGTATGGTCTTAGAATCTGCATCTTTGCCGGCAAACATTTGTTCAGAGATGGAGGAAGATTTGCGAATCTCGAGATTACGTCTTGGGCTTCCAGCTGTCGTATATCCGTTGAGTGGTACATTATTTCCCATTAATGCTGCTCAGAGTAATCATTCAGGTAGGACAGATAAATAGTTGGGAAATTTGAATTCTCATGCCTCTATCCCTAGAAGATTGCCGATCCTGGATCTGCCCAACAAAGCCCGCAAAGGTTTTTTACCCAAGGAATCTATTTCCCTTCTTAAGAAAAAACATTATTTTGGGGACCATGGTTATTTTGGGGGACCATGGTTTTTTTTTTCATCGCACCAAGTTCGGTTAGGAAATATTTTTGCGACCTACCCAAACTAAAGTTTTGTTGCTAAATATTTTTTGCAACTAACCGAACTATTATTCGGTTGGTTAATGCTTTTTGCAACTAACCAAACTATTGTTCGGTTGGTTAATTTTTTTGCAACTAACCGAACTAACCAGTTCGGTTGGTAAATATTTATTGTAACTAACCGAACTAACCAGTTCGGTTGGAAATTATTTTTAGCAACTAACCGAACTAACCATTTCGGTTGGTAAATATTTTGCAACTAACCGAACATATGTTCGGTGGGTAAATGTTTTTTGAAACTAAACCGAACTTATGTCTAAAAAATCATGGTCCCCCCAAAAAACCCATGGTCCCCAAAATAACGTTCTTAAGAAATCCGTGGTATTAGAAAGCCCAACTTCTTCCTTTGGTTCCAGAACAGTTTAATTCGCACCAGCCTTGTTCCTCTTCGAGGGAGGAATGGGATTCTACTGATCCGAGTTGTACCGCGTCTGAATCATTGCAAATGAACTCAATCGGGTGCGATTTGATTCATGATCCTGGATTTAATGAAGCAGAGGGCAAGGTCTCGGTCACTCAGCAATTTGAAGAAGGAGAAATTCCCATATCTCCCTCTTGTTCAAGAATGGTGGTTGCAGATTCATTGGATTCCACAATTAACTACACGGCCGACCCTCTATTGCACTCTCTTTCGCAAGAGGTAGACTCCATGGATGTTCCTTCTCCTAATCATTCAAATTTAGTTAGGAAAGATGGAGAAAAGATGGATGCTGTAGAGGAAGCAAATATGTTCTCTGCAGTTGAACCAGAACAATCAGGTATTGTTTTAACTCCTAATGATTCTTGTTTCCTTGATTCTCAAAGTGATAATGAAAAAATCATCAAAGCTCAGAAATACCTAGAATACAAATTTGCGGTACTATTTGATTCAGCCAAAAGAGTTTTAAATCCGGCAGGTCTCTCTTTTCCTGATTCAAAAGAGGAATATATGACTATGATTGTGGATGGAATTCAATCACATCTCGATGCTTTCAAAGATCAGATTCGTGATGGGGAGGAGGTCAACAATTTATGTTGCCCTTTTCTTGGGTTTTTAGGGTATAATTCTTATGTTTAATCTTATTTCTTGGAACGTTAATAGTATCATAAACAAAAAGAGGAGGGCAAGAGTTCATCAATGCATCAAAATTTGGAAACTAGACATCCTTATTCTTCAGGAAACCAAATTAGAATCTTGCAATGACAGAATAATAAATCAAATTTGGGGTGGGGGTCTTTGTGGTTGGATGGATATCGATTCTATTGGTTTTTCAGGAGGCATTGTAATTATTTGGGACAAGAATAAAATTGAGGTAGAAGATAGTATATTAGGTCAATTTTCAATTAGCTTACACTGTAAGATGTTGTTAGATGGCTTTCACTGGGCAATTTCATGGGTTTATGCGCCTTGTGACGTTTCTCTTCGCAAGATTTTATGGGCGGAATTACTTAATGTTCTGGAACAATGGAATCTCCCGTGGTGTTTAGCTGGTGATTTTAACGAAATTCTTAGAATGAGTGAGAAAATTGGCTGCACTTCGGTCTCTCGGGGGATGAAGCATTTTATGAAATTCATAGAAGATGCTAAATTGGTAGATTTGAGAATGTCAGGAGCGCAATACACTTGGAAGGATAAAAGCAAACTAGACATGTTTCTTATCTCGTATGATTTTGATTTTCACTACCCCTCAATTTCTGCGCATGTTTTCGGAAAACCGATGTCGGATCATGCTCCGATTTGTCTTTCTTGTGATGTGCTTGATTGGGGTCCTTCTCCTTTTATATTTCAAGCAATGTGTCTTCACAACACAAATCTGCTGGAACTAATGAAATATTGGTGGGATTCCTATTCGTTTAATGTCTCGTCGGGTTTCATTTTGGATAAAAAATTTCAAGCTCTAAAGGGTGAAATCAAAACTTGGGTTAGAGAAGTATTTGGTAGTGTTGAGAGACAAATAGAGACCATCCTAACTGATTTAAGTTCTTTAGATACCTTGGCCGCTAATGGTTCGATTTCTGAAACACAAGCAGCTAGAAAGGTGCAGATGTTGCAGATGTTGCAGGAGTTTGAGATGTTGGCGGATAGAAAACATTTAATGTACCTTCAAAAATCGGGTAATTCTTGGAACCTTGATGGCGATAGAAACACAAAGTTCTATCACAGGATGGTCAAAATTCGAAATAAGAAGAATTACTATACACTCTTTGAAGGTGAATGGGCAGCAAATTGTTGACAAGGAGACAATTAAGTCTTCCATCATAGATTATTATTGCTCTCTTTTCTCAAAGAAAAACTCTGCAAGACCCTCTATCGCCATCATGATTTTTAAGCAGCTCCCTTCTGAGGTGGCTTCGGGTTTGGAGACTCCAATTTCTGAAATTGAGTGCCTAGCGGCTCTTAAAGACTTGGGTCAAGACAAGACTCCTGGTCCTGATGGTTTTCAGGTTACGATCATTTTAAAATGCTGGCATTTCATGGGAAAAGACATAATGATGGTTGTTCGAGACTTTAATAAATGGGGCACTCTTAATTGGATATTAAAGAACACTTTTCTTTCTCTTATTCCTAAGAAAGAAGTGGTAGAATAAGTAAAAGACTTTCGACCCATCGGGTTGATCAATAGTGTTTACAAAATGATCTCGAAAGTGCTAGATGAGAGATTAAAAAGGGTTTTGCCCTCCTTGATTTCTCATCAGCAAGTTGCCTTCTTGAAAGGAAGGAAAATTTTAGACTATGCTTTGATTGCAAATGAATGTCTCGATTCGAGACTTAAATCTGGAAAGCCGGGGGTGGTATGAAAAATTGATTTCGAAAAAGATTTTGATCATGTCTCTTGGGACTTTGTGGATGAAGTTTTGGCGAACATGGGTTTCGGTTCTCTTTGGCGGAAATGGATCCAAGGCTGCATCACTAATACTCCGATTTCAGTCCTTATCAATGGTTCGGCCCATACAAAGTTCATTATCGGAAAAGGACTAACTCAAGGTGATCCCCTTTCTCTTTTTTTGTTCTTAATAGTTTCGGAAGTGCTTAATAACATGTTTAGGACTGGTCACGAACTTGGGCATTTGGGAGGGTTCGCAATGGATCAGAATGGTCTCAAAATTAGTCATCTTCAATACGCAGATGATACTTTGGTTTTCTTGGATGACTCTACAGAACAAATGAATTATCTGAGATACTATCTTCTTGGATTTGAAATGATGTCGGGCCTTCGCATCAATTTTGCTAAATGAAGTATTTTTGGGGTGGGTGATGCTACAAATTTGGAAGTGATGGCGGAAATGTTAGGTTGTAAATAGGAGAGTCTTCCTTCAACCTACTTGGGCTTACCCTTAGGATATTGCTCTTCTTCGGCTCATAAATGGGAAGTCATTATTGAAAAATGTAAATCCAGATTACCTTCTTGGAAGCGGTCTTCCCTTAGCAAAGCTGGTATTTTAACTCTAATTAAGAGTGTCTTAGCTAGCATTCCGATTTACATGTTGTCTCTCTTTATAGATCCTCAGAAGGTAATTAATTCCTTAGAGAGAGTGATTCGAAAATTTTTATGGGACTCATCGGAATCGAAGAAAGGACATCACTACGTGTCGTGGAAAACATGTAAGACTCCTCTGAAGAAAGGGGGACTAGGAATAAAGTCTTTGAAAAGCATGAACAAAGATTTATTGTCCAAATGGTGGTGTCGTTTCAACAAGGAGAAGACAACTCTGTGGCATAAATCAATGGTCGTGAATTATGGTTCTGCTCAATTCGATAGAGAAACCAAGAAGCCTAAGTCTTCCAATAAATGCGGGTTGTGGAAAGGTATTTATTCGAAACTCAACTCCTTCAAACTTGGCTCCAAGTTGGTAGTGGGCAATGGTACTTCCATTAGATTTTGGGAAGATACTTGGAAGGGTTAGCAACCTTTCAGTGTCCAATTTCCAAGCATATATTCTATCACCACTTCAAAAAATTGGACAGTGAACCAATGTGCTGAAATGATTGCTGCTGGAGGTACATGGAACCTTGGTTTATCGAGAAGGCTATACCAACATCAAATTAATGAGGTAGATTCTTTACTCTCGATTGTTGAAAAAGAGGTGATTGGCACTAGCGTATACTCCATAGTTTGGTCGATAGACAGGAACGACCATTTTTCTGTTAGGTCAGCTTACTCTTGGTTCGAGAAGGAACATGAAATTGAGTTTCCAAATATTAGTGTTTGGTCGAGATCTTGGCCACATAAGGTGGGATTTTTCTTATGGCAAGTGTATCACAAAAAAATGGCGACATTGGACACTCTCCGTAAGAAAGGAATGGTGGTTGTTTACGGTTGTTTGCTGTGCCGTAAAACGGGAGAATCTGCTTCGCACCTTCTGTTTCATTTTCCAATTGTGTATCCAATATGGATTTACTTCAGATCATTCATCAAGGAGGATTGGGTTATGCCTAACTGCATAGATTTAATCATAAAAGGTTGGAGGGCAATATTTCTCTCTTCGGCAGGTAAGGTTTTATGGCGATTGCTTCCTGCAGCGATTACTTGGACCATTTGGAATGCTAGAAACGATCTCGTCTTCAATGGAGTTACCTTTGATGTGTAACAAGTGGTCAGAAAAGTGAAAGATCAAGCTTTCTTCTGGTGTAAAAACAATGTAGAACTTATTGATGTGTCTTTAGAGTTGATTAATTCTAATTGGGGTCAGTTTTTTGTAACTTAACCGTTTCGCGTGAAGGGGATGGGGTCTCGATGGGTTGTTAGATTTCTCCCTTTGGGTGGGAACTTATTCTCTTTGGTTTGCTTTTGATTACTTCCTGTAAGCTTTTTCAATGAAATCATTTTTGATGTGGAAAAAAAAATAGAGAAGTATAAGAAACGTGTAGTTTGCTAATCCAATTATTCTTTTAGCTTGATCTCCATCGTTCTCCAAGGTGAGTTTCATACAAAGTGGGTTTCGTAACATGACTTGTTTAATTTCCAATAGAAAAAGAAGAAGCATGGCTTGAATTTGTTCATCAAAACTATACAATATAGATATATTGTAGGCAACCAAGTTGTGTTCGGTTATTTGCTTTTCTTAATTATTTTTCTTTCTATTATACTAGAGATATAGGTGGAAATAGGAATCAGGAATGTGAATGAACATTTTACAGAATGATCAAATTATTTTACAGAATGATCAAATTTTACAGAATGATTATTTGTAAGTACATATTTTCACCACTCGCCACGTGTTCGCAAATGAACACGTGGGTGGCATGTGGCGCAACGCATCAAAAGGTGATGCCACATGGGTGTAACTGAGAAGCGTGTACTAGCAGGAAGTGATCCGCAACTCACACATCCTAGGGCCACAAATCGAGGGCCACTGAAACAAAGCACCATAGAGAAGAACCAGATACACCCTCGGACCTTCTTTAACTCATCTCGAGAGAAATCAAAGATCTACGGCCAGGAATCAACAACTGACACGGATGGGACAAGAGTCGAAATCCGTGGTCAGACGCGTGCCAGAGGTCCAACTACCCGCATTAAACACCTGAGAAAGCACGTGTCAACCAATTAACGGAGAAGACAGCCGCACCTCTTCGGGAATGACGAGGAGAGCACAGGATCCTCACATGAACCGAATGAGTCCGCGCGTTGGCACAAAGCACAAGACGATAAGATTTCAACGGCTCTTTCCGTGGACCCCGCAACGGTTCTCCTATAAATACCCCTCCTCCCTAAGAGAGAGGGGAAGGTCGATTGAAAGCAGGGAAAAGAGGAGAGAGAGAATTAGGAAGAGTAAGTAACCCCCAAGACTCCTTAGCTTCAGGGAGAGAATACAAAGTCATTTGACTATATGTAATCAATCGTGATATAATGAAACCCCTCGTTTACCTCGTGGATGTAGGCCTCAGTGCTGAACCACGTAATTATTGGTCTCTTTTACATTACGCACTCTATATTCCGCACTTTTATTACACACGTTATAGATAGCAACTTACATTTTACGCTTTATCCTCTTTTCTCATTCCGTTTCGTTCCGTGGTTATTTCCGTACAAACCCACAGAGTTTTATCTATGTTGTCATTTAAACCCAGTGATATTATGCGATGAGACAAGGACAAGTCCGTGGACTCAGAGTCAATGAATCGATAGATCTGCTGTGTCTTGTCCACAGCTTCTAAATTACGAATTTCAGTTAGAACTAATCTTGTTTGGGAACACGCAGATCACCCGCGTAATTTACGTGTTCACAATTTGGCGCTAGAAACAGGGACCTTGTCCCGGTAAAAGATTTATCTTATTCTGTGATTTTGAAAACTCTGGCTGTTCCGAGCATTGCTCTCTGAAAATAGCAATGCTTGGAGCATTTTTTGGACATATCCACTTATTTTTCAGTAGATCTGCATCTTCGAATTGATTTCCAAGTTTCCGTCTTTGAAAAATCTAGCGTGGGGACATATCCACGTATATTTTGGCAGATCTGCATCTTCGAAATAATCACTAAGTTTTCGTCTTTAAAAAAAAATGAGCGTGTGGACATATCCACGTATATTTCGGTAGGTATGCATCTTCGAAATGATTTCCAAGTTTTCGTCTGCGAAAAATCTAGCATGTGGACATATCCACGTATATTTCAGTAGATCTGCATCTTCGAAATGATTTCCAAATTTTCATCTGCGAAAAATCTAGCGTGTGGACATACCCACGTATATTTCAGTAGATCTGCATCTTAGAAATGGTTTCCAAGTTTTCATCTTTGAAAAATCGAGCGTGTCCACGTATATTTCGGTAGGTCTGCATCTTCGAAATGGTTTCCAAGTTTTCATCTTTGAAAAATCTAGCGTATGGACATATCCACGTATATTTCAGTAGATCTGCATCTTCGAAATGGTTTCCAAGTTTTCATCTTTGAAAAATCGAGCGTGTGGTCATATCCACGTATATTTCGGCCGATCTGCATTTTCGAAATGGTTTCCAAGTTTTCGTCTTCAAACTTCCTGAATCTGATTTCCCGAACGCTACTAACAGATCCCTTGTGGACCACTCTTTTCTTTTCCGTACATGGTGACTCTTTCAGGGAGATATCAAAAATGGAGAAGAACAAAGATACAGGAAAAGCAAGAGCCTCCTCAAAAGAAGCACCCCGAACAACACCATTAATGACCAGGAGCAAGCAAAAGGGAGAAAAACTTAAAGGCGCGGACAAAATTCAGCAAGCAGTGGAAAGCTCAAGGCTTTTTGATGCATCCGCTATTGCAGCAGAAGTCCTAAAAGCCGCGGCTGCAAAAACCACATCATCAAGAACCGGGGCATCCAAAGGAGCGGCCTCCAGAGCAACCACGACCACCATACGGCCTGAACAGCGTGAAGGTATGGCGGAGTCAGGAGTACAACAACCACTCTACGGAATGCCTCGCACCGATGAACAGAACGTACCCCTCAAAGTAAACCATCCACTCCTAACAACAAGCGTACACTCTCCAAAGCTTGTGCAACAGCTACTCCCGCAGCCTGAGCAGCAGATCCTCCCGCAGCCTGTGCAGCAGCTCCTCCCGCAGCCTGCGCAACCCCTGCAGCAGCTATACCCACAGCCAGATCCATCTGAGCCCCTAATTCAAATCATCGACGAAGATCAAACAATGGCTGCGGAGAAGCAATTACCGGAAGGAACTCCTAATCAAGAGTCGATCCAATCTGCCCAATTGAGGGTAGAATTAGAAGAATTGAGGAGAACTCAAAAGACGTACGCAGAGGCGGTAGCTCTGTTGGCACAAGAAAATCAGCAACTAAGAGCCACCCGTAGCAAAGACACAGGAATCCAGCGTGACGAGGCAAGTTCCATGACGCCAAGACCAAATCAGGACCGAAGAATGGTGCTGGCAAACAACCCAGACCCATTGAAACAAAGAGATGCGAGAAGAGAACGAAGGCCTGACCCGAATCATAGCCATCATGACTTGGATTACTTTGACAACTATCCCCTCCGCACGGAGCAACATTCTGACAAGGAAGAGCACCGACGAGCAATGGAAGATCTCCGCGCCGAGATGATGGCGGAGATAAAGCAACTGAAGGCTAGGCAAGGAGGGGGAAGACTGGAGCAAATGATGAAGGAAGCAAGCACAACGCCCCTCACGCCACACCTAGCCAAGGCTCTTATTTCGCAAAAGTGCCCAGTTCCAGCATTCGAATGCTATGACGGATCTAGCGACCCCGCCGCCCATCTTCGATATTACGATCGAATGATGGCACGATGGAATTATGACGAAGCCATACTGTGCAGATACTTCCATTCAAGTCTGAAGGAGTCTGCTCTCTCATGGTTTGATAACTTGCCATCAAATTCCATCGATTCATACGACCAGCTTACGGAGAAGTTCTTAACAACTTACATGTACAACAAGGTGGTAAACACCGGGATGGATAAGCTCTTCTCACTAGCCGTCCAATACAAGGAAACAATCCGGGAGTACACAGACATGTGGCACAAGATTTTCCAAGCAATTGGAAATGTAGATCCAGTGGTCAGCGTAAACTGCTACAAGTGTGGGCTCGATAGGATGAGCCCACTTTTTGTCGAAATCCACGGAATCGTCCCATCCACCGAGGGAGATCTCCGAGTAATCATAGAAAAGCACGCAAGACTAGAAGAAATACAACGGGAGAACCCTAGAGCTCAGACCCAACGTCCACCATGAACAAATTCTGCGGAACAATCCGGCAGACCTACGGGAGACGGTTCCAATGGGAAATTCAACGAAGATAGGGGAGAACGCAGGAATGACCACCGAGGAGATGTCAGAAAATTCGAGGATCTAGTCTATACAAAGATGAACACTAGTTACTCGCGCATCTTGAGATAAATCAAGAGCCGCGAAAAACTGGAGTGTCCATGGTCCAAGGGGCAACAACCACCTAAATCACAACATGCCAAAGAATACTGTGAGTACCATTGTTTCAATGGTCCTTTGGACGAAATGAAGATAATGATTCAAAAGCTGGTAGACGCGGGAGACCTTCAACAATACGTACAAAGGACCGGCGAGGAAGATAAATCTAAACGAATCAAGCTAGTCCAATTTCCCTAAGTCAACCGCACCCTTAACACCATCTCCTGTTCTGAGTCCGTGGGACCCTCCCTAACGGCTCAGATAGGTAAGAGGCTGAGGAAACAATTCGAAGACTACTGCGAGCTTTACAAAATCGATGGGGAAGAAGTAGATGAGCACGAGCAATGGATGGACGCATCCCTGACTTTCGACACAGATGATGTAGGTGAGGACATGGAAGATCATAATGATCCCCTTGTTCTCACACTACTAATCGCAGGATGCAATATCAAGAAAATCCTCATCGACGGTGGAAGCTCCGTCAACGTTCTGTTCTATGATACATTTAAACGAATGGAGCTCAACGATGAACATCTACTATCTTCGTATCACACCATCTACGGATTTAATGGGGCAGCCACAAAGCCTTTAGGAGACATTATCCTACAGGTTGATGCGGGACCAATGAAGGTTGACACCCGATTCAGCGTGGTGGACGTGCCATCGCCGTACAATGCTATAATAGGCCGAAGATGGGTGCATAAGCTCAAAAGGGTGGCCGCAACCTACCACCAGTACCTCAGGTTCCCAACCCCCCAAGGGGTAATGGAGATAAAAGGAAATCAAGTCTTGGCAAGAGAGTGCCAAGCTCTACAAAGCCAGCTCAACAACGAACAAGACGAACGGAGAAAGAGCCGAAGATCCCGTAACAAGGAGAACTCAAAGGAAAAAGCCATCAATGCTTACCTAGAAGAGATCTCTGGAAAAAGCCTTCCAAAGGGGCATACAACTGAAATCACGAAGGCTAGTACTCCAGCCGCAAAGGAAAGCGACGAGCCTATCAAATAGCAATTAAAGGAGGTTCCTCTCCTAGGGGAATCCAAGCCCACATTTACTCCTGTAGAAGCAGTGAAGGAGGTAAATATAGGAACTAAAGAAGAACCAAGGATGATTAAAATCGGAACGCTAATGGATAAGAAGCGCGAGGAATCCTTGATAAAGATGCTCTCAGAACACGCGGACATCTTCGCTTGGAAACTAGGAGACATGCCTGGAATCGACCCAAAGACTATCCATCATGAGCTTCATATAAAGAAGGGCACACCTCCTTTCAGGCAAAAGGTACGAAAAGTTGCTTCGGAATACCACAAAGCCGTAGAAACGGAACTTTGTAAGCTACTATAAGCTGGATTCATCAAGGAAGTCAAATATCCAACATGGATCTCAAACATGGTCATCATGCCTAAAAAGAACGGTGGGGTGAGAATATGCATCGACTTCACCAACCTCAACAAGGCGTGCCCTAAGGACAGCTACCCGTTTCCAAGCATTGATCAACTGGTCGAAGCGGTAGAAGGATACGAAGAGATGTCATTTATGGATGGATACTCCGGATACAACCAAGTGTTCTTATCGGAGGAAGATCAACATCATACATCATTCTACACTCCGCACGGCCTCTAATGCTATGTAAGGATGCCCTTCGGACTCCGAAACGCAGGGGAAACGTACCATAGAATGGTTGACGCCATCTTTAAGCCGTGGATTGGAAATACCTTGGAAGTCTACGTAGACGATATGCTGGTCAAAAGTTAGCTACAAAAAGATCATCACCAAGATCTGAGAGATATATTTCAAGCAATGAGGGAGCATAACATGAAGGTTAACCCGGAAAAATGTACCTTTGGCATCACCTCAAGGAAATTCCTCGGTTACCTGGTGACAAAAAGAGGCATAGAAGTCGATCCGGCCAAAATTCAGGCTATTGCAGAAATTCCCTCTCCAAGGAACCTAAAGGAAGTGCAAAAGCTCAACGGCTCCCTAGCAGCGCTGGGAAGATTCATATCCAGGTCCTCGGATAGATGCAAGCATTTCTTTAACATCCTCAAAAAGGGTAGTAAATTTGAATGGACGTCAGAGTGCGAGGAAGCCTTCAAAGAAATCAAGGACTACCTTGCCGGAATCCCCATCCTACAGAAACCTGATCCCGACGAAGTCCTAGCCCTATACATAGTAGCAACAAAAAATGCAATCAGCGCAGTATTGGTGAAAACCAACACGAAGATAGAGCAACCCATCTACTACGTCAGCAAGACTCTCAATACAGCGGAAAGGAACTACACAAAGATTGAACAACTCATTCTGGCGTTAGTATGGGCTACCCAGAAGCTAAGGACCTATTTTTTAACACACTACGTCCGCGTTCCCTGCAAAGCACCACTAGAAGCTGTCCTCAAAAGCGCGGGAAAAACAGGGAGAATCGCAAAATGGAACACTCATCTCGACCAGTACAACATCATACACGAAATCCAGCACTCCCAGAAGTCACAAGTCTTGGCATATTTCCTAGCAAACTTACCATTAAACGACGACGAAGAAATCTTGATTGAAGGTCTCAACACAACAGGATCACCAAAAAGCGGCGAAGGCAAAGATCCCTTGGATATCCTCGATCCAAGAAACCAAAGGCAATGGGAAATCTTTGTCGATGGATCGAGGAACAAAGAATGCGCAGGCATTGGCATCGTAATTACTACCCCCACGGGAGATCGAATCATCCACGCGTTCAGAATAGAGTTCAAAGAACACACCAATAACATCGTCGAATATGAAGCTGTTGTACATGCCCTACATCTGATAATCGAGATGGGCATAACAAATGTGCGCTTAACCAGCGACTCACAACTGGTCATCAGGAAAATAGAGCTGGAGTATAATGTATACGACGAAACTTTGTCGGCATACATGGCACTAGTACAAACGCTGGCACATCAAATACCAAACATCACATTTCGACACTTAAGCAGAAAAGAGCTCAGACACGCGGATGCCTTGGCATACATCTCATCTATGTTAAAATACAAAGATATGGAAGCAATCAAAATCGCCAGAGTTTACGAGCCATCGATCCCTCCCCCGGAGACATGCGCTGCAAGTAAGAAGCACGCCGCGGAAGGAGACATGTCCGCCGCCGACGTAGGAGAACACATCGCGGACGATTTTCAAGAGGATGACATCATGACAAGAGCGGATGAAGACGAGGACTTCAGCAACGAAGAAGACTGGAGGAGGGGCATCCACCAATTCCTCAAGAAAGGAATATTACCCCGAGACCTAAAGCAGGCTAGAAAGGTCCAATCAAAAGCAGGAAGGTACGGATTAAGGGGGGAGATCTTGTACAAGAAATCTTTCCTCGGACCTTTGTTACGATGCCTATCTAGATCAGAAGGCCATTTGGTGCTAAAAGACATACATCGAGGGGACGCGGGGAACCACAGTGGGATGAGATCCCTAGCCGACAAAGCAAAAACCCAAGGGTACTATTGGCCAACAATGATACAGGACGCTGCAAGGATGTCAACTAGATGCGAAGAATGTCAGCGGTTCGCAAGACGGATCCACGCACCAGCAACGATGCTAAACTCGGTGGATAGTCCTTGGCCATTCTCAAAATGGGGCATAGACATCGTGGGACCTCTAACCGAAGGATCCGGGAAAATAAGATTTTTGATAGTGGCCACGGACTATTTCAGTAAATGGGTGGAAGCTAAAGCCTTAGCAAGAATACGCGACTCAGGCGTCTTCACGTTCATCTTTCAGAACATAATCTTTCGGTTCGGAATCCCCGCAGAGATTATTTCCGACAACGGTAAACAATTACAAGGTAAAAATATCGACTTACTATTCGATACCTTCAAGATCCGAACAAACAAGTCAACACCAATATACCCCCAAAGCAATGGCCAAGCGGAAGCTACAAACAAAACCCTCGCCCTTATTCTCAAAAAACAATTAGACGAGCACAAAGGACGATGGTGCGAGCAACTGCATAATGTCTTATGGGCATACCGAACAACCCGAAGATCATCCACAGGGGAATCCCCTTTCTTGCTGACCTATGGAACCGAAGCTATCATCCCCACGGAAATCATCATGCCAACCACGAAGACAGAGGCATGGGAAAAGAACCTCACAACAGACATGATGCTGGAAAGACTCGACGATCTGGAAGAAAGAAGGGAAGCAGTGCTACAAAAGATGGAGAATTACCAAAGAAGATTAGCAAGAGAGTACAATAAGAAGGTTAAACTTAGGAATTTCGTAGAAGGACAGTATTTGCTGAGGACCATACCACAATACCAAAGGGAAAAGAAGTGGGGCAAGCTGGCACCAACATGGGGTGGACCCTTTATCATACAAGATATAGCATGGAACGGATCCTATTACCCGCGCAACCTAAAAGGAGAAGTCCTCCGCCATCCGTGGAACGCCAAGTATCTCAAGCCATACCATCCTTAGATCACAACGCAGCGTTGAAACTACGTAAAGAATACAAGAAGAGGAAGACGATGCTTTTCAATGTTTCTATCTCTGGACGAGGAATAGCAGGCCTCGATAAATCAATAAAATAAACTTTTTAGTTCGGAAGTCATTCAGCAGAAGGAAAATATCAGATCTTTTCTAAGTCAGCGGGTCGACGGAATGAGGGACATGTACATAGTGACACCCCATATCCTAGAACGCTGCATCGACCTCCACCGTCTGGGAATCCTCTGATCAAGGATTAGCCAGCGGGGAAATAGGTCTCAAAGATGTTCACGAAGGTAATTACCTTCGGCATCGCATTAGGTCAACGGGTCGACGGAATGAGGGACTTGTACATAGTAACACCCCATATCCTAGAACGTTGCACCACCCCACCGTCTGGGAATCCTATGGTCAAGGATTATCCAGCGGGGTAACGTATCTCAGGATATTCACGAAGGCAAAACCTTCGGCATTATATTCAAAAATAAGGTCAGCAGGTCGACGGAATGAGGGACGTGTACATAGCAGCACCCCATATCCTAGAACGCTGCCCACCATCTGGGAATCCCCTTACTAAGGGATTAGCCATCGGGGAAACAGATCCCGAAGAATTCACAGGGTTGAACAAATGAACATCGATCCATTCCATAAAAGTTGATTACAAGCTTAACGAAATAAAAGAAAAAGAAGTTCCAACAATTAAAGCAAGAGAAGAAGTTGAACAAATACAGCAAAAAACTAGGTAATCAACAAGAATCAACACTCAGAAGAAACTACTTGGACGATTCGGCGGGACTTTGCCTCTGAACGCTCCCACCCGAAGAAGGACCCGAAGAGCCAAATGGGGCCGAAGGCTTAAGACGACGAGATTAATGCTTTTCAATACCATGCTCGGTCAGGAGGTCATGCTCTATTTTGGACAGCACCTTGTTCGTCTCTTCTGTCAGCTGACAACGAGCCTTGTACGTAATAGCAGCGCTCCGCAACTCGGCCTGGGACAACAGGGTAGTCAAGCGATTCACCTCCGAAGAAGCCAAATGAGCCGCTTGTTCATGAGACGTGGACAAGCCTCGGAAATACGAGGTCTGACCCTCCTGTTGCACGAGGGCAATTCGAGATTGCTCTAACTCAGATTCAGCCTTGCCAAGTTTTTCATTTGCAGAGAGAAGCTGTCCCCGGAGCTCTGAAAGACAAAAACAAAGAATAAGAACCACGAAGCACTAAAATCACACCTACCAAAGCGAAAATATACCTTCAACTCTACCAGAAGCTATTTCATACTCATTAACAACCGCGTCTCGAGCCTCGTCAAGAAAGTCATACTCATCGGATATTTTCTTATAATCCTTTTGAAGAAGGGAAAGAGCAAATTGACTCTCGTCTAACTCTACCTGCTTCATTGAATCCAAATGACGAAGATGATTGACCTCGTTATTCAGCTCCTCCATTCCTTTATTAAGGCGGTACATATTAACTTCAAGATTTCTTTCAGACTCGGCTTGACGAGCCACGTCAGCCCGGGATGCGGTCAAGGCTTTGCCAAGGGCAAAAGCCTCAGCCCGAGCATCGTCTCTTTCTTTAGAAAGACGCTATATGTACTCCCGTACGTCGGAATCCTGGGAGGAGCGAGCCTGCCGTAGCTCTTCCTCCAGAAGATTCATCTTAGTTGATAAGGATGAAGCCATCTCGCGGGCTACACAAAGATTATCACGCGTCCACGTTAAAGTACCGTTAAAAAGACGACGATCCGCGTTATACTTATTTTGCATATCAACTATCTGAGTGTGCCTTAAACGCCACACCTCGGCCTTGGCATCCCACCTCACGGCCTCACTCTTAAGCTGTTCTACTAACTCAGCGATATGAGTTTTCTGTCGATTTCTCTCATTCCGAAGCCATATCAACTCGGGAACTCCACCCACTGAACATAGGGTGGGGATACTTAGGCGGAACAAGAACTACTAAGGGGAAAACGAAGACAAACATGAACGAAAGACAAACCTGTGAAAGACGAAGTCGTTTTCTTAATAGTCTCCAACTCACTACGAACCATGGAGAGCTCCAAACGAAGCCCCTCTTCCGCATCACCAAGATGCTCCTTCCCTTTGAGACGATTATTCATCTCACCTATCTCCTTATCCCTAGCAAAGATAATAGCCTCGGCTAACTCCTCCTCTCGGTGACGGAGCTTACCCTCTAACTTAAGAGACTTAGCCTTGAAAAACTGGTATAAGGTATGATTGCAGTGTTCTCTCCTCATCACCTACGAAGGGTACAATGTCAGAATTCCGCGGAATGAACACACAAGGCATTGGTATAAGAAAAAGATGGCGTACCTCTAATATCCGCTGGTGGGGATAACCATATTGATATCCGTCATCTATGGCCATCATGTCGACAACTGTTGCTGGAGGGTCAACCACTAAGGTAGTCTCCAGCGACCTCATATTCCGATCCCAGACCTCCGCAACGTGACCTTCAGCAGATAACTGCATCATCTTACGGGTATAAGCATCAGAATCTTTCTCCCCTACAACAACAGGGGCAGGATTCGGGACGAACATCAAATTTTTCTTCTTCAGCCAATCAAGAACAGCGTCATAACCCTCTAGCATCAAAGATTGCGGTAACTCATCCGAAGAGGAGCGAATAGAAGGTTCCCAGCAGCAGGCTCCTTCCCCGAAGAATCAACAGGCGCGGAGGTATTCCCCATAGCACCAACGGGTATGAAGGTCTCCCCCGTGGCATCAACATGTGAGGAAGTTTTCTCCGCAGCAACAACAGGAGAGGAGGTCCTCTCCGGAGCGTTCCCCTTGAAAGATATACCCAGTACGTCCCAATCATCGTTCGGGGAAAGAAGAGAAAAATCTGCAGCAAAACCCATCATCTGCATCAAAAGATTTCCCAGCAGGATGAGCTTAGCCAAAAGAGAATTCTTGGCCAACCGAGTCCCCACCCGCACCAACAGCAGAGGAAGAATCCACCGCAGCCTGACCACCAAACATACCCTTCGGGTCATCACCAGCAGCGGCAACACCCGCAGCTTCAGTAGGTTCAGGGATACCCTTTGAACCATCAACACCAACATCATCTTGAAGAGGAGGAGAAGTTTCAGTACGCTCTTCACCTTCGGACATATACTCATCTTCCTCAAAGTCCTCGATACCAGAACTGGTAACCTCCTCCTGAACCTCAGCCTCATCAACAACTACGGTGGAAGAACGCTTGGGGCCAATCTTTCTTCTCTTCGTCACCTACAAAGCAATAGGAAGACAAGTCAACGTTCTTTCCTTTCCTCAAACGATTAATCTTTGAGCAAAGAAAACAAAGGGGCAAACAAAGGAAGGACCCATACCTTCACAACAGTAGTACTCTTTGAAGGAAGAACATCACCTAAACTATCTTTCTCATCAACCTCAACAACATCGAAATCGTAAGGAAAGTTCATACCTTCAAAATTAAGCTGCCAAGGGCAGAAATCTCCATAACGAGCAGGAGGAATATCACGAGGGATGCTGTCAGCAGTAGGACGCCATCCGTGGGGTCCTAGAACCCAACCCCAAGCCCACGTACCAATAACCTCGATGACGGTGGCATGCCACTCATAATCATGATCGCGCTTGATTCTCTCACGAGAAGGAAAAAGCTTCTTGTTGGCGGACCCCTCGGTACCAGGAACGTACTTCAGCTTGGCATCACTAACCTTACTCAAAAGGCGAACCTCACCACGGGAAGCAGCAATATTACGAAGACTCACACTCCACGGCTTCCGATTCCTGCTGTTAACATAATCCCCAAAGGAGCGGTTGAAATTCTCAAGGGTGTACCACTACCGTTCAGCAGGATTGGGGGTGTAACAGGTCATCGTCGTCTCCCCCTTACTACGAAGATAGCATTCCTTCAAAGCACGGAGATAATTCCCATGTAGCTGCGATACATAACGACCATGGGTGTTCGTCGAAGAACCCTCGCGGCCAGCCAATACATCGTAGTAGAAAGAATCGCCGGATTTATACAAAGGCAGCATAAGACCCTCCTCGAAGGCTCCCACAGTAGTCAACAAGTGACGATCATCGAACTTATACCCCATAATGAGATCATAAGTAAGGTCATCATTAGGGGCATAAAAACGAACTTCGAAAGCTTGAAGTTCATGCTTTTCCTTGAACGCCTCCAAATCGATATGTTTGAAGGTAACTTTCCTCTTACCAACCGGAACACTTCGAATAGCCAACACAGCGTTTTCATCAAAAGGGTCTTGCGCGGAGTCTTTCGAAGGGATCGTATCAAGGGTTTTCCTCTTCAAAGGCACATTCTTGGATGGTTCGGCCTTCGAAGAAGTACCCCTAACAGACTTTCCTCTCGAAAGAAGCGCCGGAGGAGCAGGAAGAGGATTCTGCGGAGGTACCAGGGGAACCGAAGAGCGAAGGGGAGTAGCGTCTAGAGTTTCACCTATATTTTCATCACGCGGAATTCTGTGTTCATCACGCTGACGGGAGGATATACGGGTAACCTCATACCTAGAGACAGGGGGATCCCGCGGAGATTCTCCTCTCCTAGAGGAATGTCTGTGACCAGAAGTAGAAGAGGCCCTTTGAAGAATAAGGTCCACCTGCGGAACCCGAGAACCTCCTGGAGGAGATATATATGTATCTCTACGCGGAGGAGATCTAGAAGGGCTGGGCGGTGGAGCCTGATAAGGAACCCGCGGACGGTCGGCCATATCTACACAAACAAAGTTTTGGATTCCGAAGAATCACAACTAAAGATCAAAAAGTTGAAAATTCTGAAAAGTCGATAAGAACAGCAAAAAAACCCTAGCCAACTTACGACGCGATAATAAAATCTCCGGATAGCTTCGAACTCGCAACCCTTGCGATGAAGAATAGGGTCAAGTATATATACTTTGTATACGTGTTCTTCACCGCAAGAGTAACGGAACAGCAGCAGAGAATGAACAAAAATCAAGAACGTGAAGATTAAAATCTCACCTGTACCAGAAGTGGAAGCGTGGCCAACGAATAACGAACAAAAACAGCAGACAAGCATGAGGAACCAAGGACGGTTCAAACTTAAAGCAGCAGCAGCACCAACGGGAAATAGCAGCAGCAGCAGTTAATGGCGTCCAAACAAAAGAGAAGAATTTTCAGAGAATCAAGGACCGACAGAAGAGAATGAAATTTATTTCACATTCTCTCCCTCTTAAATATCCAAGGAATTTGAAACCGCCCCTTCTCCCAAGGGGAAGTTATTGCAAGAAGTTAATGCATAGTGGGAAACGCGCCCTAAAATCAAGGAGAAGTTATTGGGCAAGTGGGGAATATGTAACGATTTTCCTCTCACTTTAACTGACGCCAAGTCAGAAGAAAAGGGGAAAATTGTAAGTACATATTTTCACCACTCGCCACGTGTCCGCAGATGAACACGTGGGTGGCATGTGGTGCGACGCATCAAAAGGTGATGCCACCTGGGTGTAACTAAGAAGCGTGTACTAGCAGAAAGTGATCCGCAACTCACACATCCTAGGGCCACAAATCGAGGGCCACTGAGACAAAGCACCATAGCAAAGGACCAGATACACCCTCGGACCTGCTTTAACTCATCTCGAGAGAAATCAAAGATCTACGGCCAGGAATCAGCAACTGACACGGATGGTACAGGAGTCGAAATCCGTGGTCAGACGCGTGCCAGAGGTCCAACTACCCGCATTAAACACCTGAGAAAGCACGTGTCAACCAATTAACGGAGAAGACAACCGCACCTCTTCGGGAATGATGAGGAGAGCGCAGGATCCTCACAGGAACCGAAGGAGTCCGCGCGTTGGCATAAAGCACAAGATGATAAGATTTCAACGGCTCTTTCCGTGGACCCCGCAATGGTTCTCCTATAAATACCCCTCCTCCCTAAGAGATAGGGGCAGGTCGATTGAAAACAGGTAAAAGAAGAGAGAGAATTAGGAAGAATAAGTAACCCCCAAGACTCCTTAGCCTCAGTGAGAGAATACAAAGTCATTTGACTATATGTAATCAATCGTGATATAATGAAACCCCTCGTTTACCCCGTGGATGTAGGCCTCAGTGCTGAACCACGTAATTATTGGTCTCTTTTACATTACACACTCTATATTCCGCACTTTTATTACACATGTTATAGATAGCAACTTACATTTTACGCTTTATCCTCTTTTCTCATTCCGTTTCGTTCTGTGGTTATTTCCGTACAAACCCGCAGAGCTTTATCTATGTTATCAATTAAACCCAGTGATATTATGCGATGAGACAAGGACGAGTCCGTGGACTCAGAGTCAATGAATCGATAGAACTGTTGTCATGTCCACAGCTTCTAAATTACGAATTTCAGTACGAACTAATCTTGTTTGGGAACACGTAGATCACTCGCGTAATTTACATGTTCACAATAGATATATTGTAGGCAACCAAGTTGTGTTCGATTATTTGCTTTTCTTAATTATTTTTCTTTCTATTATACTAGAGATATAGGTGGAAATAGGAATCATGAATGTGAACGAACATTTTACAGAATGATCAAATTTTAGGTCAACCTCAATAATTAATTCTGTTTGTTTCATAACCAAATTGTTGGACTTATAAGACAACGTCATGCCATTGGCATAACTTATGGGCTACGAATCATGAGCTTTAATGGTCAATTTGGTTTGTCGTACCAGGTATTGGTATCATGCGCGTCCTCTCTGACACATATGCAATACAGTGGTATATCGAATAATACTGTTCACAATTAAATAGTACCGACCAAAATTAAGGATTCTATTTCTATCTAATTAAGATACTATCATATTTCATCATACAATTGTGCAAATATTAACCATGGTCTCCACAGGTAATAAAATTCAAGTGGGTTACTAAAGAGAAGGATGAGAGAGAGGTCATGTAAATCGGACGACGCTGAATCAACTCAGTTTTAAATTTTTTTCATTTTGCATTCTAATGATTTCAATCTGAAGATAGTTTTTTCTGGCTGCAATGCTTCTGCACAAATTTATTTTCTAATATTTTATCCTTTTCATCATTTAAGTGATAAAAGACAATATTTTCATCTTTCATGGCTAACTAATTTTTTTCTTTTGTGGAAATTGAATAATTGCCTCTACTCTCTAGGGATCTTCACAAATACCCTTATCTCCTTTAATTATACCCCTACCTTCTTAAAAGGAAATCAATTTAATAATCAATTCCAAATTTACCCTTTTAATAATGTTTTCACCGACTGAAAAACCAATCGTTACTTCCCTCACCTTCGCTTACAGATCTAAATTCTTTATCTCTCCTCCTCTCTTCCAGCAACAACCATCACCACCACCGTTACTTCCTCCACCTCTTTCAGGTACAATGAGCAGTTTAGCCACCCACTGTTCTTAAAATCAGATCTCTTTTGTTCTCAAAATCAGATCTAAATTTGCTCTGAAATTACTGCCGCTACCACCTCCGCCACAACGAGTAGTTTATCCAACCAAGAAGAATATGTTTATACTTTTCATAGTTCGTCCTCTTATTATTCTTCTTATTTTTCATTTTTTGGTTTGATTTTTCAAAACCAGAGTGATTTGATTTTTAATATTTTTTTTGGATAATTTTGAGTTTTAGGTTTCGTTTCGGTTAAATTTAAAGAGATTTGAGTGATGATGATGATGAATTTATGTTAATTTTTGGAGTCGAGCTTGTTCGAATTATTGAAGACTAAGAAATAATTATGATGGTGGTGGTTGTGGTGGCGACGGTCGTGGAGGATGTATGATGATTTTAGGTAATTAGTTTAATTAATCAATAATCAGTTTCTTTATTTACATTTTGTGTAACTGTGTTTGGATTTAAGTTGGAATAGGTTTCTTTGTTTACATTTTGTGTGCCTCGGTTTGGACTTAAGTTGAACAAGAAAAGGATTAAGTTACTGTTGGTTTAGCTCCTGCAACTGGTTTGTGTTGGTGGCGGTGAAATTTGAGAACAATTTTTTCTAATTAGTTAATATAGAATCATATTAGTTTTTCAGTTTCTTGAAGAAAAAAATCAGGGGATGAATTTGGAAGTAATTGTTGATTTATTGTAATTTGTAATTAACATATGATGATTTTAGGCATTAATAATTGGCGTGGTTGATATCGGTTTAGTGTAATTGATATGAAAACTTATGCTTGCATGTATTTGACAATTTCATTTTGAATTACTATACAAGGACTTTTTTATCCAACAAGGTAGGTCAGGAGGTGTATTCGAAGATTTATAATCCGTTGTACTTAGAGTGCAAGATTCCTTATAGCAATGTTGTCGGTGTTAGAGGGGTGATAAGGGCATGCCCACTGTGGGTCAGTTTTCTTATCATGAAATGTTCAATTTGTAGATTTCCTTACCGAAGTCTATTTTTAGTGACTAGAGTAAATGCTACTGACTTGTTTCATCGTATGTCTACAGGACAACAAGTCTGGATGGAGTTTTGTGGGTGGATAAGAGCATTCCCACTGTGGGTCAGTTTTCTTATCATGAAATGTTCAATTTGTAGATTTCCTTACAGAAGTCTATTTTTAGTGACTAGAGTAAATGATACTGACTTGTTTCGTCGTCTGTCTACAAGACAACAAGTCTGGATGGAGTTTTGTGGGTGGTACTGATGATGTTGTTGCAGATGGATAAATTGGGTGCTGATGCTCTTGAATTTAGATACCTTGTACGAGCCACTGATGGTAAGAAAAATATCTCTACTTCGGAATGGTTGATAAAATTTTACCTATGTTATTATTCATTTATACTATTGAATTACATATTATCATTAAGTTGGGAGTTCAAATGAGACAATTATCTCTTAAACCATGTGTTGTTACAACGACTTATCTAGTGATCCATTCCGAACTTCTCATGTTCAAATGAGACATATTATAATAGACAACACTTTCATTTTGAATTCACATCATTTCATTTTGGTAGCCCTAGGCAAAGTTCTTATCTAGTGAAAATAAGTTTTTCCTTGAGACAACTTGTGCAAGTTTACTTCATATATGGAGATAACTTGAACAAGTTGCCTCCATATACGAAGATAACTTTGGCCAGTTGCCTCTATATACCTCCATATAGTAGATAACTATGGAGCTGGGAGTGATGGATAGTATAGTTACAAATGAGCTGATGGATGAAGTTATTTGTGTTGTGTTGATGTTGACTGGAATGATGATGCCATGGAGGTTATAAGGAATAATATAAGAAGAAAATGAAGAAGATGGTTGTTCTACCGATGCTTATGCATCCAGAATTGATGAATGCTTAGGAAGTTTGAGCAGGAACTGAATATGTATCCAGTTAGTAAAGTGCAGAACAAGGAGTTGTTGCTGCTTGAGTGTTTTTGATGGTGTTTGGGTAAGGGAATGAAAGTGACTGCATCTGTTTGGCTCATGTTGCAAGTATACATAGATGGTTGTGGTCATGAAGTTGTTGCAGGTAGAGTTTGTGGTCATGAAGCTATTGCAAAGCAGAGATGGAGGATGTGATATTTTCTGGTGGTGGTTCGAATTGTTGGTTGTGCACTGAAAAGAGATATGAAGTGTCAGGTGCTGGTATGTGATTTTGACATGTTACTTCGTATTGACGAATCTGTGGTGCAATGGTAGCACAACTGACTATATGTCAAAAGATGTGTGTTAGACTCACACTAGGTTCACTTTTTTGTGTACAATTTTTATTTTTTGGAGACAACTTGTGATAGTTGCCTCCATATATGAAGACAACTTGTTCTAGTTGCTTTCACTTTTGAAGACAACTTTGTGCTAGTTGCCTTCACTTTTGAAAACAACTTGAGCTACTTGCCTCAGATTCAGAGACAACTTGAGTTAGTTGCCTCTATTTTGTTTTGCAACTTATTCCTGTACGCTATTTATTGGAGACAACTTAAGCTAGTTGCCTCCACTCTTGAAGACAACTTGAACTAGTTTCCTCCGATATGAACATTATTTATTGGAGACAACTTGAGCTAGTTGCCTCCCATATGGACACAACTTCAACAAGTTGACTCCACATGGTAATGGTGGTGGTCGGTGGCGGTGGTTGGTGGCGGTGATGGTAGTTGACGGCAATGGTGGTGGTGGACAGTGGTGGCGGTGGTGGACAGTGGTAGTGGTTGGCGGTGTTGGTGGACAGTGGTGGTGGTGGTTGGCGACGGTGGTCGGCGGCGATGGTGGTTGGCGGCGACGGTGGTTGGCGGTGGAAGTGGTGGTTGGAGTTGGTGGTGGTTGGCAGCGGTGGTGGTTGGCGGTGGACAGTAGATGTAGTCTTTTTTTTTTAAATAGTGGTTAGTGGTTTTTTATTACACTATCACTACACCATTTTAAGGGATTAACGACTCAGATTAGCAACGTCACTACTGCCATTGCTAATTTTCTGTTGCTAATTCTCGTTGCTAATTTTTCGCAACTTTAGATTGTTGTTGCTAATTTTGCAACTGCAAAGTATAGGTTGCGAATTACAACTGCTGGGTGTTCGAGCATGCGAAGTGCGCGTGTGGTCGGGAACACTAGGACTAATTTTTATGCCCAAGTCAAACTGGTCAAGTCTTCTTCTATTTTTTTCCACCCTTCAGTGTGTTAGATGCTTTATCTTTCCCTTCTCGATTTTTCCATCTCATTTCTCATCCATAAAAAGTTTTCACTCTCTTTCATCACTTCTCAAGCTTCTTTGAAAAAGAATCATTTGTTATCTTGATCTCTTTGATCTCATTTATGTTCTACTGAAATTCAACCAGGTAATTGGTTATAGTTGTTATAGTCATTTATTTTTTGTTTTTTGCTATTCTATGTATGTTTTCTAATGAACTTCATTTTTTCTTTGTATTATCTCGATCTGCAGTTGGAAGTATCGATCTGAGAGTTTAGGTCATCTGAGATCTTTGGAAGCATCAATTCTGCCTTTGTTCGAATTTTTTAGTTAAGTTTTTCTTTTGTTTGAATTAGGTTTGAATTTTCGAATCTGAATTAGAAAATTTGGAGTTTTCAAATTTGGGTTTCTGAACTGACCACGATGAGTTCGATTTGGAATTAGTGGTAAAATTGATATTGGATTTTCTGGAATTGATAGGGTTCGAATTGATGAAACAGGTGAAGATTGTGGTGGTTTTTTATTGGGTATTGGCTATAATTGAGGAATTTAGGGTTCTTGAATGGGGATCTGAAAAATTATGGGTTTAACTGCATATTTTTATCATAAATATCAGTAAAATAAAACTTGGTTTTTCTTAATCAATGGTTCATTTTTTCCGAATCTTACCTATTTGTTTTCTATTTATCTTCTACAGAAGCAGAGATGGTTTCAAGTAGGCTTGTTCATTTCTTAAACCTACTAGGAATACTCATACCAGCAGGTGAAATACCCCCCCCCCCCCTTTTTTATTTTTAATTCGGCTAATTTTGACTATCTTTTTGAATTTGATGAATTTATTAAAGGTATACAAAATCCTTTGAATTGTTGTTGGTAGTGGAGGTACCCCTATGGTTCCCAAGGCCTTTAATTTGTTCTTGGTGCTAGTGGTGGCGAAGCCAAGGGGGCATTTTGGTTTTGGCTGCCATACCCTTTTTGTTGTTGCTGGTCATGGTGGTTGTTGGATGTGGTAGCTGGTTTTAGTGGTAATGATAAAGCCAGGGGAAATTGCCATGGCACCCAATTTGTTGGCGGCGGGTAGTGACTTACTGCTTCTATCAATCTTATTGCTCTCGGTGTTGATGTATCGTGTCTATCAAATTATGTCTAAATCTTTTTCCAATCCCAGCAGACGAGATACAGGAGGTGTTCCACGTGATAAGAGTCGTAAACCCTCTTTTTAGATGATCAGAACAGGAAAACCAAGGTAACTTGGCTCTCAATGTGTGAATGTGTTGTGTAGTTCTCATTTTCCCAGGTACGCTGGGGTATCTCCAATGTGGCTGATTGATTGCATTTCCAGGGTGAACATGATGAAGTGACTGCTAAGAAGTAAGAGTTTGGGGATTTAGATAAAAAAACTAAAGGACTTAACTCAATCACTCATTTCCTCATGAATTGGTGAATGATTATTTAAAAATAAAAACAGCTAGAAAATTCGTTCGCCAAGACTTACATGTATGTACTAATCCATCATTACTGATATGATTTTCACCACAATGTTAAACTAACTCATTTAAGTTGGTGTATTTATTTTTATGGCTTTACCTTCAGCTCTGGGAAGTGGTTGGTTTTGAGAGAAAGACTTCTTAGTATGACCTTCTGCTCAACTACCGTGATTTCCTCCATCAAAGGTTGTTGCATTTTCTCAAATCTATGACTAATTATTTTAAATGATAAATTATCTTGATATATATATATATATATATTGAACCCCTTTTTCGTGACTGGCAAGTTTAGCATAGACAAATATAAACGCTTTTGTTTCCTTTACGTTTGTATCCAATGCTATGAGATCTCGGAATCTTGGTAGTGGAAAAAACCTGGCATTTGAAACACAAGTAAGTGATTAGAAATTATTGTTTATTGTTCCCCTTTTTTCATCTTCTTGGGAATGTCTTTAACCTGGAATTGTCTCATATAAGCAATGTATCTTTTTATGCTTACAATTTGCTCTTCATGTTGTGGATTGTGTATAATGTTGTTTGAGCGATGGACTCGACTGTCAATAGCTTAGCTGCCTGATATTTTACATAGTTGTTTCTTCTACCCTGTTGTTTTTTTCACTGGAATGAACTTCCAACAACTGTATTCCTAAACTGAATTTTATGTTGCAGTTAACTAGTCTCCTTTTGAGCAATCTTCTAGATGTGGTTGAGAAGGCATACTTGATACATGTAGATCTTGATAATATGATTAAAACAAGTTTCCATTCGCGGGCCCAGAGGTAAAAACATTTATTTCGTTCTCTTTCACTATATATTATGCATATATTGTTTGATCTAGCTTTAGCACCTTTAGCATTTCCACTTTCAGCTCAACAATGGTTGAAATTTTTTGGAATATACTCTGAGTTGTGAATCGTGTTGTTCATCCTATGTAATAATAGTCCCTAGTTATCCTTGTATTTTTTTGGAATATACTATGAGTTGTGAATCCAATTTTTACCTGTGCTTCTGCTTCAAATGCTAGTGATCCTTGTATTTTGTGGCTGATCATTTTCCCTATATTCAGGTAAACCTTTTTTTATTCAAATAAAAATTTATTTCCTGTGAAGTTTTACTGTTGAATTGAACTAGTTGTATTTGAATTTGTGTTGTGATTTTCTATCTGAATGAGTTGGAAGTTTTTTCAGGGTATTTTTCCCTTTTGAACAAGTGAGGAGTGAGTTTAGATGGAGATAGTTAATGCTAAGTTAGTCCTGGTAGCAAGGAGAGGGTAGATACGAAATGAACAGCTTGACCGAGTGATTAGGCTTCCTAGTGAGTTTTAAGAAGATCGCATGAGTTGTATTTCTATCTGTTTAGTGTGAAAACCATTTCTGATTTGAACACAGGTAAATTAAACCTTCAAGGTGAAACATGTGAATTGATACTTCTTTAATATCTAAATCAATGTAAAGGACTTAAATTCTCATAATAACTGATCCTAAAGCATACACCATCTTCCTTGAAATATTATCCATATATAAACATTACACCTCAAAAGCTAACACATTATTATGGACCCATGAACATCTTCATAGGAATTTGATGTGTATGAGTTTACATGTTCAATGTGCTAAACTATTTTTATACTTTTGAGTGCTCTAATATCTTTAAAGATGTCCAGTGATCTCTATCCATTTAGTTTTATGATTGTTGTTTAATCCTGAGATTGTAATCTTACCACGGCTAATGCTTCAGATTTCTTCTAATGTATCTGTTTGAATTATACGTTTAGCCACTTCCATGAAATTGTATACATGTTTATTTTTTCCTTTGCAGGTGTGGTCCATGAAGCCTTATACATTTTTTTTTTTCCTTTGCAGATGTGGTCACTGCAGAAGCCTTGCTATCACAAGAGGTTGCATCAGCATATAAACATGGAAGGCGCTATCTCCATCTTTTTGTACAGGATGCAGCATTTATAATTTGATGTCATATGCTATAGTCAATGAGAACTGCTTTGCATGAGAAGGTACTTCATTTATTTGTATTTCAAAAAAAAAATCACTTGAAGACTTCAACTGTAAGAGTTTCTTTTTCTTTAAAACATTTGATAAGATTCTCTTGCGTGTGAAATTGAGTTTACAGCAAGTTATGTTGTATTTGTGCGATTCTTTTAATGGATTTCTTAATTTGTTGTGTGTATGGTGTGTGGAATACTTTCTAGATATGTAGTTTTGCTGGATTGGATTTCCATCCGAAACAGGGAACTTAATTTTGAACAGGTGGCTTAGAGATGGAGTCGTGGCTAAAAATGGAGTCGTGGCTTAAAATTTAAGCTGTAGCTTCATTCTTAGCCTCTCTTTTTTTGTTGCTAAAAAAATTCGCAATGGCAGGATATGGTTGCGAATAAAAAATTTCGCAACAGAAGCTTCCGTTGCGAATTGCCGTTGCTGACCAAGATTAGCAACAGAGCTTATGTCGTTGCTAAAAATTGCGACACCGTCTTTAGCAACGGCAAAATCCTGTTGCGACCCCGTTTAGCAACAACTATGGTAGGTTGCTAATACCTTAAAATGGTGTAGTGTATATAAAGGAGGGTATTTTAGTAATGTATTAGGCTTAGGGGTATTTGTAAAGTTCATAAGGGTATTTTTGCAAGGGGTCTCATAGTAGGGGTATATAGATAATATTCCCTTTTCCTTTTTCTTACCATACAGTTCAGAATGTTTATCCAATTCATGGCGTTTGTCCTCATCTCGTTCAAAGTAATGAGGTTTGTCCACTATTTGTTTGCAGTCATGGTGTGTGCCTCCACTGATAATCACCATGTGAAATTTTTTCAGTGAGTTTGCAATCATGACAACACAATGTTGGTTGGAAATCAACAAGATCGGGTTTTTCATCATACACCTAGTCAACTCAACAAAAATCAGTTCGGGGTTATTCAGCTTTTTTCAAAATTCAAAAAACTGTTACAAAACAATGTCTTTACTTATAATATGCCTCTTGAGTTTTTCAATACCTAGTCATTCCTTAGATGAGCCAGTTAAATCATCCAGAATATCTTCGGACAATATTCAATTATGGTATACTAGGCATGTCAATCAAAGAAATCACTCCCATGAATTAGATAACCTAAACCCTAATTCTTCTCAAATAGTTTTCACCAAACACCATTGCATCCATAAAAAAAACATAAATCAATTCCAAAAAAATTCTAACATCATGTCTTTCCAATCTGATCCCAATATGAATGAAGAACAAAACTGAGTCACACAAATTTGGAAGAATACTGTTGAAATGGTTGTTTACTCAAATGATGAATTTGATGAAGAAGATGAAGCTAATTTAGAAGCAACACTTATAGGAATGATAATAATTGAGGGGAGGATGTCAGACAAACTGGTGGACCAACACATCAAGAATACCCAGAACTTCATTCCTGAAGAAGATCTGAAGATTTTTGAAGTTGATCCAAAAACAATTATTTTCACATTTATTGATTGGATTTAACTTGATAAAGTTTTTGCAGAACTTCCTTAGAGTATCGATGGTAACCTAGTAGTCCTTTTTGATTACAACCAAGAATACCCGGGACTCATTCCTAAAGAAGATCTGAAGATTTTTGAAGTTGATCCAAACACAATTATGTAGTTGCAGATTATCTCACAACTACACCCTCAGTAGAATCCATGAATTTGATATGATGATCTCAATTATTTGATGTGAAGATGAAGATTAAAGTACTAAAATTATAAAGAGACACAAAGATTTTTACGTGGTTCGATCAATGTGATCTACATCCACGGTTCTTCACTAGTGATTGTATGTAATAACATGATTTTACAATTGAGACTCCATTAATGAATATTTGGAGTTCTAGAATTTTTGTGGAAGAAGATGATAAATAAAATAAATCTCTCCTAACCTTTTTATCTCTCCTCCTAAAATTATCTTCCCTTCCTAAAAAGATCTCTCAAAATGTGTCTCTCCTTCCTCTCATGCCTAAATGGCTATTTATATGATTTTACATATTGGATAACAATTACTTGTCCCTTAATTTCGGATCAAAGAATCATCATACGAACCTTCGCAAATTCACTTCACGAACTTCCTTTACTCGCAAAACGTTCTTTGCTCGCAAGATGTTTTTCTCTCCACAATTTCGCAAGTTATCATTTGTTGTGATATTCCGCTCCTACATTTTGCCTCTTTTTTCTTGAATATTGCTTGAAGAGCGATTTTTAAGAAAAAATCCGTTGTTGTAGTAGTCTTTGATCTTTGTTGATGAAGGAACGAGCGAAAGAATACTAGTCTTGAAAAGTATATACTTGCCTCTATTCTTTTGCGAAGTCCCGGAATGTTGCGAAGTAAATAAGAAGTATCAACCATTGAAGTATAAGAAGTATGAAGTATCCTTGAAGAAGTATAAGAAGTACTTAATCCTCTAAATGTTATAAGTATTGCGAATCTATCATGTGAAACTCTCACTCCATGTTTTTTGCCTCATGCTATGCTATAATGCAAATAAAAATTTAGATTAGTATTCAACATTTCTTTTATCAAAATTTCTTATTTTTTATTTATATGCTACTTCAAAATATTTTTGTTTGTTTTGATTTCCTTTGTATTATCTATTTCATCTCTCTTGAAAAATATTTTTCCATGGAAATGATCCTAATAGGTACCCCCTCATATGACGCACTGAGGTGCTTTGCCTTTTACGAGTATACGCCATAAATGTTTTCCAGCTACTACTCTCCATGTCGAATATCATATCATTGGAAATAAAGTAAATTTTTCAAGAGAAATATATAAATTGATTTGTGTAGATGTTTTTCTCGGTTTCATTTGTAATTGTGAAATCTTGAGATCTTTGTAATTGTATCATCTTTGTAATTGTGTGATTGAATCGCTTTTTGTAAATCAAATCAAAAATCTTTTATTTTTCGTAAGCAAATAAAATGTTTAAGGAAAGAGATACTTAGCTTTTATGTGAGTCGTTGTTGTCTCTGGCGAAGTATGTGATTTGCTTGCGAAGCTAGCATCGTCTTGCATGTTCTCATAGCATACCAATTATTCTAGCCCACTCTTGCGAAATAGAATTCTGCTGTTTTTCGGACTTTTGCGAAGTAAACGAACATTTTCGAAGTATTGGTGTTACGAACGTTCGCAAAGTGAATATTTGCGAAGTGTAAAAAAGTAGAAATGCTGCTTCTGCGAACGTTCGTAAGATTTGACCCTACGAAGATGATATTCGTAAGTATATGACATAAAAGAATTTTGATGGGGACCATCTTCGTAAGAATTAATGTGGTAACACTAAAGTGGGGTAATATACTTCGCATATACTTAATTTGGTGTGATTTCCTGTAAGTAATCATAGTGGAGCTTTCTTCGTAAGCTTTCATAGTGGAGCTTTCTCATCTTCGTAAGAATTAAGTATATAATTAAGTATATACTCCAAGTAGCTAACTGGATGAGTGGGCTTCGTTATGTACATCGTAATTGGGTGTAGTTGTATACTGGACTTCGTATACTCCAAGCTGGGACGTATAATCATTTTGCGAAGTACATAACTTCATCTTTCTTCGTGAATTTGACTTATCTTCCTGGATGAGTTGTCAACGAATAGAGAAATGATAACTTTTCTGAAATGATAACATCGCAATTGATAATATATGATCCTGGATGAGTTGTCATCTTATTTATAACGTGAATATTGTTTACTCTTATACTTCAATGGTTGATACTTCTTATTTACTTCGCAACATTTCGGGACTTCGCAAAAGAATAGAGGCAAGTATATACTTTTCAAGACTAGTATTCTTTCGCTCGTTCCTTCATCAACAAAGATCAAAGACTACTACAACAACGGATTTTTCTTAAAAATCGCTCTTCAAGCAATATTCAAGAAAAAAGAGGCAAAATGTAGGAGCGGAATATCACAACAAATGATAACTTGCGAAATTGTGGAGAGAAAAACATCTAAGAGCAAAGAACGCTGGGTAGTAAAGGAAGTTCGTGAAGTGAATTTGCGAAGGTTCATATGATGATTCTTTGATCCGAAATTAAGAGACAAGTAGTTGTTATCCAATATGTAAAATCATATAAATAGCCATTTAGGCATGAGAGGAAGGAGAGACACATTTTGAGAGATCTTTTTAGGAAGGGAAGATAATTTTAGGAGGAGAGATAAAAAGGTTAGGAGAGATTTCTTTTCTTTATCATGAGATAATCCAAACACAATTATTTTCACATCTGCTGACTGGATTCAACTTAATAACCAAGTATATCGATTAGTTTTTGCAGAACATCCTTGGAGTATCGATGACCACCTGATTGCACTTTTTGATTACAACCAAGAATACTCGGGAATTTATTCCTGAATAAGATCTGAAGATTTTTGAAGTTGATCCAAACACAATTATTTTCACATTTGCTGACTGGATCCGACTTATTAAAGTTTTTGCAGACTGTCCTTAGAGTATCGATGGCCACCTAGTTGTTGTTTTTTACTACAACCAAACAATAATCTACAAAGACCTTCCCTGGGATAAGCAGGTTTTTTGGATCTAGTTGAAACACCTTTTTTTTGAGCAAATGAACCAAAAAACTGTTGCGAAAATGGGGAAGATTATGGGAGATGTTATCGCAATTGAATCACCAACTGGATTACCAGATACTCGTGAAGTTTTCAAGGTTTTCATCAACATAAGTCTAACAACACCATTCAGAAATGGAGTCTTGGCTATTACTGCGACAAAAAATACAAATGGATGCGACACTTCTATGAAAAATAACCACACAAATTCTGCAGAAATTGTTATATTCCGGAGCATTCTAAAAGTAAATGTGCGGATATGGATATTCATCTAGATGTAATTCCCAAACGCACTTTTATTTTTTTGACTACATTCAGTTGGAGTACTATCAAACGACTTCTTATTATTTTTGCTCAGGGACTTTAGTTGTGACGGTTTCTTTAAAGAGTCACTAGACCAAATTAATGGATTTGTAACAGAAATTCGTAACGACTTTGTGGCCGTTACGAAAAATTCGTAACAGGCAGGAGCCGTTACTAATTATTTTTAAATTCGTAACAGAACACAGCCGTTACGAAATTTTTTATAGGCGTGCCAGCCACACGCTTGGTCACACCTGGATCGTAACACTTGCAATTTGTGCGTGTGTCATTCACACGCGTACTACTGTGTTTCCACCCAAGATGAGTAACACTAGAGTATATTTCCACCTATGCGTGTGCCATTCACATGGGTGATTCTTTTCATCCCATGCCTTAGTGAGGATCGACAGATCCATTTTTCATTTCCCATTCCTCTTTTCTCCTTTTCTGCTCCTGCCTCTAAACCCTAGTGAAACTTCATCTTCATCTTCAATAATCGACAGCCAAGAAACATCACAGAAAGCTCTCAATCATCTTCAATCATCGACTTTTCTTCTCGTTTTTCATTTCTTTTCTCTTTCTTTTATCATCAGTTTTTCGATTTTAGGGTTTTTCATCGTCTGTTAATCTAGTTTAGGATTTTGATTTCATAGATCTGTACAAGTCTTTCATCATCTTTCAGTTTTTTTCGATTTGTCATGTATGCTGATGTGAAGATTATTTGGTATCATTGAAGGAAGAAGAAGATAACACATTGACCCAATTAGGTTTTTTTACACCATACAAATCGAGAGAAAAAGGCTTCAATAAAAATCATGGATCGTCAAAATGGGTAAGTTCTTCAAAACATCATTTTTCAGTTTATTTCGCATCTATGTTTTCAAATTTTTCAGTTTGAAATTTAGGGTTTTTGTAAAACTGATTTCAGGGTTTTGAGAATTAGGGATTTTGTTTAAAACATGAAATATATTGAAATTAAACCAACAAAATTAGGTGCGGTTAGTTTAATTTTAGTTGTCTCTATTTTATCTTTCTGGGTTTTAGTTATCAATTGAAATTTTGATTTTTCTGTTGATTGTAGGAGATGTAGCAGCTTTAGGGGGAGGTGGTTCTGTATGGGGTTGAGTAGATTCTGAAGCAGAGTCCATGAAGATGATTCTGACGAATCAAAATCAGAAAAGTGAATGATTAAGATGATGAAAAAAATGATATTAGTGAAGAGGTTTGTTCTTTGAAACCTTTAAGAGTAATATTTCATTATTTCTTTGAAGTCATCTAAAATTATTAACATTTGTTCTAATTTAGGTTGTTTGATTTTACAGGAAGAAGATGAACATGAGCATAAAGAAAAGTAGCTTTAGTCCCCTTTTCATCCATGGTCTTGATTAAGATGCGTGAGATTGCTGAGGGGTACATTGGTTCTACAGTTAAGAACGATGTTGTTACAATCCCTGCCCACTTCAATGATTCTCAGCGTCAAGCTACAAAGGATGCTGGAGTCATTGTTGATCTTAATGTTACGCGTATCATTAATTAGCGTATTGCTGCTGTCATTGCCTATGGTCTTGACAAAAAGGCCACCAGTGTTGGAGTCATTATAATGCTGGAGTGACCAAGATATGTTCGTCACAGTAAATGGAGCCTCCAAAACCCAAGACTAAGCGAGGTACAGTTGTGAACTACTGCAATGTATAATTTTATTTATTCCAACGTCTTTGTTAAAGGAATTTCAGGATATTGGTGTAACACTAGTTATCTACCAATGGGGTTTTGATGAATCAGAACTTGCCTGCTGTTAGATGGGTTGGTGGAGTAGAACTAGAGCTCATTGCAATAGCTACAGGTTATTATGAACTCATCTCTTATCAAAGATTTGTAAGTGAATGTATCCTTCACACTTACTGATATATGGCATGTTGTCTTTGTCTCTGTAGGCGGAAGTATTATTCCAAGGTTACACTCGGATATACTGAAATATTGGATGGGCATGGGTCTTTCATTCCTCACATTAGGACTTGTTCTGCATTTCACAAATAGTTGTACAACTTCAGTTATGTTTGTTTGACCGCGAGGGCAGCAACACTGGTGTTCTCGACCTTCTATGTTCTGGTAGGTCACTGAAGTGAACCAGATACGAATCTTAGTAACCAAGCATTTTCCGTTGGTCTCCCTCATACTGTCCATCAATTATGCTCAGTTTTATTTTGAACTTAGCTATCTGGATAGTGACTATTATGTCTTATGTCAAGTGTTGTTGTTGTAATTAGAAAATGCCACGTAGACCACATTAGTTTTTTTATATCAAGTTATCAACTTATTATAATATCTGAAGTTTCCAACTCCGGCATTGTTCTACTTATTAGGTTGACATCTTCGGGTTGGGTTATCTCTTTTTACCTTTGGAGTGGATTGGTATGAACTCTATGCTTTTTTTCGTACTGCAGCAAAAGGAATATTTGTAGGATTTATCAATGGATGGTACTACGAAGATCCTCATAACACATTGGTATGTCTCGATGACTATAAACAACCAATTTTATTGCAAGTTTCTAATTTAATGTGTTTTATTTGTCTCTTTGATGCCCTATATAAAATGAAAATGTATAAGTAGTCAATCCGATCCAAGAAATATACGCATTTGACATTTCCACAGGCTACTATGCGTGGTATCCTTTACTTGGTCAATGAAACTTCATATATGCAGATTGAAGGAGGGTGTTATACCTTCAATCGCGCATCCTTTGATTCTATAACATTTACCATACAACATGAAAATGACAGGATCCAGTATCCAACCATCTTAATAGTCTGTTGAAGTCCATTTATTGGATATCTACATAAAAAAAATTGGATGTATGAGTTGGATGCTATACTTGATGGAACCTTATCATCTCTAAGTGTGTGAACTGTTATAAATTATTCTTACCTGATCAATACATTATGCATTGTTGATGTTAAGTAGCTCCTTATGCATCTGTCCATGTTAGACTTTTGATGTAGAATTGATGCAAGTTAATGGCCACTTTAGAATTTTTAATTATTTTTTGTAGTTGTCTACCTATTGTTGCATCTGTCCTTGACCAGTGCAAAAACTAGCACTTGAAACTAAGATTTTAAATTGTTTACGACATATGAGAAGCCTATATGGTACACTAAATCAAGGACATCATAACCAACTTGGATTTTTTGTTACCATTCAGTGAACTTGTTCATATTTGCTGTAATTCTGAACAGTAGGTATTAGAAACCGTAAGAAAGTCTATGATGAACAGACTCATTCATGGAAGCGTGTAGCTTTATTATTTGTTTGGTTTCCTGGTTGAAGTCTAGGTATTGATAGAAAATATGTGCTTTCTATGATGATTACAGACATAGTGGTCAATCTCAACCTCTTGAACTCTAAAATCTCAACAGTCTTTGCTTTTTGATTCATTTCTCTTGCAACCCTTTTCTTCTTTGCTTAAAGACCTAACAGATGTTATGTTTTATGTCAAGAAGACTCCCTTGATGAAGCTCTTCGGATGTATGATGATGCTTTCCCCATCCTTGAAGAATGTGAAAAGGAGCAAATCGTATTTGATCTATATCGTGTTGCTGCCAAAGTTTATATACAGCTTAAAAAATAAGAAATGTGGTGTTTCTATATCTCTTTCGTATTATCCTGTATGTGACTGTTATATGCTATCTCTAACCAACTAAATTTGGGTATGCTGTTGCGTTTGCCGAATTTTCTTGTTTAACAACATCTCTGCTAAAATCGTTGTTAATAGTGTTTTGTGTCTGCTTCTTTCTTGGAAAAGAGAGCTTCTGCAAGAGAAGTGTCCATGGATTGAAGATGTGTAGCTGATGTCTCTTTGGATTCCATTCGCTACACTAATTCTGCTTCAAATGCAGCAATCTGCAGCATGAGAAGCCTGTTATGTGAGTTATGTTTCTGTGCATGTTAGTCTGCGACATGAGAAAACTTAGAAATAGGTTAGGAACCTAGGAAGTTTGTTAAGTTTCTGTGAACTGCATTTTGGAACTTAGTGAGTTTCTACGTATTCCCCTTGGAAATTTGATACTTAACAAAAAAAATTGGTACCTAGAAAAATTCAGTTCTTTTTTGATATGAATGTGATATGAGTTGATTGAAGACATTATTGTTGAATGTGAATGATGAATGGATTGAAAGTGTATCCAGGATGTTTGGGATTCCGGATGAAAATGAACTGCATGTCAACATTGACTGACCAATTTTGACCAGACCAATGTTGACTGGCAGTAATTTTTTTGCTGTTACAAAAAAATTCATAACGGTTCGAAGCTGTTTCAAAATGCCACGTAGTAACGGCTCAAGCACGTTACTAAACTGCCACGTAGTAACGACTCAGCTCTGTTACGGCTACAATGTTACAAAAATTTAGTAACGGATCCAAGATGTTACCACGTGTCAATTCGTAACGGCCCTTAGATGTTACGGACGCCGTTGCAACCAAAAATTCGTAACGGCTGCATTGCCGTTACGAAAAAAATGTAAAACCCACTTTTGAAACAGGCGAGAGCCGTTACAACCCATTTTAGTAACGGCTCAACTCCGTTACGAATCCTGGAATTTAGTGTAGTGAGTACTCCTGGGCTATGGGATGAGAGTTCTCATTCAATGTGAATGAGTTTGATCAAATTAGGTGCTACTATGGGATGAGGATACTCACTCATTCGACTAAATTCTTTTATATACTCTTTTGATTGAATGAGTGTCCAACAGTCGAGAATAAGAGGCTGATCATCAACCGCTTAAATGTTTTCAAGGATGCATTGCTAGCTAAATAATCCTGGAAACTATGAACATGCTCATCACAACTTATGGCATATGCACTCAAAGAAAGATACTTTCCTACTTCCAGCATTTTTCATGCTCCATAAAAAAACAATGCTATATGGGCCTGGAAAAGCTTATATAGGGAAGTTTATTTCATTAAAAGAATTAGTTTTTGGCATCTAGGAAATGGGGAAAAAGTCCATGTGTATAAGGATAATTGGATATTGGGTCTAGAAGGTCCTCCAGTTCCTGTAAATACCAGTGCATCTGGTTATTCAGAAAACATGTTTTTCTTTGATCTCATAAACCAAGAAGACAAATCCTAGAAAATTGATCTTATAAACCTTCTCTTTCAACTGCAAGAGTCTTCAATTCTAGAATACCAAGAATGGAAAATAACACCCTTGTTTGGACTTTGAGAAATGGTATGTTCACAGTCAAATCAGCGTATAACAAGAAAAATGAGATAAAGAATAAGAATTCTCATACTAGCAGTCCTGATGAAGTCATACTATGGAAGTTTTTTTGGAGTTTGAAACTACCAGAGAAGATCAAATTATTTCTCTGGAAGTGTGTGACTGACATTGTTCCTTCAAGTGAAAGAATTGTGAGATAAATTAGAAGTGTGCCAAATGATTGCTCTATGTGTGATCATAATCTAGACTCTTCATAACATATACTTATGCAATGCAACTTTACAAAAGATGTTTATACTTTTGTCCCTGGAAGTCAAAGATTTCTTCAAAACATTAATAATATCAAGTATTGGGTTCAAAGCTGGTTTGCAGTTCAAACTATGGATCATTTCGAGATGATTTGATCATTCACATGGATGTGCAATATGGGAAGTCTGGAAAGAGAGGTGCAGTTGTGTGTTTGAACATCACAAGCCTAATCCAGTGAAAACCATCAGGAAGATACAAAATTTAAAGAATTTCATCCATGGGTTGGAAAACGCAGTAGGAAGCAAGATAGAGTCTCTATAAACAGAAACCAAAAACGGACTCCACCTCTAAACCCATTCCTTAAACTAAACTGTAATGCTTTTTTTTAATTTAAAATTTTGCTCATTGTGGAATCAGACTAATATTAATAAATTTTGCAAGGGAATATACAGGCTCGAGATACATTGCCAAACACGATGTTCTTAATGCTAAGGAGTGAGAATGTTTTGTTGTGTTGGATGGAGTTCAATGGGCTTTGGACAATCAAGTGAAGCATCTCTTCATTGAAGTGGACCCAAGTAACGTTTCCAGTTGTTTATAGGTGAAAATAGTTTCTGCTGATTTCGGTAATTGCGGGTGTGAGGGTGAGAAACAATTTAAACCCTAAACAATGTACTACAAGGGAGTACTTTAGAGTTGAGAGATCAATCTGTACAAGTCCGGCCTAAACCAAGAAATGGCCATTCCAAACTTGCTTCGGTCACAAAGTGGAGGAGAAGGGTTGGTTTAGGGAGGGAAGCGAAGAGAGTGTTGAGGCCAGAATAATTCTGGAAGAGTAGTACTTGACTTGTATTAGAAGGTGAAAGCTTCGGGAAAGCTAGCAAGAGATGATTTTTTGAGTGTGGTGTTTTCTCCTGACCAAGAACTTGTGTTCTGGTGGAAATAGGTAAGCCTATTTATACAAGTCAAAAAAGAAACGTACTCTGGCATCATAAGAAAAGAAAACGGATGAGTTAAATGGGAAGAGGTGGTAATGCCTGGTATTGATGGGATTTGATGGAATTGATGTCCCATAATGAAAGAGAGTTTCACCGTTGCTTTCTGCATTTACTAACCGTCTTATTCTTATTACACTATCTTGAAACGAGCATTTGCGTATGTTGCACGTTGTAGACCACCAAACCAATACCCTAATGAGCATCCCCCAGTTTGTGTTGATGTCTCGAATGTTTTTGGAAAACATAAAGCATGTTTTTTTGGCTTGGCAAGTCAAGCTCGGGAAACTTGCTAGCTTGGTGACCTTCGACGGTTGAGATTTTGCATATTGAGAGGAGGAGCAACCGTTGATCGTTGCACGCCTTCGTTTTGGTAGCCACATAGTGAGGGCCAATGTGGTGGCGCGGCTAGGTTGGTATGTCGTTGGCATGGCATGGTTTGGCGTGGCCAAACTTAGGTTTTCGTACCAAAGGTTACCATGTGTTATCTGGTAACCTTGGATGGCTAGGATTTGCTCCTGGGATTGAAGGACAACCGTGGATTGTTGCACGCCTTCGTTTTGGTGGCCGCGTAGGGGAGGCCAGCAAGGTGGCGTGGTTAGGGCCAAGGCAAGGGCGTTTGGCTTGGCGTGGTGTGACTAGCATAGCTAGGGCCAAGGCAGAGTGCGTTTGGCATGACGCGGCTAGCTTAGGCTAGGTGCGGTTTTGGATTGGCATGTGGGGCCAAGGGTTTTACATGGGCGTATGGCGTGGCTAGGGCCAAGGCAAGGGCGTTTGGCTTGGCATGTGGGGCCAAGGGTTTTCCTTGGGCGTATGGCATGGATAGCTTTGGCTAGGTACGTGACCAAGCTAGGTTTTGGGGCCAAAGGTCATGAGGTGACCTTAGACGGCCAGGATTAGCTCCTAGGATCGAAGGTCTACCGTTGATTGTTGCACGCCTTCACTTTGGTAGCCGCGTGGGGAAGGCCAGCATGGTGGCGCGGCATGGGGTGCCAAGGCGAGATGTGTTTGGCATGGCGCGGCTAGCTTGTCTAGGTTTGGTTTGGTTTGGCACGTGGGGCCAAGGGTTTTCCATGGGCGCATGGCATGACTAGGGACAAGGTATGGGCGTTTGGCTTGACATAGTGTGACTAGGATAGCTAGGGCCAAGGCAGTGTATGTTTGGCATGGCGCGGGTAGCTTGGGCTAGGTGCGGTTTTGGCTTGGAATGTGGGGTTAAGGGTTTTCCATGGGCGCATGGCGTGGCTAGGGCCAACGCATGGGAGTTTGGCTTCGCATGTGGGGCCAAGGGTTTGCCTTGGGCGTATGGCATGGCTAGCTTTGACTAGGTGCGTGACCAAGCTAGGGTTTTGGGCCAAAGGTCGTGAGGTGACCTTAGACGGCCAGGATTTGCTTCTGGGATTGAAGGGAAACCGTTGATTGTTGCACGCCTTCACTTTGGTAGCCGCGTGGGGAAGGTCAGAATGGTGGCGCGGCATGGGGGACATGGTGAGACGTGTTTGGCATGGCGCGGTTGGTGTGGATGGCATATTTTTTCATTGGCACAGAGGTGCGGCTAGCATGGTTGGCGTGGTCGGTGTGGCTGGCATGATTTTCCATTGGCACAGAGGTGCAGCTAGCATGGTTGGCATGCTTTAGCGCGGTCGGTATGGCTGGCATGATTTTCCATTGGCACAGAGGTGCGGCTAGCATGGTTGGCATGCTTTGGCGCGGTAGGTGTGGATGGCATGATTTTCCATTGACACAGAGGTGCGGGTAGCATGGTTGGCATGCTTTGGCGCGGTTGGTGTGGCTGGCATGATTTGCTATTGGCACAGAGGTGCGGCTAGCATGGTTGGCATACTTTGGCGCGGTTGATGTGGCTGACATGATTTTCCATTGGCACAGAGGTGCGGCTAGCATGGTTGGCATGCTTTGGCGCGGTTGGTGTGGCTGGCATGATTTGCCATTGGCACAGAGGTGCAACTAGCATGGTTGGAATGCTTTGGCGCGGTTGGTGTGGCTGGCATGATTTTCCATTGGCACAGAGGTGCGGCTAGCATGGTTGGCATGATTTGGCGCCGTTGGTGTGGCTGGCATGATTTGCCATTGGAACAGAGGGGAATTTGGGTTTTGCTTGTTATAACCCTAATTTGAAAAAGGTACCCCGGTAATTATTTAGGGACACATTAAAGGCTTTTCAATAAATGTGCCTAGTAAATGTTTTATCACTTAAATGTTGTGACGTCACTGTATGCTAGGGTTTAGTATTTTACGATTTTAACCCTAAGCTAAAAACCACCATCAACATTAAGTCCCCTGCTTAGCTCGGAATAGGTGCCTTGTTGCGAGGTAAGCATCTGATGGTGATAGACAAGGACGGAGGTGTAAATTGTTGCAAAGATGGTTAGGAGAATCCGACTAACCTTTTCGAGTGGTAAAGAGAATTTAGGGTTCCCGTGTTGGCGGCCCTGCGTAAGTTGTACTGGGAATGCATACCGTGAAGTGGTGAGACGAAAGTTACCGGCTTGGTATGGTCGTACATCTCGAAGGAAAAGGGGGCGCGGTCTTGGAAGGTGACACAAGTATAAAACTTGGCTCGAGGGACCAAGAGGTGGCGTGGTCTTGATAAGGAAAACGTGCGTGGATGATAGGGTCACGTCAGTGGAGCAGCGGCTTGGTCTGGTGCGTCCATGGTTTGGCGCGGCTCGGTGAGGTGAGGCGTGCACGGACGGCTAGGCGTGGTGGGGACGCGGCAATGGAGCGAATGTCTTGGCCTGGTGCGACTATGACAAGGCGCGGTTTGGTGGGGTGAGACGTGCACAGATGTACAGGAGCGGTGAGGATGAAACATGGCACGGATTGCTTGGTAATTTATCTTCAAGGGCTTGGTTGCCTTTTTCCTTATTTGACTCGACTAGAAAGTTCTTCCTCTCTTCAACCAAAAACGTTACGCCCAAAAAAGAGGAAAAAAGTTACTCCTTCTTCTTTTGTTATGTTGCCGGTTTTGTTTCCGAAGTTCAGGAAGGGAAAACACGACCTAGTGTACCTCGAGCACGTTCTTCCACGCTTTCTCACCAACCATAATTATTTATTACAGCTAGGCATGAGGTTTAATTAGGACCTGATATCATGCCTTAACTCACGGCCGGTATAAAACTTTCCCTTTTGAGGTTGCGTCATCTTTCTGTTCATAAAAGATGATCTTGAATTCTACATTAGCATAGTTCGTCTTCGTCCATCCTCTTTACAGGTATCTCCTAATGTTTCCTTTTTATGTTATCCTCCTTCTTATGTGTATATAGATAGGATGGAACTTGATCACTTTCCTTGTTCTTTGTAGTGTATGATGGGGGCCTCCGGGGATAGCCATGTCTTTAATTCTTCGGAGAAGGACTTCGGATTTAGCGGAAACCAATCTTCTCCTCATGAGGATGCATTATCCAGAATTGAATCTCTGTTCCATGAAGCTAGTGAAATCATCAAGGACCTCCCTTCCATCTATCTCCATGAAGTGCAGGCGCGTGTTCGGACTTTCTTGGGTTCGGTGAACATGGAGGAGGGGCGAGAAAATGAGGAAGAACCTTGGTGTGTCGAGAAGTTCCAGTGCGGAAAAACCTTTCCTCGTTCCAGTTATAGGGTGGATCGAACTGTTTCTAGGTCGAAGCAATGGAAAATCGAGCATGTGAAGATTTCAGAGGAAAGCGCCATGGTTCTCGGTTATGATGCGGATGAATCAAAAAATCTTCTTCGAAGGGTAAATGAGAAAACCTTTGAGGGAGCGTCTGACGGGAATGAAATAACCTTTAGAGTCGACGCCAGAGGTGTCGTTGGTGATACTGGAGGGGTCATGGTGGCGTATGCCAAGCCGGTCTTCGAACCGAGTGCTGTTGATATTATGGTTGCTTCGGGATGGGATGTCTAGGTTTCTGCTGCTAACACCGTTGAATGGAATCCTTGTTGCCCAAGAGATTATTGGGGGAAGTGCTTGAAGATAGCCTTGACCAAGGAGACTCGTGTTCCATCCTTCATGGGCTAGTTCTTCCCTTTTTGTTATTCCTGTTAGCTACTTAGTTCCCCCTATTTTTTTCGTAAACTCATCTTTACCTTCTTCTTCATCAGTCAACATTGTGCTTTATATATTTATTTTTTTGAATAATTGAGTGAAGTATTTCTAGTTGTGGTATGATGTCTTTGCAATGGTTTTCTGGGTTAATTTGATGTATTTCTCTGATATCTGGAGAACTTGTTTGGAAAGAGATGTATTTATGCTCTCTTCTTTTTTTGACGGAAAAAGAAACTCTAGGGAAGAATACAAACGGTGTATTCATCTTGGGGGAATACAACTACTAAGAGGAATTGTTAAAGGAAATACTAAAGGGAGAGTGACTGGAAAAGTACATCATTTTAGGGATTGGAGGCCTTGAGCCATCGCGAGTGAACTATCACGCCTTCAGTTGTGTCTGTGTTGATGAGCTTGCAATATCCTCCTAAAAGGATGTCCGCCACCAGGTACATCTCGTCTTCTCTTCCATTGGGAGAATCAATTTGAATAGCCATTTTTACCGTCATCTTCCCAACTTGAAACGAGTTTACCTTAACCACTACATCTCCGATTGAAAACGGGTTCAGGCATGGTACAACCGTTCGAGTCTTGGCTTCATTGGTTTCGATGGAAGTTTCCAAGCTTTTTGCAAAGTGTTCAAATGGCCAGCACCCCATTCATATTTCTTGACAGCGTCCGTACCAGTAATCGCGTCGAGTCCCCATGACGGAATAGGAGAAGGAATGACTGGTTGTAGAGAAGGTCGCTCAGTCGGACTTATTTGCGTTTGAAATCCATGAGCTAGTGCCAACATGTCTTCTCCAGATGTATGGGTTCCTTTGATAGCTCGTCGATGCGATAACCAGTGGGATGATTTGTTGGAAATTCCTTCGGGCCTGGATGTCGGTAGAGGGTGCACATCTAATTTCGCTTTGTTGTCGAGTACCCATAAGTTCCCCAATATCATGTCGTGACCTAGTTCTTTGACAATGTGAAATTTGCTATGTGTTATAGCATCTTCCACCTTGATCTCGAGGTTGATGTATCCATGCGCGTTCAAAGCTTCTCTTCTCGGGATCTTAATCACAAATGGGGAATGGGTAGCTTCTTGTTTTGTAAATCCCGCTGCCTTTAGTGTCTTGAAAGTAATGATGTTGAGATCAGAGGCCGTGTCGATAAGTGTGTTGTCAAATTCAATACCTCTTAAACGGGACGTGGTCAGCAGTCCCCAGTTCCCCCCTTTGGTTCCGCTCGTTTGGAAAGCTTGGGACCCTAGTGTGGTTTCCGGGGAGAGAAAAAGTCGTTTGCCGGATATAATGCGATTGAGAGCTGCGAAAATATCCTGGCACTTCACCTTGGAAAGATAGAGAATTTCGCATACGTGTTGCATCATGGATTGTACAGTCTCATGAATGGAGTCCCCAGAGAACCCACAGTTTCTTATTGGGAGTGGGTCTCGATGTACTCCCTCGTATCCTAGTTGGAGTTCTCCCGCTTCTATCTTTTCTTTGAAAATATGCTTTAGTATATTTCAATCACTGGTCGGGTGGTAAATGAACCTGTGGTAATGGCAGTACTTGGGGGTCTCCATCTCAGCCTCAGTTGGTGGACGTCTGGGAGGTGGCAGTCTGATAACATCATCTTGAACCCATGCCTCTAGGAGGTCAATCACCTCCTCGATGGTAAACGGGAAATCGATGGTATTCCATTCGGTTTCATGATGATGCATGGGAGCTTTAGTGGCGGTCTTCCATGGCGGGGTTTCCCATTGCGGCGGTGCTTCACATTTTGGATGGTGGCCTATAGTTGGGGCCTTCCTTTTTCCTCTTTCGTTCACTATGTTCACGGAGGATGAGGCGTCTATTCCCGCGAGTTTCACGCGTGTCTTCGGTTCGAGTTGGCCTAGTTCTTTCCAGTAATGCTGGTGCTGTCGTTGTGGATCATCTAGCGGATTCATGGAGTTCGGATAATGTTTGGAAGCGCAAGTTTTCTAGCAAGGCGCGGTAAATAGGAACCATACCATTGATGCACGCGTTCACCAGCTGTTGCTCAGTCACGTTTGGGTCGTGACAATCGAGTGCTTGAACCATGAACCTTTTGACAAAATCATTCGGATGTTCGTTATCCCACTGGTACATTCTTCCGAGATCTGAGAAAGTAACTTGTTTAGACACGAAGAAGTACTTCCTGTAAAAACGCCGTAACCATGCCACTCCAGTTGGGAATACTGTTCGGCGGGATGCTGTTGTACCATGTATACGCCCTTCCGGTAAGTGATTTTGAGAACTCCCTTAGACAAAAACGTGATTATATTCATGTTCACCTAGGGATTCCAAGAAACGGGAGACATGCTCATGTGCATTCCCAGTACCATCGTACAGAGTGAATTGAGGAAAGGAGTACCCCCTTGGAAGAGGGATTCTTTGTATTTAGGATGGGTAAGGGGGTTGGTGTTGATGCATGTCCAGTTCATCATTCTTGATTAGTTTGCGGAGAAGTTGCTCCATACCTTCTCGCATGACGCAGTTGGACGGCTGATTTCTTTCCAATGGGATTCTGGCGCGAATTCCATTGTCCGCGGAGGCGTGTTCCACCGAGGTGCCAGTGTCGGGGCTGTTGGAGACGTTTCTAAATGGCTCTAGAGGACGCGACTTAGGTGGTAGCCGTTTTGTAAGGGTCTTGAGAAAGACGAGTACTTCCTTCTGTGTTGAAACCATATCCGTCTGGGCTCTGGCGAGAATTTCCTGTCGTTCCATCAAATCAGCGATGGTGACATAAGGACGGCTTCCTCTGGTCCCTCCGGTCTCTCGTCCCATCGGTAGGGTAGTTGGGACCTTAGTTGTAGTTGGAGGTTCCATGCTAGACGAAATATTAAGAGCCGCAGCGGCAGCTCTGGCTCTGGTGACTGGTGGCGTAACGCCCGAAGAGGTATTTTCGTTGCCGTGATTAGAGGGTTGTGCAGAGACATTAGAGGCGTCGGCAGCTCTGGCCCTGGTGATTGGCGGTGTTACGATCGAGGGAGTGCATTTGGAGTTACTGTGGTCAATAGGTGATGTAACGACATTATTGGGGGAGACGTTAACATCAGGGACATGTTTTGTGCTAGTATTCTCGGCAGCCACTTCAGACCTGAGTTCCACCATATTGGGGTTGACGCTCGGAAAATGAAATCAGGAGTTGGAGTTGATATTATAATCGATAGATCAATCCTCCCACTGTGGACCTGTGGTCGCCAATTATTTATAGGTGAAAATAGTTTCTGCTGATTTCGGTAATTGCGGGTGTGAGGGTGAGAAATAATTTAAACCCTAAATAATGTACTGCAAGGGAGTACTTTAGATTTGAGAGATCAATCTGTACAAGTCCGGCCTAAACCAAGAAATGGCCGTTCTAGACTTGCTTCGGTCACAAAGTGGAGGAGAAGGGTTGGTTTAGGGAGGGAAGCGAAAAGAGTGTTGAGTCCAGAATAATTCTGGAAGAGTAGTACTTGACTTGTATTAGAAGGTGAAAGATTCGAGAAAGCTAGCAAGAGCTGCCTTTCTGAGTGTGGTGTTTTCTCCTGACCAAGAATTTGTGTTCTGGTGGAAATAGGTAATCCTATTTATACAAGTCAAAAAAGAAACGTACTCTGGCCTCATAAGAAAAGAAAACGGATGAGTTAAATGGGAAGAGGTGGTAACGCTTGGTATTGATGGGATTTGATGGAATTTATGTCCCATAATGAAATAGCATTTTACCGTTGCTTCCTGCATTTACTAACCGTCTTATTCTTATTACACTATCTTGAAACGGGCATTTGCGTATGTCGCACGTTGTAGACCACCAAACCAATACCCTAATGAGCATCCCCAAGTTTGTGTTGATGTCTCCATTGTTTTTGGAAAACATGTAGCATGTTGTTGTGGCTTGGAAAGTCAAGATCGAAAAACTTGCTAGCCTGGTGACCTTCGACGGTCGAGATTTTGCATCTTGAGAGGAGGAGCGACCGTTGATCGTTGCACGCCTTCATTTTGGTAGCCGCCTAGTGAGGGCCAATGTGGTGGTGCGGCTAGGTTGGTATGTCGTTGTCATGGCATGGTTTGGCGTGGCCAAACTTAGGTATTCGGGCCAAATGTTACCATGTGTTATCGGGTAACCTTGGATGGCTAGGATTTGCTCCATGGATTGAAGGGCAACCGTTGATTGTTGCACGCCTTCATTTTGGTGGCCGCGTAGGGGAGGCCAGCAGGGTGGCGTGGCTAGGGCCAAGGCAATGGCGTTTGGCTTGGCGTGGTGTGACTAGCATAGCTAGGGCCAAGACAGAGTGTGCATTTGGCATGGCGCGGCTAGCTTGGTCTAGGTGAGGTTTTGGCTTGGCATGTGGGTCCAAGGGTTTTCCATGGGCGTATAGCATGGCTAGGGCCAAGGCAAGGGTGTTTGGCTTGGCATGTGGGGCCAATGGTTTTCCATGGGTGTATGGCATGGATAGCTTTGGCTAGGTATGTGACCAAGCTAGGGTTTTGGGCCAAAGGTCGTGTGGTGACCTTAGACGGCTAGGATTTGCTCTTGGGATCGAAGGGCAACCGTTGATTATTGCATGCCTTCACTTTGGTAGCCGCGTGGGGAAGGCCAGCATGGTGGCGCGGCATGGGGGGGCCATGGAGAGATGTGTTTGGCATGGCGCGACTAGCTTGGATAGGTTTGGTTTGGTTTGGCACGTGGGGCCAAGGGTTTGCCATGGGCGCATGGCATGACTAGGGCCAAGGTAGGGGCGTTTGGCTTGGCATGGCGTGACTAGCATAGCTAGGGCCAAGGCAGAGTGCGTTTGGCATGGCGCGGATAGTTTGGGCTAGGTGCGGTTTTGGCTTGGCATGTGGTGCCAAGGGTTTGCCATGGGCGCATGGCGTGGCTAGGGCTAAGGCAAGGGCATTTGGCTTGGAATGTGGGGCCAAGGGTTTGCCTTGGCATATGGCGTGGCTAGCTTTGGCTAGGTGCGTGACCAAGCTAGGGTTTTGGGCCAAAGGTCGTGAGGTGACCTTAGACATCCAGGATTTTCTCCTGGGATTGAAAGGCAACCGTTGATTTCTGCACGGCTTCACTTTGGTAGCCACATGGGGAAGGCCAGCATGGTGGCGCGGCATGGGGGGCCATGGTGAGACGTGTTTGGCATGACGCGGTTGGTGTGGATGGCATATTTTTCCATTGGCACAGAGGTGCGGCTAGCATGGTTGGCGTGCTTTGGCCCGGTCGATGTGGCTGGCATGATTTTCCATTGGCACAGAGGTGCGTCTAGCATGGTTGGCGTGCTTTGGCTTGATAGGTGTGGCTGGCATGATTTTCCATTGGCACAGAGGTGCGGCTATCATGGTTGGCGTGCTTTGGCGCGGTTGGTGTGGTTGTCATGATTTTCCATTGGCACAGAGGTGCAGCTAGCATGGTTGGCATGCTTTGGCGCGGTCGATGTGGATGGCATGATTTTCCATTGGCACAGAGGTGCGACTAGCATGGTTGGCGTGCTTTGGCGCGGTAGGTGTGGCTGGCATGATTTGACATTGGCACAGAGGTGTGGTTGGCATGCTTTGGCGCGGTTGGTGTGGCTGGCATGATTTTCCATTGGCATAGAGGTGCGGCTAGCATGGTTGGCATGATTTGGCGCGGTTGGTGTGGATGGCATGATTTTCCATTGGCACATAGGTGCGGCTAGCATGGTTGGCATGCTTTGGCGCGGTTGGTGTGGCTGGCATGATTTTCCATTGGCACAGAGGTGTAGCTAGCATGGTTGGCATGCTTTGGCGCGGTTGGTGTGGCTGGCATGATTTTCCATTGGCAGAGAGGCAATTAGGGTTTTGCTTGTTGTAACCATAATTTGAAAAAGGTACCCCGGTAATTATTTAGAGACACACTAAAAGGCTTTTCAATAAATGTGCCTAGTAAATGATTTATCATTTAAATGTTGTGACATCACTGTCTGCTAGGGTTTAGTGTTTTACGATTTTAACCCTACGCTAAAAACCACCATCAACACCAGTGCAATAAATGGAAATAATACTTGCCCCTCTTGGCAAAACCATAACATTATTAAAGACATTTTGTTTTATTTAAGTAATGTTGAGAGTTTGGTATGCAAACATACCATTAGGGAATGCAATGGACCAGCAGATGTGCTGGCTAAGCATGCTAGAAAATTTGGTATATATCCGACACTTGGTATAACAATCATCCAGACTTCTTAGTTAATAATATTTTGGAGTATATTATTGATGTAAGTGCTTCTATTATCTAATAAAACACCACTCTTCGTATCAAAAATTTTTTTTGTTAAAATGCGAGTTAATTTCTTCTTAAGTATTCCTCTGCGCTCTTAGCTAATATCCCGTTTGAAGATCATATGTATACAAAATATTCAAAGGATCTTTCTTATCCATCACGACACTTATACATTGCATATTGAGAATGTTGATAGAAATTTATTTGCGATCTTAAACTGTCAAATCTCTAATTGTGTCTAAGGGAGGACAGTGGAATTAGACTTTAATAAGTTTTGCCATGCCTATAAATGATCCTATGGTTCCCAACCTAACTTTGAAACTCCGGTCCCTAAGGGATCAGACTTACTTGGTGGATGAGCATCTGTTAGATATCGTTTTTTTCCTTCCTCTTTGTTGCATGTTCGGCAACCAGAAGCGAAGTTTTTCTGCTTCACAGAAAGGATATTATTTCCCCTTTCAGAAGTTGTTCTGAAATTTATTCCCAAACGCATTTTTAATTTTTTGACTTCATTTAGTTGGAATACTATTAAACGATTTGTTATTGTTTCTACTCAGGGACTTTAATTAGTTGTGATTGTTTCGTTAAATAGTACTCCAGGGCTACAAGATGAGAGTTCTCATTCAATATGAATGAGTTTGATCAAATTAGGTGCTACTATGGGATGAGGATACTCACCCATTCAGTTAAAGTCTTTTACACACTCTTTCGATTGAATAAGTGTCCAACAGTCGAGACTAAGAGACTGATCATCATCCGGTTGAGGAAAAAAACTCCTTGAGTGGCACATGTTCATCCTCCAACGATATTTTTAAGTTTTTTTATTTGTTTATTTCTTGGGTCCTATAGTAGTTTTATTATTAAAAAAATAAAAGATAAACTTGGGAGGCACAACCGCTTGGAGAGAATTTTTCTCTCCAACCGGCTAAACATCAGCTTCTTAGTCTCTCAACCAGTTTACTCACGGTCATAAATTCGCTCTTCAAGCTAGTCACTCACTCAATTTGACAGTGAATTAGTGTTTTTAACACTCATTCCATAGCCATTGCTATAAAAATCTTATCATGAGAACACAACTGAAAGAATGAATTACATATATATATATCTATCTTACAAAAACAAATGTGTTTTTCCCAATCCAACGGACATGAATTGAAAAAAAAATTCCCATCGATGGTTGTCATTGGTTCAAAAGTGGAGGAAAGTGAAAAAGATAAATTGTGGCTTAAAATGCATCCGTATTGGAAGCTCTCATACGACGTATGGTAATGTCTCACTTACATATCCTGTTTCACTTTTAATGCGCCTAATTAATCCCTCCTGGAAAGAAAAAAAACGCACACAACCTAAGTTCCATCGGTTTCAAATTCTCGGCAATCAATGGGATTTATGTTGAATATTTGTTTCTTCTTTGAAATCAAGAGTTCAATAGAATGAAATCTCTTAAACCTCATTAATTCACCCACATACGTTTCTTTTCATGATCTCGCGAACTTATAAATTCACATGCATCTAGAAGTTTGTCCAACAGATCGAAGAAGAACATGTATGACTCATTTGAGGTATTTCACTTTAGGGTTCTTATTTCTCTCTTAATGTTGTTTTTTTTCCTCTATCAAAAGGTAAACCCTAGATTTCTGATTCACAATTTTTTTTATGTAGCTATTGATTCACTAATGTCGGAATTACAACACCCATCCCCTGCAATCATTCATAATTTCATTCAATAGTGATAAATCCATTCATTGACCCTCAAGTTGTTGTTTTATTAGGTATTTTTCAAGAAATTTCTCTGATTGATCTTTTGATTGCAGATTTTTATTGGTGCACAACCTATAAAATCTAAAAGAATCATCCATCTTAGGTAAAGTTCAATTAAATTCTACTTAATTTGGATCGGTTTGTGATATTTTAGGTTAGGAATTGAATTGTTTTCTATTGAAACTCTTATGATCAATTGTGATTTGTTTCTCATAAGATGTAATATAGATTTATGTTATTATTATTCTTCAAATGTTATGATCGCCACCTGATGTGATTTGTAAACCAAGACATATTGATAAAACAACAAGCATCTGGTAAATTATATAAAGTGATGGAGAAATCATTTTCTTTGATTGTTGTGTTTGTCAGATTTAAATGACGCTGGTAGCAATACTATTGATGAAATGCCGTGGAACACTTTGATAATGATGCTTTCACCAAAGTCGTAGATGTTTTATATCATGTTTTGGATTTTAGAAGCACACCATTCATGTGCCTGCCACACTGGAACAAACTGAACACCATCCATTTTCCATGATAGTCCGATTAGTTAGTTTGTTTGTAAAGGTTGTAGGAGACTAAATAGGCTAGAAGCCAATATTTTGACATTTTTTCATTGGAAACCGAAAGCATAATCACGCATTCCTTCCATTGACATTTGTTCCTTTGGTGTGATTAGACAGATTAATAAATCATTTTTTACATTCACCATATTGTTTTGGTCATTGTTGCTTGCTTTTTTTTCTACATTCATAAGGATTAGTGTGATTCAAGTTCGTTGGTTGAGTAGACCAATTGGTTAGTTTGATTGTTAAGGGTGTAGTAAGACTAGATAGGTGTATATGATAAACACGCACTGACTAAAAAATGTAAATGAATCAATACTAGAATTTTTGTTAAGATGTAGTATTATAAGCACTTTTGAGTTTTTTCTTTTTATTCTTAATTGTCGTCTGTCTTACTGATGGGTATCCCATTTATATCCCATTTAATACGAGCTCTTCAAATGGGTTCCCAGATTTGCACCATCTCTTCCAAAACTTTTGCGGGAAGCACCTACAAACCTTTCAATTATATATGTAAGCTGAAGAAGGCAAATACCGCATCACCACGTTCGAATCTCTGGAAAGTGGAATGAATTTGACTTCATGAGGACATTAACCAGCTTGGATGTTATCATGATCGATAACAACATAAGTAACTTCCAACCCTTTAAGAAATGATCTAAAATTGCATGTTGAGTTGAGCTTTCTGTAGACATAGTTAAAACATGTGTGTTCACATATGGAAACAATATATATACAATACAGCTTCCTAACTTGATTTTTAAATAATCCATTCCTGGATCACGATGATGCATTCAAGAATTTAAATAAATATAAACTGCTAAGTGGCTCAAAACTATTGACGCTCAAACTGACCAAAGTAGATATCTGGTAGTTCAATCTTATCTGGATACGGGAAGCACACAAGTACATAGGTGTTGCGTATTAAAGGAACTCAAAATAAATCCTTCATATTTGAATAATGTCCAATGTGCATATGAAAGGAACGACTCATGTATAGCTAATCTAAGCCTTCATATTTTGGTGATAGGTTGTGTATCTTATGAGTGTGTGTATTCTATAAGATTCAATGACAACTGAGTAATGGATTATGAACTATCGGATTTACAAATTTTTAAATTTAATTGCGGAAGGTAACTGTATGGACCTTTACAATCAGTTGCAAATACATTTCCAAGGTATGCCAATTATTTTAGTTGTACTCTTTGTTTGACATAACACCATCAGTTCATCCTCCTAGATGTGGGCATCAAAGAAAGAACCAATACAGAGAAGAAGGTACAACGGATATATCTTGATTGAATCTCAGATTAAGTTTGATTTCTATAAAAAAGAAGAAGGTAGCTTCATGTTGCCAATCTGATTTAGGCCTCACAATTATTTGCCCTAAACACTGTTCTTAATTATATTTTTTTCTTTGAGATAATTTTAGGTTTCTTTACAGCTTTTGATTCGGTGAATGAAGCAGCATCATTCGATAATTTGCGTTTAAATAGTTTCTTCCTGTCATCACCGTCAAAAATATCACACAACTTTATTTCTTCGAACTTGATAACATGCCTTAATCTTCATGGATCTTGCACTTGAAATACAATATTTGAATTGGATACCTAAAATATTTGTTGAAATTTGAAGGGTGATTACAACTGCCATCTGAAAAAGAGATATGTTCAAAGCCAAAATGTTAACTCATGGTAACTTGGATTGATGTGTATTTATACGTATTCTTCATTTCTTTCTTTCTATTGTATTGAATTTCATGGAATTCCGTTTTAATCTTTGTTGGTGTTTCGGAAAATATAGGATGACTTAATATCAAATAGGAAAAATGTTATTACAAAATATGCGCATAGTCTGGTGCATGAGGCTGTAGTGACAGGGATTTTACTGGGCTAAAAAGAAAACTTAATATTCAAATACACAAAGACAAAATCTTTAATCAAACTGCAATAACTGAATAAAGCAAACAGCTGAATATGTAGTTTGAACTTTAAAGTACTCATTTGTGGTTTCTATTAATACTTTTTTTTTGTGTTTTTGATTTGTTGTGATAATTCAGCTCCATTTATTCATTATGGGTTCAATGCTAGCATGATGATGCTCATTTTCCTTAGTAAATGCAATGCTTTGTATTCATAATCAATGAATCAAATGATTTATTGGTCTAACCTATAAAAAGGGTTCTCTTAACTTTATAATAACAGAGTAGGATTTTCAGGAATTGCGATTATGTGTACGTCGGTTTCCTGAAACAAACCCGTAACCACCTTATCTAAAAGCATGTGATACTAAATTTTTAGGAAACACCAAAAGGTGATTAATAGATGCCCATTTATGCATGGGGTGAGCTAATTGATTTGTCTACCAAATATGCTTACTTGAAGGCTTGAATTTCGGGAAGTCCGAAAAAGTAAATGGTGAGTTGTGGAGAAGATTATCAAAGACAACGAAGGGTTTGTCCCTTCAAACCAAAGGGTCTGTGAATTTGGAAGTAGACAGTACCACATTTTTTTAATGGTATTCTCCATTTGTTTTTGTTGGTTGTTTGTTTATATATGTCGAATTAAATAATGTGATGTTGCATGTTTGCTTATTCATAGGTCTATATGGCTTTTGTTCATATGCGGAAGGTTATTTTATTGGTTATATACTCTGGAAGATGAGACAACGACGAAAGTTGAGTAGTTTGGTTGAGAGATAGTGAACAAGGTTAAAATTGATAATTGTGGTTTCTGTCTTCAGTTAGGTTTATATTCCCAATCTAAATCCCACCCAAAGGAATAAAATAGATAATCTCAGGTGTTGTGGTTTTTTCGTTTATATTTAATATGCTCAGCATTTTTCTTACAGATGAACATGGATTTTTCAATATGAGTTATTTTTATTTTTTTTGTAGATAGGGTTTTCATCTGTCCCATACTACATTTTGTTCATTATTTTCGCAAAGTTTCCCAAGTGAAGTAACACGGAGAACTTAGGTATTCCTATTTTTGGTCAAGCATGAAGAGAAACTTAACTATGGAGGGATGGTTTCATAAAATTGCTTAGTTGATATATTGATCAAAATAAATTTTGGGGAGATGCACCTTACAGGTAACAACAATTCCTTTTTTTGTTGAAGTACATATAGTTTTGTAACAAAACTTTTGTTATCTTTACTAGGTATCACTGGGGCCTTACGGACCCGGATCAACCTATGATTAGTATTATGTATCGGGTAGTCCTTAATATTCAACATAAGAAGTTCCGAGCAACAATTTATCTACATTTTTACCTGTCTAACATTGTATTTAAGATTTTGGGCCTTTAATGAAATCCATGAGCCTTTAATGAAATCCATGAGCATCATAATAAAATTGAACCCTTTAATGGAAGCTTATGGTTTCTACTCAGCCTAGACGATAGCCTATTTAGAACACACAAACCTCAAGATAGTCCATATAATTTGAATTAAGTATCTTATTGTTATGAGTGCAACCAAAGCAGTAGCTCGACATCTCTGAAAAGAAAAGGAAAGAAAAAAATCGAAAAGTACTGATTGGAAACAAATTTGAAAATGACTTCCGAAAAGTACATAATCTTAAAATAGTAGTTGTATAAGGGTATAGAAATCCATCAACTCACTTAAAGGCTCGTCCAAGTTCGAGATAAGTTGGTTGTCTTGGTCTATCCCCCGCAAAACTTCGTGCACCACCTTTTACTTGCACCATCTCCAAAATCCCAGCTTCATATGTGTATTAAATGGGAGCATAAATTAGTTCACGGTGAACCAACTGAGTGATTGCTCCCAACCTGTATATTTAGAGGTTACCAAATAAGACTAATCAGGTACGAATTCCTACTAAGATGAGATTGATCATGTCCCAAATCTCGATTAATCACAGCGGATCAGGGACGGAGCTTAGTGGAGGCCAGTGGTGGCTCCCGCCTCCCCTAAAAAATTTATAATCCATCAAAAGTCCTTTATAATTCCTATTATTTCTAAGAAAAAACTATTATTAGCCCCCCTAAACTTTTATTTTATTGATTAGCCCCTTGTATAAAATTTCTAGCTCCGTCCCTGCAGCGGATCCAATTGCTCCCATTCTCGATTATATCCTAGAATGTGAAGTACCCAAATTTAAACACTCCTGCAAGAAAAAAATTTATAATATAAATAACTATAATTATATTCAGAATGCCATTGAATTAGAATGATCTACACAACTAACAATTATCTTTCCAAAAATTCACAATCAACACTACCCACTGATTTCATGATTCATACTATTTTGACATGGGACACTTAATTAGTTTCTTTCGCATTTCGTCCAATGACTTGTTTTAGCACCAAGTACTTTGCTTCCATACATGGTGATAGATTATACTAAACAACACTGAACGCATAAAAATACTTCAAGAGCACAAAAAGAACACAAAGAGTCAATTAGTAAACATTTTAGCCAAGGGAGTACTCCCTCTTTAATATATCAAAGCCATTAAATTCCCACCTCATCAATAACGTATCCCATTAGACAAATCCATCAAACATTTTCTTATACACACATGTTCCTTTTTAAGACTCAAATAATTTCTTTTGCACACTACATCAAGTATATACCGTATAACAAAAATGTAGAATAAGCAATTCACCACACACTTAAAGACTAAGGCTATAAATATTTTAATTTCATCACACACAGAGGACTACAATACAATAGTTTACTATACAGTTCATATAAGTGATTCTGCACAATAATTGGTGCAAGAAATTGTTACCTACTTCATCTTAAATTCATGGTAGTAAGGTAACACGGTGTTTGTTAGTTATAGGGTCGTGAGTGAGTTCGTAGAATGTAAATCAAATCAAAATCATACGTGAAATTCAACATGTATAATCACCAAGAAAGTGAGTGACTAAAAAGTGGATTAACGGGGGAAACATCACTATGACATCGGTAAATATAATCACGGAAGGAAAGATGCAAAAAAGATTAGGGGTTAGGTGTTCTTCGAAACTTATACACCGTGTAAATAAATTATCATGCTTAAATTTCTTCTTCCTCCGAAAACAAAACCCAAACCCAAACAATCAACAATTCTCTCGAAGATTATAAAATCAAATTTATAGCCCGTAGAGATGCAAAATATAGTTTTTTGCGTGGATTATGGTAGGATTTGTATCTTCAGGTTTAGGATTGGTAACTCGAAAAAAATCTGGTCGAAGTGTTTTCAGAGAGGAAGAGGAGCACAGAGAAAGAGAATGTTTTCCGCAAAAATCTGGTCGTAAAGTTTTAGAGTTATCGACTAATATCAACGACCATGATCATCCATCGACGGCCTCGGAGAGCGGAGAGCACGACCCACCTAACAATACTGTGAGTTTCTCATGACTGGGAGTCCTTTTTATCCGTCTAATGACTACTCCATTCGGAAATTCCCGACCTTCAGATCGGGTCTATATTAAACGTGGTCCGTCTGATAGCTTTTGTCATCATGGAGACAAAGGCCATACCTTTTTGTATATCTGCTCATTTAATAGGTTGAAGATATATAAAAAGTCTACAATATATATTTTTTTTTTTTGTAATGATACATTAAAAAATAAAGAACATGCAATTGGGGGATATTTTTACTGTTCATTCCGGCATGGTTTTTCAATGTCGGAAATCCACCGACCATGCAATTAATTGTTTTTAGTATCCCCCGATTAATTGTACAAAATAAATTGAATTTAATTAATTTATCCAACTATTTTAAAAAGACTACAATTTGATTAATGAATCAGTTAATATTCGGCATTTTCTATTTTTCTTTTCTTGAATTTTTTTCTATAGGGGACAATCATCTAGTTTTGTTTTCCACCTTCCCCATAGTGGGATCAGTTCTTAAATTGATCAAGTGTTCCTTCAAAGTAAAATAGTTAGCCTCATTTGGCCACGACCCACATCCCATGCTCTAAGAAAATATAATTATATTAGGAAATGCAGACCCTACATTAAGATTAATCGTGATTAGGGACAAATTTTGGTGGAATTTTTTTTTAACGACCGTTTCTATACTAACACAAACATTGGTTTGTCAGATCACAGTTCCCCTGGAATATGTTAGAGTTAAGAAACGACACAATCAGGAAAACAAATGAACCCACAAATAGAAAGTGATAGAGATCAAAGGTCTAATCACTTAGAAGGTGCATTCTATCAGAAAGAAAAAAAAATAGAATGTGCATCAATAATGCTTATATCCCGCATTTTGAAAATAAATCTTTCGTGGGCAAGTTCAGGCCAAGTCTGGAATATCCCCGCATTACCGACAATCATCGGCATTTTCCAGTACAGCCCCTGGCTAGCTTAATTTCTAAGTAATAAAGAGTAGTAATGATGAATTATATTGAAAAAAGACGTCAAATGGGTAAGTGTCGTTAACACATTGGATGGAGTAAGTAAAAATTATTAAAAACTTGAGGAATCAGTCGATCATTCAATAACTTTGTTGGAGACAATTACAATACGATATTTTTGTGGATGTTTCTGTATCGATCTAACCATGTCTATGGTTAGATCTCTCTAGAGTCCAGACAAAAACAAAACTTAATAATAGATTCATGGTTCAGAAGGCTCCACTGTTTTTGGGTTTTCTTCACACAATGATTTCATGATCGAACTCTTGATTATCTCAGAATTGTTTTCCTCGTTTTCATTCTCAGCAAATGCCCACGCTAGGAAGATCTTGTACTAAAGATATTCAACATAAACTAAACTTTTGCAACCATGATACAACAATGGGTACAGTAACCTTAGATATAACTCATTACTGACAGAAGCTAAATTGGTTATCAACATGATTATTGTCACTGTCCATCAAGAAAATCTTGATCATAAGCATATGAGCCATAAGAGCTCATGTGCATAGATGTGCGTCGCTTGATCAAAATGCAATCTCCCAAGCAGTGGAGTGTCCGACATTCATGACAAAAATGAAATATTTAGATACTTCCAATTTCTATTGTATAAAATATTTAAGATAAAAAAGAGTTTCAGACCTCCAAAAGTACAATTTTTTGATAATATACGTGCGAAGAAGTCAAAACTATTTTCGGATATCTACCCTAGTTCCAGCATTCAGGAAGTATAGTTAAAACCCCAAAAAGAAAATTTAAAATCTACAATTACATTAAAGATGAGTGATCTCATTCATGCATGGGTGTGTCCTCCATAAATATCATCAAGAGACAATATGATAACTCCTAACAATTTTAGCCAGCTGAAGTGACAATAAGAGACACAAAAATGCCGCTTAGCTGCCAGCAAACCGTCTTTGTTAATTAATTACCGATGGAGGAATTGGGAAGAGAAGAGTTCTTTCATATCAAATTTTAGTTTTCCAGCTGCAACTTGATATGTCCTCGCCATTTTTTTCCTGATTGGGCAGTTTAAGATTAACTTTTCATATCAGTGATATTTATATCATTGAAACCTTACTATAAGTTGTTCAAGAGAAAAACAATCAAGAAAACAAAGAAGATCAAAATACACGGAAAAAAAAGGTGATGGTAATACTAAGTAGGGTTTGTACCTTGTTATTTCATAACCACGCAAGAGCTTAATACAGTTTTCAACTACACAACCAAACCAAGGAGGCATTCATGGGATCACATAGTCTTGGTTGGGAATACCGTGGGGACTTTGTGAAGCTTTTTCACAAATATTTGGGATTGCCACCACCTCAGTCCAATTAGTAAAATTCAAGTGAGAACCTGATTTTAGTTCAGTACTTGAGTGTAAATATCCAGCTGAGAATGGCTTTGCTGAAATAACCTTTTCAAGAGAACCGACAAATATTGATTTCCGACTCAAGCAGGTAGTTAAAACACCCAAGAAAACTTCCGTTGTTACCTGCATTAATATTTTAAAAATACTCATCTACAATTGACAATGAGAACGAAATGAAATCTCTAAATAGCTATGGTAGTTACGTTTGGGTTAGTTACCCTTGTACATAGACTTATATTCCATCTGAGGGATCTGAACCCATGCTCTACCAGTTGAGCTAAGATAGTAAGCAAAAAAAAATATCTAGTATAACCATAAACTTCTGCATATATAGTAGGACGTGAACATTTCAAATCCAATTTAGACTTCACGTGTTTAATTAATTAAAATGGAGTTCTTTATCTCAAATTTTCGAGGTTCTCTGTTTACTGATTACTCCTGCAATGAGATGGTTCATTTGCATACAACAATAAAACACATTTCACACTTTGTAAAGATTATTGAGAAGAACTTCACATGAACCTTGTAAATAGAATTGTTGGGTACTTGAATTTAAAATACAATCACCGTGTCTGTGAAAAAGGTCCTACGTCGTGCTGTTGAGTAAGACCATCACGCTTTCCAAATGTTTGCATTCAATATAGAGGGAAGTAAACAGAAATCCATAAACCCTAAGCATTGAAATGCAGTTTCTATGAACCATTCTGAAAATATATAACTAAAACATTTTACATGAGAGAACAATGGAAATGTGCATGTTCGGAAACTGAAGGTAGTCCTTGTTTCATTCTGACAATCCCTAAGGTGACGTCGTTGATCTCTTATTCGAAATTTGGTTAACAACTATACATGCAATCTTATGGCATTTAGGTGTTTGAAAGCCAACGGAAGAGAAAAAAAATAGAGCAGTGGTGTGAGATTCCCTTTACCTCTATATGTGTCTAGAGCTACAGCTGAATTCAGGTCCTGATCCCAACAAAGTAAACCATGTTTCACCTTTATAGGATGTAGTTGATTTTTTCCGTTTTTGCAAAGTAAGAATGTACAAAAATGAAGTTAGTTAAACTATGCAACTGAAACATATAAGATTTATTTTTTAAAGGAATCAATAAGATATCTCGTGAAATTTTTTATGGAAAAAGATACTGATAAAATCATAAATAAAGATACCCACCAGAAGAAAGAGATAAATAAATATGGTTAGGCATACGAATAAGAGGTCGTGACTGGTGAGATTAGATTCAGCACAATGTGTATATTACGATGACCGATATATTTGCCGATATTTGGAATTATTGGATAAATGATGGGCTACTAACAACAACTTCCATGCCTGCGGCCTAAACCAGGAAACAGAGAGAGAGGGAGATAGTTTATGGGGGGTTTTAGGGAAGAAGGATAGTGGTGAATTACCTCATTGTGAGCTATGGTGTCTGATTACCATTTGAGCCTAAAAATAGCCCCACGAAGAGGATTTGTAATCATAATTCTGAGTATCCTGCACCGAAAACCAATCACCTACATAAGAACCCAATAATAATCCCCACTAAGAGTGTTGAGTACTTAGAATTAAGGTTAGTACTGAAGTGGGAATCTGCATAACTCGATAATTAATCTCTCTTTGACACTACTTTTACCCCCATAATGCGATCGTGGACCAAACAACTTACACTGGCATATGATTAACTTTAGCAATTTTTTGAAGTGTTGTCAAAGAGGGGTGAGAATTTTCCAAGATATTGATAAATAACAGCAGCCAAACATCAACTGTAATAAGATATTCGTAATACTTGGTTAACTTAATAAATTGACATGAAGATATCTCTAGATTCAAAAGATATCTCCAAACCATTAGTTCACAAAGAGCAAATTAACAAAAAAAACTAAAGCTAACGAATACCTATTTAGATAATCTGAACTTTTAGATACTTGGTTTAATTTAGAAATTCCATAACTTTCCTACAGTATTCCAGAAACTCGGTAAATTTCGAAGCAAGAACAGGAAAGTAAAATACCTGTAATCTGTTAGGCTGTATCATCTCAGTGAAGGAATTCAATTAAAATTTTATGTAAATGACTATTACACTTGCAGCTTCATCCTTGCATTTAGTAGTATATATCTCCCATTGGCTATCAAGAATCCGCAAAAAAATTGCATCATGGGGTTTATGACTTTACAGAAGGTGTACTTCATCAGTTTCATCCTTGCAACGATGAAGAACCTCCTGTACAGTCATAACCTGACCTTCCCACCAGTTTCTGCCACCAACATTTGCCACTGAAGATATTGATGACTTTTTTCTTCCAGTGAAAGCAAGTACAAGAGTTTCTTCATCATTATTCTTTTGCGAACCATCCGTGTCATTGTCACCATTTAGGGAGGTTTCATCATAAAATACCAAGCCTTCAGAATTTTCTTATTCACATAAGGTCCACACGGTAAAGATCATCATCTATCTATCAGTTATTGCATTGATAAGACCTCATTCATAAACAATTTTTCCTTTTGACACGCTTCCTAAAATTTATTCGGTTTGATTCGGGTGATACACACACAATCGTGGCCATATCAGAAGGTTTGCCAAGTTCAGCTACAATGGGATGAACTGCGAGAGGAGTATACAAAAACATGAGAAGAATTTACAATAAATTGAAGCTACAAAGTCGAACATAGAAAAGGAAGACAAAAAGGCTTCCACAATAACATGATTGGTCGTGGAAAGCTCAAAAGTTGAAGCTTGGATCAGCAATTCAGGAACCATTAATAAAACCAAACCCCAACACTACAACCACTGGCACCATCATACAACTAAAACCTCACGTGTTTGTGGTGATGTTTCAATGATGTGTTGTTGTTGATTTAAGCGGTGATCATGGTGGTGATCTACAACTGTTTGTATAATATTGGTGGTGGAGGTGGAGTAGTACTAAAAACAAAAGAGTGAAACACTAGAACTGTGCGACATATTCAGTGGTGGCAAGGAATTCCTTCACATCTTTCATTTCTAGATATTCACAACCTTAAGTTTTGTTCCATTACACCCTATATGTTTCAAATGGAATCAGACAAATACCTGCTCCGGGTGCTCTCACGATTAATAGAAGCAGAATACTACTGATCCCAAGCAGCATATAAGTGTGTTTCATCTTGCAATAACACAAAATAGATACATGAGCATGGTAAGATTAATTTTGTTGTTGCAGTTCCTCAGCCACAAAAGCAGATCAATTCAAACACACCCCAGAAATCAAAATCACAACTTTTCGCACATCAAAACCTAAGCCTCTCAAAATCCTCAACTTTTGATCTCCAAAATTATGTGAACTGTAACTACGAATCAATAAAACATTACTAAAAGTAACAAAAAAATAAAATAAATAATCTAACTTCCAATATAAAGAGTGAATCTTCAACCAAAAGTCAGAGAAGATTCCCACCAAAATTTGAAACAAAAAAGATTCAAAAGTAGTAAAACTTCTCCACCAACAACATTTGAGAATTTTAACCGAAAAAATTCAAAATCCAAATTAGGAATTTAACATTACTGATAAAATACTGATTTAACTCTATCATGGTTAAATTACATTAAAAACAAAAGTTAGCAAAACCAACCTGGAAAAGGACATCTAAGAAGTTTGATAGTCTTAAGAGCCAACTTGTCCAAAACGGTCTTGGGTACACGGTGTTTAAGCGAATCTATTGACATATCAACCTGTAAGTCTCCCATGGCTAACAAAAAGAGCAATTGCATGAATCAATTAGGTGAAAAGAGACGGAAATGAGAATTTCTAGTAAACATAAATTATCAAGAAATCCTGGACAATTAATTATGAAAATCCAAGTCAGAATCAACAATAATTTTCATAGGCTTTAATCAGATAAAGAAGGTTGATAAGATTAATAAATAAGAAGTCTGATTCCACTATGCTGAAAGAGGTGTATAAGAACCGCATGAACTCAGTGATCCTACATCGTCCATTTCTATATCTTATAACCCAAGAAGTCTTGATATAACATGGGGCTTCTCCATAAAAACCTTCATTTTTTTTATTATCATCATAGTTTGTTGTAAAAGTTGCACCAGAATAACATTTAAAATAAAATTATTGTTCAAAATCTAGATATTGTTCTTATTATTTTCTTCATCCTAATCCACAAACTTCATTAAGATTAATTTAAAAGTAGACCAATTAAGAACAATGGGGTAAACAACAATAATGGTAGACATGATCGAAAAATAACTGAAAGAATAATCCCAAATAGAACTATTGATACAACACATATCGACTTAAGTAAAACTACAAATTGCAAATGAATTGAAGGCGATACTGACCAAGTATAACCATTACAGTCCCTTCTTCCTTGTAAGAAGGTTGTATGGACAGCAAAAAATTAACCTCGACACTAAGAAATTAGAATCTACCTTGCATAGTCGTGTTTGTTTACATGAAATTAGTCATAAAATCCTTCACCGACGATACTTCCTTCACTTTAACTGGCTCATGGTCCTTCAGCTTTAAGCAAACACATCATATGATCCCATCTGCCCCAATTCAAAGGATTTAGATTAGATCTAAAATCAGAGAAGAGACTGCAACCTTTTATAGTTAAAGAACAACATCTCTCAAAACTAATCCAGACCCGTTTCGTCATAACCCATCACCATCATCAACGACAACAGCTACTTGTTCTTCCAACTGTAATCTCAACAATAACATCCAGTAAAGATTAGCAAGCCGTAGCAGGTTTGACATACTCATAATTAAAATACCAAAACACCAATTTCTAAGGAATCATTGAATAATAACAATTCCCATGAAAATATGCATCCTTCATCATCTGTAATTGACAACGCCATCTTACATTCTTTCAACCATTCTCTCAAACATGTTGTATACACAATGTATGCTAAACACACACACAAAAAAAACTCAACTTAAGATTATCTCTACACACCTCTTCTTCCCCTGCAAATCGAACACACTAATCAACACCAAAATCTACTAATAACACAATACATGCATAGTATTTCAAAACCAAAACATGATTAGGAAAAGAAAAAGCCAGTATTGGATTTAGATAGAAAAAGAAAATTCAGATAGTAAATTTGCTTAGCTACGTCAGATTCAGATTTGAAGATGATGTTGTGGTTCATTGCATCTTGGTTGTTGTTATGATTGTTCGTAATTAAGAAGAAAAAATATAAATCAATAGAAAATTAATCATGGAAAGGAATAAAATTGACCTTGAATTGGAGAAAAACCAAAGCCTCTACTTTGTATTGGTTTCAGCACAACAATGGCTGAGACAAAGGGGTTAAACAAAAAATTAAACAGAACCCCTAATCAAAACCTATCAAAAACAAATACAAAATTGAGATATAAACCACTTCAAGCCCTAAATTTAGATTTGCTAAAACACAGAGGATGATTAAGCCGGGCTTAAACGATTTCTCCACCGATCTATAGATTTTTTGCGCGAGAGAAAAAACTGAATCACTGGCGAAGAAAAAAAAAAGAAAAAGAAGTAACCCATTCTGGTGTGCTACCATTCTGAGCAGGAAGAAAATTGAAATCTGTGATGCATCGATGACAGGTAAGGAGAAGGAGAGACGGCTACATATTCTCAGTGTTTTTCTATACAATACAACTTTAATAATTCGAACAGACAGACGGATCTATCTCTTAAACATCGCAATGATCTCCAAATAGATAACAAATTCGTATGAATTGTGAAACCCGTGTGTCCTTAATATCCGTCTAATGACTCCTCCATCCGGAACATCCCGACCTTCAGATCGGGTCTACATTAAACGTCGTCCATCTGATAGCTTTAGTCATCATGGACATAAACCTCATACCTTTTTATAACAATGATTATGGACAATAAGTTTTCCGAATAATGGACTAACCCAACCACTTCACGGTGCAGCATCTGTGGTTATAACACTAAAAACGTCCAAGCATATTGACCCTCAATAGAAAGAACCATCTGACAAAGAAATGCAGTAATAGTATGATATACATGTATTATGTATTAGTATAGTCTAATTAAAAAATAGCTCTAGGTTGGATAATAAAATATCATAAGGCATTTTCTTTGCTTTCATGCATGTCATTTCAACTTTTCAAATTTCTTATATAGGTAGGTTCAATGAAGCTCTTACAACTACGGAGTAACGCCTAAATGGATCAGTAGCCGAGGTAAGCACTAATACTTTGTCTCAACATTTTGTGGCATGGTAATAAATTCTTCATGATGTTATCTAGATGAAATAAACAGTGCTAGAGTCCATTGTGGCATTGTCTCAGTGGTCACAAAGTTTTAAATAAATGATATCATTATTTCGTAACATAATACTCAGTATCATTCGTTGAAGAATACTCAAGATTGTTGAATAAACCATGCTAATTGAGATGATTGGTGATGTACAATTAATTATCATAATACTGATTTGTTTATCGGATATATAAGGTCAAATGGATGGTTTATTCCCGTTTTCGTAGTCTTAGTCTCACTGCAAAATACTTTTGGTTTTTTTTTTCCGATAACCTGATGTATGTGTTAACGAGTAGGGAGCTTAAAATTTTGGTTTTGCTCTCAGCAAAAATAATATAAAAGGAAAATTCAAAAACTTTGAAGTCCGTCCGTCTTGTTTTTTTTTTATCATCCATATCCACTTATGAGTGGTTAATAGCTCAAAAGAAAAATTTGTAAGCTTTTGGTTTGCAATGGTTAGGTTTTTCCGTGAAAAATTACGGCTTCACATAACTGATAAGGATGACAATTTTTCACCTTTTATCAACAGGTGTTTGGAATGGCATATTTTCAGGTACCGAGGTTCACTGAGAAGCCTCATTACCGTGGCGCAGGGATGTCATTCCGGCAATCATATTTTAGCCTTATGCTGATAAACACCTTCTACCTGTAAGAGTTGAATCATTTACCAACAAACAGAAATTGTAATCTCATACCCTTCTTGATTGGGTGCATATGGCCACAGTGCATAAGGTCAGTTTGTGTGAGATGTTTTAGATATCAGTATCAATTGCAGTTAGTAAATCCATGACTCTTTGTGTATGTGTAATCTTCATGAAGTCTTCTTTTTTTTGTTACCAATTCATCACAATTAGTCCACAGTTAAGGTTTAAATATAGTACATTAGATATGGTTCTCACTACAAATAGTTTCTATGCATGAATTACTCTCTTAGTTTGGTTTAGCTTTTCTTAATTTCTTATTTTGTACATTGTACTGTTGTTTTCTTATACGGTAATCCGAATTGGAAGATTATATACGAACAATTAATTTACTTCCTAGAATGAAACCTTGAAAAAATTGGAAACTCCTAAAATTTAATAAGAAACATTTTTCTAAAATTAATTACATTCAAAACAAAATTAAAATTGAAGTAATTTTTTTTGTTTTTTCCAAAATTTAAAAGATTTTTATCACCTTTTACAGAAACTTAGAATACAACAAAACATTGAGTTGACTTCCCCAACCAATAACGATATGAGCATAGAAAAATCTTAGGCATATATTTACACCCGGGCCGTTACGGCACGGGTCATATCCTAGTATAGATATACATAATGATAAGAAATCGAGAGGAGGAAGAAGAAGAAAAAAGAAAGGGGAAAAAAGAAATTAAAATTTGGAGGTGGTCAGGTTCGACCCTCTAACCTTTACCTCGATTTTTACTAAAACACACTCAAGAATTAAAATATTTCCAACCTCCGTGTCCTTTTTTTTTTGTCCACTAAATTTATGCGATTATCCTTGATTTTTCATCTTATCTACGAAAATTTCTAAAAGAAAAGAAAAATGAATTTACACCTGCGTCCTTTTTGAGGAGCATTTTAGGATTTTCATTAATAGACAGACACCAAATCCAATCTTTTTTTGTGTCAAATTGAAAAAAAAACAAGTCATGCTTTAATTGACACAAAGTCACGATATATAGAGTCCTCACTCGTTTCACTCGGTCGGCCTAATAAAATTTATCGAATTCTTACGTGTGATTTATTAGACATGTTATGTTTAAGTTGACTTGACGATTATGCCTTAAAAGATATAGTTTACATCATCGAACATCTTTATCCATAGTTTTTTTCTGATCATAAAAAAAAAACATCTTTATCCAAATGTCTCTTTTTTTTTAAGGGTCACTTCAATAAAATGGATCAATTTTTTAAAAATAATTTTAAGTCAAAGACCATTTGAGTAAGAGAGAGTGATGGGAGGGCCTAACACTTAATTCTCAACTCTTCTAGTGCATCCTACCCGACATAAGGTACATATAGATATAGCAAAAGCTAACGGGTAAAAGCTAACGGGAAATCAGTCACATCACAACTACTCCTAAAAATACTAGACTACCTATTTTTATTTTATTTTATCACAAAATTAATCATTTATCAATATAAAATTACATACTTTAGGTTAGAAACCTAGCGAAAAGCTGGGCACCAATACCTTTTTGAATAGCGATACTTAATCTATGAAAAATAAAGCTACCAACACCACTACTAGCATCATTACTAACTAAGAAGTTCTTCAAACGCTTAAGAAAACATAAAGTATCCTCACCTAGTTCCCCTAAGGTAGAGAAAGCTAAAACACCAAGACCATATCCGAGTGAAACACACTTATCTAAGTATTTAGTGCGTTTTCGAGCAATAACATTGGAAATGTATTTGCCCGGAACAAAGGAGAGAATGCCATCACCTGTGAAAGGAGAAACCCCTGTAACATCCATGCAGACATCCTTAACATTTTCCCAGTTAAGGACGAGGATATCAGCCGGCCTTAGATCTTTGTCGTCATCTGTCAGAAGCCCAAGAGAAACTTCCTTGCGCGCAGGTACACTAGCTTTGTAACAAATGTCAGTAACTATATCACGTACAAAGTCATGTCAAAACTTATACCCAACATCCTTAGCACAGTGAAGTGTATGATCTCCATATATATCCATAGGCTTGTTACATCTAGAGCATGAACCATTCTCAAAAAACAAAGGGATACCCAATCGGTAGTAAAGGATAGCTCTGAAATGTCTCGGCCCGAGGCATTGATTAAGCCCACTAATAGGAATTGCCAATAAATAATCTTTAGCATGCTTAACTTGGTTACACTGCCATAAAATGGAATCTCTAGCAGACATAGAAAACTGGCCTGAGATCTTCTACTTAATTGCATAAAAGTAAGTAACTACCAAGGAATGCATAGAGGGTGGGGGGGAGTATCGTCAACACAACAAGAAGAAGGTAATCCACATACCTGAATAAAATTCTGTAGAGCCAACTGATAAGCATGACCTTTGTTTGTTGGGAAAAGGTCACCAAGGATCGCCTTTTGCACAGAAGCCGTTTGACACTGAGATGCAATGTAACAGTAGGCTTGGGCATCTGCCATATGCCAAAGCCACCATCATTGATAGGCCAGGTAGCTAATATCTGCTGTAAAGGCCCAAATCCTGGGCCATCACCGGTAATAAGGAGCCTCAAGTACTTGAGCAAATGGTCGTCAAAGACCTCAGTAGATTGCTGAATGGAAGCAGGATTCGTAGTACGCAATGCAAACTATAATCTAGAAACACCCGTACAATTGCGAAGTAATAACATCTCGCTTTGAGGATCCTTGAGATTTTTGATGGCGGTCATAAGTTGAACAGTCTTGTTCACTCGACTCAGCAGCATATTAGTAATAAAGTTCAAATCCAAACTCACAGGACCACCCAAAACTTTAACACCATTAGACGGTCTACCAATGTCAGGCGGGAAAACACCATCATCAATACTTCTGGGATCAGTGGAAGGCCAAAAGACTTTCGTTTTATTTACATTGAGATGTAAACCTCTACTTGGGCCTTCAGTTTCAATAATGCACAGAGCCTTAGCCACCTCAAGTGTATCACCAATGATTGTAAAAACTGCAAATACAGCATGATTCACTCTCTTTTTATTCGAATCTATCTTGCTAAGTGGTTTGTCTCTTAAATACATCTTTTCAAAAACGAAACTAGCAAGAGCAACTACAGAAGGCGCTTTTGAAAGCAAAACTAAAATGTGGTTTAATTGGAGGTCAAGAACTTATAGAGTTTTAAAATAGAGAAGTAGAAGAAACGTGTAGTTTTCTAATCCATTTTTATTTTATTTTTTGTTATAGGGAAAGCCAAAAAGCTTAGGATAAAAGCTGACTTTGGTCGAATCGAATTGACTTTTGTTCAAGATGGGGGAAAATATAATATCTTAACTTTTCTTCTTGTCTACGATGAATGTCTGATAGACCGATACTACTCATCTCTGTATTTGATGTTGTGTGTAACTGTAAGACTAATCTTCAATAAAACCATCGGCTCCAACTTCTTTTTTACCATCGAGCAATAACAATAAATTCACAAAATCTATAATACAAAACAGAATAGGTTTTTGAGCTTGGACGGTTGGATAACATTTTGAGAGACAAACGTTGCATCCGACCATCCCAGTCTCATCCCAGCGAAAGACATCTGACAGTCGTCGTTTCTGTAACCCCTTCCATTATGAATCAAAATTTATTAATCTTTAATTATTGTATCACCTCTTAACTCAAGATATTCAAAGAAATATTAAATGAAATCATAATATATAATACATGCATTAAATGGATTTATTGGTGGCATGATGAATCTAATGGGAAATGAGATTTATTTGTTTATTTTCATTCATAACTCATAAGTGAGATATGCATACACACTATCACTTAAATGATTTTGTGTTCGTTTTTGGATAATGTATATGAATAATTTTACAATGTACTTATAGACATTATTTTCATTTATAACAAAATATAAAACTATCTTACAAAGGAACACGATTTAATTTGAAGTCCGGATTTATTTATTTTTTACACCAGTCAGATATCATATCAAAATACTGTCGTTACGGCACGAGTTTTCTCTAGATATTTATTAGAACTCTCTGTTAACCTCATGCCATGCCGTTACGGCACGGGTTATTTCTAGTTTATAAACAAGACGACCATGTACTTGGCAAAACTTTTGGAACTGATGCGCAATAAAAATGGTAGATGATTATATACGTGTGCAGGGATCAACAAGAAATTATGGGTACATAATTAGCTGATGACTAGTTATATAAAAGAAAAATGATTTAGTTTAGTGAGAAAGTTTAATTTTTGTTGAAAATAATATGCGGTTTCGGTTTCTCGGAAATCCTATTCATGCAACAAACACAATAATAATAAGAAGAGAGTTAGAAAACTTATCGGATTGGTGATCTAGGCGAGGATCACTCTTTCCTTAATGACTAATACGTCCCCGCATACGGTGCTAGCGGTTCTCCGGACATAGCCTTCCAAGATACAACGATCACGCCTTATATTAAGTAGCACTACAATACTTTTAGGCCAGCGAATTGACGAATTACTGCGCTCTTAGACACGACTCAAACTTTATGAAATAAACTTGTAAAAACTCTTCTAACTTCTTAAGAAAAAATCATACAAAAAAACTCTAAGAGATGGGATTATATAGAGTCAATAGTGACTCTACAAGGTGTCATTTCACCAATAGGTGACTCACCATGGCCATTGGTGACACTCCATAACACATATTCATGACTAGGTGTCTTATGGTGAAAGGGCATAACCCAAAAACATCTCTTGGAGTTAAATATTTGAAAATCAATTTTTACTCATACATAATTTTGATCCAAAATTCCAACAATCCCCCACATGAGTAAAAATACTGACTCAACAAAACTTACAAACTTTTAAGAGCACAAGCAGAAAATATAATGCATCGGTAAATGGTAGATTTTGGCTTTGAACCAAACCTAGTGAAAATTTACCGGACTCACTAGCCAATCAGTGGACGCGATGTCGTTGAACTGTCATCCGTTGATGTAAATCGATACAATAAATCTCACACATTATATCTCCTTATAATCGTCAAATTCTTGGTTGTGTTCATTTCGGCCCTGAACGTTCTTGGAATTCTATGAGTGCTCTAAATTAACCTAGCCTTTAAAGTTATCATAGAAGCGGCCCCACTTCTCACTCATATAGGTGATCTCCTATTTGAAAGTATCCTTCCATACTTTTCTTATTTGGACTATGCTATAGCAATAATTAAGAGAAAATCTCAACCTCTTACGTGACAGGCAACACTGACTCTTAACATATGAATGGGAAAGAGAAAATATCTTTCAGTGTTATCTGGCTAGTTCGTCACAACTTAGTTTGCACTTTTGAACCTAGACCATGGGATCTCCAATCGCTTAGGTTGGGTTACCGCTGCAACTTACTCTTTATTAAGGCTATAAGCCCATTCCCCTCGATGATGCAATTATAAGCTCTCTCTAGAACTTGTATCCTATGTCTACTAGATACAATTCTCGAACACTATTTCTTTTAGATGTGAGCAATTTGAGAGCAATTGCTTTATGGCATTACGTTGACCTCATATGTATTGGAACGTACCACAACACCATTTTAGGCACCCCACATTTTGATAAATTTATCATTATAACACTTACGTTATATAACAACCACCCCCACAATCGTGTGGATTACAGTGCACTGGTTTAAATATTCATCATTTACCTTTCTCCTTAGCATGGTGCCAAATTAAAATTCCAATTCTCATTTTACACCAATTTATGAGAAATTAGATTCCATTTTCTCAAAGGATTTCCACTGATCACTGAGCGACGAATCCCTGACCCCCACGGTTGGAAGGTACTGAATTGCTCTATTTGTCATGGAACCAAAGGAAAACAAAAAATATTTGATTCTTCCAAGTATGGCATGGAGAAAATCAATCACAAATAATTACCATATTGATGTTCTTATGTCACTGTCTTAAGGCATCACACAAGAAAGTTCTTGTACTGCCAGAAACCAATGATCGATAGACATCTGTTTAAGAATATACCTTCTTCTGCGAGGGTATAATTTCTCTTTCTGTACCCCAAGGTCCATCCATGCCATCCATTAAACTAAAAAGGGATTCCAATCGCCAATGGCATTATTTCTCTTTCTCTTTTTGTTTTTGTTTTGATCACAATCAGTATTAAAGCCACACTTTACTACCCACTATCTGGATCATGACAAATAAATTTACCTTTGACTCACAACCTTGATCATAATAGTTGTGTCCTAAGTTACGTACTTAAATGGGTATGAACTTTGTGAAGGAAACAAGATCACCAAGATCAAAGAGAAGAAGATAAATAAGAGAGAAAACAGAGAATGATCTTATCATCCACCATGTGAACCAATCCATATACAGATTCCTTTGTGTCTGTACGAAGAGACACCATCGTATGAATTCCAAATTACAGCCAAATGAAATTTGAGTCTCATTTCTCTGCCTTTTCCATCCACTGAAAATACCAAAAATTATGTTATGCCTTACATCATCAAAAGATTTTCCATGACCATCGAGGCTCTACTGAGATATTCCATAATCCTATCCGGATCATGACAAATAAAATTTACCTTTGACTCACAACCTTGATCATAATAGTTGTGTCCTAAGTTACGAAACAAGATCACCAAATAATCTTCCATAACATCTGTACGAAGATACACCATCGTATGAATTCCAAATAGTTTGGACCAATAATCGAAGATCGAGGCTCTACCGAGCCAGTCGGAGAATTTCTGAATACTTTGCGAAGGATCACCAAGACCCAAATAATCTTCCATAACACGACCAATAATCAAAAGATTTTACCAAGAACTCAATGAGATACAAACGATTGGTATGCCAATTGGGGGTGTCCTGTCCGACAAATTCAAACCAGAAAGTAAGGTCAAATATATACATGACTTTCATTTTTACAGTCAAAAGATGCCTACAATATAATCACGACTGTTCATTCATGATATGCATCTTTCATGACCATAATTCAGTTTAAGGAAACGGTTACTTAAACCCACATTAAGCCATGTTGATTTGATCTCATAGAAGAAGGCTAGAGGTTTAACTAATAGCAAAATCATACTGAAGTCAAAATCAAACATTTGTTAAAGTAAAACTTCTTATTGATAATATGCAAACAAATATGTCTACACAGAGAAGCAAATAAGCATCGACGAGACATATGTATCATATAGACAGACTAACAGTCATGTAGACCACTAACAATTTTTGTTAAAGGGAGAGCAAAAAAGGATCCGATGAGAGCGAAAATCATAGTCAACTCGCTAGTTATGACCTAGTTAATATATTTCACCAACTCAGACCAGACTACCCCTAATTCAAACACCCACACACATAACTCGTACCATCTCCTAAAACAGCGTCACCACCGCGAACTCCACTGCCAATGGGTTTTGGTCGTCAAAAACACAACTTGATTCATTAGTGTTTGTTAAATTTTATGTAATATAATAACTTGATTAAATTCTCATATCGATCCTTCTCTAACCAATTTATCTTCGTCTGAAATTGAACAAGAAACGGATGATAAATAGTTATCCATCAAACAAAAGGAGAGCTTTTGCCAAATCTCCGCACTTGGAAATATATTGTTAATATTAATAAGAGGAGATAGTCAAGTATCAGTGGATTAGTTGTTTGTTTACGCAGATGATCTATGAGGCAAGTATCATTCGATTCAAATAAATCCCCTGAAATTGGAAAAAAAAATCGGGACATCAATTCATCTTCTAATCAATTTGAGTTTCTTTTGATACTGTAAATTAAGCACATTTTCTGTGTATAATTTGGGTTAAATAGCAAATTTGATTATCTTTATTTAGTTGGTAGCTTGATAAGAGATGGATTTAGGAAAGATGGTGGAAGCCATGGAGGAAGAATAATAATTAAGTAGATGAAGAGATTTTATTAGAAAAGTTGGAAAACTGAATTCTAGATCCAATCACGTTGATGCCTCAAATGATTAGCAGTGAACGAATGTTCCATTTTTGTCCAGATGTTTATAAAAACAAAAATATTTGTTTCGGTAAGAAGAGAGTTATTATCACTGAGTGAAATATATGCTAATGGTGGTGAGTGTTAAAGATAGGGTAGACGTGTGATTGTGTTAGTGGCCGTGTTGTAAATAGTTTGGTGGTGGTGCGGCGGAAAGATGGTTACTGCGGGAGAAAGATGAACATTTTGGGGTAAAATGTGTATCATCAAGTGTACTAAACAGGGGTAGTCTAGTCCTAATTTGAAAAATATATTGATTAGGTCATAATCAACGAGTTGACTACGATTTTCGCTCTCCACGAATCGTTTTTTACTCTCCCTTTAACAAAAATCCCATTAAGATAGGATGGCGCATTAGTCAAATCAAACATTCAAAGTGTAAATGAACATCCACCGTCCCAAATTTACCAGTGATACTTTTATAGGTATCATATCCTATACATGCATTTCAGAGATTTAATATTCTCAAGCATACTGTACGTTATAACATGTTGTAGTGTCAACATTAATAACTACCCAAATTGTTCAAGATAATAAAGTAAGTCTTTATGTCACAAGTAGAAATAGAAAGCATGCCCAAACAATACTCTAAGAAACCGAAATGCAAAGAACAGTATTAGTCTTTAAGATTGTTGAAAATAATATGCGGTTTCGGTTTCTCGGAAACCCTGTTCATGCAACAAACACAATAATAAGAAGAAGAGAGTTAGAAAACTTATCGGATTGGTTGATCGAGGTGAGATCACTCTTTCCTTAAAGACTAATACATCCCCGCATACGGTGCTAACGGTTCTCCGGACGTAGCCTTCCAAGATACAACGATCACGCCTTATAGTAAGTAGCGCTACAATACTTTTAGGCCAGTGAATTGACGAATTACTGTGCTCTTAGACACGACTCAAACTCTATGAAATAAACTTGTAAAAACTCTTCTAACTTCTTAAGAAAAACTCATACAAAACAACTCTAAGAGATGGGCTTATATAGAGTCAATAGTGACTCTACAATGTGTCATTTCACCAATAGGTGACTCACCATGGTCATTGGTGACTTTCCATAACACATATTCATGACTAGGTGTCTTATGGTGAAAGGGCATAACCCAAACACATCTCTTGGAGTTAAATATTTGAAAATCAATTTTTACTCGTACATAATTTTGACCCAAAATTCCAACAATTTTTGGGATCGATATATTCATCTCAGGATATGCCTGGGCATCGTAATGCACTGTATTATGATCCTCTAATCTTATTTAGTACAACCCGTCTTTAGAAATAACAGATAGAGGCACTGTATAATTGGGACCCTAAAATGAATAAGCAGAACTTCCCCAAAGAATAGTCTGCTGATTAACTTTCCATGTACATAGCTTTCATATTTGATGATCTGAACCATGCATAAGAAATTATATCATCTAACAAAAAAACTCTTGAATGAGAATTAGAAATTAGAGTTTTGTGAATTAAAACCATCGTTCAAATATATCAGAAGGGAACCAAAAAAAAATTTAGCTTGATCTCCATCGTTATCGGAGGTGAGTTTCGTACAAAGTGGGTTTCTAACATGACTTGTTTGATATCCAACACCAACAAAATAAAATTAAAATGCTCAACCTGAATTTGTTCATCAAAAAAATACAGTATATTCTAGGCAACCAAATTTGAGGTCAACTCCAATAATTACTTATGTTTGTGTCTTTAACCAAATTGTTGGACTTATATGCTTTATGCTTGACCAAATTTGTTTGCTTTATGCTTCAAAAAATAAGGGACACAGAGTCTTTTTTGCCTCACAAATTATTTTTGTTTTCCATAAATTATTTTGAAATTCATTCCAAAATAAAATTTTCAGTTGAAAAATTACTTCTCATACGCATCCAAATACCTTCTTGGTGTTTGTGCTCAGGGACTTCAGATTACTAAATGGAAAAAATGAATCATATATATAAACATGCAAATCCGCGACTAGAACTAGCTAGCTAAAGTTTGCGTTTTATTACATTCTCTACTTGATCTCGTGAAAAGAGTACTGAGATATACAAATGAATTTCAAGGATTATTTACATAACAATTAATGAATGATTAGACCATCATAGCAGAGAATTCGTCGAAGCTAAGTACACCATCGCCATTAAGATCGAACAAGCGAATCATTGTTCTACACTCCTCGGTCGTCTTGGATTCGCCAAGTCTTGTCAACATTCTTTTCAAACTCTTAGGAGTAATAATCCCTGATCCATCCATTTCATACATCCTAAACGCCTCTTTTAAGTCATTCGTTTTCTCTTCTTCTCCGCTAACTTCCATGAGTTTAACAAAATCATTGAACTCTAGTAACCCATCACCATCCGAGTCGGTTGATTCCACGGCTCTTTTTGCTTCATCACTAGTAAAATCACCACCCATTTCTTTGACACAACTCTCCAACTCAGCTGCTGATATTTTTCCATCTCCATTTTCGTCAAAATACCGAAAAACTCTTTCGAGGTCTCCTCCGACATATGTTGGTACATCACACTCATCTACTCTCTTAGATGACAATTTTCTTCTTAATCTTGCTAATGTTGATTTCGGTGACAGCGAGTTCTTCCTTGATGGACTTGAAGAAGAAGAAGAAAAAGTTGAAGAAACTGAATCACTTCTCTTGATTTCTGTAGTGTTTCTCATATCTCTCTCTATCTGTGAATTCGAAGTGCGGGTAGTAATTCTTTCTTTAGTTTTTTCGCTAAAATATCTTGAAATTATTCTGATTAACCAAATGTTTTTGTTTTGTTTGAAGTTTGGAATTCTATACGCTTGATGGAGGGACAACTTATGCTAGAGTTGGTATTTATATGTGCGAGATACAGTTGGGTTTATGTTTTCAACCGTCATAACAGGCGACAGCTAGTACTTCTTGCACGTTTGAGGAAAGTTCCAGTTTAGATCGTTTCTGAAACGAACCGCACTAGTCACATTGTTACAAGGATAGTTTTGGAATTTTTATTAATAAAAAACAGGTTATTGGTCGGTACGGGTCAGTTTATGGAGGCAGAAAAAAACAAAAAGAAAGGACACGTGTGTAATAATAATAACTGCGGGAAGTTTCTCGAAAGGGAAGACATTTCCTGATTAGTACGGAAATGAAGGGTCAAAACTCAAACAATTGTAAGGAACGCGTATTATTCAACCACGTCGACCGTTGATAAAGTTTTGGATTAGGAGGAATTATTGAACTAATTACTTGGAAACAGAGCCAAATCCTATCCATGAATGGAGAACCAGAGGCACAAACGTCACACGTCGTCACAACATTTTGGTCGTTTACATATCATTCCTCCGGCAGTCATCCATACTCTCACACCATACCGGTCCATATCTACCAAAAGTTACATCTCAAAAAGAAAAAACGACCTCAAAAACCGATCGATTTATAAATACAAACTAATAAACCAAATGTAATTGTTACAGGCGCTTGCTTATGCACAAGGTCAAGCACTTGTTGAATATAAAAAGAGAAATGAAGAATTATTCCGGGTGGGTATACAAGAGGTCAAGAGCTTGTGGAATTTTAAAATAGAGAAGTAGAAGAAACATGTAACTTGTTAATCCACTTTTTTTAGCTTGATCATTAAGGTCAGTTTCGTACAAAGTGGATTTCTAACGTGACTTGTTTGTTAATCCACAGGTGGTAGTATATATTGTAGGCAACTAATCTGTGTTCAATTATTTGTTTTTCTTATTTTTCATTATACTATTAAACTAGAGATAGAGGAGTGTGAACGGATATGTTACAAAAACAAAAGGATCAAATTTTAGGTCAGCTGCAATAATCATTCTGTTTGTTTTGTTAACCAAATTGTTGGAATTATATACTCCCTCCGTCTTTAATTATCAATCCTAATCGATTTCGTCAAAATATTAAGGAAATTCTATAAAATGTCATGAATAATTCTTGACTAGCACTATTTAATGTTATGTTTTTTTTTAATCATTTAATATTATTACTAAATCTAAAATTATGTAAGAATAAGTAGAAGTTTTATTAGGAATACTATATATATTTATAAATATTTTTATTTAAAAAAAGAAATGACGATTAATACACACATATTGAATATTTATATATGGTGATAATATTTAATATTTTGAATTAAGTTTATATTAAAAATAATTTTATGATTATAGAAAATAAATGGTATATTTGATATTTTAAGGGAAAATATCGCTATAAACAGAGCGGACAGATAAAAAAAGACAAACCAAAACAGAAATTAAGACAGATAAAAAAAGACAGGGGGAGTATGTCATAATGTCATGGCATTGGCATAAATTACGGGCTACGACTCGTGTACTTTTTTTTTTTTGTCCAAGACAGAATCTCGTTTCATATTTGTTTCATTTTAGTAAGGACGGATGAATAATGAGTCAGATAGGTAACTTTCAGACTTTAGGTCGATACGCGCAACCAGATCTATTGTTAAGATACTGTCATTGTGCAAACTCAATATAACACATTGTATTTCCATTCTTGTATGTTTGCTTACCGGAAAACATCGTAAACAAAATGTGTGCTCGATCATAAAGGAATAAAGATAAAGAGAGGAAGGAAGTAAAAAATGTCAGTGTATCAAGGCCAAATTCCTACAATGCAAGAACCAAAGAAGTGCATACGCATACTACTACATCATCTATTAGTTTGAAAGAACCAAAGAAGTACAAAGCACTTAGAGTTTCTCCACTGGAATGTATGTGAAGATAAATGTCCTATTCCATATAGGATAAACATTCATTTTCCTAAACCCCAACTTCTTAAATCAATGTGAAGATGACATGGCTTAATTTTTGTTAGACATTATCAAGGTGAATGTGAAGTTTTAGACGTTCACCTTGACAATGTCAAGCTATGCCAGTAAGTTTTTGGTTACTAAAATTAAACTAAATAAATTTTAAATAACCTTTTTTTAGCTCTAGTAAAATCTAAAAGTTACTAAAAATGAAAAATACTTTTAATCCATAAAAATTCACAAACAACACCATTGGAGATGGACTATTTTCTCCCCTTAAATTTAAGGAAAAATTGGAATGAAAATATCTTGTTTGCGTCGCCATCTAGGAAACACAAAACCACCATTGGAGAAGCTCTTACTTTGCAGCAGCACAACATAGTTTATACATTACTACATATTAGACCTTTTTTCCGTCCATAAAGAAAAACATGTTCCTTGCAGCACGACGATTAAGTCAGAAAGTTGGGGCTTTTTATATTGTGGATCCGAGCTTTCAACACTAGTTTCCCACATCTAAGTCTCTTTCAATTTTCAAAGTCACCGCATTGAATATAAAGAATCCAGTACCATCACACTCAAGACTCAACTTCTGCAATTTTCAGATTCTTTCCTTCATTTATAGGGCAAAAAAAATTAAATTGATAGGTAGTTTATCCTATCTCGAGGGAAAATTGGGAATATATCCCGGTTTCACCGAAATATCTTGAACATCAGCATGTGAGTTCCAATGTTGTATAATTAGTAAATCGAACTTGGTATTGCTATCAAAAGAGTTCGTCGAAGGTATGTGAACAAATTTCAAAGCCAAGGATTCTGGTATTTGGACAAAATTAAATAACATATAAGAAATAATAATGAGTAAAACTCTATGATGCACGGATACTGATACGGGGATACGTACACGGGGATTCGTCAGTTTTTAAAAAATGGGGATACGGGATACGGTGGGATACGTATATTCAATAAAAATATTTTATATAATAATAATTCATTTTAGTTAAAAAAAAAAAACTATCTAACATCTTGCTCACCATCACTCATCAATATTATCTTCATCAAAGAGAACTGCTTCTAGTTCTGGCTCGTCAAGTGAAAGATTTGCAACTTCAAGCTCTCCCACACCATCAAATGGATCATATGCATCTCCACTAATATCTCACATTCTACTTTCTCCTTTCGTATAACTTTCACTTTTTCGTGAAATGAGGCGGAGATTACTATGAGTAAACACCAAATCCTCGGACGACACCCAGTGGACAAAACCTTGACTAGGAAAGGTTACATTGGGTTCAATCTTATTTCTCATTCATTGAATGGATGAAACTATGCCTTTATATGGCAAAACACCAAGTGCTCCGATTTTTCTCTCTATAAGTGAACAAGATGAGGAACATGGTTGCTCAAGAAGCCTTAAAGCTAAGTTTTGTAACATTGAAGCTGAAGAACCATAAAATAACCACCAAGTCTTTGGATCCAAAACTCCCCTATCATGTCAAATTAAATATTCAAATATAACAATTATCAACTCAAGAGAGTTTAATTGAAATACCTTGCTAATTGATTGTGTATTTAGTAATTACAATTCTCTTTCATTTGTTGCAGTCGTCGTTGTTCAAAGCTTTTGGACTTCTCTTTTCAATCTTTTCTTTATAATAAAAAAAATGGTATTAGGTTTAGGTATTTATACAATTACATGATATATCGATGATAAATACAAATATTTTTAAATATCTCCAAATATATGGATATCCGCATATTCCATACAAAATTATACATATATCGATTTTTTATATAAAGATATATTTATCAAATTGTTGGAAGTATCCCTTTATAGAGTATCCCATAGGTATCCCAAAGTATCCTCTACCATTTTCGTAATTTTTAAAAAGAGACTTTAAATAGAGTATCCGATACATATCCTCATGTATCCGATACTGATACGGCGGCGATACGGATACGTCACCAATTTTGAAGTATTCGTGCTTCATAGGTAAAACTTTAAGAATAAATAGAGACGTATATCTCGAGATAGTATTGATCTGATGGTTGATAGGTGCGAGTGCGTTGATATCATTATGTGCGTATCCATGTCATAACACACTCAGACCCTAAAAGAAAAATGTAATATGGTGCTAAACTTCAGTTTGTCTAATAAAACAATTCCTATCTATATATGTGGCTATGTGGCTATGTGGCATGTGCTCAAGATCAAACCCCTAAGACTAGGGATAAAACCCTGCTATCCTAATAAAGAATAGCTTGCTAGCACTCCAGATGTTTCGCGTGATCTTTCTTTCAGAAAAGAATATTTAAAAAAATCAATAGCAAAACAGCAATTCCCCAACTAGCAGCAGCAGCAGTAAACAGAAAATTAGATAATCAAGGACTGTCTCCTAAACGCGCAATTAAAAGATAGATCAGCTATGACGTTATGTGATTAACAAAATCTGAACCAATAAAAAAGCCAGAATCTGCAGCACATGGTTTGGATGAGGATTGTTGCAGTTATGTCGACTTAATGTGGTAGAAAAGGATACCGACATAGTAATCTACTACTGACTGAATTTCAAGGTCAGAAGGGGAATAAGTATACAACAGAATTTCAAATTCTTCAAAAAACTAAATTTCCAGAGACCGATATACAAAAAAATGCTGTTCCTCATAAGGGAATATAATTTTTGGTTGATTTTCTCAATGGATATTGCTATCCTCAACCAAACATAGAGGGATTCATCTTTAATACCCAAAATGTAACATGTTGCCAATGCTAAGACTTGCTTATCTTCACCAAAAAATGACTTTACTAGTGAATGTACATAATCATCATACCTTCAATTTAAATAATGTGCTACCAAAACCACGTAAGTCTTCCATGACAGTACGGATCTTATCAGAGATTGTTGTGTAAAGCCATCTCTGTGCCGCCTCATTCAAACCATGGTGGGAAGTGGTAGGCCAACCCACACTGTCAAAGGATTGTCCTCGAGACATGGATATAGCCGTCTGCCTCAACTGGGGAAGATCAAACTGTATAGGCTCACCTACAATTATCCTGATATCTTTGTTCCATAGTGGGACTGGAGGTCGTCTCCCAAAGAAAGATTTCTCAGGCAGCACCTGAAAATGAAAACAAGGAAGATTTTGAGCACAATTAAAATAGCCATATTAATCACAAACAAAGATGATATCTTTGGTGAAAATCAATAAGCATTTTGCTATTTTTTTGTTAGGCTTTCCATTGCTAACAATTCCCGCTAAAACTGCAGATTACCAAATAGAGTAACGATTATAATGTCTTGTGAGATCACAGAAGCTGAAAACTTCACAAGTTAATCTACCAGGTTTGATTCATTTATGTTGAGTTCCAGTACTCAACTGAAACAAACGTGTACGTTAAAATGTCTGTTCATCTGAAAATTTGTCTCATGATAGATTTGATTAATAATATGTTACCAGCTGCTCTCTTAGGAACGGAAGTGTGTGACCAACGACCACTTAAGCTTTGGGAGAGAAATAGAACAAAAGAGAAAGAAAGAGTATAGTGGGTGATTATAGTAGCACTTTTGGTTCATTTTGGACAGGATCACAGATCGAACTAAAAAGTCAGTCGTGACTGCTTTTTGCACATTGGAATGCGAACTGCCAACCAAATTTGGAAAACAGCAGATCCTACATTCCTTGATACACTCGCCAAAACAAAATGAGAAATTGAAAAGTATAAACAAAAGTTGCATGTATCTATTACATCATAATGGAAACATCATAACTAACAGTGCTTTCCAGGTCAAATAATGGTCCTATTTGGTGATAATTTAGTATGAGGAATAAAAACCATCTGTTAGACTCGCTTCATGCAGAGCAAAGTAATGAAATGAGTTGGAAGAGAAAACCTAACTGGGTATTTTGATGATGGTACACTCAACCCACATGATCTATTATGTTATGATGACACAAAAAAATGTGTTTAACCCACAATATGTGAAGCATCAGAAAATATATGCTGTATGCAAACGTTAGAAATCCTTGTGGTTTTGTCTTGTTGGCACTTGCCTTCAACTGTAAAGTTGGCTTATTCAATGGAAACCTCGTAACCATGATGTATTGACAATAAAATGTGATAACAGCAAGATAACAAGTTGTTGGAATGTAAGTTGTAATTGTTAGATAAATCTAGATTAATCTAGGTAGTTTGTTAGATATGTTTGAATGAAGAGAAAACTCTAGAGTTAGCTAGAGTAAGACTTGTAAGTCAAGTCTAGTGATGGTCTCATTTGTAACTAAGCAAGAAGTTAATAAAGAGTGAGTTTGCAGTGAAAGTCCTGCTTCATTCGCTATAATTCTAGGAACTCTATAACGAGCAGCGTATATGGAGTTTTATGCTCATATATCTCCGGAGTATTTTCGAGGTTTAAGACTTTAAGTTCCTATAAAAATTTCAACACAAATATACCATATCAGCTAGTGAAAGTTTGTACAAGTACCTCTTCAAAACCACGATGTATGATTGGCAAAACTATTGGTGTTACAGGTGCACGCTCAATGAGACTGGCGGTTCCCCACTTTAATCGTCTAATAGGTGCATCATCCTGGCATATTTTACCCTCTGGGAACGTATGCAACTACACTTTAAAGACAATATAAAGAGCTTCAGAAGGACTTCAAAACCATAAAGTACAAGTTCTGATATATATTGAAATAAGAATAAAATGGTTAATGATAAATTGAAAAAGCAGACGACCGGCTTCATTTTCATACTGATCTAACTAATTGACGGGTGTTAATATGACTTTAGGGTGACTATTGAGGCTCATAGATTTAGATTGCTATGTACCATCAAACTTGCAATTTAGATTGTCACAAAAGAGTCAATTGCAGTGAAGAAGGGTCAGTCAATCAACTTCATACCTAAAAGACATCTTCTGCGTAGGGAAATTAGATGGATGGTCCTGTAATCCTGCACACCACTATGTGCGAGCATTAGTTCTACCTGATATCTGTAAGGGAATGGAAATCTACACAACCAGTAGGTAGAAGGTGGACTTCCAGGACATTGCACCCATTATGAAAACTGTGGCCCTTGAAGAGCCCAACCCTATGGCCGAGGCTATTACTAGAGCAAAGGGTTTAAAGATCTTTAGTTGGTCAGATATAAGATAGAGAATAGTTCATGGGTAGTTTCTAGTTATCGCCGATAGATTTTTTTTATGAAGCAGATATTAAAAGGATAATCCCATCAGGCCCCTAAGTTTGTGTTCATTTAGCAAATAGCTTGCCAAGCAAAAGTGCCTAGTTTTGTGTTCATTGAGCAAATAACTTGTCAAGCAAAGGCACACGATTACAAGATAAAAAGGAATACCCAGGCTCCATCACTCAAGCGTTCAAGAGCTTCTTCCATGTGCTCCTGATATATTCCACCACCTCTTTTTATGGGTATGCATTTACCTGTATATACATTTCACTCAGCTTAGAAAAAAGTTCCTTCTTTAGCATTTGATGAATGATATTCAACTTAAATAAGCTTCCGAAAGGTGTAAATACGAGAAGCAAGAACATTATGAGGGAAACAAAAATATAATTGTTCGTACAATAAAATATGGTCTCCAATGTGGGTAGAACGATAGAAATTCATTCGCACAAAAAGACCTTGTCACGGTGTTCAAAGAAATGTTTCATGCTTCATGATTTTGCCTGCTAACATTCTTCTGGAGATCACTTTCTAACTGTCAAACAATTTTAACAACAGGAATCCAACTCAAGCTAAAAAGAGTGCCAACATTGTATACTGAAACCCAAAATGGGTACAATGGTACTGTACAAAACCAATTACCAATAGCAAGATGAAAGAAGCGTCCATACCGAGTCTGAATAAGTATGATAACATCGAATTTTTGAAGCAAATATCTTCAGCAGCCAAAACCCACCGTTGCAATTTTGCATCAGTAGTAGGGAAACCCTTAAATCCCCACATTAATGGATCATCCATCCTAGCATCATTCAATTTTCCATTTCATTATTCAGAAATTAAGCAAACATCTTACTACATTATTAGATCAAAAATCAACAATAGTTCAAACAAAAATTGGAGGTTTAAGAGTACAGAATGGTTAATTACTACTAACGTGGACATATGATTGCTGACTGTAATGAGTGGAACACCTTGAGGACGAGATCGAACAAGACGAATTAGGGTTTCCGGATTTTGTACTGATGTTGAGTTGAGAAGACTAGTAACAACTTTGGCAAAACTTCCCACACCCATGATTACAAGTTTTCGTGGAATGCCTCCAAGATGATCTGATCTTGCTGCCCAAGCCATTGTTCTTCCCATGGCTACCTCCTCACCGGAAACTCGTTCCTTCAGTTAGTTTTGCTCTTCAAAATTATTTTGGGGGGACATATTATTAATGGTGCTTTTGGAGGTGCGAACTGGGAAGAAGAGTAGTATATGAATTAACCTAAATCAGCACGAAGTTTAACCAGAAACACTGCACCTTTTGTAGACCGTCTAGTTGGGATGGTCTCCTAGAGCAACCGCGGTGGGCGACTAAGACCAAAAATTTGGGATGAGAATGAGACGTAGTGGGACGTACTATCGATCAAATCCCAGACCAAACTTAAATCCCAGAGTATATTTGGTCTCCGATTAGGAAAAAAAAACGGTTCACTCCAAAAACGGTTCAAAAAAAACAATTTAGTCCAAACCTAGTTGACTAGGTACAAATTAGTCCAAAATATGAGAAAGTACACTAATAACCTTATTATTTACAATTTAGTCCAAATATTTGAAGTTTAGTCCACGATGATGTCAGCAATTTTAAATAATAATAAAAAAATTAAAAACAATTTATCTTTCGAACCGTTTGTCCAAAATTCGTAAATTTTATATATTCGGAAAGCTCTTTCCGAGAGCTACAAAATGAGTACCCATATGACTATATAATCTTCATTTTTTACAAATCTTAGTTTACACTGGTGTACAAACATGTACACATTTACAAAAATACAACCCTGCTCAACCACTCTTAACCCTGCTACTGCAAACAACTACATCACCTCAACCATTCAACTCAAATTTTTTATTTGTTTCTGCAGCTTTCCAATTTTAGCCACACTTCTCTTCAACAACACTACCCATCCAAGAATAACATAAATTCCTGCTCCTCAGTACCACCAACATCACACATTTCATATTTCATCTTTGCAATTCCATCGATATTTCATATTTATTCACCAGATTACCACTTCAAAATTCTACCATCTCAATAGCACCAGTTACTCAACTGCACCATTCCATGTACTGCAACATAGAAGCAAACCCATTCTTCCAAAATTCCCATAGCATCACTTGCAATTGCTTCATAGCCAGTTGCAGCTCTTCCATACCATGTAATTGCTCAGCCAGCAACAATACACAACGCTTCTTCATTTCGTTATTAGCTTACTCACTGCAGACTCTAAAACACACAAAGTAACAACATTGTCTCCATATCATATTCATCAAACCAACAGTTCTAACACCCTTGAAATCTCAGTAACACTATTTTCTTTCAGACTCGAGCGGGCATAACTCTAATACCAAACACATCTTCCCTTCACTGCAGAAAACCACATCTTCTAATTCATGTACAATCATAAACTGCATCATGTTTCTAACCACAGATTGAACCCCAAGACAACCAGTAACAAACATGAGACATGCCATCAAATCGCCTGAATTAACTCCACCAGACATAATGCCAGTGTTTTCAGTCATAGTTGTATCGTGTGAACTTGAAGCATGTCCACCTCCCTTTTCTTTTGCATCCCTTGGAGCAGCGTCCTTTTTTACCTCTCTTCCTCCATTGAAGCTCTAAGAGAAAGAACAAGAGCAAGGTGTACAAGCATACACACCTGGTATAACAAGCACACACAAAATAAGATGCACTTTTATATGCACCTATTTAACTGGTGTACAAGAAATTACACCGGTTAATTCTTACATGCTTTTAAGAATATATGCTTACCAATACATGTGCTTTTAAGAATATATGCTTACCAATACATGTGTACGAAAATGTACACTTATACTATAGGTGTAAAAATATGTACACAAGGTGGTGCACCACCATGTACTATGTGTCATTTGTACAACTTCGTACACCCAAGTTACGAATACAAAAGAAAAAAAACAGTCGGTGACTCTTCAATAGCATCTGAGCACTCATCTAACTATACATGATTTTCTAAACCAATTTAAGTGTCCCTTTATTTGCCATTAACACATGCAAAGCTTAGGTACATGATTGTTTTATAGGCATCTTTACAACGATACATTAAATTATTCAACTAGGAATTACATGTGCACATACCAGGAAGGGTCTCTAGCTTCTAAAGCAATCGCCTTCTCCAATTCATCCACCTTCCTATCAAGAAATTAAATGTTCAGCAGATACAGAGATGGTATGAAATACCAAGATATATGCTACTCTGTGTAAAATGTATAGGTGGAAATTTTTAAAGGATGTAACAGCCACAGTTATGTAATAAACGAACAAAGGTACATTTAGCTTAAACTATTCGCAATGTAAATTTATTCAAGTCTCTACAAAGAAAATACAAGTGCCTTCTCTCTCTCTCTCTTTGAATTCTTAAACAATTAAAATGTCCACCTTAAAAATAGAAACTACAATTGGATCTTCTACGGAAACAAAACTACATGTTAGTAATTATTCATCTAAGAAATTATTTGGCAAACTGATTGTAACACCGGCCGCTTCAACAACCAGTTTGTAGCTCTTTCGTTAGATGGACTCACTCTGTGGTGTTTGAAGGGACAGTCTCTCATTGGTGAAAAACATATTGTAGTATGTCAATATGACCAAAAAATCTTAAAACATTCAGTTACATGTCACTGGAAGGACAATAGGGCAATTATTCAATAGGTGTACAACTATGTACACATCTTCGATCAACATGTGTACACCTATGTGCATATTAAAATCAATAGGTGTACAATTATGTACACATTGATATATAACATATATACAACCAGGTCACTGGAAGAATAATGGAGCAATTATTCAATAGGTGTACAACTATGTACACATCAACGATCAACATGTGTACACCTATGTGCACATTAAAATCAATAGGTGTACAATTATGTACACATTAAAAAACAACATGTGTACAAACATGTACACATGTGTATCCAAAACATGTACATCCAAATCATTGTATCTGCAAGCTAAAAAGACTGGATAAGATAAACTCATGGGTTCCAACGTATCCTTCATCTTATAGGAGGATGATAATGGATATCTAGATATTTGAAGTACAATAAAAAATACGCAAATCCACTACATTCTGACTCCAAGAAAACTAGCAATATATAATCACATGGTTATTTCGAAAAGGTATCTCACTAATTAATCTCCTCTATGATTAAGCACTACCCGAGAATGTTACTAGACTGTACCGAGAAGAAAACATCAAAAGAGAAAAACGATGTGGTAGAATGACTAACCAAATAAGAATAGAGAAAGTGTATAACGTTAAAGGAAAAACAACAATATTTCATGCAACTCACACCATTACAACTAGCTAAGGAAGTAATTTGATTCAAATACACCTTATTATATTATTGGCACAACTCAAGAGCAATTCAAAACACTAGCTATTAAGTGCACTGAATCCACAGTTCACGTATATAGTTTTCTAGTTAATTAATAAGCAAAGAAGTTCCCACAAGCAGTTCACGTATATAGTTTTCTACTTAATTAATAAGCAAAGCAGTGCACTGCAAATATATGTATAAAATGAGACTTTTTAGTAGTTATATATGACAACACCTAATATTGGTAAGCATACAAATGAAAACAATTTGAGCATAGAATAAAACTAATATAACCAATGTCAATGAACCAAGAAAACAACAAAATGTAGATTTAAGTTGAATCATATAAGTCATACAAAAGGTTACCCGTGGGTCGATAATGAATTTTGGACATTAGCGATAAGACATTCCTATCAGCATAGAGACATTTTGTCAACCAGCTAGCCAGCAACAGTGCTTTTTAAGTTCTTCGTATCTCTAAATTTCATTTAAAAGAGATGAAGCACAACCAGCATGAATGAAAGCAAAAATCAAACAAAGGTCAGTATAAAGAAAAAAAAACCAAAAAAAATATAAACCCTATAAGCAAAAAGTTGATGAGAAATTGATTACATTAGTTGATTACCTTGATTAATTCATTTGATGACCGGAAATTAGTAGAGACGGAGATGAATCCTGGTCGTCTTTGTGTTGATGCTGATGATTTAGAAGGGAAATTTTTAGAAACAATGGAAGAAGATGAAAAGGATACGATTGATTCCATCTACTACACCAGAAGTGACTGTTTGTATCCAACATAAACCATATTTTCCCATACAATGATATATATCTAAATTCATGAATCGAATAAGAAACTAAAATTGAAACTGAAATAATTGGTTTTTCAAATCGCAAAAATAAATAAATCTGAAATTGATTCGAAAAGCGATAAATTAACAGTTGCAATCAAATTACATGATAAGAATAGATTACACTTATCTTTCCAAACGCTTTCAGTGACGAATTCTTCAATGTTGAGATTGAATCTCATCAAGGCTTCTCCTGGATTAAGTTGAAATTCCTTGTTGCAGTTCCTGCATCGAACAAAAGAATGGATAATAAACGAAAGAAAAGAAGAGTTTCTCGATCTCTATCGATCTCACTCTGAGTCTCTCCTGAAATGAAATCTGAGATTATAATCAAATGAATTCAGAAGGATTATACCTCTGAAGGGTAACTTTGGTACCGAGAAAATCAGAGAATTTTTGAATCGGTGAAAATTTGGATTAACTCGTTAGATTTTGGACTAAACTGTCTAATACGGGTGAATTTTGGATTAGATAGTACTGGGCCTGAAATGAGTGGACTAAAACGTCCAAAGCCCCGAAACTTTGGGACTAAACGTCAATTTCTACAGACCAAACCCAAATTTTAGTCGAGCGTTGATATAGTGTCCGCCCCACACCATGCGTTGATATAGTGTTCGCCCCACACCAGTCGTGGTTTATACCCCGCCCCATTTTCTTCTTTTTTTCTTTTTTTAATTTATTGTAGGGCATGGTTTATACCTCCGCCCCATTTTTTTTGTTATTTGTTTTTTGGAATCACACCAGGCGGACGTATAGTTTACGCTCGACCAAATTTAGTCTTCTGCCCGTAGCGTCACACACCATACTAAACTCAAATTTGGTCGTTTTTTTTTTGTCTTTGATCTTTGGTTATACTCGCACCACTGCAGTCGCTCTTAGAGCAACTACATTGGGTGAGTAAACCTATTTATTTGGTATAAAAAAACGAGACACGGCGGGACAGACTATCGACTAAAAGTCGTACCAAAACCAAATCCCAGACTATATTTGGTCGGGGACTACGACTAAACCCAAATATAGTCGAGCGTTGGTATAATGTTCGTTTGTCAATGGGCGGTTATATAATCTACGCTTGACATGAAGCGGATATATAATCTTCACCCCACGAACAGACGTGTATATAAACTACGCCCCAATGAAGCGTTGCTGAAATGTACGCCTGATGGAGCGTTGCTGAAGTTTACGTTTGGGATCAAGCGTTGATATACACACCGCCTCATTGAGGCCCATGTAAAGTTAACGCCTCAATCAGGCGTTCATAAAGTTCACGCCTGATGACAGACGAACTTAATACCTCTGCCCCACACTAACAAAAAATGTTTCTGAAAGGGAACATTATTTAAATACCCTTATTATAGAGCCCCTTCTAAAATACCCTTATCAACTTATACAAATACCCCTAAGCCTAATACATTACTAAAATACCCTCTTTTATATAGTGTATATACAAAACCACCACCATTACCACTATTCAAAAAAAAAAAATCTCTAATGCCCACACCATTGTCCACCGCCAACCAGCACCACTGTCCACCGCTTCCCACCACCGACCACCACCACCACCGACTACCACCACCGACCACCACCACCGCCAACCACTGTCCACCACCGCCGCTAACCAACACCACCACTGTCTACTTCCACCACCGCCGCCAACAACCGTTACCCGTCGCCGCCCACAACCATCACCACCGTCAACCACCATCGCCGCCGCCAACCACCACCACCATGTGGAGTCAACTTGCTGAAGTTATGTCCATATCGGAGGCAACTAGCTCAAGTTGTCTTCAACAAGTGAAAGCAACTAGCCTAAGTTGTCTCCATATATGGAGGAAACTTGCACAAGTTGTCTCTAAAAAAATTAAAAATTATACACAAATAAGTGAACCTAGTGTGAATCGAACACACATCTTCTGACATATAGTCAGTTGTGCTACCATTGCACCACAGGTTCGCCACCCCATCAGTGTTCAACCAACAATTAAAACAGCCACCATACAACACCACACCATCCATCTCTGCTACTGCAACTCTACCTGTAACAGCTTCATTACCACAACCGTTTATGCACACTTGCAACATGAGCCAATAACTGCAGTCACTTCCATGCCCCTATTCAAAGACCATCAACAACACACAAGCAGTAACAACTTCTTGTTCTGCTTTCACTGCCTGGATACATATTGAGTTCATGCTCAAGTTCCTAAGAATTCATCTATCCTCTTGACTTTAAATCATGAGCATCAACAACACAACCATCATCAGCAAATCAACACAACCTTGTGTTACCATTGCACCACAAATTCGTCAACGAGCTCAAAAGCATAACCAAGTTGCCTCCGAAATGGAATCAACTAGCTCAAGTTGCCTCCAATCTGGAAGCAACTATCACAAGTTGCCTCCAAAAGTGAAAGCAACTAGCTCAAGTTTCCTCCAAAAGGTGAAAGCAACTAGCTCAAGTTGCCTCCAATCTGGAAGCAACTAGCACTAGTTGCCTCCAAAAGTGAAAGCAACTAGCTCAAGTTTCCTCCAAAAGGTGAAAGCAACTTGGTCAAGTTGCCTCCAATCTGGAAGCAACTAGCACAAGTTGCCTCCAAAAAGTGAAAGCAACTTGGTCAAGTTGTCTTCAAAGTTGGAAGCAACTAGCATAAGTTGTCTCCAAATAATAGAAGCAACTTGGTCAAGTTGAATATCGCACCATCGTAATGGAGCTATTTTCGATGTTTCTACTGTTCAATATCACACTATTCAAGCAAAATAAAATTAACTGAATCGATAATGGCATCAAGAGAGAGTATACCTGAAATTTAGCCAACTAAGTTGCAGTAAAGTAGCCTCCCCGCAACCTCCAAGCTTGGCACCACAAATGTATTCCAGCTTCCCTGTAATCTCAGTACCTATTCCACCTGAACTGTAGCTTCATCTCTGCTTCATAACAGCTCAAACACCAACACAGTATCATAGCTAGCTAGCCATTTCTTTCATCTGAATCTCTCCATCAGCTCAATACCCCCATTGCTTTACCACTGCATCCAACCAACACAGCCTCAACTCCAGCTGTATCTATCACTTCCCTGCAATGCACATTTTTATGTAGCTCAGACCACCTGCAATAGCTACCCTTAAAAGCAACACACATCTACAAAACTGCACCTTCTTGACCACCTGAACTTAGGTAACCTACAAAGCAATTTCCTGCATTAAATTAGCTCAAAACCACAACCATTGCCTTCTAATATCAATTCCTTCATCTGCAATATGCCTGAAATTTCAGTTCCTTGCACAACATCAACACAAATTCACAACATCACATGCATCTTCACTAACCACCTCCATATCCGTTGCCACCAAACTCCAATTACAGCACCACCAACAACCACCCATAAAACACAATCATCTCTTCATACCACCTGCAATCTCACATACAACCACTACATAAACCATTTAAACACAAACATCTCTTCATACCACCTGCAATCTCAGTTCTTCAATTTCATCTTCTCTGTTTAACATTCACCAAAGCATCATTGTTAAAACTTCCACCACCAACTCTGCAACAACACCATCCACCACCATTACACAACCACAACTTCCACCATCTAATCTTTAACTCAAAACCACACGAAATCTGAATTTCGATTCGAAATTACCAAATTGAAAACCAAAAATAAAATTAATCTATGAAGCTGGTTTGAAATCAGAAGAATAACTAAATCAACCAAAATCAACACGAAAATCTAAATCTCGTGACTGAATCTGATTCTTCAAATCAAAATCTTCAAATCAAAATCAATGGTTCAAACAAGCAAATCAACGATTAAAAAATTACCTAAAACTTCACTTCATCTCCCCTGATTTCTTCACTTCCATCTCCCTTCCGACTGCAACTTCAACTCAAACCCTAATATTAACAATACTATTTTCAATTTCATCTCGATTCATTCAACAACAGCTTCAGATTCATATCTACTCAGATTCAGATCTATTTCGATAATAATACCCCTGTTGGTGGCGTTGACGGCGATGGAGATGATGGTGGTGTTGGTAGCGTTGGTTGTGGTGGCGACGACGATGGAGATGATGGTGATCGATCTATTTCGAAATTCTGATCGATCTATTTCGATAATAATGGTACTTTTGGTGGCGTTGACGGCGATGGAGATGATGGTGGTGTTGGTAGCGTTGGTTGTGGTGGCGACGGCTTCCTGTTTTTCTCAGACATGAAAAATGAAAATGGTTTTTCTGATCGTGAATAATGAAGAAGAAATCGAAAGTAGAAGGTAGGAGGGTTAAAACTGGAATTATATTAATTATTTTCTATAGATAATTTCGATTCTGACATCAGGGGTATTATTAAAGACCCCATAAGGGTGTTTGTGCATGACCCATGGATAGTAGGGGCATAAGTAACATTCCCACTTTCTGAAATTGTTTCATACCATTTGTAACTTTCGAATTGTTTCTTAAAATGGGGCCAACGTCACTAACCCCTTTGACAAAGTAATAAGTGCCTATAATAACACCCACCCGCCTATACTAAATTGAAATTAAGGTACTCTTAATTTATTCATTTAACTTCACAGATGTCAAATTTTTAAGGTAGATTAGTGGGGGTCCTGGGGGACTTCAACACATCATTAGTTCAACCCCATTACCCTCTTCTGTACAAACTTTTAAAATGAGATTTATAACTTCACGCGGCTTCTGAAAATGAATTAACAGCATTATTTACTCTATGGGGGCGTTGATTATACTCTATGGATGGGGCGTTGATTATACAAATGCCTAGCATCAGGCGGTTATTTTATGTACGCCCCATCGGGCGTTGATTATACTTACGCATGGCATCAGGCGTTGATTTTACGTACGCCCCATCGATCGTTGATTATACTTACGCATGGCATCATGCGTTGATTCTACGTGCGTCCGTTTACCCGGTGTAAACTTTATGAACGCCCCATACCGCGCGTAATCTTTACCAACGCCCAACAACAAGCGTAAACTATATCAACGCCCGAACGGGACGCACTTTATAACTATGCTCTACATCCAAACGAAGATTATACCTCCGCTCGACTGAATATATTCGCCTCCCGTAGCGTCACACTACGGACTAAACTCAAATTTAGTCTTTTTTTTTTTGCTCTTTGATCTTTGGGTATAATCGCACCAATGCAGTTGCTCTAGAGCAACTGCAATGGGGCGACTATACTCAAAGACTAAAAACCAAAAAAAAAGGGTTTAGTCCGTGCGGAGACGTTACGGTAAACTAAAAAAATTGGTCGGGCACAACTTCAAATCTCGCCCCACTTAATTCTTTTTTTTTTCAAACGCAACTTTAAATTACGCCCCACCATCAGGCGCACTTTATACTTACGCCCCACCTCAAACACAACTATAAATTACGCCCGTTTCAGACGCAACTATAAATTACGCCCGACTAAAACCAAACTAAAGACCAAATATGGTTTGATTTTTGATTTTACTCTAGTTTTTGGTGTTTACTCCTCTCCGTAGTGTTTGAATTCTCGACGAAATATTTTGTTTTGTTCGACCACTGTGGTTGCTCTTAGGCCTATTCTTATGCTAACCACGCCAAAAAAAAAAAAATCCATTAGCTGGCATGACAAACCAGTCGCGTCGTAATGGTAGAAGTGCTAAAGAGATGGAGATCCTACGCAACGGTATTCAGTAAAGCGCCAGCTATATTATGATTATCACTGGCGTTGTAATCTCCATCGCTCGATGGAGATTGGATTGTTTAAAATCTATTTTCTCTACTTCATTTTTACGCCCACTTTGCTTTATCAAATTATTAAGTCCACCTACTTCTACATATATTTTACCTATTTCTTTAAGTGTATTCTCAATTTTAAATTTTATAATCATTAATTATAGGACCAGAATATTGCCACTATATTGTTCTTGCGAGAATAAACGACATTCCTGCGAGTTATTCTGCGAGATTCTCTAACAACATACTAAAAGTGTTGCAGGATGATCTAGTAAATGACGTAATGAATGATGACAGCCAAAACACGAGAAGAGCGTGACGATTCTGCGAGGATTAAAGTACCTGCGAGAGTTGATATTATAGCTGTTGCGAATGTCTCGCGGGCCAGATCCGAAATTAAAGGACAGCTTAGCTGTCATCCACTATGTAACTACCCTATATATAGAGGACCAGTAGATTTGAGGAGGAGAAGATAATTTTTGAGTGAGGAGAAAGTCTTGAAGAGTGAGAAAAACTTAGAGAAGGCGGTTGTATTCTTGATTTCTTATATCTCATGTAATTCTTTCTGGATCAAATTAATAAAAATATTGTTCTTTATCTTCAAATTATGTCATAATCTTTGTGAATTCTTACTAAGGGTGTAGTGTAGGATTTCCTACAACTACATTTTGGCGCCCGAAACAGGGAGGAATTGATGATTATTTGAAGAAAAAGATAAAAATTGACATTGTGATTGGAAGGAATTTGGAATAATTAGTGAAAGATTTTACGCAACATTCAACAGATTACTAAGATTAATGGCTAGAAGAAGAAGAAACACATCAGAACCACCAACAACCGTAAGGAGGAGTAAAAGACTTGCAGGTGGAGAAACAAATGAAATGGGAGAATCTTCAAGGGTAATAACAAGAAGAAATAGAACAAGGAATGAAGGATAAAATCGAGTTCAACAACCAAATCAGCGAACACCAATACAAGATAGAATTGTGGATTATGATAGAGTTAGCGTGCATACTTGGAGATCAGATTCGATGGAGGAAGCAGAAGATCGACAGTTAAGAAGTGAGAGAAGAGAAGAAATTGATCAAGGAGTGGTTGAAAGATTAATTCATGGAGAAGGAGAAAATAAAACAGCAGATGATTCGAGACAAGGAATACAAGAAGAAAGGAGATTAGAAGTAGAAGAACGTGCAAATTTAACAAGACAGAATCATGAGTTAAGAATGGAGAATCTGAGGTTGCAAGGTAGGAGATCAAGAAGTACTTCTAGATCAAGTTCAAGATCATTAAGAGAAGAACTAAGGAAAAATTCCCCTATGAGAAATGTTGGAGCAAATATCCTAGAGGAAGCACAAAATCCAAGTGAAGAGCGACATCATAGAGAAGAAGAGATGATTCGTGATCGCTACATTCCACGCGGAGAAACTGTGAATGGAAGACGTGATAATAGAAATCAAGAGGGCGGAAATAACCAAGATGGTGAAGAAAATCGAGAAGAATGAAGAAGAATATTACATGGGCGAGAAATCCAAATAAATCAAAGAATCATTAAGGAGGAAATTGAGAGACATTATGCTGAACAAGCACCTCTGGCTTGCGAAAGAGAAAGATTAAGAGAAGAAATTGAAGAACAAGAGTTTCAAGAAGTAATACTGCAGAATAATCATGACAATCGAGAAAGAAGACGCACACAAAATTGCCATAACCATAATATCAATGAAGAATTAGATAGAATACAAAGAAGAATAGAAAGACAGCGAAGAGAAACGATGAGAAATGAAGAAACTCACAGAGAAAAAATTGGGAGGCATAATCAATTGCGAAATCTAGAAGGAGTTGAGGAGGAAAATCACATAAGAAAGCAGAATGAAGATGCAGATGAAGGTACACAAAATCTCGCAAGACAAGAAAGACATGAACATAGAAGAAGAAAAGCTGCACTGAAAAGACCGATGGAGCAAAATTCAGTAGGAAATGAACAAATTCTAAGAGAATTAGCAGAAATGAGGGGAATGTTGAATAATAGAAGAGAAGGAGGCAGGAGACAACTCGATGAAGACATTGAAGAAGCTGCGAGAACTCCATTCACTCAAGAAGTACAATTAAGAGGAATTCCTCCAAAATGCAATTTACCAGCATTAACCAGTACCTTTGATGGGACTACCTGTGATGTTCAACATGTTAAAGCTTATTTTAGGTGTATGCTACAATGGGAAAACCATGATGTTATATTATGCAAGTACTTTGCATCTAGTTTAACTGGAGAGGCGTTAAAATGGTTCAAAGGCTTACCTAAAAATACAATAACTTCTTTCGACCATTTGCAAGCAACATTTCTAGGAGCATATATAAGCAACAATTCTTCACGACCCGGTATTGAAGATGTATTTGGGTTAAAACAGAGTATTGGTGAGAGTCTGAAACACCTAACCATAAGATTGAATACATTGTGCAGTGAAATGGCAGGAAGAGTGGATGAGAGATACCTCATTTTATCTTTCATTAATGCAATGTTCGCAACTAATCTTCTATACATACAAATCTTCATAATCAAAAATACCATCACAATGACTGAGCTACGAGAATACATTACTTTGGAGGAAAAACAAAATGAGATGGAATCATATCCAGTCGCAAACACCAGCTCAATAGCAGCGAGCGGGAGTTTACTTCCTAAAATAATCAACAATGTGGCGAGTACCTCGCAGCCACAACAAGAAAAGATGGTGACTGATAATCAGCAGAAATTAGTAGCTATGGGAAGTCGAGACCAAGAAGAATTTGAAATAGAAAGGAGTTATTACAATCGTGGTGGAAATAATAAAATCCAAAGACTTGATCAACCTCAGGAAACTTATGGAGGACAAAGGCAAAATTATTTTAGAGGGCAGGGAAATTAGAGGATAATATGGGAAGAAATTAAAATGCCACCTCTAAATGCTAGTATTGATAAAATTTGGGAGGCTATTATTTTAATGGAAAATATACCATCACCCTGGAATATGGGAAAAGAGCCACATCCAAATAACCGAAATCAAGAATTTTGCCCTTATCATCATTTCCATGGCCATTCAATAAATGATTGCAGAAATGTAAAGAGAATAATTTTGAGGATGATTGAGCAGGAAAAGTTGAATCATTTTCTGATAGGACATCCACAACCTCAGCAATTACCACCAGCACCAGAAACTCGCAGAGTAAATATCGCAAAGGGAGCAGAAACTTTTTTCATTGAAATGGGGACTAAAGCAAAGAATTTATTCTGTAATTCCATTGTACATTCTTATAAAACAATAGAGGATTTCCATGACAATGTTCTAAGCAGAGTCTTTGCGAGAGACATGGATGGAAGAGAGATAATGAATATTGCGAGAGTCTCTCCATTAGAAGAGTGGCAAAAGAAGATTATTTCTTTCACTGCAGAAGAAGCACCTGAGCCAGGAAAAACACATGATAATCCATTAGTAGTGAAATTAGAAATAAGTCCAAGGTACAAAGAAGAAGATAAAGATGATGAAGCAAATGATTCATGGGATATTGATAGAATTTTGATTGACACTGGAAGCTCAGTGGATATTTTATTTTATCACACTTATCGTACAATGGGAGGAAGAGATGAAGATTTGATCCCGTCAACATATAAAATTTATGGTTTTAATGGAACAACAAACAAACCCAAAGGGGAGATTACCATGAAAATTCCATTAAAAGGGATATCTTCTAAAATTCAGTTCTGCGTGGTTGATATAGAATCTCCTTACAATGCTTTGATTGGACGACCTTGGTTACATGGGATATTAGGTGTGGCATTGACCTTTCACTAGTGTATTAAATTTTCCCATCCCCATGGTGTTGGAGTGATATAAGGAGATTGGACTGAAGGGAAGAAATTTTACGAAATGGACGTTGAATCATGCGAGCAAAGAATTGCGAGAAACAGAAACTGGAGAAATAACGTTAAACAACATCAAAGAAGTGAAAGGTTAATGGTGGATGCGATAGAAAGGCTAGAAGATGAAATGATGTGAGATTTGTATATGAATAAATGAACTGACTGGCGAGCATCTTGCAAATGAAGCAGAAAGTAGTAAGTAGAAAAGGTAAAAATCTCAGTTTGAGAATTTTAGAAAACATATGGATAGTTTGTTGAAGAAAATTTTATTCATTTTCAAGATATGTACTTCTTGTTGAAAAAAAAAACATTGAAAGATCATATAAGAATTTAAATGCAAAAGCATAAGACATTGTGATATTCGCAAAAGAGACACAAGAATGGGACGAACTTTTATGGCGTACACCATAGTTCGTGAATATAATTTCGCAAGAGGCAAATGTAAGACCTAAAGTACGTCATATTAGGGGGCATCTCTTTGCATGATTCAGCGAAAGGTTATACCGCTGCTGGAACCTGAGTCATGGAGATTGGGGTTATAGAAAACCTATCCAGGAGAGGTAACTTGGATTTCCAACTATATAAGGTTATACCCTGGTTGGACGACCGAGAGTCTCTCCTAAGGAGTGCAGAGTATGACCAAGGCTTCGAGGTACATGGTTGAGCCAAGGGTGTCGGGGCATATGAAACTACCCTAGCCATTCTTGGCAAGTCTTGGCTATGATGCATTCGGCCTGAAGAAAACCCCAATTAGGGTGCAGTCTCGTAATTATAAGCCATATAGGCATAAAGGATAAGAGGCTGCGAAAACAACTGGTTGTTGCTAGGACTGGATGGGAGGAGCTATTCTTGTATGGCAGAAGTACGTCTCCTTGAAGGGGAAACCAGGGGGAGATAAGGGCGGCACCCTCCATTAGGGAGTTGATAAGTGTCTTAAGACGGCAATGTCATGGGGATTTATGTTCGCAAGAATATTTAGGCATGTCATATTATCGTGTGATAAATATTCTAAAGAGGCAACAAGCCATGAGAAAAAGTTAAGATGAGATCAATGGGTTTTTACATGAAAGTGTAAAGACGTCCTGTGATTTCATCGCAAGACGGCAATGTCATGAGACTTTGTTCTCGCAAGGGAACTTAGACTTGTCATATTGTCGCAGAATATTGAAAGAATAAAGTTAAGGCAAGATCAATGGGTTGTTACATGCAAATGTTAGGACGTCCTGCGATTTTGTCGCAAAGATCAAACGTGGCGAGATAAGACCTTTAATTAAGAAGGCAAAGTAAGACCACACTAAAGATTATCAGAAAACACAGCGCGAGATTATGGCAATAATTCTGGATGTTATTCTACTGAATTCATCATATTGCATATGAATAACAGAGGCAAGTATGGGAATGCATAAAATAATAACATTGTTATTCATCATTATATGATAAATCTGTGTAGATAGTTAAAGATTGATGATTATATTAACCATATTGCAAAAAGAAATTATTTTCTAATGTACACAGATAGAAGCAAGGGAAATTTATACACCGAGGAGTATTTAAAGATGGAAAAATCCGCAAGAAAAAAGAGATAAGTTTACAAATTTTATAAAAATGACCAAAAAGAAGAAAACAAGACTACTTCGATTCATCGTCGTCTTCACCAGATTTTTCTTGTTCTTCATCTTCATTATCACCTTCACTAAATTATTAAGCTTCAATATCAGAGATAATTAGGTTGGGAGTGTTCGCTGGGATTTCTTTCGTGAGGAAAGGATACAAAGAATAAGAAATATTATGAGCATCACAGATATTCTTGACGGAATCATTGCGAACGGCAACAAGAGCATTTTTAAAATTCGCAGTAGAAATTTTAAGTTGCTCTTTCAACCTTGAACATTTTTCATTGCGAGAAGCAAGATCTTCCGCGAGTTTTTCTTTTTCAGCATCAAGTTCTTCAACTCTTGTAGAATATCTCTTCTCAGATTCTGCGGGTATATAATAACAGATTAGAGATTTGACAGAAATATATAAGAGACAAGAAGATATTAAAAAGGAATAATAAACAACCTTCTCTTTCAGTGATCATATTCTTAATCAAAGCTGCTTGTTCAGCATGAAGACTAACATCTACACCTAGATTATTCCTGGCATTATCAAGAACTTTCTCAACCCAAGCAAATTCATCATCATCATTAATAATAAGACGGGAACGGATTTGGTTTTTTCTTTTAACAAGATCATCTCTCTCGCGGATAAGTTTATCTCTGTGAATTTGGACTTCAAGAAGGGTTTTATGAAAATCCGCTAAGGTTTGTGCTCCCTGTCTAGATATGCGATCCCTTTCATCTATAAGATCACTTTTTTGGGCTCTTAGAATCTTGATTTCTTCTTTAGAATTAAGATATTGACGCTTGGATGCATTGGCCGCTTTCAAGCTAGATCTATGATCAATTGATAAAAGATGAAATTTGGATATAAGATCATCTACATAAAGAGAGTTAATCTGTTCATTTGAATAACTAACTAAGGATTCATTAAGGCGATTGAGAAGTGTATCATCATCTATTGGGTTTGGAAAAGAATGAAGAAATACAGCTTCATCAGAAAGGCCATAAACATCTGCGAGGAAGAATAATAAGAACAAAATGCAAAGGAATACAAGGGTAAAAAGAAAGAGAAAGATTTCTTACCATAAAGATGATCATTCGCAGCTTGGAGGCTTGCGACCTTTTCTCACGAGAAGGTTAAATCAGTTTCCAATTGCTTGATTTTTTCTTGAAGGTCGGTTGACCCAGATTCCAGTTGCCCGTGAAGACTAGTGGACTCAGATTCCAAATCCACATTCTTCTTGCGAAGAACAACATTCTTCTCGCGAAAAGATGCACACATCTTCTCCAAGTCTGAGGCAATGGCAAAAGAAGATCTACCAGTCTACAAAGAAATGGTTAGGTTTGTCAAAACAAATTTAATCAGAATTTTGGAATAAAATAAAGAAGTGAAGGAATAAAAATATACCAAAATACTGAGAGAATTCAGAAGACTGGGAGAGATTGATCTGGAAATTCCTTTAAGAGAGTCATTGTTAACTAACAGGGTAGCATCGCAAATCTTTACAAGAGATAAGCACGTTTCATTAACAGCTTCATCTCCAAAGTCATGAGGAATGTCGCGAGGGTTACCAAATATATGAGATAATTGAGTCATAGAAGACTCAGGTTGAAAATTTTCCCTCACGGTGAAAGTACCAGCGTCATCATCATTGTCATTATCATCAATATTCTCGCCTGAACTCTCATTAGATTGAAAAAAAAAGGTGTAGGAATTTGAATTCTTCTCTTTTTTGAAGGGGGGCAATAGACTTTTCCTTGTGAGGAACAATGGGTTTACCCTTAGGAGGAACAATAGATTTTTCTTTGCGAGGACCGTCTTTGCTTTTGTCTTTCCCTTTAGTCTTCGTAGGCTTTATGGGTTAAATTTCTTCAATAACATTAAAAAACACATATGAAGGTAAGAAATAGAGGCAACAATATATTGTTCAAAATGAGTAAAGAGTATTTCTTACTTCATCAGTGAAGGACTTAAGAGCCAAGAAAATGTTGGGATTCCCAGTGCTCTGGTAGCTAAGTTTCATTCTTTTAATCTGGAAAAATTAGAATGATCAGCGAGAATAATTATCAGGATATGAAAACAATAAAAAAAATAAAATTGGAAACACACCTCAGAATCTTTTTCAGACCAATTAAAGATCCATGGTTGATACTCTGCGAGACTCACAGGTAAATTATGAGTACCAGAGATGTAAGAACCCTCTAACATCAAGGGGAATTTGCACCATTTATCATCTTTAGAATAGCGAGGGGATGAATTGTTGCATGGATGCCAGTAAATGTCCAACATGAGAACCTTGTCGTCAGTAATGCCATCTTTATTTTGTAGACGGACACCCCAACAAGTTCTATCCTTCTTCATGGGGATCACTTCATAATTTATGAAAAAGTTCTCCATAGTATAATTTTCAGGAATGATTGGAATGTCTTTAAATTTGGGATTCTTCGTGGTCTCAGGATATAGAGATTTTTTACCGGCGCCGCGAGTAGCATACTCAAGTAACAAACGGATACAATCTCCACTCAATTGATATATTGCTCGTGAAAATTTCTTATGCGAGAGAATTTCATAAAATAAGGGAAGTTCCGGGTTGAAAAGGGGAATGGGAAGACCAGCTTCTAACTGACCTAGCGAGACCAAAAAAAATTCGCTGGAAAAAGGATGATCATAAAATAAATTGATAGAAAGTTCAGATCTGGGAGATTGATTGGGGATGGTAGATAATTTAAAACCTAGACCTCGAAGTTTCTGTTGATGAAGTTCAAAAGTAGCTTGATTTATAAGACTAACATGGGCCATTTTTTAGTTTGGGAATGGAAAAAGAGTTGAAAAAGATTCGAAAATCAAAAGAGGAAGAAAAACTACAGTAGCAGATCCGGAATTTATGGAAGAACATAAATTTGCGTAACGAAGAAAGAAGAAGGTAAAAAGAAGGAAAAAAAAAGAATGAAGGAAGTATTTATAGAAGAAGAAGAATCTTGAGAAGATAGATGTATTTAATGCGAAGAGAATACGTGAACGGCTGAAACACAACGTTTGAAAAAGACGTGTCAGAAATTGAATGGAAGAAAAAATACGTGTGATAAATCTAGCGAAGGATGTAGAAACGTGCCAGAGCGAAAAAAATGGAAAGATAAACAGTTGAGGCATTTTTATTCTCATGATATTTCCTTCTTCACAGAGAAGACATGAGAAGAGGAAAGATGTAGGACCAGAATATCGCCACTATATTGTTCTTGCGAGAATAAATGACATTCCTGCGAGTTATTCTGCGAGATTCTCTAACAACATACTAAAAGTGTTGCAGGATGATCTAGTAAATGACGTAATGAATGATGACAGCCAAAACACGAGAAGAGCTTGACGATTCTGCAAGGATTAAAGTACCTGCGAGAGTTGATATTATAGCTGTTGTGACTGTCTTGCGGGCCAGATCCGAAATTAAAGGACAGCTTAGCTGTCATCCACTATGTAACTACCCTATATATAGAGGACCAGTAGATTTGAGGAGGAGAAGATAATTTTTGAGTGAGGAGAAAGTCTTGAAGAGAGAGAAAAACTTAGAGAAGGCGGTTGTATTCTTGATTTCTTATATCTCCTGTAATTCTTTCTGGATCAAATTAATAAAAATATTGTTCTTTATATTCAAATTATGTCATAATCTTTGTGAATTCTTACTTAGGGTGTAGTGTAGGATTTCCTACAACTACATTAATGGTGAGTTCTGATGAAGAGAGATAAATTTATATTAATCGGTTTAAGTCACAACAAGAAAAGCATCTTCGTATGTTGCAACAACTTTGTTAGAGCCTCGGTCGAACTCACAAGTGTTGCTATCTCAAGCTTGTTGTCAAATTTAGTTGTCAAAACTATATCTTGATTTCTAGTCTACATTTAGTCAGGTCTCAGATTAGGATAGAAGTGTGTAGTTGAGTATCAGATATCACTGTGATCTACGGTTTGAAGGCGAAGATCAACATGAGCTTTAGAGAACTTCAACATCAAATAGTAAGTGAAGACTGAACCACCTATTTCTCAAAGTTTTCACCTTTCGATAGAGACATTGTCGCATGACTAAATTAGACAGTACATGCATAACAGAAATTTCGAGTCAACTTTATCTTAAATATTGTTCTCGAAATATGACTACTTATGCTTAAGAACATTTGTTCATACTTCATGAATTTGGTTAAGAACAATTTATTATTCATGAATCAAATTATGATTCAAGATTTAATCATTTGAAAATAGCCTGGAATAGTGATATGTATCATTGATGTTATTCAGGAATGTTTCGAATTGATTAAGGATATTTTGAATTTGGGTCACCAAAAAGTGACCAGACTTGCGTTTGGGTCACCATAAAATTTTAGTTAGAGTTTGGGTCACAAGACCTTCGTTGACCATCTTGACCGTTACATAAATCATTTAAATGATTTTAAATTTTTTTTTTATAATAAATCGTTTAAATGATTAGTCATTTACTTGACAGTGTTAGTTACAGTTAAGCATATAACTCGAAAGCTATCCAAAGTTTTTTTTTTAGAGAATAAAATCAAACACCTAATACGCAGGCGAACCATCGACCGAAACAACATCTTTAATATAACATCAAGAATATAACAAGTACACGATTCTTCCAAGTTAGTCAGTTATACCTTGATCCTTCATGAATCCAATCAAGTACAGGCAATCGCATATGCTTGCATTCAGGTTCAGGAAACTCTTTCAACCGTGTTTACTCGGGAAACCGAAATATTTTCTTCTCCTTCAATCTCATCATTGTTGTAAATGAGTCGAGTATGTTTCCCTTCAAATTCAGGAATTGCTTCTTGCACATCAACTGCTTGTAAAAATTATGAAGAAAGGATCCTCTCCAAATCTTGTCGTAGATGTAGATGTGTTCCAGCGATTAGTGAGTTCAGCTGAGAGATATTTTCGATGATTAAAACAAAGCTAGAACATACAATATGAGTAGTGATTAAGCTGAGGTCCACCGAGAAACCAACGAAAGGAGATATAATGTTGTTGTTTTTGTTCTGCACTAATCAATTGAGGAGATTAAATGGGTTTTCGAAATTCTTGCAGTATTCAGGAGTTGAGTTTTGATTAGATTTGAAATTAACATAGTATGAGTGTGGAAGAAGAAGATAAATTTAAGGTGTAGTCGAAATTTTCCAATTGGGGGAAAAATTATTTACATTTAGTTAACAGAAAACAATAGTACGGTTAGTAAATAAATGCACAATTATTAGGTTTAACGATTTATGTGTAACGGACAATGAAGGTCTCGTGACCCAAACTCTAATTAAAAATTTATGGTGACCCAAACGCAACTCTGGTCACTTTTTGGTGATCCAAAGTCAAAATATTCCTATTGATTATTAGAGAGATATAGAACTATAGTAGAACTTCGTTAAATTAATCTGCGATAAATTAATAACTTCGCTAAGATAATATTTTTGCCAGTCCCGACTTGGGCCAGTGTGATAAATTAATAACCCCGCTAAATTTATAAGTTAATAAAAAAATTAAGTTTCCAATAGGGGCCAACTAATATATAAATTAATAATCAGTGTGAGAACATTATATTACGCTTCTTAATAAAATAGGCGTCTAAGGTTATTTGTTTTTGTTCACATTTATCATATATTGGACTTCATCTTTAATTTTTTGTACTCCCTTGAGAAGTTCAGAAATGATTTTATTTTGTTTTCTTTTCTTTTTCTTATTTTAATTTTAACGTTAAAGCATATAAATTTATACACATAATATGCCATAAAATAATTAGAAAATAATTAGAATTGAAAATAAGATCTCTAGATATTTGATGCCGCACACTTATTATAGAAATTTAAAGTTAAATTTGGTATGTTTCGACATAATAATAACCTACTAATTTATCTATAAATTAATACTTCGCTAAATTGATAGAATTTAGTAGTCCCAAGACTATTAATTTATCGAAGTTTTACTGTACTGTTAATCTGGATACATGACAGTATGCATACCAGTTCACATACTGGGAGAACTGTTATAAGTCCGGAGCCGCAGTGGATGTACCCATTACACGTACCGGCGTAGCTATAATTCGGCAGCTACTTTGTGGTACGCATACCCGGTATTCATACCACTAAAAATCTGTGACTCGTGAACCAGGAATGGTACGCGTACCCAGTATGAAAACCAAAAAAGATCTGTTGGTTTTAATACCGAAAATGGTACGCATACCCGGTATGCAAAACATAAAAGACCTGTGAGTTCCTGAACTCGTCTTTTGTCTTAATGGTATCCATACCCGGTACATGTACCATGACAAAGACATTCATGAACAGGTACAATACACATACTTACCCTGTCGAATATTTTCAGATGCATCAAAATTATTTCTATGAGATAATCGGCATTTGATCAACTCTTTAAAAACACTATCTACACATTTTTGATCATATGTGTGATTCATGAAAAGTCTTAAAGTGTTATACGAAAATGGTTAAGTATATAGTTCAATTGGATAGTTTCGGCTAACATACATCAACAGGTCATTATACAAGGGTTCGGTTACGGTCCATCCTAACCAGAGTGTATATTTTGTTTTTTTAATCTCAAGTCAAGTTTTTCATCCAAAGGTGATATTGATTGCTTGGTTCCAAAGCTATCTTAGCTTAACCTAAATCAACCTTGATCTTGAAAGTCTATAAAAGAAGAATCTCTAACAACTGGGATCTTTGAATCCCTGACACTATTTTTGTGTGTATTATTTGTAAACTTGAGTCGTCCTATCCTTCAAACCTTTCTAGGGTTTAGCGACCAAAAAGACTTCACCTAGGGATTTGTGAATCCAGGTCCAACTATCTTTATCTTGATAGTTCGAGTATCCTGATCTTTTTTTTATTGTTAAGTTGCTCACTCAAACAAAATATATAAAAATCACAAAGTATCTTCGTCTCAGACTTTGTGATTCCACAAGTTTTGACTTGTGAGGTGAATAATAATCTAGGATGCTTTTCGGGAGTCATAAGACCGGATTTTGAGGTTTGCAAGACTTTGTCTATTGCAATCGATTTCCTACCTCACCTTGATCTTTGATCAGAACGGAAATCACAAATAGGCTTATCCGTGGGAGGCAGACTGGTTTAAAGTTTTCAATTGATTTTAAGCAACTCTTAGGTTATAAAGGACGTTAGCAAAGGGGATCAATTGCGCGGAGTCCTTCTGGGATTCAAGAGGCATAAGGAACGCGACTACAACTGAATTGTTGTGACAATTTAATTCATTTGCAACTACATTCCAATCTGAAGTTCTGATAGTAGACTAGTGTCTGTAGTGGCTTAATATAGTTTGTTGTTCAAATATGGACTAGGTCCCGTGTTTTTTCTGCATTTGCGGTTTCCTCGTTAACAAATTCCGGTGTATGTGTTATTTCTCTTTCCTCATTATATTTTTTATCTTTATAATTGAAATATCACAGGTTGTACGTCAATCAATCAAAGCAGATACATTCATCCTTGTTTGTTGGATACTGTTGATACATGAAAAATAATACCCCTTAACGGGTTGGGGATACTCCTAAGAGGGGAGGTGAGCCTAGTATGAGATGTGGGGACTTGGGGACTAGACCCAAGTCCAATGAGATAAGAAGGACAAAGGAGGAATTAAGGGATAAAAGAATGATCATATTAAGGAATGGCATTAGAAGTAATTAAGGAGATTTATGACATGTGTCATGATGTCATAAAAGGAGAGACTTTTAGGAAAGTATGTATAAGGAAGGGCAAGGTACAAAGGAAAGGAAACTCTCTCTCTCTTACTATTCCTAGTAAATTAAGGTCACGAGGTGTGACTAGGACGGGTAGAACCAAAACTAAAATCACCTTTTATCATTTGGCGATCACACTCGGAGGCTCGTGCCTAGCTCACCATGACACACCTGGGAGAGGCCAGCTCAAGGATGGAAAAAAGATCGATTGAACAATCAACCCATCAACATGGATGAAGTAATGATAGATGACGAGGACAGCGAGGAAGAAATATTGATCCAGGATACCACCAAGCAGTCAGAAAGACGTGGACCCCAAAGCAAGGAGATAAGTGCAACACATGAGAGGAACATGCAAGCGACCCAACTACCAAATTACTCATCCCAAGCCCTGAAAGACATACAAAAGGATCTAGAAGAGCATTTACAAAGAAAACAAGAGATAGAGGACTGGATAGCGGAAGCAGTGATAGCAGGCCAAAGCGCTCCCAAAGAACCAACAAAAAGCGGGGGATGTAAAAATGACAAGACAACAGCAATGTCACAAGAAGAGGTGGCAAGGTACTTGGAACAGAATTACCATGTGATAAAACAAGATAATAACTACCTTGTAAGCAATCCGTACCCAGCATATATCCGAGAATATCAATACCCCGAGGATTACACTTCTATGAAATTCAAGACATACGACAGACAAGAAAACGTGCGGGAACACCTTAGGCGCTTCCTATTGATGAGCGCGAAAGTGCGACGCATTTTAACCCATAAATACCTTAGCTAGGACTCATTTTATCACTAATAAACTTGTTTGTAGGTGTTTTTGTGAAATAGACTCTTATGGAGAAAGTTGTTTGGAAAGTGGTTTTTGTACCCCGGAGGACACATGTTATTCGGACTCTCAATGTTGGTTAAGGGATACCTCAATTACTAAGGAACACCTCAACGGATAAGGGACACCTTCCTTACTATTTACACCCCATAAAGCAAGTGTTAAAGGGACACCCGTACAGGATAAGGGGGAGGTCATCTTCTTCCTTTTGAATTTCAATTTTGGCGGGAATTTTTTTGGCAGATTTAGGGTTTAGCTTCTGGAGGTGTTCTAGTGAGACTAAAGCGCTGAAATTGAATTGGTTTGTTCCTTAAACCTAAATAGGTCTGGTATGGGTCATAGTTTCGATCAAAATTAGCTAGATAATAATCGATTTGAAGCAAAACATGAAAAAACACTTTTGGTGGGAAAATATATTATTCACCTGCGACATTTTTGGATCGATTTCTTGAGGAGTTTTAGCGTGAGTTTTAGTCGGATATGGATTGGTATGGACCTGTTTTAATCAAACAGGGATGGTAAGTCCCTTAGATTCGAATAAATAAGGAGATATTCCGAGTTTGCATGAAATAGTGGAGTACGTGTATGGTGGGATATTCTACATTAAACCGGAGCAGATTTGGTGAGATTTTCTTGCTGTATTTGTTTGATATCAAGCTGTCACGGTCAACAGGAGGTGGTAATTGCTGCAGGTTCGATAATGGTGAGATGATTCTCCGGTTGGAACAATTGAGGGAAAGAATATTTGATCGAGATATTTTCGGGAAGTTGGCACAAGTATGAGTGTTTACTGCGCGTGTTGGAAGACTCAAGCTAGCATTTGGATCATGAGTAAGTTAAAAAATGGAGAATATACTAACTACAGAAGCGTGAGAAAGTAATGAATGGAAAGAAAATCTCATAACATGCAACAAAGTAAATAGATAATATATGGAGTCATTACAAAGATTTTGGCGACCTGTTGAGTTTAAATAGTGTTCTGGAGTTCATAGAATTATCGAGAGTTTGGGAGGCTACAAAGTTGAAGAGGAGAAGTTACAGAAACAGGTAGAAGAAGAAGAACACAGACGATGTTAAAGGTCTGTCGTTTTAGAACTGTCACAGTTCTCATCTTAGTGACAGTTATTCTACGACAGTTTCCTAATATAGTTTCTGTAACATCTGCTTTGCAGATTGTAACGGCGAGTTTGTAACGCCTATTAAGCGTTGCAAATTCCCGGTTTATGTTATTTTTCTTCTTTTCTTCATTTGTAAACACCATTTGAGCTATAAAAAATATTTTGAGAGTGTCTACAATATGAGTAGCTAAACCCCTACACTAGGTCGACGGAGGAATCCGAATTTCATACGTGGGTAATTTTAATTAATTCTTTATATGAATTTTGCACTAATTAAAATAGAATTAGGATTTGATTAAATTGGTTGTCATTCAATTAGATAGGTTATGCTTTGTTTAGATAATCTATGCTTAGGGGATACAATTAGTCTTTTGAGAGTCTACCTTGGCAAAAATAAAAGTCGGTGTTATTTTGTTTATTGAGCTTTAATTGTTGAGAATAAATAAATTGAACCTATGGATATGAATTCGGTGGAATCCTAGGCCCATTAACTCTCGCCTTTGTTTATTATTTTCATTAAACCTTTAAATTTAATCTTCGCAAGTCTGAGAGAACGAATCTTAATTACTACTACGAAAACTTTGAAAAATCTTTAATCATTTTGGCGCTGTTGCCGGGGATGAACTGGGTATTCGAGAAGGATAGTGTTGGTTGTGCTGATAGTTTAGTTGGTTGTGCTTGGAGTTGGGAGTTAGAATTGACATTGGTGTTATGACCAGATGAGCAACATAGTTAAATGGGTGTTGTTGATGTTTATATTAAGAAGTTGGAGTGATTTTTCCGTCAGCTGGCATTGAAGAAGAGAAGGTGGAGTTGGTTGAGACGATCAATGAAGAGAAGAGATGTTGTGACTAACATGTATCAAGTGGCTGTGGTGATATCGCAACAAGAAGGGAAACACACGTGTTTATATGGCTTGAAATTGATTAATGGCAGTTTTTGAGATATTGGTGGATCAACTTACTTTGGCAGTAATAGCTCGAGTTTGGAGGATGTTGTAGGTGAACATCTCAGTCATGGAGTCTTGGCAATTGGTTGATGGAGCTTACTGTAAATGAAGGAAGGTGTTAAGTGGCCAGGGAATGTAAGCTGATGGCTTGGTCGGACTTCAGAAGGAGGCCGGAATTTAGAAAGTGTTTAAATGGATAGTCTGGACTGCGTTAATTCTTAGTAAAGCTGGAATTGGTTATTTGCAATGGGTTCATTCTGCAAAGGCTCAAGTGACGAGAAAGTGAGTATGTGACCAGTACATGGAAGCTGGAGTTGTACTGAGAAGAAGATGGCAGCAAACAAAGATGAGAAGAACAGTGTTGGCCGACGATGGAAGACATGGGTTGATCAATCCAGCCGTGTGCATTATTCTCATCGTGGTGTCAGGTTAGAGAGACATAGTGTTGTTACAAGCAGTGGATTTTAAGGTATTTCTGTCTAGTTGTTTAGCAGACATCTCTCGATCTTGCTGTTTAGCGGATCTGTCTCGTTGTTTAGCCGACAATAGTCTTCATATCCAGCTGTGTAGCGGATATATTTTTGGTTTTGCTCGGGACTAGCAAAATATAAGTGTGGGGGTGTTGTTAAGCATGTAAGTGCTACATTTTATACCCATATTTATAATAGCTAGGACTTGATATTTTGGATAACCACACTATTTTAGAGCTTTTGCAGAAAGTTCAAACAAATCCAATCACTGGAGAATAAGTAGCTAAATTGGAGGTTAAATGGCGGTGTTGCGACACATACCGCCAAAAAACAGTGGGTGTCCTGGTATTTTTATATATCAGCACCGGGGAAGCTAGTTCAGGGACATCTCATTTAATGGGCTAAAAGATGCATAAGTTATTTTCCAAGCACCTAGTGCCATTTGAACTGGTGGAGTTTATATTCACGATCTGGTGTGGATTATTCCGAGATGGACAAAGATTAATCGTTATAGTTCTGCGACCAATGGAGAGGTGTCGTTGTTGGTGATGAACTGGGTATTCAAGAAGGATAGTGTTTGTTGTGCTGATAGTTTAGTTGTTTGTGCCTGGAGTTGGGAGTTATAATTGACATTGGTGTTATGACCAGATGAGCAACATAGTTAAATGGGAGTTGTTGATGTTTATATTAAGAAGTTGGAGTGAGTTTTCCGTCAGCTGGCACTGAAGAAGAGCAGGTGGAGTTGGTTGAGCCGATTAGTGAAGATAATAGATGATGTGACTGAGATGTAGCAAGTGGCTATGGTGATATCGCAACAAGAAGGGAAACACACGTGTGTATATGGCCTAAAATTGATTAATGGCAGTTTTTGAGATATTGGTGGAGCAAATTACTTTGGCAGTGATAGCTCGAGTTTGGAGGATGATGTAGGTGAACATCTTAGTCATGGAGTCTTGGCAATTCGTTGATGGAGCTGACTGTAAATGAAGGAAGGTGTTAAGTGGCCAGGGAATGTAAGATGATGGCTTGGTCGGACTTCAGAAGGAGGCTGGAATTTAGAAAGTGTTTGAATGGATAGTCTGGAGTGCGTTAATTTTTAGTGCAGCTGGAATTGGTTCTTTGCAATGGGTTCATTATGCAAGGGCTCAAGGGATGAGAAAGTTATTTTTTGACCAGTACAGGGAAGCTGGAGTTGTACTGAGAAGAAGATGGCAGCAAACAAAGATGAGAAGAACGGTGTTGGCCGACGATGGCAGAGATGGGTTGATCAATCTAACCGTGTGCATTATTCTCATCGTGGTGTCAGGTTACAGATACATAGTGTTGTTACAAGCAGTGGAGTTTAAGGTCTTTCTGTCTAGTTGTTTAGCATACATCTCTCGATCTTCCTGTTTAGCAGATCTGTCTCGCTGTTTAGCAGACAACACTCTTCATATCCAGATGTGTAGCGGATATATTTTTGGTTTTGCTCGGGACTAGCAAAATATAAGTGTGGGGGTGTTGATAAGCACGTAAGTGCTACATTTTATACCCATATTTATATTAGCTAGGACTCGATATTTTGGCTAACCACACTATTTTAGAGCTTTTGCAGAAAGTTCAAACAAATCCAATCACTGGAGAATAAGTAGCTAAATTGGAGGTTAAATGGCGGTGTTGCGACACATACCGCCAAAACCAGTGGGTGGCCTTATTTTTTTTATATATCAGCACCATGGAAGCTAGTTCAGGGACATCTCATTTAATGGGCTAAAAGATGCATAAGTTATTTTCCAAGCACCTAGTGCCATTTGAAATGGTGGAGTTTATATTCACGAGATGGTGTGGATTATTACGAGATGAACAAAGATTAATCGCTATAGTTATGCGACCAATGGAGAGGTGCCGTTGCTGGTGATGAACTGGGTATTCAAGAAGGATAGTGTTTGTTGTACTGATAGTTTAGTTGGTTGGGCCTGGAGTTGGGAGTTAGAATTGACATTGGTGTTATGACCAGATGAGCAACATAGTTAAATGGGTGTTGTTGATGTTTATATTAAGAAGTTGGAGTGAGTTTTCCGTTAGCTGGTACTTAAGAAGAGCAGGTGGAGTTGGTTGAGCCGATTAGTGAAGAGAAGAGATGATGTGACAGAGATGTAGCAAGTGGCTATGGTGATATCGCAACAAGAAGGGAAAAGCACGTGTGTATATGGCCTGAAATTGATTAATGGAAGTTTTTGAGATATCGGTGGAGCAACTTACTTTAGCAGTGATAGCTCGAGTTTGGAGGATGATGTAGGTGAACATCTCAGTCACGGAGTCTTGGCAATTCGTTGATGGAGCTGACTGTAAATGAAGGAAGGTGTTAAGTGTCCAGGGAATGTAAGCTGATGGCTTGGTCGGACTTCAGAAGGAGGCTGGAATTTAGAAAGTGTTTGAATGGATAGTCTGGACTGCGTTAATTCTTAGTGCAGCTGGAATTGGTTCTTTGCAATGGGTTCATTCTGCAAGGGCTCAAGGGACGAGAAAGTGAGTCTGTGACCAGTACAGGGAAGCTGGAGTTGTACTGAGAAGAAGATGGCAGCAAACAAAGATGAGAAGAACGGTGTTGGCCGACGATGGCAGAGATGGGTTGATCAATCTAACCGTGTGCATTATTCTCATCGTGGTGTCAGGTTACAGAGACATAGTGTTGTTACAAGCAGTGGAGTTTAAGGTCTTTCTGTCTAGTTGTTTAGCATACATCTCTCGATCTTGCTGTTTTGCCGATCTGTCTCTATGTTTAGCAGACAACACTCTTCATATCCAGCTGTGTAGCGGATATATTTTTAGTTTTGCTCGGGACTAGCAAAATATAAGTGTGGGGGTGTGGATAAGCACATAAGTGCTACATTTTATACCCATATTTATATTAGCTAGGACTCGATATTTTGGCTAACCACACTATTTTAGAGCTTTTGTATAAAGTTCAAACAAATCCAATCACTGGAGAATAAGTAGCTAAATTGGAGGTTAAATGGCGGTGTTGCGACACATACCGCCAAAAACAGTGGGTGGCCTGGTATTTTTATATATCAGCACCAGGGAAGCTAGTTCAGGGACATCTCATTTAATGGGCTAAAAGATGCATAAGTTATTTTCCAAGCACCTAGTGCCATTTGAAATGGTGGAGTTTATATTCACGAGATGGTGTGGATTATTACGAGATGGACAAAGATTAATCGCTATAGTTCTGCGACCAATGGAGAGGTGTCGTTGATGGTGATGAACTGGGTATTCAAGAAGGATAGTGTTTGTTGTGCTGATAGTTTAGTTGGTTGTGCCTGGAGTTGGGAGTTAGAATTGACATTGGTGTTATGACCAGATGAGCAACATAGTTAAATGGGTGTTGTTGATGTTTATATTAAGAAGTTGGAGTGAGTTTTCCGTTAGCTGGCACTGAAGAAGAGCAGGTGGAGTTGGTTGAGCCGATTAGTGAAGAGAAGAGATGATGTGACAGAGATGTAGCAAGTGGCTATGGTGATATCGCAACAAGAAGGGAAAAGCACGTGTGTATATGGCCTGAAATTGATTAATGGAAGTTTTTGAGATATTGGTGGAGCAACTTACTTTGGCAGTGATAGCTCGAGTTTGGAGGATGATGTAGGTGAACATCTCAGTCACTGAGTCTTGGCAATTTGTTGATGGAGCTGACTGTAAATGAAGGAAGGTGTTAAGTGTCCAGGGAATGTAAGCTAATGGCTTGGTCGGACTTCAAAAGGAGGCTGGAATTTAGAAAGTGTTTGAATGGATAGTCTGGACTGCGTTAATTCTTAGTGCAGCTGTAATTGGTTCTTTGCAATGGGTTCATTCAGCAAGGGCTCAAGGGATGAGAAAGTGAGTATGTGACCAGTACAGGGAAGCTGGAGTTGTACTGAGAAGAAGATGGAAGCAAACAAAGATGAGAAGAACGGTGTTGGCCGACGATGGCAGAGATGGGTTGATCAATCCAGCCGTGTGCATTATTCTCATCATGGTGTCAGGTTACAGAGACATAGTGTTGTTACAAGCAGTGGAGTTTAAGGTCTTTCTGTCTAGTTGTTTAGCATACATCTCTCGATCTTGTTGTTTAGCGGATCTGTCTCGCTGTTTAGCAGACAACACTCTTCATATCCAGCTGTGTAGCGGATATATTTTTGGTTTTGCTCGGGACTAGCAAAATATAAGTGTGGGGGTGTTGATAAGCACGTAAGTGCTACATTTTATACCCATATTTATATTAGCTAGGACTCGATATTTTGGCTAACCACACTATTTTAGAGCTTTTGCATAAAGTTCAAACAAATCCAATCACTGGAGAATAAGTAGCTAAATTGGAGGTTAAATGGCGGTGTTGCGACACATACCGCCAAAAACAGTGGGTGGCCTGGTATTTTTATATATCAGCACCAGGGAAGCTAGTTCAGGGACATCTCATTTAATGGGCTAAAAGATGCATAAGTTATTTTCCAAGCACCTAGTGCCATTTGAAATGGTGGAGTTTATATTCACGAGATGGTGTGGATTATTACGAGATGGACAAAGATTAATCGTTATAGTTCTGCGACCAATGGAGAGGTGCCGTTGCTGGTGATGAACTGGGTATTCAAGAAGGATAGTGTTTGTTGTGCTGATAGTTTAGTTGGTTGTGCCTGGAGTTGGGAGTTAGAATTGACATTGGTGTTATGACCAGATGAGCAACATAGTTAAATGGGTGTTGTTGATGTTTATATTAAGAGGTTGGATTGAGTTTTCCGTTAGCTGGCACTGAAGAAGAGCAGGTGGAGTTGGTTGAGCCGATTAGTGAAGAGAAGAGATGATGTGACAGAGATGTAGTAAGTGGCTATGGTGATATCGCAACAAGAAGGGAAAATCACGTGTGTATATGGCCTGAAATTGATTAATGGCAGTTTCTGAGATATTGGTGGAGCAACTTACTTTGGCAGTGATAGCTCGAGTTTGGAGGATGATGTAGGTGAACATCTCAGTCACGGAGTCTAGGAAATTCGTTGATGGAGCTGACTGTAAATGAAGGAAGGTGTTAAGTGGCCAGGGAATGTAAGTTGATGGCTTGGTCGGACTTCAGAAGGAGGATGGAATTTATAAAGTGTTTGAATGGATAGTCTGGACTGCGTTAATTCTTAGTGCAGCTGTAATTGGTTCTTTGTAATGGGTTCATTCTGCAAGGGCTCAAGGGACGAGAAAGTGAGTCTGTGACCAGTACAGGAAAGCTGGAGTTGTACTGAGAAGAATATGGAAGCAAACAAAGATGAGAAGAACGGTGTTGGCCGATGATGGCAGAGATGGGTTGATCAATCCAGCCGTGTGCATTATTCTCATCATGGTGTCAGGTTACAGAGACATAGTGTTGTTACAAGCAGTGGAGTTTAAGGTCTGGCAGAGCTATGAGTGGTCGGTGAAGCAAAGAAGTGCAGGTGAATCCTATCGGCTGGGATGTAGCGCTGAAAATGGAGTCGGGCAGTGTGGTGCTGTTGACATGATGTTGTGACAGATTAATGGAGAGTGGTGTGTGATATCAGATTTCGCAGAGACGGAGATCGATGAGAAAACAAGAAGGAAATGGAAGAATGGTCGAGAAGTAGAGGCAACAATGAAGTTCAGAGAAGGGTTTTTTGTCAAGGTCGATGTTGTTGTATCCATGGCTACAGTGAGGTTGTTCTATGTTGGTTTTATGGCTGCAAACAAGAAGGCATGAAGCTTTAGAAGAGATACCAGAGAATAGGAAGAGTACGGTGCTGTTGTTGTGGGTTTGATGTTCTGCGAAGGAGAGGAAGAAGATCGGCAGTTAAGGAAGGTTTTGTGTCCGAGATTTGGAGATGGAGTATGGCAATTTAACCGAGACTGAATGATGGCTCGAGGTTTAGCTGTGTGTGCTTTAAGGGACCGAAGAACGTTAAGGCTAGAATTTGGAAAAGAAACGTGAAAAGGTGAGACTTTGATAACATCCTGGATTTTGAAATGACCGTGGGTCATTGGACCGGGACTTGCAATTTGCTAGGTCGAATGTTAGACTCTTGGCACGAGAAGAAAACAGACAAAAACTAGAAGGAGGCTACGGCTAGACAGCCGAATACATAGAATATGGTTCTCATTTTCTAGTTTTGGAGGAGGGGATTGGCTACGGGGAACAGAGAAGAGGATCAGCCGTGAAGGGGAGTTTGAACAAGAGATTGAAGGGAAAGGAGACGATTCGGTGACAAGGGTTTATTCTTTCCTCTATTTTTCTTGTAATTATTTTTTGTGGGTTTTGATAAATCCATTGTATGTTTTGCTAAACTTTTTGGAACTAGGGTTTTTGTTGAAACCACTTCGGGTATTAGGCTATTTTTGATTGAATCGAATTATGAATCAATAGACCGTTATGATTTGAATAGATTAATTTCTTGAAATTTGTTTATCGATTTATCAAAATATGAGTTATTGCTTCACCGGTTTTATATAACCTTTGTTCATTATTGTTAGGATCGAAAACATATTTGTATACTTATTTGATATTCCATGCTTAGGTTAAACCTTTTTATGGGGTATGCTTAAAATATCCAGGTATTATTTGAGGACCTAAATTTAGTTCGTATAATTTTCTCACTAACGCAATTTGATGGTGCATGCTTTGGTTTAGTCTTTTGATATGTCATGCTTAGGGTGTCCCAGTGATATTTGCGACTCTAATACATATAATAGGTGATGTTTATAGAACGAACGATAAATAAATCTTGAATTATGTTTCATTTCAGTAATTGAATGTAAATAGTGGTGGATACAATAAACCCTGGTTACCAACATTCCCGTTGATTTCATTTTATTAGTTTAATTTTATTATTTCATTCTCATTATAAAAATTCAAAAACATTATTGTTGGTTACTCTTAATTGAGATATTGATTACAGTATTTCCACCGCTCTTCGTGGGAACGACCCATACTTGCCTCTGTCTACTTGTTGGACACCGTGCGATTGCGGTTATTTATATAGGCATCTCCGGATCCTATCAATTCTTGATTGAAGCATCATTTCTTTTTGTATTTCTTTTCAGGGACTTTTTAAGGATGATGACTTCTTTTGAGGAGACGTCACCTACGATGACGCTGGCGGAATATATGCATAGAAATTCTAATTATCAGGAAACTTCATCAGAGATGACGCTTGGTGAATATATGCATAGGCAACGGTATGGAGTTTTTGCTCCACAAATGGTAAGTGAAGAATCACATCAAACTATTTATGAGAAGTATTACAAACACACACCACCTAGTTTGGAACAAAGATTGAGAATTCTAGAATGCCAAAGATTATTTAATGATGATGATGATGATGATCAGTCTTGTAGTGACTCTCTGTTCCAAACAGAACATATTGATGACCCTGTGGATAATTGTGTGGATGATTCTCCTAATTCCATAGATGAATCTACCTCACAAGATTATTCACCTGACTTAGCGGTTGTTTCCAGACCCCTAGACTTCCAAAAGTTGCCTAATTTAGGGTTAGAATTGTGTGCTTCTAAAGTGTTGTTGGATTACTTTGCATCTAAGTACCCAGAGGATTTGCCTATTTCTAATACCGTGTATGAGCCAGTTGAAATTTTCCCAGTCTCAATAGAATCCCCATACTTTGTTCTTTACGCACTTCCATGTGCAGTAAAAACTTGGTTTAGGGGTAAATCTTGGTTTCGGCAGGGTTTCAGTGTCCCCATTTTTTCATAAAATAATTGTGAAGTTGTCGTTTGTAAATATTGTATTTTGGGTCGATCCCCAAGTTTTCAGGTTATTAGTTTATGGGGATCCGTTTTTGTACATTCCAGTAGGTATAATTATTTGTTTATTTATTTTGTTCTTGAATTTCCCATCTTAATTTTTACGTTGGATGACTCAATTATATTGAGGACAATGTAATATTTAAGTGTGGGGGAGTGTGTATTAACTTTTAATTTTTTTTTTTTCAGGAAATGTTATGATTGTTAGGGTTATGACCAGATGTGTAGCGGGTCTTTTCTTTTTTTCTTGCATATTATGACCAGCTGTGTAGCGGGTCTCTAAAAATAAAAATAAATAAAAAAATTGTGTGTCTTGTGTATGAGGCATTTGTCATGACCAGCTGTGTAGCGGGTCTAACTTTCTCTTATTTTATGACCAGCTGTGTAGCGGGTCAATTTTCTGTTTTGCTCGAGGACTAGCAAAATATAAGTGTGGGGGAATTTGATGAGCGCGAAAGTGCGACGCATTTTGACCCATAAATACCTTAGCTAGGATTCATTTTATCACTAATAAACTTGTTTGTAGGTGTTTTGTGAAATAAGCTCTTATGGAGAAAGTTGCTCGAAAAGTGGTTTTTGTACCCCGGAGGACACATGTTATTTGGACTCTCAATGTTGGTTAAGGGACACCTCAATGGATAAGGGACACCTTCCTTACTATTTACACCCCATAAATCAAGTGCTAAAGGGACACCCATACATGATAAGGGGGAGGTCATCTTCTTCCTTTTGAATTTTAATTTTGGCGGGAAAAATGGTGGCAGATTTAGGGTTTAGCTTTTGGAGGTGTTCTAGTGAGACTAAAGCGCTGAAATTGAATTGGTATGTTCCTTAAACCTAAACAGGTCTGGTATGGGTCATAGTTTCGATCAAAATTGGCTAGATAATATTAGATTTGAAGCAAAACATGAAAAAACGCTTTTGGCAGGAAAATATATTATGCACCTGCGATATTTGTTGATCGATTTCTGGAGGAGTTTTAGTGTGAGTTTTAGTCGGATATGGATTGGTATGGACCTGTTTTAATCAAACAGGGATGGTAAGTCCCTCAGATTCGAATAAATAAGGAGATATTCCGAGTTTACATGAAACATGGGAGTACGTGTATGGTGGGATATTCTACATTAAACCGGAGCAGATTTGGTGAGATTTTCTTTCCATGTTTGTTTGATATCAAGCTGTCACGGTCAACAGGAGGTGGTAATTGCTTCAGGTTCGATAATGGTGAGATGATTCTTCGGTTGGAACAATTCAGGGAAAGAATATTTGATCGAGATATTTTTGGGAAGTTGGCACAAGTATGAGTGTTTACTGCGCGTGTTGGAAGACTCAAGCTAGCATTTGGATCATGACTAAGTTAAAAAGGGAGAATATACTGACTACAGACGCGTGAGAAAGTAATGAATGGAAAGAAAATCTCGTAACATGCAGCAAAGTAAATAGAGAATATATGGAGTCATTACAAAGATTTTGGCGACCTGTTGAGTTTAAATAGTGTTCTGGAGTTCATAGAAAGGATTATCGAGAGTTTGGGAGGCTACAGAGTTGAAGAGGAGAAGTTGCAGGAACTTCTCTGCTGCTGCAGAGAGGTAGAAGAAGAAGAACACAGACGACGTTAAAGGTATGTCGTTTTAGAACTGTCACAGTTCTCGTCCTAGTGACAGTTCTTCTACGACAGTTTCCTAATATAGTTTCTGTAACATCCGCTGCAGTTGTAACAGCAGTTTGTAACGCCTATTAAGCGTTGCAAATTACCGGTTTATGTTATTTTTCTTTTTTTCTTCATTTGTAAACACCATTTGAGCTATAAAAAATATTTTGAGAGTGTCTACAATATGAGTAGATAAACCCCTACACTGGGTCGACGGAGGAATCCAAATTTCATACGTAGGTAATTTTAATTAATTCTTTATATGACTTTTGCACTAATTAAAATAGAATTATGATTTGATTAAATTGGTTATCATTCAATTAGATAGGTTATGCTTTGTTTAGATAATCTATGTTTAGGGGATACAATTTATCTTTTGAGAGTCTACCTTGGAAAAAATAAGTGTCGGTGTTATTTTGTTTATTGAGCTTTTATTGTTGAGAATAAATAAATTGAACCTATTGATATGAATTCGGTGGAATCCTAGGCCTAGTAACTCTCGCCTTTGTTTATTATTTTCATTAAACCTTTAAATTTAATTTTCGCAAGTATGAGAGAACGAATCTTAATTACTACTACGAAAACTTTGAAAAATCTTTAATCACCTATCAACAATGAATGATAGTGCCTCTGATGGAAAGTTGTGTCTAAGAGAATTACCCAAGTCAGTAGCAAGCACAACATTCACTTGGTACGATAATTTGAAGGCGGAAAGTGTGGATTCCTGGCCGACCATGTGCGCGCTTTTCCTTGGGAAATTCTATTCATCTAAGAGGAAAATCACGACAATAGATCTAAGCAAGAATGGTCAACGAATATGAGAGGAAATAAGGAAGTACATCCTGCGATTATGACGTTTAGCGCTAGATTGCCACGAATACATCAACAAAGGAGCGCTTGTTGAAATATGTGTATGAGGAATGATACCGGCCTTTAAAGGGAGTTTGATCAACTTCAGGTTCCAGACCTTCGTTGACCTGGAAGAAGCTGCCGAAAGATTCGCCAATTGCATAGAAGAAACATCTATAGATCCCGAATGGCGCTACACAATAAACACCGTATCTGAAACATCACGCAATGTAAGGTCTAATACTAACATGGAAAGAATAAATCAGACACAGACAGCTACTGGAAGCCAATATAGAAATGGATGGGCAAGGCGAGACTCAAATCCACCACCTCCTCTACCCTGCAGCAGAGAGCATGCAATCGAGTTACTAAACCAATGGGTCACGAAAAAATAAATCCAATTACCACCAACGGTGGTGTATGTCAATAAGATGGACAAGCACACAACCAAATATTATCATCGGAGATTGGGACACCCGAATGAGGAATATCTCGCTATAAGGAGCATATTTGAACGAAAGCGCGCCTCCGGAGAGCTTGAGGAAACTAAGCACGTAATTGAATACAACCCCTTCCCTCTCCATTAATCCTCAAGGAAAAGAGAGAGAAAGTCAAAAAATAAATAAATAGAAAGATGAATCACAGTAAGCCTGTAAACCTTCACTTTTATGATAAGACCAATTTCTTTTTCTGAAACTCATGGGAAATACGACGTGAAAAGGCTACGGGAATGCCAAAGGAGCCCGATCGGCTGACAAATCTATAAAAGGCCATGGGAATGCCAAAGGCGCCCAGTTGGTTGACAAATCTACAAAAGGCTACGGGAATGCCACAGGCGCCCGGTCGGCTGACATATTCACAAAAGGTTACGGGAATACCAAAGGCCCGGTCGACTGACAAATCTACAAAAGGCTACGGGAATGCTAAAGGCACCCGTCGGCTGACAAATTCACAAAAGGCTACAGGAATACCAAAGGCACCCAGTCGGATGACAAATCTACAAAAGGTTATGGGAATGCCAAAGGCGTCCGATCGGATGACAAATCTACAAAAGGCTACGGGAATGCCAAAGGCGCCCGGTCGGCTAACAAATATACAAAAGGACATTGCAAAAGGCACCCAGTCGGCTGACAAATTTACAAAAGGCTACGGGAATGCCAAAGGCGCCCGGTCGGCTGGAAAATCTACAAAATGCTACGGGAATGCCAAAGGTGCCCGGTCGGCTGAAAAATCTACTAAAGGCTACGGGAATGCCAAAGGCACCCGGTCGGGTGATAAATTCACAAAAGGGCTACGGGAATGCCAAAGGTACCCGGTCGGATGACAAATCTACAAAAGGCTACATGAACGCCAAATGAACCCGGTCGGCTGACAAATCTACGAAAGATCACGGGAAAGCCAAAGGCACCCGGTTGACTGACATCTACAAAAAATAAATAAGGATTAGGCGCGTTCTATCAACGCCCACACATCCAACCGCATTTTTCAACACCCACACATCCAACCACATTTTTCTGATAAAAGGAAGGGGGAGTAGGCGCGTTTACTAGACTCCTACCCATCCCACCATATTCCGATAAAAAGAGAAGGGGAAGTAGGAGCGTTCTATCAAACGCCCACCCATCCCACTGCATTCTTCTGATAAAAAGAATGGGGAGTAGGCGCGGTATATCAGACGCCCACCCATCCTATCACAATCTGATAAAAAGAGAGGGGGAGTATGCGCGTTCTATCATACGCCCACCCATCCCACCATATTCCGATAAAAAGATAAAGAGGAGTAGGCATGTTATATCAACGCCCGCCCATCCCACTGCATTCTTATGATATAAGGAAAGGGGAGTAGGCGCGTTCTATAAATGGCCACCCATCCCACTGCATACTTCTGACAAAAATAAAATGGGGAGTAGGCGCGTTCTATAAGACGGCCACCCATCCCACCATTTTCCGATAAAAAAAGAGGGGGAGTAGGCGTGTTCTATCAGACGCCCACCATATTCCGATAAAAAGAGAAGGGGGAGTAGGTGCATTCTATCAACGCCCACCTATCCCACCGCATTATTCTGATAAAAACAAGGGGGAGTAGGCGCATTCTATCAACGCTTACCCATCCCACCGCATTCTTATGATAAAAATAAAGGGGAGTGAGCGCGTTCTATCAACGGTGCCCAGTCGGCTGACAAATATACAAAATGCTACTGGAATGCCAAAGGTGCCCGGTCGGCTGACAAATCTACAAAAGACTACAGGAATGACAAAAGCGCCCGGTCAGCTGACAAATCTACAAAAGTCCATGGGAATGCCATAGGCGCCCAGTCAGCTGACAAATCTACAAAAGGCCATGGGAATGCCAAAGGCACCCAATAAGCTGGAAAATTTACAAAAGGCTACGGGAATTCCAAAGGCTCCCAGTCGGCTGAAAAATCTACAAAAGGCCATGGGAATGCCAAAGGCACCCATTCGGCTGACAAATTTACAAAAGGCTACGGGAATGCCAAAGGCACCCGGTCGTCTAACAAATCTACAAAAGGCCATGGAAATGACAAAGGCACCCAGTTGGCTGACAAATCTACAAAAGGCCCCGGGAACGCTAGAGGCGCCCAATCGGCTGACAAATCTACAACAGGATATATGAATGCCAAAGGGGAAGGTAGGCGCGTCCTACCAACGGTCGCCCATTCTACCACATCCTTCTGATAAAAGAAAAGGGGGATTAGGCGCGTTCTACCAACACTTTCCCACCCCATCGCATCCTTCCGATAAAAATAAAGAGAGAGAGGGTGCGTTCTATCAAAACTTGTCCAAGCTCATCCTCCTAATCACATTTTGAAAAGAAAGGGGGAATAGGCGCGTTCTATCAATGCTCTCCCAACCCACCGCATCTTTTTGATAGAAGATAAGGGGGAGTAGGTGCGTCCTACCAACACTAGCCCGCCCCATCGCATCCTTCCGATAAAAAGAAAAGGGGGAGATGGCGCGTCATAACAATGTTCACCCGATCACTGCGTCTTTTAGAGCACTGCTTGGTTGAACCCACTAACAATGGTATGTCAAGTTAGTTGTCAATTTTAGTTGCCAAAATGCATTCTTGATTTAGCATACTAAAGAAAGTTTCAGACTAGATTAGGTCTAAGAAGAGCTACTCTTGAAGGATGAAGATTGAAGATTACAAGAAGACATCAACAAGGACTTCATCAACAAAGGTATGTGGTGATTGATTTCATTTGGATTCTTGTTCAATTCTACCTTTCTAATCTATCGAGATAAATGCTCACTCTATGGACAAATTCCTATGACGGTAAATGTACATTTATGTATATATACTTGAGGTTATTTGATTCATGACCTTGGTGACAATAAACTTTATCCTTATAGGATCTCATGTTATAGTGAATGATCTTGCGAATTCAACAAGCCAAGAATCACTCAATTCCGAGTTATAATGATGAAGTTATGAGTGATTTATTAAAGTAAAAATTATAAGTGTTGTTGTAATTGTTACAGTTCGTTAGTAGGAAACAATCCATGGACTGTTTGTAATAGTTCGCGGACTTGGGCCCAATTACGTGACTAAAAGGCACTTTTGGTCAAATTGGTGATGTTTCCTTATCTATGCAAGTTAGCTATTACTCCAAACATCTTTGATTACCATATTAAAGTGTTTGTGATTCTTTCCTAATTTAATTTGTGATTTATTCACATAAATACAATATTTTCTAATTAATTATTTATTTAATTATTTTGGCAAGAGTTGTAAATTAGGAAAGACTCCCAAAATTAGGAGAGTCTTGAAAAAGGAAAATAGCTTTGCTTAGTTTTCAAGCTATGTTTCACTATAAATATTGAGTTCATGAGTTTACACGTTTTTCATCCCTTTGGAAAATTGGCGTAAGCTCTGTAGGTTGTTTTCCACGTCTTCTGTTCTTCGTGAACAAGAGTGAGATAAAGGTCTTTGTATTGGGGATCACAAAGCCAAGTTGAATCTAATCTTCGTGATTGATTATACAACTTGTAATCTAGGTTTTTCACCTCTTGTCTATTCTAAGGTTTTCTCTTCTGATATAAAACCATTCAAGAGTTGTTGATCATAAACCCTAGGTTTTGATAGATTTCAGTTTCCGATCGTATACCAACACTTGTTAGTCGAAATCAGAGACTAGAAAGAAAAACTTCTATTGATGCATCTCGTAAAAATCCTTGAGAAGTTTTAAACAAGATATCTCTAGATTTATTCTAGTTGTTCTTGTTGTAGAATTATTAGGGTTTTCTTAACTTGGAAATTGATCTTTGGAATCACCCAAATTCACTTACGAAAATCAGGTTCACGGACTTCTTGTGAGTATGCATACTGATTGTAAGTTAAAACCCTAATCTATAAGATTTCCAAAACCTTGATTTATATCTAAAGGGAAATCAAACCGGTGTTTTGTGCAAACAAAATATCGAATCGTATCAATCGTGTTGTTGTATCTTATAAAGAGAACCTTGGGTTCTGCTAGTAGATTTGTGTGAAGAATTCCTAAAGAGAATTTGTGTTCTGCTCGGAGTTCTATAAGAATACAGCTGAAAAAGGTATTACATCTAGTCCGAATAGGTAGTAGGAAATTGGTGTAACAACTTATAATCAGTGTGTGTTTATTCTGGACTAGGTCCCGGGGTTTTTCTGCATTTGCGGTTTCCTCGTTAACAAAATTTATGGTGTCTGTGTTATTTCTTTTCCACATTATATTTTATTTATATAATTGAAATAATACAGGTTGTACGTTAATCATTCATAGTTGTTAAATCCGACCTTGTTTGTTGGATAAGACTTGATTGATCTTGAACAATTGTTTTTGTTATTTTCACATTGTTAGACCAGTCCGGACTAACCCTGTTTCAAGTGGACACTGTGTTGAAATATTCCTTTAGTGATTGTTGCTTAAAGAGGTTTATACACGGTGGATATTGAATAGGTTGTGATTAACACAAAAGCTTGTTTCAAGAAACCTCACACTAAAATCAGGTTTATGGACTTGCTTCTGTTTAACTATTGATTGTGTTGAGAAGGAGATAAATCTCTTTAATATTATTTCTCAATTGAGTTTTTATTCTTGAGATTATATTGAAGTTTGTTCCATATAGATTGCCAAACGAAATATTGGGTGTGGTTGTTAGACCCCCGCTTTTTCAGCGTCCTTCCAAAACAAAAGAAGGAAGAGGTAACCACGAATAGTGGATGCTTTACTAAATTACGAAACCAAGAATAACACGAAACACCGATAATGAACTAATAATTAACCACGAACAATATTAATATCCCGCAAAGAATAACATAAAAAAACAACAACAACAAACAAAACAAATAAATTATCCGAGAGATAAGGGACCAACATAACCAAAGAAAGACGAAGGAAAAAACAACATAAAGAGGAAGCGCGTTAAGCAGACTGAAGTGTAGACAACTCCTGACGCTTCTCCTCAAGATCCACGCGAACCTCTTCTTCTGTGGTCTCAGTCCGTATCACCTCATCACTAGCCACCCCAACATCAGCAACCAATTGATTTAACACCTCTTTCTTTCTAACAGTTGCCTCGGAGCGCTTCTCCAGCTATTTTTACAACTTAGAAATCTGACTCGTGAGCCGAACACGGGGGTCATTACGACTTTTTACTTTCACCAACAACTCTTCTAACCACCGTAATGGAAACTTGATACTGACTTCTGACCGAACGGTAGTCTCCCAGCCGCGCAATATCGTCGCATCAAAAGGATCATCCCCTACCCGCGTGAGCTGGTCGGCGACTTCCAGGAGGTTTTTGGTCATGTAGCACAAAGTGCGAACATCCCGAAGATCCGCCCTCGCCATGTTCCCGCCATCGCGCTCCATTATATCTCTATAAGTAACGGCGAAAAAAATTGGCACCCCCTCTATGGACGAGTGTATGCGTGTCAGGATCTACCCCAGCCTCGGAAGCACTCACTACTAAAGGAAAGCGAAGCTGCGCTCCCTCACGATTTGCTGGCACAATGGAGATGACTGGTACATTAGGAACGCAAGTCCGCTTCTCCGAAAGAGCGGAAGAACCACTACCATCCATCCGAGCGCGTTTAATAGACCAGTCACCACCGAGGACTACGCGCCGCACACCATATGTATCGGGTTTAGCAGTCTCTTTGCGCTTGTTACCCATATCCTAGCGTCAACGATGAAATTTTAGCAAACAAACGAATGAAAGTACAAAGCAAAAAAAAAAAAAAAAAAAAAAAAAAAAAAGACAAACCTCAGGAATCGACGAATCAAGCGGAATATCAACGGGTTTAGGAAGAGATGTGGAAGAGCTAGAAGATGATTCAGAATCATTAGTAGAGCCTGAAAAATGAGAGATGAACACCATTGCGAAGAATAACTCAGATTTATTTTTATTTTTAAAAGGAGAGGAAAAGAGAGAGGAGAGAAGAATGATAAAAACAAGGACACGTATTAAATAGGAGGTTACCTTCGGGATCACCAATGGGTGGTTCCAATTGGGATGAGGACCCACCAAAAATAGACCAGCTAGACCCAGACGGGCTCATTGATTGCAAAACAACACTAGAGATACCGAAGGTACACCTCTAGCACGAACAGTCTCGGCCCAAAAAGGACGAACCGAAGATATGTGAAGACGCGGGAATACTCAACCAGTCTCCTCGGAAAGATTGACCCCAAGATCCTTTAACTGGTCTACAAACGATGGAGTCAGACTGCTACTAATGCCCCCAATATGTTGTGGTGCACTTCTCCAACGAGCTTGTTGAGGTTGTAAAGATGAGATATTAGCGGAAGAACAAGGGAGCAGGGTAGACAACTTAGCTTCTTCTCATCTGGCCTTCTTTGCAAGGCTCTTCTTAGTCCAATCACTCTCAGGCATGTTCAGGTACTCTTCCATTACATAAGAAGGGGCCTTCCACCCCATAGGATTGCAAAGAGGAGCTTCCTGAGAGCACAATCCCCGCCACTCATTTTATCAAAAAAAAAAAAAAGGATGGCGATAAATGATAAATAAATGAAAAGCAAGAGGGAGAAGAGACAACAAGTATTTGCGCTGCCAGAGGACTAGCATATGGTCTGGCCACCTCTATTCGCGGGGGTTTACGATCAAAAAATGACTTCGACCCTTTCTTTGGCCTTATAAGATCATGACCTTCAGGAGGAGCCCAAGAATTTACCAAGGGCTCTAAAGGGCGACCTTTGGTAGATGGAACGAGACGATGCACAACAGCTATACTATCATCAAGTTTAATACGGCCAGACGCATGAAGCGCTCGAAGGTCTTCATAGGATAGTCGCAGCGGTGAATAGACATTCGCGACACCGTTTTAAATGTGAAAGCATTCATGGTCTCCGATTCGGGTTGCATAAGCCACCCAGGTATTGACGGATAAGGTAACACGGGAGGATTTAGAAGGCGAGGGATAAGGATATCATCAAGAGGGATAACGCGCTTACCTTTGCGGAGTTCCCTCAGCTTTAGCGCGCGTTTTAGATCGGGTCCGCTGGTAAACTCCGCAATCGTATATGACTTGCCATCTGCCGGAGGAGGTAGAAGAATTTGTCATGTTCCGAGTATTCGGTCTCCTCAGAACCCCTGCTCATGGCTCCTTCTGACTCGTCATATTCTTCAGATGAACTACTGGTGGGACTATTAGACATGGGAATACAGAGGAAATACAAACTAGAAGTAAGGGAAGAGAAGAACTATAAGAAGAAATATAAGGGGGTAAACAAAGCAGCGGGTATATATATAGGGAGTCTCAAGGCCTGAACGTGGCGGTTATACAAAGGGAATGGTAATCGGCAGAAAGTGAAAAGAATAGGAAAAGTTTGAACGATAAAAGAAGGTCAAACTTCGCCTAGGGTCGTGGAGTCGATAAAAAGGGAGGAAGTTCTCATTCCTAACTTCCTACAAAAAGAGGGGCGCTCGAAAAATCCTATGACTATCAGGTTATTTTAAAAATAACCCAATAGTCAGGGGACTAATGTTGATACATGAATAATAATACCCCTTAACGGGTTCGGGATACCCCTATGGGGAGGTGAGCCTAGTATGAGATGTGGGGACTTGGGTACTAGGCCCAAGTCCAATGAGAAAATACCCATGAGATAAGAAGGACAAAGAAGGAATTAAAGGATAAGAAAATGATCATATTAAGGAATGGCATTAGAAGTAATTAAGGAGGTTTAGGACATGTGTCATGATATCATAAAATGAGGGACTTTTAGGAAAGTATATATAAGGAAGGACAAGGTACAAAGGAAAGGCAACTCTCTATCTTACTATTCCTAGTAAATTAGGGTCATGAGGTGTGACTAGGACGGGTAGAACCAAAACTAAAATCACCTTTCAACAGATACGACTTGATTGATTCTTGGATATTGGTCTGGAATCATCTAAGTACTCTCACACATAATCAGGTTCACGGGCTTGCTTATGTAAACTTTCTGATTGTGAGATAAAGATATATAAGCTATTCGTAAAATTTCTTGATTGAGTTTCATTAAGTTAAACTCTCGGAATTGTATTCGAGTTTAGTCCATACAAGTTTCCTAAGAAAAATTTGGTGGTGTATTTTGGTATCCCCACATTTTCAATTGGTATCATACCAGGCAAACACGCGAAAGACCTAATAAGTCTAAGTTTGAAGCAATATGATTTTATGGACGAACATACTATCTCTAATAACGTATCACCAGTTCATAATCAACCATATGATTTTGTTGAAAGTTTGGATTCAGTACCTGAGAAAACTATCGCATCTGAATCAATTTATGAAAACCTTCACGAAATCACCTCGAGTGATGAAAAAACTATGGATAACTGGGAAATACGCCTAGAAAAAAAGTTGGATGAACTTTCCAATGATAATGATTCATATATTTATAGATATATAGATAAGGAAGTGTATTGTTCTTAGTACAGTTTGTTATCAAGATCCGGAGATATGAGAGGTATCAGAGATAGACAGGGAAGATCAGACGAAGAAGAAGAGAGAATTAGACGAAATAGAGAAGAAGAGATGAAGATAATCTGGTTCAGGATAACACATCCTAAGGGTTAGAGATTCATTCATTCATTAATTGATGCCTTCTTCAGATACAGAAGCCGCCTTATATAGCTAGGCTTATCTACCAAATCTAACGACCATAAACAACCGATCTGGCTAGTACTAAACCAACCCTTACAAATGATAAAGACACCTTATCACATGCTAAATACTACTAATAACTATGATAAAGAATCACATTATACCCGGTAGGGGCATTCCTCTCCAAGGCAGGTACATGACATGAAGTCTCAAGATATGCTAAGCTATTTGATCTTTGTATGAAAAAAAAAAAGATGACGACTTATTGTCTCATTGGATTTTTGACTCCTCTCTGTCGAGAAAAAAATAAATTGATAAAGGTCTTTAAAGGTCATGATTATGGTTATCAACTAATTCAATCCTTCTTAAATATCGTGAAAAATATGTACTTTCGAAGGAATTTGAATGTGAAAATCTTCGTTGAGATTTCTTTTTATTGAAAGAGAAACTTGTTGAAGATGAAACAAGGATTAACTCTCAACAAAATAGTTTTGATGACAGAGAAAGTGCTTATCTCGCTCGAGAAAAACGCCTTGAGGATAATTTAGTTGTCGCTCTTGATAAGATCAAGGTATTAGAAGAGGACTTGAAAAAGTTCAATACTAGTTCAAACAAATTAACCACTATGCTAGGATAAATTAAAAATCATCGTGATACACGGAGATTGGGCTATAAGGGAATAGATGCTCCAAGTATTAGCAAAGAGGTAAAATTTTCCAAGGCTAGTGATTCTTCTCAACCAAAGGTTTCCACTGATGGCAAAAGTTACATACCTACACTGCCAGTTAAGGTCGAAAGAGAAAAGTATATCAACCTCCAAATCCAGCACACACGAATCCAGGTAAGAAAATTCTTTATGTTTGCTAAGGAATGAGAAACTTCTGAAGTAAAGATCACTTGCAAAGGGGATGTCATTTTCTCATAAAGAATGAGAAACATCACGATGTTCTTGTTTGGACATCACAAGAAGTGATCAAACCTAGATCATATGTTAAGTCTAATACCCTTAACATTACGGGTTTTCAACGTCCAACCTTGAGGCAAAGGAATCAGTTCTATGATAAAATTTGATTTTCCTATAAACGTCATACGAAGCCTTTTCATAACCGTAATGATTATAAAAAGCATAACTTTGTAAAGTCGAAGACAAGATCCAATGCTCCCAATTGGAGAAATACTAACTTGCAAAAGAATAGTCAATTCTCGTTCGAGAAATCTTTGAGAGAATAATGGGAAGAAGGTTCTGGTTGTTCCTAAACGTACTCATAAGTGGATACCAAACAAATTCAATGATGCATTGAGTGTAAAAGGGAATGATCTCCCAGAAAATTCTATGACTATGGAAAAGGCAAAATCCATGATTTTTGAAGTTTAGAATTTCTTGAAAAAGATGGATATAGATCTGAAGGGTTCAAAAAGTGAAACTCAAGAATATGTAGAAGAAGAAGCAAACTAAGCCAAAAACTATAGAATGGTAAAAAAATCCATAAATGCGGAAAAGTTTGTTTCAATCACATGTGGTGAGCAAGACATTATTCACCCCCAACACAACTTGATTGTGTTGAAAGTGCATCCACACCAAGAAATGCCCTATTATGAATATGGCGAGGGAAGCACAAGAATTGGGGCGCACATATTATGCTGGGTAAGATATTGAATATTTGGTAAAGCCATCACGATTGGATTCATCTAAAAGGTATGTCTATAAAATTGAGAAAGCTTTACGATTATTTATTTATATGCTTGATGCCACGATCTATTAATATCAAAAATATTTTTTGTTATTCATACTCTTATTTGTCGCTAAGTGTTTTGGTGGAAACCCGAGTATCGTCATGATTGGTTGTTTAAATATATACTTGAAGTTCAATAACCAATGTTTTATAAGACAATAATTTTTATCTCTACCTTGTTGAGACTACACTCCAAAGACATGATTACATGTCAAGAGGTTTATAATATTTTGCCTAAATGGTTTATGACAATAAAATCCATAATGGTTGTCATGCTTGTCTTCTATGCATCTATAAAAAGTTAATGTGGTTATATGCGATTCAAGGTGTACCCCGTCGCTTGTGAGTTCAAATTCTAATGACTCGATGTGGGTATCAACTAGGGTTGTCAATGGGTCCGGGTCCTCCCGGGTATCACTGGACCCGGACCCTACTTATAAAAGTCGGGTCCGGTTCCTAAAGTTGTGGACCCAGAACAAGACCCGTTAAAGATCCCGGGTACCCGTTGGGTATTAAGAAAATTATAAAAAAAAACTTCAAAAACTTAATATATTTCTATTTTTGACTTGAATCTAAATAAAATAAAATAATTATTTCTTCATTAATTTATTAAATAAAGATTAAATGTAAGAAAAAAACGAAAATTTTTAAAAAAAATCTTAGCCAAAATTAACAAAATACTTATAATTTTGCTAAAAAGATGAATAAAAGTTAGAATAACCGGGTACCCATTACCCGCGGGTACCCAACGGGTATTACCCATTTGGACCCGTTAAGATTCGGGTCCAATCGGGTAATTACCGGTCGGTTCCAAAGTTGTTAATGGGTCCAACTTTATGACCCAGAACCGGACCCATTTCTACAGAATCCAGTTCTAGGTCCGGGTAATGGGTACCCATTGACGACCCTAGTATCAACACTTTTTATGCTCTTTGTAGAGTTCTCCATGCCTACATGACTCCTGACAAGAGACGAGAACGGGATCTATGGGAATTTATGCATAATAAGCTTAGAGGGATATGTAATGGATATTTTATCTAATCATAATGTTGATATTTAAACTTAGGTTTTGAGTTAAACTCTCAAAACATGATAATCATATTGATTCCGGGTACATCATTCACCATTAGCTAAGAGATAATGGATCGTAGGTGAAGTACTTCTAATAGACAAACCAATGCGGTTAATGATCCATGTACCTTGTGTATCGTTTATGTCTACCTAACTTGATTTGTGTTTAAGATTCTTAAATGTTCAGGTTTGAAAGAACAAATAATGCCGATGAACATGCAGTATTTAATAATTATTGGTTATATGCGTTGCAAAGTCTTATGAGATATATGTGTCCTTTACTTTATGTAATATCCTCAAAACTTAAATTATTATGTTCTCTAAAATAAAAATAGAACAAACTTTCTGAAAAAATTTCGCAGTATTTATCTACTTGTGATCACACTTTTTTGTGGTTACTGCACTATCTACTTTGTAAAATTTTCTTATGTTGAGTCATACCGACTAAAATTATCTCTTTGTTCGTAATTGGTGTTGAGATTAATTTATGTCGATGTTCAGGATACAAGTCCATATGTGATTTTTTAATGTCCGACAAAATCCTTCTTTTTCATTAAAGTAAGGTCACTCATGATGTTCTCTTAGGAATGACATCAAATGGGGGATAGTTCTTAAATGAACTTGTGCTTAAAAATTGTTATATCTTTGTCGGGAGAGTGGATGTGGAATTTATAAGGGATGCATGTATCTTAAATCTCCTAGAAGAGCGTTAAGTATTTTTTACTCTGTGATATCATCTAAATTAAATTTGATATGAATCCTTTTAAGTCTAAAAATATCTTTTGATTGAATTCATTACGATCCCATAATTTTCGTACCTTTGCCAATTTTTATTGACAAAAAGGGGGAGAATTAATTAGTAGTTTCACACTACATACATATGGTTTATAGATCATTATGCAAGTGGGGTGAATCAATATCTATAGGTTTCACCTATTATGCAAAATATGTAAGTATAAATTAAGGGGAAAAAACATATCACCGTAGTATTACTTCGAAGTTATGATACAATTGAACTTTGGAATAATAATATGTTTCTGTATAACAACGATTGAGAATATCTATTTTCAAAGTTGTTATCGCTATAGATCTTCAACAACATCGATGTTGAGTTAAACACGTTTAGAATCATTGTAACTTGAAGTAACGAAGATTTCAAGGAGTTGAAGAACCAAGAGAATCATGCATGATGAATACTGGAGTTTTGAAGCTTTTTTTTTTATCCATATGTATTGATAGTTTTGTCACTAAAATTGACAAAATGGGAGATTGTTAGAGCATTGCTCGGTCGAACTCACAAATGTTGCTATCTCAAGCTGGTTGTCAAATTTAGTTGTCAAAACTATATCTTGATTTTTAGTCTACATTTAGTCAGGTCTCAAATTAGGATAGAAGTGTGTAGTTGAGTATCAGATATCACTATGGTCTACTGTTTGAAGGCGAAGATCAACAAGAGCTTTGGATAACTTCAACATAAAATGGTAAGTGAAGACTGAACCACCTATTTTTCAAAGTTTTCACCTTTCTATCTATGAGACATTGTCGCATGACTAAATTAGACAGTACATGCATAAAAGAAAATTCGAGTCAACTTTATCTTAAATATTGTTCTCGAAATATGACTACTTATGCTTAAGAACATTTGTTCATACTTCATGAATTTGGTTAACAACAATTTATTATTCATGGCTTAAATTATGATTCAAGATTTAATCATTTGAAAATAGACTGGAACAGAGATATGTACCATTGATGTTATTCAGGAATGTTTCAAATTGATTATTAGAGAGTGTTAGAGCACTCACTACTTAGTGTAACTTGCAAGCGTTTCTATATCAAGCTTGTTTGTCAATGTTAGTGATCAAAACTATAAGGCCGGTTCCTATGGGGGATGGCTAAACCCTCCATATGCCATGCCAGCTGGCCTGGAAAACTGGCCGCACCAGTATGGGATAAAAGGTAAGTGGTTGAGTCTCCACCGAACGGTTGAGACTACACCATTAGCGGTGTAGACTTGACCGCTAGCGGTGTAGTCTCAACCATTCGGTGGATTTGAAACCACCAACGGCTCTTTCTCCACCGCTATAAAATGGCAAAAAATCACACCAAAATTACACCAAACTTTTTACACAAAAAAATTCTATCTTTCTATCTTATTATCTTTAAAAATGGCAAAGTTTGAATCCCAACTTGACTTGGCTACCCAAATTGATTTTTCTGGAGTGGTGCTTGAATCCGCCCTTAATAAGATATGTGAAGGTTATAAAGAAATAGGTAAAAATCAAAGAAGTTTACAAGTTTTGGATATTAACCAAATCAAACCTCCAACTAAGAGAAGACCAAGAAAAGTTCAAGGGAAGGAAAATTTGAAGGCAAAGAAGAAGATAAACAAAGGAGACTTTGTTCATGAGCGCATTGATTGGAAGTTTGGTGAAATGAAGAAGATAAACGAGATGAAGAACATTGTCCCAAATTTTTACTTTTAAAGTTTTTGTTGTAAGTTATGTCATTATATAGATGAATGAAAGAGGCACTAATGTAAATTAAAATTCTAAACTTTTAATGAAAGATACACTAGTTTTATATTAATATCTTAAAATTTAAATTTGATACAAATGATAGTTGCATCATACAAACGAAAGATGCATCATATTTGGGAAGTTACTCTAAACTTATCATATTTGGGCAACACCCTCAAGATAAGATAACAACCCTCAAAGTGAAAATTTGTTCCAACTCTGTTCCGCCATTAGAGCCGACACATTTGCTCCATATCATTTGCATTTGGCCATTTTGTCGGTTTCGATAGCCTTCAGCAAGTGCAGCATCCCACAACTTCACATCCTTGCTGATTATTCTGAAGTGATGACATGATCCATTTGCATTTCGATTATTGAGGTTCAATATTTCTTCTTGAAATCTCTAAAATATGCAACTCCATGCAACCTCTTGATGTTGATTTTGTCCACCATCGGCCATATCTTGCATAACAAAAACATAATTCCTGCAAATGGATTCATCTTCAGATATGCTAAATTTGCGAGGTCGAACTCGAACTGACATATTGGATTTGTGGAGTGAAAGAATGAAGATTGAAGAAATGGTGTGAGTTTAAATGAAATTCGATATTGTATTTATATGCAGAAATGATGATCGTTGGATGAGATGATATGAGCGATCTAGTCTAGACCGCTGGTGGTGGACACTATATCTAACGGTGTAAACTACACCGAGCGGTCGATTCGAAACTTGACCTGGCCTGGCTAAGTGGCAAATTTTCCACTTAGCCAGGACAGTTTGCCACCTCCATAGTGGGTGCATAAATGGAAAACATGAATGTTTCCCACACCCATAGGAAGTGGCCTAAGTCTTGATTTTTAGCCTACTTATAGTGATGTCTCGGACTAGGATAGATTGTGTAGTTGAGCATTAGACTTCAAGGCGTTCATCAATTGAAGATGAAGAAGTACTAAGGAGAGCTTGTGGAACTTCATCAAAAAAAGGTATGTGGAGACTAAAACTCATTTATCACTTGGAAAGTTTATTTCTACTCTATCTCCTATATTGAGACAAAAGTCGTATTACTATATAGTATTCGATTATGCACATTTGAGATTTCGAGTTGAGTTTAACTCGCTTACATATTTCTCGAAATATGTGTTGGTAAGATTTCGCTTCAACCAAGTTTATCTTATATTCTTGACGTGTGGTTGCAGGAAATCCTACACTACACCCTTGATAAGAATTTACTGTAATTAAGACATATTTGAAGATTAAAAACAACACTTCATTATTTGATTCTCAACAATGTTTACAAGAAACAGAAGAAATCAAGAATACAACCGCTCTCTTGAATTTTCTCTCTCCTCAAGACTTTCTCAACACTCAAAAATACATCATCCACTTTTTGAATCTATTGGGTTTCTTTATATAAGATAATTACATAGTGGATGACAGCTAATCTGTCCTTTAATTTTGGATCCGACTCGCGATATTACCGCAGTAGTTATAATGTACATTCTCGCAAGCATCATGACCATCGCAAGATAATCACTCTCTCCCCGTGTTTCTTCATTCGTCATCTATTACGTCATTCTTCAAATCATTCTGTGACACTCGTGAAGTGTTGTTGAAGAACTCGTGGTGATGTTCGCAGATGTGTTGTTAATCTCGCAAGAGTAATATCATGGAGATATTCTGGTCCTATATTTTGCCTCTTCTCATGTCTTTTCTGCGAAGAAGGAAAGACTATGAGAATTAAAATGCCGCAGCTACCTAGTTTTTCATCTCTTTGCTCCGACAAAACCCTGTAAATTAGGTATGACCGCTTATACGTGTCAAATGCTCCTCTTTTAACCGGTTAATCCTTTATTACCCGGTTACCCCTCTTCTGTCTATAAAAGAGATAACTTGTTAAGAAATATTCTTTTCCTTTTACTTCTTCGTCTTCTTCATCCCTTCTCTTCTCTGTAAACTTTACCGTCTGCAATTTTTCTTCTTTCACAGGTTCATCTGCTACTGTTCTAATGGAGTCTCAAAGGTATAAACATTCTCTCATGTCATTATTAAATTCGATTATGCTTGTCTAAACTATGTTTATCTATTTTATTTGATCTCTTATATTTGATTCTTCATAATTCCCATATTGTGTCTTCTTTTCAGTGAAACTACTTCTAATGTGTAACCTGTATCTCAAAACCCTAATCTTCTCAAAAATTCGCAACAGAAACTGGCTGAAAAGAAGAGGAATCGTGCGGATCATAAGGTAGTAAGAAACACTTGTTTTCTTAATAACAATATTGTTGCCTCTGTTTTTTATCTAGTTTATTATTCGTAGGATGATGAGAATGTTGTTGAACCTCGCAAGCGATCTCGCAAGATTAAACCCATTGAATACGGAATTACTATTCCCTCATTATCTTCTTCAAAATCCACTCCTATAGCATCGCAAGTTGTGTCCCAACCTTTTGCTTGCAATGGTGTCGCTCCCAATATTCCTTCCTCAATTAACCCTCTCATAAGTGAAACTCCCCATATTATTTCGAATGAAGTTCCTTCTTCTTCTACTGTATTCACTTCTCAAGTTGATTCATTTTCACTTCCAAATGTGACCTTTCCAGACACTCCCCCCTCCTGATGACACAAATAATTCAAACCTTCAACTCGCCATTGTTACCACTTCACCACCTACATCTCTCCCTCCTGTTAGAGAAGCTTCAATTGATGTAGACGTTGATTTTAGAGTCTTATCTGACATTCTGGAGGAAACTAGAAAATCCTCCATTAATCCTGTCAAGCGTGGCGTCTGCGAAGTTTTAAGCAAGTATTTTGGTTTTGAACAAACGGTTGCGAAGACATCTCTAGAAAACGAAATTGAAATTTTAAAAGAGAGTCTTCGGGTTAAGACTTCAGAATGCAATACTCTTCGGCACAAGCTTCGGAACTCTTTACTAAATTGCGAGAATCTTCGCAATAAGAATGAGGAACTAAAAGGTATACTTTTCCTTCTTTTATCTCTTTCTATTTTAGTAAATTCTCATTTTTTTCTGTGCTTAATTCTCTTTTAAACCCTTGGTTCATATATTTAGTTGTAAATCGGACACGATTCTTGGAGAGATTCCGATTTGAGTCTATTGCAGAAGAAGCTCGTGCTGAGAAAGATTCTTGGATGGACCAATATAATAGATTATCTAACCTTCATTCATATTCTATCGACCAAATAGATAATCTTACCAATGAGAATAACCAACTAATACAAAGGCAAAGTTACTCGTCTTTCTTATTTTTTAACCCAAGCTAATTTGGCGATAGAAACTTTATCAGATGAAAATGAGAACTTATCTCAAGAAAAGCGCAGCTTCTCAAATAAGATAGCGATCTCCTCGCAGCATTCAAGTATTCTTCAGAAAGTGTGTAACAATCAAGAAAAATCTCTGTCTTCATTGAAAGAAGAACTCAAAGAAGTAACTAAATCATCAATAGCTGAGAAGGATAAACTCATCCAGGGTAGGATAGCTCTAAGTGTAAAGGATAGTAAACTCAAAGAACGTTTCTCCGATTAAAAGAATCTCATTCCTTATTGGAGAAAGAAAATGCTTATCTCCTTTCTAAAGAAGAAAGTATAAAATCTCGCTTGAAGGGTATAATTGGAGATAAATTTGATGATGCCATGAACCAGTGGGAGAGTTATGTCTTATCATTAATTCAAAACCTATCTTCGCAAAGAGAAGGTAGTCATTTTGACTGCCTTAATTGTTAACTTTTCTTTTCAAATTTCTCTGTTATATTTTTGCAAGATCTTCGTCTGAATGTTTTTCTGGCTTATCTATTTTTCTCGCAGAATTTGAGAAAAGTCTTCAAACCACCATTTCTGACTTGGATGATAAACTGGCTTCAGTCCGTAAAGAAAATGGTGAACTTCTATCCAATTATGTCAAATCTCGCGACCGTGCAGAAAGAAGATATGACTATCTTGAATACTATAAGAACATGGAAATTAGGAATCGCGACAGAGGCTTCCTTCGCAAAGTTCATCTTAGTGCTGAAGTTCTCGTGAATGACATCTTAATATCCAACGCTCTTTCCCCTATATCAGTCAATCCTCTAGAAGTAGATGATGATGAAATTCCTCTTCCCATGGCTAGTGATCTAGAGTATATAAGTGATGAAGAAGATGTTTCTCAAGAAATTTCAGTGGATAAAGAAAACTCTCCTCTTACTAAAGTTGGTACTGGCGAGGAACAACCGTTAATGAGTCATTAAATGAGGAAGAAATTCAAGATGATCATGAAAAGAATGCTGGTGAGGCTAATAACTCTGGCAAAGATAATGCTTGAATTTTGTTTTTGCTTTCTTTTAGTTCTCTTGCTCTTTCTTTTAGTTCCCTTTCAATTTAAAACTCATTTTGGAACTCTGTTTAATTTATGTCCTTCTCAACACTCTGCGAGAAAGATAATAATATTTTATTTATCAATTCCCATACTTGCCCCTTATTATCTTTCTTGGAATGAACAAATATCTCCTGCATTTTAGAAAAATGAAATAGTTAATGTGTAGGATTATTCTTGTGGTCTTATTTTTCCTTCCTAATTAAAGGTCTTATTTCGCCACGTTTCTTTCTGCGACAAAATCGCAGGACGTCCTTACATTCGCATGTAGAGACCTATTGATCTTGCCTTAGCTCTTGTATTTTATCAATTCTCTGCGACTATATGACAGGCCTAAGTTCCCTTGCGAGAACAAATCCCCATGACATAGCCGTCTTGCGATGAAATCGCAGGACGTCTTTACACTTTCATGTAAAAACCCATTGATCTCATCTTAACTTTTTCTTATGGCTTGTTGCCTCTGTATTTGTCACGCGACAATATGACAAGCATAAATGTTCTTGCGAACATAAATCTCCATGACATTGCCGTCTTAAGACACTTATCAGCTCCCTAATGGAGGGTGCCGCCCTTACTCCCCCTGGTTGCCCCTTCAAGGAGGGCACATCGGCCATACAAGACTAGCTCCTCCCATCCAGTCTTAACAACAACCAGTTGTTTTCGCAGTCTCTTATCCTTTATGCCTATATGGCTTATAGTTACAAGACTGCACCCTAAGTGGGGTTTTCTTGAGGCCGAGTGCATCATAGCCAAGACTTACCAAGAATGTCCAGGGTAGGTTCTTCCATCCCGGGCATCCTTGGATCAACCGTGTACCTCGGCGCCTTGGTCATACTCTGCACTCCTTAGAAGAGACCCTCGGTCGTCCAACCAGGGTATAACCTTATATAGTTGGAAATCCAAAGTATCTCTCCTGGATAGGTATCTCAAAGAGATGGACCCCAGTCTCCGTGTCTCAGGTTCCAACAGCGGTATAACCTTATCCCCGAGGCACGCAAATAGATACCCCCTAATATGACGTACTTTAGGTCTTAAATTTGCCTCTTGCGAAATTGTATTCGCGAACTAGGGTGTACGCCATAAAGTTTCATCCCATTCTTTGTTTCTTTTGTGTATATCGCAATTTTTCATTCTTTATGTAATCTTGAATAATCTTGCGAATAAACTCGCAGCTGTAAAAATTTGTTTTACCCATTTCCTCTTTGTTTCATTAAAAATTTGTTACTGATAATATCTTTTTAAATATAATCTATTCCATGGTCTACCAAGTCTTTGACCAACATCTCTTCCTTCTGGGTCCACCAACCTGTATGCCCCTGTTCCAACTATCTCTTTAATGATATACGGTCCATCCCATTTTCTCGCCAACTTTCCACCACGTTCTCGCTGGTACTATGGTGTTTCTCGCAGAACTAAATCGACTGGTTGAAATTCACGTTTTTTGACTCGCTTGTTATATTCGCGAGCCAACCTTCACTGATAATTTTCCATATGTTGTAATGCTTTTTCTCTATTCTCTTCTAATTCATCAAGTTCTCTTAGAATCATGCTAGCATTAAGATTCTTCTCCCAAACCTCTCTTTTGGTTGTAGGAATAGCAACTTCTGTTGGTAGTACTGCTTTAACACCATATGTTAAACAAAAAGGTGACATCCCAATTGCCTCTCTCTCTGGTTGTGTTGTAAGCCCAGACTGCATTATGTACTTGTTCACACCATGCTTTATGGTACCCTTCTAATTTCTTTTTTAAGATGTCTGCGATTGTCTTATTAGTTGCTTCAGCCTGACCATTAGCTTGTGGGTATAAAGGAGTAGATTTTCCACATCTTATCTTAAATGTATTGAGTAGCAACTCTATGTTTTGTCCTTCAAATTGTTTTCCATTATCAGAAACCAAATGTGCTGGGATTCCAAATCTGCAGATGATATTTTCAAAAATGAATGTAAATATATCTTTATCGCGAATGTGTTGTACCTCTTTTACTTCTGCACACTTTGTGAAGTAATCTATCGCGATAATCAAGTATCTATTCTGCCCTGAACCTGGCACAAAGGGTCCCACAATATCTAAGCCCCATTTTCCAAAAGGTCACACACTTTTTGAAGACGATAATAGTGCCCCCGGTACATGTATCTTCTTTCCATATCGCTGGCAATCTTCGCAATGCTTTGATAATTGTTTTGCATCTTCATGCATATACGACCAATAATAGCCTTGCATTTTTGTCCTATAAGCCAAAGACCTTCCTCCGCTAGGATTACCAGCATCTCCACTATGCAACATTTTTAACACTTTTTCTCCTTCTTCCCGTGTCAAACATCTAAGTAATGGCCCATTAAAATATTTTCGATACAATACTCCATCCCTTAATTCATAATTTGTTGCACGACTCTTTAATTTGTGCGCCTCCAATCTATTTCTTGGTGTTTCACATGTCTCCAAGTATGCATGAAGTTCTGCTCTCCAATCTGCGATAATGCCGCTGGCTGGTTCTTCTGCGTCATTTTCTATTATCATTACATCCGCCTTTTCTTCTTCTTTTTTATTAATTGAAGGTGATACAAGCGTCTGAATTCTTATGCATCTCGCAGTTGGATTTGTCATCATACTTGATATGAATGCAAAAGCATCTGCGAGTCTGTTTATCTTTTCTTGATATATGTATCCATTTTATTTTTGGAATTCTCGCAGACAATTCTTCAACAAGTTTCTTGTATTTCTTCAGAGATGGTTCATTTGTTGTGTATTCTCCTTTTATTTGGCGAATAACCAATTGTGATTCACTGGTAATCCTTGCGCTCTCCAACTTCATCTCTATGGCAAACTTTAGAGCATGCACCACAACTTCATATTCTGTCTCATTATTAGTGGATGTGAATTCCAAACGAAATGAAAAAACCATTTTTTCTCCTTCTGGCGAGATAAAGACCACTCGAATTCCATTTCCTTCCCCATTTGATGATCCATCCACTAATATTTCCCACATGTTGGGTTCCTTTATTAGATCTTTTGGATCTCCATGTTCTTCTTCTATGTCCATCATTTCCTCCACAGCTTCATCATCTTCTAGAGGAAATTATGCTAAAAAATCCGCTACAACTTGTGATTTTGGCTAGGATAGGACTTCATATTTGATTTCAAAGTTCCCTACTTGTGCATTCCATCTCTCAACTCTGCCTAACCTTTTTGAGTTCTTCATTACTGATTCAATGGGCACCTTTGTTAATACCTTTACTTTATGTGCCTGAAAATATATGCGAAGTTTAAAGGTTGCATAAACCAATGCCAAAATTAGCTTCTCAATTTTTGAATAATTTATCTCTGCAGAATTAAACGTTTTGCTAATGTAATATAAATTGGTTTTTCTACCCATGCATCTATTCGCAGTAATATTGCGCTTATTGCGTGCGATGTTGTCGCAAGATAAATCAATAATTCTTCTCCTGGCTCCGCTTTCTGTAAAATAGATATATTCATTAGATATTCTTTAACTTCTTGAAAAGCCTTCTCACATTCATATGTCCACTTGAATTTTGTACCCTTCCTGAGTATATTGAAGAAATGCTTGCATTTATCTGAAGATCGTGAGATAAATCTTCCTAGCGAGGCTAAGAGCCCATTCAACTTCCGTACATCTTTCATTGTTGCTGGAGTTGGCATATCGCGAATTGCCTGTACTTTATCTGGATCAACTTGAATTCCTTCTTTTGATACAATATAACCTAAAACTTTCCCTGACGCTACTCCAAAAATGCATTTCTCATGATTCACCTTGATGTTAAAGAGTCGCATTTGATAAAAAATCTCCTTCAAATCTCGCATATGGTTCTTAGCTTCTTTACTCTTTATTAACATGTCATCTACATACACCTCTAATGTTTTGTGTATCCATTTTGCAAACACCTTCTCCACCATTCTTTGATATGTTGCACCAGCATTTCGTAACCCAAAAGGCATTTTTGTGTAACAATATAATCCTCTTGGAACGAAAAATGCGGTGTGCTCTTGATCTTCTTCAGCGAGAGGAATCTGGTTATAACATTTATACCGATCTAATGAAGATATTCTATCATTTCCTGCTGCTGATTCAACCATTTGAGGAATATCTGGTAATGGATAACTATCTTTAGGGCAAGCTTTGTTTAAGTCAGTAAAGTCTATACAAATTCTGATCCCCTTATTTTTCTTTGGAACCACTACCATATTTGCGATCCATTCCGGGTATTTTGCTTGTCTTATAATTCCATCATCAAGCATTTTTTGTAACTCTTCTTCTATTTTTGAGTGATAAGTTGTTGCGATTTTCCTTATCCTTTGCTTGAATGGTCTCACATCTTTGTTAATTTTTAACTTATGACATGCAACTGATGGATCTATTCCAGTCATCTCATCCATACTCCACGCGAAAATATCCTCATACTCTCGCAAGAGATTTATGGTTTGTTCTTCTTCATCTGCACCCATTTTAGTTCCAATTTTCAGCATTTTAGGTTCTTCTTCACTTCAAACATTTACTTCCTTTGTTGGTTTTGTTGCGATTTTCCTTATCCTTTGCTTGAATGGTCTCACATCTTTGTTAATTTTTAACTTATGACATGCAACTGATGGATCTATTCTAGTCATCTCATCCATACTCCATGCGAAAATATCCTCATACTCTCGCAAGAGATTTATGGTTTGTTCTTATTCATTTGCACCCATTTTAGTTCCAATTTTCAGCATTTTAGGTTCTTCTTCACTTCCAACATTTACTTCCTTTGTTGGTTCTGCTGCGGTGTAGCTGGCCACAGGTTCTCCCATTGGTGTTGGTGTTTCCATGACTCTCGCGGGCTCATCATCTTCTTGCGAAATCTCGCTGGGTATTCCTTTTCCTTCTCTTGCTCTTATCATGTAAACTTTAAATTCTTCTTCCTTTTTAGCCTCTTTTGCCAATTTTCTGCGAGCTTTTCGCAGTTTTGGATGCTTTTCATAATTTCTCACTTCAATTCGATAACACAGCTTCACAAGATCAGTATCTCCTTTAATTTCTCCAATTCCACTAGGCATAGGAAATTTGATGCATTGATGTAATGATGATGTTACAACCTTGATTGCATGTATCCATGGTCTCCCCAATATCATGTTATATGGTGACTCCACATCCACCACACATAATGTTACTTGTGTTTCAATCTCTCCTAGCGGAATTCGTACCATTATTTCACCTTTAGGTTTTGTTATAGATTTTCCAAAACCATGAATGTGATAATTTGAACAAGACATCTCTTCATCTTTATATCCCATTCTCTTAAATGTATGATAAAATATAATATCTACAGAACTTCATGTGTCCACCAAAGTTTTATTCACGGCCCATTATTCTGCAGATCTTGTTGATTTTTCCTTCTTCACTCGCACAATAGACACCGTGATTACTAATGGAGATGTATGATCTAAATTTTCTTTTGGTATTTCTGCTGCTGTGAATGTGATTTCCTGCTTTTCCCAATCCTTCATAGGTGATATTTTCTCTACCTTCATAATTCTTTTTCCTTCAAAATCTCGTTTATGAATCCTTCCTCTAATATTTTCATGGAATTGGTTGATCATTGTTTTTGTTATCGTATTGCACTCCAACTTCCTGTAATCCTCCTTTGCTTCAATTATTTTTTCTTCAACTGCTTCACTAATTTGTTCAATCATCTTCTTAACTCGAATATTGATCTTTAATCTTGCTTTTTCCTATAATTTTAAACTTTCAATCCCTGTTTCGGGCGCCAAAATGTAGTTGCAGGAAATCCTACACTACACCCTTGATAAGAATTTACTGTAATTAAGACATATTTGAAGATTAAAAACAACACTTTATTATTTGATTCTCAGTAATGTTTACAAGAAATCAAGAATACAACCGCTCTCTTGAATTTTCTCTCTCCTCAAGACTTTCTCAACACTCAAAAATACATCATCCATTTTCTGAATCTATTGGGTTTCTTTATATAGGATAATTACATAGTGGATGACAGCTAATCTATCCTTTAATTTTGGATCTGACTCGCGATATTATCGCAGTAGTTATAATGTCCATTCTCGCAAGCGTCATGACCATCGCAAGATAATCATGCTCTCCCCGTGTTTCTTCATTCGTCAGCTATTACGTCATTCTTCAAATCATTCTGTGACACTCGTGAAGTGTTGTTGAAGAACTCGCGGTGATGTTCGCATAAATGTTGCTAATCTCGCAAGAGTAATGTCACCGTGAGTTGTTGAAAAGCTCGCGGTGATGTCCCCGCGGCTTAGTACTTTTGGGGTGAAGCTCCGAAACCGAAAGTACTATTTGGATATAAGCACTCTTGGGCTCGTACTATCTATCAAACCTATGTAAGAATTTTTTATTTTGTGCATATGCATTGTTTTGGATTTATGAAAAATATCTTAATCGTATTATCTTCTAATTGTAGGATCATACTAAGGTTGTTTGTGTTTGCCGAAACCAAGCCGCGGCTCATTGAGATTTGTCTTTGGAGCATGATGATGTCCAAACAATAGTAAAGGATTCTGGTCTATATGATTTGGTTGAAAATTATGTGAAGCCAGATATTGTGACAGTTAATTGCTTCGTCGAAAGGTACCATGGTGAAACTGATACAATGCACTTTCCGTTTGGAGATATGACCTTGATCCCTGACGATGCTCAGAATATTCTAGGCTTGAACGTTATCGGAAAATCAATTGCAGAAGGAGTTGAGTGTCTGGACCTTGAATGGTCGAAGTTGCACGATTTGACTAACAAGCTATTTGGTTGGGACTTCAAAACTTCTATGGAGAGCTTTTATGAATTCCAGTCTAGTAAGACGAAGACATTCAAGTTGACGATGCTTAAGAAGAGGTTTCAAAATACAAAGCAAAGAAGTTTGGAGGATGGATGGGACCCTGCACAGATTCGTTATACATCCGCTGCGTACCTGTTATATATCTTGGGTACTAGGGCATTCCCTGACACTAATGGCAATAGGGTAAGTGCAAACTTTCTTCGGTACTTGGATCCGTTGGAAGATGTTTATATCTATTCTTGGGGAACCGCGGTAATGGCACATTTGATGGCGGAGATGTGAAGGGCCTCTTTGGATAAAACAAACCAATTTGTCGGGAATTTCACTCTACTCGAGGTAAATTTGTTTTCTTAACTTTTTTTCTTATGTATATTGTTCACATGTATATATTCATCATGAACTTAGAATAAAAATTTACTGCTTCACATTGGAATAGGTGTGGTGTTATGAACACTTCCTAACCTTGTTCAAGAAGTTCCCTTTTTTGAAGACCATTGACCTTCCCGGACCCGATACTCCTAGAGCTAAGAAGTTCGAGTATAACAACATTCCAAAAGCCCGGTAACAAAGGTTGACTGATCGAGATGAGATTGGCTCTCGAAGAAATGAGTACAAAAGACATTGTGTTTGACCCATATAAGGAGGCTAGAGAAAATCGTCAACTTGTGAGGTTTGGTAGCGTTGCATTTTAAAATGGGCCGTTGTTCCACCTAAAAGGATATATCATGGCTGATCCATGTCGTGTGATGCGCCAACATGGATATAAGCAATTATCACGTTTTGAGTCGGCCTCTGATGATAATTATCTTCTTCACTTTTCTTTGTGAAATTCAACTCCCAACAAGTTGCATGTAGTGTATGATCCAGATCCTGAACCAACACACTGGATGGATAGGGATCCACGTCGTTTGGTAGATATTAATAAGTGGGAGATTGCGGAAAATGGTGATGAAGTTGATAACGACTACATGGAAGATTACCTGGAATGGTCACATCCTTATGTCGTGCGCCCTCCCTCCGTCGAAGTTCCACCCCATAAAAAACCTCCGGTTGAAACTCCTACACCTCCACCACCTACGACGACCCAACTTCGTAAGACCGTTGGATTGCTAGTAAGTTTTATTAATTGCTTAGTCGTTTAATGTAAACATAATGTTATATATTAGTATATACTAATTATGTGTTTCATGTATTAAACTAGCGCCGTCGGCTTGGCAACTTGAAGAAGATGTTTGGTTGCAAGTACGATGAAAGATTGGTGCTATCCCTTCAAGAAATCAAGGAAGTCGAGCAAAAGCTTGATAGAATTGAAAAAAACGACCCTAGTGCAAAATCTTTGTTTGTAGAAACGAGGAAGGTGCCCGCCAAAAAGAAACTAAAGACCAAGTGAACAATTGGTGGTTATTTTGTTACGTCTTGAACAATTTCGAACTTGTTTTCGTTTGTACCTCAGGATTAACTCTTTAGTTGTTTGGTTTGCTTTTGGTTTATGCTACCTGGATTAAAAACACTTAAGCAGAATCCAGTTGTTTGGTTTATGTTGAACATGTATAGATTTCTAGTGAAATATTATAATTTTCGGCATAGATGATTTCAGTTCCAGAAACGCCGGTACTTATACCGGCATTCTAGAAATTTACAATTCAATGTCAGTTTCTTAGAACCGGCATTGAAATTGTTTCTAATTCTATTCCGGAACAAGAAGTTTAAAATTTTCATGTTCCTGTATAGATATTGACAACTACCGGCATGATGGTATTTTTTAAATTCTACGCCAGTATTCTAATTTTTCAAATTTTCCTACATTGTTGATAGAAAACCGGCATAGTTATGTCGATTCAATCAATGCCGGCACTTTGCTAAAAATTTATTTCAAATGTTCTTTTATTTCATTCCTAAGTAATCTATTACATTGGATTGGATACTTTAAATTAAAACATGATAAAAAAACATTCAATGGATTGCACTTGGCTAGAGATAATCTATTTCCATCCCTTTTCAACAATTGAGGAACCTTTGAGCCTTTCCCAAATCTGTTCGAAGACATCGTCCGGGATGGGGGTGTCAAGGATCATCTTCACTGGTTCTTCTTCTTTTTCAACATATTCCTTTCCCTTCATATAACACCCATCACACCCATCGATAGGCTTGCATTGTCCCTTGTGGTTTTCTCTTGACTCTGCTAGTTCAACAACTTTGTCAAACCATTGAAACTCATCGCACTTTGGGTGATTCAAACACCTTAGAAACATTCTTCCATTTTCAGCATCATCAGTTTTTGCAATCTAAAACCGGCGTGTCCCATCACAGCTCCTACACTTTGAATAAATAAAAGGGAAGTCCATTGCTACATGAGATGGTGACTTGCAAATTTGACACTTGCAATGATGACTCTGTAAGAGAAGATTATATTAGATATGCGTCATGGTAGTGAACATTATATTGTTAGTAATGATTAATCTACTTTTTTTTTGTTCGATAAATGATTTAATCTATTTACTTTGCAAATAAAGTTAGATGATGAATCTCCCATGGCTTGCGAAGCTTTAACCGTGCTTGCTTTGTTGAGAGAAGAATTTTTGTTATTTTGTGGGTGGTTTGTGTAGATTTTCTCCAAGGAATAGGGGTATTATATACAAATGAATCTCCAACGGTCTTTTTTTTCAAAAAACTAGCCGTTTTTTTTTAATTTCACAAATACCGGCATGTTCTATATTGAAGATTCAATGCCGGTATTGGTTGCATATTTGGCCGGATCTCTGTGAATAAATACCGGCATTGTAAGCTTATGGAAATAAAAACCGGAATTTAGTGCCGGTATAGTTGTTCACAATGACATCAATGCCGGTGTTGGTTATTTTTCAAAAAAACTAGTCGTTGAGGTTTTTCACTATATAAAGAGAGCTAATACTTGGACCCAAAAGTCCAAAACCATTGTGTTCTTATATATCTCATTTATCTTCTTAACTTAGAAACCCTACACCCTAGAATAATCATCTATAAATAACTTAGTATAGTACCTAACCCCACATTCAACAAATGGCATCGTTTGACTCGGAGGAAGATTTAGCAATCACCCAAGCATGGTATGCCGAAACTCGTCCTTCAACTATAGATAATAGCACGCGGGATTCCATGTGGTTGAAGATTTTTAACAAATTTGTTCACGATTATGGTAACCCGAAAGGAATAACTGCTAAACAAATCGATCAACGACACGATATCATCCTAAATGCGGTGGTTGAGTATCTAACCTTGAAACACCGGATTGATCAAGCTAACCGCAATAGATTGTCTCCTCAACAACTTGTAAGTATTTTTATGATTCATTCGACATAATCCACTATTTTTGAATTTGTATGTAACAAACATAATTTGTGCATTGTTTTTGTAGCATGAAGTCGTGAAAACGCGTTACTTACAAGAAAAGGGAGAATCATTCATGTTTGAAGCCAACGTCAACCATATTAAAACCAAGGTCACGGAGTACCACCAGCTGGGTGAATCGGAGACAGATTCTTCTTAAGAAGATTGATAGTTTAGTGGTAATTGCTTAGGTTTTTAGGGTATTTGATTAGGTTTTTTCGTAAAGTTTTGTGGGTAGATCTCTATGTAAACCCTCACGAGACTATAACTCGTCCACTAGGGTCGCCTAGGGGTCCAAAGGCTTGATGCACATGCTAAGTGCATTCGTTGTTCCATCGACAAGGATTATATTTGAAATAAATTAGAGTTGCGGTATGCAAAGTTCACATAGTTCAATGCCGTAATAAACTGCCGGCGTTGACTAAAATTATACTTGAATGCCGGTAGTCGGTGCCTAATATTTTTATGTTCCTGTGTACAATTAACGTATTTCCGGCACACTCTTTTGATACTATAAGATGCCGGTACAGTGTGCCAGCATTCATGTAAACCATAGCTCAGTGCCGGTACATAAGATTCAATGCCCAACGACTATTTTTCAAACTATAAACCTGTAAAGTAAACTGCCGACGTAGATTTGAGGTTACCGACAATGCCGGTACCATAAAGTGGAAAAGAGCCATTGTGTACTCATCTATTTAAAGTGGATACACCTATTACAGTTGATACCTCAAAAAAAAATAAAAAATAGGTGAGCTCCAACACATTTCTATGATGGCAAAAAAATCACCGACTACCGATTTCAGAGAATATTTATATGAAAAAAAAAGTCTCAACTCCGATAGGGAATCAATCATCATCCACCACCAACTCAATTCCAATGATACTAGAAAAACTTAGAAGGAAGGACCAAACCAGCAAGTCAATTGCCGCGATGGAAGAAGAGATACTTAGAAGGAAAAGAGAAGAAGAAGAAGAAAAGGCAACAAAGGAAGATTACTATCGCGAAGAAACAAAGAGAATATACGAACGTGTAAAACAAGTGAATATTGAAGCGTATATTGAGGAAGAAACCAAATGGATCAAAAATTACTACATAGTATCTGATTTACCGGAAGATCACCACCCTCCACACCTTTTTTGGGGTCTTGTTGCGGATGGTCCTTATATACCGATGTTCGTGGACGGTAAGTGCAAGAAACGCAAAATAGATTACGGGGATGAGTTTGTATCGCATCGGACAATTGCCTTCATAAAATAATGTCACAAATACAATGAGTTTCTCACAAGATACCGAGATAATAGGTTTAAAGCTCAGGCCGCAAACACCAAATGGAGAACAGAGCCTTTTAGGCATTTCGAAGCAGCTTTGTTTGTTGAATCTCGTACCAAGAAATGATGTTAGTTGCAATTAGCTTGAGATCTTTCATTTTATGTGTAAGGTTGTTCAAGTGTTTAATGTTTTTAAGTCTATTTCCTTATGATTAATATGAAGTTTCTTTGGCTTGTGGTTAATGTTGTTTATTTCATCAAGTTTCTTTCACATACCGGCATTGATAAATACACCAAATTCTATACCGTCCCAGGTGCCGGCATTAAATGGTGCACCAGATATTATACCGGCATCATATTGATGATTTATAGTTATTGTCAGAGTGCCGGCATTGAATTGATTCATGTGTCCATGCCGGCATTCTGACGGTTACAATTGAAACTCCTTCATTCCACTTGTTCGACGGTTACAAACTACTTCAACCCAGTATTTGGACGGTTACAAAATCCTTAATGCGTCGGTTACAAACTTATCATTCTATTTAAGTGACGGTTTTGGATATCAATCTCCATATTTTTTCAATCTTACTTTGTATTCAATCTCCATTTTTTTTTCATCTTCTATACCAAAGACAATGGTTCGTCGCAAATCTCGTGAACAACCCATTCCACAAATACATGTTGATGAACCGCAAGAAAGTACTAAAGAGTCTTTTGGTGAGGCCCGCATAACAAATTTGATGCGGTAAGTGAAGTATTTGTTGAATTGAAGTATTTTTAGGGTTTATCCCATAATATATAACACGAAGTCAAACTTTCTTGTTTAGTCTTTATACTACACTAAAATATATAAAATTTGAAATTACAATCTAGTCAATTGAAACTTTGTTCTATTCGCGGTCGAATTCAATTTGAAAATCATGCCGGATTATATGTCTTGAATCCTTATTGTATTATATGAGCTTGCCGGCATAAAAAAATAGTCAAATACTATGACGGTTACCTGTGTCGGCTTTGTATATTTGATCAATACCATGTCGTTTTTATTTGCATGTTTTGTTAAAAACTCTATACAAAAATCCCCCAGTTCCGGCATCGTCAGAAATATGTTTTACAATGCTGGTATCTGTTCTGGCAGCCTCGATATGTTTACAAAGCATGCCGGTTTGGTTTCCCTAGAATTGTTATTCTCTGTATGAAATTCAGGAAAACCGGCATATAATTTATAATTTCTTAGAATGTCGGATCCAGTACTGGCACTCATATTTGGTTCCGCTTGTATGCCGGCGTCCAGTATATAACTCATTTTAACGTATTGGAACATAGGTCTAAAGCATCAGAAAAGGACAAAGGAAAAGGCAAAGCCGTTGTAGAATCAAAACGTAAGTCTTCTCGACGTAGCCGTCCTGATCCGGCTACTGCTAAGGTCACAATTCGGGATCAAACTATAAGCGACTCAACCAAAAGTGATGATGATGATTATGAGTCAAAAACTGTGCTTGTACCCGAACGAGCAGGTGGCTCATCCTCAAAAGCAGCTGATGTCGGAGTTGCAGCCTCTAAGGATGATGAAAAGGCACCCCCAACCACCTTCCTGACAAATATGACAAGATTCCAGACCACGTTGATGGCAAACATTGGGGTCAACCGATAAACCCGCAACTCTTATTTTCCTACAAAGACTCTTGGGCTCGTTGGATATATCAAACTTATGTAAGACATTTGCATCTTGTTATTATAATATTTATTTGTGATCAAGTGAATTTAACTAAGTTTGGTGTGTTTTTATAGGACCACAAGAAAGCCTTCCGTGTTAGCCGCCATCAACAATCGGATGTATGGACTTTGAAGAATGAGTGTGCGGTTGTTAAAGCAGTAGTCAAAGCATCTGGGTTGTATCCTGTGATAAAATATTATGTGGACACTGATATCGTCACGACAAACTGCTTTTTAGAGAGGTTTTATAGTGAAACTGACACCATGCATTTTCCTTTTGGTGAGATGACCATTATCCCTAAAGATGTCCAAAGGATAATAGGTCTAGAGGTTCTTGGGAAAGTCGTTAAGGTAGTAAACGACTCTAAGGACCTAGAATGGGACAAGATCTATGAGCTCACTGAAAGGTTGTTTGGATGGAACAAGGAAACCACTTTGGAAAATTTGTACAAGACAAGGCATTCCCAGACAAAGACTATCACATTCGTCAAACTCATTGAATTGTTTGGGGATACGAAGAACAAGGTATTGACTCCCGAACAAGTTCAGTAAAGTGCCGCTACTTATATGTTGTTCATCTGGGGCTCCGCTATATTCCATGACGCTAATGGTAATAGGGTGCATATGAACCTCCTACAATACTTGGATCCGTTGGAAAAGGTTCATGAGTATTCATGGGGCACTACTTTCTTGGCACATTTTTTGGTAGAAATGCGTCGAGCTTCTAAGGCGAAAGCCCGTCAATTTAATGGGAATTTCACTGTAATTCAGTTATAGTGAACTACCTATTTTGTGATCGTTATCATTAAATTTATTAGTTTCTAATTATTTATTTTATTACAAATTTCATTGAAACGATCTTTCATGGGCACATGTGTGGGCTTATGAACACTTCCGAAGTTTGTTCGTAGGGTATAAAGGATTGAAGACTGTCAGTGGATATGAACATAATAAGGCTCTAGCTCAGAAATACTACTTCGACAATACCCCAAGGCCCAATAACAAGAAACAGTTAATTGCAATGAGGATGGATTTGGACTCGGTGGCTGTGGAAGATGTTGTGTTTGACCCATATAGGAATGCCAGAGGATTACAAAGGCGTGACAATGTTTCATTTTACAACGGACCGTTATTTCATCCAAAAGGATTTGTTATGCACATCCCTCACCGTGTAATGCGCCAACTAGGGTATAAGCAGAAAGATCTCACAGATACATCATATCAGAAATTCTCTCATGTCTTTCCTCAATGCCATTCAGATAAGAACCATACTCTCATAGTTTATGACCCTCAACCTATTCTTGCACAATGGACTGAAAGGGAAGAAAAGGGACTTGTGTTGAATAGGTCTGATTGGGAATTGGTTGAGAATGGTTATGAGAGTGATCCAACCTTCCTAAGAGGACATCATAAGTACTTGCATCCTTATGTTGTGCGCCCGGATACCGTAGAAGTTCCTCCACAACCAGCACGTCCCTCCACAACTCCGTCAACTGTGCCCGAACTTCTACAGCTCATTACGTTGTTGGTACGTACGTCTTGTGCATTACTATTCTTTTTAATCTATATCTATGAACATATACAATTGTACATACTAAATACATGTTGAAAAATCCCTTAACAACGTCAGCGGATTGGAAATTTGTCAAGGTTCTTTAAGAAGAAGACCAAGAGAGGAGAGTTGCTGACCCAGAAAGAAATGGAGAACGTCGTCCAAAAGATAGACCAAATTGAAGATCTTGAGGCAAAAGACTTGTGGGGCGAAAGGAAGAAAAGGGTACACAAGAGGCCAAGAATCGAGTGATCGTGTGTTTCTTTTATAGTATTATTTTGGTTTGAACAATCTAGAGTTAGTTTTATGTTTGTTTGTTTGTGTGTCTTGTTAAACTTTGAACATCTTTCTTTCACTTGTTTTCGGTTAGGAACATCTTAACTTTACATTTGGTTTGGTAAACAATCTAGTCTTTGCTTATGTTATTTTATGTGTCTTGCTAAACTTTGTTCGATGTTGATTTCATTTGTTTTTGGCTTAAAACATAATATGTTAGTTTTTTTTTTCTTTCTAAATCATGAATTTTATTACTAATTTTTTTTCAGATTACAAAAAATCCCAGAGTTTTCCAAGGCCCAGAAAATGAAACAAAACTAAAGAAAAAACAACAGACTTTACATTGATGAAAATCTAAAATAAAGATCATCTTCATTCTCCAAGGCCCCTAAGAAGAAAGGTTTCTCATCATAGTATATAACTTCACCTTTATTAAGCAAAACCCCTTCTTAGCCATCTTGTCAGCAGAGAAGTTGATTTCTCTGTATGAATGTTTGAAAAAGATGAAAGGTATTGATTGTGTAATCTTAGCCCATCTATTTTGAACAACCCATGGAATATTGTTATTTGTAAAAGCTTTGAGCACTGCCTGAGAATCTAAACTGAAACATACCTCCTTCAAATGTTTGCTCACTGCCCATTCACCTGCCATGATAAGAGCTATAAATTCAGCTAGATAGTTTGTAGCAATTCCTAACCCAGCTGAAGCAGTACCAATACAACCTCCATTGCTAGTTCTGGCTATAAAACCTCCCCCAGCTTTTCCTGGGTTACCCTTGGAAGCACCATCACAACAAATAAGGACTTGTTCTTTAACAGGAAACTTGAAAAAGCATTGTTGAACCCTATTGCTGTGAGTCTGAATCCCTGTAATACCAAAATATTGAAATATTTGAAGTTCATACATAGTACCCCACATTTTACCTTTCATTCTGACCCTACATTCCTTTGTGAAGTTTATAATCTTTTGTTTGAAGTGTTCTACATTTGGCTGCACATTGTCATATATCACTTCATTTCTTGTGAACCACAGTTCCACTAGAATTTTAAATGAGCAGGTATACCACACCTCCTTGAGTAGAGAGCTTCTTCCTTTAGAAAACATGAAGATTTCCACCAACTTGGATGGATTTGTACATTGAAATATTCCTCCTACCCAATGCCAAAATTTTGAGTTGAAAGCACAGGACCACAGAATGTGTTGTAGAGTGTCATTGTTGTTACCCCAAAGATAACACTTTGACACAGTGGAGAAACCCTTTTTCCTAACTGCCTCTTCTATAGAACATGCTCCTTTTAAGATTTTCCACATGTTTGTTGATATACTGGGATGGATACAAGACTGCCATACCTGTACAGTCCAGCTCTCTTTAGGAAAATGCTTCCTCAAAGATTGAGCTGCTTTTTCCACTGAAAACTTTCCAACTAAATCTTTGGTCCATATTCTTCTATCCTTTCCACCTCCTATAACTGGTAATTCTTTCAGCTCAAAAAACTGTAACATTTGCTCTGGGATTCTCCATACACCATTATGAATCAGATCTTGAATTTTCATATTACAAGTTTGTGCTATATAAGTATGATCAGGGTATCTTTCAATTAAAGGGTAACCCTTAATCCATTTGTCTTTCAATATTGATATATTATTTCCATCTCCAACCAGCCAACTAGTACCTTGTTGAAAATCTGACATCACCCATTTAATGCCAGGCCATATGGATGATTGTTTATAGTATTCTATCCATTCCCCCTTTTTATTTTTGAGTTTAGCTCTCATAAAATGAGTTCATTCTTCATCCTCAGTTTCTATCTTCCATAAAATCTTCATTAGAAGAGCTTTATTAATCACTTCTAATCTTCTTAACCCCAAACTACCCTCCTCCACTGGAGCATTGACTTTGTCCTATTTAATAGTGATAATTTTTTTCACAGCAGGGTCACCAGACCACAAAAAGTTCCTTATAATCCTTTCACACACTTGTATTACAGATTTAGGCCATTTGTAAACTGCGATTGTGTATATAGGTATGCTACAAAGCACAAATTTCACAAGAATGAGTCTGTCATAAAATGCCAAAAGTTTCCCCATCCATCCTGCTAGCATATTCTGCATCAGTTTAACCATCCTCCACAATTGATAAGTTTTAACTCTCCCTGGATTAAGAATTACTCCCGGGTATTTGTCTGGGAAAGTAGATAACTGCATTTGTAAAGCTTGAGCAATAGCAGTCCTTCTGATGTTAGAGACACCACCTACAAAACACTTACTCTTAACTTTATTCATCACCTGCCGAGAAGATTTTTTATATTTCATCAAGAGATCCATCAAATTCTCAAGGCTCTTCTTCTAACCATTACAAAAAATAAATATATCATCTGCAAACATTAAATGAGTTGGTTGGTATCCACCCATGTTCACCATTGCTTGCATTTTACCCATTTGCACCAACTTAGTAATGTTCATGCTTAACACTTCTTCTGCCAGGACAAAAAGAACTGGGGATAGAGGGTCCCCTTGTCTTAACCCTCTACATATCCCAAAAAAACCACAAGGCCCTCCATTGACTAATACAGAAATTTTAGCAGATTCAAGAATTTTCTTTAACCAGTTTATTCCCACTTCAGAAAAACCAAACCTTCTCATTACTTCAAACAAAAAATTCCAACTCAAGGAATCATAAGCCCGTGTGATATCTATCTTCAAACCCACATTTATACCTCTTCTTTTAGTACTTAGTTCATTCACCAGCTCAGAAGCTAATACTATCTTCTCATGAATGTTTCTGCCTTTTATGAATGCTCCTTGCTGACATGAAACCATCTTCCCAATTACCTTACTTATCCTTTGAGTTATAATTCTAGTAATCACTTTGAAGTTAAAGTTTGCTAGCCCAATAGGTCTAAAATGCTCAGCTTTTTTAGCACCAGGGATTTTAGGGAGTAAGAACAAAAAATTTGAGTTGAGCCCTTTAGGAATGAACTTGTTTTGCCAACAAAATTTTATAGCCTTTATCAGATCTTCACCTACCACTTCCTAAGACAACCTGTAAAAATGACCTGAAAAACCATCAGGCCCAGGTGCACTGTTTGCATCCATACCAAATACTGCATCTTTGATTTCATCATGAGATGGGGTAACATCCAGAAGTTCATTATCTTCTTCACTTAGAATTTTAGGAATGGCATCAAAAAGTTCCTCAACAAACTCAACCTCAGTAACTTCAAATTTCTTTTGATAGTGATTTAATAGAGTATCAGCAATTTGAGTTTGGTTAGTAATTATATTACCCTCTACAGACTCTAATTCTGAGATATTATTATGAGTTGTTCTTATTCTCATATTGGCACGGAAAAAAGCAGTATTTGCTCCACCTTCTTTAACCCACTTGACTCTTGCTTTTGCTCTCAATAGCTCATTGTATTGTTGTGACACCAACTCCAGATTTCCTATAACAGTAACTAGCTTATCAAGTAAATCAAAGTTTTCAGGATCAGCATCAGATGCCAAAGTTGCTGACAAAACTACTTCTTCAACAACTTTGACTTTGATTCTTAAGTCACCAAACACCTCCCAGTTCCACTTTTTGAGTATCACTTTTAATCTTTTTAATTTACTGAGAAATTGGAAGGCTGGATTTCCACTACATTCTTCACCCCATGAATCTTATATGACTTTCAAAAAATCAGGGTGAGTAGCCCACACAGGTTGGTATCTAAAAGGAATATTGTTAGGCTTTTCACTAATGACAACACCTCCAAACAAGGGACCATGATCATATGTGCCTCTCACCCCTACTTTATAACACCAACCCTCAAAATGTTCCATCCATTTAAGATTGCAAAAAGATTTGTCTAAATCACATAGAATTCTTTTCTTTCCACACCTGTTATTGCACCATGAATACTTAATCCCAGACCTTGGAGCTTGTAATAATTGACAATATTCTATACACTTTCTGAAATCTTGCACTGCTACCCTGAGAGGTCTTCTACCACCCTTCTTTTCATCCTCAGATAGAACAACATTAAAATCTCCTATCACCATCCATGAAAGATTTAATTCATTTATATATTTAAGTTTTTCCCATAAATTTCTTCTATCAACAGTTAGGCAAGCAGCATGTACACCAGTAATTAAGACTCCCCCCACTTGTATAGAAATTTCCTGTTTTGTTGAAGACACCACTAATGGAGTTGATAATGACATATGCCAAAATAACCAAATGTTCCCTTTTGAAATATCACTAGAGTTATGTATGATAGTTTGATTCATTCCAGCTAACTTCAAATTCTTCGAAATACTACTTGAAACTCTTACTTTAGGTTCAACAACCCATAATAAGGAAGGATTAAATTGATGAACTAAACTTCTAAGTTTATCCTTGGCTTGAATTCTTCTCAAACCACGGATATTCCAATATAGAACCTTCATTGAGATTGATCTTGAGAGGAGATTGAACTCCCCCCACCCTGATTCAATTTAACTAAATTACTGGCTTGTTTTCTAGTTGTAACAGTAGGTACACCTTTAAGTTTACCTTTGGTTGGTCTACCAATAACTTTTGAAAAACCAGTATCTTGTCTTTCAGCTACATCAATGAGAGCATTGAATTTACTTTGAGAGACGATATTCTTAACCCCATTTGCTCCTTCTGTATTAACATTTAATCTTCCTGATTTTGGAGCTTTATCTGAAACCTCCTTCCATTCACCCATTGTATCTGTTGTAGCAGTTATACTTGACATAAATTGTGCAGTAGTAACTTAAGCGGGTTCTACCATAAGTGTGGACACTAATTTTGGAACATCCCCAACTCCAACTTCCAAACTAGTATCCATAGATTGAAAAAAACTAACATCACCCTGTGGCACTCTAAGATTAGAATCCACATTGTTCTGGTAAGGAATACTTGCTCCAACCTCCGAAACCATCTCCACTAATAATTCAGGAAATTTCGTTGCAGACTCTAAAGTACCAGTGAAACCCACACTTGGATTTTTATATTGCTCATAAGTAGGAATAAGAATTTCACCCTCCTCTACCTCAGGTGTTAGTGAATTACCAGATGATGTTTTTGGAGTACAACATATGTCAAAAGCAGATTGAGGAGAATGTTGATTTTTTTTTAGTGTATACCTCCATTGTTGCTGCTGCACTAGCTTTGATTCATCTTTCTGAGATGTTTCTTTTCTTTTGAATCTACATTCAACAATATAATGGCCAATGGATTTGCAATGAATACAAAATTTAGGAAGTTTAGAAATTCTTACTTCTTGCTCAAACTTCCCATATTTGGTTTCCACCCAAACCTTGTTGGGAACCATCTGTGAGAGATCAATTTCAACTAAAATACTCGCATAAAATCCAATGTCCTTTTTCAAAGTGGTTTCATCCACACGAATTGGTCTACCAAAAATTCTTCCCATCGTTATTAGAATGTTCCCAGTCCAATATTCAATACTTAAGCCAGGAAAAGCTATCTAAACAAAAGCATTAGATGATTTTTGAAATTCTGGTTTAAAATCACGCTCCCAAAATCTGAGACTAAGAACTTGCTTCTCAACTTCCCATAATCCTTCATAAATATACTTCTTATCTTCATCATTATCCAACTTAATAATAAAAAAACCTCTACCGATTGGAATAAATTGGCACTTACCTTTAAGAGTCCATAATTTCCTCAAACACGATTCAGCAACAACAAACTTAAGCTTTACAAGATCTAATCGACCAATCAAACTGTATTTCCATTCACTTAAAATGGCATCGATTTCCTCATCAGGAATAAAAACTGAAGTACTAAAAGGGTTTTGAGATGAATTTGCAACATGGTTTTTAATCATCTCAGAAACTAATGGATTACAATGATTCGACATGATATTTCATTAAAAAAATTCGAACCATTATTACAGAATAACAAGAAACACCTGATAAATCAGTAATTGAAGGACAAATTCCACCTGAGAAGAGGAATTAATGAGAGAAACGTCAAAAAACGAGAAGAATTATTTCACCGATTCGGTCGCCGAGTTGCAGAGCTCAACTCAGTACCCGGTTAAATCCTGTCCATATTATGGATATCCATTGATAATAATAATAATATATTAGTTAATCTATATGAAACTTTAAGTTTTGTTTTAAAAAACTAGCATGGTATAAATTGTGATAACTATGCCGGAAATCTGTTTTGTTTTCAGAAAAAAAAAAATTTAAAATTCCGGCATGGATTTTGTTTTGTTGTCAATGCCGGTAATCTAACTTTTCCTTGTGAATAATTGACCTGTGTATAATACCGGCATTCTCAGTAAGTTATTTTCAATGCCGGCATGAGTTCCGGCACAAAAGAGAAAGTATATTTTCCTTTTGAAAATTACACAATTATCTCTGTGTACTTATGGTGATTTTCCAGCACAAAAGAGAAAGTATATTTCAATGCCGGCATTGTAAAGTTTGAATTAAATCATGCCGGCATATACATGGCATATGTTTTAATGATTATAATTCAAACTTCCAAAAAAACAAAAAGTTGTGTATTAACGAACACCAGATATCCAAATTACTCATCATCGCCTCCACACGTATTAACTTGAATCTCCTCATCTTCAAGAGGTTTCTTCGATAAGGCCAACGCATCCCATAATTAGTGATTCTCCTCATATAATGCCATCCATCCCTTCCAGATATTGAGATCTATATCCTTATTTTTAACCATCCCACAAACATGGGGCAATGGACAATTGTCCTTGAGTTTTAGAATAACGAAATGATTACCGTTCACGAACGCCAAAACAACTCTTCTCTTCACAAGGGATCCTTCGCATTTTTACCACTTTGGTGTAAATGTTGTGACTACGGTGGGGGTAAAATAATGAACAACACAGTTAAATGTATCCGCTATTAGATGCCCACAAAGCGGCATCCTCATCCAATATTGAGAAGGAAGAAATGCCATCTCCTGCTCGGGTCCTAACACTTGAGCACACATATCATCAAACCCCTCGTCGTGACCAACTAATTGCTCATAAAATCTCCTATTTTTTACAAGTTGATCGGCCATCCTCATTCTAGCATATCGTCATGGTGTCATTCCTTTACTAATCGCCGTCTCGAAGATTCCTATTTGTTCGGTCACGGCATGATACCCACAATTTCCATCTCCATCGACATCATCCGTGTACACAATAAACTCCCGAATAACCTCAGGAAGTTGGTCTATGTAAGACTGTAGCTTCGTATGATAACTTCTAATGGTCCTACATGTTTTGGGATCCTTATACATCTTCATATAACCCTTATGTTTCTTAATTATTTCCAATCCATCCTCTCCAATCTCTACATTATCAATGTCTTCAGTATGTGATGGGAGATTATACTTCCTTGGCATACCCCTTCCCCTTTTCCTTGGAAACTCCGATACATCGACTATGGGTGTAGCTTCGGAATGCTCACCTTGTTGTCCTTGGTAGCTTAATGTTGGTACCTTCGGCGGCCTTCCCCTTTTCCTAGTAACCTCTAATACATCGACTATGAGTGTAGCTTCGGAATGCTCACCTTGTTGTCCTTGGTAGATTAATGTTGGTACCTACGGCGGCCTTCCCCTTTTCCTTGGAACCTCCGATACATCGACTATGGGTGTAGCTTCGGAATGCTCATCTTGTTGTCCTTGGTAACTTAATACCTTTGGAGGCCTACCCCTTTTCTTTGGAACCTCCGATACACCGACTATGGGTGTGGCTTCGAAACCCGTCGTTTGTTGTTGACTTGATATCGGTTCCTTCTTTGGCCTACCCCTTTTGTTTGGAACCGGCACTTCCGCGAATCTTGCTTCCGAAATTTCACTTGCGGATAGATCTCGTTTTTTAGTTTCCGCGAGTTTTCTTCACGTCGAGTCATTTCTTTCAATTATTTCCTTTGTTTTATCCTTACAATTTTAGTTTGTGGTCTACTAGGCGGATCTCCCTTTGTTGGCTCTTCACTTGGTGTTATCCATGGGCATGTAATTAGCCTTAGTTGGCTCAACAATACTTGTCGGCTAGCCGAGTTGCCACGTGATTAAGCTTCATAGAATTCCTCGGCCTCCTTTGTATCCCATGGTGATTGTCCGGGAGATTCCTTAGGGGGAAGGTCGAAAGATAGTTGCTTCCAAAACGGATCAATAACATCAATAGGTATCACTTCTTCATACTTCACAAGCATATGATGACACGGAAGCCCCAATGAAGACATGTCGGGATAAATACACACATCACCCGGTTTTCCGTAATTTATTGCATTTGTCTCATCATATGTTTTATTTCCCAACGGGAGACGTTGAACTCTATTCCCTGGAGAAACTTAGTATATTGAAGAAATTGAGTCATCCTTTCCATTGAGCTTTTATCAAAAGCCTTCTTGATCCTTAAAGTGTTGCTCTATTGCCTTAGTGACCGTAACCACGTTTCCTTGGCCGGACTGGATGAGATATTTAAATCTCCCATGAGAGGACTCCACTATACTAGTTGCTTCATTCCCATAATATCTATAACGATTTGTCCACGCACGCACAAAATTTTCCTTGAACTTATCCAACCAATTATCCCGACAATATGAGACGGCACTTGGATACACTTCGTTATATTTGGCAATAAACATGTTCAATCTCTATTCATACATGTCCTAGGTAAGAGACCAATAAACTTTCTCCCAATGTCCGCTTTAAGAATTTTGTCGCAGCGGAATGCTCGAAAATCATTTAGGAAGGTCAAACCATAGATTTAACCTAATTTAGAAATTCCAACCACCTTTTATGATTTTCATCGTGTTCTTTGTCTAAATTACTCGGGATTTTTAAACGTTGAGTATCCTTTGACCATAGTCAAACTTTAATATTTCAAAAATTGGATGAGGTTTGTCTCTTTCAGGTCTTTTCTTCTTCTTCAGTCGGGGTGATATTTTGTGAAAATTTAATTTTCAGAGAACATCTTGTTTCAAAAAGAATTAAGTTGAGCAACCTTTGAATTATCTTCTTAATATCCACCTTTAGGCTTCACGGGTTGAAACAAAAGCATGACAATGTTTCTTTTCAAAACATTTTCATCCCATTAATAAATTCAATATGATATGTACATAGGAAATTTTGTGCATCATATGGAAACACCACATCCATAAACAATAATTAAATTCAATCAATACGAAACAAAACCGTCCCCAAGGGATAGCCCCACGTGGGTTTGGCATTCATTCATAATTTGTTTTTAAGAATCACATTCGCCCAACCTTCAAATTGATCGCAAACATAACTTTAATTAAAAGAAACTTAAATTAAAAGAATATTTTTGATTATGATGACCCTCGTCTTTTTGAGGACTCTTTCACTTTCACTCTAAACTTAGCTCTCCTCTTTACTAACTCTCATTCTAATTATTTAGATTTTTGGGAGTTATCATTACACAAAACATAATCAATAATTTCAATTGACTTCATTACACAACGAAAATGGGTGATTCTTATTTCATTTTAAAGAAGAAAGAACATGGTATTATATATAAAAAATATGATCAAAAACAATAAATTCTTCGAAAAAAACAAAGGCAATTGTAATGAGAATTCACACGTTCTACGTAAATTGCAGTTTCGACAATCAATAAATGATTTTTGTACCATTAGAAAGATAATAAAATTGTCTCAACCAAACAGGACAGATGTGCAGTTCTTCAAAAACATCAGTTTTGGTAGTCTGTTAATCAAACATTCGTGCAAAAATCATCACACAAATCCCTCTCAAGTTTTACAAGTCTATAATCAAAAATTCACCCGAGACTTCATTACTCAACGGAATCAGCTGATTCTTGGCTAGTTTTCCATTAATTATTCAAAGTAATGAAATTAAATTCAAATCAGTTTTAAATAAGAGTTTTACCCTTATCTTTTGTGTAGTTGAACCTTCCAAAGCAACTAAATCCCATTGTTAAAGCTTCAAAATCAAGTTTTGTTGTAGAGTTTCATTTTTCTTTGATGTAAGAGAAAGAGAAATCAGAATTGAAAAAAAAATGAGATGAGTTCTCACCGAATTCAACAATTGAAACTTATCAAATAAAATGTGAATGAAATATAATTTCTCAGGTAAACACAACTAGGTTTCACGCTCCACTTTACGCTAATCCTAATCTTTCTAATTCAAACAACCCACCTAGACTAAGGCTAAGAAAATAACCTTCATTATAGGTACCGGGTATTACATTCTCCCAATCCTTTTGTCCGATGTTTTCCCCACGATGTTGAACAACGGCATGTTGTATTTGTTTGTCTTGTAGGTGCAATCCATCATAAGAACATCACAACACGTATGCGACAATTATGAAAGCAAAGGATGCGAAATGAATATTTGAAGGGGCTTCTCGTCCGAACCTCTTTTAATGATACGCGTGTAGTTGTGATCCCAAACTCTCTTCTCAAATTCATGCATAACGGTCCTCCCTTCCTATTCCAACCTTCTAATGGTTGCTTGTGCGCTATAAATTGTACTTAGGGAAGAAACGTTCGTCTCATCCTTTTCCTTGAAGCCTCTGAGAATCACTCTTGGTTTGATACATGCTTTGGTCATTATCTTTACATCTTCGAATTGATGAGGTTTTAGCTTCGCAACTACGGAGTGACCAACAAAATCTTTCGGATCCCGATGGTTATGACGTCCAAACCACACCGTACAATCCCATTCTTCTTCTTATTTTCCTTTGTCTCTTAGATGGAATATAAGCTTAAAGGGGCACTCATCCTTCCTCGTATTAGTCTTGTATACCCTATTAGTCTTCTTTTCATATACATAACCCTTTCTCTTATGGCTATTCTTCTCCTTGTATTTTCCGTTTCTCTCACAAACCATCTCAAAACGAACATCTGAACGCTGGCTATTCCTCACTAAGACACACATGTTCTTAAGAGCCGTCTCTTTTGCCCAAGAAATTGCTTCGGCTGGAGATTTTATTCCCTACATAAGGACAACAATGGGAGATTATAAGGTTAATTACAAGCAATCCCAACATAAAATTGTAAAAACTAGGTGAAAGTATTGTTTGGTAACATACCCGAGGTATTTTATAGTATCCGGAAAGAGAGGTTTGGAATTTGGATCGATGTATGTCACAACCTAAGGCACGAATGAAAAGAAAATTGAATTAGTTCCACATAATAATGTTCCGGCATTGTATGTTATTGAACTGCAATGCCGGGATTGCTCAAACCGGCATTGTCGAAAAGTTAAAATCCGTGCCGGTATCAAGTGTCGGCGTGCATGATAATTTACATTTGACGCCGGTACTGAAGTTCAAAATATCATCAACTCCTGTATGTTTTTCTTGTACAACCGGCATAGTATATATGTAAGGTTCTAAGCCGGTACTGACTGTCGGCTTGTCCCATAATATACAAACTATGCCGGTACTTAGTGCCGGCGTTTAGGAAAAATTAAATAGGAAGCCGGTATTTAAGTTCGAAAATAAAAAACTCCTGTATGTTTTTCTTGTGGTACCGGCATAGTTAGTTAAGATTGAACATGCCGGTATGGATATTCCATGGAATATTCGGTGGTAGGTAAAAAGTGTAAATGTATACCGGCATGGATTTTTGGTTTGAATACCACGCCGTCATACTTTTAAAATTTGAGGGATATTTTGTACCGGAATACACATAGTATGAATACGATGCCGGTTGTATGTGTTTCGACGTAGTATTCATACTACGAGTGTGCCGGCACTAAGCTTTTTCAGAGAAAAAAAATGGCGGTTTGAAAACGAAAAATCAAATTTTCGACCTCTTTGAAGCATTACCTGTTTGTTGGGGTTGCTTGTATGCTGAACATGTTTACTTTCTTAGGTTGGTTCTTCACAAAACACTCATGCTCACCAAAATCATGATCCAAGGGTGTTGGTTCATCATATAACTCCAATTGTGAGTTGTTATTATTAACCGATGATTGAAGATATGATTGTTGTTATAGTTGAGCTAAAGATTCTGCAGCTGCAAGTCTCTTATCACAATCATTTTCCATTTTCAAAAAAAAAATTCCACTCAATTTTTTTTCCCTCCTTCACTCTCAACTAACCCACACAAATTCAAATAAAAATAAATACACAATAATTTATCCCCCAAATACTTTACATTTTACTAATTTTAATTAATCACTAATCCTGATTAGTGTGGGCTAGATAAGGAATTAAAAAAATAATTACATAGGGGGCACCCAAAATTTCTATTGGGACACCGTTTTTGTCCTGTAACTATATCCCCAAATTAATTCCCATATCCCCAATTGCGCGTTCTAAAAAAACAACATATGACTAAAAAATATCTAGATCATTATTCTTTTCTCTTCTTTTTGAGATCATCATTCTAAAATAATCAATTATTTGGAAAAATTTATTTTAAAAATGATTATATCAAAATGATTTATCAATTTATGATTATTTATAATCATAAATAGATAATCATAAATTTTGCCAAACAAAGCCTAAATTAGTTCCAATTTACTTTGTCAAATACCTTTTCAAAATTACACACTTGAACGCCATGCCCTTTGTCAATTCAAGGTCGCTCTTCTTCAGTCAAATGGACTACTAATAATATAATTAGAGATATTTTATTTTTATTATCAGAGTTTGAGCATTGAGAGTGTAGTTATGCTCATAGAGATGCAAATTCCCTAGCTGATTCTAGTGCAAAGTTTGCCAAAACTCAGAATAATGTAGTTGATTATTACTCTGATCGGCCTACTTGGATCAATAACTTGATCTTAAGTGACCAAAACAATATTGTAATCTTTTAATTTTCAATAATATCTCTCCCTTTCCTATTAAAAAAAAAAAAAGCCATGCCAATAAATAATTAAATTTAGCCGTATTAAAAAAATATATAAATAAACAAGCTTGGTAAAGGGGCGTCATGAATTGGTAGAGGGGCGTCAAACTAATAAGACAAAAAAGGTCATTAGAATTAAATTCAAGTGCCCCTTATCAATAAAAATCTGTAAATGACTAATTAGCCCTTATTGTTAATAATCAAGATTAGTAATGATAATTAAGATTAGTGTTGATTATCAAGATTAGTGTTGATAATCAAGATTAGTTATTATAACTCTAAAATCAGATTTTTATAGTTATAAAAAAAAAAATTGAGGAGAAGAAAACTTATGTGATATTTGTGAAACCCTAGATTTTGATTCACTCCACCAAAATGAGTGATTTGTGTGACTCGATAATACTTCTAAATTAGTTTCAATTAGCTTTTTTGCTCAAAATTATCTAAATTACATAACAAAATCAAAATTTTGAATTTTGAAGAACTTTACGGTTGCAATTTTGACTTTCGTGACCAATATAACTTTAGTTACTGATTCGTGAGTTATCGAATAAATATGAATGGTTAAATTTGGGGAAGATCCAATCGTAAATTTTTTTATAAAGATTTAGTTACCAACCTAACTTTTATTGGTTGGTTTTAATGAATAAACAATCTATAAAACTCCTACGGTTGGTAAGTCATCTTAACTTTTGAAATTATAACTATTTGATAAGTTGTTAACATTCAGGATGATTTAATTTTAAGTTTAATTGTGTTTCAAATGTAACTCAATTATTTAAATATGATATTGTTAAAAACTTTATTGAACAAATTCATTGAAACTAAGAAATAAGTTATTTGAGTTTAAACCAATAACATCAATAATTAATTTTAATTTATTTGAGTTATTACCAACCGTAATAGCATAAATAAATTTCAATTTAATTTTCATTCAAAACCCTAATTTTTGATACAAAATTAACTTAAATCCAACACAATAAACTAAAAACCGGGTTTTTCCAAACATTTTTCAAATCGCCGATTAATCAAAGACGATGACATTTTCGGTTTTAATGGAGGTTAGGGTTGATGGAGGAGAAGAGAAGATGAAAAAAAAACTGATTTGATTTTGGTTAATTAAAAAAAATTGATTTGATTTTGGTTAATTTAAGGTGAAAGGGGTAATCTAGTCATTCTACACCCCTATAACACACCCCTATAACACACCCCCTAACCAATAAAAGGGACATTGCTATCACACTTGACGCCCCTCTACCAATTCATGACGCCCCTTTACCAAGCTTGTAAATAAATTAGCCAGCTTCCAAAAACTAAGATCAATTCCTCAATTACTTATACGTATGGTTCTAAACTGAATAAGCCACATACGATACGCAAGCAACACACAATAATGCAACTTTGCAACCTCTACCTAACGTCCAAATTCCATTTTGATAGAAAATTCTAATTTGTTTTTTATATTCCAATGTACCTATCTTCAATTTGGAGCCACAAGGAAGAAGTAAACAGTGGGGGTATGTAAACAGTGGTACATTAACTTATCCCTCACCCCGGGCATCGCGTTTTTGCCCACCTCCGTTCCGAGAAAAAAAATATGATAGCTTCATCGTCGTCTCTTATGGCGACTCTTCCTCATTTATCTTCTTCCATTGTCACTAGAAATGATTCTTTGTCAAGAACACGCTCAAACCTTGTTTTTCCTCGGACTTCTGTTAGTGCTAAAACGTCTACTAGATTCACTCCAAGACGTCCATCTGTTTCTCTCCGCCAAAGGTGAACTTCTCCATGCCTATCAATTTTAGGGTTTTTGTCAATGACTGACTTTATTTGATAGTCTAATTTCTTTTAGTTTGTTTTTCTATTTCATAGTTCGCCTTATCTATGGAAAATTCAGATGTTTAAGATTTTTATAGGAATTTCCGAAAACAATCCGAAGGGAATTGAATTTTCTTTTCTTTGGCTATAGAGCTTTGTTTCTGGATTCATTGATAAATTTTTGTAAGTTTGTAGAGGTTTTAGGAAGAAGTCATTGTTTCTGGAGAATTGAGAGAACCAATTAGTAGTTTTGTGTTTCTGAATTCCTTTTTAGGTACTTGAAGATGAACCTTTTGGGGTTTATTATTTATTTGAGTAACAACACTAGCACTACTTGGCATAATTTTATCTAAATTGTTATGTGAAGCAGATTTTGGATAATGTTAGTTTTGTGTTATTCTTGAGTTTGCATGTCTATGAGTACAATTTAGTTACTGAAGTATTTTTTGTTAGTTCTTTCTGACCTAGTTATGAAGCTAGGGTAACAATATTCTGTATCATATTAGTATCTTATTTTTTGGTCACAAGTTATTTATCTAGCACACAAACCTTAATTTATCATTTAGTTATTGGAATCCAAATTAACTAAAAGCCTTCCAAGGAGGCCCAATTTATTTCATGCTCATACACTTTGGAATGATTATCTTGTTTGATGTTATTAAGATTGATAAATACAATAGTAGAAATCATAAGAATTGTATGCAAGTGTTGTAAGAGTATAAATTTTCAAATGTATGTGTGTGCAATTGCATATAGCATGCCACACGTAACATGCTTTAAATTTATTGATCATACTAAACCTCTCTCTTTCTCTTTTCTTTGCTTCTCCTTCTCCTTCTCCAGTAGTTTTTTTGGGCAGAGGTGTCTGCATGAAGGTGGAAATGGAAAGTTGCAATCTCATATGAGAAGGAAAAGTGTATGGAAACAGTATAATTCTATTTTGGGTGATCCAGTCAGTACAAGAAGCTTGCAAGAAAGACCAACGTACATTTCTTGTTTCCCAGATCATCACAGGCATAGATGCAATGCTAAGTCATTTTTGCGCGGATTCTTGCATGACAAGTCAAATTTACACTTGTCAAAGTTATCGTCAAGCAAACTATCTGTAAGTGACAATCATTTTTATGTTCATAAGTAACAAGAAATCCGTGTCTCCAAAGAGGCGCAATACATTTGGGTAACTGAACTGACTGTTATTCTATATCCAATGATAAAAAAAAGTGAATAAAACCACTGATTTTTTCTTCATAGTATGGATGCATAAACTTAGCAATTCTAGTTGCAAGAGGTTCACATCATTTTGGATTTCTTCTTGTTTTTTTGATAACTAGGCACACTATTAGATGTTCTCCGTAGTCTATAAATCAAAATAATAATAACAATAATAATTTTGTAGCTCTGAGTGTTCAATATTTGAAGTGTCCACTCTAGCGAGACAATGATATTAGTTTGCACTTCAATTTTCCCATTCTTCTGCCTCTTATTGTTTGCAGAAGTTTTATTCACCATTACAGTTTAGTTTGGCTAACACTAGATTGGATGTCTGTTTATGTGAAGCCAGTTCATGTTGCATATGCAACTCCAGGTCCGGATGAGCCACATGTTGCTAGTCCAACCTGGACAGATGCCATCATAGATAAACAAGGAGTAGATTTCTTGGATCCTGAAGCTTCAAAAGCGGATTTAGAGGGATTTTTAAGATATCCACTTCCATGTCACCCAAAGTTGCATCGAGGGCAACTGCAAAATGGACTTCGCTATATTATTCTACCTAACAAGTTTCCGGGAGAAAGGTACTTCCTCTTCAGATTCTTGCTTATTTCAATAGAAGGGTTAATGGAACAGCCTGCTCACCTGTGTATTGGGTTCGGCCTCCACCACATCCATGTGCTGGCTCAGTGCTGGTTTTGCGTGATGGTTCCACATTGTGTAAGGAGTTGTGGCAAACATACTGAAGTGTGGCCACACTCTTCATTGTTGCATGAGGTCTTTTGAATGAAAGTGGGACACAATCGGGTAGCACTGGGAGAGAGGGTTGTTACGGTTAAACACTTTGCTGAGACACTTAATATGGATATGGTGCATTGACAACTGGACATTACCACTGTCGTAGCATTGTTGCCTGAGGTCTTTTGAATGAAGTGGGGCACAATCGGGTAGCATTGGGAGAGAGGGTTGTTACGGTTAAACACTATGCTGAGACACTTAATGTGGATATGGTGCATTGACAACTGGACATTACCACTGTCGTATTGTGCAGTAGACACCTAGGAGCTTTTTTGGTTTTCCCTCTTTTGCATCTATGCATCTCTACATATGAAAGTAGTGTACTACATGATGATCATGATCATACTAAGTGGTTTTTGTTTTCACTTTATTCGGACTTCACCTATGATATACCCAAATAGGAGTCCAATATTTTTGGCCTTCCTCTGCAAATCATCTTTAAATTTTGTTTTTAGTTTTTACCATGCAAGTAAATTTACGTGTTGCTTCAGCTTTATATTTTCGTCTATAATTTTGGATTTCAGATTTGAAGCACACATGGAGATCCATGCTGGATCTATAGACGAGGAAGAAGATGAGCAAGGAATCGCCCATATGATTGAACATGTAGCATTTCTGGGAAGTAAGAAGCGTGAAAAGCTACTGGGGACAGGAGCACGCTCAAATGCGTACACAGATTTCCATCATACAGTGTTTCATATTCATTCTCCTACAAGTACAAAGGTCTGCTATGTTTTGTTCCATGTCATATGAAAGCTGGACCTTATTACTTTTTGTGTACAAATCTTTGCTTTGGCTTTTTATCCTTTCCCCTTATAATATCATATGTTTATTTGTTAGCTTATTATGGCATTGGGGTGCAGAGTTTTAGTGCCTTCCCGATGGGTTTATGTGGTATCTCTAGGTTTAGTCATTTGCATGTATAATCATTGCATGTGTGGATTTTGATAAAATGACACAGGGACACACTTATATGATCATATACTTAATGGACCAGTAGCATCATATATATATATCGTTTGATGCTACTGATTATATGTATTGTCTAAAAAGTTGCCTTTGAGTGCATAAGTTACTTTTTATCCATATTGATTTTTAACCTTTCTTGCTAGGACTCTGATGGGGATCTACTTCCATTTGTACTGGATGCTCTGAATGAGGTATGCAGGATTATTTAGATATAAAGGTTCTCTGTGTGTTTTCGACATACCCCAGTTTTTGTAGTTTTTAAAGCTGGATTGTACAGATTTCGGAAAAAGGATTTATATTCAGTTGTTCACTAGGTCACTACTCCTCTTTTGATGGATTTGTCTACTATAATTATTTGAATGAATGAGTATTTACGGATTGATCACCATCTTCTGGGTTAATGATGCTCCCTTTGTTAGCAACCCACCTGGGGAAAACGATGCTCGACAATAATTATTGTTTGCCACCTTTCTTTCATGTGTGCAGATAGCTTTTCACCCTAAATTTCTTGCTAATCGGGTTGAGAAAGAGAGACGCGCAATCCTTTCAGAACTACAGATGATGAATACCATAGAGTATCGCGTAGATTGCAATGTGAGTACCTTGTTCTCTTTGATGGGGTAGAAACTTAATAGTGTCTTATATTTGAAAAGTTCTGACATTGGTTTCCTGAACTGGTTGCAGTTGCTCCAGCATTTGCATTCAGAAAACAAGTTGAGTGAAAGATTCCCAATTGGATTAGAGGAACAGATTAAGAAGTGGGATTCCGATAAAATTAGGAAATTTCACGAGCGCTGGTACTTCCCAGCAAATGCCACCTTATATATAGTCGGGGATATCGATAACATTCCCAAGATAGAGTATCAGATTGAGGTATATCTTGTTGTGGTCGTGAAAGGAAATCTGAAGTCTTTAAATATGTTTATTGTTGCATTGTTACCAAATCCATAGTCCTCCCGGAACGTTAAGGTGCCGGTTAACTTACAGTTCTAGCATCATACAGGCTGTGTTTGGACGAGCAGGTATAGAAAATGAGACAGCCTCAGTTCCAGCTCCAGCTCCTAGTGCTTTCGGTGCTATGGCGAACTTTCTTGTCCCAAAACTTCCAGGCGGACTAGCTGCAAGTTTATCGAATGAAAGGTCACCTCTTTCTATGGAAAAATCAAAAGTTTTGAAGAAAGAGAGGCATGCTGTTCGTCCTCCAGTCAAGCATAAATGGTCTCTTCCTGGTGCCGGCGTGGATGCTAACCCACCGGAGATTTTCCAACACGAGTTGCTTCAAAACTTCTCAATCAATATGTTCTGCAAGGTATATGGATTTGTTCCCTCTTTGAAGGTGTTGTGTCTCATGGGTGTTTAGACAGTAATTTGTTAACGCATTAAAGTTAGTTTGAAATCTTCCCATGCTCGTATCCTTTTCAAGAACACTTCTGTTTGGTTTATTCTGGGAGAACATTTCAGTTTACTCTACGCCTGATTTTTTTTTCTTTCTTCTTTACAGGTTCCCATAAGCAAGGTTCAAACATATGGAGACTTGCGAAATGTTCTGATGAAGAGAATATTTCTCTCAGCTTTGCATTTCCGGATTAACACCAGATATAAGGTAATGGACTAAGCGTAAGGTCTAGTTGATGCTGGCAATGGATATTCTCGTACAGCTAGCTATCTGTTGTTCCCGTTTTCCAGTAAGCCTATGCTGTCCTATTTATGTTGAAAAGAATACGCATGTGTTGAATTAATTTCATTTGTAAATCCTGCAGAGTTCAAATCCTCCTTTCACATCAATCGAATTGGATCACAGTGATTCTGCAAGAGAAGGCTGTACTGTGACTACTCTCACTGTAACTGCAGAACCCAAGAACTGGGACAATGCAATCAAAGTTGCAGTACACGAGGTTTGCCTTATATATTTTTCATTTGTCACCCGAACAGTTTGTATTTAACTAGGTTTAAGTTACTGATGTTTCTGTGTGAGATGCTAATTGTCGATATCTTGCAAAGTTGTTGTTGGTAAGTTCTCATATGCAAGATGAGGTAGAAAAGATAACACATGCTCGATTGGAAAAAAATCCAACATTTCGCTTCTTTCAAACTAACAAAACCATATTTTTTTAAATATAGTGAATAAAAGTAAAAACGATTCTAGGTGCCGTTCTTGTTGTTTATATTTGTACTTATTGTGAATAAACTCTTATGACATTTAATTTTCATAACATTATCTTGGAACTAAGGTCAGTAAAGTATTTATTGAAGTGTAAGCTGATAAGCATTCCAGCGTCTTACATTCTTATGTTGCTGCAGGTTCGTCGGCTTAAAGAGTTCGGGGTGACGAAAGGTGAATTGGCTCGTTACTTGGATGCACTAATAAAAGATAGTGAACATGTAGCGGCGATGATTGATAATGTCCAATCAGTTGATAATCTGGATTTTGTCATGGAGAGTGATGCAGTGGGTCATACAGTTATGGACCAAATACAGGGACACGAATGTCTGGTTGCTGTTGCTGAAACAGTTACACTCGAAGAAGTAATTTCTACCTTGTTATGACCCTTGAGTTCCTTCTCGTTTTAAAACTGAAATCTGGGTAAATATAGATCGAATACCTGAACCTATGGTACTTGCTTCTGTCGAGCCTATCGTACCACACATCGAATTTGACTTGGTTTACTTAGTAGAGTTTCCAATCTACCCGAATCATCATCTAAGTAACTACTTGGTTATTCTAATCTTAAAAGTCCTCGTTGTTATAGGTCAACTCAATTGGTGCAGAGGTGCTTGAGTTTATATCTGACTTTGGAGAATCTACTGCACCACTTCCTGCAGCGATTGTCGCGTGTGTTCCGAAAAAAATTCATATTGATGGGGTTGGTGAAACGGAATTTAAGATTTCACCTATGGAAATTACAGGGGCTATTAAAGAAGGTTTGAAGGTACCCATCGAAGCTGAACCAGAGGTATGCTTTCTGACACACATTTAGATCCATGCTTGATTGCTGCCACTGCAGTAGTCATTTCCTTAAATTCTTTAGAGAGTGCATCTTACTATGTTTTCTATTCTTACTGTCAATGTCTGAAGAGAGGATTTAAGAGGTACATAGGTGACTTGACATAAGTTATGATTTATATTTTGCTTATCAAATGTGCAATCATGTAGTTTCTTTTATTCAGTGCAATCATGTAGTTTCTTTTATTCATCCTTCTTGGTGCTTTAAATAGTTCGGAGATTGGTCGATTAAACTATTTATGTAATTTTTTTCTGAAAGGGAAATTCCTCTGTTTTGCTTGTGTGTTGCAGCTGGAGGTGCCAAAAGAATTGATATCTTCATCACAGTTGCAGGAACTAAGGTTACAACGTGCACCATCCTTTGTTCCGTTAAGTCAAGGAGTTGATACCCTTATAGTGTACGATACAGAAACAGGCATCACACAGTGCCGCCTTTCAAACGGGATTTCTGTAAATTACAAGGTCATGTTTCATTCGTTTTTCATTGATGCGACTTGTTTACTAGGTGCACCCTTTTTCATTAGCTTCCTTCAGGTTTTTGTTTTACTTTTGGGTACATTCAGGTTATTGTATTCTCTCTTTGTTTGTTTATGTCACCAAAGCCCTTATTGTCCTTCTGGCTCACTTAGGCGGCACTCACCATCCTCACAAATATGCTGTACTGTCGTAATGTTATGGGTGACCATTTTGAGTTTTAGACTATTCTATCTGCCTCATTAAAAGGCTATACTTTTCATCATTGACAAAAACTGATACAGATTAGCCACAGTAACACGATTGAAAAAGAATAAAAGAACACACTAAAAGAAGAGAACCCAGATTAGGAAACACCAAACGGAGAAAGGTTTTCCTTGTCAAGTGTTCTTTTATCTGCATTATCTCCCTAGATGTGGTTGCCTCTTTCACAGCTGTGAAGATAGATGAGGTTCTAGTCACAAGTGTTGGAATTTGGTTGCCTCTACGTTTGTGACTCATATTTTAAATGTCTTGGAGAAAGTATAAAATAACTCTTGTCCCAGAACAACATGCATACATGTCATGACATTTTTTTTCTTCTATATATAATTTGAGATTAGCAGTCTAAAGAGTGTGCAGCGTACTTTATATCTCCTCTATATCGATGTTCATACCTCTTCTGGGGTTTTCCTGTTGATATACTGAAATGTGTGATATGTGTTCTGTTCACATCCCTTTTCAATTAGAATTAGATCTACTAGTATGTAGCTCCTTTAGGTAATCCTACAAACTCTGGCATCTGTTCTTATGGAATTATTCAGCGATGAAATTAATGTAAACAATACATCAACCCTTCATATTTATCCCACAGTCGGGACTCTAACCATTACCTCTCATTTCGGATCATCAAGAGGTCAAGAGGTTTTTTTCTTACATGTCAAAATAAATTAAAGTGAAGAGAAACATCACAACAATCCTTCGTATCACCACTTCACTTCTCTTCAAAACACCCTGGCCAAGATACCCTCAATGAGAGTCTGTCTTGGAATATCTGGGACTCCTAACCACTAATCACTACTTTTCATATTGTTGCATGACCATCATCTCCTACCTCTGTTAGATGTGATTGTTGAGCGTTTTGCAGTTTTGAGTTGATGAAAGTAATTGACTTTTCCTTGTTTGTGTCTATTTAAATTGTTGCAGATTACACAACATGAATCTAAGGCTGGTGTCATGCGACTGATAGTTGGTGGTGGTAGAGCGACAGAAGATTCTGATTCAAGAGGAGCTGTAATAGTTGGGGTTCGAACTCTTAGTGAAGGAGGTCGTGTTGGCAATTTTTCGAGGGAGCAGGTATGCTTTTGGCAACCTAATATTGAAGATATCTTTTTTCACCAGCATGATTTTAAACTGTACCAAATTATCCATTTTGTTTTGGATATCTCTTTCTAGGCATGCTATGTAGCCGCTTGCCTAACATTTTGTGCTTGCAGAAAGCTGAATGGTTTAGATCTTATCGATCTACATTTGGATTCTATTTTTAAGTCCTATTCAACATGAATCTTCTGAACTCGTCAGTCGAAAGGATCCCGTTGTACCCAAATAGCAAAATAGGCCTTCTATTTTTATGTTCTTTAGAAAATTGCATCCAAATAACAAGTTCTAACATGCTTCTGAATTGATGCTCTTTTTGAAAACTTATTCTGTCAATTTTCATCTGTATGTTTATCTTCAATATTATTTACATGTTTGGTTTCTTTTTCTTTTTGCCTCCCTTTTCCAGGTAGAACTTTTCTGCGTGAACCACCTAATAAATTGCTCTTTGGAGTCGACAGAGGAATTTATTTGTATGGAATTTCGATTCACACGCAGAGATGGTGGAATGCGTGCTGCGTTCCAATTACTTCATATGGTGCTTGAGGTATTTCAGTCTGTCCAACATTTTTTTTTTGTCCTTTTTGTTTATGTTTGTTTAGCTTATTGTTTTATGTTTGTTTAGCTTATTTATTAGCTTCCAACATTTATTAGCTTATTTATGTTTGTTTTATTAGCCTCCAAAATTCTGTACCGTTATGTGTGTTAAAAATATATTTCTTAGTCAAATTTTTGATTATCGATAAGCTATTAGTTCTTCTTAATGTCGTCTGGTGCTAACATTAAAACTTCAATTTTGAGCTGAAAAAGACAGTACATAATGTCTCATTGTCTTCTTGGTGGAGCTGGATGTCACTTCTGCTTCCACTTAATGTTACGGCTGGCTACACATCTTTTAGGATTTGAATAATATTTCTATGTTGCACATTTCATTGTTTTTCACCTCCCCAATATTTTTTTTTTTTTTTTTTTTTTTTTTTCAAGTACTGATTTATTGATAACGATATACAAACCAATCTCCTAGTTTATTTTGATGAAGGCCTGGTCATCTTGCTCAATACCTGGTATAATAGATTTTCAGCATTTCCAGGTGTTGGCTGTTTCAAAATTTTAATATGTTTTTCAGGAACTTCAATTGATGAAGCTGTGTCACAAAGACTCTGATTTGTTTTTCCTGTCTGATGCTTATGAAATTCTCTGAAATGCAGCATAGTGTCTGGTTAGAGGATGCATTTGATAGAGCAAAACAGCTATATCTGTCATATTATAGATCCATTCCTAAAAGCTTAGAGAGGTCAACTGCTCACAAGCTTATGTTGGCAATGTTGAATGGAGATGAACGTTTTGTTGAGCCTACACCCCACTCGTTGCAAAAGTTAACTCTGCAGACAGTCAAAGATGCCGTCATGAGTCAATTTTTTGGGGATAACATGGAGGTGAATGTTTTTCTTCCCATGAAGTTTGTTGATGCACTCATAATGATATCTTGTTACTTTGTAGTTTTTTATTTATTTTTCATGTACCTTTTTTCATTTTTTTTTTTAAATCATCATCCCCTTGCCATCGCTAAAACAATTGCAGGTGAGTATTGTTGGAGATTTCACAGAAAATGATATCGAATCTTGTATTCTTGATTATCTGGGGACAGTTGGAGCAACAAAAAGGGATGGGTTAGTGAACGGCTTCAACCCTGTCATGTTTCGATGTTCTCCATCTGATCTGATGTTTCAACAAGTGAGTAACCAGTTCTTGGACGCTATATTGTTGCTATATAGTCATATCATATTTTGTTCTCCGCAATGCATCTGAGATATTATTGGTATTGGTCCTATATTTTCTTCTTCTGTTCATCAAGTTTGAAACCTGCAAGTACTTGTAGGATATTTTGCATTATCATGTCCAGTTATTTGGACCACAGTTTGTTGACTGGAATTTCGATCTTAGATGTTGTGCTGAAGATAAGTTTACTGATACCTATCAGTGAAGGGGGATTCGTAAAAGTTATTTATTATCCCTCCTAGCCATGTCTGTTTTACCTTTCAACCATAGTTTGTGTAGGTAACTCTACTAACTTCGTTCACTGAATTAAACATAGAACCTGGTTAAAACTTCAAAACCTAATTACTAGTATTTTTTTACTAAGTTCATGCGATATCCACAGCTATATCCCTGTTGTTTCGTGCCTTGGGTGTATAACACAGTAAAGTGCAGCATTATCAACCACAGCTATGTCTCTTTTGATGACTAGGTTCCTAGATATCCTGTTGATAGTGCTTCAATACGTTTCTTTTGCAGGTATTCTTGAAAGACACTGACGAGAGAGCATGTGCGTATATTGCTGGCCCTGCACCAAACCGCTGGGGACTCACTGTTGATGGACAAGATCTTTTCCGGTCTATTGATAATAGCACACCTACAGAAGGTAAGTTACTGGCACGTAATGTATATGCTTTGCTCTGAGAATTTGGATCATAAGTATGTATAACTCATAAATTATGTTGCTGAAAATTAGTTTCCAAATGGTGTTGCTTTCAGTTGCACAGTCAAGTCACGAGTTGCCCTCTCTGGAAAATAAGAAGGCTGTTGATGAGAATCCACTGAATCTTCGCAGTCATCCTCTATTCTTTGGTATCACACTGGGGCTTTTGGCGGAGATAATAAATTCCAGGTATATTTATTTATTTACCCAAACATCGCAGTGATCCACTATTCTTTGGTACCATCTTCAGGTGATTTTAACTTGGACAGAGCAGTCTTTACCACTTTCCTTGACGGTATAACTACAGTTCCTCGGTTGTATCATAGTTGAAGACTTGAAGCTATCCTTTATATTTCGTGTTATAAACGTCTAGTTTATGTCAAGCTGCAGTACTGGAACGACAGCCACGTCATATTGCTTTCAAATGTGTTGCCTAAGATTGTATGGTTCTTGGTGCAGGTTATTTACAACGGTGAGAGATTCTTTGGGGTTAACATACGATGTTTCATTTGAACTAAACCTGTTTGATAGGCTGAATCTCGGGTGGTATGTGATCTCAGTCACATCGACTCCTGGCAAGGTGCAGATCAACCATTTTTTTATATCACCGTGACCATTTATGTGATCTATTACCATCTATTTTATATCCGTTCCTCACTCTTCATGGTCTAATTATACTTGAAGGTTTACAAAGCTGTTGATGCATGTAAGAATGTTCTTAGAGGTTTGCATAGCAGCAAGATTGCTCTAAGGGAGCTAGACAGGGTTAGTTACTTTTCTCGATTTCGATGTGGTGTATCATATTTGATCCATTTTTAGTCAAAGACTATAAATTAAAATTGTAAACACCTCGAGGCACTAATTGATAATCTCTGGCAGGCGAAACGGACACTTTTGATGAGACATGAAGCTGAGACCAAACAAAATGCTTATTGGCTGGGATTTTTAGCGCACTTGCAGGCCTCTTCTGTTCCAAGAAAGGTAAACAGTTGCCCTATTTTTCGACTTTGATGTTTGTTGGGTCGTCTCCAAAACATTTTTCTAATTGCATTATGATGTTTGAGGGTATGCAATCTTCTTTATTGCGCCTTGCACCATTATTGGGAATCTGGCTTGTTAAAAGGAAACATATGAAAGATCCATAGAAAATTATCACGGGTGAATCTGATTTCTTACAAGTGGCATAGATGTTGTTGACTTTGAAATCTCACCCAAATGCATTTTAAATGATCTTGTGATGGTGGGGGTGGATGATATATTTATTAGTGTGTGTTCCAATCATTTTCAGGACATTTCATGCATTAAAGACCTCACTTTGCTATATGAAGCTGCTACCATTGAGGATATATACGAGGCATATGATCAGCTGAAAATAGACGAGGATTCGTTATTTTCATGCATTGGAGTTGCTGGGTCGCAGGCGGGCAAAGATGTCAATGGTAAGATGCATCTCCTCTGACCAATTTAGAGTAGCTCTAGTTTGCTTCATTTAGGGTTTCTAGAAGTTGGTATCTTAGCATGGTTGATTATTTGTGTTCCATGCACTTGCTGCTATTGAAATTGTTAGCATACAGTAACCTGTATAACTTATCGCATCGGGTACATGAAGAACATAAAATAGCTATGGAAGAACTATTAGCCCAAATACTTGTGTAAAGGCTCTTTAGGCATATAGGCCCCGGAAGCTGTAGCATGCAGGTGCAAATAGTCACTAAAGGTACCCTCAGCAACAACTATGCTGGCGAGTAAGCTTCACGAGGTAAACAAAATGCCTATTTAGACAGGAGTCCTATCTGCTTAAAACACAGACATGTTGCGGAAGGTACTTAATAAAATGATGAAATTATAAGTTGTAAAAGCAAAATAGATGTGCTTAACAGGGAGCACAAAGTCACTTAAAGTGCCATTAGGAAAAATCGGAGGTTGCGAGTGAAACTAGTGGGGCTAAAAACGCCTTTAGTAAAAGGTTAAGTTAAAAGCCAAAAGTATGCTCAACTTGAGAGTACTTAAAAAGGTTTCCCTGCTGCTGTCACCCGAGTTCGTGCAACCATTTACCTTAGTGTAGCTGTTTTGCTTTGGCATCAAATTATTCACCTAGAACTACTGTAAGAGTTCTCTGATATAATTCATTATTAAGGTCAAACTGGATAATGGAGGACTCTTAGTTGCTTATTATTTTATTTTTTCTAAAGTAGATAAGTGAACTATTCATTTCACAAAATAAAGTTTCCAAGCATTTCTTTATGGAACAAGTGCAAGGTTCTCAAAATCTGGACTCTGCTGAACTTATGTAACCGAGTTTGGATTAAATCCTGGAAGATGCATTTTACACACCTTTTCTTAGTAATTAATAATTATGGTTTTTTTTTTCTTCCTATTAATTCTCTCACTGCTGCTCAGAGCTGTTAGAAGAGGAAGAATCAGAGATTGGTCATTCAGGAGTTCTCCCCAGCAGCCGTGGTCGATCAACAATGACACGACCAACGACATGAACATTCTCTGCTCGAAACGAGTCATTAGATCATATACAATACCAGGTGAGCCACAACACACCTTATACATCTTCTGTACTTGATTTGAACTTACATCTCTTTCAGAGATTATTCCTGTGGTCAAAATCCAGATTTTTTTTATTCAGCATCTTATTCTATTTCAAACATTCCTCTGGAATTTATGACCCTTGGACGACCTCAATCTTTGTATTGTAAGGAGATCATAATCAGTATCACTAAAAATCACATTTTTGACATTATCACGCTTTCCATATTCATAAGTGAAGAAAGATAGAAAAGGTGCATTACTATTAGTTTGCTTATATCTGCCTTCTTGTCAAAAGCTTTTTGAGTGGGATGTCCTTGTGCCTCTCTATTGAGCTGAAAAAAAGAAAGAAACGAACTGTGGTTCTTACTTCTTAAATACGAGTCACTATTTTTTTTTTTTTTTGATGCAAAGCTATTTATTTACTTCTGACATGGGTAAAATGGGTTTAAGGTTCCTGCAGAAACTCAGAAAGAAGAGAGGGGTGTACAGTGAGGAATCGTCAAATCACTGTGAGACCAGACCAAATTTAGAGAGGAAGCAGAAGTATGCCATGGTCGCGGAAACTTTTAAAAGCTTTCAAATCTGTACCATATAATTCTTTCGTTTTCCCCTGTGCATCACTACTGAGACAAAAGTAGATAGGAAGCGGGAAAATGACCAAGATTTGTAAAATTTGAAAGCTTTCAACTTTCAAGATTTGGAAAATTTGTATTATACAAGTGTTACCTTTAGGCAGTGACAAAAGTCCACGGACAATCATTTTTTTTTTTTGGCGGAATTACACGTGGGAATGTTGTTCCATGGTGTCATTTAATACATTTCGTTTCATCACATTATTTCTCTTATTTTCATGCTAAACACTTACAGGGGTTTACTCAATAAATATTTTTATCGATTTCCAAAGAGTTTAATGGATTTACTAAGTATTGTGTTATTGGTTGTATACTTTTAAAATCTCTTTCAAAGTTTATGTTACTCGTTGTAGATTGTCAAAAGGTCTTCTAAAGTTTGTGTTACTCGTTGTAAACTTGAAAATTCAAAGACTTTGCATACTTATTTATTTTCAAGACTTTGAGTGACTTTTGGGTATATATTTGCCTTGATAAAAGTCTTGCAAAATATGTAAGATTTTGGAAGACTTCCAATTTTTTTATAAAGATGTTTTTTACTCTATTTTATTCCTTTTTCATGAATACACAATCTATAAAACTCCTATTATAGATGAGTATAAATTATATGATATGATTCAACATTTTTTTTAATTTTAATTATTATGTACAAATGTACAATAATAATTATTTTAATTTATTGTTACACTTTATTGTATTTCATTGAACAAAGAAATAAGTTATATATATAAAATACTAATAATTTATTTTAATTTAGTTGAAGTTACTATAACAAATAAGCTACAATAAATTTTATATTTATGTCTATCATGTATATTTCCATATAAAATTTGTTTATACAACTCTTCAAGACTTTACAAATGTCTGCAAGACATTAGACAACTCTGTATAACTCCGCAAAAGTTTGCTCAATTCTGTATAATTCTCGCAAAGTTATTAATTTTCATAACTCTTTTTAAATCTACAAATGTATTTATTGAGTAAACCCCCGTTAATTTCCAATTCTTTTTACTTCTTAATGATATTTCTGGGTTTTACTCTTTCAGTTTCGCATGCATAAACATTTTCACGCCTTTAAATTCCTCACCAGCATAAGATATTCGATCTATCTCTTTTCTAATTGGTTATCAAACAAACTTTTTTTTTTTGATACAAATATGTCATTTTCCCGCTTCCTATTATTTTTGTCTCAGTAGTGATCCACAAGGGAAAACGAAAGAAATATATGGTACAGATTTGAATCTTTTAAAAATTTCGGCGACCACGGCATACTTCTGCTAAACAAACTACTCTGTTGTTAAGTCGTACTGATTATGATACTGAACAATCAAGGTCACCATGACATGTTTGTATACTAGCCCTTAACCCGTGCCGTAACGGCACGGGCCATGACGTTGGTTCATTTTTAATATATCATATAATTTGTGTCCCGAATACTTATCAACTCCTTATGATTTAATGTGTGTTTGTCATAAAAATAGTTGGATTTTCCTCTATTTTTTCCTTTTTTTTCCTTTAATATTTTACCGTCGGAGATTTGCTCAAACGAAAGAAATATAATCTTAACTTCCAGACACTTTTTTATTTAGGTTCATTGCTTATAATGAGATAATGCTCTACGTGAACATGGAAGTTTAAATATTTTTTGGAAATATGTCGTCAGCGGCGCTCATCTCAGTGAAATCAACTAATCAATATCGTCCATTAAAGTCTCCACATGATCCTATTTCGCTCCAGCTGACTCATCTATCATGGTCATGTTCTCGATCCTCCAAATAGGCAAAGAATAGATTTTTTTTTTGCATCAAACGAATGATACAAACTATCCAATGTGACATGATTTTCCTGTAATTTTTCAACACCCATTAGATGACAATGTTTAAAATGTGTACCCATTACCTTTTCAAAGGGATTGTATATATGCGAACCTCTGCCATTAAATCTTCAACAAAGTATTGTGCCTAGCAATTCGTCTTAACGAAGGCTTTGGTAACTTCAAAAGTCTTGGAAATTTTGTCACTTCCGTATGTTCCTACCTTCACTTGGAATACAATCTGGCGACACATTACCTCACAAAGAACCTTGAACACATATTAGGGGTGGGACTTGGGTTGGTTGGGCGGGTTAGAAGGCTTGGCCAAGGAAGACCCGAGCTAGGAATTCTTTGCCCAGATTGCCCATCGAACCCGTGGAACCCATTGAGGTGTTGCCCAAGTCCGCCCAAGTTATGTTCCTCGGGTTCCCCGGGTTCCTCGGATTGGCCCAAGTTCCACTAGACATACAAGTTTGTTAATGTCATAATAATAAATTTAGTAATAATAAGATTTAATTGCACCATTTATTTTAAATTTCCAAATAACTGAATATTATTTACAATAATATAAACTCTTTTCTTATCGAATGATTAATGAGATAGATATAATTTATATTTTGATTAATAGATTTGAAGATAATATCTAAAATTTCTCTAAATAGATGATAATACTAATTATAAAAAATATCTTATATATAGTTCTTCGGGTTGGGCAGGTTGTTTGAGTTAGAAATATTTATGCCAATGCTTGCCCAAATTTAACTCGGGTTCATAAAATTTATGCCCAAGCTTGCCCAAAGTTTTGAAATACGTTGCCCATGTCCGCCCAATGTTCGGGTTGGGCATGGGTTGGGTGGGTTGACCCAACCCAAGTCCCACACCTAACACATATTGTACTCCCTGATCCTATTTCAAATTAATAGGTTGTCAATAGATCCTTTACCAAAAGTTGACATATTCTACGTTGAATATTTATAAATTTTTTTTATGGTATTGTGGATCGTTGCTTTCTAAGATTGTAGTTTTCAAAATTGGCCTCTTCAAGTCCCACGGCTTTCTAAGTTTATATATCTTGTTTGTTTTTAACATTTTAGTTAGCCATATTATGTTTGTTACTAACTTAAACTTGATGTCATCTTCTACTGTGAACTTTATGTGATTTCAGAATCGAAATAGTTATATCTCTTTCATTCGTATCAAGTAATCCATTGTATATCCCAACAATTCTTCTACAACAATTCCTTTCTTTTTCCGTTTCCGGACCATCAGTAGCCATTATTGTCAAACACAATCTGTCTAATTTTTGTTAATGTTATGTATTTGCAATGTTCATTTTTATTAAATAAATAGATTGTGGAAAAACTAAAAAAAAAAAAAAACATAAGTATTACATCGAGTCTAAGTTACTATATCCAAAATACTTCGGACACTGCTTCTGGTGCCTTGTTTCCTAAAATTCCTCATTGCATTCTAGACTGTACATGCAACACCAATCATTTGCGAAGTGAGCTATTTGCGCAAGTGTGGTCAATGTAAATGTATCCCTTGCCTTTAATAATAATAACAACACGTCAATTTTTTTCAAGGCATCCAGTTGTAAATGATATGAATCTAATAGATTTGAATTATACCTCAATCTTAGATATCACCTTCTTCTCACATAACATAGCAATTGAGGAAGGACAAATCTTGACTACTCTTTACATAGGCAGAGTTAGCCAAACTATGTTTTGCAATTGTCTTACATGAAAATTATTATTAATCCATATTTTAGTCAGCTCCTATCGAAGCTGATCTAATTAGTCCTATAAAAAGTTAATCTTAAATTTTTGACCTTATATCTTGACCAAATTATTGAAGTATTCTCAATCATGTTCTGCTTTGTGTGATCTACCCATCTGTGTCTACTTTACCTTCTAACCCAGTGAATGAAACCTATACATATTGATCCTTATTGATTTGTCATCAAGAGGTCGCATGATTTGAGAATGTAAAATATAAAAAATATTCTATAAACATCGGAGGCGAAATTTAGATTTATGATTTAGAGTTTTTTATGATGATTTTGATGAACAAACATAATTTTCAAACAAATATTTTAGAATGCAAATACATTTTCCCGGTCAATAAGGTTTTATATCGGGAATTGATTGAAAGTTATTTTCTTTGTAGGTAGTTGTCGCGAAACAACTCGACATTGATGGTCTTTCAGGAAAAAGAATGTAATAGTACTTGAGAGAGCGATAATGTTCTCTTACGCGGGTATACCAATTTCCTTTATATAATACGGGTGATCGAACAATCATGATCATATTGTCTTATACGTTCCGGTATCATCCTCGAAATATTTGGTTTTTGTCCTTATCAATCGTGCTAAAAAAAACCAATTACATCTTTCACAATACAATGTTGCATGTTTTGTGAAGATTATTTTTTTACTTGGTCAATAAAACTCACTAAAAAGCAAAAACTATTATTATACACTACTATAACCAACACCCACCATCATAAAAACCATCCACCGCCACTATTTCTTCCACCAATAGTAATGTTACCGCCTCCACCATTCACAAACACCCGCCACCACTTATTCTAACCCTACTTCCATTACCACCATTAGAATTAATATAGTTTTTAGTAAAATTATTTATTAATAAAATTATGTATTTATGTTAGATTATTAAAGGGACGTTTATAATAGAAATTTAATTAATCATTGTGAACAATCAATGTGACACTAATTAATAAAACATTTAAAAATGGTTAAGTTGAACAAACCCAGCGGTAAATTTATCTTTGCAAAGGTCAAATCCTGACAACTCTTTACATAAACAAATCGATAATAAATAATTTCATATCTTCTGATCTTGATTCGTGTCGTTCGTTTAGTTATTACATAACATGGCAATTGATTGCACCAATTTTTTTAAATGGACATGTGTTTTATCGAGTTTATTCTAACATTAGAATGATCAACCACATTTTATACTTTATAATATATCGTTACACATTTTGTGGCGTTGCGAAATCATCATAATATGTTTTTGTTCACCAATACCCGCCACCTCCATAAAACCATATGAATTCACTTCTTTTATCCACCACCACCTAGTGGCGGAGCCAAGGGTTGACTAACCTGGCTCTAACCCCTTAAATTTTTAATAACTACATAATTTTTTTAGTTTATTTTATAAATAGTACTTTGTCCATATATATTTATGGTTTATTCCACCAAAGTTTACATGTTTCTTTTTGAAAAAAAAAATAGGCCTCCTCAATGTCAATTTTTGACTCCACCACTGCCACCATCACTGCCGCCCATTTCATGTAGGTTGTTGGACGCAATTCTAATTTTCAATCACAGATGACATGTATGAGGTTTAGATTGAACAAAATTTGTCAATTGATTAGTTTCATTATTATTTTTCCGTGTATATATTATTTTTTGTATTGCAATCAATTTTATTTTAACATTAAAAAATCATGATTTATACGATATAGTACCAAAGATAACATGGGTACCATTTGGGTGATCCAGCTACGATCATAAAAATATTGTCTTGTATGATATCATCCCTGCGATATATGGTACCTTCATTTATCAAAAGTGTTAAAAATAACCAACCACATCTTCCACACTACGATGTTATTCATGTTGTAACGACAACATAAAATTAATATTGTCCATCACTACTCACCAGCATTCACCGTCACTACTTCTTCTACCACAAAACAGGGGCGGAGCCAGGATTTTGAGGAGAGAGGGAGAAAAAATTCTTGGCAAGTTGGATACATGTGAAAAATGGACTTTGTATCCCATTTTACGATAAAAGAAAAAAAAAATTGTGCTTGGCTCCGCCCTTAACCACCACTAATCTTTCGGCCTCCACCTCTTCTACTACTCATTGTCGGAGAAAATGTCTATTGATATCATTTATCAAAATTACTTATTAATAGAAATAAATATTATAATTAATTAGGAAAATATTTATAATTAAAAAATGATTAGTCATTTATTATGAGCAATTAGTGAAACACTAATTAAAAAAACACTTTATAATGAATAGATTATTTATTATGTGTAATTAGTGAAGCACTAATTAATAAAGCAATTATGATATTTAAATTGAATAAACCACCACTGTTGATTTATCTTTTCCATCAATTCCAACCAAGGTGGAATATTGGTTAGAGGCCACTCTTATGACACAATAGGTCATGAGTTCGAACCTCCCCGTTATAATTTTTGAAATTCCATATCTTCACTTGAGTATTCATTTTTCATTCATAATATTAGAATTAACGCCACACATGCGAGATGTAGGGGGTGGTCAGAGGAGCCACAACCCTTGATTTATCTTTGTCCAGACAAATCCTGACCACCACTAACAAAGGCAAACTTATCCAAACCTTGTTTTATACTAATGATTATATGGACACTGCCAATCACCAAGTGGTCTGGTGGTTGGCATGCTCCCTCCCACCCCCGAGGTAGGGTTCAAATCCTCGCTGAAATCCACTCCAATTAAGGAGTTTGGATATAATCTAGGGACCATTAGTTTAAAATGAATAGATTATTTTCCCGGTGATGATTTTCACGGCGATTGAAAGCCATGATCTTTCATGGGCACAATCTCATCCCATCTCTTTTTCGTTTTCGATTTGAGATTTGTTTTCCGTTCTTTTCAGTTTTTCAGTTTTTTTTTTAAATAAAATATTATTAATCATCAGTAACAACAAGGAGTTTACAATCATTAGATGGAAGCCTGACAACAAGCTGGGCTCCAATCCTTTATTGAGAACCACACCTATCCTATGAAAAAGAAAATTTCCAATAGAAACATTCTCATCATGACTAGTCATATAGTTTCGCAACCTCTTCAGAACTCCTCAGTATCACTCCCTAGTCCTCCTAATGTCGCGAAGGTAAGAACACCAAACCCCAACTTCTGACTCGTACATTTCTCCAAATACTTGGCCCTCTTTTTCGCCACTGCATTGTCCATAGCCCGACTAAGGATCCAAACACTCCCTACTCCCTAGTCTATAGTTTTTTTTTTTTTTTTTAATATGATTACATGAAACTAGTTGGAAGCCTAACAAGCTAGGATGCAACGACATACTACTACATTAATTGAACAGGTTGCTGTGCTAGCCTACCAACGAGCCTCATGGGTAACCTTGCCAAGGGGAGCCGAAGCGGGAGGGGGGGGGGCGAGATTGTGTCACAAGGGGGGCAAACTAACACTACCTTCCATGTTAATTCCTGCAATATTACGCCATTGGGGACTTGAACCTGGGACCTCCTGGAACACATGAAACTTCGGGGAACGGGGATGACCATCTGAGCTAGGGCCCGTTCTTTTTTTTTTATTATATATATATATTTTTTAGAATCTATTATTATATTTTTTTTGAAGCATGATATTTATTAGATAACTAAATAGCTATTACATTGGGGTAAGATATACCCGAAAAGTCAACAGTTACAATTGGATCAGCAAGTCTATATTCTTTTTGTAATAACATAGTGGTGTAGAGATTGATCAACCTTCTCCGGATTGGTATTGCGTCGGGGAAAAATGTTGGAACTAGTGAGGTTGTCCGACGAATGCTTTCTACAATAAAAGATGTACTATTGATAGGCACCATTGTGCCCAAAGGAACTTGGTTGTTGGTGGATGATTTTGATGCAATTGATCCGAGATGCCAGTAAGGCTCTTGTAACAAGATGTTGAGGAGACTTGCCCATACATTACCCATCCATCTTATATTTTTTCTGCTTGATCCATAATGATACTTTTGACTTGTGTAATTAGCTCGAGGACTGTTAACATAAACTGAAGCAAAGTGCGGAAGTAAAAAAGATGCCTGGAATACTAATTAGACAAGGCCTAAAAGCTTTTATAGTACCTATTAGACTTGTGCTTTATAGATATAGCACTTACAGAACAACTATGCAAGAAATAGAACTACAGTACCTATTAGAGCCTCTCTTTGAAGTAAACTAGAAATATGGAAAGACGCTGCACTAAGAATAGTACTCGGACTCAGCTAACGGAAAATACAGAGACACAAAATAACTAATACAATAAAAAGGTCCTATAGCAACAATATATTAAAATATGAAGATTATCCACCGACCCATAAGATGGCCGTGAGATTAGTAGGCTATTAGCGCTAAATTGTGATGTAATAACTCGAAAACTTCAAAGTTCCATATAAGGATCACGCTCTGAAAATTGATGGTGATTCGACTTGTTTCTCCTGATGCTGAGAATAACTGACCTTAGGTAGTACTAATTGAACTAACAAGCTAAGATCCAACGACATACTACTACATTAATTGAATAGGTTGCTGTGCTAACCTACCAGCGAGCCTCATGGGTAACCTAGCCAAGGGAGCCGAAACGGCGGGAGAGGGTGCTGAGATTGTGTCACAAGGGGGGCAAACTAACACTACCTTCCATGTTAATTCCTGCAATATTACGCCATTGGGGACTCGAACCTGGGACCTCCTGGAACGCATTAAACTTTGGGGAACGGGGATGACCAGCTGAGCTAGGGGCCGTTCTTTTAGGGTTAGTTTTTACTTTTTAGGGTGTTTGCAGTTTAGTAATGCCATCGAATACTTTCTCTTCTGCTGCTCGGAACAACACACGTCTTTCTACTGCTCAGAACCTGCAATTACTTCCTTCATCTTCTGCTGGGGAGGTTGTTCTTCACGACGGGTTTTGCCACTGCCCGTTTAAAACTTTTGATGGGTGTATGGACGGGGTGAAGGGCAGGGGATATGCTAAGGGTTACCCATTAAAGCATCTACAAGTTAAGCATTCCATTGCAGTTAACAAGAACAACAGTAGGGAACGAATTTCCAATGACTTGCAGGTTTATTTGTCTTGGGAGACAGTCCTTCTTCAAGTGCATATGTGGCTCTGCAGCAAGTGCATGCGCCTGCATGCCTAGAGGTTACCTTGTAAAGGACAAGAAGTTGTTGTTCATGAGATCATCGCCGGACCTTTCAATGGTTCATCTGCAGGGTTCCTTATTCACGGAATGGACAGACCTTGCGAGGTTAGGGAGGTGTTGGAAGTCAATGCAGTAGAGGTTAATGAAGACACTGAGTTGGTTTCTCTTTCCCAAGACCTGCTAAATGCAGCATTTCAGAAACAAATCGCTACTGTTTCGAGTATTCCCCATCAATGCAGGCTTCATTTCTCACGGATTTTGAAGGCATGTTTTGACAGGGTGTTATCTAATCCAACAGAATTATCGTCCTGGATACGTCTTATCTTACTTCCAATATGTACCTTGTCGTTGTACAGACCCAAGCATTCCGCGGAAGAGAAGTCGTGCAATAGAAGAAGGCTACAGATCGCTGTCATCAACCAGGATTTATTGGCCTGGAAAAAGCCTAACGAATGTTTCTTACTGATCAATAAGTTGCTGGAATTTCCGGACCAACAACAGACCAAAGAGGCACGCAAAAAGAAACCAGAAATTGCAAATTTGAATGCATGCCGGAAGAAGGTAAGTTATGGACACTATGCATCTGCGATTCGGGTGTTGTCTTCCAATGGCGTTGCACCTCGCAACGAGAACACTTTCGCTGCATTGCAATCTAAACACCCGTGTGCCCCTCCACCCTCTATTCCACATGAAGCTGTCGGCTTAGACCCGGTCACAGTTGATTCAAGGGAAGTACTTGGCGCTATCAAGAGCTTCCCCAAGGGCACCTCTTGTGGTCATGACAGTTTCCGTGCACAACATTTAACTGATGCATTGAGTGAAACGGCTGCAACAGTTGCGGATGAGTTTCTGGCTTCTATTACATGAGTTGTCAATCTTTTGTTGGAAGGAGATTGCCCCTCCGTCCAGGGTGAGTTTATTGCTAGTGCACCACTTACCCCATTGCTTAACCCGGATGGTGGGATCAAGCCTATTTCTGTTGGAACTATATGGCGCCGTTTAGTCTCTATAGTGGCTGCCTACTTCGTCGGAAAGGGGATGTCTTCTTACCTAGGGGATCATGAATTTGGTGTTGGTGTGCCGGTTGGGGGAGAGAGTATTCTACATGCGGTTAACAGGTTGCTGGAGTTGAAAGGGCATTCTAGTAAGATGTTAATGTTGCTTATTGACTTCTCTAATGCATTCAACATGGTGTGAAGAACCCATCTTATCAAGGAAGTTCGGCTTCACTGTCCATGTATTTCTCGTTGGGTAGAATTTTTTTATGCCAAGCCTTCTAGACTTTATTATGATCAACATATTTTGTCCTCCGCACTCGGGGTTCAACATGGTAATCCGCTTGGTCCCTTTTTGTTTGCACTGACACTTCATCCTCTTGTGAAGTCTATTGCTTATCGTTACAAGTTAGATTTGCACGCGTGGTACCTTGATGATGGTACAATTATTGGCGACACGCTTGAGGTGGCCAAAGCATTAAGTATAATAGAGTCTAAAGGGAAGGGTAGGGGATTACATCTCAATATTAAGAAAACAGAAGTATTTTGGCCTTCAACTGATCCACGTAGCACTAGTGATGGTGTTTCCCCCCCATGATATTGGTAGACCTGTTAATGACGTCAAAATATTTGGGGGACCTGTGAGCCTGGACTTGAATTTTATTAGTGACATGATGGTGAATAGGGTGAATAAGACTGTTCAACTGATGTCTGCAATAAAAAAACTCAAGGACCCTCAAAATGAGATGTTATTACTTCGCAACTGCACTGGTGTGTCCATATTATATTTTGCAATGCACACTACCAACCCGGATGCTTTACAACATGCTACTGATCTTTTTGATGGTCATTTACTCCAGTATTTAAGGCTTTTAGTCATAGGAGATGGTGCTGGTTTCGGGCTACTGCGACATAAACTAGCTACCTTGCCTATCAAAGATGGTGGCTTAGGAATTTACACTATGGCGGACTCTCGTGCTTACACCTTGCCTCACAGAGTCATATTACTTCGGTACAAAAAGTGGAAGCTTATACTCAACTGATAAAAGCTCTGCTTATCAGTATGCTCTTCAGAATTTTATTCAGGTATGTGGATTACCTTCTAACTATTGCGTCTATGATACTTCCCCCCTTCTATGCACTCCCTGGCAGTCACTTATTTTGATGCAGTTAAGAATCAAATCACCGTTCAATTTTCAATATCTGCAAGAGATTCCATTATGTGGAAATGTAATCAGGTTAAGCATGCTCAAGATTATCTTTTGGCCGTTCCTATTATTGGGCTTGATCAATGCCTTGGACCCAGACAATTTCGAGCAGTACTTTTGTATCGACTTGGTATTCCTTTGTTCGTCAAGGATGATTTGTGCTCTAGTTGCAATAAGCCTATGTATATTTTTGGTGACCACGCGCTTCATTGTGCTAAAGACGTAGGGCTCAAGTTTCTCCATGACCTTATACGTGATATAATTGAGGATATTTGTTACAAAACAGGTTGCTTTGGGTTTTTTGTCAGATAACAATAAGGATTTACACCCAGCTGATATCCTAGTTCTTAACTGCGAAAATGGACAAGATGTATGTATGGATGTCATAGGTGTCTCACCTTTCAATGGAGAGGGGGTTCACCCTTTCATCCCAGGACAAGCCATTTCTAAAGCTATTTCACGTAAACGTACTAAATACTTGGAGGAATGTGTTACACATGGCTATGGTTTGGGTGTTTTAGCTTTTACTATTTTGGGGGAGCTTAGAGCGACTACAGTGGTGCGAGTATAACCAAAGATCAAAGACCAAAAAAACGACCAAATTTAAGTTTAGTCTGGTGTGTGACGCTGCGGGCAGAAGATTAAATTTGGTCGAGCGTACACTATACATCCTCCTGGTGTGAGGCGTAAACTATAAGTTCGCCCGATGAGATTCCAAAAAAAAAAGAAGGGGGCTGAGGTATAAACCACGCCCCATATATAAAGTGAATAAAAAAAAGAGTAGGGCGGAGGTATAAACCACGCCCCACAATAATTTTTTATTTTTTAAAAAAATGGGGCGGAGGTATAAACCACGCCTGGTGTGGGGCGTAGACTTTATGTCCGCCTGGTGTGGGGCGAACAATATATCAACGCCTGGTGTGGGGCGAACACTATATCAACGCTCGACTAAATTTGGGTATAGTCTTGGTCCCAGACCAAATATAGTATGGGTTTTGGTTTTGGTCTCGAATTTGATCGATAGTACGTCCCGCTAAGTCTTGTTCTTTTACCAAATAAATGGGTTTAGTCGCCCACTGCGGTTGCTCTTAGTGAGGATAATGTATGTTTTTTTAAGCGTTTGCAGAATTGTTTAGTTAGTAATGATGCTGATAGTGGTCTAGACAGTTTTATTTTCCATAGACTGGGTGTTGCTATTCAAAAAGGAGTTAGTGCCCAGCTTGTTGCTCGGTTACCAACGCTGTGTATGATTCCTAATTTTAGAACAAAAATGTATGATTATAAAAAATAAAGGGTACATTTGATAATTTTTATCCTGGCGAGATTGGGGTATACCCAGATTAATTGGGGTATACCCAATTTTAAAGGGACACTTTTTGTTGGTTTTAGGGGGAGTCCTAATGGTTAAGTTACAAAACTACCCTTACCCATTTATAATCTTAATTACCCTAAATCAGTTTTTATTCTCTTCATTTCATCTTCCTCTCTTCTTCTTATCCTCCCCACCATACCGACCCCCACCACCACCACCATCAAAAAACCTCGATGAACAATTCGTTAAATGGTCGATTCCAAAACTCCAATTAATCTTCATCGATGGATCCGCCGAGGGCTAATAAGATGAAGCAAACAAATAGAAAGCGCAATGAATTCAATCTCGAAATTGAAAAAATAGTTCAACAAAAAGTGAAGAAAAAAATCGTCGAAGAAGGAGAAATCGAAGCCGCCGAAAAAGAAGAAATGTTGTGATTAAGAAAGTAAGGGACTACCTAAACTCATTCTAGTACTTTGATTTTATGTGTGCATGTCAAATTAGGTCAGAAAATCCGAAATTTTGAATTGGCAGTTGCGACGACAGCAAGGTATTTTGTTATCGACCTTGCCGGATTATCATAGTTAGGGTTTGGCCGGCAAGCTATAAGGTTGAAGAACTTGCCGGCTGTATAGTTTCTGTAACTGCTACTAGCAGGGCAGACAGGTTATTCAACTGTATACCTTGACGGCGTTAGTTTTTTATAATGAAGCCGGCATCTAATTGTTTTTTACCCTGCCGGCTGCTTCTTTTGAATGTTTCGTGATGCCTAGAATTTTTGAATCCGGAAGGGTATTTATATAAAACCATGCCGGCGGTTTGTCAGCCGACAATGTATGTGTAATGGACCTTGCCGACCTGTATAGTGAAAATTTCTTGTTTCTACTGTGTACATTTATGTTGGGAGCCGGAAGGATATTTTAATGATACCCTGCCGGCTATGGCTTAGCCGGAACGCATCTTTTAGTGGACCCTTACGGCCATGTTTCCGCCGGATAGGTTATATTTGTAGACCCTGCCGGCCTGTAATGTTTTTTTTTCTGAATTGTTCTTGTTCAGGGTGGAGAAGGCAAAGAAGAAAGCTCTGAAAGCTATTAGTCCTCCTTCAAGACCTCCTCGTGTTCGTGGAAAACTCTTGACTTCACAACATCGGGGGGTATTCGTTGTGCCGGGAACGACAAAGATCCATGTTGACCGTAAAATTCTGGCCCAAGATATAGTCGGCGTGTTCTTCAACCGAGACAATGCCGACGGTCATAAGGTCGGAAGCTTATTCAAAGTGGACCCTGCCGGTTGAACATTGGTCGGAAGGTTATTCAAAGCGGACCTTGCCGGCCAGAGAACGGCCGTCACCTTATTCAAACCATGACCTTGCCGGCCTTGTGCATTTTCAAAACCAAATTTTATTGATCAAAATCGAAATCATAAGACAGATGAAAGGTTTAATTTACTGAATTCATAATTTCAAAATTTTAATCTAAACTCAATTAATTAACCTAATCAGAATTTTAGTGTTAATTAACCAAAGACGTTTTAGCCATTTAGAAAATACAAGGTTAAGGGATGGCTTGGCTTTACTTCATAATGACCATATTTCGTTTTATTGGGCCCCAATTAATCTGGGTATACCCCAATCAAGCTAGGATTTTTATTATTTAAAAAAAATAAAATATATTTATAGATAATTTTTTTTTTTTTTTTAAATTTTCATTTGATTTATTACAACTTATTCAAAAGGATCTTCATAAGACAAGAAACTTGTCGGGAGCCTAGCAACAACAAAGCTCCCGGTTACCATGTCTTAGTTAACAAAAACATGGTCAGTCAACTAACAAAGAGCTCGAATGATTGAGCCCACCGGTCACCATGTCTTAGTTTGAACGAGTTCTAAAATATTTAATTTCTCAATAGTTTTTAGCTATTCACATGTACTCCGAAGTGGTAAACATTTACATGGAGTGTCGATCTCCTTTCAAATTACGGGAATTCAAAGTTCAAACTTCAAAAAATATAAAAAAATATAAAGAGCGCCTCATTACATAAAGTGTTACTGATACATTTACATGGTGTTTTGTTTTTGTTGACTCGGTGTTTGGATCGGATTTGATCCCGATTCGGTATAAAGCAGATGTCAGACCGTTTATTTTTTAGCTTGAGGATTTAATTCGTGACTTGATTTAGACCTAATTTCTGATTCATACTCGTTTGAATCAGATAATAAAACGCCCCGACTCATGAGAGCAAACCATTGACTCACATTTTTGAGCTAGTTGGGTTATATCCGACTCAAAAATAGACATATTAAATCAGATCCAGATGGATCAGATGATTCCAGTTCGATCTAGACGAATCAAATTTATACGAGTCAGATTAACAAAAGAACATGATTGATTCCGGTCCGATCTAGACAAATCAAATTCAGACGAGTCAGATTAACAAGAGAACATGCTGTTACACCTCGTTCTTTGTACGAATTTTACTCGAGCTTGAATTAATACTAAAAAAGATGGGATGAAATTTTGGTCACAAATTAATCCTGGCTTGATTGGGGTATACCCATATTAAATGGGGTATACCTAATGAGACAAAACGTGGGTCATTTAGAAGTAAAACAAGCCACCCCTTAACCATGTATTTTCTAAATGACTAATATACCCTTATTTAATTAACACTAAAAATTCCGATTAGCTTAACTAATTGAGTTTAGATTAAAATTTTGAAAATAAGAATTCATTAGATTAAACCTTTTGTATGTCTTATGAGTTCGATTTCAATCAAAAATTTCGGTTCTCAAAATGTGAAAAGTTGACAAGGTCGAAGATTGAATAAAGTGCCGACTAACTTTGGCCAGCAAGGTCGACGTTTGAATAAGGTGTCGACTAAGTATAGCCGGCATGGTCTTCGGATGAAGAAAACACCGTCTATTTCTGGCCGGAATGGTCTATGAATGAAGAATATGCCGACTATCTTGGGCCACCTATCTTATGGTCGGCATATAAATATTTCCTACAATGCCGGCTATCATATAGTCGACATGCAAATAATTTCTAACATTGCTGGATGACTTATAGTCAGCATGCAAATAATTTCTAACATTACTAGTTGTTGAAAAGTCGTCAATGTTACCTTGCCGACCTTTAGTTATACCCAAAAGAAATTATAATAAGGGTTCACTCCAGAAAAGTCAGATGCCTTGAAAAAAGTTCTTGGATCAACCTCCTCTTCCTCCTCCTATGATGATGTGCATTCTTCATAGTTGAGGGGATTGCTAGGACTCTCCATAAACCTTAGAAATTCTTCAGGATCTTTCTTACCCATCAGAAGTAACTTTCTTACATGCCAATTTGCTTCAGTTTCATCTTTAGGATCTTCTAAAGAATGATAAATCTGGTCAATAAATTCCAATATCTCTGCTGCATTGTTAACAAGACAAGGGATATCTTCTATTTTTCCCTCTGGTAACCTAAACAATACACAAATAAAATATATGAAAATTATACACATTGAAACATGGTTCTGGTAAGACAGTCAGCATGGTCGATAATCTGAACATTGCCGACTAATACATAGTCGGAGGGGTTATAATAATCTACCACGCTGACTAACATACAATAGGTATGGTCCTATTCAAGAAAGATGCCGACTATTAACTCAGGAAAATCAAGTTTTTGTGACCTAAAGTCGGAACGGTACAAGTCTAACAAAATGCCGACTAGAGATATGTCGGCAAGGTTGGTTATTGAATACCTTTCCGGCCCTGGTTATTGTTTAACAGTTTCCATGTCTGTTATGAAAGGTCAGCATGATCTTCATGTTACGACCTTGCCGACTACCATTAAAATCTTAAGGCCGGCATCTAAAATTTCAAAAAACCCTGTCGACTAAAAACCCTGAAAATCATAGTTTTCAATTTCTAACCTAATATAACAATAAAAAAACACAAAACAATATAGGTTTGAGTTTAGAAATCACTTACAATCTTATTTTCTCCGGTGGAGGGTTCTTCTCAACATTCTTAGGGATTGCATTCTCGGGTTTACTCATTCCAACTTTTCCCTTACTTTTTCCCCCTGATTTGGATCTTTTGATGTTACATGTTGAATCTCTATTGCTACTTGATCGTTTAGAATCAACCATTTTTTGTAAAAAAAAACAAAATTGAAATTTTAGGTTGATGGAATAAGATGAAGGAAGGAGAAGAGGAGAGGGATTAGAGAAGATAGATTAGAAGAAGATTAAACGATTTTTAGTTTTAAAGTTTAGGGTTTAGTTTTTAGGTAAAGTAACTTCACCCAGTTTTGGCCTCCCCTTAGTAAGGGCACTATGTCCATTTAAATCTGGGTATACCTCAATCAAGCCAGGAAATTAATATGCTGCTTCAAAAAAAAAAAATAGAAACAAAATCTTTCCCCTTAAAGGCCTTGACAAATAAAGCTCTCACATTAAACGGTGATGAAACCCTTGCTCCTTATTGGCCTAGAAAGGCCTTTTCTAATGTAGAAGCTATGGTAAGGACACTTGGCATAACTCTATTGGTTATAATAATTAAAATTTGGTTACAATTTAGATACATTAAATACTTAACTGTTCGTTAGTAACGGCGTAGATAAAAAAAGTAGGTGGACAATACTTATGTTAGAATTTGAGCTTAAATAATTTTGTTACACCGTGTTTACACCTATACTTAACTTTACTTTAATTAGGGTGGACAAAACTTACTTCCAAAACATTAAAAAATAAAAAAACATTAAAAAAAATAATAAAAAAAAAACGTGAAAATGGAAATCCGTGATTCACCAAAAAAAAGGAAATCTGGATTTTGTGGTTAAAACAAACTTTAATTTTCACTTCCTTATATAAAGCAAACGTATACTGTTTTTTTTTATTACGTTCTTATCGGTATTTTTGCAATATTGTCGATGGTGTCATTCTCAGGAAGTTAATCTCCCAACAGTAGTCACTCCTACCAGCAATACGCGAAAGTCCCCTTCTCGGATAGGAAATAATGGACAACCGAACCTTATTTTGGATCCGTCTCTAACCGGCTCTAATGAGCAAACTGTACATCACTTGCATACTGCCGAGGATTATGGCGCTTCATAATGCATTGACATTGTCAGTAGGTTGATTTTTATTTCTTAAACATAGTACACCACAAGTATTCACCAAGTGGCACAAAAAAGTTTTAAACATGATATTGGATCCATTTTACTACTTCCTTTTCTTTTTTTGATTAACGGTTTTGCCTAGAAAATTTACAAAAAATAAATAATAGATGTGGAAACTTAGCAGATGTGGATATATATATTCTCCTTAAAGTCCTTGACAAATAAAACTCTCACATTAAACGGTGATAAAACCCTTGCTCCTTATTGGCCTAGAAAGACCTTTTCTAATGCAGAAGCTATGGTAAGGACACTTGGCATAACTCTATTGGTTCTAATAATTAAAATTTGGTTACAATTTGGATACATCAAATACTTAACTGTTCGTTAGTAACGGCATAGACAAAAAAAGTAGGTGGACAATACTTATGTTAGAATTTGAGCTTAAATAATTTTGTTACACCGTGTTTACACCTATACTTAACTGTACTTTAATTAGGGTGGACAAAACTTATTTCCAAAACGTTAAATAAAAAAAAACATTAAATAAATAAATAAATAAAATGTGAAAATGGAAATCCGTGATTCACCCAAAAGAGGAAATCAAGATTTTGTGGTTAAAGCAAACTTTAATTTTCACTTCCTTATATAAAGCAAACGTTTACTGTTTTTTGTGTTATTACGTTCTTATCGGTATTTGTATTACTGTATATTGTATACAACGGGTTTGAGGTCTTAGAACTTGAGTTACCAAAAGTGAGACTTGAGAACAAAAAAGTGGTTTTTACTGTAATCTGTGATGGAATTTGGGGAGAGTTTGAATTTGGCATCTGCTATGATGACGGCCCAAGTTAGGTCATTGTAGTTGAAACGATTGAGAGAAAATGGTTGAGACGCAGAGTATTGCAATTGCTGCCATCGATGATGCATGTATGATTACTGATGATGAAGATTAGTTTTTGCCTTTCAAGGAAGAGTGCTATGTGATGCAAGTTGTGACGGGAGTGGTTGCTGACAGTCTTGAAGTCGAGAAATTAGTTGTGATTCGAGTTATTGACTGCCATTGGTGATAATGGAGATGGAGGTGATAGAAGAGTCTTAATTTCGTTGTTGCTATTATTGATTGGTGACTTGGTATGATGGAACATGAGCATGTCGATAGAGATTGATGATTCTATGATTGTAGGTTGTTTCGACCTTTAGAGATAAATATATTTTTAGAGAAGATACCAACCTTGTTGTAATTGTTGAAGAAGATTGAATACGAAGAAAAAGAGGCTACACAGATTGGTCATATGCTAGAGAGTGGTTAGACACGAAAAATAGTCGCTTAGAGCTTTCGTTAGACATGTAGTACTTGAACTCTGCTTCTTTATTTTGCTAAGTTGCTTGATCCTGAGAGAGAAAGAGCCTAAAATTTGGCTGTATTAACGTTTTTGGTTTTTGGCGAAACGATTAAAAATATGGGAATTTTTTATATTTACGATGGCTCAATGGTTTGCTGACGCCTACGCAACATTTCATGCATAATCATCCATGCATCGAGTCGAGACGGAGCGAAGCCCAACACACACCAAATCAAAAACGCGTTCCACGGGGTGTGTGTTTGATCTTTAATCTTTGAACTATTGGGCGAAGCCTTAAGACTATGGTGTGTTTGATCTTATGTTAAACTTAAGACTATGGTGTGTTTGACACCAAATCAAAAGTATGGTTAAGGGAGCAAAAATGCCCGTTGCGTAGCACGGGCACAAATCTAGTAAAAACTTATGCCACCACCTCAAAAAGCAACTACGAAGACATAAAATGTCCCGGATCTTTGTTAGATTAAGCTAGAGTTGTTTCAGCAACTATTCTTAAGAATCTCAACCTTTCATGTAGAATTTTCTCATGTTTCTATTTTTTTGCTGGAGTGTGAGACCTTCCTAGTCTATCATGAAATTTTTAGACACTTGCACGCACATACCGGTTAAACTTTTTTGTTCTGTCGAAACTCTTTCATTTGTAATTGAATATTTTGTAAAGAGTATAGAGGTTTTTCCTCTTCTTTAATTTATAAACCTTTTTCCTCAAAGAAGAGGAAGAGACGAGAGAGAATTAGATTGGTTCAACATGAATCTTATCTTGAATAGCCCGGAGGACATTTTCTCCATAAACGAAGATCTCCCCACAAGCTAATTAATTAATAAATCCACAGCCATCACACGTTCCTCATTCCTTAGCCTTACTTGGTCATCGTAAGACCGTTTCATATAGACTAACATTACTATACTGTTCGATGAAAGATATTGCTTGATCTTGAAAGTTCTACGTATATTTGGAGTATTGCTTGAGAAGACCATTCAAGACAGCCAAGAGGAAAATCGTGCACACATGACCATGATAATAATAATAAGATCGCAACCTCCTGGATTACTCTGAATATAGAAATGTAAGCTTCTCGAAGTGAAATATTCTTACTCAAGCAGCTCAACTCCTTTCAGAATTTATGTTTACACAATCCGTTTCTTGTTTGTCTGCTAGGGTAAATGGTTAAAATTTATATGAATAGATTAAAAAATTTGTGCATATGAATTGCCGTTACTGCCGTGCTAAAATTTGTACTTGATTAAAAATTACAAGATAATTTTAGTTAAGTAATGATCAATAAGATAATGTTTGAAGGCACGTAGGAAGAAATGGTTAAAACCCATTTATGAATTTCCATATTTCCTTTCTCCATTCATATTCTTATGATATCAAATTAGAACTGGGATTAGAATATTGCATAAGATGATGTTAGAACTTAAATGCTGAATAGGGTTTAACGAAATAAATTGTCTCTAAGGGACGTCCCCATCAGAATTTCAATGGCGTGTTCTATTTTTTGGTTGGTTTCCATCAGGCATCAGCACTAGTTCTTATGTCATTGTTATAGACCCACTAGGGTAATAGCTGGAGTATATTTAATAATTCAATTATGTAGTTTGGGAGTTTCATTTTTGTGTGAGCAATATTTCTTGAGAAAGACAGAGATGGAGAGTGAGATGAGTCCCTCAGGTGCTTTAGGAGAGTTGGTAACAGTTTTGAGTATTGATGGTGGCGGAGTTAAGGGTTTAATCCCAGGAGTCGTGCTTGCTTTCCTTGAGACTGAATTGCAGGTACTATATACGTATATTGTGGTCGAGTAAATTACATGCAAATTTTAATTAATATCCGGCACCAGTTAATATTATGGAGATCCACTTAGCTTATTGTTCCAGTCGATATCTGTATTGGGCTGATATGCATGGAGTTATGATGGTTGTTTTATTTATGCATGTATATGATTTTTGTGTATTCATAGAAGCTAGATGGGAAGGAGGTGAGACTGGCCGATTACTTTGATGTTATCGCAGGAACGAGCACTGGTGGCCTAATAACCGCCATGATCACTGCTCCTGACAACAACAACCGTCCTCTCTATGCTGCCAAAGACATCGTCCCTTTTTACCTTGAGCATTCTCCCAAGATATTCCCTCATAAAAACAGGTAATACCCTGCTTCATCATGGATGATCAAGGAAAAACGATACAGAACCCGAGCTGGCTCATCATTTATCTGTCTTTTTGCGGTCGTATTTACGAGGAAAAAAAAAGTCCAAATTTATAAACAGTGTCGAATATAAATCCAATATAACATTCTTATATCCCCCACAGACCACAGAAACAATTTTATGGATATCCTCTTTACAAACTGAAAAATGGGTTCTGCAGGACACCATGGTACACGTAGATTATTAGACATGCGTGGTGAAGATGATTTTTATTTAATGCTTCAAAAAAAAAAGATGATTTTTATTTCTTATATAAATAGTATGTGCAGTGGGGGATTGCTTGGTTCGGTTGTAAATCTTTTCGGGACGGTGGCCGGACCTAAGTATGACGGCAAATACTTGCATTCTCTACTGAGACAATTTATGGGAGATACCAAAATGCATCAAACCTTATCATCCATTGTTATACCTACCTTCGATATAAAGATTCTCCAGCCTGTTATTTTCTCAACCGGTGAGGTACGTCCATAAACATATATATAAATCAACACACAAGGATAACACGAGAATAGATATTGTGTTTTCTATTTTGCGAGCTTTTTCGAGAAAGAAACAAAAATAAAGTGAAGTAACTATCATTTTTCAATTGGCACCCAGGCAAAGAGGGACGTTACGAAGGATGCGTTGTTAGCAGATGTGTGCATTGGTACATCTGCTGCACCCACATATTTCCCGGCTCATTACTTCGAAACCCAAGATTCACGAGGCAACATTAGGAGTTTCAACCTCGTAGATGGTGGAGTTGCAGCCAATAACCCTGTTAGTATATATAATCATATTCAAATTACTATAAAGCACTACAAATTTATTTCAAAAAGAAAAAATGGTTAATTTGGGTTTGGGTGAATATATTTGCAGACGCTACTGGCGATGAATAGGGTCACAAATGATTTATTAATGAAACGTGAAGATTTAGCACCCGTCAAAGCCGCAGACTACAAGAAATACTTGATTTTATCTTTAGGGACAGGAAATGCTAAGAATGAACAGAAATATAGTGCTTCAGTTGTCTCCAAATGGGGTGTTTTAGGGTGGTTGTATGATGGAGGTAGTGTTCCTCTAATTGATGTTTTCACTCAAGCAAGTGAAGATATGGTTGATATTCATGTTTCCACTCTCTTCAAAGCATTCCAAAGCCAGAAAAACTATCTACGCATTGAGGTACATTTTACCTACCAGGGTAGGATCCCTTAACATGCTTAGACCGAGACTATCTTCTTGCACTAATTTTTCAGAGGAAAAATCTTTTCATTGTGCAATAATACTCTCAAAAAATTAGGATTCTACGCTACTTGTAAAATCGGCTTTCAAGGTTAGGGTTGTCCAAAACTTATAAGCTGCAGGATCTTATATAAGCCACACAATGTAGGATTAATAATCTCAACATAACCTCATAGTGCACTGATTCAATTTTCAACCCTAAGTAATTAGGGGTCAAAAATTTAAACCAGTAAATAATCAAGTTACACATAGCCAAATGTGTTGATCTTTGGTGGGAGCGCAGTGCACAACAAAGAGAACACACTATACAACGAAAATAATTAGCCTTTAGGCGTCAAAATGTAAATAGTGCCAATTCACTGTACAATTTCCTAATTATATGTTCTCCTTAATAGCTTGTTATAATGTTTTGTCGTGTAAAATCGGATTTCATGTTTTCTCATTATGATTGTTAGACAGATGACTTGGAAGGAAACACCTCATCGGTGGATTTATCAACTGAGGAGAATATGCGAAATTTGATTAAAATAGGCGAAGCTCAACTGGAAAAAGGCTTGTCCAGGGTTAACTTGGATACTGGAATGTCTGAGGTGGTTGAAGGAGAAGGCACCAACAGAGCCGCCCTGATTCATTTTGCCGAGGTTCTCTCCAATGAACGCCGGGCAAGGTTAGCAAAATCTGCATCGCAATCTGGTAATTGAACATTTCAAACGGGAGCCCCGTAGAGTATTATTCAACTAAGAAATTCCTAAAAGACGGCACCCTATAGAAAATCCCCATGTGCATTTATTTACTCTTTACCCCTGCTGTGCCAGTTTGTTTGTGTCATTGTGTGTTACAACAACTTTTGATGCTTGACTATTGCATCAGTTTCCAAATATAATATGTAAAACATCGACTTAATTGACTATCGTTCATTTTATTTAGAACCCTATCAAAATTTAAGACTTTATCGATCAAGGTTCAAGATTTTGGACATGTCACTCATCTTTTTATGAGAAAAGAAGAAAAAATTAAATCAAAATGGATTATAATCTCATAACCATTCTTTCAATCTTCTGATGATTGGTATTCTTGTTGGTAGTTCGTTAATTCTCTTCACAGATTACTCTTTGTTAGTATCTTTTAATTTTATATCGATATTTGATCTTGATGTTCTTTAAGTCCATGTAATCTCTATTTTATTTTGAATTAAATTTTATAAGATTTATCAAAAAAAAAAAAAAAAAAAAAAATTTCTTTAGAACCTGCAATTGAGGGATATGGAAATTAATTGGGATATTGAGGAAAAAAAATAGGATCTTTTTAAGAACGCGCGATTGGGGGATATAAATTACTTTCCCAAACCAATAGTGTTTGCTAAGGGGTGTTTTTGAACGCGCAATTGGGGGATATTGATTACTTCACCCAACCCATAGTTTCTGCTAAGGGGTGACCATTTGGTATGAAAATACCAAAATACCCTTTGGTTAATTGAAAAACTTTATGAAAAGACTGTTATACCCTTTCTCCTAAAACATTAAATCAAAAACCAATTTCATATATCCCCCATTTCTTCTAAATCAGTTCCAGAAGTCACCTAGGTTTAGGTTTTTGATTTTTTTTTCTTCCATCTTCTTCTTCTTCATCCGTTTAATCATGCCTCCTCGAAAGAATTCAAAAGCCCAATCGAATTCAAAATCGATTGTTCAACACAAACAACAAGAAATAATCAATCGGATTGTCGAAGAAGAAGAAGAGGAGAACTCGGACAACCAACCTCTCATAAACATGGTTTATGTGAGAAGGTTAGTGATTTTGAACTAGTTTACAACAGTGGGTTTAGCTTAGAATCGCGGACCCTAACTCAAACAGTTGAGTTTCACTGAGTTCCGGCATTTCCATTTGTATGAATACAATGACGGTACCAAGTAACGGCATGGAATTTAGGTTGAAGACAACACCAGTAGATAGTTACGGCAATGATTTTAGTATGAATGCTATATATGCCGGTATTAAGTTACAGAATCACCTAAAAATGAATGTTTTGTCCCGGCATTGATTTTAGTTGACTTCAATGCCGGTAGTATGTCATAGCATTGATTTGAATTTATTCGTGTATGCCGGCAGTACACTTTAAGTACACATGAAAACCCTTGGAATTTGTTATCAATACCGTCATGTAATTTAGGTTGAATATGATGCCGGTACAAAAGTTGTATTTTACGCAGGTGGTCTGAGGGGGCGTAACCCCTCCCAGCTACGAGAAAATTGAATTTCAGTCCGTTTTGAATTTTTTTCTGGTTTTCAGTCCACTGCCGGCACATTAATTTAATTATCGAGCATGCCGGTACTGCTACCGGCATGGTATGTTGCTTGAATTTCTATGTCGGCACATAATGTAAAGTATCCAGAAACTTGATTTTTTTTTTTCACTTGAGTACCGGCATTGATAGATTTCTATCGAGCATGCCGACACTTAGTTACGACATTGAATGTTAGTTACCAAACATGTCGTCACCATTTTCCGGCATGGTCTTTATCAATTCCGGCATGGTCTTCATCACTTTCGGCGATTTAAAAATAAATAAATTCTGAGAAGACTTGCAGTTACGACATTCTTTTTAATTAATATTTCTATGCCAGTATTTAACTTTGGAAGGCACTGCTTCCTGTATGTTTTTCATGCAGTACCGGCATAGTTTTTGGTTGAATACTATGTTGGTTTTGGTTTCAAAATGGGGGATATCGGGCTGTTGGCATTGTCGTTCAATGAATACTATGCCGGTATTGAGAGTTCCGGCATTGTATTCATACTTCTTTTATTCCGGTACATAGGTTTTGCAGCTGAAAAAATGGCGGGTTCAAAGAAAAAAATCAAATTTTCAACCTCTAAGCAGCTTTACCCGTGTGTTGGGGATGCTTGTATGATGTGCAAGTTTACTTTCTTGTGTAGGTTCTTCAAACAACTCTCCTTACTCATAAAAATCATCATTCAAGGGTGTTGGTTCCACAAAAACTTGCAATTGTGAGTTGTTGTCATCAGCAGAAGATTCAAGATATGATCCTTGTTGTAGTTGAGCTAAAGATTCAGCAGCAACAATTCTCTCTTCAAAATCATCCTCCATTTTCACCAAAAAATATTCCCTCCCAATTTTTTTTCCCTCCTTCTACTCTCACCTCACTCACCCAAATTCAAATAAAAACACAAACTAATCTTATAACAAACACTTAACATTTTTACTAATTATAATTAAATACTAATTAGGATTAGTGAGGGTCTGATTAGGAATTAAAAAAATATTTGGATAGGGGGTAACCACAAATTGCTATTGGGACACCATTTTTGCCCTGTAGCTATATCCCCCAATTAGATTGGGCATCCCCCAATTGCGCGTTCGTGTTTTTTTTTTTTTTTTTTGGGTAGGGTGGGGTGGGGGGAATACTAATTATCCTTCCCCCAAAATAAAAATCTAAAAACTTAAAATAATCCCCCATTTCCATCTTCACTGCCGGTATTCTCGTTAGGGTTAGGGCTTTCAAAAATAAAAATTCCACACTTTGAAAACTTTTTTTTTTTGTACATTCAGAAGTGATGAGGATCATGCCAGAAGTGATAAAGACCATGCTGGAAATATATATTTTACATCGCCGGAAGTGATGAAGACCATGTCGGAATTGATGAAGACCATGCCGAAAAATGGCGCCGGCATGCTTGGTAACTAACATTCAATGTCGTAACTAAATGCCGGCATGCTCGATAGAAATCTATCAATGCGATAGTCAAGTGAAAAAAATTCAATTTTCTGGATACTTTACATCATGTGCCGGCAAAGAAATTTAAGCAACATACTATGTTGTTAGTAGTACCGGCATGCTCGAGAATTAATTGACTCTGCCGGCAGTGGACTGATTAAAACCAGATTTTTTTTCAAAACAAGGACAATTTCCTACGAGACCCTGTCAGGTCGAACACAGCCGGGAGGGGCTACGCCCCCCAGATCCTCCATATAGCGGCAAATATTTATGAAAATTTCCAACAAATGCCGGCATGGATGGACGACCGACAACAACGCCGACACATTGTGTTGGTTGAATATTCCCTGGTACATATATGGTGTGCCGATATTGATATAACTATGAATACCATGCCGGTTTAGGTTGTTCCGACATGGTATTCATAGTTATATCAATGCCGGCAGGATGTTTTGCAGGTGCAGCCATGGTGAATCCAAAGTTACATCTGGAGAAGATTCAACATAAAAGACATATGTGTTGTTAACGTGAAGACTCAGAGTCTCAGAGACATCTCTTTGGTCACTATGGTCACTCATCTCACCCATAAAAAAATAATTTTAGAAAAAAAATAAGCTCCAAGGACCATATCACATCCACCTAGTGACAATAAGCTCAAATCAAACTGGAAATCATGGCCTTGCATTTTCCATGAAAATGCAGGACATGTATCTTCACTCACTAGCTTGTTGTCATCTGTCACATCCACTAATAATGCAGTTGTGATTCCATGTATGTACTACATCTTCTAGTAGCCTCTGGATCTAAGAAGTTGTGAGTACTATCACTGTCTATAAGAACTGACAAAGTTGTCTTTCCGGAAAACCTTGAATTTTGATGGTGGAATGGGACATACTACCTGAAAGTGTATGAACAAAAATGTCTACTTCATCTTTCATTTCTTGAACTATTATTGGTGTGTCAATTGGAGAGCCAGCCTCACTGAAATTTGGGTTTTTTTTTTTTTTTTCTGCAACCAACATATAAACTTGTTGTTTGACACATTTGTGTCGTTTCTGATACACCTTATCAAAGTATAACAAAGGCCCTTATCTTTTCTTGCTTGCATCTGAGCATGAAATAGACTTTTTATGGTAGGAAGTTGATGGGAACTTTAGAAAAAATAATTTTACATTTTTTAACAATAAATAAATAAAAGTACAAGGTAGCGTTTGTTTGCCCACATTGCGACATAATCAACACCCTGGTCCGCTTCGGCTCCCTGGAATGGTTCCTCATAAAGCTCGCTAGTAAGCTAGCACGATAACCCGTTCAATTAATGTCACACGTTATTGGAGCTCAGCTTGTTAGACTTTCAAACTAGTTTTTTTTTTTGTAATAATACTCTTATCCAATAATAAGAAAATTTGGATGATTAAAAATAATAAATAACAATTCCAAACAAAACAATATATAATTTTTGCTACTCCTATTAACAGCCCAAGTAACTAAACTTGTTACCCTGAGGGACTTTCTCGTGTTTGTGAGGAACTGTTTATAGTTAAAAAAATAATAATTATACAATATTAATCACCCGCAATAGAATCTTTGAAAGTGACCGGTAACTTAGCCACAAGATGGGCACTGAACCCTTTTTGAGTAGATGCACCTAATCTATGAAAAATAAAACTACCTCAGCCGTGGCATCACAATACAATCAATAAAATAATATAATAATTCAATAATATCTGAAAAGAGTAACTTGGATTTTTTATATTTTTAAGACACTCATAGCAGGATAGTTAGGATGGGAAACATAGTTCATATCCTCCATTTAATCTACATATCCCAAGTTGTGGGTTTTTATTAACTACTGCTCATAAACCAAACATAGTTTTTCATTTTTTGAAAGGACAAACCAATAGTTGGTACTCGAGCCGTGAAAGAGGTGGAATCGGTATGATATATACACAAAGCATAAGCCCATTAGAGCAATTCCAGTGGGCAACTGTAAATTTGAACATTTGCCATGCCGGGTGGATGAACAAGCTGATTTTTGTGTAGTGCGATTTATTTTTTCTTGAGACAGACTGAGCTGACATTAGCAACATGGGATGGTCTAATTACAACGGTTACTTTTTCCCCCAATAAAATAATCAATCCTTTCAAACATTCGAATCACAAAAATTTTTAATCTCCTCTTGAAATGTCTCGTGGGGATGAGACTAATGTAATAAGATATGTGGTAATTTAAAAAAATAATAATTGAAAATGGTAAAAAGAAAAAAGAGAGGCAAGTTATAGAATTTAATCCAGGAAAATATTCTGCTAAAAGACAAAGAAAAGCTCTAATTCTGAAAGTTAACAATCGAAGTTTCAAAAACAAAGTAAAAACAGTTCACGAGCGCGTTGAATGGAAGATAAGCTAAACGAAGACAACTAGGAGGCTAAATATTGTACATTGAAGTAATCATTTAAGTTCTTATTATTTTCTATGTTTATAATTGTAAATATTGTGGAAGTAACATTAATTGATCAAAATATCTATACCTTAAATTAGACTTCCATTTTATATTAAGCGATACTTATTACATTTAGACTTCCATATATAAAGTAACTTGATTCCATAACGAAGAAATCAGACTATATCAAATCCAGGCATATAAAGCTTATAGAGTTCGTAGCATTCAAAAATGCTTAAACTCTCCTCTATTGTGTTCAACAAATTGGACTTGGGCCATAGTTTTCTGAAAACAGATAAACAATAAGTTAGTTAATATGATTTTAATTAAACTATGATAAAACCGTTCAAAATGAGGACAAAGGTATTAAGATACTCATTAGTTCTTTGTTGAACAATCCAGGACAATCATCGTGAACCATCCACCCACAAAACTTATGTATAACATCTGACATTCTTATTGATGAATAAAAATCTTAGTTTAAGGCTCTTGTTGGTTCTTAAATTTTCATCACGCAACACTACAAACCTTTAACACACATTTTCCCATAAATACTGACTGGTCATATTTCTCATTAAAATATGTAGCCAACATCGAATAAGAACAACATCTTCTTCCATAATAAAGATAGGGAGATCCATTTGGATGTAGTGTAGATGTGATAGAAATGAACCATCTTTAAGGATGTTGAAACAAGCTTCGTAAAGAAAAGATTTACCGTTAGTTTGCTGCCATATATCTAGATCTATTTGGATCACCTCATCTTCAATTACACCGTTAAATTTTTCTCGATCAATTTTCCTTACTCGATCAAGGAATCACATGTGTGCATGATTAATTGCTTGAAAACGAGGATTTTCTCCATGAACATCTCGGTTTCTAGGGTTCCCTGTTTTTGAAAGGAAGATTGTGAAAATGTTCTGCCAAAAAGACATGTGCGACATGGCTTGATCACTAATTAATATTTCCCCGAGTATGAAAAACATGCGCTTCACAAATAGCTAAATCCTCTTCATGACTATGTTTAGGACCACGAACTCTGGCAAACATTTTGTTCAGATGTTTTTATATAGAAGTTTGATAATAAAATATTAAGATTGGGATGAAATTCTCAGAAATTATGGGTATAAAGGGTGTGATATTGGAGTTGAGATTGATTGAATTTATAGGGAGTGGAATGAGAGTCGTTGGATGGGATTAGACGTTTTTGGCTCAGACTAGGCCGTTATATAAGCCTTCTCAATATCCAACTTAAGAGCTATTTTAGGGTCCTTGCTGAGGATTAATAATTTTAATAATTACATGCTTCAAAAATAAAATAAATTATATGATGGAATAGCTCTTTAGAAATTGTTATGTTATCAGGATATCCGAGGTACAATGCACTATGATATGGGTTTATCAGAAATGAAAGTGGTTGCCGAATATGATTTACCAGAATTTTGGCAATGATTTTATAAGTGACCTTGCAAATGCATATATGTCTAAATTGCAATGGTTTTGACGAATGATCCACTTTTGGTGTTAACATAAGATTTATGTAGTTCATGAGGGGTGAACATTAAGTGAATTGAAAAAAATTACGTGCCATATATATAAGATGTATGTGGGCAGTTTCCCAAAAAACTTTGAAGAACTTACTTGCATAACCTTCCAGACCTGATGCACATTCAGAACCGATAGAAAAGAGATCTTGTTTAATTTCTGTTGGAGTTACTTCTTCTGTAAGCATGGTTCACGGTCACGATGTTAACCCAAGAATGATTGATGTAAACAAATTTTCATGTATCAATGTATTTGGTGCAGTACATTGCTATGTGTAGTGATCAATCATGAGCGGGATGACAACGTCTTTATTGTTGACCCAATTTTTTTTCTAATCTTGCGGTTGTTGTATGTTGTTATATCCGCGATGTATAGTTTCTTGGATTTTTACTGTTGTACAATTTTTTTTTCCCGAGATTATATATAATAACTACATTTTATTTCACTTTTAACCCACATATGCCACCTCCCAACATATATGAATTCCAATAAATCCAAGCCTAGTCTAATTAAAATCCAAAATATAGAGGAGTTTATTGAGTCAGTTATCTCCATCTTCTTCAATTTCTGCATATGCCTATAATGTTGTAATAAGCCTCTATTATTCTCGACGATTTTTTCTATATGGTCGGTGATATATGATAGTCTCTTTTTTAACCCACCTATAATATAAGTGTAATCAAACAATGTATTTCGGTATCTGATAGACACATGCGTGTGTCTGAATTGTTCTCGATTTCCTATATTGTTAGCGCTCGATTTTATACTAATTATGTTATTTTATGTGCGTAGGTATTTTTGGAAAAACTGGCTCAAAAAAGTAATAAAGGAAACCAGAAAAATGATAAAGGCACCCGGAGGACAACAAATAAAGGGACCCACCACTTTGGTTGACGGGGCTCCACTTTCTTCCCCAAATTTTGGCGGGAAAACACGGGTTTAAAATATTTTCAACTGTGCATGTTTCTGGAAGCAAATTGGGAAATTCATTCGCAGTTATTGATTTGAACCAACCTATTTTGATTAAACAGGACTCGTAATTTCTTTAGATTCTAAAAAAATTAGATGTACGTGGATTTTCTATGGAACAAAACACGGAAGGTATTCACCGGGTTTTCTTTATACTTTCCCGAGATATTTAATATTTTTGGAAGTTCCATGAGACAACAAAGGATTTTCAGGGATGTGTTTCATCATGTTTGGAGTGTGTCAACTAAGGATTAATGTGTGCAGGATATTAAAAAGGAAATATTTCCCATGAACATGCAAAGGAGAATAAAAGTAATTAGTGGAGGATTATTTGGAATTTTTGACGAGTATATTTGATTCAATGGTGTATATAAAGGGTGTTGGGGGTTATGAGAAGGATACATATAGTTTTGGGAGATTACAAAGCGAGAAATTGAAATTTGCAGAGAGTTTTATACCAGCAGAAAAAAAGAGAGGAAGAACACAAACAACATATTGTTCAGAACTATTGAAAACACTGGGGGTACCAAAATACACCACCAACTTTTTCGTAGGCAATCTTTGTGTACAAACTCAACACAACTCTGAGAGTTAAAACTCAATCAAGGAAATTATTTAGAGTTATATCTCTATCTCTCTTGAGATTAGAACATTTACAGAATTGAATCCGTGAACCTAATCACAAAGAAAATTCTTGGACAGTACCAATGACCAATATCCAAGGATCAATCAAGTACGTATCCAAAAAACTAGGTCGGACGTATCTACTTTGATTGATCAACGCACAACCTGTGATATTTTAATTACAAAGATAAACAATATAATACAAAAAAAAAAACACAGACACCAGAAATTTTGTTAATGAGGAAACCGCAAATGCAGAAAACCTCCAGGATCTAGTCCAGATTGAATACCAAACTATATTAAGCCGCTACAGACATTAGCCTACTTCCAATTAACTTCAATTTGGAATGTATTTGAGCCCAAACTCAGTCTCCCATTGATTCAGGTACAGTCGCGCTCCTTACGCCTCTTGAATCCTAGCAAGACTCCGCACAATTGATTACCTTAGATGACGTTATCCAACTAAGAGTTGCTTCAACTCAATTGAAAACTTTAAACCAAATATGCCTCCCACAGATTAAGCATATATAATTGATTTCCTGATTATGATCGAAACAGATGATCAAATCAAACGTAAGATCAAGGTGATGGAAATCGATAGCAATTTGACAAAAGTCTAGCTATCCTCAAAATCCTGACTTATGGAACGTGAAGTGCAGCCTAGATTATTATTCACCTCACAAATATAAAACTTGCGGAATCATAAAGTTGAGACGAATGGAAATTTGTGATTTCTATATATCTTATTCAAGTGATAAATCAACGATCAAACAAGATCAGGATACTCAAGTTATCAAAATAAAAGATAACTAGACCTGGATTCACGAATCCAAATGAAGTCTTTGATAATCGCTAAACCCTAAAAGGGTTTCTGGAAAGAACGACTCTATATGAAACTTGGACACACCAAAAAGTAGTGTCAGGATTCAAAGATCCCAGTTTCCAAGAGTTCCCCTTATATAGACATTCAAAGCATAGTTTGCTTTAGGTTTAAGCTAAGATAACTTTAGAACCAAGAAAACAATATTCACCGTTAGATGAAAACTTTAAATCTCAATCACATAAGAAAGATATAGACTCTGGTTAGTGGTGAGCGTCGTTTACTCAACAAAATAAAAATATATTTCCCACTAATTAAATATAATATAGCGGTAGTAAGAGATCGTTCCCACGAAGAGTAATGCAATTGTTATGTTATCTAAATCGGCGAAAATAATAAAGAAGGATAAAAAGAAAAAGATATTGAAGAAATCCTTCGCAGTTACTAACCGTTAACTCAACATTGTACCCGTTTATCTCTTGTTAGAAGAAATTGTCACCAACCGTAGGAAAGAAGGTACGCTTAGCAATCCCCAAAAACTCCTTGCATCACCGGATACGGAAGCGCTCGACTACCGGATTCTATTCAAAAGAACCACCTTGACATGGAAGCGCTCGACTACAAGATGTAATTCCCAGAACGCATTAAGATTTGTGAATTTAGGTTTGATCCCAGCAGTAAAACTCGGTACGCTCGGTCCACTTACTGGTGTTGTCTTTACTCGCAATTGCTCAACAGAATCCCTCCGTAAGGTCTTGCGATTTATACTTGTGTAGGAGATGAGAGACAATTACGGGTCGACTCAACTCTCTACTAGCATTAGAATGATTAATAAACTAATTTGGTTGCGCACCCAAACCAATCTAAGAACCAATCATAAACCTTCGATATGGTAAAAACAATCCACAATGAATCAATTTAAAACTTGAAACAAACTTGCAAATAATTGAGCTTCATAATTAGAACTTTGAATTCATCCTTACAATAAAAATAGAAAAGAGATAGTTCTCCCCCTAAGGGGGAGAAAAACGGTGAAAAGAAGATATGTGCCAAGAAGATATGATATTATTGTGCCTAGGGTTCTCTATATATAGAGTTTTGTAACCTCCTTCTTAAGAAACTAGAAAACCTAGAAAAAATAGGAAAGTGCACCTCCTCTTGAAGAAAACTAGTAAACCTAGCAAAAATAGGAGAGTGTCCCGTGCATCAAATCCCGGACCAAAGAAGATTTCCAAACCCTGGCACAACTCACGGCCAATCTTGCTCAAAGTCCCAAAGTCACGGCCAAAGAAATAGTTGCAACCTCTGGTCGTGTAAGACTTTATTGGCTAAATAGCCTGTTGGGCTTGTACCCAGCTGTAGATCCCATCTCATTTCTTCATTGCTCTGTCGTGGAATATGGGACGCAGCAGCAAAAACCCAGCTCATATATCCCATAAGTGAAAACTACAGGGAGACCCATTCTTCGGATCTTTCCCACTGTGAAACCCACACTCAAAAAAGTTTAAGCGCGCACCCATTTTCTGGGGTTAAATTTCTCCCACACCCAGAATTTCTAAAATTGTTTCTTCCCTTATTCTTCCTCGTTTTTCTTTTATTCTTCTTTTCCTAAATTGATTCGGAGATGAAGAAACTGTTTAGAAGCATAAATCGAAATAGAGCTACATCAAAAATCGATCCTAAAAGATAAATCCTCCTCTTGTTTCTTCAATCTACTCAAAAAAAAATTAGATCTGGTTATTTTTCAAACAAAATTTTGGAAAGAGTTTACAAAACTCATGAATTGATTTCCTCTTCAACGCAAGTTTTAAAACGAGTTTTGAATACAGATTTGATTTCAGTGAATCGTATTTCACAAACCCATTGGATAAAGTTTGAAAACATTGGATATCAAATTTTCGATACCGATTTGGGGATTTCTTCCCACGAACAAAATCTGATGATTTTACTCTTCGTATGGCAGATATTATCAAAAGTTTTGACTTAATTGATTGCTTGCAGCGAAGAAACAAGACAACTTCGTCAAGAGATCTATGTTAAATTATTTGGAGACTTTTCAATTTTGATTCCCTAGACGGAAATATGATGGATATATGAAATCAGGACATCCAATCCAAAGGTAATATATTTACATTGTCGGTTGTTCCTTCTTTGATTCAATTTTTATTTTAGTAAGATGGATTCGTAACGATTTTTTTCTTAATATTGGGCTATTCATAGGTTTGTCAATTGTATAAGATTAGTTAGTATGTCATTTCTTGATTCTCCTATCAATTAACTTAAAATGTCTCCACTTTCATGTTCGTGCAGATGTCACTGCATGGGAGTTGTCCGGTGATAGTTGGACAGAAATGGGTGGCTACAGAATGATTGATTTTTGTGTCCACTTAATGAAAAGAGGGGATCTACAGAATGAATTTTGTTTTTCTTTGTAATCCGTTTCCAGATTGCATCTGTACCTACACATTGCTTAGACATATACTTGCAGTTATTCTCAAGTTTATTTATCAATTCATTTTGAGAACTTTCAATGTATGTCAGGTTATTTCTCTAATACTTTTAATGACTTGCGAATTATGCTATTGTAGAGTTAAGCATGGGGTTGTTATTGAATGTTGCTGGCATCCCCTGAAATGGATGAACTTCTAGTAGGATGTGATGAAGCATCAACTCCTGGAGAAGCAGGTGTCGGTAATGCTGCGAGAGATGCAGACTACAGAATTCTTGGTGTTCAAAATGTGGGGTTAGGCGTTGATACAAATAAATTATACTGGCTATGACTCCACTTCTAGGTCTACTTTGGGTGTTTCCGATGTTGATTGAGTTGGTGGTGGTGGTGAATTTGTAGGATATAACTTGGTGAATTTGGAGAATGTCTGCATAACATGTAATGCATTTATGAAACTGGATGCATAACATGTTATGCATCCACGAAAGTTAATGCATAACTTGTTATGCATTCCAGAAAACAGTTGCATAACACGTTATGCATCAGCTTTTTTGTTACTATTGAAACCAACAAAAATAAAGACTGCATAACTTGTCATTCACCTACAATAACATATGCATAACATGTTATGCAGTCATGAAAAAGGATGCATAACCTATTATGCAGTCATGAAAATGGATGCATAACCTATTAAGCATCCGTAAATATGGATGCATACTGCATTATGCATCAATTTTTTATGTACACACTAAAATCAACCAAAACAATGGTTACATAACTTGTTATAGATGCATAATTTGTTATGCAGCGAGAAAATGGTTGCATAATTCGTTATACGTCTGCAGAATGTGTTATGCATCTTTTTTGGTGGCTGCATAATTAGTTTTTCCTATAATGATGATCACCTCCGATTTTTTCGTGAAAAAAAAATTTGATATTATTGTTTGTACTCGTTGCGTAGCTCTCTTAAAAAGATTTCCAACGATATAAATTTTTTAAAATTCCAAGGTGCGCATTTTTAGATATGTTATATCCAAGTTGCGTTGCCAATTATACCCCTGAAAAATTAGGATGCATAACGAGTTATCCCAGAAAAAAACAGTATGCATAACATGTAATGCGGATGCATAAATCATCATGCAGACATGTTTTAATAATTTCGGATAATTATGGGTGTCACAGAAATATTTATGGGTGTCATCGTATCCAAAATTAATTGTGGGCCTGACAATGAGAATAATTTTTTTTTTGGGTCTCCCCATAATTCTCCCATCCCATAATAGCTTCTTCTGAATTTCTATCTCAGCGTCCATCGATACCGCCATAACATGCAGACTCCAAATCCCCGTCTCTCCTTTCATGGCTCCAATGATAGCAGCAACACTGTACATCTTGAGTTTTCTTCATCGCCATCAACCACCGAAACCTATACAGCAAGAGCATTCCATGACAATCGATCATCGAGCAACACAATTTTCCATCTCTGCCATTCATGTCCCTACTGCAACAACAGCTACATCCTTGGTGCGGCTAACCCGGCCATTCGTTACCAACAACAGCATCTTATCGATCTCTCACGGCTCCAACACCCGAGCAGCAACAACAACATCATATCTCGGCTACCATGCATCCATGCATTCTATCTCGAGTTCTCTCTAAAACAAATACCACTCTCCACAACACAACTCTATTTTTACTACCAAACTCCACTTGCCTGCTCAGTCCCTATCGGCAAGTCAAGACTCAACTCCATTGCTGCCAAACTTCAACAGCTTCCTCCCCCGTTTCCATAATTCCATGCCAACACCAGCCGTCGCACTGCACTGTCTTGACTCGAGCACATTATATGTTTCACAACTCGAGCCATCAGCAATTTCCTGTCCAACCTCCTCCATCTTGTTGCATCGCTACGTATTCCGATCATCAGTCACTATCAACTCCGTAACGACCAATTAATGGCAGCAAATCTTCGACTCAAGCACTGCTATATACAGCAGAAGACTCAACGTTAGAAGCTACTTCTCGACAGAACCACTGCCATCAATACTGCCATGACGTGCATATTTTAGCTCAGCTCCTTATTCTACTGCCAAGAACACCTTGGACTGACCTCATCAGCACCACAACATTCAAAGACTCGAGACTTTCTTCTTTACATCACAACTCATCACACCTCAGTAAATCAGTGCCATACCATGCATGCCGTTTCATCACCCTTTTGAGTTTCTCCATCACTATCACTTTATACACAGTGTCATACTCTTCTATCCAGTATATAACCTTCCTTAAGGTTTGAGCCTTCTTCTGTTGAGTTCCTTCTCCCACCGCTGCAGCTCCTCTTACAGCTTCGCTTTCTCATCTGGTTCACAACTTAACTTATCTTGTTATACTGTCAAGCTCGTCTGTTAACATCCCTGAACTGCTACAACGGCAACAACATATCAAGCACGCTGCCATGCACAGCTCAGACTGGAACACATGCAAACTCATACTCTGCAGCTCCACCCATTACCACTCTCGATTACCCTGACTTCATCGCCACATTCGAAAACCCATTGTGTACTCCATTCCATTCCTCTGATATGCCATGAACTAGAGCTAGGTCTTCTATTCATTTCAACCAACCGCCGTTAGAGCTAACCACTATCCTCCATGCATCGCCAACAGCTACCAAAGCTCAGCTAAGCATCTGCCAACTACCCTGTATTTCGAACCAGCAGTTATTACCTTTCTGACTTGGTGTTTGATCAGCAACCAAATAATACAGCAGCACTGCAGGAGCATCACTCGACCTCAGAATATCTCCTCAGTCCGATGCATCGAGCTTCAACTCCATGAACCAAGACCAGCAGGTGTAGCTTAGGAAATTAAGCCCAGCAGGTAACAAGTAAGTTAATCCTTCTTCTTTAATTCAAGCCCAATACACCTTATGGGCAGCTCACATAATTCAATAGCTTCATAACTGTTGATTCTAGCGTCCGATACGCCTACGCGACTTCCCGTAGTGCAATGATAATTCCGTCTCTCTTTTGGAAAATTGGACGATTCTTGTTCTTTTCGGGAATAAGCTCCAAAATTCCCATAAAATATAAAAAGAAAGATAATAATACAATTTCACTCGAAAACTAGCTAAGAAAGCATAACCAATCGATACTTAGAGAGGTGTTTTTACACACCTATCAGTTAGGTAAACCGTAACCAAACTGTGTACAAAGACATGTGTTCAACATGGTTAGCTGAAACTAGCATGTTTGAACTTAAAAGCTTAACACTCATTTTCATGAACACGAAGACATTGATCTTGAGTCACAATCATGTGATCAAATAAGTCTAATATTTTTAGAGAAATGAGCAAATGAAAATTATATCATAGAAATAATTTAATCGCAATTGAATCATAATTGACATAGTTGGTAAATGAACAAAGTACAAATACATGAGTCGTTCGTGAATCGGCCGAGTCATGGTACGCGGACCGGTTTGCAAACTAATGTGCAAAATCGAGTTCCGGAGTTGACCGAACTTTTTTAGTTCATGTACCGGTTTGCAAACTTAGGTGCAAAACTGAGTTCCAGAGTTGACAGAACTTTTATAGTATGTGAACCAGTTTGGAAACCTTGAGACATTACCGGTTTCAGAATTTACATAACCACTTCCGTTTGCGTACCGGTTTGGGTACTAAACTAGTTTAGGAACAAATAATTGTATTGTTCGCATACCAGTTTGGATACTTAAACCATGTTCCCTTACCACAGTTCCAGAATATTTTGCATACAAATATGCACACTTATCCGGATCAAGAATCAAACAGATTTTACCATGATGTGCATACATATATATGCATATCACACAAATCTGTAAGTCGATATATATAGATACTCCGCTACGTGTACGAGTACATGTAATATGACTTCAGACGTATAACAATTATCTCAGTTTGTACGACTGATAACACCGTCTTGTATTCTGAATATAACAGTTCTATATTTTTCTCTAAAACAATTTTAAATATTCCCGAATAAGATCAACGACACATATCACCGCTCCAGGATATTTTCGAATGATAAACTTGAATCATGATTTTGGTTCCGAATAATAAATTGTTCTCCACCGAAATTGATCAAGTATGAACAAAAGTTCATGAATCTTAGTCATTATATTTCGAGAAATTTGTAAACCAAATAATTAGTTCTTGACTCGAAATTCTTGACTATGCAAGCTAGTCTAATTAGTTATGCGACAAACGTCTCAAGGATAAAAAATGAATATAACTTGAGAAATAGGTGGTTCAGTCTTCACTTACCTTTTGTTGATGAAGTTCTCCAAAAACTTCGGTTGATCTTCGCCTTAAAATGGTTGAACGCAAATGATGACTGGTTCGTTTCTCAACTACCTCTATCCTAGACCGAGACTTAACAAATTCTAGACTAGAAATCAAGATATAATTTTGACAACTAAATTTGACAACAAGATTGAGATAGTAACACTTGTGAGTTCGACCGAGGAATGCTCTAACAAGCTCCCACTTTGTCAATTTTAGTGACAAAACTGTCAATACATATTGATAAAAAAAATAATTAAAGCTTCAAAAAACTCCTCGATCCATCATGCCTTGATTTCTTTGGGTTATTCAACTCTCCTTGAACTCTTCGTTATTTCAAGTTTCAATGATTCTGAAAGTGTTCAACTTAGCATCATTGTTGTTAAAGATCTGTAGCTATAACAACATTCGTCGTTATATGAAACATAGTATTATTATCTTCTCTCCAAAGTTCAATTGTTAATACTACATTGATATGTTTCTCCCCTTAATCAATACTTATATCTTTTGTATGACAGGTAAAACCTATTGCTTAACCCCCCCTACTACATTGATATGTTTCTCCGCTTAATGAATACTTATATCTTTTGTATAATAGGTAAAACCTATTGCTTAACACCCCCCCACCACCACCCCTTACATAATGATGCGTAAACCATATGTATGTAGTATGAAACTACTAGATAATTCTCCCTTTTTTGTCAATAAAATTAACAAAGGTACGAAAATCGCGCGATCATAACGAATACACCAAAAGATATTTCAAGTTTTAAGGAAGATAGAGATACTACATAATAACATATTTAAAATGCAACTGTTCATATCAACTTATTTAGATGCTATCATTTAGTAATAAATACTTAGCGCTCGTCCTAGAAGATTAAAAAGATACAACCATCCCCTTTAAAATTCCACAGCCACACTCCCCACAAAGATATGTCAATTAAGCAAAATTTCGTTTCTCAACTACCTCTATCCTAGACCGAGACTTAACAAATTCTAGACTAGAAATCAAGATATAATTTTGACAACTAAATTTGACAACAAGATTGAGATAGTAACACTTGTGAGTTCGACCGAGGAATGCTCTAACAAGCTCCCACTTTGTCAATTTTAGTGACAAAACTGTCAATACATATTGATAAAAATAATAATTAAAGCTTCGAAAAACTCCTCGATCCATCATGCCTTGATTTCTTTGGGTTCTTCAACTCTCCTTGAACTCTTCGTTATTTCAAGTTTCAATGATTCTGAAAGTGTTCAACTTAGCATCATTGTTGTTAAAGATCTGTAGCTATAACAACATTCGTCGTTATACAGAAACATAGTATTATTATATTCTCTCCAAAGTTCAATTGTTAATACTACATTGATATGTTTCTCCCCTTAATCAATACTTATATCTTTTGTATGACAGGTAAAACCTATTGCTTAACCCCCCCTACTACATTGATATGTTTCTCCGCTTAATGAATACTTATATCTTTTGTATAATAGGTAAAACCTATTGCTTAACACCCCCCCCCCCACCACCCCTTACATAATGATGCGTAAACCATATGTATGTAGTATGAAACTACTAGATAATTCTCCTTTTTTGTCAATAAAATTAACAAAGGTACGAAAATCGCTATGATCATAACGAATACACCAAAAGATATTTCAAGTTTTAAGGAAGATAGAGATACTACATAATAACATATTTAAAATGCAACTGTTCATATCAACTTATTTAGATGCTATCATTTAGTAATAAATACTTAGCGCTCGTCCTAGAAGATTAAAAAGATACAACCATCCCCTTTAAAATTCCACAGCCACACTCCCCACAAAGATATGTCAATTAAGCAAAATTTCGTTTCTCAACTACCTCTATCCTAGACCGAGACTTAACAAATTCTAGACTAGAAATCAAGATATAATTTTGACAACTAAATTTGACAACAAGATTGAGATAGTAACACTTGTGAGTTCGACCGAGGAATGCTCTAACAAGCTCCCACTTTGTCAATTTTAGTGACAAAACTGTCAATACATATTGATAAAAATAATAATTAAAGCTTCGAAAAACTCCTCGATCCATCATGCCTTGATTTCTTTGGGTTCTTCAACTCTCCTTGAACTCTTCGTTATTTCAAGTTTCAATGATTAAGAAAGTGTTCAACTTAGCATCATTGTTGTTAAAGATCTGTAGCTATAACAACATTCGTCGTTATCAGAAACATAGTATTATTATCTTCTCTCCAAAGTTCAATTGTTAATACTACATTGATATGTTTCTCCCCTTAATCAATACTTATATCTTTTGTATGACAGGTAAAACCTATTGCTTAACCCCCCCTACTACATTGATATGTTTCTCCGCTTAATGAATACTTATATCTTTTGTATAATAGGTAAAACCTATTGCTTAACACCCCCCCACCACCCCTTACATAATGATGCGTAAACCATATGTATGTAGTATGAAACTACTAGATAATTCTCCTTTTTTGTCAATAAAATTAACAAAGGTACGAAAATCGCGATCATAACGAATACACCAAAAGATATTTCAAGTTTTAAGTAAGATAGAGATACTACATAATAACATATTTAAAATGCAACTGTTCATATCAACTTATTTAGATGCTATCATTTAGTAATAAATACTTAGCGCTCGTCCTAGAAGATTAAAAAGATACAACCATCCCCTTTAAAATTCCACAGCCACACTCCCCACAAAGATATGTCAATTAAGCAAAATTTCGTTTCTCAACTACCTCTATCCTAGACCGAGACTTAACAAATTCTAGACTAGAAATCAAGATATAATTTTGACAACTAAATTTGACAACAAGATTGAGATAGTAACACTTGTGAGTTCGACCGAGGAATGCTCTAACAAGCTCCCACTTTGTCAATTTTAGTGACAAAACTGTCAAATTATATTGATAAAAATAATAATTAAAGCTTCGAAAAACTCCTCGATCCATCATGCCTTGATTTCTTTGGGTTCTTCAACTCTCCTTGAACTCTTCGTTATTTCAAGTTTCAATGATTCTGAAAGTGTTCAACTTAGCATCATTGTTGTTAAAGATCTGTAGCTATAACAACATTCGTCGTTATACAGAAACATAGTATTATTATCTTCTCTCCAAAGTTCAATTGTTAATACTACATTGATATGTTTCTCCCCTTAATCAATACTTATATCTTTTGTATGACAGGTAAAACCTATTGCTTAACCCCCCCTACTACATTGATATGTTTCTCCGCTTAATGAATACTTATATCTTTTGTATAATAGGTAAAACCTATTGCTTAACAACCCCCCCCCCCCCACCACCCCTTACATAATGATGCGTAAACCATATGTATGTAGTATGAAACTACTAGATAATTCTCCCTTTTTGTCAATAAAATTAACAAAGGTACGAAAATCGCGCGATCATAACGAATACACCAAAAGATATTTCAAGTTTTAAGGAAGATAGAGATACTACATAATAACATATTTAAAATGCAACTGTTCATATCAACTTATTTAGATGCTATCATTTAGTAATAAATACTTAGCGCTAATCTAGAAGATTAAAAAGATACAACCATCCCCTTTAAAATTCCACGACCACACTCCCCACAAAGATATGTCAATTAAGCAAAATTTCGTTTCTCAACTACCTCTATCCTAGACCGAGACTTAACAAATTCTAGACTAGAAATCAAGATATAATTTTGACAACTAAATTTGACAACAAGATTGAGATAGTAACACTTGTGAGTTCGACCGAGAATGCTCTAACAAGCTCCCACTTTGTCAATTTTAGTGACAAAACTGTCAATACATATTGATAAAAATAATAATTAAAGCTTCGAAAAACTCCTCGATCCATCATGCCTTGATTTCTTTGGGTTCTTCAACTCTCCTTGAACTCTTCGTTATTTCAAGTTTCAATGATTCTGAAAGTGTTCAACTTAGCATCATTGTTGTTAAAGATCTGTAGCTATAACAACATTCGTCGTTATACAGAAACATAGTATTATTATCTTCTCTCCAAAGTTCAATTGTTAATACTACATTGATATGTTTCTCCCCTTAATCAATACTTATATCTTTTGTATGACAGGTAAAACCTATTGCTTAACCCCCCCTACTACATTGATATGTTTCTCCGCTTAATGAATACTTATATCTTTTGTATAATAGGTAAAACCTATTGCTTAACCCCCCCCCCCCCCCCACCACCCCTTACATAATGATGCGTAAACCATATGTATGTAGTATGAAACTACTAGATAATTCTCCCTTTTTTGTCAATAAAATTAACAAAGGTACGAAAATCGCGCGATCATAACGAATACACCAAAAGATATTTCAAGTTTTAAGGAAGATAGAGATACTACATAATAACATATTTAAAATGCAACTGTTCATATCAACTTATTTAGATGCTATCATTTAGTAATAAATACTTAGTGCTCGTCCTAGAAGATTAAAAAGATACAACCATCCCCTTTAAAATTCCACAGCCACACTCCCCACAAAGATATGTCAATTAAGCAAAAGTTCATTTTTGAACAACCCCCCCCCCCCCCCCCAAATTAAATGTCATTCCCAAGAGAACAACATGAGTGAACTTGCTTTTGTGAAAAAGAAGGATTTAAGAAGATGATAACAATTCCTTACCTAAAACTCAAGTTTTTATTGCCCAAAGGATATGGATAAGTGCATGGGAAATTGGTAAAACTCTATTTAATGAACCAAAACAACACCAATAGACTTCCGTGAGTGTTGAAACGTTGTGGTGTCTAGAGGTTTGGTGAGAATATCAGTCAATTTTTGTTCTGACAGCACAAACTCTATGTTGACAATACCGTTTTCATAGAGATCTCTAATGAAGTGGTATCTTATGTCAATGTGCTTAGTTCTTGAGTGCTCAACATGATTCTTAGTAATTCGAATCGCATTTGAGTCATCACAAAAGATTTTCATTGTTCCAGTATCAATTCCATAATTAGCAGGCATTTGTTTCATCCATAAAAGTTGAGTACAACACGAACCTGCAACAATATATTCCGCTTTGCACTTTGATAGTGATTGTGCATTTTGTTTCTTCCTATGAAAGTCAACAAGATTTAGTCCTACTCCAGATGTGCTTTTCCTATCTTCTATACAACTTGCCTAATCTGCATCACAATATTATGTAAGATCAGTGTTAATATCAAAAGTATAAGAGAGAACATAACCGATAGTATGATGTACATATCTTATGATCCGCTTTTGCAACTGCAAGATGGGATTATTTTGGCTTAGCCTGAAATCTAGCACAACAACCAACACTAAAAGAGACATCTGGTCTTATTGTTGTTAGATATAGAAGACTTCCATTGATAGATCTATAAAAATTTTGATCAACATCAACGCCATTCTCATCCTTATGTAACTTCCCTGTAGTGGGAATAAGAGCTAATTTGGGAGACTTTTCTTAAGACCAAATCTTTTAACAAGATCTTTTGCATAGTTTTCTTGAGAACTATAAATTTCATCCTTGTGTTGTTGAATTTTTAGACCCAAAAAGAATCTCAATTCTCCAACATTGTTCATCTCGAATTCCTTGCTAAGAGAGGTTTGAAACTCTTTAGCAATTTTCTCAGAAGTAGTCCCATAAACTATGTCGTCTATATAGATTTTAGAAATAAGAATATCTTTCCCACTCCATTTGGTAAACATAGTCTTATCTGCTCCTCCTCTTGAGAACCCTTTTCGAAGAAGTGAAGTATTAAGTTTTTCATACCATGCTCGAGGTACTTGTTTTAATCCATATAAATCCTTTTTGAGCTTAAAGACATGATCGGATACTCTGGGCTTTTAAATCCTTTAGGTTGAGCAACATATACGTCTTTCTTTAAGCGCATATTAAAGAATCCAGATTTTACGTCCATTTAAAATAACCTAATCTTGAGAAAACAAACATGAGCTAATAATAATCTTTTGGACTCAAGGCTGGCAACATGAGAAAAGGTTTCACCAAAGTCGATTCCTTCAATTTGTGAATATCCTTGAGCGACAAGTCTAGCCTTATTATGGACCACTGTACTGAATTTATTTGACTTGTTCTTATATATCCATTATGTACCAACAATATTAATATTAGAGGGACAAGGCACGAGTTCCCATATATCTTGTCTTTTGAATTGATTTATCTTTTCATGCATAACATTCACCCAGAAGGGATCATTCAGAGCTTCATCAATATTTTTAGGTTCCACTTGCGAGCGATAACAACCAAAATTGCAAATATTTCAGAGTTGATTTCTCGTCTTAGATGTGGACTCTGTACCTCTTATAATATTGTCAGTATCATGATTCCTATGGACCCACAAATGTTGTGGAGTGGGACGTTTAACATGAACACCCTGGGTAAGGTTTTTCTCCGCGTCATGAGAAACGTCGGGATCAGTAACCGTTGGTACAACTTCCACTGATTTCAGAACTTCCTTGACTTTATCAGTTGTCTCCAAGGGAGGTAACTCAGCAGGAGAGTCATCATGATGAAGGTCCTTCAAGTAATCAATGAGAACATTTTTCGATTCTATCATAACATAATTTTAGAGATTATATACTCTAAAACCACGACTGTCAGACGCATAGCCAAGGAAAATACCTTCATCGCTTTTTGAATCAAATTTTCCTTTCTGTTCTCGATCCTTGAGAATATAGCACTTAGTGTAAGTTAGGTTTCTTACCGTACCATAACTCATAAGGAGTATTCAGAGTTCGTGAGCGTAAATACACACGATTGATTAAGAAGTAAGGATGTAAAGACTGCTTCTCCCCGAAACTTTAACGGTAAGTTTTTGTTATGGAGCATTACCCTGGAAATTTCTTGTATACTTCAATTATTTCTTTCTGCAACTCCGTTGGCTTGCAGAGTGATGGGTGTAGAACATTGTTGAATAATACCCAGTTGGTCACGAAATTCGAACACTTTGGTGTCTCTGAATTAGTTCCCCGATCGCTCCTAATTTTTTTTAGTCTACGACCTTGTTCATTATGGATTCTATTAACAATAACCTTAAATTCACTTAGGGTCTCATTCTTGTGAGCTAAGAACGTCACCCAAGTAAATTTTGTGTAATCATCAACCATTACCAGAGTATATTTATTCCCTCTTACCATAGGTTTTTGACTGTGTCCAAAGATATCCATATGGATTATATCAAGAGGAGATTTTGTGGCAATATCTCGAGATGATTTATGTGAAACTCGTACTTGCTTACCTTTTTGGAAATCTCCACAAACACCATCGATCTTAACATTGATTTTGGGTACACCTCTAACAAGTTATTTGTTAATAATATTGCCAAGGAGGAGAAAATTGATGTGACCAAAACGCTCATGCCAAATATGTGTAGATTCCACCTTTGTCAGATTGCAACAAACATTAGACTGAATATCTAAAAGATAACAGTTATTCTTGCCACGTATTCCCTGAAAAATTACTTTTATGGATTTATCTTTAATGTGACATGCTTCAGCACTAAAGATAACTTTATTGCTTTTGTCGCAAATTTGACTGACAAAAATAAAAATTGCAGTCATACCTTTGACGTAAACAACATCATGGATTTCAGGTACACCATGCAACTTGTTCGTTCCCTTTTTTCTAATGTAGCAACAACTCTCGTCTACGAGTTTCACATGACCTCCATCAAAGTTTCTCAAGTTCACGAACCACGAAAGATCGCATGTCATATGCCGGCTACATCCACTGTCAAGAAACCATTGAAATAGTGAGGATGACTTTAAAGTGAAAGCTCTCATACTAACATCATTGTTCCCAGGGGAATATTTTGTTAGTTTTTTAGAACTCATAAGTTTAGAGAAAAGTCTTTTATCTTTCTTATTAAGATTACCAACAACATTTAATTTCTTCCTAAAGAGTTTACAAGTATGTTGGTAATGATTGAGAGCACAAAAAAATTATACATGAGCCTATAGCCGTTGTGGAAGCATCATTAGATTCTTTCGAAATACTCTGAGTTGTATTGGTTTTATTAAAGTCTAAGACTTTTTTATCTACATACTGACGACAAATCATGAGACATGAATTAAGAGAATTTCTTGAATCCTTAGATAGATTGGAAGATTTTTCAACAGAGTTCTTTATCCCAAGAGTTTTGTTGATAGAGGATATTAAACATCATGCACCTACAACTTCCTTTTTATTAATTTGAATATGTTCATCCAGCCTATCCTGGAGAGTCTTTTCCCTTTCAGATCCTTCTCGAAGATCAGAATCTTTAATGTGAATTTTACAATGAATTCCATCGATTATCCTTATCAATCGGTGTTTCTCATGACAAAGTTTATCAACCATCTTTTTTAGATTAATACCAAAATCGACATCGATGGTTTCTAGAACGCACTTGGGGTTTGGCATGATCTGTGCTGGTGATACATTTTTTGAGATTTTGTCTCTCTCCATATAGTCAGATTGCTTCAAACACATATATAATTACAGGATTTCCTACACTACACCCCATACAAGAATTCACCATTATCAACACATATTTTAAGATTAAGAACAACACTTTTATTGATTAATTCTCATAAATGTTACAAGAAATTAAAGGAATCAAGAATGCAACCGCTCACAAGAACTTTCTCTATCCTCAAGACTTTCTCAACACTCTAAAATTTGATCTCTCCTTTCTCAATCTATTAGTTCTCTTTATATAGGGTAAGTACATAGTGGATGACAGCTAAGTTAACCTTTAATTTCGGATCTGGCTCGCGATGTTCTCACGGTAGTTGTAATGCTAACTATCGCAGACATTGTATTCTTCGCAGAATCGTCATGCTATTTTCGTGTTTCTGCTATCGTCATCCATTACATCATTATTTGAATTATTCTGCGACGCTCGCAGAGTGTTATTGAGAAGCTCGCATAAATGTTGTTGTAAATCTCGCAGGAATATCGTTGTAGCGATATTCTGATCCTACATCTTGCCTCTTCTCATGTATTTTCTGCGAAGGGGAAAAGATCATGAGAAATTGAAATTTCTTGGAATGCCGCAGCTGTCTATCTTTTCACATTCTTTTGTTCTGACACGTATCTTCATCACTCGCCAGATTTACTACACGTATCTTTTTATCCATTTAACTTCTGACACGTCCTTTTCAACCGCTGCGATCCAACCGTTCACATCTTTTCTCTGCATTAATTGCGATTATCCTCTCGAGAACTTTTATCCCCTATATATATCTTCTTTAGTTATCTCTTTTATTCTTTTTACTTTCTTCTTCTTTCTCTCTGTAATTTTACTGTTCTTCCGCAACTTCCGCATCTGCTACTGTTATAATTTATTTCTTCTTCTTTCGATCTTTCCTTCATTCCCATACTAAGGATGCCTCCTCCTGGTCATAAAAATGTACTTTCCTTTGAGAAGATGAAAAATAAACTTAAAGGTAAAGGTTTTACCTTATCCATTATTCCTAATCAATGACCTAAGGCTGAACTCTCCATTAAACTATTTTATGATCATCCATATAATGGCGAGAAAATCATACTCTCATTAGGTCAAGTTGAAGATGGCATGTCCATTCCTCTTTATAACCCTGAACTTCCTTTATTCAATGAAATTCTTTCTCATGCGAAGTTCTCACGGGCTATATATCATCTGAGTGGAGATTGCATTCGTCTGTTGCTTGAGTTTTCTACTCGCGGCGCTGGTAAGGAGTCTATCTACCCTCTTGAGGCAAAGAACCCTAAGTTCAAAGATGTTCCTATTGTTCCTGCGAAGTATACTGTAGAAAATTTCTTCGCGAATTATGATGTTATTCCATGAGGAAGGATATCACTTGTTGGGGTATCCGTTTAGAGAAAAAAGATGACGTCGCTGAAGATAAGGCTCTTATGTTGGATATTAACTGGCACCCGGGAAACAATACATCTCCTCGCTACTCTAAGGATAATAAATGGCGTGTCTTCCCATTATTTATGGAAGGTCCATACATATTTGGTTCTCATGATGTATTTACGAACCTCGCAACATATCAACCATGGGTGTTCAGATGGCCTGAAAGAGAGGGAGAGGTATATCCTTGTAACTTTAAGTTTGTATTGTTATTTTCCTCATGTTTTTATATATACTCTCGCTGATCCCTCCAATTTTTCCAAATTAAAAGATTGAAAGCTGTTGAGGTTGCAAGGACCAAGGGGAAAGGCAAAGGTGCTTCTCGCAAGGATAATCCTGATGTTTCCCATAAGGAAAAATCTGGTGTTCCTCCTTTAAAGAAAAGAAAAGTACAATCTTCTCCTTCTTCAACTTTTCAATCTGGCGAAAATTATAGCGATGACAACAATGACGATGATGGTGATGTTGATTTCACTTCTGCGAAGGAATCCTCCCAGTCCGAGTCTTCTATGTCTCAGCTTTCCAGTATATTCTATGACACTATGTTAGGGATTGGAGATACTCCTCTTTCCGATGCTTGTAAATCCATGGAAGCTATTTGTGATGCCCCTCTCTTGGAGAATAATGAATCTCTCCACATGGTTTCCGGATCCATATCTCCAAGTTCTTACATTCACTTGGTTCTCTGGTATGTTTTTATTTCTTCGCCACATATGTGTATTCTTATTTCCTTGCAAAATCTTAATTTGTATTTATCTTGATAATTTTCTTTCGCAGATTGGAAGAGCCTCTTTTTCTGTTGCCTCAGACTTGGAGAGGAGACGTAAAATCTTTGGAAAGAAGAATGCCATTCTTCGCCAGAATAATGAAAAGTTGGAATCTGAGTCTGCTAATCTTCGCCATGCAAGAAAATGAAGAATTAAAATCTAAATCTTATAATCTTCGCGGACAATTGGAATCTGGATCTGCTGAGCTTCATGACAAAATCAAGCGATTGGAAACCGATCTCTCTTCTTCACAGGATAAGTTTGCTAGTCTTCAAGCTGCGAATGATCAACTTTATGGTAAGAAAATTTTCTCTTTTCCTTTCATCCCTGTATTCCTTTGTGTTTTCTTATTTAGTCAGTCATCTTCGAAGATATTTACGGCCTCTCTGATGAAGTTGTATTCCTTCATTCTTTTCCAAATCCAATATATGATGATACCCTACTCAATTTCCTTAATGATTCCTTGAGCAAGTTTTTAAATGATGAAACTGAATCTCTTTCCATAGATGAACTTAGATCCAAAATTCATCTCTTAAGGATTGACCATAGATTCAACTTGAGTTTAGCCAATAAGTTTAAACGCCTTTATATTGACTCAAAAGAAAAAACTAATAAATTAAGAACCAAGTACAGTGATCTCATTACTAAAAATGGTGCTCAAGATTTAGCAAATTTCCATAAGACTCTTCTCGATGTTCAAATTGAAAGAGATAGACTTATCTGCGAGAATAGAGCTCTTGTTGAAAGGGAAAATCAAGTTTCCTCTTGCCTTCAAATTTGTAGTGAAGATGAGTTTTCTTAGGCCGCAAAGGTTCTTGATAACACCAGGAATAACTTAGGTGTAAATGTTAGTCTTCAAGCTGATCATTCTGCCTTGATTAAAGATATGATCTCTGACAGAGAAGGTTGTTATTCTTATTTTTCCGCTAATCCCTTTCTTAACTAAATCTCCATTATTTTATTTAACATGTTGTCATTTGCTCGCAGTATCTGAAAAGAATTTTTGCCAAAGAATTGGAGAATTAGAAGAAGAAAAAGGACAACTCGCAGAGCTCCTATCCTCTCGCAACGAAAAGTGCTCCAAGTTCAAAGAGCAACTTCAGATTACGCTGGAGAACTTTAGTAATACTCTTGTTGGTGTTCGTAATGATTCTATTAAAATGGTCTGCGATGATCATAAGATTCCTCATTCTGTGTATCCTTATCTCGCGAATGAAATACCAAAGAATGTTCCCAATCTTGTCATCTCTGATAGTGAGGCTGAAGATGAAGAGGGAAACCTGGTGAAGATAATAAAGGATCTAAATAGATTTATCTTTTCTTGGAATCTCTTTGTAATATTTGTACATTTATTTTATCTCTTTCCCCTTGTAACGCATTGCTGCGAATCTCTCCAGTTTCTCAAGTTCTTTGATATATATATTTCTTTTGCTTTTATCTGCATATATTAAAAAACAATTCCTTTTTGCAATATGGTTAATAAAAATGCTAATTAATTTTTAATCTACATAAATCTGTCATATAAAGATGAATAACAACTTCATTATTCTGCTCATTCCCATACTTGCCTCTGTTATTCATCTATAATATGAAAGATTGAGCAAATTAATTTTTAATAAGATCTGTTTATAAATTTTTGCCTCTGTCCCTGCGTAAATATCGAAGATCATTTCTACATAATCTCATGATCTCTGTGTAAATATCGCAGATCATTTCTACATAATCTCATGAACTCTTGTGGTCTTATTATGCCTTCCTAGTTAAAGGTCTTATTTAGCCACATTTTGTTTTGGCGACAAAATCGCAGGACGTCAATACATTCGCATGTAAAGAACCATTGATCTTGACTTATCCATGTTTTGTCAATTTCTCTGCGACAATATGATAGGCCTAAGTTTTCTTGCAAAAATAAAGCCCCATGACATTGCAGTCTTGCGATGAAATCGCAGGACGTCTTTACATTTTTCATGTAAAAACCCATTGATCTCATCTTATCTTTTTCTCATGGCTTTTTGCCTCTGTATAATTATATTCTTAAGACACTTAAAAACTCCCTAATGGAGGGTGCCGCCCTTATCTCCCCCTGGTTGCCCCTTCAAGGAGGGCACATCGGCCATACAAGACTAGCTCCTCCCATCCGGTCTTAATAACAACCAGTTGTTTTCGTAGCCTCTTATCCTTTATGCCTATATGGTTTATAGTAACGAGACTGCACCCTAAGTGGGGTTTTCTTCGGGCCGAGTGCATCATAGCCAAGACTTGCCAAGGATGGCCAGGGTAGTTTCGTATGCCCCGGGCACCCTTGGCTCAACCGTATACCTCGGCCCCTTGGTCATACTCTGCACTCCTTAGGAGAGATCCTCAGTCGCCCAACCAGGGTATAACCTTATATAGTTGGAAATCCAAGGTACCTCTCCTGGATAGGTATCTCTCAAGGAGATGGACCCAAGCTCTCCATGACTCAGGTTCCAGCAGCGGTATGACCTTATCCATGAGCCATGCAAACAGATACCCCCTTATATGACGTACTTTAGGTCTTACATTTGCCTCTTGCGAAATTTTATCCGCAGACTAGGGTGTACGCCATAAAGGTTCGTCCCATTCTTATAGATTTCTTGCGAATATCGCCATTTCTTTTTTCTTTGACTGTCTCTTTTTGCATTTCATCTCTTGAATAATTTTTGAATTTCATCTTCTTCATTGAATCAAAGAACGTATTTTTTGTAGACTTTTTTTTCATTGACGAATCATTCGTACACCTCTTGTATTTCACAATTTAGAAAGTCTACCTTTTCTACTTACTATTTTATGCTTCTACTTTTTTGCTGCGCTTTGCTATATTTTCTCCCTTTGCGAGACGCTCGCCATCTATTGTTTGCATCTCATGTTGATTTCGAAGTGTTCCTTCCTCTCGCCGCTTTATTGTATCAACCATCAGCTTATCACCTCTTTGTTTTTTCTTGATGTTATGTTTCCAGTTTCCACTCTTCGCAGCCCTTTCCTCGCAAGATTCCATATCCATTTCATAGCATTTCTTCCCATCAACCCAGTCTCCCTTTATAACTCCAAAACCATTAGGATGAGGAAATTTAATACATTGGTGGAAAGTTGACGCCACACCTAATATCCCATGTAGCCAAGGTCGTTCAATATCCACAACGCAGAATAGGATCTTAGAAGATAACCCCTTTAATGGAATTCGCATTGTAATTTCTCCTTTGGGATTGTTGGCAGTACCATAAAACCATAGATCTTATATGTTGATGGTATCAATCCTCGTCTCTCCCTCCCATAGTCTTGTAGGCATGATAAAACAAGATATCCACTGAACTTCCAGTGTTAATTAGAACCCTGTTAATTGCCCAAGAATCTTCAACTCCATCATCCTCATTTTCTTCATCTTCTTTTTTTATTTGCTTTGGATTTATTTCTAATCTTACCACAAGCGGATTATCATGCATCTCTCCAGGTTCAGGTACTTCTTGTGCAGTGAAAGAAATAGTCTGCTTTTGACACCCTTCTAATGGCGAAGCTTTCACAATATTCATTATCTATCTTCCATCTATGTCTCTCGCAAAAACTCTACTTAGAACATTGTCGTGGAAACCCTCTACAGTCTTATACGAATGTATGATGGAGTTACATAACAGATTCTTTGATTTTGCTCCCACTTCTATCACAAACGTTTCGCCTTTCTTAATTGTATTCACTCTGCGAATATCTGGAGCTGGGGATAGTTGCTGAGGTTGTGGATGTCTTATTAAAAAATGGTTTAACTTTCCCTGATCTATCATCTTCAAGATAATTATTTTTACATTCCTGCATTCATTTATTGAATGACCATGAAACTGATGATAAGTACAAAATTTTGTACTTCGATTATTTGAGTGTGGCTCTTTTCCCATATTCCATGGTATACGTATGTCTTCCATCATAATTACAGCCTCCCAAATTTTCTATATGCTAGCATTTAGAGGTGGCAGCTTAATTTCTTCCCATATTATCTTCTGACTTCCTTGTCCTCTATAATGATTTTGCCTTTGACCACCATAAGTCTCTTGTGGATGATCAAGTCTCCGAACCTTATTTTTTCCACCTCTACTGAAAAAATTTCTTTCCCTTTCAAACTCTTCTTGATCTCTGCTTCCCATAGCTACTAATTTTTGTTGATTATCATTCCCTTTCTTTTCTTGCTTCACCTGCGAAGTGCTCGCCACTGTATTTATTAACCTTGGAAGTAGACTTGCGTTTGCTGCAACTGAACTGGTGTTCGCGATGGGATATGATTCCATCTCGTTTTGCCTCTCCTCCAATGCAATGTATTCCTCTTGTAATTCTCGCAGCTCCGTCATGGTGATTGTATTTTTGATTCTGAAAATTTGTATGTATTACATATTGGTTGCAAACATTGCATTAATGAAAGATAAAATGAGGTATCTCTCATCCACCCTTCCTGCCATTTCACTGCACATTGTCTTCCATCTTATGGTTAGGTGTTTCAGACTCTCGCCAATCCTCTTCTTTTACCCAAATACATCTTCAATACCGGGTCGCGAAGAATTGTTGCTTATATATGCTCCCAGAAATGTAGCTTGCAAATGGTCGAAAGAAGTTATAGTATTTTTGGGTAAGACTTCGAACCATTTTAGCGCCTCGCAAGTTAAGCTGGACGCAAAATATTTTCATAATACAGCATCATGGTTTTCCCATTGTAGCATACACCTAACATAATCCTTGACATGCTGAACAACACAAGTGGTCCCATCAAAGATACTGGTTAACGTTGGTAAATTGCATTTTGGGGGTATTCCTCCTAATTGTACTTCTTGAGTGAATGGAGTTCTCACAGCTTATTAAATGGCTTCATCAAGTTGCCTTATGCCTCCTTCTGTTCTGTTATTCAACATTCCCCTCATTTCTGCTAACTCTCTTAAAATTTGTTCATTCCCAGCTGAATTTTTCTCCATTGGTCTTTTCAGTGCAACTTCTCTTCTTCTGCGTTCATGTCTTTCTTGTCTTACGAGATTTTGTGTATCTTCATCAGCATATTCATTCTGCCTTCTTCTGTGATTTCCCTCTTCACCTCCTTCTTGAATTCACTACTGATTATGCCTTCCAATTTTTTCTCTGCGAATTTCTTCATTTCTCTTCGCTGTCTTTCTATTCTCCTTTGTATTCTATCATATTCCTCATTGATATTATTGTTATGGCGATTTTGTGTGCGTCTCCTTTCTCGATTGTCATGATTATTCTGCCGTATTGCTTCTTGAAACTCTTGTTCTTACACTTATGCTCCTAATCTTTCTCTTTCGCAAGCTAGACGTGCTTGTTCAGCATAATGCCTCTCAATTTCTTCCTCAATTATTCTTTGATTTCTTTGGATTTCTCGCCCATGTAATATTCTTCTACCTTCTTCTCGATTTTATTCATCATCTTGGTTATTTCCACCCTATTGATTTCTATTATTACGTATACCATTCACAGTTTCACCGCGTGGAATGTAACGATCATTAATCATCTCTTCTTCTCTATGATGCTGCTCTTCATTTGGATTTTGCATTTCCTCTCGGATATTTGATCCAGCATTTCTCATAAGGGAATTTCTCCTTGGTTCTTCTCTAAATGATCTTGAACTTGATCTAGCAGTACTTCTTGATCTCCTACTTTGTAATCTCAAATTCTCCATTCTTAACTCGTGATTTTGCCTTGTTAGATTCACACGTTCTTCCGCTTCTAATCTTCTTTCCTCTTGTATTCTTTGTCTTAAATCATCTACTGCTTCATCTCCTCCTTCTCCATGAATTAATCCTTCAACCACTTCTTGATTTCTTTCCTCTTGCCTTTCATTTATTAATTGTCAATCTTCCGCTTCTTCCATTGAATCCGATCGCCAAGTATGCACACTCACTCTATCATAATCCACAACTCTATTTTGTATTGGTGTTTGCTGATTTGGTTGTTGAATTTGATTTCCTTCATTATTCCTTGTTCTATTGCTCCTTTTTCTCAATCTTGAAGATTCTCCTATTTCACTTGTCTCTTCCCCAGCAATTCTCCTACTCCTCCTTACGGTTGTTGGTTGTTCTGATGCGTTTCTTCTTCTAGCCATTCCTTCAATTTTGAGATATTGCTGTAAATCACATAAAAATCTTTTCCAATTTCTTGAAATTCTTTAAAATTATCACTGTAAATCCTTTTTTCTTCTAATCATCCCTGTTTCTGGCGCCATTATGTAGTTGCAGGATTTCCTACACTACACCCCATACAAGAATTCACCATTATCAACACATATTTGAAGATTAAGAATAAGACTTTTATTGATTAATTCTCAGAAATGTTACAAGAAATTAAAGGAATCAAGAATACAACCGCTCACAAGAACTTTCTCTCTCCTCGAGACTTTATCAACACTTTAAAATTTGATCTCTCCTTTCTCAATATATTGGTTCTCTTTATATAGGGTAAGTACATAGTGGATGACAACTAAGTTAACCTTTAATTTAGGATCTGGCTTGCGATGATCTCGCGGTAGTTGTAATGCTAACTATCGCAGACATTGTATTCTTTGCAGAATCGTCATACTATTTTCGTGTTTCTGCTACCGTCATCCGTTACGTCATTCTTTGAATTATTCTGCGACGCTCGCAGAGTGTTGTTGAGAAGCTCTCAGAAATGTTTTTTTTAAATCTCGCAGGAATATCGTTGTAGCGATATTCTGATCCTACAACAGACTTATTAGAACGTAACGTGTTTGCCTGCTCTGAAACCATTTGAAAATACTGGGGTACCAAAATACACCACCAACTTTTTCGTAAGCAATCTGTATGGACAAACTCGACACAACTCCGAGAGTTAAAACTCAATCAAGGAAAGTGTCTAGAGTTATATCTCTACCTCTCTTGAGATTAGAACGTTTACATAATTAAATCCATGAACCTAATCACAAAGGTAGTTCTTGGATGGTACCAAAGACCAATGTCCAAGGATCAATCAAGTCATATCCAATAAACTAGGTCGGACGTATCTACTCTAATTTATCAACGCACAACCAGTGATATTTCAATTGTAAAGATAAATAATATAATACGGAAAAATAAATAACACAGACACTAGAAATTTTGTTAACGAGGAAACTGCAAATGCAGAAAAACCCCGAGACGTAGTGCAGATTGGACACCAAACTGTATGAATCCACTACAGACACTAGCCTATAACCAATTAACTTCAGGCTGGAATATAGTTGAGCCCGAACTCAGTCTCCCACTAATTTAGGTACAGTCGCGCTCCTTACACCTCTTGAATCACAACATGACTCCTCACAATTGATTCCCTTAGATGACGTCACACCAACTAAGAGTTGCTTCAATTCAACTGAAAAGTTTAAACCAAATATGCATCCCACAGATTAAGCATATATAATTGATTTCCTAATTACGATCCAAATGTAGGATCAAGGTGATGCAAATCGATAGCAATTTGACAAAAGTATATCTATCCTCAAAATCCAGACTTATGCAACCCGAAGTGCAGCTAGATTAGTATTCACCTCACAAGTATAAAACTTGCAGAATTACAAAGTTCAGACTAAGATAACTTTGTGATATCTATCTATCTTGTTCAAGTGATAAATCAACGATCGAACAAGATCAGGATACTTAAGTTATCAAGATAAAAGATAACTGGACCTGGATTAACGAATCCCAATGAAGTATTTGATAGTCTCTAAACCCTAAAAGGATTTCTGGAAAGGACGACTCTAGATATAACTAGGACATACCAAGAAGTAGTGTCAAGATTCAAAGATCCCAGATGCCAAGCGTTCCCCTTATATATACATTCAAGGCATAAGTTGCTTTAGGTTTAAACTAAGATAGCTTTGGAACCAAGCAAATAATGTTCGATGAAAACTTTGAATATCAATCACATAAACAAGATATACACTATGTTTAGGTAAACCGTAATTGAACCATGTATAAAGAATGTGTTCAACATGGTTAGCCAAAATTTGCCGGTTTGAACTTAAAAGCTTTACACTCATTTTCATGAACACAAAGACATGATCTTGAGTCACAATCATGTGATCAAATAAGTCTAGTATTTTTAGAGAATTGATCAAATGAAAATTATCTCATATAAATAAATTAATCGAAATTGAATAATACTCGACATAATTGGTAAATGCACAAAGTACAAATACATGAGTCGTTCATGATTCAGATGAGTCATGGTATGCGGACCGGTTTGCAAAACTAACGAGCAAAACCGAGTTTCGGAGTTGACAAAACTTTTACAGTTCACATACCGGTTTTAAAACTTAGGTCCAAAACTGAGTTCTGGAGTTGACAGAACTTTTTCAGTTTGTGAACTGGTTTGGAAACCTTAAGACTTTACCAGCTCTAGAGTTCACAGAATCATTTCAGTATACGTACCAGTTTGGGTATTAAACCGGTTCAGGAACATAGAACTGTATTGGTATGTATATCGGTTTGGATACTTAAACCCGGTTCCCGTACCACAGTTCCATAATGGTTTGCATACAAATATACATACCTATCCGGATCACGAATCAAACAGCTTTTCCCATGATGTGCATACGAATATGCGTATCACACAAATCTGTAAGTCGATATATATAGCTAATCCGCTACGTGTACGAGTACATGTAATACGGCTTCAGACGTATAAAATTTATCTCAGTTTGTAAAACTGATAACACTGTCTTGTATTCCGAATATAGTACAATAAAAACTTTATAAATTAATGATGTTGGGACCATCAAAATTTATTAATTAAACGAGATATTAATTAACCAATAAATTAATAATTAATAATTTATATATAGTGTAATAAATAAAATAAAAGACTTAGTTTTTTTTTGTGAAAATCAAATGATACAAATTTATGCTTCATTTATATATTAATTAATATTTTATTAACTTATAGATAAATTTCATATCACATGTTTAGACAAAATTGATGCTTTCGTCATTGTAAACTTCGATCAACATATAACACAAGTTTAGACAATTTGGGTGAACATATAGACAGTGAAATCACTCAAGACTTGCAAAGTTCGATCGAGAAGTTGGGCTATCACAATTCAATGAATGTCGAAGATGTCATAAATTATCCAAAAGAAAATGAAGTTACACAGTTGTTAACAGATGAAGAAATAACCGAGAGTTTTACGGGAACTGATAAAGATGTGGAAGAAGATGATGAAAATTCTACAATAGAGCCCCCTTCACGAAAAGAGGCTATTAAATCGGCAATCACATTGAATAATTTATTCCTGAGCTATGAGAAAACAACACCAAAAATTCTTACAATGATAAGAAAAATTAAAGATAAAATTCAATGTGATATTGATTTTAGAAAAAACAAAAGACAATTAAGTCATCTTTCAAAAAGTATTCGTAAATCATTAATGTATTGAATATATATATCCATTATTAATTTATATTTCATATAAGGTCTATATAGGTAATCAAAAATGTATTATCTTATAATTTTAGAGAATTATTAATTTGGCACGTTGTCCCCGACTCGGGACCGGCCAAAAATATTATTTAAGAAAATTTATTAAATAATCGAGTATTAATTAAATAGTTTCTACTGTAGTTCTATACTTCTCTAAAAAAATTCGAAATATTCCCGAATAACATCAATGACACATATCACTGTTCTAGGATATTTTCGAATGGTAAACTTGAATCATGATTTTGGTTTCGAACAATAAAATTTTCTCCACCGAAATTGATCAAGTATGAACAAATGTTCATTAATCTTAGTCATTATATTTCAAAAAAATCGCGATTCATAAAACAAATAATTAGTTCTGTATGACCAGAATATCGCCACAACGATATTCTCGCGATGGAAACGACACTTCTGCGAGAAACCCAAACATTTCTACAAGTATTAAACAACACTTTGACGAGAGCGTCACAAGATTCTTCAACGAAATTTGGCGAGTGTCACAAAAGAGTGATATAACGGTTAACGACTGAAGATATATGAGAAGAATAAGTCTGCTCCACGACGATTACAAAGTTGGAGATGGTGAAGACTAAAGTTATGGCGATGAGATCGCAGAGTAGATCCGAATTAAGGGGAAATCTTAACTGTCTTCCACTATGTATTTTCCTATATAAAGGGTTCGACTAAATCCAGAAAAGGATGATGTACTTTTAAGAGCTGAGATAATTTTGAGGAGAGAGAAACTCCAGAAAGAAAGTTGTACTTCTGAGTTTTAATATTTCTTGTAAATCTTCCTGAAAGTGAATTAATAAAAGTGTTGTTGTTCATCCACAATTATGACTTAATTTTCATAGATTCTTGACAAGGGTGTAGTGTGGGAAATCCTGCAACTACAAGTTCTCGACTCAAAATTCTTGTCTATGCAAGCTAGTCTAATTAGTTATGCAACAAACGTCTCAAGGATAAAAAACTGAATATAACTTGAGAAATAGGAGGTTCAGTCTTCACTTACCTTGTGTTGATGAAGTTCTACGAAAGCTTCGGTTGAGCTTCGCCTTCAAATGGTAGAACACACATGATAACTGGTTCATTTCTCTACTACCTCTATCCTAGACCGATACTTAACTAACTGTAGATTAGAAATCAAGATATAGTTTTGACAACCAAATTTGACAACAAGCCTGAGATATCAACACTTGTGAGTTCGAGCAATGCTCTAACAACTGTCGTTCTTCAATAAGGATTCTAACAGTCATTTGCAACAAATAATTTATTTTGCAACATTTGATTAGTAACAGAGAGTCTTGAACGTTTAAAAAGCGTTGTAAATTCCAGGTTTTTATAAATTTCCCTCCTCTTGACTATTTGTAAACTCTTATAGTCATGAATACATATTTTGAGCATGTTTTCGACATAAGGAGCTAAGTTTCATTACTGAGGCGACAGAGGAATCCGTTTTCCTGATAAAAAGTGGAACTTCTTATTCGTTTAATTTGTGTAATTCTTTTATGATTAATTGCTTTGGTTTAAAAATTGATTTAATGATTTTTGTTAAGAAATTACTTTTATTGATGGTATATGCTTAGCCTAGGATTTTTGATATCCCATGCTTTAGATTTACTAGTGTTATTTTCAAAAATCTACTTGTTGTAATATTTTAGAATCAAATTGAATGAATAAATTGCATAATTACAATTATTGAACGAAATCACTTTGAAAATTGGTAAATAGTGGAATCTTAGCCACAATATTCTTTTAATCTTGATTTTATCTTTGTCTAAATTTTGTATTTTTTAGTTTTAAAAAATAGGTTTAAAATCAACTTTGACGAGTCCGAGCAACAAACTTTTCTTATCAGTATCACAACCACATCAGTATCCAGATTTTGTCAAAATCGAAATTTGGTACCCAGTTATTTGAATACTAAACATTGATACCTAGATCAACAACTATATGTGAAAGACCCAATTTGACTAGTATCTTGTTGCTTTCTTTAACAATAACTATTATATGCAACCGTAATACAAAAAGTAACCTTCAATTAAAACCCATCGATTAACTTTTAGTTCTTCATATTCGTTAGTTTACATGAAAAGGATAAACACACAAAACTTTTAATTTTTTGGCACAGGACAGTACTCTCCAATATGTGCCATTCTGACACACTTAGACCTTTTATTTAAATAACATTTTATTGGCGTATAAATTGTGATCTTATACTATTTTTTTCTCCTTAGTCTTTGTTTTGGGTTGTCTAATAATACTTTGGCGGAACTTACACCATTTCCTACGAGAGTAGGCAAAATGGTAAAGCCGATGCAAACAAGTAAATTCACCTATTTTCTTATAAAGGCCAAGTCTCTACCAAGTAGTAGACTACATACCATATCGCTCGATAAAAAGTTGACGGTTCGACGAATGCACTATCAACGACTGAGATTATCCCGCATGTCCTTATCTCAACAGCTCAATGCCTATATTATCAAACATTTCAAATTGATTTTTTTTCTTCCTCCCACGTTATATATATCCAATTCCAAACGCATTTCAAGTCACACCTTCTCTGTCTATATCTCTCAGATATTTCTTATAATCTTGAATAATTTTCTTCTAGTTTTCTGCAATATCTGGTTTCCAACATCCACATGGTAGCAACAATGTTTGGGGGTTCAAGATTCAAAGTACCTGAAGATGAATTCATTTGCAAGTATTACATTCATTTTGTACACAAGTTGATATCAATGATTGCCAACAACAAGCTGTCACCCTTGGGGTAACATATTTCAGAAATTTCATGAAGAAAAAATGAACCTTAGCTATCGTGATTCAAGATGGTTGTTAGGTCGTTTCTGTGTAATCAAGGGTCATGTGAACTTGCATGTTATTGTGATCATGCAAGCCAATGGAACCAAGAAGATTGGTGAAACCGATCTTAACGTGGTAAGTACAATTATAATTTTTACTCAATTTTCAAAATTTAAAATTTTAATTATTGCGATCTTAAATAAATTTGTTTATGAAAATTATAGGAATGAAAGTGTAGATTATAAGATTAACAATACGATAAACAATTCCAATTAGAAAGTTGTTTCAATATCCTAAATCAATTGAACAAATATAATCCATTTTTGTTAGAAAGTTTCCAACATGTGCCAAAAACTACCCATATTCTCCTTCTACAGAAAGTTCCTTATGCTCATGTTTTCCTTCTATACGGAATTCTCAACCATTTCAAGTCGACCCACCATGAAATCCAAATCTCAATGCTTATAATACATTAAATTCAAAGGTGTGGGAAAAACAGAAGCAAAACGACAAAGGAAATTATCCCAAGAAGAATCCCAGTTTGGTCTTAACATGACCGGCTTCATGGATAACCGACATTCAAAACAGATACAATTAATATTAGTTGCTTGGAAGATCTCGAATAAGGCGATTAAAAAAATCGCCTTTATTAAGTGAAAATTTTCAACAATTAGACAAGCATAAAATTCTTACAACAAATGCGGACATAATAAATGCACAATAACTTTATTTATGGGAAATGGATTATAACAAGTAAAATATAAAAAGAAGATGAAAAACAAAATCAATAACTGCTTAAAAACCTCGATAAAGATGATGAAAATGATGCAATTCAACTAATTGGTTAATATATATAATATTTGTTAGTTTGAAATTTTTTAACAGTAAGTATTTAATTTTAATATAATAATTATTGTACGAACTTCAAATTAACATTTAGGTATTTTAACTAAAATATAATTGTTTGTTTCAAATAAGTAAAAATTTATTAATAAATTGAAATTCTATTATACATAAACTAAAAAGAACACCAAATTGGGGATACATGGAATAATTGGGGAATATATGCCGTCATGGATTTTTGATGCTGCCGGCATGGTTGATGGATTGTCGGCATTGAAAACCATGCCGGAAGCTACAATAAAATATTCCCCAATTAGTTTATGTGTCCCCCAATTACATATTCACGAAAAACCTTAAAACAATATAACAATTAAAATGATAAATTATTCTAATTTGAGTACACTACAAGAAAATGGGTGTATTGCAACATGTCACAAATGTGGCAACAACCCATATTTAGTGTGGCTATACCTTTTTGCCACATAAAAAGATTTTTCCACACCTGAGGCAACAGCCTGGGTGTCAAGAAATAATTGCCACCCCTTTAACGTACTGTGGAAAAAGCTTGATTTCTTGCCACACCAAATTGTGAGGCAATAGCTTGAGGCAAAAGGTATTTCTATTTTTCTTTTTTCTTTATTTTAAATTTTAATTATTTATTTTAAATTTTTTGCCACATCAACTAGTGAGGCTACAACGTGAGGCAAAAACATTTATTATTATTTAATATAAAATTATTTTGAATTACATTTCATTCAAAAAATATTTTGCCACACCATTGTTGTGGCTAAGAGTACAACCTGAGTGCGGCAAGACAAACCCTGTTGCCACAACTTGTATGTAGCTAAAACTTATTTACTGATCACTAGCCATTGTAATATTATGTTATAAATTATGCACGGTACCAAAAAACAACAAAACAATAACAAAAATTGAATCCAAATAAAGAATTTAAGTTCCATTAAATAAAAGTAGTTGTCACAAGGCATAGAGAATTCCACTTAACCATAAGGAAAAGAAAAATTACACAATCAAAGCTAATGAAAAATAATAATTCAAACTTGGCCGAGTCCATGTTAAATCAACTCTCAGACAGCCTAGTATCCAATCCCAGATGTCTGTTCTTGTGCCCCTCCTACCTTCTAAACAAACCAAAACAAAGACCACCAAGCAAAAAGAACATCAACAAATGTAGAGAATCATCATGTCTAATGGAACATCTACAAATACGTTTATTATCAAAGAAGAGAGACTTACGATCATTTTGAGGTCTGTTGAGTTGGTCCCTGGGTATGTAAAGTGGCTCCGAGGTCCAAATAGTAGCTCCTCAGGTCTGCCAGCAACATAGTTACATATACTGAATATCTATCCTTCTAAATAAACTGAACAGTTAAATACTCAAAGACGGCATTTGGAGAGTTTAAGACACTTCGCTAAAAACAACAACAAAGGTTAAGGATCCGCCATCAGCCGATGCCGAATCTCTCAAAGCTATTTTCTTATTATTAAATGGGATCCTTGCGACTTATAAACATAACCTCAAGATGGAAATTCTCATCTAATCTAAATACGTATCACTTTTCTGGGTCCTTAAAAGCTAAAAGATCCCATTCGCTTGAATTGCTTCATGCCTCTCCCGTTTAAATGGTACCATTAGCTGGGGTCTCTGCATCCTAATTCACTTACCTGCAGTAATTGAAAATTGGGACAAATTGCTGGCTGCCCGCATCAGTAAATGTACAACCTAATTCTCAACAAGAATACTCAAGTTTCTCAACTACAAAAGCCTAGTCATGTAGTAATTTCATCTAGATCCACAATTCATGAAGTTTGAAGTGGACCCAAACTCAATCCATGAGTTGAAAATCACCAGCAAACCATAGAGAACATATATTTCATTTACTATATCAGCATAAACAAACTTTTTCAACTATGTTCTAACCTAGATAACAAGCTGCAATGTACACTTGCGCAACTAGATACCAGAAAATAGTTAATGCCCCATGGACTATGATTGCTAGGCCTCGTAGGTGACTACATAGCAGGAAGTAAAAAATCAGCGGGTACCAACTGTTAAATTGTGGCTGTTGAGCAAAAAACAACAGATAATCCAACATTTCATTTACTGTATCAACATAAACAAATGAACTGTGTTTAATCATAGTACTACCTCATTATTTAAACATCACGTATACACACAATCATCAAACAAAATCAAATATAATCAAGAAATGAAACTAAATGGATGAAAAATCCTTGCCTAATACTCAAAATGGCCCTAACAATCAAATATGAGAACCAAACACAAAAAAAAAAATCTTGCCAAAACCACAGAAACCTTATAAGAAATAGAAAGATAATAGGGATTGAAAACTTATTCTTCCTCAAATTCCATCTTCAGAAATTAAAGAACCCTACAGAAAAAAAGTAATAAAATAAGAACATCAAAAACCCAAATTAAAGAAAACCCAGAATTCGTAAACTAGGGTTTATACCTTTTAATGTCTGCAGGAGAAAATTAGAGATTTCAAGACTGTTTCCGAGTGATTGTTTCCGAGTGATTCAAGTCTTGAAATAATAGGGATTTCAAAATCTCGAAAGAACAAGTTTTCGATAATCTCGAGCAAAAGATTGAAATTTCTTTGGGTTTCCGGAGATTTTCTTTTTTCTTCCATCTTTGAGAGAAAAAACTCCGAGAAGATCCGAAATATTTGGGTGTATATGCGAACTTTGTGGGCTTTCGGAGCGAAATTTGACTTTCACGAATATTCCAAGAGGGAAATTTAATTTTCACGAAAATTTTAGGGTTAAGTTTGCCGCTAAATATGTATATCATGTTAATGTCTATTTTTTATTTTGACATTGCATTTATATGTGACCTGTTTTACATGGTACAACTTAAAATATATCCAACTAATATTGACTTTTTCCGGAACCACAACGAACAAACCTCATCTGAATAATTTTCGAATGCTCTTTCGGAGAATTTTGGGCTACTAATTCATTTGAATTTGGAAAATTGAAAGTAACTCCACTTGTGAATCGAAATAATGAATACTAAATCATCTTCATCGGAAACTGAAAGTTAATCGAAGAATTGAAAGCTAGCTAGTTAACTTTCATCACAAAACTAAAAATATATCCAATTGGTATTGACTTTATCCGGAACCAACCTCGTCTGAATAATTTTTGAATGATCTCTCAGAGAATTTTGGGCTACTAATTCATTTGAATTTGGAAAATTGAAAGTAACTCCACTTGTGAATCCAAATAATGAAAACTAAATTATCTTCATCGGAAACTGAAAGTTAATCGAAGAATTTAAAGCTAGCTTGTTAACTTTCATCAAAAAAATAAAAATATATCCAATTGGTATTGACTTTGTCCGGAACCACAGTGAACAAACCTCGTCTGAATAATTTTTGAATGATCTCCTGGAGAAATTTGGGCTACTAATTCATTTGAATTTGGAAAATTGAAAGTAACTCCACTTGTGAATCCAAATAATGAAAACTAAATCATCTTCATGGGAAAGTAAAATTAAATCGAAGAATTGAAAGCTAGCTAGTTAAGTTTCATCATCAAACTAAAAATATATCCAATTGATATTGACTTTGTCCGGAACCCCAGTGAACAAACCTCGTCTGAATAATTTTCGAATGCTCTCTCGGAGAATTTTTGGCTACTAATTCATTTGAATTTGGAAAATTGAAAGTAACTCCACTTGTGAATCGAAATAATGAATACTAAATCATTTTCATCGGAAACTGAAAGTTAATCGAAGAATTGAAAGCTAGCTAGTTAAATTTCATCACAAAACTAAAAATATATCCAATTGGTATTGACTTTGTCCGGAACCACAGTGAACAAACCTCGTCTGAATAATTTTTGAATGATCTCTCAGAGAATTTTGGGCTACTAATTCATTTGAATTTGGAAAATTGAAAGTAACTCCACTTGTGAATCCAAATAATGAAAACTAAATCATCTTCATCGGAAACTGAAAGTTAATCGAAGAATTTAAAGATAGCTTGTTAACTTTCATCAAAAAACTAAAAATATATCCAATTGGTATTGACTTTGTCCGAAACCACAGTGAACAAACCTCGTCTGAATAATTTTTGAATGATCTCCCGGAGAATTTTGGGCTACTAATTCATTTGAATTTGGAAAATTGAAAGTAACTTCACTTGTGAATCCAAATAATGAAAACTAAATCATCGTCATGGGAAACTAAAATTAAATCGAAGAATTGAAAGCTAGATAGTTAAGTTTCATCATCAAACTAAAAATATATCCAATTGATATTGACTTTGTCCGGAACCCCAATGAACAAACCTCGTCTGAATAATTTTCGAATGCTCTCTCGGAGAATTTCGGGCTACTAATTCATTTGAATTTGGAAAATTGAAAGTAACTCCACTTGTGAATCGAAATAATGAATACTAAATCATCTTCATCAGAAACTGAAAGTTAATCGAAGAATTGAAAGATAGCTAGTTAACTTTCATCACAAAGATAAAAATATATCCAATTGGTATGGACTTTGTCCGGAACCACAGTGAACAAACCTCGTCTGAATAATTTTTGAATGATCTCTCAGAGAATTTTGGGCTACTAATTCATTTGAATTTGGAAAATTGAAAGTAACTCCACTTGTGAATCCAAATAATGAAAACTAAATCATCTTCATCGGAAACTGAAAGTTAATCGAAGAATTTAAAGCTAGCTTGTTAACTTTCATCAAAAAAATAAAAATATATCCAATTGGTATTGACTTTGTCCGGAACCACAGTGAACAAACCTCGTCTGAATAATTTTTGAATGATCTCCCGGAGAATTTTGGGCTACTAATTCATTTGAATTTGGAAAATTGAAAGTAACTCCACTTGTGAATCCAAATAATGAAAACTAAATCATCGTCATGGGAAACTAAAATTCAATCGAAGAATTGAAAGCTAGCTAGTTAAGTTTCATCATCAAACTAAAAATATATCCAATTGATATTGACTTTGTCCGGAACCCCAGTGAACAAACCTCGTCTGAATAATTTTTGATTGATCTCTCAAAAAAATTTGGGTTACTAATTCATATGAATTTGGAAAATTGAAAGTAAATCCACTTTTGAATCCGAATAATACTGAAAGTTAATTGAAGAATTGAAAGCTAGTTAACTTCCATCACAAAATTAAAAGTACATTCATGAAATTGAGAATGTTCGGAACCATTGAAAGCTAATTTTGTCTAATCAATTTTCAAATGATCTTCATCCGAAAAAAAAAAACAAATAAAATAGAAGTAAGAACCGAAAGTAATTCATCAACCTAAAATAAAACAGGAAAACATCAAATAAACAGTAGCATTCAGTAGTAACTTTGACTTTATGTTAGACGAGATCATCTCGTTCACAATCACTAAAATAATCACTGTGATCACTATCACTGTCATTATTTAGATCGCCTTTATCACCTTCAGTTGTACTTCTAATCACCTCTTCCCCTTCAATTTCATTTCGGGTCCAACTCCCAAAGTCTTGGCCAGTTTCAGCTGCACTGGTTACATTATCCTTGCGGGATGAATCTTCTTGGATGAGCTCAACTTCCGGTGTCCCCAAAATGTAGCGAGACCAAGAAAAATTTATTGCATCACATATCTACCAAAGCATTTCACATTATTGCATCTCAAACAGGGAAAAAAAAACTCACCTAAATCAGGAGTACGATGAGACCAACCAAAATTTATGAATTCATCGCAGCCACGAAAATAGACAGGGTGGCACCTACACTTCTGCATCCAACTTATATCCATATAAGCTTAACAAAGCTTAACAATGACAAAACAACCAGCTCCTGCCAAAAATTGATCACAAAAAAATGAGAGACTGCATGCAGTCCCAGAACACCATCTTTGCAAAACTTAATTCAGAGTACGGTATGAGTCTTTGAATTTGTAACAATCTTTATCAATCTTAGCCTCTAAATTATTTTAGACTGCCATATTTATTGATAAATGCATATTTCACATATATTTGGTGTTAATTCCATGCTAGTATTTGATGGTTTTCTTGCAGATTATTGTGTGTTACGCGTGTTTTCTCTTATTTGTGTGTTATTAGGTGAATAATCCAAAAAGAAGTGAATTCGAGCTTAGTTGTGCAATAAAAGAAGCTAGATAAGAGTGAAGAAGGGCCAAAGACCAAATGTAACTCGTTCAAGGCGAAGCCAACGACGAAAGAACGGAGTCATTCGGAGTTCGTATGAAAACGTTATGGGCGAAATACGAATGAAGTTGGAACTAAACTGTCAGTCTTCCAGAACTGACAGTTAAAAATATATTTCTATTGGCACCCCACTATATGATAAGGGACACCTTCCTGTTAAGGGGCACCCTGGTTCAAAGGGAATTGCTAAAGGCACCTCACTATGTTAAGGGGCTGCCATCATCACTTCTGCATGCATGGCCGGAGGAAAAACAGGGAAGAAGAGACGGCCATGAAGAGTTGGATTAAGTGGCTGCACCTATTATCACGATGCTGAGGAGACGAGATTGGCAGAGATGGAGTGATGCTGTTATCCGGTGATGGTAACGGTATTGCATGCATGTGAGTTTTGCCGGTGATTGAAGCTCGAATGTTACAGAGACGAAGGAGCTCAATCTTGCTTCCATTAATGAGCACTGTTACCCTATACTCGGTCTTGGAGTGTTACTGCTCGGGTTAGGTATTGCATGCATGGAGTTTTGCAGGTGCAAAGAATGATGGAAGCTCGAGAGTCGTTGGTAGTAGATGAATAACGGAGCTGCTGCAATGGGAGTGTTGGATGATGGCAGTGACGAGGAGGAGCTGAACTATGGTGGCTGCTGTGGTGGTGAGCTCACTGGAAAAATGCAGAAAAGAATAAGACTTGCTGCTTCTATGATTTACCGGTGTTTGGTTGCTGTCGTGAATCGGGAGAATTCATGGAGTTCGAGCACGGGTTGTCGGAAGAAGGATAAATCTGATGGTGTATGATGGCTTGGTAATAGAGCTCAGGTTGATGCCGTTGTTGATCGAACCCATCTGGTGCGTAGAGCACCTTGCCGAAAGTAAATGAAAAGAAGGAAAAAGAAAAGAAAGTGGAGAGAGCACCGGCAATAAACATTTAGTGAAAAGCATCATCACCTCGCACACTGTGTTGGGTATTTTCTACCTATAAATATGGAACCTCTCCATCCCACATCTCTCGACACCTCTCCACACACCACACCACACACCTCTTCGGCATACTTTAGGCTTCCATTTTTAGTTTTAGTTTTATTTCTTCTTCTTTAGTTATTTGTTAGTACTTTTAATTATGAGTAGCTAGATTTCTATCTAGGATTAGAGAGGAAATCCTACTATGTGTGCTAAAATGTTTTGACTATTTTCTATAATAATTCTCTTGGTCCTTATTCTTGATTCGTAATGATAATGATTTTCTTCATGTGTCCTACGATGCTTGATAATTGATTTATAAATTCTATGTTAGAGACTAGCATTTTATAGTGAAGAAGATTGTTAATTCTTTGAGAAAAATAATTGCTTGAAAAGATTTATTTTCCGAGACGTATTATTTGTCCTAAATCGTCTTGAGTAATTTTGGGAGAGTGTTATAGAGAATAGTTACAATCATTTAGTATGTGTAGTAGTGATGGAATCTTGACATCCTAGACTCTTTTAATTGAACACAAAAATCATTTTTAGCATTTCCATTATTTTATAAGTTTTATAAAAATCACCATCTTTTTGTCTAAAAACCAAATCTTTAAAAAAGTCCGAGAATTGAATCCCTATACTTACCACTTGTAAAACTGCATCAGTTTTTGGCGCCGTCGACGCGGACTTGCCTTTAGGTTAGGTTTTAGATTTACTTTTGTAAATATTTTGTTAGTTTATTTATTTATTATTTTATTAGATTTTACTCTTTGGGTATATTCTATTTTTGGGTGTGCAAGATATTTGGGATTTAAATTAGAAGTAAAATTTGTGCACCAAACAGGTAAGTATCCAAATTTTATTTTCTTTTATTTTTATTTTTGTATATATTTATTTTAGGATATATTCTGATTTGTTTAGTTATTTTATTTCTTTGTACATAATTAGTCTAGAATTTTTATTTTCTTTGTAGATATTTTTGTTTTCTTTAAAAAAAAAAAAAGTTAATGTCAAGATGGTATTATAAAGACCAATATAATAATTATCAGACTGAGTATCTAAATGGACATTATCCGTACTATAACCATAGTGTGGATAGTACTTGGGGCCACTACCAACCTTCTAAAGGTTATGGTTCATACCACGGTGATCCCAATTACTATTCATACGTCCACCAATCATACGAACGGGCGAATGAGCATTATTATGAGAGTTCTTCATCTTTAGAGGATTTAATCAAACAATTACCACCAGTTCCTGATGAATTTAAAAGTCATTCTTTAGAAGATGCACTCAAACGGTTTCAAAAAGTGTCTGGTATATCACATAGTTATGAATATAAAAGTCATTCCTTAGAAGATGCACTTAAGAAGTTCAATGAAACTATACGTGAAAATGCGCGTCAAACTCGAATAATCCAGGATAGATTGTGTGAGACTATTAATAAGCAGGATGACCAAAATGCACCTAAGGATATTGCTCATAATGAACTCGAATTCCAAAATAGTGTTTCTAATCTTACCCTTGATAATACATATAATTATTTACCTAATTTATAGGATGTGGTTAGATCAGAAAACACTGAATATTTTGACAAGGTTCAACCATCTTCATATTATTATGATGATGAGGATAATGTCAATGAAGAATTTGAAATATATAGTCATAGTGACGAGGAAATTGTTATACCAATTGAACCTTATGATGATAATGTTGTTTCTAGTTCAAATCTTGATAATATTGATAATTATTCACCTATTCAAGAGGATGAGGATTTGACTAGAGATACCATAATCTTAGACGGTGTAGTATATCATTGTGACTATGAAGCCGAAGATGGATTAGAGAAAAGAGTTTATCCTGAGACTAGTGTTTTAGAGTCTAGTGATTCAGAAACAATAGTCCCTTCTGAGGATTATAGAAATGTAGAACCACGCGATTACAACCTAGAAGAAATAAAAGACCATTTTCCTAAATATGATAATTTAGAAATTAAGGAAATTGTGACTAGTTTATCCAAGGATATAGACAACCCTAGGTTTGGGGGTGAATATCATTCTCCCCGTGGTTTACCCTGGACTCTTACAAAGGTCCCCAACTTGGGACTTTACATATGTGCCTCTCCCATCTTAAGGGACTATTTTCATGCACGTTTTCCTGAACCTAGTCATGTCCAAAAAGAAACTCAGTTGATAGAAATCCATCCTTTGGTTGATGTGGTTAATCCGGTCCAAAATACCATAATTGATTTTGTTGTCCCACCAAGATTTTATTTACCAGATGTGGGAGTATCTCATTTCGAAATGTGTCATTATATAGTTTTTAGAACTAAACCTAATTATTTTAGGAAATTAAAATTGTCGACACATCTTCTTAAGAATGACCACCATTATGGTCAATTGTGTGAGTAAAATATGATTGACTTAGAGGATCCTCAATTATTCAGGTTATTATTGTGTGCTTCTAAATTTTTCCAGACCTTAGAACCTGATATTTCGGATCTCACTTATGAGGAGGTGCAAACCCATGAAAATATTTTATTTAGACCCCTTTATAGAACCTGAACCTGAACCACAACTAGATATAGTTGTCTTAAACAGGAGACTAGGAAAAGGTGTTCTATGTTTATTCTTGGTTTGTTGCAGTTTCCTTTTATCTGTGTTAACACTTTTTGATGCAGATGATCCACAGTTGTTCCGACTATTGCTATATGATTCGAGGTGATTAATTGTTTCATATGTCTGGATGAAGACATTAAACTTAGCACTTCTTGGGAGGTAACCCATGCTCATGCAACACGGTAATATCTTTCCTTAACTCTTTTGCTTCAAATGGTAACAGTTTCTCCTTGTTCATGCTTTTAATTTTATCTTTAGAACATTGAGGACAATGTAACATTTAAGTGTGGGGGAGTGTTTGGATCTTTTGCATATAGAGTTTTTAGCCTTTTTGATTCAAAATTTTCAAAAAATAATAATAAAATAATAATAATTATATATTTGAATAAAACCTCCAACTTATAGATATTTTAGAGTCACTAGCATACTTCTAGGTATGTTTACATAGAGAATTCTGACCGACATAACTGAACTTGGAAGTATTAGAGAACTACGTTCGGATTTCTTACGAATTGGAGTGTTAAATAATGGATTTAATCATGCCAGTGATGCAAATTAGGAGCAGAGAGAAATGCATTATTAGAGTTGATGAACAATCATTAGTGGAGACTACCTTTTTCAAATCAACAGAGGCACCAGACCAGATTTATTTGTAGCTGACTAAAGAGATTTCTTTTGAGTGTGTGTCACCATACGTAAATTCCGGGTAGAATGGTGAGCTACCCAACTTCACACTATTTTCAGCACTATTTTTGATCTCTTGAGTGCTAATTTTTTCAATCATGAGGGTGACGTCTATAGATGAAAACCTCCTTCTTGTAGTTTGATTTGCAGTTAGCACCATTCTCTCTCGCCAACAACAGGTCCATAGAAACACATCATAAACAAAGGAGCGACATCAAAATCTACAAGGAAATTTGAAGACGTTTAAGGTTTTTAAGCAACAATTCAAGGAAGAGAAAATTTTATATCTAAGTATGAAGACTTATTTACAAGAGCAGAGAAAATCAAAAGATGAGAATTATTGAAGTTTATGATACGAAAACAATACAAGTTGTGAAGATCAAAGTGGTTAAGTACTTCTTTCATGGCCATGTTAATTTTAGTATTGTAGTTGCAATCTTATTTAAAAAAAAAAATACAAAAAAAAAAATACAAAAATACAAAAAGATTTGCATTTAGGATTTATTTCATCAATAAAGCCATGAGGAAGAAAAATCTATAAAGAAGTTTCAAGCAACAAGGAAATAGAGGAAAAGAGTTACAAATTGTCAAAGTTTTATGAAGTTCAAAAGTTTATCATCAACAGTTGAAGACCGAAGACCAAGATGAAGAAGACGAGCCGAAGGAAGACGTTTCTATTGGATTTTGTGAGAGTGGTGTTATCATCAGTGCAATCATATGTGAAGGTGGTAAGTACTCTCATCCTTGTTATAGTGGTTGACTTCCTTTCTTAGAGATCATCAGAAAAAGTCTTTTACTTCCCACGATTTTGTGGGGTCTCCAGAAAATAATTCGGAAGGTTTCCTTCCTACCATTCAAAGTGTGTAGGAGTTCTATCTTCATTCCTACCTGCACACATGTGAGACCCATAAAAAGCTGTCTTATTGAGTGCAATTATCATAAAATCATTTAAGTAAGGTAGTAGTCGAGGAGAAATGCTTATTGGTCTTTTCTCAAACACGCGTTCTCTCATTATGGTGTGATTATTTCTCACTCAATATTTAAGAATGAGAATATGTTCTTTGGTATTTCTAACTTCTTATTACTAGCATGCAGAAACTCTATGTCCTCATAACTCTTTGGATGCTTGGGACGCTGGAACTCTTTGAAGTTGGAGTAGGTTTTGTGGGTATACCTCTGGTAAACCCTCCCGAGACTATAACTCGGCCACTAGGGACAACTAGGGGTTTAAAGGCTTATTGCATACGCTAAATGCAATCGTGATACCTGCGACAGTGAGTTAGGATTTTTAGTTTGCTCGAGGACTAGAAAAAGCCAGTGTGGGGGAATTTGATAAATGCATATTTCACATATATTTGGTGTTAATTCCATGCTAGTATTTGATGGTTTTCTTGCAGATTATTGTGTGTTACGCGTGTTTTCTCTTATTTGTGTGTTATTAGGTGAATAATCCAAAAAGAAGTGAATTCGAGCTTAGTTGTGCAATAAAAGAAGCTATCTAAGAGTGAAGAAGGGCTAGGGATGTCAATGGAAGAATATCCGTCGGATATTAAGGATTCCGATATCCGACGGGTTAAGGATTATCGGATATCCGATATCCGATAATATCCTATAGGATATCAAAATCAGATATCGATACCGATAGGTTAAGCTATCGGATATCCGATAGATATCTGGTTATACCAAAAAAGCTTAAAAACCCTTGTAAAACATTTTCATAATTGACACTTATCGGATATTTATCCGACAAAATCCGATAATATCCGATATTATACTCGATATTATCGGATATCGAATCCCAAACTTATCAACCCGAACATTAAAAGAAAATCAGACATCAATTAGTAAGGGAAATAAGGGTTTGGGAAAATTACAATTATGTCCTTAACATATCGGATATCTAAACAAACGGATATAGCTTATTCCGATTCCGATATGTTTATGAAGAAATATCCGATAACATATTATATCTGATATCCGATACAACGGATAAAATCCTATAGGATATCGAATAATCGGAAACGGATCCCGGATATCGGACAAATATTGACAGGCCTAATAAGGGCCAAAGACCAAATGTAACTCGTTCAAGGCGAAGCCAACGGCGAAATAACGGAGTCATTCGGAGTTCGTATGAAGAAGTTATGGGCGAAATACGAATGAAGTTGGAACTAAACTGTCAGTCTTCCAGAACTGACAGTTAAACAAATATTTCTATTGGCACCCCACTATACGATAAGGGACACCTTCCTGTTAAGGGGCACCATGGTTCAAAGGGAATTGCTAAAGGCACCTCACTATGTTAAGGGGTTGCCATCATCACTTATGCATGCATGGCCGGAGGAAAAACAGGGAAGAAGAGACGGCCATGAAGAGTTGGATTAAGTGGCTGCAGCTATTATCACGATGCTGAGGAGATGAGATTGGCAGAGATGGAGTGATGTTGTTATCCGGTGATGGTAACGGTATTGCATGCATGTGAGTTTTGCCGGTGATTGAAGCTCGAATGTTACAGAGATGGAGGAGCTCAATTTTGCTTCCATTAATGACCACTGTTACCCTATACTCGGTCTTGGAGTGTTACTGCTCGGGTTAGGTATTGCATGCATGGAGTTTTGCAGGTGAAAAGAATGATGGAAGCTCGAGAGTCGTTGGTAGTAGATGAATAACGGAGCTGCTGCACTGGGAGTGTTGGATGATGGCAGTGACGAGGAGGAGCTGAACTATGGTGGTCTGCTGTGGTGGTGAGCTCGCTGGAAAAATGCGAAAAGAATAAGACTTGCTCTTGCTATGGTTTACCGGTGTTTGGTTCTTTGTCGTGAATCGGGAGAATTCATGGAGTTCGAGCACGGGTTGTCGGAAGAAGGATAAATCTGATGGTGTATGATGGCTTGGTAATAGATCTCAGGTTGATGCCGTTGTTGATTGAAGCTCAAGTTAATATTGGAACTCGAGAATGGAGGCTGTCGTGAGCTCAGGTAGTTCTCGGCTTGCTGAGAAGGAGCTGTGAAGAGCAGCAATGCTCAAGCATGGCAGATGAAGGTTTGCTATTTTGACGAGTTTGGATCGTTGTTGACGGAGTAGAGAGCCGACAGTCAATGAAGGAATGGTGGCAGACATGACAGGAATGAGTTCATCCGGTGAAGCCGCGGTGATGAGAATGAAGTGACATTTGCTGATGTCAATGGAGGGACCTGCCCAGCGCATTCAGTTGGAATGAAAAGCAATCTACCCATCTGGTGCGTAGAGCATCTTGCCGAAAGTAAATGAAAAGAAGGAAAAAGTGGAGAAAGTGGAGAGAGCACCGGCAATAAACATTTAGTGAAAACCATCATCACCTCGCACACTGTGTTGGGTATTTTCTACCTATAAATAGGGAACCTCTCCATCCCACATCCCACATCTCTCGACACCTCTCCACATACCACACCACACACCTATTCGGCATACTTTAGGCTTCCATTTTTAGTTTTAGTTTTATTTCTTCTTCTTTAGTTATTTGTTAGTACTTTTAATTATGAGTAGCTAGATTTCTATTTAGGATTAGAGAGGAAATCCTACTATGTGTGCTAAAATGTTTTGACTATTTTCTATAATAATTCTCTTGGTCCTTATTCTTGATTCGTAACGATAATGATTTTCTTCATGTGTCCTACGATGCTTGATAATTGATTTATAAATTCTATGTTAGAGACTAGCATTTTATAGTGAAGAAGATTGTTAATTCTTTGAGAAAAATAATTGCTTGAAAAGATTTATTTTCCGAGACGTATTATTTGTCCTAAATCGTCTTGAGTAATTTTGGGAGAGTGTTATAGAGAATAGTTACAATCATTTAGTATGTGTAGTAGTGATGGAATCTTGACATCCTAGACTCTTTTAATAGAACACAAAAATCATTTTTAGCATTTCCATTATTTTATAAGTTTTATAAAAATCACCATCTTTTTGTCTAAAAACCAAATCTTTAAAAAAGTCCGAGAATTGAATCTCTATACTTACCACTTGTAAAACTGCATCATTTATCACAACTATACCTTGAGCACAGAGATCTACAAATAGGCGAAAGAGATCGACGGATAGCCCGGAAGAAAAAAATAAATAAATACAAGTGAAAATAAAAAACTTATCAATGATTTGTAGTTTTTGTGCAATTAGGGAGAGATATTCCTCTGTAATCCCTTTAACTAAACAAAATGCTCCCTATTGTCATACAATGTCATCCACAACATGAGATAGTCTTTTTTTTAAGATTTCTTTGGGTTATCTATTACAGGCAAGTAGAAGCAGGTATACTGAGCTATGATGCCGACGCTTCAACAAAAACCATGTACTAAAGTCACTTTTTGTTAATATATTGTGATTCGTCCAAAGAGGTATCCAAGCAGTCACTAATACATGCAGTTTTTTAGGACTTAGCCAAAGAGAGAAAACTTATTCAAACAAATACATCTCACTGGAGGGATTCTACCATGCTTCTCAGAAATAACTAATAAGAAAATTATTGTGGGAAAATAAGGATTGATTGCAAGGCTATGGATAGGATTGAAACAAAAAACACAAAGCAGGGAAGTTATAAATCTAAGCGTGATTATAGCTAGCTCAGATGTAAGAATTACACAGATTTAATTTCTATTTCTTTTCGTGTATATTGAAACATAACAAAATGGACTAACTGTCATATATTTATACTTTACAGGGGAAATAAATGTGTTCAATAGAAACATATGACAATCTTCTCAGACCAATCGGTAGATATAACAAGGTAATGTATAATTTCATATAAGTGTACCGAAAGGCAGAACTTCTCATTCGAAGGATTTGAAGAAACAAAAGGCCTAGATGGAAACGACACTTGGTTAGAAGGATTTGAATAATATTCTACTCACTAACTATCATTATCTATCCGTTCGATTGGATACATCCACCGGTGATCAACAAGTCCGGCTATTATCATCACTACTTGGGACTGTCCCGGAATTGAACAGGGTGCTGGTAATCAAGCAGTCACTATACAGATGTTTTTGTAGTGGTATTACATATGTTTGCTTGATCTTGCAAACTAATCCTACATATATGTGCCTTTTGTTCCTCTCTTAAATTCCTACAGTTGTTTGTTTTGAACGTAATCGGCCATACCAGTATATTCCACTGCAGGTTTCCCTCTTGATGCTTGAAATTCATGCCTAAACATTTAGATCTGCAAATATAGGAGACTGTGCTAAACATTTATGTCATTTTGTGAACCCGAAAGACCAAACAAAACATGACATATCCAATAATCATAAGTTAGGGCATCATGGACGCACCAAGTGTATGCAATCAAGACTACCTAGCATGCATGGAGAACTCTTTTTCTTGTTCTGCACTAGTATTTCTCTAACATCTACATGGGTTGGTTTTTGTAAAAGCGGTGGACCAAAATGATGAATTATTGTTTGCAGAACATTGGCAGATACTTTTATACAGTTTCTCTTTGCATACGAATGTATTAATTTGTGGAATCTGCTGGGCATCATAACCTACAATCCTTAGGGCTGCAGTTTCTTTTTGTTCGGGACTATTACCTCAAATATTTTGTGCATCATACTAATAATGAAATAAAGTTGCTACCTGACAAAGCTAATCAATAATATTTATTACCAACGGTCGGGGCATGCATAATCGACCTTGGAAAATTTGGTTAAACTACACATGGTTGTGATAAAAATAACCGTGGATCAACTTCTGAGGGTAAAACCCCCTCGAAACGCCCATCTTTTTGTAAATACTTGTTTTGACTTCTGAGTTCTAGGTATCTCCCCAGAATGTAATTGCATCATAGTGGTTGTTAGTTTTATCCTAATCTTACTCATTATCAAGTTGTTGCAATGTATGAACATATTTTGTTGTCCTTCATTAAACCTCGTGATATTCATTTGCATCTCCTCATAATATAATCCATTAATTACAAAGACAATAAATAAGTAAACGGAGAAATTTATTTTAAAAATAAGTAGACAATCATAAAATTTGTACAAAAAAGATTTGAAGAGGTGTAAATTAGTTGAGATTGAAGTGGGACATATATATGGCAAGGGGACATAGCCGTTGAAAATGACTGTAAAAAAAAGTGCCGTACACGCTGCAATGAGCGACAAACTTTTTGCCATCGGCGGATCAGTTTTCGTCACTCGACATATCGCTCGATGGAGACTAAGCCGCTTTGCACCTATTCTCATAATGGATTACCCATCCACATGGCTGGACATTTATTTTTTTTCCAGAATTTGCTTTACCTTCATAGTAGAATCCATACTTATTTTTTCAGAAATTATAAGAAAATTTCAGTTTAATCAGAAATTATAAGAAAATTTGGGCTTAATAACGATCAATATGATAATGTTCTTTCATTTTTTTATGCTTGTTTGACGAAAAACACGCGAATTAAGGTATGTTGAACCCCATTTAACAATTTCAGTTTTTTGGTTAATTATCCCTTAGATTTGAATTCCTGGGTGTAAAATACAAGAAAAATATAACTATTGTTCTAATATCCTAAAATCCAAAAATACTTTTCTACTATCCAAGTCGGATATTTCACCCATGTTTAATTTATAATTGGTTTTACGTACATACCACGTACTACAATACCCTTTTCTATCATCTCCTCACCGAGCTTATCCTTCTTCCCCTTCGGTTTTCATCACGTCCAACATCTGTTCATTCATGAATCTATCTATGTCATACCATTAAAGGATCAAATTAGAAGTTAAATTATCCCACAAAGATGATGTATGGGTTTGATTTGTTTGATTTTTGTAACTTTTTTTTTGTTATGATGCTGATTGGGTAAAGTTGGGGATTTTTTCTAGATCTAGATTAAATTTATGATGTTTCTGTTCTTCAAATTGAAAACAAAACCTAAAGTGGTACAGATTGAAATTGAAATTGGACGAATTGATTTCAAAGATTGGTCTGTTAAGAAACAAATAACGTGAATTAAACCCCAAATCAACTGCGTTTTGGGAAGATAGAGAACCCATTCCATTCTCGTTTCTTGCTAAGGCATTTGATTTGGCATCAAATAATTCATCAAGAATTGTGATAACTAATATTCTTTGTAATGCGTTTAGAACTATCATTTTTATTCTACTTCTGGAGACTTGGTTCTTTTGTTTATCTTTCGGTGGGAAAAATTAATCCTGCATGCGATGGGTCAAATAAAAAAAGAGCTCAAGAAAGAGGGAGACTTTAGACTTGGGTTTGATAGAAAAAGCAAGTCGTTCTTCAAGAAACTTGCTCCATTAACGGTTGCCAGGATTTTGGATACATTTTTTATCCTTGATAAGGTATCAGGAGATGGTAGTAAGGAGAGAAAAAGGAAACATGTCAAATACCTACTTGTTGCAGCTACTTATTGTGAACCTCAATTTCCCAAATCCATTATTAATTGCATACACTATTGAATTGCAGGTTAGTGTATTGGTTTCAAAAGAAAAGAAGTTATACTATTGGGTTTGTTTGCGTACACTATTGAGCTCCTAAGAGCAACCACACCACAGTCATAGACGGGATTAAATACCAAAAATCATACTAAAAGCTAAAATAAAATAAAATATTTTTTTGAGCTGAAACGCAGTGGTGGAAGACTAACATTTAGTCTGACGGATGATATAACAACGCCTGATAAAGAGTGGACGTATAATGAACGTATGAAGGTTAGGCGTTGTTATAGTGTGCGCATATATGGGGCGCATGTATTGTGTACGCTAGATATGGAGCGCGGTTATAATTCACGTCTGATGTGAGGCGTGCTTAAAGTTAACGCCCAAACAACATGAGAACATATCATGTACGTTTGGTCAAGTTTACATATACTAATATAATAGCTCCCCACTTGGGCGTAGACTATACCAACGCCTGGTATGAGGCGCATATATAGTTAACGTTTTCTTCGGCGGAGTTTATGATAGCACATCACTCAGACGTTGTTTACGCTAACGCTCCACATTCGAACGCTTATTATACTCACGCCTAAACTTATACGCTCATTATACTCACTCCTAACTTCACACATTCATTATATCTGCGCCCCACTATATTTGGGTTTGGTCTGGGTTGACGACCATTTTTAGTCTCAAAACCTAGAAATCCATACCATATATAGCTATAGTTGGTCCCACTGCGCTTCACTTTCAAATCAAATTTGGGTTTAGTCCCCAAATTCCGCCGTGACTGTGGTTGCTCTAAAACTCCTCTAAATGTATTGCAGCTAGTAATTGTAGGGGTATTTTGATGGTGAATGTGATTGCAATGGTGGTGGATTTATTAGCTGAGATCATAAATCATTGTTTTTTGGTTGCATATAATTATTTCGCAGGTGATTTCTAGGATATAACTAGATTTATCCACGAAATGCACCTGAGTGCATAACGCATATTTTGACCGAAAAATATATTTTGGTCAAGTTGCACCCTTGTATATTTTTATGATATTTTTTTGTTGTTTTCCTTATTTTTGTCCTTTAATGTTTGATTTGATTGATGTTTTGATAGTGAATGTGATGGTAATGGTGGTGGATTTATTGCACTAAATCATTAACTAGTGATTTTGGTTGGCCGCATAATATATTGCAAGTGATTAGTAGAATAAACCTAGATTTATTCCCGGAATACACATAATGCACCCGAGTGCATAATGGATTTTATATTTTGTATAGGAAATAGGTTTTTCTCAAGTACACCTGAGTGCATAATGCATATTTTTTTGGTTCTTATAGGAAAAATAATTTGGTCAGGTTGCACCTGGGTTCATAATGCATATTCTTATTGAAAATAAATTTTTGTCAGGTTGAATGAAATAAATTTTGGCTAAATTGCACCTGGGTGCATAATGCATATTTTTATAGAAAATAAATTTTGGCCAGCTGCACCTGGGTGCATAATATATTCTCGGCCTATTTTAAAATTAAATTAATTTTTTTTGAATTTCATATCAACAATGGATCTTATTTTATAGAGATTTTCGAGCCCTTTCAAAAAATATAAATTTTGTTAAAATCCGACTTATATTTCGGAAGTTAAGACCTTTCTCACGATTAATTTTAAATTGGAAAGAGAAAATAAATAAGAGAAAAATAATATTATGATAAAGAATAAAGTTTAAAGTAAAGGGATTTTGACAAATTTTAAATTTTATTTTTATATTTTTATGTCTTTTTCACTCAAAGTTATATTTACAAGTCCATTATTCCCATATTTTATGGGATTTGGACAAATGACCCATTTTCCTATAATAATTTACCACATTTCTTTTCTCCGTTCGTATTCTTATTTAAAATCCATTCATACTCTTATTTAAAAATGATAGTCAAAGAACATTAATTTTAAGAAATAATGATTTTGCATTTTGTATTCAAAATTTATGATACAAAAAATTATAGAATTGGAATTAGAATATTGTATAGGATACTGATTAATAGAGTTTAACGAAATATATGTCCCTATCAGAATTTCAATGGCGCGTCTTTGGTTTCCATCGACACTAGTTCTTATGTCATTGTTATAGACCCACTTGGTGCCCAAAGTCTAATAGCTGGAGCGTTCATTACTTAGTATAATTCAATCGGTTTGGGAATTTCATTTTTATGTGAGCAATTTCTTGAGAAAGACAAAGATGGAGAGCGAGATGAGTCCCTCAGGTGCTTTGGGGAAGTTGGTAACTGTTTTGAGTATTGATGGTGGTGGCGTCAGGGGTTTAATCCCCGGAGTCGTGCTTGCTTTCCTTGAGACTGAATTGCAGGTACTATATATCTATGAGTATACATATATTATGGTCTTTGTTGGCTAACTATTGATCGATGCAAACTTTAACTAATATCCGGCACCAGTTAATATTATGTAGATCTTTGATATGCATGAAGTTATGAATATGGGTGTTTCCTTACGCGTAATATAATTTTTGTTATTTGCAGAAACTAGATGGGAAGGAGGTGAGATTGGCCGATTACTTTGATGTTATCGCAGGAACGAGCACCGGTGGCCTAATAACCGCCATGATCACTGCTCCTGACAACAACAACCGTCCTCTCTATGCTGCCAAAGACATCGTGCCTTTTTACCTTGAGCATTCTCCCAAGATATTCCCTCATAAAAACAGGTAATACCCTGTCTCATCATGGATGATAAAGGGAAAACGAAACAGGACCCGAGATCACTACTTATCAATCATTTTTTTGTGGACTTTCAAGGTCTTCGGTTGCAAAAAAAAAAAAAAAAAAAAAAAAACAAACATGCTACATTTATAATATTTATTTAAATATAAAGTCCGAACCACCGAATTAAAGAATCTTATTATAAATTGTAAAAATAAAAATTCATGTTTTTCAACTCAAAATCAATTTACAAAGAGTAAACAGACCCTTCCATATTATATTGTAAGTTAAATTTATTAGGGAGATTTAGCAATGACACTATTATCCTTCACATGTTATAAGGTGTTGTGCAGGATAACATCAACGTGATTTAAATTTCTATGTTTTAATCTATTTTTCCGCTTCAAAAACCATGGTGCAGGTAGAGCAAAATTACTACTAGACATGCGTGCACATCTATTTGGTTTTTTATTTCTTATGTAATTTATCTGTGCAGTGGAGGGTTGCTTGGTTCAGTTATAAACCTTTTTGGAACAGTGGCCGGACCTAAGTATGACGGAAAATACTTGCATTCTTTACTGAAAAAACTTCTTGGAGATAGTAAAATGAATCAAACCTTATCATCCATTGTCATACCTACATTCGATATAAAGCTTCTTCAGCCTATTATTTTCTCAACCAGCGAGGTATGATACATATATAAATTTGTTTGGGTACCGTATAAAAGTGGCTTTTCAACATAATTAAGTTCAGAAATTAAAAATCAGTTCGGAAACCAATTTTCAAATCGGAAAATGGGTTATTTGTCCAAATATTTTTAAAACATGGTTCAAATGGACGAATAAAAATTAGTATGGTGAAATGGACAATTTTTTTTAACAAGGATAAAACTGGATTCATCCTGACTTAAACTTAAAAAATAGCGAGAATGAAATTGGATGCATCCTGATGTAAATTAAAAATAAGAAAAAATATTTAAAAATGGGTAGGATGAAACTGGTTACATTTTTTTTTTTTTTTGGTAATTCAATTTTCATTAATGGAAAACAAGATTACATAGATCTCAAGTACATCAAATTGAAAATGAAAAAAGAAATAACAAGCTTGTAACGGTACATGATTGAAAATTCCGACAACGAAAAGAGAAGAAATTCCAAATACTGACCTAATACAAGAATATAAGAACCGATAGAATCGGAGAGAAGATGGTCTTCATAATATTCATGGACCATTTGATAAATCGTCTTCCTGATGAAGTAATGCTCCAATGGTATAGGAGTAATCTGCAAATTTGTTGACCGCAGAATAGAGAGTAATCTGGATCCGGCGATGTACTTGAACAAACATATAATCAAAATCAAGTAACCATTAAAATAAAAGAAAATCACCATTAAGGTGAAGACAAGAATCACCATAAAGGTGAAGATAAAAATCACCATGAAGGTGAAGAAATAATCCTAATTGGAACTAATACTTTTATTATAAAACTAAAACACAAAAAACTAAGATCCTTGCTCAGATCTAGACCCAAATGGACTAGATCTGAGCAAGAAGATGAAATTGGGTTTTTTTATTTTTTTCTTGGAGAAGAGGAGAGAGAGAGGGGAGATGAAAAAAAGGATTGAAACTGGTTACATTCTGGCTATTTTTATATTTTTGTCCATTTAAACAGTATCAAAATCTAGATATTTTTTTCACCCAAAAATTATTGATTTTAGTCTTTTTAACCAATTTTGTGTTTTCAAATGATTTATAAGAACAAAAATGTATCATGTGAAGCAAAAATATTTAATCTTAACATCTGAAAATGACTTCTGGTTTGGGTTGCCAAACATGCTCTAAACTATCGCACATATATAAATACACCATTATGTATATGTAATCCCTAATAGATATTATATATTTCTATATTGCTTGTTTTCCGAGCGAGAAACAAAAAGAAAAAGGGAAGAAACTTCATTTATTATTTGACACACAGGCAAACAGAGATGTCTCAAAGGATGCGTTGTTAGCAGATGTGTGCATTAGTACATCTGCTGCACCTACATTTTTCCCGGCTCGTTACTTTGAAACCAAATATTCACAAGGAAACATCAGGAGTTTCAACCTCGTAGACGGTGGAGTTGCAGCCAGTAACCCAGTTAGTATTATTAATCATACTCGATTTATTATAAAGAAGTACATATATGTGTATTTTCAAAAAATAAATAAATTGGTTTTCCTTTTGTTGAGAATGTGGGTATGGGTGAACATGTTTTCAGACTCTACTGGCGATGAATACGGTCACAAATGATTTATTAATGAAACGTGAAGATCTAGCACCAGTCAGAGCCACAGACTACAGGAACTACTTGGTTTTATCTTTAGGGACAGGAAATGCTAAGAATGAACAGAAATACAGTGCTTCAGTTGTCTCCAAATGGGGTGTTTTAGGGTGGTTATACGATGGAGGCAATGTTCCTCTAATTGATGCTTTCACCCAAGCAAGTGGAGATATGGTTGATATTCATGTTTCCACTCTCTTCAACGCACTCCAAAGCAAGGAAAACTACCTACGCGTTCAGGTACATTAACCTAACCAGGGTAGGATCTGTTAACATGCTTGGATGGACACTATATTTTTTGGTGCTATCTTTTCTGTGCCACCCAAATGAAAACAAATTAGGAGCTTAATTTTTTTAGAATGAAAGATCTTTTCATGGTGCACTTCTAACACTCTCATGAAATTAGGAACTTTTGTTTTATGTATCCTTGTCATTTACTGATTTGATCTTGAACAGTCAGTTATTACTGGTCGAAATTTAAACTGGCAAATGATTAAGTTACATAACGAAATGAATTAATATTTGATGAGAGTTCAGTGCACAAAGAAGAGAAAATACTGCCAAAAGAGTGCCGCTTTAAGAATATCAACATATCCTATTTGACACATCTAAATGAGTTCAATTTACTGTACGGTGTCCCAATTACTCCCCTTTCTATCTTGTTAGGTAATAATTCGTCGTATAAAAACAATTCGCACTGATTTCTTGTTTTTTTATTATGGATTCTTAGACAGATGACTTAGTAGGAAACACCTCATCGACGGACATATCAACAGAGGAGAATATGCGAAATTTGATTAAGATAGGCGAAGCTCAGCTGAAGAATGGCTTGTCTAGGGTTAACTTAGATACTGGAATGTCTGAGGTGGTTGAAGGAGCAGGCACCAATGGAGATGCCCTAATTCATTTTGCTAAGGTTCTCTCCACTGAACGTCGGGCAAGGCTAGCCAAATCCGAACCGCATTCTGGTAATTGAACATTTGGGAGCCGCATTAGAGTATTATTCAAATATGAAATACCCAAAAGCGGTACCCTATAGAAAATCCTCATGTCATTTTTTTTTATACCTTTGTTGCGTTTTTACCTCTGTTGCGTCAATTTGTTTGTGTCAGATTGTGACTTTGTGTTGCAACGGTTTTGATGCCTAATTGTTGCATCAGTTTCTAAATATAATTTGGGTGTTATGTAAACATCGACTCAATTGATTATCATTTAGGAAGATTTATCTCTTCCGATGCTTAAAAGTTCTTTTTTAATCTCTTACTATGCTTCAAGTATATATTTTTCTTAATATACACGGAGCATAAGCACATTAGGAAGAGGTGAATTTCACTCCCACTTGCTACCCTACCGCATCTTAATATCGAAAGGAGAGGGGGAATTGAGGTTAAGCTTGAGTTTTTAGGGTCTTTGGTAGAATCGAGTCACTAAGAACACCAGCTCATTTTCACTATCTGGGTTCAAGTAATTTGTCTCATTATCATCGATAGGAGTAGCTCTTAGTGAAAATCTGAGCTGCTCGATTACCAAGAAACTCATGTCTTGGTGTTAAAGTCTGCGGGCATCCAACTCAAAACCAATTGGCAATGAGTGGAGCGGCCCTTCCATATTATATTTAAGTTAATTAAGCAGATTCTAGCGATGTGGGACTATTGTCCTTTCACACGCCCCCTCACGTGTAAGGCCAGTCATTGGGACCTCACACGTGGACCTACGTACGAGTTTACCAGTCCATCCAGAACAAAGCACACTGTGTGAGTGACTAAATCGGGGTAACACCTCGACGCATCGGCACTGGCCTACACCCGGGTGTACATTAAACACTTCGGCTACACTACCAACGCCCCGAGTACGAATAGTTCGTTGAGTGTCAGTTTCCTCGGCACTTGCACACTGTTAAAGCCCCAAGTCCAAACGACCACTCGAATGTAAGTCACCTCGGTACTTGCACACTGCCAACGCCCTGAGTACGAATGACCATTCTAGTCGCCTAAGTCACCTCTCTCATCTCTCGTGGATGTTATAGAGTTCAAATGACTATATATCATACATGTACATTCATATCTTATGGATGATATAGTTTCAGATGCCGCAAGTTCCTTGGATGGTTCATTTCAGTGCCATCAGGCATCAAAAGCTTATACGCGCCCTCACCCACTTTTGACAGCCCTATATATGGGCCACCCTATCTAGGCGCCAATTTTCCACCCGATGTATCTCGCTCATACTTAGCCAATTCTTTCAATACCAATTGCCTCGGATGAAACTCTTTTGGACGAACTGTGGTTTCCAGCATCACCATAGTAAAATTCCTTCAGGATATCATACCCTTCTTATTTACTCAAACATCTCAAGAGTGGTCTTAAATAAGATTATCTATATAGGATACCATCCCGAAGCTGATAGTCTGTCACTTTGCTCCTGATTTTGTTTACTTGTGGACGTCCACTTGGGAGTTCTCTTGATTCAAGATATTGGTGTATTGGTTTCTCCAATCTCCCGGTCCATATTTGTCAGTTTTGTTGGTTTCCACGAGAACATCTACTTCGTCGCCTTTAGGTATGACGGTGCCAAGAGCTTTCCAACTCGTATGGTCTCAATAGTTGGGTCTTTTAACATGGATGCGATGTATGTTAGAGCTTCGACGTGTCGATTGTCCTTTCTGCATATGTTCCTAAACTTGATGTTCGATATCTGACTGATATAATGCTTTGATAGTTTAAGTTATTTCTGAAGTATCGGATCGTGAGTGAGGTATTTTCCACTGATTTTTCGTACCACTAGATGCGAATCACTTGTCAACCTGACATCTACAAGACCTAGATTTATTATTAGCCTTAGAGCGTGTATTACCGCTTCATACTCAGTGATATTATTTCTTGCCTCAAACTCTAGCCGAAAAGAATGAATTATATCTGTCCCCCCGGGTGTTGTGAAGACCAATCCCAGTCCCGATTCACCTTTGTTAGACTACCCATATGTGAATATCTCCCATTGTGTCGGACTGCAGTTTTTAATAAGGTCGGGGGAGTCGTCCATATCTTCATCCATTCCAGTTATATCATCTACTTCTTCCTCCTCGCCTAAGGGAAAGTCAGTAAGGAAATCTTCTAATACTTGTGCCTTGATTGTAGTCCTCATTTCGTAGAAGACATCAACCTATTTGATTTGAATGCTCCATTTGGATATCCGACCCGATCTAGTAGAGATGTCCAGAACCGATTCGATAGAAGACTTGGTTAGTGCTCTAATTTTATGCGCTTGGAAGTAAGTTCTTAACTTCTGGGTTGCAAACACCAAGGCTAGTATTAATTGTTCTACTTAGTATGGTTACTCTCTTCCGATTATATGGTCTTGATAATGAAGTACACTGGTTTTTCCTATACTCCCTCGTTCTTAACTAAAATGTCACAGATGGCACAAGTTGTTGCCCCAAGATAAATAGTGAGCACTTCCTCTGGTTCCGGCTTCTGTAGGATAGGTAGATTAGAGAGATGTTACTTTATATTATGGAATTCTTCTTCGCAGTGCTCGCTCCACTTGAACTTCTCTCCATTTCCCAAAGTTCCAAAGAAGTCTTTGCATTTTTCTGAGTATCAAGAGATGAAGCGGCTTAGAGCTGCCCAGCACCCATTCAATATTTGCACATCTATGATCATTACGGATGATGGCCTATTCAGTATTGCTATGATATTTTCAGGGTCTGCCTCGATTCCTCGGCTCGTGATTATGTTATCTAGGAATTTTCCTGAAGTTACCCAGAAAGTGCACTTTGATGGGTTAACCCTCCTTTGTATTTCCTCATTGTCTGAAAGATGTCCCTTAAGTCATCCACCTGATCCGTTGGAGATTTACTCTTGACTAACATATCATCCACATATACCTCAATAGTTTTGTGAATACGATCTTCAAATATATCCTCCACCAATCTCTGAAATATTGCTTCTACATTTTTCAATCTGAATGGCATCTTGGTGTAACAATACAATCCTTTAGGTTTGAAGAAGGATGTATTCTCCTGGTCCTCGGGTGCTAAAGGTATTTGGTTATATCCCGAGTACCCTTCCATTAGTGACATCGATTTATTCCATGTGATTGCTTCTACCAACTGATTGATATTCGGGAGTGGGAAGCTATCCTTGGGACATGTTTTTTATAAATCGCCAAATTCTATACAGATTCGTCCCCTCCCCCCCCCCCCCCCCAAATTTGTTATTTGGTACCATTACCATGTTTGAGATACATAGTGGGTACTGTGCTTTTTGTATTATTCCTGATGATTGCATATTTTTTAATTCTACTTCCAACGCCGCCTGTAGTTTGGGAGCTATCTGTCTCATTTTTTGTCAGACCGGGTTGAACTTTGGGTCAATTCTTAAATGAAGATAGTAAATCTTAGGATAAATCCGTTCCATATCGTGCATTCTCCAAGCGAACACATCTATATACTCTTTTAGAAGACTTTCTAATCGGCTCGTATCTTCCTCCGATAACAATGACCTTATTTTCATGACTTTCGGCTCTTCCTATGTATCCAAATTTACTTCCCGAGTTGATTCTAGAGTCGTGAAATTTGGTTCCGGGTATTTGATAGGTACTGCTACCTTTGACTGCTATGCGATATCATGTCTTCCCCGACTTCATACGACATGACTGCATGCGAAATCACCTTTTCCAATTCTTGATGGGCTTTAGCTTCCTTGGCATTGTTTATATCGCGACGTAACCTTGCCTATTTATCTTCGTTTTGATGGATGTCCATCTGGATGCAGTGTCTAGCAGCTTGGGGATCTCCTACAACTTCGGTTATCCCTTTATATGTTGGGAACCATGAAAAGGCAAGGGTACCCAAATATACCTCAAGCTAAAACTTTTCCTTCCTATAAGTTCTTTCTCCAAAAGTTATTGTCTATAGACTGAGTCGAGACAATGCAACTAATCGGTTCATACTTCGTGTGATCGTCTATGGATACAAGATCGAGACAATACAACAACGAAGTATGTTTACTTGATACAAAGGTTTGGAATTAACCAAACTCAATATGATTTGCGTATCAAGTATATGGTATCAACTCTCTTTAACCAAGTGATATGAGTTGCACAAAGGCTCTTCTGTTTATCATAACTTAAACCCTTTTTCCAGGTTCCAAGCTCTATCTTATGTTCAATCACCAAAGGTAATCGTTAAGATTAAGCCAACAACACTCTTAATCCAAAGAATTGTGTTGATGCCGATCTTCTAAATTAATCAATCCAATCTACCACAAGGATAAATCGATTATTAATTGGATCCTCTTTTACCGAAACAAGTATTGTGCACACCAAAGATTATAAAAACAAGTCTGAAATCTTTTATCTCTTCTTTGTCTTCAAATCTTCTTAGATCTTCAATAAATACCTGCACACAACAACTTGAATCTTTTGTGATCAATCACACACAGAACGGAGTCTGTTAACAATGGATTATCACAAGATCATATTTTGATCTAACAACAGTCTAAAGATCCCTGTCGAAACCTTGAACTAGTTTGAGTGAATCTTATATCAGAAGAGAATATTCTCAAGCATAAACAAACTAGGTGCAATCATAGTTCAACTACCGTTAGTCAAACAAATCAATATGAAAACTACAGATAATCCGCAATACCTAGTTTCCCACCAACGGTACGCACTAGAGCTTCTCAATCCCAAAGAAGACTTTAAACTGAGCGGCCGTAAGAGATTTCACCTAATTAGATTACTCTCTTCTCCGATAGAAGGCTACACCAGTAACAGTATAACGAATGAAGTTTACTGTCACGAAGGATTAGTTTGCTAGAAATGCAAACTCAAAGTATTTATAGACAAGGAAGTTTGGACATCAAGGAATTTCCAAAATCGAAAATATTCTCAAGATATTTTTCCATATTAACCCAAATTCGGTTTCCATAATTCCTGTGAATGCACTATCTAAAATAATAATCGAAATCTCCTTGGAAAATCTTTAACTAGCAAATGCACATTACTAATTCTTATTTTCCATATATAATTAAAAACCTTAATTAAAAGATTCTTAACTTATTTAAATTTGATCTTGAGATTTACTTCCTTCTTAGCTGTTAAGGAATATCTTTGAACAATAAAAGAATAAGCATTAATGTACGTGTTCAAAGTGTGTCGACATCTTACTCTTGAAAGTCCTTTTTCATAATTACTCACTTGAAACCGATTTACCACACTTCCAAACAGGTTTAGAATTGGTTCATCTGACTTTCAAGAACTATGTGATTGATCAGGTAACACTCAATCACAAACCATGGGTGTAACAGTTCTACCAAAAAAAGTTTCGGTTCTACCTCCATGTGAGTACTGTGCATAGTTACACTAGCTTACCAAAATTCGGCTGACTAGGTACTAGGATCGGTTCCCCATATATATTTGGTATCTAACTTGTATGCATTGCACATGTCCATAGGATCGGTTAACCCTTGCCTAAAAACGTGTTGCACATGTTCATAGGATCAGTTCCCCTTTCTTCTATAAACCTTGTTGCACCTCATACAAGGATAGGTTCCCCTTGTGATGTACTTCACCTCTTACTAGGATCGGTTCCCCTCTCCCAAAATTTGGTCAAACACTAACAAACCCGATCATACCCCAGGTGATTAATTAAGATCGGTTTCACTAATAAAAGTCATACCAATACATAAGTCAGGCCTCATGTGAATAGTTTTACCAAGAACACAAACAAGTCATGAGCGGTTATACTAATCACACATATTGGTCATTCACAAGATTTGCAATGAAAAACTTCCCCAATAACGCCTGACGATTTCCTTTTCAGTTCACAACAGATATCATGAACTTACTTCCTTAAAACACATGTAAAAATATTGTTTCCTATGATGAAATCCTCACCTCATACCCATACATAATCACAGTAGAATTCATACGATTATGTCAATGTCTCATATACAAAGTTTAATGGTTAAGCAATAAACTTCATATTGTATTCCTTAATACTATGTCTATCTAGTGTGTTCATGCTTCGCATTTTTATGTTTTTAATATGCACGACTTAAAAGATATGTTAGGGAATGAAACAGTTTAAGTCAAATATCACTAACCTCAAGTGGAAGGATGATGTTGTGGTTGTAGCTCCGTACTTCTTCACTTCTTCAAGTCTTCGCAATACTTGTAATGTCTCATCCTAATACTTTCAAGCTAACCTATACGAAGTTGACTCTAGTACATAGGGGTGGGACTTGGGTTGGGTCAACCCACCCAACCCATGCCCAACCCGAACGTTGGGCGGACATGGGCAACGTATTTCAAAACTTTGGGCAAGCTTGGGCATAAATTTTATGAACCCGAGTTAAATTTGGGCAAGCATGGGCATAAATATTTCTAACTCAAACAACCCACCCAACCCGAAGAACTATATATAAGATATTTTTTATAATTAGTATTATCATCTATTTAGAGAAATTTTAGATATTATCTTCAAATCTATTAATCAAAATATAAATTATATCTATCTCATTAATCATTCGATATGAAAAGAGTTTATATTATTGTAAATAATATTCAGTTATTTGGAAATTTAAAATAAATGGAGCAATTAAATCTTATTATTACTAAATTTATTATTATGACATTAACAAACTTGTATATCTAGTGGAACTTGGGTCAACCCGAGGAACATAACTTGGGCGGACTTGGGAAACACCTCAATGGGTTCCACGGATTCGATGGGCAATCTGGGAAAAGAATTCCTAGCTCGGGTCTGCCTTGGCCAAGACTTCTAACCCGCCCAACCAACCCAAGTCCCACCCCTACTAGTACATTTAAATCAAGCGACTCTTAAATGAGTTTTGGTTCACTAAAATATGACAACCAATCTTGACATACCAATGCTTGGTGGGTTCAACCGAGCTATTCTCTAAAAAACCACAATCTTTGATGATAATACGAGGCGACTCCTTTGATACTGGTGATCCATGGCATTCCTATATGATTGCTTCATAAGGAGAAACGACGTTAACTACGCAAAAAGTGGTGAGCGTATCTAAATAGTCAGCCCCATCCGAGACTCTTAAGATGACCCCGCGTTTGGGTTTTGTTATCTTCCCGTTAAATCCATACATCCTATAAGTTGATGGGATCATTATGTCATATAATAGTTGCATCCTCTTAAAGGTGTCATAAAAGAGAACCTCTACCGAACTTTTGTTGTACACAAGTATTCTCTTTACTCCCCATTCTTCTATCATCAAGGTGATAATAAGAGGATCTCCGTGTGCTTGTCCATTCATAGGAACATCCTTTGCGGAGAACGTTATCGGCAGCATCATCCAATCTTTCATCAGTAATGTCTTTGCTACACTGAAATTTTCCTTTCCCGATCTATCTCTTTTGTGAATTCATGTCATGATCCCCGACCCGAGGTCTAATCCCCGTGGAGATAAATGTGAAATAATATTACAGAGAAACTGTGTTCCTCGGCCAATCCGTACTTGTTGTACCGGCGCATCAGCCGTGGGAGGGTTTTTCTTTATAAATTTCTTTAAGAAGCCATCACAAATGAGGTGTTGAACGATGTCCTTCACATCTCGGCAATTATTTGTTGAATTTCCTCGGAATTGTTAGTAGCAACAAAACTCAGGATGATTTTATCAAATTGTATTCCTCGGGACTTGGGATATCAGATGTCGTTCATTTTCTCCACCTCCTTAAAAATTTCATGTAAAGGAGCATTCAGCGGTATGTACACCTTCGGCTTGTAGAGAGTTTTTTCTTTTTTCTACGTATTCTTTCTTCCCCGGGCCTCTGCCTTGAGATCCCGATCTCTTCTCGGGTTATTTTACTACTTCTTTCTAGACTGTTTCAGTTACTTTACTTGATTCTTGAACACTTTTATCATGCACTCCTTCTTGTATTTCTTCTACAACAATGTAATGCTTCTGCATTTTCCTCATATCCTTCAAAGTTTTTGGTTTCTCGATATACATTGCCACCCAAATGGGATCCTTTTTACCGAGGGAATTTTCGAATCCAAATGTATGTTGGTCAACTGGAACCTTTCCGATCTCGGTGCATAATTTTCTCAATTTTTAGTTAAGGACCTCAGTGGTTCTCCAAATCTCCAAGCCAAAATGAACACTTTGTTGAGTCTAGGCCTAGCTATGCTGTTATGCATGTAGGTTTCGAGGAATATCTATACCAACGAGGGATAACTCCCGATGGATCCTTCGGGTAGGGTATAAAACCATTTTTTTTCCTCACCTTCTAAACTCGCAAGAAAGAACTTTTTTTTTTTTGATCGGCAAAGGTAAAGAATATATAAAAGACCTACAAGAAGTAGGAAAACAAGCTCAAGAGCTACAAACTGACAACCCTACCAAAACAAGAGGAACACGCTCTTGACAAAACCAAAAAACCCCAAAAGAAGAAGCCTCAAAAGTTACATTAAGAACTAAAATAAGAACTCCAATTGGTGATGATGGAATCAAGAGTAAGACCCTTCATAATTTCATCATTGCGAGCCCAACAGTAAGCTTGTATCTTCACCTTCTTAATGACATCAGTCACATTAAAATTAATGTTCTCGAAAACCAAAGCATTCCTGGACTTCCAAATAGTCCAGCAAATGGCAGCCGGTAAAAGAGGCCACAACTTCTTACCAATTGGGTGTATTATTTTACATCTCCAACTTTTAATTATCGAGTCTATACAGTTCGGTAAAACCCAAAGAAGACTAACTCCCACTAGAAAATGATTCCAAACAAGAGAAGAGGTCTCACAATGAAAGAGAGGATACGAGACAGATTCACCCGTGGAGCAACACAAAAGAAAACCATTGACAAGAAGCTTACCTATTTTGTAGAGAAAATCCATAGTAGATAACCTTTTATGGAAAACCAGCCATAGAAAAAAACCCACTTTGTGTGGCCAAAGCCTAGACCAAACACTTAAGTTTAAAGTTGCACCCTGGTTTTGTTTTTCTAGCATTGTATAACAAGATTTGATAGTGAACTTACCAGACTTGTCGATATCCCATCTTAAAACATCATCTCCTGTACCATTGTAACTATTCTGAATAAGAGAAGTCAGAGCACAAACTTCCTCAATTTGGATTGAAGAAAGTCTTCTATCTAAACCTAAGTTCCAAGACCCACCATTGTTGACAGTTGCAGCACATATGTTAACAGTCCACCTTTTTGTAGATGCAATGGCATATAGATGAGGAAACTTGTTAGCTAAAGGTTGGTCACCAACCCAATGATCTTCCCAAAACAGAACCGAAGTTTCTTCTCCAACCTTAATAGAAGAACTTGATTTGAAAACGTGCAGATGCTTGTAAATGTTTTTCCATACTCCACAACCATGCGACTTTTTTGGAGCTTTAGTTTCCCTATCAAAACTCGATGAACCGTACTTGGAGACCATTCCTCTTCTCCAAAGAGCTTGTTTTTCTGAATTGAAACGCCACCACCATTTACAAATCAAGGCTTTATTCATACTTCTCAAAGATTTGATGCCCAAACCCCCTTTACAAAGCGGAGTGCGAACCTTTTTCCATTTCACCGGGTGGTGATTCTTTATGGTTTCACTCTTATCCCAAAGAAAGTCCCTTAGAATTTTTTCTAATTTATTTATAACTGTCACCGGAGCGGTAAATAAAGAGAACATGTATATAGGGATACCTGAAAGAACACTTTTCACCAAAGTTAGTTTTCCCGACTTGTTAAGAGAAGATCTTATCCACATAGGGAGCCTGCCTTTGACTTTCTCTATTATAGCGTCCCACTTTCTCGTGCCCAAAGCATTGTCACCTAATGGAAGTCCAAGATAGTTTGTTGGAAGGTAGTCATGCCTACAACCCGCTACTCTTCCAATGTAGGATTGATATCATGTACATTTTGACATGTTCTACAACATCCCATGTTTCATCAAATCGCATGGCAAGGCAGGGAGAGTGCACTTGGGATGGAAAGGTGCTTGCTCCAATATCTAGTGAAATGAGTCTTCTCTACTTCGTTGATCACCTCAGCAAGTTTATCACCTTCTCCATATCCCGTCAATTTTCTGACTATCTCTTCGAGTTGCATGAGCTTCTCTTCAGTGGACATGCCTGGTCTTTCGTTTTGTCGAGGTGGCTCATATTTAGATGTCGATTCATCGGGTAGTCCGTATCGCGTTGTTATATTACGTGCCGGATCGGATGTAGCTCTCTGCCACCGAGGTGGATTATGAGTGTATTTTTCTCGAGTCATAGTGTTACCGCTAAACTCTCCCCTGTTGGTGGATCCCCGTGTTCTTTCTTCGTGCCTAAATTGGAATTTATCATGCTCAAGTTCTTGATTACTCTGTTGTAATTCCCTCATGATTGGATCTTGCCTCCTTTGATTTGCCAAGATTTCTACCAAGGTTGGGCCTGTGCTCTCATGAATGGACGGATCATTTGGGTGATTACCCTGTTTTAGATGGTGCCTCATGTGCTATTTATGCTGCTCGCCTCTTTCCTGGCTGAATCTATTTAAGTCGCTTTTCTTCTCGATCAACAGCTTCCTGATGCTTAACGTGTTATCTTGCTTTTCTTCATTCTTCTTGTGCCAATAACAATTATTCATCGTCCTCTGTGTCTAATGCAGTTAACCCATCTATCAAATTCTCTGGTTTCCCCTGGCTTGGTTCGATACGTCCAAGGAGAGTGTCATCATCGTCCTGGCCTAGGTTAACGACTTCATCGAATTGTGTCATTACCGTTGCAGGTGTCGTGACTTTGTCGGGTCGCTGTCTCTGACTGCTCTCTTATCACGAGTCTGCAATTCCTTCTTGCATGCTCGTCACAGCTACAGTTCGGTTTCGCAGAATCCTAACTGTTCCCAAGGAAATTGTCATCGCGTCTCGCCTATTCTCCAATCCGATAAATTTACCTACATACAAAAGCAGAAAACACCCACTTTGATTTGTTTTGAAAATAAACTTTTTCCAGGGTCCGATAGTCCTTTTATTCGAGTATCTATTTTTTTTTGTCATGCTGAGGTCAGCAAATTCATCTGTTTGACTCTTAAAATATTTTCATAAAAAAGACAAAAGGATATGTCTTGTACTTTTACTACGCATTAACCATTGCTTGTCCTAACATTATTTCTCCAGATCACTCCTCTTTTCCATACAAAAGTACTCCTTGTTTTGAAAAACGTTGCTTTCCATTTATTGGGATCATCTCTTATGAAGAAACCACCGTGTTTGTGATGGAGTTACTGAGGTTGTGATTTTTTGAAAAACATGACATCTAACTATTCTATCAATGGTTTTCATATGTGTTCAACAAGGATAGTCTTCTCCTGGAACTTTATGTGAATTTATTTGGATTGAACCAGAAATGAAAGTGTGTATAGGCTGTAACTAGCACAAAACCATAATTAGTTAGAAGACATATTATCAATATCCAGAGCACATTTGGGCATGATTTATATGGGGGAATACCAGTCCTATTAGGGGCTCATCGATCATGATCACTTAATATTTTTTTGTCATATATGAGTATCCCTTTATAAATCGTGCATTTGGGAGTAGTGTGATCATAGGCAAATCACTGTCTAAGATCTCCGAATGAGAATATATTTTTTTTTGATCAGAAGAAAGAATTGTATTAAGATGAAAAGAACGTACAGAGAACTACCAAAGGTAGTTTAAAGAAAGTAAAAATTACTCAAAAACAAGACTCCAATTATCACCGAAAGAGACATTACTCTCATACGGAGTTTCAACATGGATTTTTTTATTTTAACATGGTGGTTTTTATTTGCAAATATTAAATTTTACCGTATTATACTATGTTGTCATTTTATTTTACTTTGATGTTCCACTAAATCTCAATATATATTCATGAAACTAAAACGCATTTGTCAGTTTTCAAAATCGAATTATTGCTGATGTTCTCAGATCTCTGATCCATTATATAGGACCGAGTCATCGAGGCTTACAACATGGTCCAAGATTTCCATTTTAACGAAATAATGGCTCCTGTTTTCCAAAAATAGATTATGGAGCTTAAGATCTAATGATATTGGTGAGATAAAGTGTAACACCCCGTGTTTTTAGCATGGAGCATGCTAAAAGATGCGCCATGGCCTGATATGAAGCTTCATCCAAAGCTTCCGCTGTGAAGGAAAAGGAACATTGGCCCTTAGCCAATGCATTAATAATGTTCAGCCTATACGGACTAGGACATTTCCATTATTGCTTGGCCACGGCCATGCAAACGAGTTGGCTTAAGTTTCCGTCCCTTCGTGGATGAACTACGGTATGTGCTTGATCCATTTAGAGTAGGGAAGGGTACGTAGGCAGCCGCAATGAGTTGCAGCATTGCTGGTCCAGCACGTTATCGCTTATATCATCTAATTTAGAGATGATTGCGGAACTTTGGCATCTCATATCATCTGGATCGGTAGCTCAACGCAAGAGATGATTGTGGTCATACTTGATGAGGCTAGTTGCATTCCATCCAGGGGATGCTCATACTTCCTATCAAGGCGTTCGACATAGGCTAAAAACCCGAGTGTCGTAATTTAGCTCAAGAGGAGTCCATTTTGATGGGAAACGACCCAAATATCAAGACATGTCGATCTATAGATTCACATGGTCACCAGAATTCAACCAAATTCCATCGTTTAGGGCCTTAAAAGGTCGTTTTTGCCACATTAAGAATTTTTTTATTTTATTAACAAATCCTTTGCGGAACAAGGGTAAGTTGGAACGGTGTGGAAGATTAAATAGCTGCATCATGCTCCACGAGCATGCTTGCAAGGGAAAATGAACATGCATTTGCCTAGCTTTAAGGCTCGGATCATAGCTTCATCATGGCGCATCGGGGAAGTTATGGCCTATGGGGCAACGCGCCAAAGGCGTAATTTTCCGGCCAGTCACAGTTGGTATCAGAGCAAGTTCCTAGAAAACACTAGGGACTTTGAAGAGTGGACTCGTCAAACGAGTATTTTTCCTTCAAAGGGAAATAAAGTTGAAGAGTGGGCCAACTTTTGCACGGAAGAAGTTTGTAACTGCAACGCCAGTTACTTTTATGAATCGAGTCGAGCTTGTTAATATGATGTGAGTTTGCCTGGCCTAGGTGGCACCCCACTTACGAGTGGATATCCGGAAGGCCGTCTGGCACAGTGGGTAGACAATGGGACTGATCATCCCTACACGTTGGCAACTGGCCAATGATGTGCGTTGTCAGGCCCGGATAGCATCCCATTTACGAGTGGAAACCTGGATGACCATCAGGGACGGTGGTCAACTGGAAGCTGTTCCACACAGTACTACACGGTGTTGGAATCAACCTTGTGAACTTTAGGGACTCCTGACTGTATAGTATGGGATGCACATTTGGGATACCTAGTCGAGATATCCTCTTGGCACTGGCCAATTGAGATTCTTGGTGACGTTGTGGACTCTTTTTGGATTCCTAAGTATACAGTACGGGATGTTTGCTCAGAACGTCCTAATTGATGTTCCATGACAAATTGAAGAAACTCGTGATTTCTGAGCATCTGGTATGGGACTTTTGCTCAAAACTCCAGACCGATGAGCTTCTCCACAATAGTTTTGTTTTGCATTTCGGGGATGAAATTCTTTAAAGGGGTGAATAATGTAACACCCCATGCTTTTAGCATGGCGCATGCTAAAAGATGCGCCATGGCCTGATACGAAGCTTCATCCAAAGCTTCCATTGCGTAGGAAAAGGAACATTGGCCCTTGGACAATGCGTTGACAATGTTCAGCCAACATCGCTGGGCATCGGGTTAACAACGGACGGCAAACATGGATGGACATCGGGTTGGCAGCGGACGACCAACATGGCTTGACATCGGGTTGGCAGCGGACGGCCAACATGGATGGAGATCGGGTTGGCAGCGGATAGCCAACATAGCTGGACATCGCTGTTAGCCAGGGTGGTAAGGTGCAGCCATCACGGCATGGGGAGTTGATAAATGATTTTTGGTCCCCCAATTTAAGTTGTAAAAATGTCATTTTTACATATATACATAGGGGTAGTTGGTTGATGGTGCATATGTGGACTATGCACCAAGTAAGCTTCATAGCTTAGCCGGAAGATTATAAATGATGCCTAAGGCTCATTTATAGTTGCGTAGCCTCATGAAGAGGGTATATGCTTAGGCATCGTTATGCCGACGGAACGACCTATACGGACTAGGCCATTTCCAATATTTCTTGGCCACGGCCATGCAAACGAGTTGGCTTAAGTTTATGTCCCTTCGTGGATGAACTACGGTTTGTGCTTGATCCCTTTAGAGTAGGGAATGGTACGTAGGCAGCCGCAATGAGTTGCAATATTTCCGGTCTAGCACGTTGTTGCTCATATCATGTAATTTAGAGATGATTGCGGCACCCTCTCATATCATCTGGCTCAGTAGATCGATGCAAGAGATGATTGTTTCCATACTTGATGAGGCTATTTGCATTCCATCCCTGGGATGCTCATACTTCATATCAAGGCATTCGACATAGGCTAAAAACCAGAGTGTCGTAATTCAGCTCAAGAGGAGTCCATTTTGATGGGAAACGACCCAAAGATCAATACATGTTGATCTATAGATCCACATGGTCACCAGAATTTAGCAAAATTCCATCGTTTAGGGCCTCAAAAGACCATTTTTGCCGCAATAAGAAAGTTTTTATTTCTTAACAAATCCTTTGCGGAACAAGGGTAAGTTGGAATGGTGTGGAATCTTAAATAGTTGCATCATGCTCCACGAGCATGCTTGCAAGGACAAATGAACGTGCATTTGCCTAGCTTTAAGGCTCGGATCGTATCTTCATCATGGCGCATCGGGGAAGTTATGGCCTGCGGGGAAACACGTCAAAGGCGTAATTTTTCGGTCCGTCACATAAAATTTCTTCTAGCATGAACTAAACATCATGGATGTTAAGTTAATTAGGAGCTTTGAAGATATTTCCGACAACTCATACGCTGCCAAGAATCCATTGAAAATTTTAATACCTCATCTAAGAAAAATTTTCTCCTATCTCTGCAAGAAAAAGAAAACCATTGTATGTTGAAATTTTTGAAACGCTTAAGACCAAAAAAATTAACAATCCTATCAAATCAATCAAGAACAATTATAAGAGATCTTCTTTAGCTTGAACTATCGTCATAGATGATTAAGAGCTTCAAGATACTACTCATATAAAAATTCTTTCAAGGTATCTAAAAGATGTTACTCGTCCCCTTAGTCGGCGTCAAAATGTAGTTGTAGAAAGTTATACATCCTACATCTAACATTCAAGTTGAAGTAATGCAAGATAAGTAAGTAAAGAGATGCACAAGAACACAAGATATATGTGGTTCGTCATGATTACCTACACCCACAGGGTGAAATGATGAAACTTATTACTCCTTCAAAGGTTACAATGGTGGTAAGGCTTAGTAGAACACTCAATATGCAATACTTCTTTCCTTGCTCACTTACTTACATAATCTGCCTCTATCTCTACATATCAAGTGGTATTTATAGGCAGAGATGTTTATACAAAAAGACTATAGTGTTAGACTACATTATCCACATTGATGATCCCTTCCCTTTGGGTGACTTCTGGTGGATCCCCTGATGCGTATCGCTTGATCTTTCTTCCACCCTAAATATGTATCTTCTATTACACTACTGTCCGATATGAGTGATCCATCCAATCCGAGCCTGCCAACCTTCTGTCTTTGGGCCCACCATGAATTGACCTTTCTGCTCCCACGCGTGTACTGTAAGTGACATTTAATGCCTTATCTCCCGATGCAAATTACACTGCTAGATCCGGTACATTTCGCTCCTCACTCGGATAGGGTAGATATCTCTATTACCGCACCAAGGTTCTGGGTTCGATTATATCCTTTCCATGCATCTACTAATTATTGGGTACATCAAAGCTCCAAACATTGCCACCTACATTTGCCGAATAGCTGTTATTACAGTACAGTTAATGTGCAGGTGAGATCCTTGGATTCCTAACTATGTTCGAATCTTCTCCATGTGAGATTCTGGTGTTAGTTAAATCAGATTGCGGAAGGAATACACTTTCCCAACTCCCTTCTCTCATTAGGTGTCATCGTTCTTAACCTTTGATCCCTGGATTGATATTAGTAGGAGGTCCCATTATTATTAGATTTAACCAACAAATGCTTGACACGTAACGGGAAAAAAAATGAGAGAAATGAGCAGGGGATGTATATTATTTTCGGGTCAGATTGGTGCAGCGGGAGACGCGAGTCTTATATTTTTATCTTTAAATTGTCCGGTGAAACCGGATGTGTACTTGGAAACAAAGAATTAGGCCCTCTCCACATGCTAATTATTATAATTGAATTGGTGGATTAGCTGTCATCATAGGCTTCTTCTCATTAGTTTCTTATTCGACTTTCTGATCCATTTTCACTGACAAAGATTAGTCTCCTTCGAAAATGTATAGTCATGTCTCTACATTTGTGTTTACGCGTATTTATTTATTCATTCTCAGTATTGTTAGAGACGACCTTTCGTGATAGCTAAAAGAGCTCCAACTTGTTTTTCATCTTGATGAAAATAATATCAAACATATTGTTATTCAATAAAATTCTTTGGGTTAAGCTCCAACTTGTTTTTCATCTTTCAATGAACTTTCTATTTGTTCGGTTAGAAAAAACAAAACTAGTTATAAAAACTCAAGATGACCAAACTTGTGGTACAAAAACCGTACTCAAATATTGAGATTCATTAAAACTCCATCTTAAACAAAATTGATACAAAAACCCCAAATTTTAAAATTGGTTTCATCAACCGTGAGTTACTTTTGTTTTGTTGGGACTTTTGTGTTACTTTTGTTTTGACGGGTTTTTTGTGGATGAATAGTGACACCTTTAAGGTTTTAACTCGCCGGAGAAAAAATAAATAATAACAAACATATTGTTATTCTTAAACATTTTTCTTTTTGTGAAATTTGTTAGTAACCGAACAGGAGGAGCGCCAGACTAAACTATAGAATTCTTTATAACCTTCCAATATACGCAAGAGAGGGAGATATATATATATATATCATTACAAAATCTCGGAACAAATGAAAATTTACAAGCAACGAAGGAGGATTTTAAGAGGGAAATGTCTTTAAAGTAAACCGTACGTGAGATGATTTCCTTCAAAATGCTAACGGACAATTAATCCACCGGGTCTTTGACATCACTTTACGAAATGACATGAGTACGTAGCTTGAAGTTCTGTTCACATAAGCCCAAATAACTCGCCTTTATGGCTAAGCTGCATAGGAGACCACAAAAGATTGCTCTTAGCAAAGTCACACATCACAAATCTAGCACCATTAGCAAGAGAAATAGGGTCAAAGGCACTACCAGTATTGCATTTCGTCCAACCTAAAAGAAGAGGCAACCATTTAAACTTTTGGATTAAGAGTAAACCGATGGGAAGAACAGAAGGAGTTTTGGACCTAGTCATGGGCAAAGCACGTTCAAGATCAGTATAATGATAATTGGATGATGTTAGGAAACGTTATTAACGATGTCGTACCAATGTCATTTATTGACATTATAGTTGCATAATTGATAGGCCCCCAGTTGTCTTACACAGCCTATCTCTTTAAATGAGTTGGAAATTGGAAGTTTCATATATGTAACCACTATATCTGGAGAAAGGAGGCGATGGGGAGTTCAGGAACTGCTGATGAGATGAATCCGTCAGGTGATAAGGGGAAGTTGGTAACAGTGTTGAGCATCGATGGTGGTGGTGTTAAAGGGAAAATCCCTGGAGTTATCCTTGCTTTCATTGAGGCTGAATTGCAGGTAATGTATATATATATATATATTATGATCGACTTTAATTATTACTATTGATTGATTGCTGCAAAATTTCGGTCTCCACTCTCCAGAGCAGTTAAAGGTATAGAGAATTGGAGATTTTCACTAATTCATTAATTGATTGGTACAGCTGATCAAAGTGGTGTGTAGAACTAATTTATAAGTATGAATTAATGGATAATGTCACTTGTTTTTTTCTCTTCTCTTGTAATAGAAACTAGATGGAGAGGATGTGAGATTAGCCGACTACTTCGATGTTATTGCAGGAACGAGCACTGGTGGCTTGATAACCGCCATGATAACTGCTCCTAACAGCAACAACCGTCCTCTCTATGCTGCCAAAGACATTGTCCCATTTTACCTTCAGCATTCTCCTAACGTATTCCCTAATAAAAACAGGTAATTGATTCCTCTTGGTCTGGAATAACCTAGTACTATAAAAACAAAGAAACAAATGGCACCAAACAGCCAATATATGTTTATTTATTTATTTGGGCAGTTGGTATTGTGCACAGTATGATTTTTGGGATATAGTTAAGCCAACCAGAAGATTTGATCTAAGGGAGACTAATTTAGACCCGTCCAAAACAGCAACATATATCTTAAACAGCCTTGTGGTGAATTTAGATCCTACAAAGAAAATTGGTTTAATTTGTAAGGTTGTCTATAGAAATAAATTACAATTTCAAATAATAAAAATGAGCACAAACCGAGACATATAACAGCACCATCTACCACTTTGAAAATCAATAGTTAAAAATTAACGGTCAAAATTAAAATCAGTAGATGGTGAGGTTTGGTATATCAAATTGTGCTCATTTTTTATAGAAATCTAGAGTTTAATAAGAGGAACATATAATTAAAATATTTTGTTCAAATTCATTGTCATTTAAACTCTAAAGAAAAATTGGTTTAATCTCGTACGGATAGTGTACATATAAGATTGTATATATGCTTCAAAAAAAATAAAAATAAGATTGTACATGGATTCTCCTTCTTTCGTAATCTATTATTCTATGAAAGCAAAAGTACTTGTAAAATCTTATATATACACTAACCAAATTTGTTTGAGATTTCAAATAATAATAAATTTGAACCCAATATTTTGATGTATACCCCTCTTATTAAAATTTAGATCCCTACAAAAAATGAGCACAAACCGAGACATATAACAGCACCATCTACCACTTTGAAAATCAATAGTTAAAAATTAACGGTCAAAATTAAAATCAGTAGATGGTGAGGTTTGGTATATCAAATTGTGCTCATTTTTTATAGAAATCTAGAGTTTAATAAGAGGAACATATAATTAAAATATTTTGTTCAAATTCATTGTCATTTAAACTCTAAAGAAAAATTGGTTTAATCTCGTACGGATAACATATAAGATTGTATATATGCTTCAAAAAAAATAAAAATAAGATTGTACATGGCTTTCCCCAATCGTAATCTATTACAAAAGTACTTGTAAAATCTTAAAATATCTTAAAATACCCTGCCATATTATTAAAAGATAATTCTGCTTTCATTATTATACATATGCAGTGGGAGAATGCTTGGGTCAGCTGTAAACCTTTTCAGTACAGTGACAGGACCCAAATATAACGGACATTACTTTCGCTCTCTGGTGAAAAAAATTCTGGGAGATACCAAAATTAGCCAAACATTATCATCTATTGTTATACCTACCTTCGACATGAGGCTTCTTCAGCCTATTATTTTTACAACCAGCGAGGTACGTGTGAATTACATATAGAGGAAGACACTACCGATGTATATTTAACTTAATGAACTATCTTTGTAATCTATTTTGTGAACAATCAGAAACTAGAAATTCCCTGAAGGATTTTTTTTTTCCATCCAACGTACAGGCAAAGAGGGATGTTTCGAAAGATGCATTGTTATCAGATGTGTGCATTAGTACATGTGCTGCCCCAACGTATTTCCCGTCTCATTACTTTAAAACCAAAGATTCCGAAGGAAAAGTACTCAAGAGGTTCAACCTCGTAGATGGGGGAGTTGCGGCTAATAACCCTGTTAGTAAAATAATTAGTTGTACAGCTAGAAGTTCATTTTAATAAGAAGTTCTTTAAGTTTTGTTTTATAAATGATTGTTTTATGTTTGTTTTGGTTTTGATGAGGTTCTGTGTTGAATGTTAACAGACGCTACTAGCAATGACTTCCATCGCAAACGATGTACTAGATAACAACGAAGACTTAGCACCCATCAGAGCCACGGACTACAGGAAATACATGATAATATCAATAGGAACAGGAAATGCTAAGAATGAAGAAAAATACAAGTCTTCAGTAGTCTCTAAATGGGGTGTTTTAGGGTGGTTATATGATGGAGGTAATGTTCCTCTTATTGATGCTTTCTGTCAAGCAAGTGCAGATATGGTTGACATCCATGCTTCCACTCTCTTCAGAGCACTTCACTGCCAGGAAAACTATTTACGCATTGTGGTATATATAGTTCACAATTTTCTTCGATCAAGTGATTTATAATTTTTAATCTTTAAAATGAAATAATTTCAAACTGATTTCTTGTGTTTTTCATTATATATTCTTAGACAGATGACTTAGTCGGAAATACAGCATCAGTGGATATATCGACGAAGAAGAATATGCAGAAATTGATTAAGATAGGACAGGATCTACTAAAGAAGACTATGTGTAGGGTTAACTTAGAAACCGGAATTTCTGAGCAGATTGAAGGAGCATGCACCAACGAAGAAGCCTTAATCCGTTTTGTTAAGATTCTCTCTAATGAACGTCGGGCTAGGATAGCAAAATCTGAGAATTTTGTAATATAAGAGAAAATGTATCATGCTATTTGTAGTATTATTATGCATATTGTTAATTTCTACGTTGAAAATAAATTGGAAACTATACCTTGTAACTTGCAATGGGTTTTGTGAACCATGCTGTCATGTACCTGAATTTAGCATCCTTATTTAAAGTGACGAAGAATAACTTGCACTTGCCAGCGATAAATCTACCTAATGTTGCAAGTTGGACATTCAGTTTCTGCACAGTTTTGACTGTCGTTGATGATGGCATGTCTCGCATCGTTTTTACTTTAGCTAGATCAACCTCAATACCATTTTTTGAAATATTGTATCCTAGAGGACAATACTAATCACCAACATCAACTCTTTCAGCACATTAGCAACCCTTTGCTCCGAATATTGCCTTTTCCCTCACCATCTGATCAAGCAACCACCCACCAGAACACAATTCCATCAAAAGATGAAACAACTCAGTATCCTCATACACAACGGTCAATGCTCCGAGTTACTAATCGAAGAATATCATCTAATCATCTAATCAATCATCAGATCAATATCATCAATAACACGCTATGGGTGTTTCTCTCTCCTCTTCCGTTCTCCAAACCTTAGTGATTTTCATCCCTGTAAGTGATTAGATCCTTAACACCCCTTAGATCCCTTAGAGCCCTCAGATTCACAGCCTTAGTTGATCCAAATTATGACATCCGAGCAACGTTTTATCACCATCGATCGAAAGTTTTTTAAGATAACATGTAGTTCTACCAAACCAAATTCAAACATCACCATTACGGAATTCCATTCTCATGGAAAATTGAATGGAACTTTCACTTTCAGTCTTGCTATTGATTTGCAAAAAATGTTTCATGAAGCAGCAAAGAATGGAGATCTGGGAAAGATGGTCTGGAAACATGAAGATAACCAAAAATGGTTCTCTGCGACTAAACAGAATAATGAAAAAGGATTTTATCTTCATATCATTCTTTCCAGATCAAACCCCAAAGCTTACCCAATCTCGTTTTATGTCCCATCTGGAATAAGATTTGAAGGATGGTTTCAAATGGCTTCTGCAATGGAATCCATCATCAATTTCTCTGCTTCATTATCAAAGCCTAAACCACAGTTCAATATGAGTTCAACATCGAAATTTTGGGCATTCCTTTTCAGTTCTGGTCCTTAAAATTGATTCATGCAATTGGCGAAATTTGTGGGGAACTGTTGTTCATTGATCCGGCGACCCTAAAACTCACAAACTTACGTGCTATGCGTATGAAAATCAGGAATATCAATGGAATTAATTCAATACCGAGAGTGATAAAAATCTTCTCCGGCAAAGAATTGTTCGTTGCTCACATCAAAGTTACAGGACGGTCTCCATCGGTTGACTGTGGTTACCTTATCACTCCTCCGGTGTATAAGGATCCAGATTTGAATTCAATATCACCCATACAAGATTCGTTGGAAAATTTCAAAGTAAAAATACCAAGTGAAAATTTCAAGGATGCTGTCAGTCGCAAAAATACCAAGTATTTAGAAAAATGCACTGCACAAGGATATGGATTTGGTGCTTTGGCTTTCACTACTCTAAGTGAATTTGGGGACGGAACAACAGACTTCGTTCAGCGGCTCCGCAACTATATTGCTAGTCATGATGCTAACGTGCGTGTAGGTGATTTCCTTTTTCATAGGTTAAGTGTGGTAGTTCAAAAAGGAGTTGGAGCCCAGCTTGTTGCTAGGCTTCCGACTAGTTTCTTGTCTGAATTTGGAAATTAAATGAAAGTAATAGTTTTTTCTTTATAAGTAAAAAAAAGAAAGTATCTTCGCAATAATGATTATACGGCCGGTGGAAGCAATAATTCTGTACGTACTTTACTGTCTGCCTTTAATAAAGATTTGACAGATTCTTTGGTGGATTATACAGCACCTCAAACTTTTTCAACGAATTGACGGGTTGTTAAGGAAGATAGGGTACTTCGCAAGACTAGAAAAAATAGACGGAGAAGAAGGAAGAAAAAAATTTCCAGGTCCAACCCCGTACGACAAATCTGGCAGCAGGTAAAGTACACGGACTTCTTAAATCAATTTTCGAACATTACTGTCAGACAGCAAACTGTTTTTGCTGAAACTGACGTGGCTGCAACGGAGGATCTCCCTGCTGACATGGAGGTTGACGTGGCGTACAAAAATGCAGCTTTCAAATTATCAATCCCTGAAACCTTCCCAGAGGCTTTAATTCAAATCCCTATATTGCAATCTTCTCCACTCCAATCCTTCACAGAAGATCTCATTTCGTTCCCTAGCCCATCATCATCAATTAAGCCCTCTTCATTCATTACACCTTCTGCGGTAACAAACCTGACACCTATTACACCTTCAAAGCAGCTGGTCACATCACAAACACCACCTTCCAATCTTAGCTCAGCCAACATAACACCCATTCAATCAATACACATTCCCACTACCTGCTCCATTATTCTAAACCCATCCACCACAGTTTCCAACCAAATCTCCGTTATCCCCGTCAAGCCAACATCAACCATATCAAAAAACCATATACCCACATCTTCAAAACCAACATCTGTGTTTACCTTTTCCTTTTCCTGTAGAACTTTCAATCTTAATCAACCACAACGTTTTATCTTACCAAATTGGTTAATTAAGGAGGTGACTCGTCTCTTTGATCTAGGTGTGTACTTGGGTATCACTTTCAATGCAATGCCAAACCATTCCAAAAAGTTTCTCCTTATTGCAGTCTCGTCCACAGGTCCAATACTGAAACCAATACCTATTCTACCTACAAAACTCCTTCCTATAGAAGACTTTGCAGTACAACAAACTATTCGCTTAGATGATGAAGATGAAATTTCCGTACATGAACCAAGGAAAAGACAGGCTCCTGTGTTGAGTTTAGAGGACTCGTTTATGGTGTCTATTGATGATGAAGAATCCACTAGCAATCCGCTGTACCCTCCTGGTTTTGAACCTACAACAAATGATTCACCAGATGAGGCATCATCTGTGAATCTAGACACATCTGACTCTCTCCAAGTAGTCCCTAAGAAACTTAAGTTTGAATTGAAGAGACTTGGCATTACTTCTACTGATATTAATTCTCCATATTCAAGAAGGCAAACCAAAGCAGGGGGTATTTGTTGGCGCAATGCGGAAATGTGATGGGTTTTATGGAAATGGATTAGGAAATGAATTTAGGAAAAGAGGTTGGTTTATGAAATGAGGAGGTTTTTATTATTTTTTGGAATGTTTACAAAGGCTCTTTGGGTTTTTCTACTAGCTCTCACTCTTGCTACTTGCTTTGCTCACTTGGTTTTTTGGATGGTTTCAAATGAACCAAGACTTGCCTATTTATAGACTTACACTAGTCTTCTAGCCACTAACATTCTTTCTCTCTAGAAGACTCCAGCCACTAACATTTCTTTCTTCTCTCTAGAAGACTCTAGCCACTAACATTTTTTCTTTCTAGAGGACTCTAGCCACTAACATTTCTTTCACATGTTTTACATTATATTTGACTAATACTTATCTAGTCTAGAATACAAGGATAAGTATGGAGGAGTTTATCCTCACATGTCTATTTAGACTAATCTAGATAATTCTAGTTTTAACATCACAAATTACTAATTTTTTTTTTTTTTTTTTTTTTTTTTTTTTTTTTAACACCCCCTCTTAATTTGTGATGTTTAGCTTGTCTCTGAAATGATGGAACTTATCCACCGTGACCGCTTTTGTGAAAATGTCCGCATTTTGTTCTTGCGTCGGACAGAATTGAAGCTCAATTTCTTTGTTTTCCACTAGTTCTCTGATGAAGTGGTGTCGTAGCTCGATGTGCTTCGTCCGTCCGTGGAAGACTGGATTTTTTGTCATTGCAATTGTAGACATATTGTCACAGTAGATAGTTGTCGGCTGCTTTTGCCTTTGTTGTAGGTCGGTCATAATTCTTCTCATCCATACTGCTTCACATGCTGCACTTGTTGCTGCTATGTATTCCGCTTCGGCTGATGATAGTGCCACCGTACTTTGCTTTTTAGAACTCCAGGAGATAACTTTTGTTCCCATACAGAAAACATAGCCTGATGTGCTTTTTCGATCTTCAATAGAACTTGCCCAATCGCTATCTCTGTGAAGCCAATTAAATCATTATCCTTTTCTCTTGTATACTTGATGCCAAAATCCTTTGTTCCCTTGATATATCGAAGAATTCTCTTTGCAGCGGCGTAGTGTAACTTGCTTGGCTCGCTCATAAACCGAGAAACAATGCTGGTTGCATTGACTATGTCTGGCCTTGTATTTGTTAAGTAGATCAGTGAGCCGACTAGACTTCTGAATGAGGTTGGATCTACTTTAGTTGCTCCATCATTTTTTATCAATTTCTCACTGGCACCATTGGAGTTGCAATTGGTTTGCAATCCATCATGTTGAACTTTTTTCAGTATGTCTTGCATATTTTTCTTGGGAAATGAATATTTCTGCTGGAGATTGTTTTACTTGAATCCCAAGAAAATATCGCATAAGTCCTAAGTCGGTCATCTCATATTCTTTCATCATCTCCTTCTTAAATTTTTCTGCCATCTCTTGTTTTGTGCTGGCATAAATTAAATCATCAACATAGAGACAGATGATTAGGAAATCCATACCTTGTCTTCTTATGTAGAGGGATGGCTCACTTGGACTTTTCTCAAATCCGTTATCTCGGAAGTATTTGTCAATTTTGCTGTTCCATGCACGCGGTGCTTGTTTGAGACCATATAGTGCTTTGCAGAGACGATAAACCATTTTTTCTTTTCCTTTTCGGACATATCCTTGAGGTTGTTCAACGTACACCTCTTCTTCCAGTTCTCCGTTTAGGAACGCCGACTTTACGTCTAATTGGTAGACCTTCATTTTAAGTTGAGCTGCCAAAGCTAACACCATCCGAATTGTTTCCATGCGAGCGACTGGGGAAAATGTTTCGGTGTAGTCAATTCCTGGTTGCTGAGAATATCCTTTTGCAACTAGCCTTGCCTTGTGCTTTTGAATCGACCCATCTTCATTATATTTTGTCTTGTAGACCCACTTCAGACCAATTATTTCTTTGTCCATTGGCTGATTTACAAGCTCCCATGTCTTATTTTTCTCGATTACTCGCATTTCTTCGTCCATGGCATGTCTCCATTTTTCTTCTTTTGCCGCTTCCTCATATTTTTGAGGTTCTAGTGCTATAAATGCACAATTAGATGTATTATAAATATCTACTAGGGAACGCACCTTTCTAGGTGTGGGACTTGTTTCTGATGAACTTGGAGGTGTGGCACTTGCTTTTGATGAACTTGGACTTTGTTTTGTTGGACTTGGAGATTTCGGGCTAGCTGGTGGAGTTCTTTCATCCTGACGTGGTTGATTTGGCTCATCTTCAATGAGTAGTGGCAACTCGTGGTTGTCTTTTTCATCATTCCAATCCCATGATTTGAATTCATCAAAGATAACATCTCTTGAAATTACCAGATCCTTTGTATCTGGATTGAGAAGTCTATATGCTTTAGATTCTTCATTTGATCCGATGAATATTAGCTTTTCTCCTTTTTCATCGAACTTTTCTCTATGTTGGGATGGAATATGTGAGTATGCTACGCAACCAAAAATTTGAAAGAAGTTACCTCGGTTTTTTCTTATGCCAAGCCTCATATGGAGTTTTGTTGAGAACTGCTTTTGTTGGCGAACGATTAAGGATGTAGACCGCGTGTTGACTGCTTCATTGATGAGCTGTTGGGTAGCTTCCTTGATTTTAGCATACTGCGAGCCATTTCTACGATCGTACGATTTTTCCTTTCCGCGACGCCGTTTTGCTGTGGAGTGTATCGAACAGTAAGCTCCTTCTTAATTCCATTTTCTTTGCAGTAGTTGATAAATTTATTTGAAGTAAATTCTCCACCACGGTCAGTACGGAAAACCTTTAGTTGATGACCACTTTGCTTCTCTGCCAACGCCTTGAACTCTAGGAATTTAGTGAATGCCTCGGACTTTTGCTCGAGAATATACACCCACATCATCCTGGTATAATCATCCACGAATAAGAGAAAATATCTTCTGTTATTGAGTGAAGCTGTTCTTGTCGGACCGCATATATCTGCGTGCACCAATTCGAGGGGCCTTCTTGCTCTCCACGATGTGCTTATGAACGGAAGTCTATGAAACTTTCCAAAAATACATCCTTCACATACTTTATCTCCACCGCTGATATTAGGAAGACCGATGACCATTTTCTTTGATTTTAGAACTTTCAAGGATCTGTAGTTGAGATGCCCGTATCTCAAATGCCATAACTTGCATTCATCTATGTGATTGGTACTCATTGCACAATCTCCAATTGATGGCATAGAGAAGGGAAAGACAAAATTTTCTGTCATTTTTACTTTTGCCACCAATTGCTTATTAATTTTATCATAAATTGTGCATTCTCCGTCTTCGAAATGTAGTGAGTACCCTTTTCTTATAAGTTGTCCAACACTTAATAAATTTTGAGCTAGGCCAGGAACATAAAGAACATCAGATATGTATCGAGTTTTACCTGACCTTGTTCGTACGGATATGACTCCTCTTCCTTCAACATTTTGATACTTTCCATCTCCGAGTTTGACTGGTGGAATATGTTGTTCCTCCAACTTTACTTAAGTATTCTCTCATTTCTGTCATATGGCTGCTGCATCCGCTATCAACATACCATATACCTTGCGCATCTTGTTGCGAGGTGAGGCAGGAATAAAATACTTGATTTTGAAAATCTTTTTTCTCGGAATAGTTGGCTTCATTATTTTTAAACCAACAATCCTTTTCCATGTGATTTAATTTATCACACTTGGTGCACTTATATCTGCAATTTTCAGTTGGATGGCCAAACTTTTTGCAAACATTGCATCTGAGATTTGAGGAGTAATTTTTCCCGTACCTTTGATTGTTGTTTCTATAACCTCCTTTTCCTCTTCCACGTCCGCGGTAGAAATTTTTGGGCCCTTGATTTGATGTCGACCCTTTCTCGTATTGCGAGTTTGATGATGATCCCCCTCTGGAGCTTTCTTTTTCGGCTTCTATATTTTTGTTTTCTTTGAAATTTATTTTTGATTGAAACGCCTGCTCCAACGGCTGCTCCGCGAACCTATTTATCCTTTTTTCATGCGCCTCGAGTGAACCCATTAATTCGTGTACGGAGAGAGTCGATAAATTTTTGGACTCCTCAATGGCAATGACAATATGATCGAATTTGAAAGGTAAGCTTCTTAGAATTTTTCTACAATTCTTTTGTTTTCAATGGTATCTCCATAACTACTAATTTGATTCACTATACCAGTAACTCTTGTAAAGAAGTTCTGGATAGTTTCATTTTCTTTCATGAGTAAATTATCAAAATCTCGCCATAAATTTTGTAGTTTAATGGAGATTACCTTTTCAACCTTGGAATGCAACTTTGAGAATATTCCAGGCCTCCTTGAAGTTTAAGCTACCGAAATTCGAGGAAAAATAGTTTTGCTTACCCCCTCTTTGTATGAACAGTAATGCTTTAGCATCTTTCTTCTTATTATCCTTATACTCTTTTTCTCTCGCCTCCGTCATGACGATTGAATTGTCGCGACCGACTCGGGTACCTTATAACCATCTTCTACAAGATCCCATAGGTCTTGTGAAATGAAAAGAGTCTTCATTTGTAGACTCCAATAATCAAAACTCTCACCATCAAAAATTGGAATTAGACTTTGGGCATAGTTGAAACTTTGAATACTTGCCATGGGTAGAGTTTTAGGATTATCGGAATAGGTTTGCTCTGATACCAAATTTGTTGGCGCAATGCGGAAATGTGATGGGTTTTATGGAAATGGATTAGGAAATGAATTTAGGAAAAGAGGTTGGTTTATGAAATGAGGAGGTTTTTATTATTTTTTGGAATGTTTACAAAGGCTCTTTGGGTTTTTCTACTAGCTCTCACTCTTGCTACTTGCTTTGCTCACTTGGTTTTTGGATGGTTTCAAATGAACCAAGACTTGCCTATTTATAGACTTACACTAGTCTTCTAGCCACTAACATTCTTTCTCTCTAGAAGACTCCAGCCACTAACATTTCTTTCTTCTCTCTAGAAGACTCTAGCCACTAACATTTTTTCTTTCTAGAGGACTCTAGCCACTAACATTTCTTTCACATGTTTTACATTATATTTGACTAATACTTATCTAGTCTAGAATACAAGGATAAGTATGGAGGAGTTTATCCTCACATGTCTATTTAGACTAATCTAGATAATTCTAGTTTTAACATCACAAATTACTAATTTTTTATTATTTTTTTTTTTTTTAACATCTGTGAATCTAGACACATCTGACTCTCTCCAAGTAGTCCCTAAGAAACTTAAGTTTGAATTGAAGAGACTTGGCATTACTTCTACTGATATTAATTCTCCATATTCAAGAAGGCAAACCAAAGCAGGGGGTATTCACGTTTCCAAATGAGTTTGTCAATACTAAATTGGAATATACGTGGTTTAAACTCAGCAAACAGAAGATCGGTAGTTCACAAGATGATTCAGTTGAGTGGAGCTCCAATCGTCATGCTGCAGGAAACAAAAATGATGCAATGTACGCATTTTGACATCAAACAAATTTGTGGTTATAAAAATGTGGGATGGACCTTTCAACAATCAGTAGGTAGATCAGGAGGGATGCTGATCTTATGGGATAAAGATTTCATAGAGGTCAATGACTCACTCATGGGAGAGTATACTTTATCGATTTCTTGCACAAACAAGTCAGATAACTTTAGCTGGATGCTGACTAATGTCTATGGTCCTAATAACCCAGTTGAAAGATCAGAATTTTGGGTGGAGTTGGATACATCTTGTAGATTATGGGATCTTCCATGGTGCATAGGAGGGGACTTCAACATAATCAAAAAATGTGATGAAAAGAAGAATTGCACTAGGATTACAAGAAGTATGACACAATTCAATAAGTTTACTGAGCAGCATGACCTGATCGACCTACCACTAAAGGGTGCACGGTATACGTGGTCCAATGGACAAACTGACCCGGTGATGTGCAGACTTGATAGATTTCTTATCTCTCCATCCTTTGAAACACACTTTCCATTCATCTCCCAACTTGCCAAAGCCCGGCCAACCTCTGATCATATCCCCATCCTGCTTGATATTTCCGACCCTAGTTGGGGACCTAGTCCTTTTAGGTTTGAAGCAATGTGGTTTCTAGAGAATGACTTCCTTAAATTATTGGAAGAGTGGTGGTTGTCTTTTGTTTTTGCAGGTTCACCAAGTACTGTGCTTTGGCTGAAGTTAAAGGCTCTCAAAGAAAAGTTGCGTACATGGAATAAGGAGGTCTTTAAACACACTAACTCAAGGCTGAAAGACGTCTTATCGAAATACATACACTTGATAGCTTCGCAGAGGAGAACATATTATCTGAAGAGGAGATTAACAACATCATCACTCTAAAGTCTAAATTCGAGAAAACAACTCAAATGGAAGAAATTACGTGGAAGATTAAATCCAAGACTCAATGGCTGCAAGAAGGGGACAGAAATACATCTTTTTTCATGAGCAAAGCATCGGCACGAAGAAGGAACAACAGGATAAAACAACTATATATTAACGGGGATTTGGTGGATGACAAGAATACTCTACAACAACATATTGTAGATTATTATAGCAATTTGTTCACAGAGGAAGAGGTAATCAGACCGGAGCTTGAAGATATTGTTTTTGACAAAATAAATGCTCAAGAATGTGTCATCCTGGAATCAACCTTCTCTGAAGAGGAAGTTTGGCAGGCTATTCAAGATCTTGGATGTGACAAAGCGTCTGGTCCAGATGGTTTCCCGATAATTTTCTTCAAGAAATGTTGGGGCTTTCTAAAAGCAGACATAATGAATACGGTGAACGAGTTTTGCTCTACAGGAAAAATCGATGTAAAGCATAATTCAACTTTTATCACCCTTGTTCCAAAAAAAGATTATGTCGAAACCATTAAGGACTGTAGGCCAATTTGCCTTCTTACAAGTGTTTACAAAATCATCTCAAAAGTGTTGGCTACAAGACTCAAGTTAGTAATGGACAAACTCATTTCACCTGTGCAGTGTGCATACATTGAAGGAAGGAAAATCATAGATGGTACCTTAATCGCAAATGAGTTAGTTGATTCAAGGCTGAAGTCGGGTAAGGCAGGAATTATTTGCAAAATAGACCTTGAAAAGGCGTTCGATAGGATTAACTGGAAGTATTTGGAGTTTGTCTTAAACAAAATGGGTTTCGGAAAAAAGATTTGCAAGTGGCTAAGGTTCTGTTACTCAACTTCCACCGTCTCTGTGTTAATTAATGGCTCTCCATTTGGTTATTTTGCAAGCTCTCGTGGCGTAAGACAAGGTTGTCCAGTCTCACCGTTACTTTTCAATATAGCCATGGAGGGCTTTTCAAGATACATGGATAGAGCGTCAAATCTCCATTTGTTTAGTGGTTTTTCAGTGTCTCCATCCAGTATTATTGTAAACCACTTACATTATGCTGACGACACCATTTTCTTCCTTGATAATAGCAGAGATGAACTTCATAATCTTTTTTCTGCTCTCAAATGTTTTGAATACATTGCCGGCTTAAAGGTAAATACGTCGAAGACTCGTCTTATAGCTATTGGAGATGTGCCTGAGATCTCAGTATGGGCTTCAGAATTTGGTTGCGCCACCGACAATCTTCCGTTCATGTACTTGGGCATGCCTTTGGGAGCAAAAGCGACGTCCAAGCAAATTTGGAACTGCATTATTGAGAAATTTGAAGAAATTTTGTCTGCTTGGAGGCAAATATCACTCTCTAAGGGAGGTAAACTCACTATCTTGAAATGCATCTTGAGTTCTCTCCCTATTTACTACTTTTCTTTATTTAAGGCACCGGCTTCCATAATCAAAATTTTAGAACGTAAGATGCGAAATTTCCTTTGGGAGTATAATAGTGCTGGAAGGATTTCTCACCTAGTAGGTTGGGAATTAGTTTGTGACGATAAGGAGAAAGGTGGCTTGGGAGTGTGTAATTTGAAGAAGATGAATCTATCCTTGCTTGCGAAATGGTGTTGGAGGTTTGGCCAGGAGAAAAATAGGTTGTGGTACAGAATTATAGCGGACAAATACGGTGACAATTTCTCAAGTTGGATTCCAAATAAGGTAAAAACAGCTCATGGTGTTCCTGCTGGAAAACTATAGCCGATACTGCCCACCTGGTGAGTACGAATTCAAGATTAATTATCCACTGTGGTACAAAAATTTCCTTTTGGAATGATATCTGGAGGGGTAATACTAGTCTTACTTCGACCTTCCCCTATCTGCACAAATTATCAACCAATAAAGATGCAAAAATTGCAGATATGATCTCTACAGATGGAAGCTGGATATTCAGTTTCAAACGTAATCTTTCGGGTTCAGAAATCAACTCTTTTGCAGCTTTGTTACTAGTGATCGGAAGCAACCCTCCGGCTCTAGATGACTTCCCAGACACAAGGCGTTGGTGTTTGCACAGTTCGGGAACTTTCACAGTTAAGTCGCTCTATTCTAATCTCACTGCAGATTATGGTGTTCTTGATTTTCCACACTCTTTCGTATGGAAGAAGCCTGTACCTCCTAAGATCAATTTCCTGGTCTGGTGTTTAATCCATGAGAAGCTAAACACAATAGACATGTTGCAGATAAAAGGTATTGATATGTATAACTCTTGCGTCCTCTGTGGTGACGATATTGAATCCCAAGATCACCTATTCCTGCATTGTAAAATAACTAATAGAGTTTGGTCTTCGGTTCTACCAAGAGAGGGTTGGTCTTGGGCAATTCCAAGAAATATGAAGATGCTGGCTCTTGGCTGGCACCAGGTTCATTTCTCCGATACAGGAAAAATTTTATGGGGCCTAATTCCAGCTGCGATTATCTATACCATTTGGACAGAACGAAACAGGCGCATCTTCGAGCAGAACTACACCTTTAAGACAGAAACTGATCTTGGTATAGAGGTCAAATCCTTGATGCTTGCTTGGGAAAATGCTTCGGGACATAGTATTCATCTAAATTTTGCAGGCTCTATTCTTAACAATTGGGATGCGCTCTTTATGTAACTCCGTAGTTTTCATTTTCTTTCTTCCTATCTACCGCTGGTAGACTTCACTGTAAATTCCCCTATTCTTAATATATATTCCCTTCTTATCAAAAAAAATAATGTATCCTAGAAACTACCCCAGGGAGAACCGAATATTCATTTCACTCGGTCGATCTTCATCTTATACTTGCTCATTTGATAGAATATCTCTTTCATATCTCTCACATGATCTTTCGATTTCTTGCGCTTGACTATGACTAGCATGTCATTAACATATACGTCTAGAGTGGTCTGCAGCTACTGAGCATATAACTTCTCTACCATTTGTTGATAAGTGGCTCATGTATTTCATAACCCAAATAACATCATTGTGTAGCAATATAACCCTTTTGGAGTGAAGAAACTTGTATGCTCCTGATCCACTTCGGCGAGAGATATTTGATTGTATATGGAATATTCATCCATGAGAGATGGTGTCTCATATCCCGTTGCTGAATCAACCATCTGTGGAATGCCTAGTAGAGGAAAGATATTCTTTGAACAAACATCACTAATATCGTTGAGGTATATGCATATTCGAGTACCCTTGTTTTTCTTCGGAACTATCACTATGTTAGTTATCCATTGCATATATTTGGCTGGTATGACTATTCCTGACTCTCTCGACCTTTTGAGTTATGCTTCGATTGCCTCATGATAAATAGTGGCAACTTTCCTGATTTTCTACTTGAAGAGTTTAACCTTTGTGCTTATATCAATTCTATGACACGGTATCGGGTGATTTGTGTCAGGCATATCCTTTATTTTCCATGCATACACATCTTTGTATTCTCGTAACAATTGTTTCCACCTCTCTCCTTCTCATTCGTCCAACTTCATTCATATCTTAATTATTTTTGGATCCTCGGAAGTTCCCAAGATAATATCTTTGATGGGTTATGTTGTCGTAAAGTTCATCACCGTGTCTCCGAAAAGGGTCGGCCTCTTTAATTGCTATGCGGGCAGAATCTACTTCTGGGATCTCGCTCGAAAGCCCATTTTCATTCGTTGTTTTAATTTGTGAAAACTACAGGGACACCCATTCTTTGCATCTTTCCCACTATGAAACCCACGCTCCCAAAACTTCAGGCGCGCACCCATTTTTGGGGAGAAAATTATTCCCAAACCCAGAATTTCTAAAATTACATTTCTTCACACGCAACAAAATTTTTTCTTCAATTCATTCTCTTCTTCTTCTCTACTGTGAATTTCTTCTCTATTGATTCTTAGATTACAAATCGAACAAATGTTCTTAGGTTATTAGATCTGATGATTTTATAAACAAAACTTTGAGAAAGATTTTCTAAAAACTTTGCTTCTTCTCTTTTACAAATCTGATTTTTGTTTTCAAAACCTTGATTCGAAGTGAGTTTTGGTTGTATATTTGCTGTCAGCGAATCATGGTTTACAAACCCCGAAATTCGAATCTGGAGATGGTGGATGTCGATCTCTCAAATCAAGCTATGTTAATTGATTTCTCTCTGAACAAATGGGTTCAAAGATTAAGGAGTACGGGATAGTTTCTCTGATGCAAACAACCCTATTTTCGATCCTAACCCATTCAACTTGCGTTTCTCGGATGTCAATTTGCCCATCTACAGGTGAAACTTTGATTTCAATTTCCTTGATGAAATGCTGATTTTGGTTCTTTATATATTTTTTGTCGTCCTAATACTTCTTCTTAATATTGAATTTGAGAGACTGGTCGCATACTCCGGTGAATAGGTCTTGCATTCAAGGGTAGCCAAAGAAGACAGTGGAAGAATTGGAGGTACTTGGCCTTACTCTTTCTAAACTTCAAATGATTTTGGGATCTCTTCATTACTATGTCGTATACGAGGCGGGGGATGAACGTGTCTAGTTTCCTTGAGTTAGCTCCCATCAAGCTGCTTTGTCTTTCCACTTGTTGAGAATCCAAAATACGAGGCGTAGCCAAACAAATATGAAATGATCTAATTTCTGCTGGAATCTCTCACAGAATTGACATAATGAGTTATGGATTATATCTGAATTTTCCAACACAATTTCTCGGAGTGCTTCTTGTCACCCCCATTTCCCCTTACGCACAAACACACACTGCTATGAATGTATTTGCGCTTACTTTTTATTGCTGGTATATGATTTTAATTGAACTTTTATTGCTGGTATATGATTTTATGGTATATGCTTTTAATCCATCATCCATACCTCTGTTGTTGTCTTGTGGTTTGTACACGCGGATCATTCGAACCTTAACGTCCAATGGTGTTGCTCCATCCAGCGAAGAGACTTTGATACAGTTGCACTCCATCCAAAGGTTTTATATGCTATGGATGGATCTCTCAGGTAGAAGTTTTAGCTCATACCGCAATTGGAAGGAGTTTTATGTGCTGGCTCAACAACAACAATGGATTCAAGATCCGATTGTGAAACCCTCGCTTAGAAAATGGATGCATAACATGTTATGCGGCTATGAAAATGGATGCATAACTGTTATTATGCAGTTTGGAAAGTTGTTGCATAACTTGTTATGTAGTTGAGAAAATGTTTGCATAACATGTTATGCATCAATTTTTTGTTATTGTTGGGACCAACAAAAACAAAAGTAATCGTATAACTTAATCGTGCACCTACAATAATATACGCATAACATGTTATGCGAGTCGTGAAAAAATTGATGCATAACCTGTTATGCATCTGAAAATATGATTGCATAATGCATTATGCATCGAGAAAATTGATGTGTAACTTGTTATGCATACGAAAATATGGTTGCATAATGCATTATGTATCAATTTTTTATGTACACACTAAAATCAACCAAAACAATGGTCACATAACTTGTTATAGATGCATAATTTGTTATGCAGTCGAGAAAATGGTTGCATAATTCGTTATGCATCTGCAGAATGTGTTATGCATCGTTTTTTGGTGACTGCATAATGGTTATGTATCAAGTTTTCCAAAATTTTCCCTAAAATGAGGATCACCTCCGATTTTTTCGTGAAAAACAAAAATCGGAGGTGATCCTCATTTTAGGGAAAATTTTGGAAAACTTGATACATAACCATTATGCAGTCACCAAAAAACGATGCATAACACATTCTGCAGATGCATAACGAATTATGCAACCATTTTCTCGACTGCATAACAAATTATGCATCTATAACAAGTTATGTGACCATTGTTTTGGTTGATTTTAGTGTGTACATAAAAAATTGATACATAATGCATTATGCAACCATATTTTCGTATGCATAACAAGGTTACACATCAATTTTCTCGATGCATAATGCATTATGCAATCATATTTTTATGCATAAAGTTATGCATCAATTTTCACGACTGCATAACATGTTATGCAGATATTATTGTAGGTGCACGACAAGTTATACAGTCTTTGTTTTTGTTGGTCCCAACAATAACAAAAAAATTGATGCATAACATGTTATGCAAACATTTTCTGAACTACATAACAAGTTATGCAACAACTTTCCAAACTGCATAACAGGTTATGCATCCATTTTCATAGCTGCATAACATGTTATGCATCCATTTTCTAAGCGAGGGTTTCACAATTGTATCTTGAATCCATTGTTGTTGTTGAGCCAAAGACATAAAACTCCTTCCAATTGCGTATGAGCTAAAACTTCTACTCGAGAGATCCATCCATAGCATATAAAACCTTTGGATGGAGTGCAACAGTATCAAAGTCTCTTCGCTGGATGGAGCAACACCATTGACGTTAAGGTTCGAATGACTCATTGTACAAACCACAAGACAACAGAGGTATGGATGATGGATTAAAAGCATATACCATAAAATCATATACCAGCAATAAAAGTTCAATTAAAATCATATACCAGCAATAAAAAAGTAAGCGCAAATACATTCATAAAGAAGTGTGTGTTTGTGTGGGGAAATGGGGGTGACAAGAAGCACTCCGAGAAATTGTGTTGGAAAATTCAGATATAATCCATAACTCGTTATGTCAATTCGTGAGAGATTCCAGCAGAAATTAGATCATTTCATATTTGTTTGGCTACCGCCTCGTATTTTGGATTCCGAACAAGTGGAAAGACAAGGCGCTTGATGGGAGCTACAATCAAGTGGAAACTAGACACGTTCATCCCCTGCCTCGTATACGACATAGTAATGAAGAGCTCCCAAAATCATTTGAAGTTTAGAAAGAGTAAGGCCAAGTACCTCCAATTCTTCCACGTCTTCTTTTGGCTACCCTTGAATGCAAGACCTATTCACCGAGTACTGACGGTCTCCGAAATTCAATATTAAGAAGAAGTATTAGGACGACAAAAAATATATAAAGAACCAAAATCTGCATTTCATCAAGGAAATTGAAATCAAAGTTTCACCCAGAGATGGGCAAATTGACATCCGAGAAACGCAAGTTGAATGGGTTAGGATCGAAAATAGGGTTGTTTGCATCAGGGAGAAACTATCCCGTGCTCCTTAATCTTTGAACCCATTTGTTCAGAGAGAAATCAATTAACATAGCTTGATTTGAGAGATCGACATCCACCATCTCCAGATTCGAATTTCGGGTTTGTAAACCATGATTCGCCGACAAGAAATATACAACCAAAACTCACTTGAATCAAGGTTTTGAAAACAAAAATCAGATTTGTAAAAGAGAAGAAGCAAAGTTTTTAGAAAATCTTTCTCAAAGTTTTGTTTATAAAATCATCAGATCTAATAACCTAAGAACATTTGTTCGATTTGTAATCTAAGAATCAATAGAGAAGAAATTCACAGTAGAGAAGAAGAAGAGAATGAATTGAAGAAAAAATTTTGTTGCGTGTGAAGAAATGTAATTTTAGAAATTCTGGGTTTGGGAATAATTTTCTCCCCAAAAATGGGTGCGCGCCTGAAGTTTTGGGAGCGTGGGTTTCATAGTGGGAAAGATGCAAAGAATGGGTGTCCCTGTAGTTTTCACTTTAATTTAAGTCTTCCTTTCGTGTTTATTTTTGTCTTTTATGGCTTGTTTCTTCTTCTGCTTGATCTTATATTCGAATATGGGCATCCAACTCAAAACCAATTGACAATGAGTGGAGAGGCCGTAAGGATTATAAACAGTAGGATATTAGATAACCCGGACAATGTGGGACTAATAATAATCTCAACATGCCCCCTCACGTGTAGCCTCATTGGGTCTAACACGTGGACAATTAATCGGGTGAGGCGGAGTAAAGGTGCGGTCAAATGACTCGTCGCAAATAGCCTGCTATGATACCATGTTATAATATGGGCATCCAACTCAAAGCCAATTGGTTTAGAGTTGGATTCCCATATTCTAACATCTTATCGGCGCGTTCCTCGTACTGATGAACATCTACTTCGTTGCATAATTTCTCCTCGGATAGGTCTCCTTTGATCTCTACCATCCTATTTGGTGTTGGAAGGCGCGAGCACTGATGAAAAGTTGATACTACATATTTTATCCCACAAGCCCATGGTCGTCCGACAATTTCACTGTAAGGGATTCCGCGTCGACCACATAAAAGATGGTGATTATTTTTATTTTTCGAATGTACATAATCATAGGAATTCTCTCTTCGGCTTGGAGGGAACTCCTTTGAATCCATAAATGTTGTAAGTTGAAGGAACGAGCATGGAGTCTGGATAATCCATTCTCTTAAAGGTGTCTTGGAACAATATATCCGTCGATCTTCCAATGTTTACAAGTATCTTATATACTACCAATTTTAATATCTTCAGGGTTACAACAAGGGGATCAGTGTGATATTTCCCATTCTCCGGGGCTTCAGATGCGGGAATACAATTGATTGAGCCATTGATTTCTCTATTGCATGAGCTTTGGCCACAATAAAAATGCTCTTTCTGATGTAATCACGCTTGTGTACCCGACTCATGATGTTGCTGTAGAACTGACTTCTGTCCTTACTGAAAAAGCGGGGGTCTAACAACCACACCCAATATTTCGATTAGCAATCTGTATGGACAAACTCCAATATACTTTCTAGAGAATCAACTAGATAGTCAGACTCAATCTAGATAAAAGTATATCAAAGAGTTTATATCTCTCTCACTTGATTTGATTTACGCAAGCTAATATAAATCAGCGAGTCTTTAATCAAATACAATGAATAACTTGGATGGTACCAAAGACCAATATCCAAGTGTCAATCAATGTAAATCAACAACCAAAGGTTGGATATTCTAACTGATTGATCTTCAACGCACAATCAGTATTATTTCAATTATAAAGATAAATAATATAATGCGAAAAATGAAATAACACAGATATCAGAATTTTGTTAACGAGGAAACCGCAAATGCAGAAAAACCTCGGGACCTAGTCCAGGTTAAATATACACTGCATTAAGCCATTACAGACACTAGCCTACTCCAAGATAACTTCGTTCTGGACTGTAGTTGAACCCCAATTAATCTCACACTGATCCAAGGTACAGTTATGCTCCTACGTCTCTGATCCCAGCAGAATACTACGTACTTGATTCCCTTAGCTGATCTCACCCACAACTAAGAGTTGCTACGACCCAAAGTCGAAGACTTTAATATACCAATCTATGTCACACAGAAAAGTCTATGGTAATAGATAAATCCGTCTCCCACGAATATACCTACGAGTTTTTGTCCCGTCTTTTGATAAATCAAGGTGAACATGAACCAATTGATAAACCAAACTTATATTCCCAAAGAACAGCTCAGTATTATCAATCACATCACAATAATCTTAATCGACGCAGCGAAAAAAGATATTGTGGAATCACAAACGATGAGACGAAGATGTTTGTGACTACTTTTTTATCTTGCCTGTCGGAGATAGAAATCTCAAGCCAATTATTACAATTGTACTCGTACGATATAAACAACAGGATCATATCATATAACTACAAGAAAAGTAGTATCGATCTGGTTTCACAATCCCAATGAAGTCTTTAAGTCGTGAACCTGGTTTAGAAGAAGAAACCAAATATTAAAGGAGAATCGACTATAGCTTGGCACAACTTGTATCACACATAATGTGGGGATTAGGTTTCCAGTTGCTAGAGTTCTCCCTTATATAGTCTTTCAAATCAGGGTTTGCAATCAATGTTAGCTTGCTAAAAAAGCATTCAATATTCACCGTTAGATAAAAACCTGATTAGATTCAAGCTAATATTTAACAACCGTTAGATCGAAAGCATAGATTATTATACACACATGTAATGCACGTTTCTAGGTTTTTGTAACCGTACCCAAACTTGTACATTAGTTGGTCCAAAAATAGTTAACCAAATGGTTAGCCATATGATAACTTTCATATCAACCATATTCTTCTTCACCATAACTAGTTCAAATGACTCAAATGAACTAGTTAGAGAGTTTTTCAATTGATTAGATCTTATGTAATACACAAGACACAATCAAAGCAAAAATGATTTGATTCACTTGAATCGGTTCATGAACTATATAGCCACGTTTTGCAATATCATTCCTTAGTTTATAAAGATAAGTTCACAAACATCGTTTTTAGACATAACCTACTCAAGTTTGCGGACTTAAGTTCCCGGATGGAATTCACAAACTCCAGCAGAAATTCTCGGGTCGAGAACTTCCGCCAGTTCACGGACTGAAGCTCACACACTTCTCCGGTTTCTCTTGATCAACAAAGTTCTCAAACTTCGGTTCAAGGAATAAGGACTTATAATATATGTGTTTCCACAACAATGCTTATATCCACCGATGATTATATTATCTAAACTCTGATTCCAATCATTGAAACATTCTCAGAGGACGTTATATAGTTGTTATTCACAAACCATTTTTCGTCAGAGCAATTTTTAAAGTGATTGAAACTTAAGATGACTTCCGTTACTAGGTAAAGATGAACTTGGCTAAAGAGAAAGCTTTACCAACACATATTTCGAGAAATAGATAGGCGAGATATACTCAGCTCGAAATATCACATGTATATAATCTTAGTCTATATATTAAAACGACTTTTGTCTCAAGATAGGAGATAAAGTAGATAGATTTTTGAGTGATAGATAAGTTCAAGTCTCCACATACCTTTTAGTCGGTGAAGATCCACCACTTACTTGAGTAGTCCTTCGTCTTGTATGATGATTGCCATGGAGTTCTTGAGATCAACTACACTTTCTATCATAGTCCGAGACCTTAGTTATAGTAGACTAGAAATCAAGACTTTATAGTTTTGATCACTAACATTGACAAACATGCTTAAGATAGCAACGCATGCGAGTTCGACCGAGCAATGCTCTAACAATCTCCCCCTTTGTCAATTTTAGTGAAAAAACTATCAATACATATGGAATACAAAAAATATATAAATAAACTTTGTAGATCCTATTCCACATGTCTAATCTTCAACATTACTCGAACTCTTCGTCACTTCCAAGTACTCCAATGATCCCAAAGGTTGTAAGTTTAGCATCATCGTTGTTGAAAATCCATAGCTATAACAACGAGAAAACAAGAGTTCTCAATCATTGTTATACAGTGTCATAGTTTCATTACACAACGTCAAAGTCCAATTGCATCACAACTTTAACAATAATACTATGGTGATATGTTACTCCCCCTTAGTCAATACTCTATCTCACATGGAAACCACCCACCCCCCACCCCTTACATAATGATCCAAAAACCATATGTATTTGTAGTGTGAACTACATATTAATTCTCTCCCTTTTTGTCAATAAAATCGGCAAAGGTACAAGAATGTGATCCTAATGAAATTTCCGTAAGAGACGTTTCATGACCAAAGGTAAGAATATATCATCTTGTTTAGATGCAATCATAAAGCCGAAGCTAAATGCATTCATCAAGGAGTCTATAAAGATACAAGATGACCCCTACAATATTCCACAGCCGCACTCCCCATAAAGATTTGGAAATTAAGCACAAGTTCAAAAGAACTCTCCCCCATAATATGTCACTCCCGAAAGAACAACAAGAGCGACCTTAATTTCAAAAGAAAATAAGGATTTCTTTGGACAAATCACATACAAGTATGAATTTGAATCCAAAAAGAAATATTCAATCAAATTAACCGTAAGCGAACCTATGATTAATTTAACCAAATGTGCTCAACACAAGTAAACTTATGGAGACTTAAAAAACTCAATTAGATTAATCACAAGAAAACCCATAATTAATCTAATCGGAATACACAACTAAACTAATCACGAAAGTAATCAATTTAATTGTTCATACTCACATAAGAAAATCTATGGAGCAATGACTAAGTTAATCATGAAAATAATCAACCTAGTCAAAAACGCTCAAACATAAGAAAACTTACGGAGTCATAACTAAATAACCGAATAAGATGATTAATTTAGTTCAATATGCTCGATATAAAGTACCTTACGGAACAACAACTAAGCTAATCATGACAATAATCAACTTTGGTTGTTTAGTGCTCAACATAAGACACATTATGGAGCCTCACGGTAATACATAAAATATGGATCAGTGAAGATCAATTACTGCGGAATACACAAGGATTCATTCTATTTTCCATCACCATTTGCACAATGACATATAATAGACATAATCCTTGAAACACAAAAGATTTTAACATATCTTTCATCAACAAAATTGACATAATAGGCTTAACTTTTGTATTTGTCAAAAGTCCATTCATTATTTTATCAATACTTGCATATCAAATCATGAACGACTTTACTTTTGACAAGGTATGGGACAATCAAGTTCACAGACGCAAACACACATATCCCATAACAATATTGCAATATATAAAACCATAAAGATTAATATTGCAATAATCTTCTTCCAAACAAGTTTAGAATTTAAACCAATAAATCTAAAAATAAGAAGATGAAAGCATTGGACATAGCTATGTGTAATCACAATAAAGGCTCTTCCAAACTCTAGTTATTCTTTTAAACAAAACAAGAAATCAAAATTCTCATCCAAAGACTTACTAGTCAAACAATCAAAGTTCATTGAGAACCTGATATTTTTCAAAAAATCCATCAAAGAAGGTATCACTGATTTCCTTTATTCTCTTAATTGTAGACACACCATGTTCGTGAGTTAGAACACTAACTTTTCGATTAACAACCACTACGGGAAAAATCATCATTGACGACACTTTCTTAGCGTTGTAGTACCCCTACGACAACGTTTTTTTTTGTATTGTGTAGGTGGGGTATTGTAGAAAGTCCAAGATTTTCTACAATACTTGAATATGAGTTGTAAAGTGTGATGTGATTCGTGGTTCTACAATATTTTCCTAAAGTTGTGATTTTCTTTCGATTTTTTTTGAAAGCCTAACACAACCTTTGCTTGTGTTGTAGGAATATCTTGGACAACACAAGTTCTGTATCGTTTCACACATGTAATATTTAACAACCGTTAGATAAAAACCTTATTAGATTCAAGCTAATATTTAACAACCGTTAGATCGAAAGCATAGCTTATTATACACACATGTAATTCAAACTTGGCCGAGTCCATGTTAAATCAACTCTCAGACGACCTAGTATCCAATCCCAGATGTCTGTTCTTGTGCCCCTCCTACCTGCTAAACAAACCAAAACAAAGACCACCAAGCAAAAAGAACATCAACAAATGTAGAGAATCATCATGTCTAATGGAACATCTACAAATACGTTTATTATCAAGGAAGAGAGACTTACGATCATTTTGAGGTCTGTTGAGTTGGTCCCTGGGTATGTAAAGTGGCTCCGAGGTCCAAATAGTAGCTCCTCAGGTCTGCCAGCAACATAGTTACATATACTGAATATCTATCCTTCTAAATAAACTGAACAGTTAAATACTCAAAGACGGCATTTGGAGAGTTTAAGACACTTCGCTAAAAACAACAACAAAGGTTAAGGATCCGCCATCAGCCGATGCCGAATCTCTCAAAGCTATTTTCTTATTATTAAATGGGATCCTTGCGACTTATAAACATAACCTCAAGATGGAAATTCTCATCTAATCTAAATACGTATCACTTTTCTGGGTCCTTAAAAGCTAAAAGATCCCATTCGCTTGAATTGCTTCATGCCTCTCCCGTTTAAATGGTACCATTAGCTGGGGTCTCTGCATCCTAATTCACTTACCTGCAGTAATTGAAAATTGGGACAAATTGCTGGCTGCCCGCATCAGTAAATGTACAACCTAATTCTCAACAAGAATACTCAAGTTTCTCAACTACAAAAGCCTAGTCATGTAGTAATTTCATCTAGATCCACAATTCATGAAGTTTGAAGTGGACCCAAACTCAATCCATGAGTTGAAAATCACCAGCAAACCATAGAGAACATATATTTCATTTACTATATCAGCATAAACAAACTTTTTCAACTATGTTCTAACCTAGATAACAAGCTGCAATGTACACTTGCGCAACTAGATACCAGAAAATAGTTAATGCCCCATGGACTATGATTGCTAGGCCTCGTAGGTGACTACATAGCAGGAAGTAAAAAATCAGCGGGTACCAACTGTTAAATTGTGGCTGTTGAGCAAAAAACAACAGATAATCCAACATTTCATTTACTGTATCAACATAAACAAATGAACTGTGTTTAATCATAGTACTACCTCATTATTTAAACATCACGTATACACACAATCATCAAACAAAATCAAATATAAACAAGAAATGAAACTAAATGGATGAAAAATCCTTGCCTAATACTCAAAATGGCCCTAACAATCAAATATGAGAACCAAACACAAAAAAAAAAAATCTTGCCAAAACCACAGAAACCTTATAAGAAATAGAAAGATAATAGGGATTGAAAACTTATTCTTCCTCAAATTCCATCTTCAGAAATTAAAGAACCCTACAGAAAAAAAGTAATAAAATAAGAACATCAAAAACCCAAATTAAAGAAAACCCAGAATTCGTAAACTAGGGTTTATACCTTTTAATGTCTGCAGGAGAAAATTAGAGATTTCAAGACTGTTTCCGAGTGATTGTTTCCGAGTGATTCAAGTCTTGAAATAATAGGGATTTCAAAATCTCGAAAGAACAAGTTTTCGATAATCTCGAGCAAAAGATTGAAATTTCTTTGGGTTTCCGGAGATTTTCTTTTTTCTTCCATCTTTGAGAGAAAAAACTCCGAGAAGATCCGAAATATTTGGGTGTATATGCGAACTTTGTGGGCTTTCGGAGCGAAATTTGACTTTCACGAATATTCCAAGAGGGAAATTTAATTTTCACGAAAATTTTAGGGTTAAGTTTGCCGCTAAATATGTATATCATGTTAATGTCTATTTTTTATTTTGACATTGCATTTATATGTGACCTGTTTTACATGGTACAACTTAAAATATATCCAACTAATATTGACTTTTTCCGGAACCACAACGAACAAACCTCATCTGAATAATTTTCGAATGCTCTTTCGGAGAATTTTGGGCTACTAATTCATTTGAATTTGGAAAATTGAAAGTAACTCCACTTGTGAATCGAAATAATGAATACTAAATCATCTTCATCGGAAACTGAAAGTTAATCGAAGAATTGAAAGCTAGCTAGTTAACTTTCATCACAAAACTAAAAATATATCCAATTGGTATTGACTTTATCCGGAACCAACCTCGTCTGAATAATTTTTGAATGATCTCTCAGAGAATTTTGGGCTACTAATTCATTTGAATTTGGAAAATTGAAAGTAACTCCACTTGTGAATCCAAATAATGAAAACTAAATTATCTTCATCGGAAACTGAAAGTTAATCGAAGAATTTAAAGCTAGCTTGTTAACTTTCATCAAAAAAATAAAAATATATCCAATTGGTATTGACTTTGTCCGGAACCACAGTGAACAAACCTCTAAATCAATAATTTTTGAATGATCTCCTGGAGAAATTTGGGCTACTAATTCATTTGAATTTGGAAAATTGAAAGTAACTCCACTTGTGAATCCAAATAATGAAAACTAAATCATCTTCATGGGAAAGTAAAATTAAATCGAAGAATTGAAAGCTAGCTAGTTAAGTTTCATCATCAAACTAAAAATATATCCAATTGATATTGACTTTGTCCGGAACCCCAGTGAACAAACCTCGTCTGAATAATTTTGAATGCTCTCTCGGAGAATTTTTGGCTACTAATTCATTTGAATTTGGAAAATTGAAAGTAACTCCACTTGTGAATCGAAATAATGAATACTAAATCATTTTCATCGGAAACTGAAAGTTAATCGAAGAATTGAAAGCTAGCTAGTTAAATTTCATCACAAAACTAAAAATATATCCAATTGGTATTGACTTTGTCCGGAACCACAGTGAACAAACCTCGTCTGAATAATTTTTGAATGATCTCTCAGAGAATTTTGGGCTACTAATTCATTTGAATTTGGAAAATTGAAAGTAACTCCACTTGTGAATCCAAATAATGAAAACTAAATCATCTTCATCGGAAACTGAAAGTTAATCGAAGAATTTAAAGATAGCTTGTTAACTTTCATCAAAAAACTAAAAATATATCCAATTGGTATTGACTTTGTCCGAAACCACAGTGAACAAACCTCGTCTGAATAATTTTTTGAATGATCTCCGGAGAATTTTGGGCTACTAATTCATTTGAATTTGGAAAATTGAAAGTAACTTCACTTGTGAATCCAAATAATGAAAACTAAATCATCGTCATGGGAAACTAAAATTAAATCGAAGAATTGAAAGCTAGATAGTTAAGTTTCATCATCAAACTAAAAATATATCCAATTGATATTGACTTTGTCCGAACCCCAATGAACAAACCTCGTCTGAATAATTTTCGAATGCTCTCTCGGAGAATTTCGGGCTACTAATTCATTTGAATTTGGAAAATTGAAAGTAACTCCACTTGTGAATCGAAATAATGAATACTAAATCATCTTCATCGAAACTGAAAGTTAATCGAAGAATTGAAAGATAGCTAGTTAACTTTCATCACAAAGATAAAAATATATCCAATTGGTATTGACTTTGTCCGGAACCACGCTGAACAAACCTCGTCGAATAATTTTTGAATGATCTCTCAGAGAATTTTGGGCTACTAATTCATTTGAATTTGGAAAATTGAAAGTAACTCCACTTGTGAATCCAAATAATGAAAACTAAATCATCTTCATCGGAAACTGAAAGTTAATCGAAGAATTTAAAGCTAGCTTGTTAACTTTCATCAAAAAAATAAAAATATATCCAATTGGTATTGACTTTGTCCGGAACCACAGTGAACAAACCTCGTCTGAATAATTTTTGAATGATCTCCCGGAGAATTTTGGGCTACTAATTCATTTGAATTTGGAAAATTGAAAGTAACTCCACTTGTGAATCCAAATAATGAAAACTAAATCATCGTCATGGGAAACTAAAATTCAATCGAAGAATTGAAAGCTAGCTAGTTAAGTTTCATCATCAAACTAAAAATATATCCAATTGATATTGACTTTGTCCGGAACCCCAGTGAACAAACCTCGTCTGAATAATTTTTGATTGATCTCTCAAAAAAATTTGGGTTACTAATTCATATGAATTTGGAAAATTGAAAGTAAATCCACTTTTGAATCCGAATAATACTGAAAGTTAATTGAAGAATTGAAAGCTAGTTAACTTCCATCACAAAATTAAAAGTACATTCATGAAATTGAGAATGTTCGGAACCATTGAAAGCTAATTTTGTCTAATCAATTTTCAAATGATCTTCATCCGAAAAAAAAAACAAATAAAATAGAAGTAAGAACCGAAAGTAATTCATCAACCTAAAATAAAACAGGAAAACATCAAATAAACAGTAGCATTCAGTAGTAACTTTGACTTTATGTTAGACGAGATCATCTCGTTCACAATCACTAAAATAATCACTGTGATCACTATCACTGTCATTATTTAGATCGCCTTTATCACCTTCAGTTGTACTTCTAATCACCTCTTCCCCTTCAATTTCATTTCGGGTCCAACTCCCAAAGTCTTGGCCAGTTTCAGCTGCACTGGTTACATTATCCTTGCGGGATGAATCTTCTTGGATGAGCTCAACTTCCGGTGTCCCCAAAATGTAGCGAGACCAAGAAAAATTTATTGCATCACATATCTACCAAAGCATTTCACATTATTGCATCTCAAACAGGGAAAAAAAAACTCACCTAAATCAGGAGTACGATGAGACCAACCAAAATTTATGAATTCATCGCAGCCACGAAAATAGACAGGGTGGCACCTACACTTCTGCATCCAACTTATATCCATATAAGATTAACAAAGCTTAACAATGACAAAACAACCAGCTCCTGCCAAAAATTGATCACAAAAAAATGAGAGACTGCATGCATTCCCAGAACACCATCTTTGCAAAACTTAATTCAGAGTACGGTACGAGTCTTTGAATTTGTAACAATCTTTATCAATCTTCGCCTCTAAATTATTTTAGACTGCCATATTTATTGATAAATGCATATTTCACATATATTTGGTGTTAATTCCATGCTAGTATTTGATGGTTTTCTTGCAGATTATTGTGTGTTACGCGTGTTTTCTCTTATTTGTGTGTTATTAGGTGAATAATCCAAAAAGAAGTGAATTCGAGCTTAGTTGTGCAATAAAAGAAGCTAGATAAGAGTGAAGAAGGGCCAAAGACCAAATGTAACTCGTTCAAGGCGAAGCCAACGACGAAAGAACGAGTCATTTGAGTTCGTATGAAAACGTTATGGGCGAAATACGAATGAAGTTGGAACTAAAACGTCAGTCTTCCAGAATCGATGTTAAAAATATATTTCTATTGGCACCCCACTATATGATAAGGGACACCTTCCTGTTAAGGGGCACCCTGGTTCAAAGGGAATTGCTAAAGGCACCTCACTATGTTAAGGGGCTGCCATCATCACTTCTGCATGCATGGCCGGAGGAAAAACAGGGAAGAAGAGACGGCCATGAAGAGTTGGATTAAGTGGCTGCACCTATTATCACGATGCTGAGGAGACGAGATTGGCAGAGATGGAGTGATTCTGTTATCCGGTGATGGTAACGGTATTGCATGCATGTGAGTTTTGCCGGTGATTGAAGCTCGAATGTTACAGAGACGAAGGAGCTCAATCTTGCTTCCATTAATGACCACTGTTACCCTATACTCGGTCTTGGAGTGTTACTGCTCGGGTTAGGTATTGCATGCATGGAGTTTTGCAGGTGCAAAGAATGATGGAAGCTCGAGAGTCGTTGGTAGTAGATGAATAACGGAGCTGCTGCAATGGGAGTGTTGGATGATGGCAGTGACGAGGAGGAGCTGAACTATGGTGGCTGCTGTGGTGGTGAGCTCACTGGAAAAATGCAGAAAAGAATAAGACTTGTTGCTTCTATGATTTACCGGTGTTTGGTTGCTGTCGTGAATCGGGAGAATTCATGGAGTTCGAGCACGGGTTGTCGGAAGAAGGATAAATCTGATGGTGTATGATGGCTTGGTAATAGAGCTCAGGTTGATGCCGTTGTTGATCGAACCCATCTGGTGCGTAGAGCACCTTGCCGAAAGTAAATGAAAAGAAGGAAAAAGAAAAGAAAGTGGAGAGAGCACCGGCAATAAACATTTAGTGAAAAGCATCATCACCTCGCACACTGTGTTGGGTATTTTCTACCTATAAATATGGAACCTCTCCATCCCACATCTCTCGACACCTCTCCACACACCACACCACACACCTCTTCGGCATACTTTAGGCTTCCATTTTTAGTTTTAGTTTTATTTCTTCTTCTTTAGTTATTTGTTAGTACTTTTAATTATGAGTAGCTAGATTTCTATCTAGGATTAGAGAGGAAATCCTACTATGTGTGCTAAAATGTTTTGACTATTTTCTATAATAATTCTCTTGGTCCTTATTCTTGATTCGTAATGATAATGATTTTCTTCATGTGTCCTACGATGCTTGATAATTGATTTATAAATTCTATGTTAGAGACTAGCATTTTATAGTGAAGAAGATTGTTAATTCTTTGAGAAAAATAATTGCTTGAAAAGATTTATTTTCCGAGACGTATTATTTGTCCTAAATCGTCTTGAGTAATTTTGGGAGAGTGTTATAGAGAATAGTTACAATCATTTAGTATGTGTAGTAGTGATGGAATCTTGACATCCTAGACTCTTTTAATTGAACACAAAAATCATTTTTAGCATTTCCATTATTTTATAAGTTTTATAAAAATCACCATCTTTTTGTCTAAAAACCAAATCTTTAAAAAAGTCCGAGAATTGAATCCCTATACTTACCACTTGTAAAATCGCATCGCTTTTGGCGCCACGACGCGGACTTGCCTTTAGGTTAGGTTTTAGATTTACTTTTGTAAATATTTTGTTAGTTTATTTATTTATTATTTTATTAGATTTTACTCTTTGGGTATATTCTATTTTTGGGTGTGCAAGATATTTGGGATTTAAATTAGAAGTAAAATTTGTGCACCAAATGTAAGTATCCAAATTTTATTTTCTTTTATTTTTATTTTTGTATATATTTATTTTAGGATATATTTGATTTGTTTAGTTATTTTATTTCTTTGTACATAATTAGTCTAGAATTTTTATTTTCTTTGTAGATATTTTTGTTTTCTTAAAAAAAAAAAAAGTTAATGTCAAGATGGTATTATAAAGACCAATATAATAATTATCGATCGAGTATCTAAATGGACATTATCCGTACTATAACCATAGTGTGGATAGTACTTGGGGCCACTACCAACCTTCTAAAGGTTATGGTTCATACCACGGTGATCCCAATTACTATTCATACGTCCACCAATCATACGAACGGGCGAATGAGCATTATTATGAGAGTTCTTCATCTTTAGAGGATTTAATCAAACAATTACCACCAGTTCCTGATGAATTTAAAAGTCATTCTTTAGAAGATGCACTCAAACGGTTTCAAAAAGTGTCTGGTATATCACATAGTTATGAATATAAAAGTCATTCCTTAGAAGATGCACTTAAGAAGTTCAATGAAACTATACGTGAAAATGCGCGTCAAACTCGAATAATCCTGGATAGATTGTGTGAGACTATTAATAAGCAGGATGACCAAAATGCACCTAAGGATATTGCTCATAATGAACTCGAATTCCAAAATAGTGTTTCTAATCTTACCCTTGATAATACATATAATTATTTACCTAATTTATAGGATGTGGTTAGATCAGAAAACACTGAATATTTTGACAAGGTTCAACCATCTTCATATTATTATGATGATGAGGATAATGTCAATGAAGAATTTGAAATATATAGTCATAGTGACGAGGAAATTGTTATACCAATTGAACCTTATGATGATAATGTTGTTTCTAGTTCAATTCTTGATAATATTGATAATTATTCACCTATTCAAGAGGATGAGGATTTGACTAGAGATACCATAATCTTAGACGGTGTAGTATATCATTGTGACTATGAAGCCGAAGATGGATTAGAGAAAAGAGTTTATCCTGAGACTAGTGTTTTAGAGTCTAGTGATTCAGAAACAATAGTCCCTTCTGAGGATTATAGAAATGTAGAACCACGCGATTACAACCTAGAAGAAATAAAAGACCATTTTCCTAAATCTGATAATTTAGAAATTAAGGAAATTGTGACTAGTTTATCCAAGGATATAGACAACCCTAGGTTTGGGGGTGAATATCATTCTCCCCGTGGTTTACCCTGGACTCTTACAAAGGTCCCCAACTTGGGACTTTACATATGTGCCTCTCCCATCTTAAGGGACTATTTTCATGCACGTTTTCCTGAACCTAGTCATGTCCAAAAAGAAACTCAGTTGATAGAAATCCATCCTTTGGTTGATGTGGTTAATCCGGTCCAAAATACCATAATTGATTTTGTTGTCCCACCAAGATTTTATTTACCAGATGTGGGAGTATCTCATTTCGAAATGTGTCATTATATAGTTTTTAGAACTAAACCTAATTATTTTAGGAAATTAAAATTGTCGACACATCTTCTTAAGAATGACCACCATTATGGTCAATTGTGTGAGTCAAATATGATTGACTTAGAGGATCCTCAATTATTCAGGTTATTATTGTGTGCTTCTAAATTTTTCCAGACCTTAGAACCTGATATTTCGGATCTCACTTATGAGGAGGTGCAACCCATGAAAATATTTTATTTAGACCCCTTTATAGAACCTGAACCTGAACCACAACTAGATATAGTTGTCTTAAACAGGAGACTAGGAAAAGGTGTTCTATGTTTATTCTTGGTTTGTTGCAGTTTCCTTTTATCTGTGTTAACACTTTTTGATGCAGATGATCCACAGTTGTTCCGACTATTGCTATATGATTCGAGGTGATTAATTGTTTCATATGTCTGGATGAAGACATTAAACTTAGCACTTCTTGGGAGGTAACCCATGCTCATGCAACACGGTAATATCTTTCCTTAACTCTTTTGCTTCAAATGGTAACAGTTTCTCCTTGTTCATGCTTTTAATTTTATCTTTAGAACATTGAGGACAATGTAACATTTAAGTGTGGGGGAGTGTTTGGATCTTTTGCATATAGAGTTTTTAGCCTTTTTGATTCAAAATTTTCAAAAAATAATAATAAAATAATAATAATTATATATTTGAATAAAACCTCCAACTTATAGATATTTTAGAGTCACTAGCATACTTCTAGGTATGTTTACATAGAGAATTCTGACCGACATAACTGAACTTGGAAGTATTAGAGAACTACGTTCGGATTTCTTACGAATTGGAGTGTTAAATAATGGATTTAATCATGCCAGTGATGCAAATTAGGAGCAGAGAGAAATGCATTATTAGAGTTGATGAACAATAATTAGTGGAGACTACCTTTTTCAAATCAACAGAGGCACCAGACCAGATTTATTTGTAGCTGACTAAAGAGATTTCTTTTGAGTGTGTGTCACCATACGTAAATTCCGGGTAGAATGGTGAGCTACCCAACTTCACACTATTTTCAGCACTATTTTTGATCTCTTGAGTGCTAATTTTTTCAATCATGAGGGTGACGTCTATAGATGAAAACCTCCTTCTTGTAGTTTGATTTGCAGTTAGCACCATTCTCTCTCGCCAACAACAGGTCCATAGAAACACATCATAAACAAAGGAGCGACATCAAAATCTACAAGGAAATTTGAAGACGTTTAAGGTTTTTAAGCAACAATTCAAGGAAGAGAAAATTTTATATCTAAGTATGAAGACTTATTTACAAGAGCAGAGAAAATCAAAAGATGAGAATTATTGAAGTTTATGATACGAAAACAATACAAGTTGTGAAGATCAAAGTGGTTAAGTACTTCTTTCATGGCCATGTTAATTTTAGTATTGTAGTTGCAATCTTATTAAAAAAAAAAAAATACAAAAAAAAAAAACAAAAATACAAAAATATTTGCATTTAGGATTTATTTCATCAATAAAGCCATGAGGAAGAAAAATCTATAAAGAAGTTTCAAGCAACAAGGAAATAGAGGAAAAGAGTTACAAATTGTCAAAGTTTTATGAAGTTCAAAAGTTTATCATCAACAGTTGAAGACCGAAGACCAAGATGAAGAAGACGAGCCGAAGGAAGACGTTTCTATTGGATTTTGTGAGAGTGGTGTTATCATCAGTGCAATCATATGTGAAGGTGGTAAGTACTCTCATCCTTGTTATAGTGGTTGACTTCCTTTCTTAGAGATCATCAGAAAAAGTCTTTTACTTCCCACGATTTTGTGGGGTCTCCAGAAAATAATTCGGAAGGTTTCCTTCCTACCATTCAAAGTGTGTAGGAGTTCTATCTTCATTCCTACCTGCACACATGTGAGACCCATAAAAAAGCTGTCTTATTGAGTGCAATTATCATAAAATCATTTAAGTAAGGTAGTAGTCGAGGCGAAATGCTTATTGGTCTTTTCTCAAACACGCGTTCTCTCATTATGGTGTGATTATTTCTCACTCAATATTTAAGAATGAGAATATGTTCTTTGGTATTTCTAACTTCTTATTACTAGCATGCAGAAACTCTATGTCCTCATAACTCTTTGGATGCTTGGGACGCTGGAACTCTTTGAAGTTGGAGTAGGTTTTGTGGGTATACCTCTGGTAAACCCTCCCGAGACTATAACTCGGCCACTAGGGACAACTAGGGGTTTAAAGGCTTATTCCATACGCTAAATGCAATCGTGATACCTGCGACAGTGAGTTAGGATTTTTAGTTTGCTCGAGGACTAGAAAAAGCCAGTGTGGGGGAATTTGATAAATGCATATTTCACATATATTTGGTGTTAATTCCATGCTAGTATTTGATGGTTTTCTTGCAGATTATTGTGTGTTACGCGTGTTTTCTCTTATTTGTGTGTTATTAGGTGAATAATCCAAAAAGAAGTGAATTCGAGCTTAGTTGTGCAATAAAAGAAGCTATCTAAGAGTGAAGAAGGGCTAGGGATGTCAATGGAAGAATATCCGTCGGATATTAAGGATTCCGATATCCGACAGGTTAAGGATTATCGGATATCCGATATCCGATAATATCCTATAGGATATCAAAATCAGATATCGATACCGATAGGTTAAGCTATCGGATATCCGATAGATATCTGGTTATACCAAAAAAGCTTAAAAACCCTTGTAAAACATTTTCATAATTGACACTTATCGGATATTTATCCGACAAAATCCGATAATATCCGATATTATACTCGATATTATCGGATATCGAATCCCAAACTTATCAACCTGAACATTAAAAGAAAATCAGACATCAATTAGTAAGGGAAATAAGGGTTTGGGAAAATTACAATTATGTCCTTAACATATCGGATATCTAAACAAACGGATATAGCTTATTCCGATTCCGATATGTTTATGAAGAAATATCCGATAACATATTATATCTGATATCCGATACAACGGATAAAATCCTATAGGATATCGAATAATCGGAAACGGATCCCGGATATCGGACAAATATTGACAGGCCTAATAAGGGCCAAAGACCAAATGTAACTCGTTCAAGGCGAAGCCAACGGCGAAATAACGGAGTCATTCGGAGTTCGTATGAAGAAGTTATGGGCGAAATACGAATGAAGTTGGAACTAAACTGTCAGTCTTCCAGAACTGACAGTTAAACAAATATTTCTATTGGCACCCCACTATACGATAAGGGACACCTTCCTGTTAAGGGGCACCATGGTTCAAATGGAATTGCTAAAGGCACCTCACTATGTTAAGGGGTTGCCATCATCACTTATGCATGCATGGCCGGAGGAAAAACAGGGAAGAAGAGACGGCCATGAAGAGTTGGATTAAGTGGCTGCAGCTATTATCACGATGCTGAGGAGATGAGATTGGCAGAGATGGAGTGATGTTGTTATCCGGTGATGGTAACGGTATTGCATGCATGTGAGTTTTGCCGGTGATTGAAGCTCGAATGTTACAGAGATGGAGGAGCTCAATTTTGCTTCCATTAATGACCACTGTTACCCTATACTCGGTCTTGGAGTGTTACTGCTCGGGTTAGGTATTGCATGCATGGAGTTTTGCAGGTGAAAAGAATGATGGAAGCTCGAGAGTCGTTGGTAGTAGATGAATAACGGAGCTGCTGCACTGGGAGTGTTGGATGATGGCAGTGACGAGGAGGAGCTGAACTATGGTGGCTGCTGTGGTGGTGAGCTCGCTGGAAAAATGCAGAAAAGAATAAGACTTGCTGCTGCTATGGTTTACCGGTGTTTGGTTGCTGTCGTGAATCGGGAGAATTCATGGAGTTCGAGCACGGGTTGTCGGAAGAAGGATAAATCTGATGGTGTATGATGGCTTGGTAATAGAGCTCAAGTTGATGCCGTTGTTGATTGAAGCTCAAGTTAATATTGGAACTCGAGAATGGAGGCTGTAGTGAGCTCAGGTAGTTCTCGGCTTGCTGAGAAGGAGCTGTGAAGAGCAGCAATGCTCAAGCATGGCAGATGAAGGTTTGCTGTTTTGACGAGTTTGGATCGTTGTTGACGGAGTAGAGAGCCGACAGTCAATGACGGAATGGTGGCAGACATGACAGGAATGAGTTCATCCGGTGAAGCCGCGGTGATGAGAATGAAGTGACATTTGCTGATGTCAATGGAGGGACCTGCCCAGCGCATTCAGTTGGAATGAAAAGCAATCTACCCATCTGGTGCGTAGAGCATCTTGCCGAAAGTAAATGAAAAGAAGGAAAAAGTGGAGAAAGTGGAGAGAGCACCGGCAATAAACATTTAGTGAAAACCATCATCACCTCGCACACTGTGTTGGGTATTTTCTACCTATAAATAGGGAACCTCTCCATCCCACATCCCACATCTCTCGACACCTCTCCACATACCACACCACACACCTATTCGGCATACTTTAGGCTTCCATTTTTAGTTTTAGTTTTATTTCTTCTTCTTTAGTTATTTGTTAGTACTTTTAATTATGAGTAGCTAGATTTCTATTTAGGATTAGAGAGGAAATCCTACTATGTGTGCTAAAATGTTTTGACTATTTTCTATAATAATTCTCTTGGTCCTTATTCTTGATTCGTAACGATAATGATTTTCTTCATGTGTCCTACGATGCTTGATAATTGATTTATAAATTCTATGTTAGAGACTAGCATTTTATAGTGAAGAAGATTGTTAATTCTTTGAGAAAAATAATTGCTTGAAAAGATTTATTTTCCGAGACGTATTATTTGTCCTAAATCGTCTTGAGTAATTTTGGGAGAGTGTTATAGAGAATAGTTACAATCATTTAGTATGTGTAGTAGTGATGGAATCTTGACATCCTAGACTCTTTTAATAGAACACAAAAATCATTTTTAGCATTTCCATTATTTTATAAGTTTTATAAAAATCACCATCTTTTTGTCTAAAAACCAAATCTTTAAAAAAGTCCGAGAATTGAATCTCTATACTTACCACTTGTAAAACTGCATCATTTATCACAACTATACCTTGAGCACAGAGATCTACAAATAGGCGAAAGAGATCGACGGATAGCCCGGAAGAAAAAAAAACTAAATACAGGTGAAAATAAAAAACTTATCAATGATTTGTAGTTTTTGTGCAATTAGGGAGAGATATTCCTCTGTAATCCCTTTAACTAAAAAAAAATGCTCCCTATTGTCATACAATGTCATCCACAACATGAGATAGTCTTTTTTTTAAGATTTCTTTGGGTTATCTATTACAGGCAAGTAGAAGCAGGTATACTGAGCTATGATGCCGACGCTTCAACAAAAACCATGTACTAAAGTCACTTTTTGTTAATATATTGTGATTCGTCCAAAGAGGTATCCAAGCAGTCACTAATACATGCAGTTTTTTAGGACTTAGCCAAAGAGAGAAAACTTATTCAAACAAATACATCTCACTGGAGGGATTCTTCCATGCTTCTCAGAAATAACTAATAAGAAAATTATTGTGGGAAAATAAGGATTGATTGCAAGGCTATGGATAGGATTGAAACAAAAAACACAAAGCAGGGAAGTTATAAATCTAAGCGTGATTATAGCTAGCTCAGATGTAAGAATTACACAGATTTAATTTCTATTTCTTTTCGTGTATATTGAAACATAACAAAATGGACTAACTGTCATATATTTATACTTTACAGGGGAAATAAATGTGTTCAATAGAAACATATGACAATCTTCTCAGACCAATCGGTAGATATAACAAGGTAATGTATAATTTCATATAAGTGTACCGAAAGGAAGAACTTCTCATTCGAAGGATTTGAAGAAACAAAAGGCCTAGATGGAAACGACACTTGGTTAGAAGGATTTGAATAATATTCTACTCACTAACTATCATTATCTATCCGTTCGATTGGATACATCCACCGGTGATCAACAAGTCCGGCTATTATCATCACTACTTGGGACTGTCCCGGAATTGAACAGGGTGCTGGTAATCAAGCAGTCACTATACAGATGTTTTTGTAGTGGTATTACATATGTTTGCTTGATCTTGCAAACTAATCCTACATATATGTGCCTTTTGTTCCTCTCTTAAATTCCTACAGTTGTTTGTTTTGAACGTAATCGGCCATACCAGAGATATTCCATGCAGGTTTCCCTCTTGATGCTTGAAATTCATGCCTAAACATTTAGATCTGCAAATATAGGAGACTGTGCTAAACATTTATGTCATTTTGTGAACCCGAAAGACCAAACAAAACATGACATATCCAATAATCATAAGTTAGGGCATCATGGACGCACCAAGTGTATGCAATCAAGACTACCTAGCATGCATGGAGAACTCTTTTTCTTGTTCTGCACTAGTATTTCTCTAACATCTACATGGGTTGGTTTTTGTAAAAGCGGTGGACCAAAATGATGAATTATTGTTTGCAGAACATTGGCAGATACTTTTATACAGTTTCTCTTTGCATACGAATGTATTAATTTGTGGAATCTGCTGGGCATCATAACCTACAATCCTTAGGGCTGCAGTTTCTTTTTGTTCGGGACTATTACCTCAAATATTTTGTGCATCATACTAATAATGAAATAAAGTTGCTACCTGACAAAGCTAATCAATAATATTTATTACCAACGGTCGGGGCATGCATAATCGACCTTGGAAAATTTGGTTAAACTACACATGGTTGTGATAAAAATAACCGTGGATCAACTTCTGAGGGTAAAACCCCCTCGAAACGCCCATCTTTTTGTAAATACTTGTTTTGACTTCTGAGTTCTAGGTATCTCCCCAGAATGTAATTGCATCATAGTGGTTGTTAGTTGTATCCTAATCTTACTCATTATCAAGTTGTTGCAATGTATGAACATATTTTGTTGTCCTTCATTAAACCTCGTGATATTCATTTGCATCTCCTCATAATATAATCCATTAATTACAAAGACAATAAATAAGTAAACGGAGAAATTTATTTTAAAAATAAGTAGACAATCATAAAATTTGTACAAAAAAGATTTGAAGAGGTGTAAATTAGTTGAGATTGAAGTGGGACATATATATGGCAAGGGGACATAGCCGTTGACAATGACTGTAAAAAAAAGTACCGTACACGCTGCAATGAGAGACAAACTTTTTGCCATCGGCGGATCAGTTTTCGTCACTCGACATATCGCTCGATGGAGACTAAGCCGCTTTGCACCTATTCTCATAATGGATTACCCATCCACATGGCTGGACATTTATTTTTTTTCCAGAATTTGCTTTACCTTCATAGTAGAATCCATACTTATTTTTTCAGAAATTATAAGAAAATTTCAGTTTAATCAGAAATTATAAGAAAATTTGGGCTTAATAACGATCAATATGATAATGTTCTTTCATTTTTTTATGCTTGTTTGACGAAAAACACGCGAATTAAGGTATGTTGAACCCCATTTAACAATTTCAGTTTTTTGGTTAATTATCCCTTAGATTTGAATTCCTGGGTGTAAAATACAAGAAAAATATAACTATTGTTCTAATATCCTAAAATCCAAAAATACTTTTCTACTATCCAAGTCGGATATTTCACCCATGTTTAATTTATAATTGGTTTTACGTACATACCACGTACTACAATACCCTTTTCTATCATCTCCTCACCGAGCTTATCCTTCTTCCCCTTCGGTTTTCATCACGTCCAACATCTGTTCATTCATGAATCTATCTATGTCATACCATTAAAGGATCAAATTAGAAGTTAAATTATCCCACAAAGATGATGTATGGGTTTGATTTGTTTGATTTTTGTAACTTTTTTTTTGTTATGATGCTGATTGGGTAAAGTTGGGGATTTTTTTCTAGATCTAGATTAAATTTATGATGTTTCTGTTCTTCAAATTGAAAACAAAACCTAAAGTGGTACAGATTGAAATTGAAATTGGACGAATTGATTTCAAAGATTGGTCTGTTAAGAAACAAATAACGTGAATTAAACCCCAAATCAACTGCGTTTTGGGAAGATAGAGAACCCATTCTGTTCTCGTTTCTTGCTAAGGCATTTGATTTGGCATCTAATAATTCATCAAGAATTGTGATAACTAATATTCTTTGTAATGCGTTTAGAACTATCATTTTTATTCTACTTCTGGAGACTTGGTTCTTTTGTTTATCTTTCGGTGGGAAAAATTAATCCTGCATGCGATGGGTCAAATAAAAAAAGAGCTCAAGAAAGAGGGAGACTTCAGACTTGGGTTTGATAGAAAAAGCAAGTCGTTCTTCAAGAAACTTGCTCCATTAACGGTTGCCAGGATTTTGGATGCATTTTTTATCCTTGATAAGGTATCAGGAGACGGTAGTAAGGAGAGAAAAAGGAAACATGTCAAATACCTACTTGTTGCAGCTACTTATTGTGAACCTCAATTTCCCAAATCCATTATTAATTGCATACACTATTGAATTGCAGGTTAGTGTATTGGTTTCAAAAGAAAAGAAGTTATACTATTGGGTTTGTTTGCGTACACTATTGAGCTCCTAAGAGCAACCACAGTCATAGACGGGATTAAATACCAAAAATCATACTAAAAGCTAAAAAAAAAAAAAAAAAAATTTGAGCTGAAACGCAGTGGTGGAAGACTAACATTTAGTCTGACGGATGATATAACAACGCCTGATAAAGAGTGGACGTATAATGAACGTATGAAGGTTAGGCGTTGTTATAGTGTGCGCATATATGGGGCGCATGTATTGTGTACGCTAGATATGGAGCGCGGTTATAATTCACGTCTGATGTGAGGCGTGCTTAAAGTTAACGCCCAAACAACATGCGAACATATCATGTACGTTTGGTCAAGTTTACATATACTAATATAATAGCTCCCCACTTGGGCGTAGACTATACCAACGCCTGGTATGAGGCGCATATATAGTTAACGTTTTCTTCGGCGGAGTTTATGATAGCACACCACTCAGACGTTGTTTACGCTAACGCTCCACATTCGAACGCTTATTATACTCACGCCTAAACTTATACGCTCATTATACTCACTCCTAACTTCACACATTCATTATATCTGCGCCCCACTATATTTGGGTTTGGTCTGGGTTGACGACCATTTTTAGTCTCAAAACCTAGAAATCCATACCATATATAGCTATAGTTGGTCCCACTGCGCTTCACTTTCAAATCAAATTTGGGTTTAGTCCCCAAATTCCGCCGTGACTGTGGTTGCTCTAAAACTCCTCTAAATGTATTGCAGCTAGTAATTGTAGGGGTATTTTGATGGTGAATGTGATTGCAATGGTGGTGGATTTATTAGCTGAGATCATAAATCATTGTTTTTTGGTTGCATATAATTATTTCGCAGGTGATTTCTAGGATATAACTAGATTTATCCACGAAATGCACAAAATACACCTGAGTGCATAACGCATATTTTGACCGAAAAATATATTTTGGTCAAGTTGCACCCTTGTATATTTTTCTGATATTTTTTTGTTGTTTTCCTTATTTTTGTCCTTTAATGTTTGATTTGATTGATGTTTTGATAGTGAATGTGATGGTAATGGTGGTGGATTTATTGCACTAAATCATTAACTAGTGATTTTGGTTGGCCGCATAATATATTGCAAGTGATTAGTAGAATAAACCTAGATTTATTCCCGGAATACACATAATGCACCCGAGTGCATAATGGATTTTATATTTTGTATAGGAAATAGGTTTTTCTCAAGTACACCTGAGTGCATAATGCATATTTTTTTGGTTCTTATAGGAAAAATAATTTGGTCAGGTTGCACCTGGGTTCATAATGCATATTCTTATTGAAAATAAATTTTTGTCAGGTTGAATGAAATAAATTTTGGCTAAATTGCACCTGGGTGCATAATGCATATTTTTATAGAAAATAAATTTTGGCCAGCTGCACCTGGGTGCATAATATATTCTCGGCCTATTTTAAAATTAAATTAATTTTTTTTGAATTTCATATCAACAATGGATCTTATTTTATAGAGATTTTCGAGCCCTTTCAAAAAATATAAATTTTGTTAAAATCCGACTTATATTTCGGAAGTTAAGACCTTTCTCACGATTAATTTTAAATTGGAAAGAGAAAATAAATAAGAGAGAAAAATAATATTATGATAAAGAATAAAGTTTAAAGTAAAGGGATTTTGACAAATTTTAAATTTTATTTTTATATTTTTATGTGTTTTTCACTCAAAGTTATATTTACAAGTCCATTATTCCCATATTTTATGGGATTTGGACAAATGACCCATTTTCCTATAATAATTTACCACATTTCTTTTCTCCGTTCGTATTCTTATTTAAAATCCATTCATACTCTTATTTAAAAATGATAGTCAAAGAACATTAATTTTAAGAAATAATGATTTTGCATTTTGTATTCAAAATTTATGATACAAAAAATTATAGAATTGGAATTAGAATATTGTATAGGATACTGATTAATAGAGTTTAACGAAATATATGTCCCTATCAGAATTTCAATGGCGCGTCTTTGGTTTCCATCGACACTAGTTCTTATGTCATTGTTATAGACCCACTTGGTGCCCAAAGTCTAATAGCTGGAGCGTTCATTACTTAGTATAATTCAATCGGTTTGGGAATTTCATTTTTATGTGAGCAATTTCTTGAGAAAGACAAAGATGGAGAGCGAGATGAGTCCCTCAGGTGCTTTGGGGAAGTTGGTAACTGTTTTGAGTATTGATGGTGGTGGCGTCAGGGGTTTAATCCCCGGAGTCGTGCTTGCTTTCCTTGAGACTGAATTGCAGGTACTATATATCTATGAGTATACATATATTATGGTCTTTGTTGGCTAACTATTGATCGATGCAAACTTTAACTAATATCCGGCACCAGTTAATATTATGTAGATCTTTGATATGCATGAAGTTATGAATATGGGTGTTTCCTTACGCGTAATATAATTTTTGTTATTTGCAGAAACTAGATGGGAAGGAGGTGAGATTGGCCGATTACTTTGATGTTATCGCAGGAACGAGCACCGGTGGCCTAATAACCGCCATGATCACTGCTCCTGACAACAACAACCGTCCTCTCTATGCTGCCAAAGACATCGTGCCTTTTTACCTTGAGCATTCTCCCAAGATATTCCCTCATAAAAACAGGTAATACCCTGTCTCATCATGGATGATAAAGGGAAAACGAAACAGGACCCGAGATCACTACTTATCAATCATTTTTTTGTGGACTTTCAAGGTCTTCGGTCGCAAATTAAATATAAAGTCCGAACCACCGAATTAAAGAATCTTATTATAAATTGTAAAAATAAAAATTCATGTTTTTCAACTCAAAATCAATTTACAAAGAGTAAACAGACCCTTCCATATTATATTGTAAGTTAAATTTATTAGGGAGATTTAGCAATGACACTATTATCCTTCACATGTTATAAGGTGTTGTGCAGGATAACATCAACGTGATTTAAATTTCTATGTTTTAATCTATTTTTCCGCTTCAAAAACCATGGTGCAGGTAGAGCAAAATTACTACTAGACATGCGTGCACATCTATTTGGTTTTTTATTTCTTATGTAATTTATCTGTGCAGTGGAGGGTTGCTTGGTTCAGTTATAAACCTTTTTGGAACAGTGGCCGGACCTAAGTATGACGGAAAATACTTGCATTCTTTACTGAAAAAACTTCTTGGAGATAGTAAAATGAATCAAACCTTATCATCCATTGTCATACCTACATTCGATATAAAGCTTCTTCAGCCTATTATTTTCTCAACCAGCGAGGTATGATACATATATAAATTTGTTTGGGTACCGTATAAAAGTGGCTTTTCAACATAATTAAGTTCAGAAATTAAAAATCAGTTCGGAAACCAATTTTCAAATCGGAAAATGGGTTATTTGTCCAAATATTTTTAAAACATGGTTCAAATGGACGAATAAAAATTAGTATGGTGAAATGGACAATTTTTTTAACAAGGATAAAACTGGATTCATCCTGACTTAAACTTAAAAAATAGCGAGAATGAAATTGGATGCATCCTGATGTAAATTAAAAATAAGAAAAAATATTTAAAAATGGGTAGGATGAAACTGGTTACATTTTTTTTTTTTTTGGTAATTCAATTTTCATTAATGGAAAACAAGATTACATAGATCTCAAGTACATCAAATTGAAAATGAAAAAAGAAATAACAAGCTTGTAACGGTACATGATTGAAAATTCCGACAACGAAAAGAGAAGAAATTCCAAATACTGACCTAATACAAGAATATAAGAACCGATAGAATCGGAGAGAAGATGGTCTTCATAATATTCATGGACCATTTGATAAATCGTCTTCCTGATGAAGTAATGCTCCAATGGTATAGGAGTAATCTGCAAATTTGTTGACCGCAGAATAGAGAGTAATCTGGATCCGGCGATGTACTTGAACAAACATATAATCAAAATCAAGTAACCATTAAAATAAAAGAAAATCACCATTAAGGTGAAGACAAGAATCACCATGAAGGTGAAGATAAAAATCACCATGAAGGTGAAGAAATAATCCTAATTGGAACTAATACTTTTATTCTAAAACTAAAACACAAAAAACTAAGATCCTTGCTCAGATCTAGACCCAAATGGACTAGATCTGAGCAAGAAGATGAAATTGGGTTTTTTTGTTTTTTTCTTGGAGAAGAGGAGAGAGAGAGGGGAGATGAAAAAAAGGATTGAAACTGGTTACATCCTGACTATTTTTATATTTGTGTCCATTTAAACAGTATCAAAATCTGGATATCTTTTTCACCCAAAAATTATTGATTTTGGTCTTTTTAACCAATTTTGTGTTTTCAAATGATTTATAAAAACAAAAATGTATCATGTGAAGCAAAAATATTTAATCTTAACATCTGAAAATGACTTCTAGTTTGGGTTGCCAAACATGCTCTAAACTATCGCACATATATAAATACACCATTATGTATATGTAATCCCTAATAGATATTATATATTTCTATATTGCTTGTTTTCCGAGCGAGAAACAAAAAGAAAAAGGGAAGAAACTTCATTTATTATTTGACACACAGGCAAACAGAGATGTCTCAAAGGATGCGTTGTTAGCAGATGTGTGCATTAGTACATCTGCTGCACCTACATTTTTCCCGGCTCATTACTTTGAAACCAAATATTCACAAGGAAACATCAGGAGTTTCAACCTCGTAGACGGTGGAGTTGCAGCCAGTAACCCAGTTAGTATTATTAATCATACTCGATTTATTATAAAGAAGTACATATATGTGTATTTTCAAAAAATAAATAAATTGGTTTTCCTTTTGTTGAGAATGTGGGTATGGGTGAACATGTTTTCAGACTCTACTGGCGATGAATACGGTCACAAATGATTTATTAATGAAACGTGAAGATCTAGCACCAGTCAGAGCCACAGACTACAGGAACTACTTGGTTTTATCTTTAGGGACAGGAAATGCTAAGAATGAACAGAAATACAGTGCTTCAGTTGTCTCCAAATGGGGTGTTTTAGGGTGGTTATACGATGGAGGCAATGTTCCTCTAATTGATGCTTTCACCCAAGCAAGTGGAGATATGGTTGATATTCATGTTTCCACTCTCTTCAACGCACTCCAAAGCAAGGAAAACTACCTACGCGTTCAGGTACATTAACCTAACCAGGGTAGGATCTGTTAACATGCTTGGATGGACACTATATTTTTTGGTGCTATCTTTTCTGTGCCACCCAAATGAAAACAAATTAGGATCTTAATTTTTTTAGAATGAAAGATCTTTTCATGGTGCACTTCTAACACTCTCACGAAATTAGGAACTTTTGTTTTATGTATCCTTGTCATTTACTGATTTGATCTTGAACAGTCAGTTATTACTGGTCGAAATTTAAACTGGCAAATGATTAAGTTACATAACGAAATGAATTAATATTTGATGAGAGTTCAGTGCACAAAGAAGAGAAAATACTGCCAAAAGAGTGCCGCTTTAAGAATATCAACATATCCTATTTGACACATCTAAATGAGTTCAATTTACTGTACGGTGTCCCAATTACTCCCCTTTCTATCTTGTTAGGTAATAATTCGTCGTATAAAAACAATTCGCACTGATTTCTTGTTTTTTTATTATGGATTCTTAGACAGATGACTTAGTAGGAAACACCTCATCGACGGACATATCAACAGAGGAGAATATGCGAAATTTGATTAAGATAGGCGAAGCTCAGCTGAAGAATGGCTTGTCTAGGGTTAACTTAGATACTGGAATGTCTGAGGTGGTTGAAGGAGCAGGCACCAATGGAGATGCCCTAATTCATTTTGCTAAGGTTCTCTCCACTGAACGTCGGGCAAGGCTAGCCAAATCCGAACCGCATTCTGGTAATTGAACATTTGGGAGCCGCATTAGAGTATTATTCAAATATGAAATACCCAAAAGCGGTACCCTATAGAAAATCCTCATGTCATTTTTTTTTATACCTTTGTTGCGTTTTTACCTCTGTTGCGTCAATTTGTTTGTGTCAGATTGTGACTTTGTGTTGCAACGGTTTTGATGCCTAATTGTTGCATCAGTTTCTAAATATAATTTGGGTGTTATGTAAACATCGACTCAATTGATTATCATTTAGGAAGATTTATCTCTTCCGATGCTTAAAAGTTCTTTTTTAATCTCTTACTATGCTTCAAGTATATATTTTTCTTAATATACACGGAGCATAAGCACATTAGGAAGAGGTGAATTTCACTCCCACTTGCTACCCTACCGCATCTTAATATCGAAAGGAGAGGGGGAATTGAGGTTAAGCTTGAGTTTTTAGGGTCTTTGGTAGAATCGAGTCACTAAGAACACCAGCTCATTTTCACTATCTGGGTTCAAGTAATTTGTCTCATTATCATCGATAGGAGTAGCTCTTAGTGAAAATCTGAGCTGCTCGATTACCAAGAAACTCATGTCTTGGTGTTAAAGTCTGCGGGCATCCAACTCAAAACCAATTGGCAATGAGTGGAGCGGCCCTTCCATATTATATTTAAGTTAATTAAGCAGATTCTAGCGATGTGGGACTATTGTCCTTTCACACGCCCCCTCACGTGTAAGGCCAGTCATTGGGACCTCACACGTGGACCTACGTACGAGTTTACCAGTCCATAAAACTAGAACGCATGTGAGTGACTAAATCAGGGGGTAACACCTCGGCCAGTATCGGCACTGGCCTACACCCCGGGTGTACATTAAACACTTCGGCTAGTACTCGGCCTACACCCGGCGTACGCAGGTCTGGGTCTGGGGCTTAGCTCTGATACCATGTTAAAGTCTGCGGGCATCCAACTCAAAACCAATTGGCAATGAGTGGAGCGGTCCTTCCATATTATATTTAAGTTAATTAAGCAGATTCTAGCGATGTGGGACTATTGTCCTTTCACACTTGGTAACCACTTGGTTGCTGGTTTCCAACCACCAGAACCCTTAGATTACCCGGCACTTGCACACTGCCAACGCCCCGAGTACGAATAGTCCGTTGAGTGTCAGTTTCCTCGGCACTTGCACACTGTTAAAGCCCCAAGTCCAAACGACCACTCGAATGTAAGTCACCTCGGTACTTGCACACTGCCAACGCCCTGAGTACGAATGACCATTCTAGTCGCCTAAGTCACCTCTCTCATCTCTCATGGATGTTATAGAGTTCAAATGACTATATATCATACATGTACATTCATATCTTATAGATGATATAGTTTCAGATGCCGCAAGTTCCTTGGATGGTTCATTTCAGTGCCACCAGGCATCAAAAGCTTATACGCGCCCTCACCCACTTTTGACAGCCCTATATATGGGCCACCCTATCTAGGCGCCAATTTTCCACCCGATGTATCTCGCTCATACTTAGCCAATTCTTTCAATACCAATTGCCTCGGATGAAACTCTCTTGGACGAACTGTGGTTTCCAGCATCACCATAGTGGAATTCCTTCAGGATATCATACCCTTCTTATTTACTCAAGCATCTCAAGAGTGGTCTTAAATAAGATTATCTATATAGGATACCATCCCGAAGCTGATAGTCTGTCACTTTGCTCCTGATTTTGTTTACTTGTGGCCGTCCACTTGGGAGTTCTCTTGATTCAAGATATTGGTGTATTGGTTTCTCCATTCTCCCGGTCCATATTTGTCAGTTTTGTTGGTTTCCACGAGAACATCTACTTCGTCGCCTTTAGGTATGACGGTGCCAAGAGCTTTCCAACTCGTATGGTCTCAATAGTTGGGTATTTTAACATGGATGCGATGTATGTTAGAGCTTCGACGTGCCGATTGTCCTTTCTGCATATGTTCCTAAACTTGATGTTCGATATCTCACTGATATAATGCTTTGATAGTTTAAGTTATTTCTGAAGTATCGGATCGTGAGTGAGGTATTTTCCACTGATTTTTTGTACCACTAGATGCGAATCACTTGTCAACCTGACATCTACAAGACCTAGATTTATTATTAGCCTTAGAGCGTGTATTACCGCTTCATACTCAATGATATTATTTCTTGCCTCAAACTCTGGCCGAAAAGAATGAACTATATCTGTCCCCCCGGGTGTTGTGAAGACCAATCCCAGTCCCGATTCACCTTTGTTAGACTACCCATCTGTGAATATCTCCCATTGTGTCGGACTGCAGTTTTCAATAAGGTCGGGGGAGTCGTCCATATCTTCCTCCATTCCAGTTATATCATCTACTTCTTCCTCCTCGCCTAAGGGAAAGTCAGTAAGGAAATCTTCTAATACTTGTGCCTTGATTGTAGTCCTCATTTCGTAGAAGACATCAACCTATTTGATTTGAACGCTCCATTTGGATATCCGACCCGATCTAGCAGAGATGTCCAGAACCGATTCGATAGAAGACTTGGTTAGTGCTCTAATTTTATGCGCTTGGAAGTAAGTTCTTAACTTCTGGGTTGCAAACACCAAGGCTAGTATTAATTGTTCTACTTAGTATGGTTACTCTCTTCCGATTATATGGTCTTGATAATGAAGTACACTGGTTTTTCATATACTCCCTCGTTCTTAACTAAAATGTCACAGATGGCACAAGTTTTTGCCCCGAGATAAATAGTGATCACTTCCTTTGGTTCCGGCTTCTGTAGGATAGGTAGATTAGAGAGATGTTACTTTATCTTATGGAATTCTTCTTCGCAGTGCTCGCTCCACTTGAACTTCTCTCCATTTCCCAAAGTTCCAAAGAAGTCTTTGCATTTTTATGAGGATCAAGAGATGAAGCGGCTTAGAGCTGCCCATCGCCCATTCAATATTTGCACATCTATGACCGTTACGGATGATGGCCTATTCAGTATTGCTATGATATTTTCAGGGTTTGCCTCGATTCCTCGGCTCGTGATTATGTTATCTAGGAATTTTCCTGAAGTTACCCAGAAAGTGCACTTTGATGGGTTGACCCTCCTTTGTATTTCCTCATTGTCTGAAAGATGTCCCTTAAGTCATCCACCTGATCCGTTGGAGATTTACTCTTGACTAACATATCATCCACATATACCTCAATAGTTTTGTGAATACGATCTTCAAATATATCCTCCACCAATCTCTGAAATATTGCTTCTACATTTTTCAATATGAATGGCATCTTGGTGTAACAATACAATCCTTTAGGTTTGAAGAAGGATGCATTCTCCTGGTCCTCGGGTGCTAAAGGTATTTGGTTATATCCCGAGTACCCTTCCATTAGTGACATCGATTTATTCCATGTGATTGCTTCTACCAACTGATTGATGTTCGGGAGTGGGAAGATATCCTTGGGACATGTTTTTTATAAATCGCCAAATTCTATACAGATTCGTCCCCCCCCCCAAATTTGTTCTTTGGTACCATTACCATGTTTGATATACATAGTGGGTACTGTGCTTTTTGTATTATTCCTGATGATTGCATATTTTTTAATTCTACTTCCAACGCCGCCTGTAGTTTGGGAGCTATCTGTCTCATTTTTTGTCAGACCGGGTTGAACTTTGGGTCAATTCTTAAATGAAGATAGTAAATCTTAGGATAAATCCGTTCCATATCGTGCATTCTCCAAGCGAACACATCTATATACTCTTTTAGAAGACTTTCTAATCGGCTCGTATCTTCCTCCGATAACAATGACCTTATTTTCATGACTTTCGGCTCTTCCTATGTATCCAAATTTACTTCCCGAGTTGATTCTAGAGTCGTGAAATTTGGTTCCGGGTCTTTGATAGGTACTGCTACCTTTGACTGCTATGCGATATCATGTCTTCCCCGACTTCATACGACATGACTGCATGCGAAATCACCTTTTCCAATTCTTGATGGGCTTTATCTTCCTTGGCATTGTTTATATCGCGACGTAACCTTGCCTGTTTATCTTCGTTTTGCTGGATGTCCATCTGGATGCAGTGTCTAGCAACCTTGGGGATCTCCTACAACTTGGTTATCCCTTTATATGTTGGGAACCATGAAAAGGCAAGGGTACCCAAATATACCTCAAGCTAAAACTTTTCCTTCCTATAAGTTCTTTCTCCAAAAGTTATTGTCTATAGACTGAGTCGAGACAATGCAACTAATCGGTTCATACTTCGTGTGATCGTCTATGGATACAAGATCGAGACAATACAACAACGAAGTATGTTTACTTGATACAAAGGTTTGGACTTAACCAAACTCAATATGATTTGCGTATCAAGTCTATGGTATCAACTCTCTTTAACCAAGTGATATGAGTTGCACAAAGGCTCTTCTGTTTATCATAACTTAAACCCTTTTTCCAGGTTCCAAGCTCTATCTTATGTTCAATCACCAAAGGTAATCGTTAAGATTAAGCCAACAACACTCTTAATCCAAAGAATTGTGTTGATGCCGATCTTCTCAATTAATCAATCCAATCTACCACAAGGATAAATCGATTATTAATTGGATCCTCTTTTACCGAAACAAGTATTGTGCACACCAAAGATTATAAAACCAAGTATGAAATCTTCTTAGATCTTCAATAAATACCTGCACACAACAACTTGAATCTCTTGTGATCAATCACACACAGAACGGAGTCTGTTAACAATGGATTATCACAAGATCATATTTTGATCTAACAACAGTCTAAAGATCCCTGTCGAAACCTTGAACTAGTTTGAGTGAATCTTATATCAGAAGAGAAGATTCTCAAGCATAAACAAACTAGGTGCAATCATAGTTCAACTACCGTTAGTCAAACAAATCAATATGAAAACTACAGATAATCCGCAATATCTAGTTTCCCACCAACGGTACGCACTAGAGCTTCTCAATCCCAAAGAAGACTTTAAACTGAGCGGCCGTAAGAGATTTCACCTAATTAGATTACTCTCTTCTCCGATAGAAGGCTACACCGATATAAATTATAACGAATGAAGTTTCTCTGTCACGAAGGATTAGTTTGCTAGAAATGCAAACTCAAAGTATTTATAGACAAGGAAGTTTGGACATCAAGGAATTTCCAAAATCGAAAATATTCTCAAGATATTTTTCCATATTAACCCAAATTTGGTTTCCATAATTCCTGTGAATGCACTATCTAAAATAATAATCGAAATCTCCTTGGAAAATCTTTAACTAGCAAATGCACATTGCTAATTCTTATTTTCCATATATAATTAAAAAACTTAATTAAAAGATTCTTAACTTATTTAAATTTGATCTTGGGATTTACTTCCTTCTTAGCTGTTAAGGAATATCTTTGAACAATAAAAGAATAAGCATTAATGTACATGTTCAAAGTGTGCCGACATCTTACTCTTGAAAGTCCTTTTTCATAATTACTCACTTGAAACCGATTTACCACACTTCCAAACAGGTTTAGAATTGGTTCATCTGACTTTCAAGAACTATGTGATTGATCAGGTAACACTCAATCACAAACCATGGGTATAACAGTTCTACCAAAACAAGTTTCGGTTCTACCTCCATGTGAGTACTGTGCATAGTTACACTAGCTTACCAAAATTCGGCTGACTAGGTACTAGGATCGGTTCCCCATATATATTTGGTATCTAACTTGTATGCACTGCACATGTCCATAGGATCGGTTTCCCCTTGCCTAAAAACGTGTTGCACATGTTCATAGGATCAGTTCCCCTTTCTTCTATAAACCTTGTTGCACCTCATACAAGGATAGGTTCCCCTTGTGATGTACTTCACCTCTTACTAGGATCGGTTCCCCTCTCCCAAAATTTGGTCAAACACTAACAAACCCGATCATACCTCAGGTGATTAATTAAGATCGGTTTCACTAATAAAAGTCATACCAATACATAAGTCAGGCCTCATGTGAATAGTTTTACCAAGAACACAAACAAGTCATGAGCGGTTATACTAATCACACATATTGGTCGTTCACAAGATTTGCAATGAAAAACTTCCCCAATAACGCCTGACGATTTCCTTTTCAGTCCACAACACATATCATGAACTTACTTCCTTAAAACACATGTAAAAATATTGTTTCCTATGATGAAATCCTCACCTCATACCCATACATAATCACAGTAGCATTCATACGATTATGTCGATGTCTCATATACAAAGTTTAATGGTTAAGCAATAAACTTCATATTGTATTCCTTAATACTATGTCTATCTAGTGTGTTCATGCTTCGCATTTTTATATTTTTAATATGCACGACTTAAAATATATGTTAGGGAATGAAACAGTTTAAGTCAAATATCAATAACCTCAAGTGGAAGGATGATGTTGTGGTTGTAGCTCCGTACTTCTTCACTTCTTCAAGTCTTCACAATACTTGTAATGTCTCATCCTAATACTTTCAAGCTAACCTATACGAAGTTGACTCTAGTACATAGGGGTGGGACTTGGGTTGGGTCAACCCACCCAACCCATGCCCAACCCGAACGTTGGGCGGACATGGGCAACGTATTTCAAAACTTTGGGCAAGCTTGGGCATAAATTTTATGAACCCGAGTTAAATTTGGGCAAGCATGGGCATAAATATTTCTAACTCAAACAACCCACCCAACCCGAAGAACTATATATAAGATATTTTTTATAATTAGTATTATCATCTATTTAGAGAAATTTTAGATATTATCTTCAAATCTATTAATCAAAATATAAATTATATCTATCTCATTAATCATTCGATATGAAAAGAGTTTATATTATTGTAAATAATATTCAGTTATTTGGAAATTTAAAATAAATGGAGCAATTAAATCTTATTATTACTAAATTTATTATTATGACATTAACAAACTTGTATATCTAGTGGAACTTGGGTCAACCCGAGGAACATAACTTGGGCGGACTTGGGAAACACCTCAATGGGTTCCACGGATTCGATGGGCAATCTGGGAAAAGAATTCCTAGCTCGGGTCTGCCTTGGCCAAGACTTCTAACCCGCCCAACCAACCCAAGTCCCACCCATACTAGTACATTTAAATCAAGCGACTCTTAAATGAGTTTTGGTTCACTAAAATATGACAACCAAACTTGACATACCAATGCTTGGTGGGTTCAACCGAGCTATGCTCTAAAAAACCACAATCTTTGATGATAATACGAGGCGACTCCTTTGATACTGGTGATCCATGGCCTTCCTATATGATTGCTTCATAAGGAGAAACGACGTTCACTACGCAAAAAGTGGTGAGCGTATCTAAATAGTCAGCCCCATCCGAGACTCTTAAGATGACCCCGCGTTTGGGTTTTGTTATCTTCCCGTTAAAGCCATACATCCTATAAGTTGATGGGATCATTATGTCATATAATAGTTGCATCCTCTTAAAGGTGTCATAAAAGAAAACCTCTACCGAACTTTTGTTGTACACAAGTATTCTCTTTACTCCCCATTCTTCTATCATCAAGGTGATAATAAGAGGATCTCCGTGTGCTTGTCCATTCATAGGAACATCCTTTGCGGAGAACGTTATCGGCTGCATCATCCAATCTTTCATCAGTAATGTCTTTGCTACACTGAAAATTTCCTTTCCTGATCTATCTCTTTTGTGAATTCATGTCATGATCCCCGACCCGAGGTCTAATCCCTGTGGAGATGAATGTGAAATAGTATTACAGAGAAACTGTGTTCCTCGGCCAATCCGTACTTGTTGTACCGGCGCATCAGCCGTGGGAGGGTTTTTCTTTATAAATTTCTTTAAGAAGCCATCACAAATGAGGTGTTGAACGATGTCCTTCACATCTCGGCAATTATTTGTTGAATTTCCTCGGAATTGTTAGTAACAACAAAACTCAGGATGATTTTATCAAATTGTATTCCTCGGGACTTGGGATATCAGATGTCGTTCATTTTCTCCACCTCCTTAAAAATTTCCTGTAAAGGAGCATTCAGCGGTATGTACACCTTCGGCTTGTAGAGAGTTTTTTTCTTTTTTCTACGTATTCTTTCTTTCCCGGGCCTCTGCCTTGAGATCCCGATCTCTTCTCGGGTTATTTTACTACTTCTTTCTGGAATGTTTCAGTTACTTTACTTGATTCTTGAACACTTTTATCATGCACTCCTTCTTGTATTTCTTCTACAACAATGTAATGCTTCTGCATTTTCCTCATATCCTTCAAATTTTTTGGTTTCTCGATATACATTGCCACCCAAATGGGATCCTTTTTACCGAGGGAATTTTCGAATCCAAATGTATGTTGGTCAACTGGAACCTTTCCGATCTCGGTGCATAATTTTCTCAATTTTTAGTTAAGGACCTCAGTGGTTCTCCAAATCTCCAAGCCAAAATGAACACTTTGTTGAGTCTAGGCCTAGATATGCTGTTATGCATGTAGGTTTCGAGGAATATCTATACCAACGAGGGATAACTCCCGATGGATCCTTCGGGTAGGGTATAAAACCATTTTTTTTCCTCACCTTCTAAACTCGCAAGAAAGAACTTTTTTTTTTTTTTTTTTTGATCGGCAAAGGTAAAGAATATATAAAAGACCTACAAGAAGTAGGAAAACAAGCTCAAGATCTACAATCTGACAACCCTACCAAAACAAGAGGAACACGCTCTTGACAAAACCAAAAAACCCCAAAAGAAGAAGCCTCAAAAGTTACATTAAGAACTAAAATAAGAACTCCAATTGGTGATGATGGAATCAAGAGTAAGACCCTTCATAATTTCATCATTGCGAGCCCAACAGTAAGCTTGTATCTTTACCTTCTTAATGACATCAGTCACATTAAAATTAATGTTCTCGAAAACCAAAGCATTCCTGGACTTCCAAATAGTCCAGAAAATGGCAGCCGGTAAAAGAGGCCACAACTTCTTACCAATTGGGTGTATTATTTTACATCTTCAACTTTTAATTATCGAGTCTATACAGTTCGGTAAAACCCAAAGAAGACTAACTCCCACTAGAAAATGATTCCAAACAAGAGAAGAGGTCTCACAATGAAAGAGAGGATGCGAGACAGATTCACCCGTGGAGCAACACAAAAGACAACCGTTGACAAGAAGCTTACCTCTTTTGTAGAGAAAATCCATAGTAGCTAACCTTTTATGGAAAACCATCCATAAAAAAAAACCCACTTTGTGTGGCCAAAGCCTAGACCAAACACTTAAGTTTAAAGTTGCACCCTGGTTTTTTTTTTCTAGCATTGTATAACAAGATTTGATAGTGAACTTACCAGACTTGTCGATATCCCATCTTAAAACATCATCTCCCGTACCATTGTAACTATTCTGAATAAGAGAAGTCAGAGCACAAACTTCCTCAATTTGGATTGAAGAAAGTCTTCTATCTAAACCTAAGTTCCAAGACCCACCATTGTTGTGATTTAAAAGACATATGTTAACAGTCCACCTTTTTGTAGATGCAATGGCATATAGATGAGGAAACTTGTTAGCTAAAGGTTGGTCACCAACCCAACGATCTTCCCAAAACAGAACCGAAGTTTCTTCTCCAACCTTAATAGAAGAACTTGATTTGAAAACGTGCAGATGCTTGTAAATGTTTTTCCATACTCCACAACCATGCGCCTTTTTTGGAGCTTTAGTTTCCCTATCAAAACTCGATGAACCGTACTTGGAGACCATTCCTCTTCTCCAAAGAGCTTGTTTTTCTGAATTGAAACGCCACCACCATTTACAAATCAAGGCTTTATTCATACTTCTCAAAGATTTGATGCCCAAACCCCCTTTACAAAGCGGAGTGCGAACCTTTTTTCATTTCACCGGGTGGTGATTCTTTATGGTTTCACTCTTATCCCAAAGAAAGTCCCTTAGAATTTTTTCTAATTTATTTATAACTGTCACCGGAGCGGTAAATAAAGAGAACATGTATATAGGGATACCTGAAAGAACACTTTTCACCAAAGTTAGTTTTCCCGACTTGTTAAGAGAAGATCTTATCCACATAGGGAGTCTGCCTTTGACTTTCTCTATTATAGCGTCCCACTTTCTCGTGCCCAAAGCATTGTCACCTAATGGAAGTCCCAGATAGTTTGTTGGAAGGTAGTCATGCCTACAACCCGCTACTCTTCCAATGTAGGATTGATATCATGTACATTTTGACATGTTCTACAACATCCCATGTTTCATCAAATCGCATGGCAAGGCAGGGAGAGTGCACTTGGGATGGAAAGGTGCTTGCTCCAATATATAGTGAAATGAGTCTTTTCTACTTCGTTGATCACCTCAGCAAGTTTATCACCTTCTCCATATCCCGTCAATTTTCTGACTATCTCTTCGAGTTGCATGAGCTTCTCTTCAGTGGACATGCCTGGTCTTTGGTTTTGTCGAGGTGGCTCATATTTAGATGTCTTTGGGTAGTCCGTATCGCGTTGTTATATTACGTGCCGGATCGGATGTAGCTCTCTGCCACCGAGGTGGATTATGAGTGTATTTTTCTCGAGTCATAGTGTTACCGCTAAACTCTCCCCTGTTGGTGGATCCCCGTGTTCTTTCTTCGTGCCTAAATTGGAATTTATCATGCTCAAGTTCTTGATTACTCTGTTGTAATTCCCTCATGATTGGATCTTGCCTCCTTTGATTTGCCAAGATTTCTACCAAGGTTGGGCCTGTGCTCTCATGAATGGACGGATCATTTGGGTGATTACCCTGTTTTAGATGGTGCCTCATGTGCTATTTATGCTGCTCGCCTCTTTCCTGGCTGAATCTATTTAAGTCGCTTTTCTTCTCGATCAACAGCTTCCTGATGCTTAACGTGTAATCTTGCTTTTCTTCATTCTTCTTGTGCCAATAACAATTATTCATCGTCCTCTGTGTCTAATGCAGTTAACCCATCTATCAAATTCTCTGGTTTCCCCTGGCTTGGTTCGATACGTCCAAGGAGAGTGTCATCATCGTCCTGGCCTAGGTTAACGACTTCATCGAATTGTGTCATTACCGTTGCAGGTGTCGTGACTTTGTCGGGTCGCTGTCTCTGACTGCTCTCTTATCACGAGTCTGTAATTCCTTCTTGCATGCTCGTCCCAGACTCCCAGCTACAGTTCGGTTTCGCAGAATCCTAACTGTTCCCAAGGAAATTGTCATCGCGTCTCGCCTATTCTCCAATCCGATAAATTTACCTACATACAAAAGCAGAAAACACCCACTTTGATTTGTTTTGAAAATAAACTTTTTCCAGGGTCTGATAGTCCTTTTATTCGAGTATCTCTTTGTTTTGTCATGCTGAGGTCATCAAATTCATCTGTTTGACTCTTAAAATATTTTCATAAAAAAGACAAAAGGATATGTCTTGTACTTTTACTACGCATTAACCATTGCTTGTCCTAACATTATTTCTCCAGATCACTCCTCTTTTCCATACAAAAGTACTCCTTGTTTTGAAAAACGTTGCTTTCCATTTATTGGGATCATCTCTTATGAAGAAACCACCGTGTTTGTGATGGAGTTACTGAGGTTGTGATTTTTTGAAAAACATGACATCTAACTATTCTATCAATGGTTTTCATATGTGTTCAACAAGGATAGTCTTCTCCTGGAACTTTGATGCAGGCCCGTACCTTATGCTTAGGCAACATAGGCAGCCTCCTAGGGTCCCCCGAATTGAAGGGGCCCCCAAAATAATCGCATATATGTGCTACTGTAACGCCGGTCAGAGCAAAAATGGAAAAAAATGAGGAAAAACAAAAATAACTACGGATGTAGTGCTTACATGACAGGCTACAATATTCTGCAGAAGCCCAATAAAAGCACTTACCTATTGGCCCCATTTAGTTTCCAACTTCTTATACTTGAGATTGAGAACCTTGTCAACTTACACAAATTGATTTGTCTCTGCTTACCGTGCGAAACTGCAAATAATGGTGTATGTGAATTTATTTGGATTGAACCAGAGAAATGAAAGTGTGTATAGGCCAGAACTAGCACAAAACCATAATTAGTTAGAAGACATATTATCAATATCCAGAGCACATTTGGGCATGATTTATATGGGGGAATACCAGTCCTATTAGGGGCTCATCGATCATGATCACTTAATATTTTTTTTGTCATATATGAGTATCCCTTTATAAATCGTGCATTTGGGAGTAGTGTGATCATAGGCAAATCACTGTCTAAGATCTCCGAATGAGAATATATTTTTTTTTGATCAGAAGAAAGAATTCTATTAAGATGAAAAGAACGTACAGAGAACTACCAAAGGTAGTTTAAAGAAAGTAAAAATTACTCAAAAACAAGACTCCAATTATCACCGAAAGAGACATTACTCTCATACGGAGTTTCAACATGGATTTTTTTATTTTAACATGGTGGTTTTTATTTGCAAATATTAAATTTTACCGTATTATACTATGTTGTCATTTTATTTTAAACAACGCTGATGTTTTTAGGGCCCCCAATTTTAGTTTTTTCCTAAGGCCCCTAAATAGTTTGGTACGGCCCGGCTTTGATGTTCCACTAAATCTCAATATATATTCATTAAACTAAAACGCATTTGTCAGTTTTCAAAATCGAATTATTGCTGATGTTCTCAGATCTCTGATCCATTATATAGGACCGAGTCATCGAGGCTTACAACATGGTCCAAGATTTCCATTTTAACGAAATAATGGCTCCTGTTTTCCAAAAATAGATTATGGAGCTTAAGATCTAATGATCTTGGTGAGATAAAGTGTAACACCCCGTGTTTTTAGCATGGCGCATGCTAAAAGATGCGCCATGGCCTGATATGAAGCTTCATCCAAAGCTTCCGATGTGAAGGAAAAGGAACATTGGCCCTTAGCCAATGCATTAATAATGTTCAGCCTATACGGACTAGGACATTTCCATTATTGCTTGGCCATGGCCATGCAAACGAGTTGGCTTAAGTTTCCGTCCCTTCGTGGATGAACTACGGTATGTGCTTGATCCATTTAGAGTAGGGAAGGGTACGTAGGCAGCCGCAATGAGTTGCAAGATTGTTAGGTCAAACACGTTATCGCTTATATCATCTAATTTAGAGATGATTGCGGCACTTTGGCATCTCATATCATCTGGATCGGTAGCTCAACGCAAGAGATGATTGTGGTCATACTTGATGAGGCTAGTTGCATTCCATCCAGGGGATGCTCATACTTCCTATCAAGGCGTTCGACATAGGCTAAAAACCCGAGTGTCGTAATTCAGCTCAAGAGGAGTCCATTTTGATGGGAAACGTCCCAAATATCAAGACATGTCGATCTATAGATCCACATGGTCACCAGAATTCAACCAAATTCCATCGTTTAGGGCCTTAAAAGGTCGTTTTTGCCACATTAAGAATTTTTTTATTTTATTAACAAATCCTTTGCGGAACAAGGGTAAGTTGGAACGGTGTGGAAGCTTAAATAGCTGCACCATGATCCACGAGCATGCTTGCAAGGGAAAATGAACATCCATTTTCCTAGCTTTAAGGCTCGGATCATAGCTTCATCATGGCGCATCGGGGAAGTTATGGCCTATGGGGCAACGCGCCAAAGGCGTAATTTTCCGGCCAGTCACAGTTGGTATCAGAGCAAGTTCATAGAAAACACTAGGGACTTTGAAGAGTGGACTCGTCAAACGAGTATTTTTCCTTCAAAGGGAAATAAAGTTGAAGAGTGGGCCAACTTTTGCACGGAAGAAGTTTGTAACTGCAATGCCAGTTACTTTTATGAATCGAGTTGAGCTTGTTAATATGCTGTGAGTTTGCCTGGCCTAGGTGGCACCCCACTTAAGAGTGGATATCCGGAAGGCCGTTTGGCACAGTGGGTAGACAATGGGACTGATCATCCCTACACGTTGGCAACTGGCCAATGGTGTGCGTTGTCAGGCCCGGCTAGCATCCCATTTACGAGTGGCAACCTGGATGACCATCAGGGATGGTGGTCAACTGGAAGCTGTTCCACACAGTACTACACGGTGTTGGAATCAACCTTGTGAACTTTAGGGACTCCTGACTGTATAGTATGGGATGCACATTTGGGATACCTAGTCGAGATATCCTCTTGGCACTGGCCAATTGAGATTCTTGGTGACGTTGTGGACTCTTTTTGGATTCCTAAGTATACAGTACGGGATGTTTGCTCAGAACGTCCTAATTGATGTTCCATGACAAACTGAAGAAACTCGTGATTTCTGAGCATTTGGTATGGGAATTTTGCTCAAAACTCCAGACCGATGAGCTTCTCCACAATAGTTTTGTTTTGCATTTCGGGGATGAAATTATTTAAAGGGGTGAATAATGTAACACCCCATGTTTTTAGCATGGCGCATGCTAAAAGATGCGCCATGTCCTGATACGAAGCTTCATCCAAAGCTTCCATTGCGTAGGAAAAGGAACATTGGCCCTTGGACAATGCGTTGACAATGTTCAGCCAACATCGCTGGGCATCGGGTTAACAGCGGACGACCAACATGGATGGACATCGGGTTGGCAGCGGACGACCAACATGGCTTGACATCGGGTTGGCAGCGGACGACCAACGTGGCTGGAGATCGGGTTGGCAGCGGATAGCCAACATAGCTGGACATCGCTGTTAGCCAGGGTGGTAAGGTGCATCCATCACGCCATGGGGAGTTGATAAATGATTTTTGGTCCCCCAATTTAAGTTGTAAAAATGTCATTTTTACATATATACATAGGGGTAGTTGGTTGATGGTGCATATGTGGACTATGCACCAAGTAAGCTTCATAGCTTAGCCGAAAGATTATAAATGATGCCTAAGGCTCATTTATAGTTGCGTAGCCTCATGAAGAGGGTATTTTATGCTTAGGCATCGTTATGCCGACGGAACGACCTATACGGACTAGGCCATTTCCAATATTGCTTGGCCACGGCCATGCAAACGAGTTGGCTTAAGTTTATGTCCCTTCGTGGATGAACTACGGTTTGTGCTTGATCCCTTTAGAGTAGGGAATGGTACGTAGGCAGCCGCAATGAGTTGCAATATTTCCGGTCTAGCACGTTGTCGCTCATATCATGTAATTTAGAGATGATTGTGGCACCCTCTCATATCATCTGGCTCAGTAGATCGATGCAAGAGATGATTGTTGCCATACTTGATGAGGCTATTTGCATTCCATCCCTGGGATGCTCATACTTCATATCAAGGCATTCGACATAGGCTAAAAACCAGAGTGTCGTAATTTAGCTCAAGAGGAGTCCATTTTGATGGGAAACGACCCAAAGATCAAGACATGTTGATTTATAGATCCACATGGTCACCAGAATTTAGCAAAATTCCATCGTTTAGGGCCTCAAAAGACCATTTTTGCCGCAATAAGAAAGTTTTTATTTCTTAACAAATCCTTTGCGGAACAAGGGTAAGTTGGAATGGTGTGGAAGCTTAAATAGTTGCATCATGCTCCACGAGCATGCTTGTAAGGACAAATGAACGTGCATTTGCCTAGCTTTAAGGCTCGGATCGTATCTTCATCATGGCTCATCGGGGAAGTTATGGCCTGCGGGGAAACGCGCCAAAGGCGTAATTTTTCGGTCCGTCACATAAAGTTTCTTCTAGCATGAACTAAACATCATGGATGTTAAGTTAATTAGGAGCTTTGAAGATATTTCCGACAACTCATACGCTGCCAAGAATCCATTGAAATTTTTAATACCTCATCTAAGAAATTTTTTCTCCTATCTCTGCAAGAAAAAGAAAACCATTGTATGTTGAAATTTTTGAAACGCTTAAGACCAAAAAAATTAACAATCCTATCAAATCAATCAAGAACAATTATAAGAGATCTTCTTTAGCTTGAACTATCGTCATAGATGATTAAGAGCTTCAAGATACTACTCATATAAAAATTCTTTCAAGGTATCTAAAAGATGTTACTCATCCCCTTAGTCGGCGTCAAAATGTAGTTGTAGAAAGTTATACATCCTACATCTAACATTCAAGTTGAAGTAATGCAAGATAAGTAAGTAAAGAGATGCACAAGAACACAAGATATATGTGGTTCGTCATGATTACCTACACCCACAGGGTGAAATAATGAAACTTATTACTCCTTCAAAGGTTACAATGGTGTAAGGCTTAGTAGAACACTCAATATGCAATACTTCTTTCCTTGCTCACTTACTTACATAATCTGCCTCTATCTCTACATATCAAGTGGTATTTATAGGCAGAGATGTTTATACAAAAAGACTATAGTGTTAGACTACATTATCCACATTGATGATCCCTTCCCTTTGGGTGACTTCTGGTGGATCCCCTGATGCGTATCGCTTGATCTTTCTTCCACCCGAAATATGTATCTTCTATTACACTACTGTCCGAAATGAGTGATCCATCCAATCCGAGCCTGCCAACCTTCTGTCTTTGGGCCCACCATGAATTGACCTTTCTGCTCCCACGCGTGTACTGTAAGTGACATTTAATGCCTTATCTCCCGATGCAAATTACACTGCTAGATCCGGTACATTTCGCTCCTCACTCGGATAGGGTAGATATCTCTATTACCGCACCAAGGTTCTGGGTTCGATTATATCCTTTCCATGCATCTACTAATTATTGGGTACATCAAAGCTCCGAACATTGCCACCTACATTTGCCGAATAGCTGTTATTACAGTACAGTTAATGTGCAGGTGAGATCCTTGGATTCCTAACTATATTCGAATCTTCTCCATGTGAGATTCTGGTGTTAGTTAGGTCTGATTGCGGAAGGGCTACACTTCCCCAACTCCCTTCTCTCATTAGGTGTCATCGTTCTTAGCTTTTGATCCCTGGATTGAGATTAGTAGGAAATCTCATTATTATTGGATTTAATCAACAAATATTTAACACATAACGGGAAAAAGAAATGAGAGAAATGAGCAGGGGATGTATATTATTTTCGGGTCAGATTGGTGCAGCGGGAGACGCGAGTCTTATATTTTTATCTTTAAATTGTCCGGTGAAACCGGATGTGTACTTGGAAACAAAGAATTAGGCCCTCTCCACATGCTAATTATTATAATTGAATTGGTGGATTAGCTGTCATCATAGGCTTCTTCTCATTAGTTTCTTATTCGACTTTCTGATCCATTTTCACTGACAAAGATTAGTCTCCTTCGAAAATGTATAGTCATGTCTCTACATTTGTGTTTACGCGTATTTATTTATTCATTCTCAGTATTGTTAGAGACGACCTTTCGTGACAGCTAAAAGAGCTCCAACTTGTTTTTCATCTTGATGAAAATAATATCAAACATATTGTTATTCAATAAAATTCTTTGGGTTAAGATACTCTTTAAGTACCCTTTTTCAATGAACTTTCTATTTATTCGGTTAGAAAAAACAAAACTAGTTATAAAAATTCAAGATGACCAAACTTGTGGTACAAAAACCCACTTAAATATTGAGATTCATTAAAACTCCATCTTAACAAACATATTGTTATTCTTAAACATTTTTCTTTTTGTGAGATTTGTTAGTAACCGAACAGGAGGAGCGCCAGACTAAACTATAGAATTCTTTATAACCTTCCAATATACGCAAGAGAGGGAGATATATATATATATATATCATTACAAAATCTCGGAACAAATGAAAATTTACAAGCAACGAAGGAGGATTTTAAGAGGGAAATGTCTTTAAAGTAAACCGTACGTGAGATGATTTCCTTCAAAATGCTAACGGACAATTAATCCACCGGGTCTTTGACATCACTTTACGAAATGACATGAGTACGTAGCTTGAAGTTCTGTTCACATAAGCCCAAATAACTCGCCTTTATGGCTAAGCTGCATAGGAGACCACAAAAGATTGCTCTTAGCAAAGTCACACATCACAAATCTAGCACCATTAGCAAGAGAAATAGGGTCAAAGGCACTACCAGTATTGCATTTCGTCCAACCTAAAAGAAGAGGCAACCATTTAAACTTTTGGATTAAGAGTAAACCGATGGGAAGAACAGAAGGAGTTTTGGACCTAGTCATGGGCAGAGCACGTTCAAGATCAGTATAATGATAATTGGATGATGTTAGGAAACGTTATTAACGATGTCGTACCAATGTCATTTATTGACATTATAGTTGCATAATTGATAGGCCCCCAGTTGTCTTACACAGCCTATCTCTTTAAATGAGTTGGAAATTGGAAGTTTCATATATGTAACCACTATATCTGGAGAAAGGAGGCGATGGGGAGTTCAGGAACTGCTGATGAGATGAATCCGTCAGGTGATAAGGGGAAGTTGGTAACAGTGTTGAGCATCGATGGTGGTGGTGTTAAAGGGATAATCCCTGGAGTTATCCTTGCTTTCATTGAGGCTGAATTGCAGGTAATGTATATATATATATATATATTATGATCGACTTTAATTATTACTATTGATTGATTGCTGCAAAATTTCGGTCTCCACTCTCCAGAGCAGTTAAAGGTATAGAGAATTTGGAGATTTTCACTAATTCATTAATTGATTGGTACAGCTGATCAAAGTGGTGTGTAGAACTAATTTATAAGTATGAATTAATGGATAATGTCACTTGTTTTTTTCTCTTCTCTTGTAATAGAAACTAGATGGAGAGGATGTGAGATTAGCCGACTACTTCGATGTTATTGCAGGAACGAGCACTGGTGGCTTGATAACCGCCATGATAACTGCTCCTAACAGCAACAACCGTCCTCTCTATGCTGCCAAAGACATTGTCCCATTTTACCTTCAGCATTCTCCTAACGTATTCCCTAATAAAAACAGGTAATTGATTCCTCTTGGTCTGGAATAACCTAGTACTATAAAAAGAAACAAACAAATGGCACCAAACAGCCAATATATGTTTATTTATTTATTTGGGCAGTTGGTATTGTGCACAGTATGATTTTTGGGATATAGTTAAGCCAACCAGAAGATTTGATCTAAGGGAGACTAATTTAGACCCGTCCAATACAGCAACATATATCTTAAACAGCCTTGTGGTGTTACTTATTTTTCATACCGGAGGGAGGATCCATGGACAATCTTATATGTACACTAATCAAATTTGTTTGAGATTTCAAATAATAATAAATTTGAACCCAATATTTTGATTTATGCCCTTCTTATTAAAATTTAGATCCCTACAAAAAATGAGCACAAACCGAGACATATAACATCACCATCTACCACTTTGAAAATCAACAGTTGAAAATTAACGGTCAAAATTAAAATCAGTAGATGGTGAGGTTTGGTATATCAAATTGTGCTCATTTTTTATAGAAATCTAGAGTTTAATAAGAGGAACATATAATCAAAATATTATGTTCAAATTCATTGTCATTTAAACTCTAAAGAAAAATTGGTTTAATCTTGTACGGATAGTGTACATATAAGATTGTATATATGCTTCAAAAAAAATAAAAATAAGATTGTACATGGATTCTCCTTCTTTCGTAATCTATTATTCTATGAAAGCAAAAGTACTTGTAAAATCTTAAAATACCCTGCCATATTATTAAAAGATAATTTTGCTTTCATTATTATACATATGCAGTGGGAGAATGCTTGGGTCAGCTGTAAACCTTTTCAGTACAGTGACAGGACCCAAATATAACGGACATTACTTTCGCTCTCTGGTGAAAAAAATTCTGGGAGATACCAAAATTAGCCAAACATTATCATCTATTGTTATACCTACCTTCGACATGAGGCTTCTTCAGCCTATTATTTTTACAACCAGCGAGGTACGTGTGAATTACATATAGAGGAAGACACTACCGATGTATATTTAACTTAATGAACTATCTTTGTAATCTATTTTGTGAACAATCAGAAACTAGAAATTCCCTGAAGGATTTTTTTTTTTCCATCCAACGTACAGGCAAAGAGGGATGTTTCGAAAGATGCATTGTTATCAGATGTGTGCATTAGTACATGTGCTGCCCCAACGTATTTCCCGTCTCATTACTTTAAAACCAAAGATTCCGAAGGAAAAGTACTCAAGAGGTTCAACCTCGTAGATGGGGGAGTTGCGGCTAATAACCCTGTTAGTAAAATAATTAGTTGTACAGCTAGAAGTTCATTTTAATAAGAAGTTCTTTAAGTTTTGTTTTATAAATGATTGTTTTATGTTTGTTTTGGTTTTGATGAGGTTCTGTGTTGAATGTTAACAGACGCTACTAGCAATGACTTCCATCGCAAACGATGTACTAGATAACAACGAAGACTTAGCACCCATCAGAGCCACGGACTACAGGAAATACATGATAATATCAATAGGAACAGGAAATGCTAAGAATGAAGAAAAATACAAGTCTTCAGTAGTCTCTAAATGGGGTGTTTTAGGGTGGTTATATGATGGAGGTAATGTTCCTCTTATTGATGCTTTCTGTCAAGCAAGTGCAGATATGGTTGACATCCATGCTTCCACTCTCTTCAGAGCACTTCACTGCCAGGAAAACTATTTACGCATTGTGGTATATATAGTTCACAATTTTCTTCGATCAAGTGATTTATAATTTTTAATCTTTAAAATGAAATAATTTCAAACTGATTTCTTGTGTTTTTCATTATATATTCTTAGACAGATGACTTAGTCGGAAATACAGCATCAGTGGATATATCGACGAAGAAGAATATGCAGAAATTGATTAAGATAGGACAGGATCTACTAAAGAAGACTATGTGTAGGGTTAACTTAGAAACCGGAATTTCTGAGCAGATTGAAGGAGCATGCACCAACGAAGAAGCCTTAATCCGTTTTGTTAAGATTCTCTCTAATGAACGTCGGGCTAGGATAGCAAAATCTGAGAATTTTGTAATATAAGAGAAAATGTATCATGCTATTTGTAGTATTATTATGCATATTGTTAATTTCTACGTTGAAAATAAATTGGAAACTATACCTTGTAACTTGCAATGGGTTTTGTGAACCATGCTGTCATGTACCTGAATTTAGCATCCTTATTTAAAGTGACGAAGAATAACTTGCACTTGCCAGCGATAAATCTACCTAATGTTGCAAGTTGGACATTCAGTTTCTGCACAGTTTTGACTGTCGTTGATGATGGCATGTCTCGCATCGTTTTTACTTTAGCTAGATCAACCTCAATACCATTTTTTGAAATATTGTATCCTAGAAACTACCCCAGGGAGAACCGAATATTCATTTCACTCGGTCGATCTTCATCTTATACTTGCTCATTTGATAGAATCTCTTTCATATCTCTCACATGATCTTTCGATTTCTTGCGCTTGACTATGACTAGCATGTCATTAACATATACGTCTAGAGTGGTCTGCAGCTACTGAGCATATAACTTCTCTACCATTTGTTGATAAGTGGCTCATGTATTTCATTGTATATAACCCTTTTGGAGTGAAGAAACTTGTATGCTCCTGATCCACTTCGGCGAGAGATATTTGATTGTATATGGAATATTCATCCATGAGAGATGGTGTCTCATATCCCGTTGCTGAATCAACCATCTGTGGAATGCCTAGCAGAGGAAAGATATTCTTTGAACAAACATCGCTAATATCGTTGAGGTATATGCATATTCGAGTACCCTTGTTTAATTTTCTTCGGAACTATCACTATGTTAGTTATCCATTGCATATATTTGGCTGGTATGACTATTCCTGACTCTCTCGACCTCTTGAGTTATGCTTCGATTGCCTCGTGATAAATAGTGGCAACTTTCCTGATTTTCTACTTGAAGAGTTTAACCTTTGTGCTTATATCAATTCTATGACACGGTATCGGGTGATTTGTGTCAGGCATATCCTTTATTTTCCATGCATACACATCTTTGTATTCTCGTAACAATTGTTCCCACCTCTCTCCTTCTCATTCGTCCAACTTCATTCCTATCTTAATTATTTTTGGATCCTCGGAAGTTCCCAAGATAATATCTTTGATGGGTTATGTTGTCGTAAAGTTCATCACCGTGTCTCCGAAAAGGGTCGGCCTCTTTAATTGCTATGCGGGCAGAATCTACTTCTGGGATCTCGCTCGAAAGCCCATTTTCATTCGCTGTTTTAATTTAAGTCTTCCTTTCGTGTTTATTTTTGTCTTTTATGGCTTGTTTCTTCTTCTGCTTGATCTTATATTCAAATATGTACATCCAACTCAAAACCAATTGACAATGAGTGGAAAGGCCGTAAGGATTATAAACCGTAGGATATTAGATAACCCGGAAAATGTGGGACTAATAATAATCTCAACATGCCCCCTCACGTGTAGCCTCATTGGGTCTAACACGTGGACAATTAATCGGGTGAGGCGGAGTAAAGGTGCGGTCAAATGACTCGTCGCAAATAGCCTGCTATGATACCATGTTATAATATGGGCATCCAACTCAAAGCCAATTGGTTTAGAGTTGGATTCCCATATTCTAACATCTTATCGGCGCGTTCCTCGTACTGATGAACATCTACTTCGTTGCATAATTTCTCCTCGGCTAGGTCTCCTTTGATCTCGACCATCCTATTTGGTGTTGGAAGGCGCGAGCACTGATGAAAAGTTGATACTACATATTTTATCCCACAAGCCCATGGTCGTCCGACAATTTCACTGTAAGGGATTCCGCGTCGACCACATAAAAGATGGTGATTATTTTTATTTTTCGAATGTACATAATCATAGGAATTCTCTCTTCGGCTTGGAGGGAACTCCTTTGAATCCATAAATGTTGTAAGTTGAAGGAACGAGCATGGAGTCTGGATAATCCATTCTCTTAAAGGTGTCTTGGAACAATATATCCGTCGATCTTCCAATGTTTACAAGTATCTTATATACTGCCAATTTTAATATCTTCAGGGTTACAACAAGGGGATCAGTGTGATACTTCCCATTCTCCGGGGCTTCAGATGCGGGAATACAATTGATTGAGCCATTGATTTCTCTATTGCATGAGCTTTGGCCACAATAAAAATGCTCTTTCTGATGTAATCACGCTTGTGTACCCGACTCATGATGTTGTTGTAGAACTGACTTCTGTCCTTACTGAAAAAGCGGGGGTCTAACAACCACACCTAATATTTCGATTAGCAATCTGTATGGACAAACTCCAATATACTTTCTAGAGAATCAACTAGATAGTCATACTCAATCTAGATAAAAGTATATCAAAGAGTTTATATCTCTCTCACTTGATTTGATTTACTCAAGCAAATATAAATCAGCGAGTCTTTAATCAAATACAAGGAATAACTTGGATGGTACCAAAGACCAATATCCAAGTGTCAATCAATGTAAATCAACAACCAAAGGTTGGATATTCTAACTGATTGATCTTCAACGCACAACCAGTATTATTTTAATTATAAAGATAAATAATATAATGCGAAAAATGAAATAACACAGATATCATAATTTTGTTAACGAGGAAACCGCAAATGCAGGAAAAACCCTGGGACCTAGTCCAGGTTAAATATACACTGCGTTAATCCATTACAGACACTAGCCTACTCCAAGCTAACTTCGTTCTGGACTGTAGTTGAACCCCAATTAATCTCACACTGATCCAAGGTACAGTTATGCTCATACGTCTCTGATCCCAGCAGAACACTACGTACTTGATTCCCTTAGCTGATCTCACCCACAACTAAGAGTTTCTACGACCCAAAGTCGAAGACTTTAATATACCAATCTATGTCACACAGAAAATTCTATGGTAATAGATAAATCCGTCTCCCACGAATATACCTACGAGTTTTTGTCCCGTCTTTTGATAAATCAAGGTGAACATGAACCAATTGATAAACCAAACTTATATTCCCAAAGAACATCTCAGTATTATCAATCACATCACAATAATCTTAATCGACGCAGCGAAAAAAGATATTGTGGAATCACAAACGATGAGACGAAGATGTTTGTGACTACTTTTTTATCTTGCCTGTCGGAGATAGAAATCTCAAGCCAATTATTACAATTGTACTCGTACGATAGAAACAACAGGATCAGATCATATAACTACAAGAAAAGTAGTATCGATCTGGTTTCACAATCCCAATGAAGTCTTTAAGTCGTGAACCTGGTTTAGAAGAAGAAACCAAATATTAAAGGAGAATCGACTATAGCTTGGCACAACTTGTATCACACAGAATGTGTGGGGATTAGGTTTCCCAGTTGCTAGAGTTCTCCCTTATATAGTCTTTCAAATCAGGGTTTGCAATCAATGTTATCTTGCTAACAAAGCATTCAATATTCACCGTTAGATAAAAACCTGATTAGATTCAAGCTAATATTTAACAACCGTTAGATCGAAAGCATAGCTTATTATACACACATGTAATGCACGTTTCTAGGTTTTTGTAACCGTGCCCAAACTTGTACATTAGTTGGTCCAAAAATAGTTAACCAAATGGTTAGCCGTATGATAACTTTCATATCAACCATATTCTTCTTCACCATAACTAGTTCAAATGACTCAAATGAACTAGTTAGAGAGTTGTTCAATTGATTAGATCTTATGTAATACACAAGACACAATCAAAGCAAAAATGATTTGATTCACTTGAATCGGTTCATGAACTATATAGCCACGTTTTGTAATATCATTCCTTATTTTATAAAGATAAGTTCACAAACATCGTTTTTAGACATAACCTACTCAAGTTTGCGGACTTAAGTTCCCGGATGGAATTCACAAACTCCAGCAGAAATTCTCGGGTCGAGAACTTCCGCCAGTTCACGGACTGAAGCTTACACACTTCTCCGGTTTCTCTTGATCAACAAAGTTCTCAAACTTTGGTTCAAGGAATAAGGACTTATACATATATGTGTTTCCACAACAATGCTTATATCCACCGATGATTATATTATCTAAACTCTGATTCCAATCATTGAAACATTCTCAGAGGACGTTATATAGTTGTTATTCACAAACCATTTTTCGTCAGAGCAATTTTTAAAGTGATTGAAACTTAAGATGACTTCCGTTACTAGGTAAAGATGAACTTGGCTAAAGAGAAAGCTTTACCAACACATATTTCGAGAAATAGATAGGCGAGATATACTCAGATCGAAATACCACATGTATATAATCTTAGTCTATATATTAAAACCACTTTTGTCTCAAGATAGGAGATAAAGTAGATAGATTTTTGAGTGATAGATAAGTTCAAGTCTCCACATACCTTTTAGTCGGTGAAGATCCACCACTTCCTTGAGTAGTCCTTCGTCTTGTATGATGATTGCCATGGAGTTCTTGAGATCAACTACACTTTTTATCCTAGTCCGAGACCTTAGTTATAGTAGACTAGAAATCAAGACTTTATAGTTTTGATCACTAACATTGACAAACATGCTTAAGATAGCAATGCATGCGAGTTCGACCGAGCAATGCTCTAACAATCTCCCCCTTTGTCAATTTTAGTGACAAAACTATCAATACATATGGAATACAAAAAAATATATAAATAAACTTTGTAGCTCCTATTCCACATGTCTAATCTTCAACATTACTCGAACTCTTCGTCACTTCCAAGTACTCCAATGATCCCAAAGGTTGTAAGTTTAGCATCATCGTTGTTGAAAATCCATAGCTATAACAACGAGAAAACAAGAGTTCTCAATCATTGTTATACAGTGTCATAGTTTCATTACACAACGTCAAAGTCCAATTGCATCACAACTTTAACAATAATACTATGGTGATATGTTACTCCCCTTTAGTCAATACTCTATATCACATGGAAACCCCCCCACCACCCCCCCCACCACCCCCTTACATAATGATCCAAAAACCATATGTATTTGTAGTGTGAACTACATATTAATTCTCTCCCTTTTTGTCAATAAAATCGACAAAGGTACAAGAACGTGATCCTAATGAAATTTCCGTAAGAGACGTTTCATGACCAAAGGTAAGAATATATCATCTTGTTTAGATGCAATCATAAAGCCGAAGCTAAATGCATTCATCAAGGAGTCTATAAAGATACAAGATGACCCCTACAATATTCCACAGCCGCACTCCCCATAAAGATTTGTCAATTAAGCACAAGTTCAAAAGAACTCTCCCCCATAATATGTCACTCCCGAAAGAACAACAAGAGCGACCTTAATTTCAAAAGAAAATAAGGATTTCTTTGGACAAATCACATACAAGTATGAATTTGAATCCAAAAAGAAATATTCAATCAAATTAACCGTAAGCGAACCTATGATTAATTTAACCAAATATGCTCAACACAAGTAAACTTATGGAGACTTAAAAAACTCAATTAGATTAATCACAAGAAAACCCATAATTAATCTAATCGGAATACACAACTAAACTAATCACGAAAGTAATCAATTTAATTGTTCATACTCACATAAGAAAATCTATGGAGCAATGACTAAGTTAATCATGAAAATAATCAACCTAGTCAAAAACGCTCAAACATAAGAAAACTTACGGAGTCATAACTAAATAACCGAATAAGATGATTAATTTAGTTCAATATGCTCGATATAAAGTACCTTACGGAACAACAACTAAGCTAATCATGAAAATAATCAACTTTGGTTGTTTAGTGCTCAACATAAGACACATTATGGAGCCTCACAGTAATACATAAAATATGGATCAGTGAAGATCAATTACTGCGGAATACACAAGGATTCATTCTATTTTCCATCACCATTTGCACAATGACATATAATAGACATAATCCTTGAAACACAAAAGATTTTAACATATCTTTCATCAACAAAATTGACATAATAGGCTTAACTTTTGTATTTGTCAAAAGTCCATTCATTATTTTATCAATACTTGCATATCAAATCATGAACGACTTTACTTTTGACAAGGTATGGGACAATCAAGTTCACAGACGCAAACACACATATCCCATAACAATATTGCAATATATAAAACCATAAAGATTAATACTGCAATAATCTTCTTCCAAACAAGTTTAGAATTTAAACCAATAAATCTAAAAATAAGAAGATGAAAGCATTGGACATAGCTATGTGTAATCACAATAAAGGCTCTTCCAAACTCTAGTTATTCTTTTAAACAAAACAAGAAATCAAAATTCTCATCCAAAGACTTACTAGTCAAACAGTCAAAGTTCATCGAGAACCTGATATTTTTCAAAAAATCCATCAAAGAAGGTATCACTGATTTCCTTTATTCTCTTAGTTGTAGACACACCATGTTCGTGAGTTAGAACACTAACTTTTCGATTAACAACCACTACGGGAAAAATAATCATTGACGACACTTTCTTAGCGTTGTAGTACCCCTACGACAACGCTTTTTTTTGTATTGTGTAGGTGGGGTATTGTAGAAAGTCCAAGATTTTCTACAATACTTGAATATGAGTTGTAAAGTGTGATGTGATTCATGGTTCTACAATATTTTCCTAAAGTTGTGATTTTATTTCGATTTTTTTTTGAAAGCCTAACACAACCTTTGCTAGTGTTGTAGGAATATCTTGGACAACACAAGTTCTGTATCGTGGAAACATATGTAACAACAAATACTAATATTACGAATAAGATTTGCACGTCACTTGTGTGAGCTGTGGAACTATCTTGGACAACACATAGTTATGTTGTAAAGAAACTTTTTCGCAATATCTGGGTTGTGTAGTTGAAAACTGGAAGACAACATCTATTTGTATTGTGAATACTACTGTCATTACTCTTCCTAGAGTTGTACAACTATCCTGAACAACTCCTACTTATGTTGCAAAATTTTATTTTACAATTACTTTGTTGAGTAGTAAATGTTTTTAACACAACACTTATTAGTATTGTGATTATGGCAGTTAGTACACTTGTTGGAATTGTAAAAATACCATGATACAACTATACTATGTGTAGTAGAAATTTTGTAACACCACTCTTACTAGTATTGTATGACTATCTTGGACAACACAAGTAAGGTATCTTAGAAACATATAAAACAACAGTTATTATTATTATGAATAAGATTTGCACGACAGGTTGTATGATCTGTGGAACTATCTTAGACAACACATAGTTATGTTTTAAAGAAGCTATTTCACAATATCTGGGTTGTGTAGTGGAAATCTCTAACACATCTGTCTATATGTCAATAAGGCCCTACATATATCAGTTTTGGCATTTTGTTTATGTTGTGAAATGTGAATAAACAACAACTAGATTCATTGCAGATGAAAGATTCATTGAAATTAAACCAAACCCAGTGTAACAACATTCAAATACCCATGTAATATAGACAAAAAATACAAAAAAGTAGCAGTGATGATGTTTGTTACCAAAAGTTAAGTCTCCAAAAAGATAAAAGATGATTTAAGAAGTCTACTGGTTGGAAATTCTATCCTTGGGCCATGTGTTAAAATTTGAAACAGCTTCACCAACATATTTGAGTTCTTCAGTCGCCTTGTATACATGAGAATCCTCCACTTAAGCAACCTTCATACATATAGTGTAGGCTCCAAGACCTATTGGAATTCCATGTATCTCCTTACTTGGATCTGTTTCAGCAATTTCAGCCTTCGCAACCCCCTCACCCTCCTTGTACCAGCTTAACAGCTTGAAAGCTTGGAATCTCTTTGGAACTTGGACCTCATTTGGTCTGCTGACAGGACTTGGAGTTGTATGAGTTGAGTCTCTTTCATTGCAGAGAACAATCCTGCTAGTGCTAGCCTCCTGGTTGTTGCTGGCTTTTGGAGTTGACCTGCGATAGGGGGAGACTCCATTGCAGACACATCTCGAGTTCCTTTCCTATATTAAGACCAGATCAGAAGTATGAGGTTCACAATCAAGTTTGAATTCATCAAGAAAATGAGAACTAATAGAACACAAGTTAAATTCTTACCTCTAACTGCACCAGCCGATCATTCAGTGCTCTATAGGATTCCTGACACTCTTTAATCATCAATTTATAGTGGGATTGGGCAGCAACCTTTTTTACGTGTCGCTCCAAAACCAATTCCTTTAACTCTCCCTGTAGTTTTGTCATCGCCAAAGGCCTTTGCAAGAATATCATCTGTCACAGATGATCCACCATCAACACCATGCTCTGCTTCAGATTTTTCACGTTTCTCCTGTTTAAGTGTGTAAAATATCAGATATTTTCGCATTTTTGAAGCACACACATAAACCACACAAAGGAAGAGGAGAATATTTCTTACAAAAGCTTCTACAACACCAGGATTTGGAATCTTTCCTTTGCGCTGCCTATGACCACGTTTCCATAAACTGGCTGCATCAATCTCCTTGGTTGTGTTTAGTTCTTTTTGCTGCCAAATAAATGTATCAATACATGAAAATCATCAAGAATAACATAAAAACATGGTATTAAAGTCATGATACATGCTAAGAAGAAACTTGGAAGATTTGTAAGATCTAACCATGTAGAAAACTTCTCACCTGCCTTGAAAATCAATAGTTAACACATAAACAAAACAAAAGACTGCATAAAAGAGAAGAATCTGTATTATCTAGAGCTAATACAGTTAAGCCATCATTTGGGCAATCAAAACCATCACCTCATTCTCTAGAATGCTTATAACCAAAATGAAGGAAAACAATAACAAAGAAACAAAGAAAAGATTCATTCAGGGCATCAGATCTCCAGGGTGTTAAATCAAATGAATATTTAAGTATGCATACTTCATATGGCGGCATAGAGAGAATCTAAGACCTAAACCAATGATGCTCTCAGCAGCTCCGTTGAAAATGTAGCTAACACACAGGGTAGTTCGCATACTATCTAGAATGAGATTTAATTACCGACTCGAGGTGTTTCTGTACCAAGGAAACATCATAAAAACATGCTCTATCCATAACATACAACTTCCAGGCACACACTCTTTCCATAAGATACTTATCAGATCCAGAACTCGTGATGGATAATGTATAACAATAATATAGTATATACGTAAATAAGAAATGAATATATTATACATCCATCTTACCTTTTTGGGGTTAGCATGACAAATACTACTGGATAACTACTCATCTTTTCCTTGGAACCTAGTGTTAGTAGAGGTTTGTGTATAAGCATGCATGTAAGTAAGTGTTTGTAGCAATTGGTTCCAATTGATATGAACTCCCAAACATTCATATTGATGAGAGATAAACACATGAGTAAACCAATGACAATATTACAAATATCTTCATGTGAGAGCACAAGCCAACCAAATTCTCTGTGTGACTCGTGGAATTTCACATATTACATCTATGTCAAATTATGTATGCTAGTTTATACCACAGGTCGTGATCTGAATAATAAAATGATCCATCATAAACAACTTTACAATCCACAACTAGTTAAAAGGCCAGAGATCAACCTATACGAAATAACATAAGCATCTAAATGTTTGCAATTGCATGAATAATGTCACAATAACCAAACAACCAAGCAATTATATTTTTAACAACTAAATAGCATTCACATGGTTTACATACCAAGGCCTCATCCAATCGAGCGAAACCTTGTCGACTTATGGTATGTGGGGTGGTGTGTTTTGAACGCTTTTCTTGCATTATTATCCTTTTAACCTAAAAATAAAAATAGAGACATCATTTGATAGACTTTAAAGTTTTTAATACAAATATATAGTCATTCGTTATAATAGAAAAACTTACTCTGAAATCAGCAGAGGTCACATGTTTCACAAATTCTTCCCAATCCCTAACTGTCATGGTCTTGGGCATTAGCTTTTCCACCCGTTTCTCTCTTTCTTCCCCTTGGAGCCGATCAAAAGCATCGAGCACCAAACCATATTTTCTTGACCTTGCTTCTCTAAGATAAGCTCCCATTTTGCTGAAATAGTAATCTTTGTAACACTCGGGCACAATGAATCGGTTCTACAAATAAAATTAAATAAATTGAATTAGAATACGCTACGAATTAAATAATTATTGACTAAACGAAAAGAGATAAAGAGTTATGAATTACAGTACCATTACTATCTTCCATATGTTTTTTTTGGCTTGAATAGGGACGAGTCTCCAATCTATGAAAGTTAACGGAAGTTTCCGAACAAGCACCCCAAGCACACTGGCCATTTGTACAGATGGATCGCCAATCGGCTGTCATTAGTGTTGAAGAAAACTGGCCTCTTCGGCTCAAGAGAATCTAACTTCAATGCGTGCATCTGGGTTGGGACACGTGGAACATACTTTCTTTTCTTCACTTCTTTTCCTTCTTCACCTTCCTCATTATCAGATCTATTACCATTCTCCAAATCCTTATCCACATCATTTGGATTTTCCTCTTCCTCTTGTTCTTCCTCTTCCTCTTGCAAATCTGTAAGCGAGTCATTTGGATCCCTCAATAGAACATTCAGACATGGGCCTGTGCTACCTGTGTCCAGTTTCCGATTTACTTTCTTTTGACTGACTTCATAATTTGTAGTATCTCCTTTATAGTGATTAGAATGAGACTCTGTGGTTGCTGACTTTGCAGGTGGATCACTTTCAGATTGGTTTAACACCTTTTTCTTCTGTGTTGCATGTCTCTTTGTAGCTGGTGATGACAGAGTATTCAATTCGGGTTGGCGACTCTTTAGATTTGTTACAGCATCATGTTCTGGTAACTTCGTGTACCTTGGTGAAGTTCGCCTACTTACAGGTGAAGGCAATGGTTCTGGATCAGCTGGTGATGACAGTTTAGCACTTTGCGTCTTTCGTCGACGCTTTGGAGTCGTTGTTGGCAATTCAGTTGGAGAAATTGCAGCAGTTGGTTCTGTAACCTGCTTTGTCCTTGGTGATCGCCTTACTTGCATAATATTAGAAGATGGTTCGGCATTATCAGTTTGGGACTTGTTATTTATCAGGGATGCTTCATCAGTCTTCGCTTTGTTTTTCATCTGCAACAACCATAGCTTAGTTAAAATGAGAAGCTATACAGAAATTTGTTTACACTGCAATTGAGATGACAAGTCTTAACCTTTATTTCCAACCGCTTGATCGGCTTCTTCTTTACTTCTTCCTTGATAGTCTTCATTATTGCAGTTATGCCTTGCAAAAACATAATTCAATTATCAATGTGGCTCAAAAGCTAAGACAAAACCATCATTTCATATCCAGAGCATGAACTCTTGTGCATATCAGTAGTCATCCCAGACTCAAAGAAACACATCCAAATTGCCAATATTTGAACATATACTCTTAAAAAGAAATGATGACACTTAAAGACATTATCCACAAGTGTTATTAACCAATATCACCTAAAGCAAGATGGTGTTGGACAGTAATTGTTGGACCTTAAAACGGTACTCATTATGGGTATTTACAACAATATAAGAAAAACTGAACGACAAGTCAGTTGATAATTACTGACACACTCAAGTTGATTTGTGCATACTTATCATTTCAAATACTTATCATCAACCAAATAAATAAAATTGAGTTGATTTGTGCATACTTATCATCAATCAAAGCATGTTAACAAATGAGTTGGTTTGCATAAATGACACGACTGAACCCAATAGCTATCTATCATGTTAAAGAAGCTATATTGACCTAAAAAAGAAGTTATACAGAACATAATGACCTATAAAAGAAGCTATACAGAACATAATGACCTAGCATATCAATTCCCTAGAATCATCAAAAAAATGACATCTATACAGAACATATTGACAAACTAACATATCAAATCCTATTAACAATCAAATCCTATTATCATTTCAAATACTAAATAAAGCATGTGAATAAATCAAAATCATTTGATACACACAATTTGAGTTGACACACCTAGCAAGGAAAGAACCTGAGTTAATAATTACTGACATACATACTTATTATCATTTCAAATACTTATCATCAACCAAAGAAATAAATGAGTTGATTTGTGCATACTTATCATCAATCAAAGCATGCTAACAAATGAGTTGATTTGCATAAATGATCTACAGAGACAAAATCATCAAAAAGACCCAAATTAAAGTCTGAAATAAGCTAGAAGTCAAACTTAATTTCTATATATCATGTTAAAGATACTATAAACAACATATGAACATAAAAAAAATCTATGCAGAACATATTAAACATACCAAACCTCAAGTATACAGAACATATTAAACTCAAATCAAGTGTAACACAGGACAAAGAAAACAAATCTCTACAGAACATACCAAACCTCATTCATCATAAACAACTAGTACTATTAACAGAAAGTACTAGAACATGAGCTATAGGGACAATCATAATATCATAAGACCAAATACTAGAACATGAGCTACAGAGACAAAATCTACAAAAATACCAAAATTAAAGACCTAAAATCAAAAATCCCCAAAATTAAACAGGACCCAATTTAAATTTCATCATAGAAACAACAAAACTTAAGTTGCATGTTAAGACCTAAAATTTCTGAGAGGAAAAAAAACTACCCAAAATTAAACAATCACTAAAACAGAACAATGGAACAGAAATTACTCTTAAGATTTGATAGTATGAGAGATTCTTACCCCTTGTTGAGATCTGATTAAGTTCGAGAGATTAATCCTTTGAGTTTCTGCTGAATAGATTGAGAGATTTCTTCTGAGTTAGGGTTTTGTGATTATAGGTTATCTTATGAGAGATTTAGAGATCGAGATATTTCTTCCGAGTTAGGGTTTTGTGATTATGGGTTATCTTTTGAGAGATTTAGAGATCGAGAGATTGCTTCTGAGTTGCAGGATGAGAGTGTATTTTTTTCTTTTTTTTGGTGAAGAGGGCTTTCTTTCAGTGATTTTGGGGAAAATTTGGGCGCGTCTAGAATTTGTCTGAAAAATTAGGGGGAATAAACTCTGGAGAAGACACGTTGCGGTAAAATAAACATAAATAATGTCTGAAAATTACTCAGTGAGATACGTGACCAAAATTGGGCGGGATTTTTGGGCTGGAGAGCCACGATTTTGTGATTGGAGAGAACAAAAGCATACGGATTGGTAAAGAAACACAAACCAAAAGGTTTCCCACCGTTAGATATTAGTTATTTTTGCACCCCTCAGTTTGGTACGTTAGATTAGAGAAAATTCCCAAAAAAACAACCATAAACAACTTCATTGATTGGTCTATGCAAAAGCATACGGATTGACAAAAAAACACACTTTAAGAATTCTCAAAAACCTTAAACGAACACGAATTCATCAAGTTTGAGAAAGAAACTGGATCCGAGATCGAAACCTGGCCACGAGAGGATCACTATAAATCTGAGAATTCGTAAGAACGATGAATAACACCATTTATTGGTAAGATTGAACTTCAAATGTGATATAATGTCATACAAACTATGAACCAAGAAGCTCAGGGAGGGGTTCAGACTTCAAACTCAACATAATACATAATCTAAATGAATAAACATGAAGCTCAGTGTAGATTCAAACTTCAAATGTGATATAATGGCATACAAACTATGAACCGAGAAGCTCCGGGAGGAGTTCAGACTTCAAACTCAACATAATACATAATACATAATCTAAATCAATAAACATGAAGCTCAGTGTAGATTCGAACTTCAAATGTGATATAATGGCATACAAACTATGAACCGAGAAGCTCCGGGAGAAGTTCAGACTTCAAACTCAACATAATACATAATCTAAATCAATAAACATGAAGCTCAGTGTAGATTCGAACTTCAAATGTGATATAATGGCATACAACCTATGAACCGAAAAGCTCCGGGAGGAGTTCAGACTTCAAACTCAACATAATACATAAACTAAATCAATAAATATGAATCTCAGTGTAGATTCGAACTTCAAATGTGCTATAATGGCATACAAACTATGAACCGAGAAGCTCCGGGAGGAGTTCATACTTCACACTCAACATAATACATAATCTAAATCAATAAACATGAAGCTCAATGTAGATTCGAACTTCAAATGTGATATAATGGCATACAAACTATGAACCGAGAAGCTCCGGGAGGAGTTCAGACTTCAATCTCAACATAATACATAACCTAAATCAATAAACATGAAGCTCAGTGTAGATTCGAACTTCAAATGTGATATAATAGCATAAAACTATGAACCGAAAAGCTCCGGGAGGAGTTCAGACTTCAAACTCAACATAATACATAAACTAAATCAATAAATATGAAGCTCAGTGTAGATTCGAACTTCAAATGTGATATAATGGCATACAAACTATGAACCGAGAAGCTCCGGGAGGAATCAGACTTCAAACTCAACATAATACATAATCTAAATCAATAAACATGAAGCTCAGTGTAGATTCGATCTTCAAATGTGATATAATGGAATACAAACTATTAACCGAGAAGCTCCGGGAGGAGTTCATACTTCAAACTCAACATAATACATAATCTAAATCAATAAACATGAAGCTCAGTGTAGATTCGATCTTCAAATGTGATATAATGGCATACAAACTCTGAACCGAGAAGCTCCGGGAGGAGTTCAGACTTCAAACTCAACATAATACATAATCTAAATCAATAAACATGAAGCTCAGTGTAGATTCGATCTTCAAATGTGATATAATGGCATACAAACTATGAACCGAGAAGCTCCGGGAGGAGTTCAGACTTCAAACTCAACATAATACATAATCTAAATCAATAAACATGAAGCTCAGCGTAGATTCGAACTTCAAATGTGATATAATGGCATACAAACTATGAACCGAGAAGCTCCGGGAGGAGTTCAGACTTCAAACTCAACATAATTGCACACAAATCTGTTATGTTTGGACTTTCTAACTTTAATTATCACTGGAGTTAAACCCGAGTCTCTGGTTAGGATGAACTGGAGACGAAATCTGTCATGTTTGGACTTTCTGACTTCAATTATCACTGGAGTTAGACCTGAGTCTCTCGTTAGGATGAACTGGAGATGAAATCTCTCATGTTTGGACATTCTTCCTTCAATTGTCATTTGAGGTTTACTTATTTATATTTAATTCAGTTTGCATTCAACCCAAAATAGTTTTTTGCAGAACCAGACACCAAATTTATTATTATTATTTTATTTTATTTTGCATAATTGAGAATATGTTTGCAGAACTAGATTCCAAAATAATTTTTTGCAGAGATGAATTTTTTTCAAGCAGAATTGAGAAAAATTTCGCAAAAGGGAGAAAATTTTATCGGATCCCTACAACGACGTTTGTTAAGAGTTGTGGAAAGGGGTTGTAGAAAAATTTCATCATAACCATCCATTTCCATCTACAACCGTCCATTAATTTATTCTTTTTCTTTAATTTCTTTATAATAATCCAATTTTTAATATAACCATGATAGCATCATGACCATCCATTCATTTATTCTTTAATAATTTTTAATAATCTTTTTCATCTACAACCGTTCATTCCTTCTTTTTTTCCTTAACATCATTCCTCCATATCCATTCCATTTTCTCCCCTTAATTTCTTAATTTTATTTTTTCTCCCCCTACATCGTCTTCAACAGAGGAGCATCGTCATCTCCCCCCTCTAACCACTGGAAACTTCATCGACTCCAACTGCATCACTAGCACAACTTGATCACCCAAACCACTGGCAACTCCATCGTCTCCAACTCCAACAGCTAGCTCCGTTATTTACCATCGTCTTCAACTAGGTAGATCGATCTCGGCTTCATCGTCACTAACTTCATCATCACCACATAGTTGAAGACTTACCACCTCCACCAATATCTTAAAGGTCTGTTAGGTACATCGATCTGTAACCAAAATATGATTTTTTAGGGTCTATTTTTTTTTTGATTTTTGAACCTTTTTTTTTTTTTTGCATTCAGTAAATTGAGGTGCATTAAATTCTAATCATTTTGGATTCAGTAGCATTAAATGATAATTTTGTTGATTTTGTTTAAAATTTGATTTTTCTAGAGAGTTCTCAATTGTGTGTACAATGCACAATTATGTGTTTGATAAAATGTCTTCAAGATTTTTTTTGAAATTTTTTGTAGTTTAAACATTCTAATGGGATTTTGATTAGTGGGTTCTGTTTTAAAATGGGTTTATAGTAATATATAAGACTGAAGCATTCAGTTTCTATTGAATGAGTATATGCCTCCCTGTCTCATACAATACACTTCAATAGGTTTTTTTGGATTCAAACTTTTGAACCTTTGGTTTAATTAGGATTAATTCACAAGTAATTTGTAATTTGAGAAAATCAATGGCAGAAACAATGATATGTATGATATGGATACCCAGTTTGGAAATACACACTTTTACTTGTGTTTTAGCCAACTGAAAATTTGAATAAGAAACTCTGTATGCTGCCTTGGACTGCAAATCACTTAAATTTGGACATGTGGTCAGACCCAGGACTAATTGATTTCAAGTTTCAAATCACTTAAAATTTGGACAGACCCCAATGCCTTACCTAATTTTGTGTTTTATTTCTGCAAGGGTTTTCTGAAAGGTTACCAGAAGGGTCCAGTTTTCTTATTGCAGGTGACAAATCTGTACTACTTGAGTCTTTAAAATATCGTCTGTAGCTATTTCAGTTGCGTTTAGTCTTTGTAAGCCAGGAATCGCATTCCTACTTATCATATGTTTGGTTTGGAATATGGATGTGTATTTAGTTCGCATTTTGCCTTTTGTTTGCAAACCATGTGCCTTATAGTTGAGGCTTTTGTTTGCAGATCACAAGTAGCCTACTTGAGGCTTTGTCATTTATAGTTGCATGTCAGACCGTAAGTGGCCACCATAAATATTAACATGTGTTTGGCTCAAATATGTAATTAGGTTGTTCTCTAGTTGGCCGCTCAACTGTGTTGAAGCTATTAACATATGTTGCTTGTAGTTGGCATGTTGCTCTAGTGCTGAATCTGTAGTAAACATTTGAAAATTTCCTTGGGAACTCATCATAGAGAAATGTGGTATTTTTTGAGCAACTGCCAAGGCATACTTGTACTAGCACCACTAACTCTCGGAAAACTGTAGGTTCACAGTTCTGCGACCTATTTTTGACAATTTTGGGTATTCTTGACAATTTTGGGTATTTTTTTCTCTTTCATACAAAACCTGTGAATTGCCGGAGATAGCATTTGTGTTTCAGATAACAAACTTATTTTTTGTTTTTTGATGTGTTTAACTTTCTGGTTATTGTCGATTTTTGAAATGTTTGGAGTTCGTTTTATGGTATGTTAAGACTAATCTTTGTAGCTGCCTACTACTGGTTTCGACGTTATTTTCCATTCTGCAACCTTGGTCACTGCGATCATGCAAGGTAGAGAAGAAATTGTTAGGGGATGAAGAGATTTATGTCAGTGTAATTATGTCCTTGTTGTTCTCATCTTTTGTGCATACTGAATTTAGCATCGAGAGTTATTTATGTGTTCCTTATGCTATCCTTTGTTGGTGGTGTGCATTAACAACATTGATTAATCCAATTGAAATGAGACTACTATGTTAATATCTTTCTTTATATCTGGATCAGGTTGGGAGTAGAGGTAGTCAGTTTGAAGCTGTTTCGAACACCCGTGGAAATAAAGCAGGGATATCAGTGTAGGTTTTTGCAAACTATGACTACATTTTTTTTCTGATGCAGATTTATTCAAGTCGCACACTCGCAATGTAACGAATCTAACTAGCCAGTCTGTTTGTCTTTTATGAATGCTGACATGTTTCATTTTGCAAAAATTGTCTAACAAAATTAATTTTGTAGTTTTTTTCTCGACGAAAAATTCTTTGTAATCAGATTTTATAGCCTTGGAAAATTGTCAAGAATACCCAATTTCAGCTTTTACCCTGACAACCCAGCGCCTCGACATTGCTGGCTGGTTTGATGTGTTTCTGCGACATTTTCACCCATATTATTACTGTGTAATTTTGGCATTCATCTGCACTAGTACATGACTTGTAATGCATCTAACTATTTCGATTTTGGTGAAAAATTAGCCTACAAGGCTCAATTTTTACAAGATCAAGGCATGTGCTTATAGCTGCCATGTTGTTCTTAACTCTGCCATGTTGTTCTGCACTTAATGCTGAAAATTCTTTGCATCTCAGAATTGCTGGAGTGGGAATACTAATATTTGATTCTAAAGGTGCATGCCTACTATGCTGCCAGATCCTTCACCATCCTAGTCTTGAACACTGAATATATATGCAGATGCCATAGAGTTGCTGGAAGCTCCTAATTGGTGCAAGGAGTTAAAGTTAAATGACATCGCGTAATTGGTCAGTAACTCCTGCTATAAATAAGGTCTTATATATGGAGTAACTGAAGCATTATTTTGGACTGTAAATATCTTCTCCAGGTTTTTGATCACTGGGACTGTATCTATGTACATAAAAAACTAAACAAGATGGCTGCTATACTAGCTAAATATGCATATCCGGAATATGTATTCTCAATCCCCTATTTTGTATATGTAAATATCGTACAATGTGTAACTCCAAGTTTGTAAGTTAAAAAAAAAAAGGAAAATTTTAAAGTTACAGCTAATGATTGTTAATCCAATGTTCTTTACTTATGCTGGTTATCATATTTTGATTGCGCCAGCTGCCATTAATCTTTAATAAATTCAACATTTCAACCAAAGAAGTGGCTCCAGTGTTGGTTGAGAAGGGAAATTCAAAGCATATTTTAACTGGAAGAAATTTGCAGATTCAAGTCATTATAAATGATGAATAAAGATTGGGTTCATTGGCCAAGGTTAATATGGCATTCACTGTAGATTATTACATTATTTACATTGGTTTTCCCTCTTGTATTACGTTATTACCGTGCTTGATTATTTCTTCGTTCTTTCATGTAGGGATGATCTTCCATATCAGGAGGCCTTGCAGAGTTTTATAGACACTGTTTGTCAGAAACTTGGAAATCCTTCCGAGTTCAGTTGTCCTTGTGTTGATTGTAAAAACCTTGATATGCCACTTCCTCCAAACAAAGTGTATCTTCACTTGCTGAAACGAGGTATGGATCCTACATACACATACTGGGTTTTTCACGGGGATATGAATGTCACTTCTAATGATGTACACCAAGAGGGAGCAATGGGGGGTTCATCTCAGATGTATGTAGATGCTGATGTTGAAGATGATGCACATATCGATCAGGGACATAAAACTATGCAAGACGAGGGGTTGGAAAACGAGGTGGAAGAGGGGGACACACCGTTATATCCTAATTGTAACACACACACAAAGTTATCCATAACTGTTGAATTGTATAGGCACAAGACAGTAAATGGTTTATCTAGGAAATCTTTTGATGAACTTCTCAAGACAATTGGTTCCTTGTTGACGCCAGGTCATTGTCTTCCTTGCTCAACATATGAAGTGAAGAATCTCCTGAAATCTTATCAATTGACCTACGAGAAAATACATGCTTGTGTGAATGATTGTTGTCTGTTTAGAAAAGACTTGAAAGATGCATAAGAATGTCCTAAATGTAAATATTCTAGGTGGAAGGAAGAAACATCTAACATGGATGATGCGGACATGATAGACAAGCCCAAAAAGAAGATACCGGTGAAGGTCCTTAGATACTTCCCCATTATGCCGAGATTGAGGAGATTGTATCAATCTGCAGAGCTGGCTGAGCAGTTGATATGGCACGCGATGAACAAGAGTTCAGATAGGAAGATGCGTCATCCAGTATATTCTTTGGCTTGGAAGCACATAGATAGAAAGTTTCACGAGTTTGCTTCAGATTCTCGTAATTTGCGTCTTGGGCTTGCTGCTGATGGATTTAATCCATTTTTTGATCTTTCCCCATCCCACATTTGTTGGCCAGTGATGATCGTGGTTTATAATTTTCCCCCTCAGTCGTGTGTGCAAGGCGAAAACATAATTCTTAGCATGTTGATTCCAGGAAAAAAACAACCGGGTAAGGACATCGATGTATACTTGCAGCCCTTGATTGATGATCTAATTGAGTTGTGGGAGAACGGTGTGCAGGTATATGATTCGTTTACTAAAACAAATTTTAACTTGAAGGCATTATTAATGTGGACAATTAACGATTTTCCTGCATATGGTAATCTATCTGGATGTACGTATAAAGGGAAGGCAGCTTGCCCTCTTTTTTATGTGAAAATACACTTTCAAACTGGTTGCCATTTAGTCGTAAAACTGTTTACTTGAATCATAGGATATTTCTTCGTCATAATCATCCTCTTCGGCAGAAAAAAGACTGGTTTAATGGAGAGGTTGAGAAAAAGGAAAATCCACCTGTTATGTCTGGTGTTGCGGCGCTTGAGTGTCAGAGTAGTATTGTGAATGACTTTGGGAAAGCGGAGAAGAACGAGGAGGAGATAAGGAAAAAGAAAGAGGAAAAGAAGAAGAAGAATAAAAAGAGTAAGGGGAAGAGTAGTGTGGCAACAACTGCTAATGTTGGTAATTCTAAGTGTGGGAAGCGGAAAAGGGATGTTGTTACTGATGCGGCTAGTTCGGGTGCACCTGATGATGAAACTGAGCTTCGGGTGTTTAACAAACGGTCGATATTCTTCGACTTAGCTTACTGGAAGGTTAGTTCTATAAATTCAAATTTACTTGGTAATAGTTTGCTTAACTTCAAAATTACTTGTTTATGTTCTCAACTTTTTTAAGTTCACAAGTGTTCACCCGAAATCATTTAGTTTGCTTAACAAGTCAGAGCTGTAGCCTTACTACAACTAAAAAAAACATGAAACTTTATTGGCAGCATATTTACTTGTTATTGGTGCTCAAACAGATTGATATGTCCACTGAAACTTGTTCTTCCATGTCTATATTATTAGGCTTGCGTAAGAGGTACCCGGTACATATTGAGATGTAGACTGCAGTTAATTGGCTCTTTTATTGGTTGATAACTCTAGACGTTAGAAAGCACATCTTTGGTTTTTACTGAGTGGATGCTATCATTTTTGTTTTCTTCATTTCTTAACTTGTTGATTTTGAAATGTATGTTTCTAAGAATGAAGTAGCATAAGGAATGTAGCTCTTACTGACCAAGTATGGTGGCACATATTGTGCTGCAACTTTCTTTGTTTTCTCCTTTGTAGATTTTTATTTCTTTATAGAGTTACTAATGTTAGGATTTTTTTCATCTTCCTAGTATTTATTACTACGACACAATATTGATGTTATGCATACAGAAAAAAATGTTTGCGAGAGTATCATTGGTACTGTATTGAGTATAAATTCCAAAACAAAAGACGGTCTAAAATCCTGCAATGATATAAAGAGTATGGGAATAAGACCAGAATTGCATCCAACAGATAAATGGCAAAACGATCCTTCCACCAGCACCATACTGCTTAAATAACAAGGAAAAGGCTATATTTTATAATAGGATGAGAAATTTGAAGGTTCCATATGGGTATAGTTCTGATCTTAGAAAGAATTTCTCGAAAGATGGTTGCTTAGGTGTTCTTAAGGCTCATGGTTACCATGTTCTTATGCAACAAATATTACCCATTGCTTTGCAAGGACTTTTACCTGTAGGGCCAAGGGAGGCGATTTTCAGGTTATGTTCTTATTTTCACGAAATATGCCAAAGGGCAGTCGATCTCCAGAGATTAGTAGAACTTGAAGTAGAAGTTTCCGAGACTTTTTGTATGTTGGAGAGATACTTCCCTCCGTCATTTTTTGATGTAATGGTGCACTTGAAAATTCACCTAGCTCGAGAATTACGATTATGTGGACCTGTACAATATCGTTGGATGTATCCATTTGAAAGGTATGCCAATTTAATTTATATTAATTCTGTTATTTTTGTTTCATGTAGAAAGTGATGCCATTTGTATCTTAGAGATACTGATATTTAATTCATTGGTAACCGTTGCATATGCGACTATCCTAGGCATATGAAGATATTCAAAGAATATGTAAAGAATTATGCACAACCTGAAGCTTGTATAGCCGAGTGTTATCTTGGAATGGAGTGTGTTAGGTATTTTGATATTCGTAAGGCCCAAGCAGCTGAAATAGGATCAGTAAAGCAAAGGCGTAACGAAAAGATTCAAAATGGATCCACACCGGAAGCACGTCCTCTTTCTAAAGGTGTCCAAGTGCGTATGGATAGTGAGAAGTTAAAGATAGCTCACAGATATGTGCTTTTTAACACACCCGGAATTGACCCATATATGACGTAAGTATGACATTCATGTTCATTAAAAATGGTCTGTCAGTTAATACTTCATTTTTTAATTTTACTTTTGTTTTAGAATGCATATGGACGAGTTAAAGTATGGTGTTGGGAGGGAAATTACCAGTGAAGACCAGCTCAATTCCATACAGTCTGACACATTTGTAGATTGGTTTCAACAAAAGGTACATTTAGTCAACTCTTAGTCAGATTATGCATCTTAGTATAGTTTAAACACTTGGACATTTTGCTGCTACAGAAAACGCAAATACGTGTGATTTTGTTTCATTGTCACTTGGAACAATCCATGTTAGGAATATCATCACTATAAATCAAACTTATCATGCTTAGGAAGCAAATTTATTTATATTCTTATGTCCTAAGATTATACATTTGTAGGTAAAGATGCAAATTGAACAAGGAATGTCAGTATCAAACAAGGTAGAATGGTTGTCATATGGGCCATTAGAAAACTGCGTATCATATAAAGGCTTGCTAATCAATGGGTCTAGGTTTATTACCAAGGATGTTAAGAGAGTCACACAAAATAGTGGAGTTTCAATTGAATCAACAACCTTAGTTGCAGGACGGTCAGAAACAAGTGGGTTCTATGGTGTTTTAGAAGAAATTCTATTGTTGGACTACAATCATATTCAAATGTGATTGGGATCACACCAGTTTTTGAGTGAAGGTAGATGATGGCTTTACATTAGTCAATTTAAAGCAGCATAAGAACCAATACTGTAACGATCCATTCATTTTATCAACACAAGCGCGACAAGTTTTCTATTCTCGAGAGCCAAATACATCTAACTGGTATGTGATGGTGAAACCACTACCTAGGGGTTTCCATGAATTAGAGGAATCCAATGAAAATCATGACACAAATTTCCAACCAGTGGATACTTCAACACTTGCTTTCCAAATGGATGACGAGACCGAGAGCTACTTAAGAGAAGATGGTGAATATATCATAGTGGTTCCGACAAAGAAGAAGAAAACAAAGTTCACAAGTTAAGTCAGTATAATGTATTGTTTTTACTGTATTGAATTTTTACTGTCATAGTCGTTCTTGTTGTATTTCCTTTACTAACACTAGTATTGTTCTTGCAAAATAGACAATTAACAACTCCATTTGGGTGCTTAATTTATAAAATGCTAGCTTTGTTACCTTTATAATGTTTGTTCTGAGTAAACACCCATTTTTAAATCTGCCAATGTAAATGATATATCATTTCATTGCCGGTCTCAAGACCGGATAAAGGAGGAGAGAAAAAGGGACATGTCAGTTGTTATGATTGCTATATTGGCCCACTTAAAATCTGCATTGGACACAACTTGTGCATATTTGCTCTACATCTGCTTATATTCGTATATATATGCTCCCTCCCTTAAAACTTATAAGCTGATAGTATACTTTCCATAATTCCCTAAACTTATTAATGTATTTCATTGTAGGTATTGCTTTACCTAAAGTTGGTGGTCTTATATAAGCAATTACGTTATTAGAAATGGAAAATGTTTGCCAGTATATGATTGAAAAATTCCTAAATGGCATTATTCATTGTTTCAATTCATTAATTATGTGTCTTTGCTTGTGTAACATACATGATACTTAAGATATTGGCATAATCTAATACTTTTTCCTGTATATCTGATGGGGTCATTGAAAGGGCAGTTAAAATTTGAGTTATATGGTTTTGGAAGGGCAGTTACATTTTTTAACTTAACCATCTTTTGTGAGAAGATTGTATGTGATTGTTTACAGAGAAGGCATGTACGTAATTGTTACAGAGAAGGCTTCGCGTTGTTTGCGGCTCAGTCAGCTGAGCATTACATTTTGTTTTACAACACTTATGAAGGCTTGTCATAGAGTTAGTGTATTAAAGAACCACAAACTTGACAGAATCTGTGATAGTGTAGGATGGTTAGTGGTGTAGATTTCCACGCCCAAGGTTCATGATCGAATCCCCTAACCTCATTTTTTCCAACATCATATATTTTTACTTCAACAACACTTATAAGTGTTGTTATAGGTTTTTATTTAAAAAAATAAAAAAAGCATAACTTGTGAACTTAAAGGATGGTTGACGAGCTACACTTCCATGCAGTAGGTTCATGTTCGAATATCCCCTCTAACATATTTTTTATTATCATATTTTTGTGTTCTTCCACAACACTTATGAGAGTTGTCATAGGATAAGTCACTACACTTATAAAACAGAGTTGTTATAGCTAAATGTCGTCATAACTCTTTTTTTTAAAGAGTTGTCGTTTGTTTTCTTATCGAAACCCCTTGGTCCTAAGTGTTGGTAGTGATGATATACGACAACTCTTACTTCAAAAACAGTTGTAAAACATACGACTTTCTACGATATTTATCAAAGTGTTGTAAAACCCCAGTTGTAGATGTATATTTTTCCTGTAGTGAACCTGAGCAAGTTGTCTATCTTTGACACAGTCCATGATGAGATTCTTTTGATTCTGTGTCAGAAGATTCTGATTAGCAAGAATTTTGGCCTGACCATCTAGAAGATGATTTATTTTCAATTGAAGATTTGCAAACTCGGCCTTTGAATCGTTCTGAAAACGAGTTAAATCCTTGACAGAATCATCAATCTAGGAGTTGTGATCCTTTTTTTCAAGCATCTTCTTTAGAATCATCTCCTGAATTGACTTACGTCCCTGATTATCTTCCTCCATATCAAGATGCACAATCTCTTGAGATCTTGCAGAGTTCTCCATACAATTTTAGGGAAGGAAAAACACAATATAATAAGTATATATGCGTTTGTAAACAAGAGTAAGAAACTCTAGTTAGAGTTTTGAAACCCTAAGAGCTCATGGGAGGTGGACGCGGACATTTGTGGACCGTCAACACACAAAAAACTCAAACAGAAATAATAGACAACATACTTGAGTATTTCCCAATTAATTTCCTTGCACCTCTCAGGTTAGAAGCAAGGAAGCAAATACCTGGAGTCATGTAGTAAAGTGGAAATTAATCCCACTATGATCATCGAGAAAGGAGTTGCATATATCATATGACTGTTTGAACTTTGTGTTCTTCGCCTTTCTTCGGTTGACTTTCATCCCTGAAGGGTAAGACATGGCGTATTTAACATATCCATCAGATGGCTTTCTCTGAGGACTAAATCTAGGACCTCTTGCAATTGGTTCAAGAGGATCAGAATAGATAGGGATCCATTTTATAGACTTAGATTTATCAGAAACATTCTTATAAATACAGGGAATGCTTTCATTAGCAACACAAGAATTTATGCCAGAATGCACTTAAGCCCTGTGATGATTTCTAGAATAGAGATCATTTTTATAAGGAGATTTTTTGTGGGCATGTGATTCACTGAAGTAGTCGACTGACTATTTGTTCCATTGACAGTGAAGAGAAGAAAATTATGAAGTTTAGAAATTTGTTTCCTTCTGGCAAAGCAATGGATATCATAGTGATTCCTTTTCCCACAGAAGATACAAGTTCGTGGAGGAGAAGAAATAATTGGCACCTGTTTCAACTTCATAGCCATCTTAGAAGATTGCAAGTTATGTAAACCTTTCTTGACACAACCTTCTATTGGAGGATACTTCTTCATGTGTTATAATTCATAAGAATTAGTTTGTGCAAAATAATTTCTCCTTAAGACAGAGTTTTCCTTTTCTAAGGATTTGCACTGTTCATGGGCTAGAGTAAGAGATGCACTTAGTTTCTCTTTTTCGACAAGAAGACTGTTAAGATCTGATGAATGAGTCTTGATCAAACGTTTTTCTCTAATTGAGTCTTCCTTAACAATACTCTCAAGAGCACTAATATTTTCACGTTGTAGAGTAGTTTCTTGGAGAAGTTTTTAAATATTCTTAGAGAAGGACTCAATGATGTTATAGAGATCACGTTCTCGATCAAGAGATTTTTCAAATTCATCAATAAGTTGATCATGATCCTGAAAATCAATGATTTCAGCGGAATTTTTTGAAATTCTGGTGAGCTCCTTTTCAGCTTTTTCCAGAGTGTCACATGCCTCATGAGAGGAAGATATGTCAATATAATATTGAACAATATTTCTACCTCAGGATTCGGAAGAACTTCGCTAGTTCGCAGACTGAAGCTCATGTACTTATCCGGTTTCACTTGATCAACAAAGTTCGCAAACTTTGGTTCAAGCAATAAGGACTTATACATATATGTGTTTCCATAACAATGCTTATATCCTCCAATGGTTATATTGTCTAAACTCTCATTTCAATCATTGAAACATTATCAGAGGGCGTTATATAATTATTATTCACAAACTATTTTTCGTCGGAGCGATTTTCAAAGTGATTGAAACATAACATGACTTTAGTCACTAGGTAAAGATGAACTTGGCTAAATAAAAAGCTTTACCAACACATATTTCGATAAATAGATAAGCGAGATATACTCAGCTTGAAATACCTCATGTGGTATAATCTTAGTCTATATAGTGATACGACTTTTGTCTCAAGATAGGAGATAGAGTAGATAGACTTTTGAGTGATAGATAAGTTCAAGTCTCCACCTACCTTTTAGTCGATGAATATCCACTGGTTCCTTGAGTATCCCTTCGTCTTGTATGATGATCACCATGGAGTTCTTGAGCTCAACTACACTTTATATCCTAGTCCGAGACCTTAGCTACAGTAGAATAGAAATAAAGACTTTATAGATTTGATCACTATCATTGACAAACATGCTTGTGATAGCAACGCATGCGAGGGATACATAATTGTTTGTTGAGAGGGCTTAACGTCTTCAGGATGTCGGTGGCACTCACTGTTCCCTGAATAAAAGAGAGAAACCCCCCTTTACATAGAAGAACGATTGGGAGGTTCTTCGTGAGATTGAGAGCAGCAACGCCTTCAGGACAGTGACACTCACCGATCCTGACTATGTAGAGAGGCCGTGTATTGACTCTGGCGTTCTCATAAGATATGAGAGAGCCTTCAGGATATTAGTTGTCTAATGACTATACACATAGATTAATTTTGCCATGACATTCATCACTGAATTCCCAGAATAATATATTATTGCTCCGATTCCATGGTCGAATCCACGGCCTGATCCCATGGAATGGCAATAATAATTGTTCTGATTCCATGGTCGAAACCACGGCCTGATCCCATGGAATTGCAATAACAATTGCTCTGATTTTATGGTCGAATCCACGACCTGATCCCATGGAATGTCAATGACAATTGTTCTGATTCTATGATCGAATCCACGGCTTGATCTCATAGAATGGAAATAGACAACCGTATTATCTCATTACTCCGATTTCACGAATCACATGGAATGGTAATAGATAATTTTATTACTCTGATTTTATGGTCGAATCCACGATCCCATAGAATGGTAATGCTTGTTTTATTATTCCGAGTTCATGGTCGAATCCATAGCTGATTCTATGAATTGATAATAAATAACTACTACCCATTTTTATTGTTCAATTTCATGAATTATTCTACACTGAATTTCATGGATTATCAATAAATACTCGACAACCGGGCATATGGATCATCACTGAGTAAGCCCCAAAAAAATGGTGTAAGTGTACTCGACAATGACGCATGACTGAGTACCCGGATGCACGAACGAGCATCCAAAAACATGACAGATGATGAATCCTACGCAAAACAGGAGAAAACAACAAATAATAATAAAATAATAGGAGGCGCCCAGAGGACGAGCCCACCGGCTGGCCGGCCATGCCCTAGCCGTGTCTGGTCCCATGCCTCCTCCAATATTTTGCCCTATTTTGTTATTTTCATGAACTCGTGAAAAACTCCTTCAATTTAGCAATTTTCCTTGTTTGTGCCAAATTCATGAATTCCCCATAACTTCACGGATTCATGAAAAATAATAATATTATAAAATAAGGAAAGGTGTGCGGGACCGGGCAACATAGCCGGCCGGCGATGCCCTAGCCATGGACGGTCTCACACCTCGCAATCCCTAGCTTTTTATAATTTTTATTCCCTAAACACATGAAACTCCTCTGTTTCAACAAAAATTCATGGATTCTCCATAACATCACGGTTTCATAAAAAATAATAATGTAAAATTAGGAAAAGTGTTGTGGGACCGGGCAACATAGACGGACGGTAAATCCCTAGCCGTGGCCGGTCCCACACCTTGTAATCCCAAGTCTTTTATAATATTATTTTCCTAAATTCATGAAACTCCTTGGTTTGAGCAAAAATCATGATTTCGTCATAACTTCTCAAATTTCACTCAAATCACGAAAAACCAAAAGCCAATAGGGTCACATGACCAGCTAGCCTCTCACGGCAATTTTAAATATTAAAATACTCCTATTTTAATATTTACAAAATATTGATCAATTGCTCATTCCAACAAAATCAAGAATTTCAGTCAAGATGAAACTCTTCTGAAAATTCACAATGTTGCTCGAACGCACATCAGAAAATACTGAAACTCTCAGTACGGAGACACGAACACCATGAAAATAGGTGCATGCCTTAATGACAGACCAGGGTCATTCCTAGGGCTTGCACAAAGCCGATCCCATACGTTTTCACACTTTTTACCTAATTTGCGCAATCGCTCATATTGGGCCCAAACTTTCTCCAACCAACCTGGGGATTGCTCAAACGGACAACAACTGGTCCCGTGATCACTAAGATCCGGTCACATGCTCTCTTGGTCGGTCCCCCATCTTTCATACTTAGGTTTTTCCTAATGTTGAACCCAGTAATAATTCAATAAACGATGAAACCGCCACTTAATCATCATTCCTTCACCAACTCTCCAACTGAGAACCCTGGTGCATGCTCACTAAAGAAATTGGGCATCACGTGGACATCCATAGTCTCATATGGTCGGTCCCTTCTTCGCTCATGACCTATTTTCAGCAATTCGTCGACTAATGAGCAATTCATCTAAATTAGGGTTTTCGAACAAACGCTCAACAAATCATTATTCTGAGCAAGTTCAAACACCAAATGAATTTATGTTGATCCACGAGGATTAATTTTATAATATTTAGTAATTTACCAATATTTTAATATTTTATTGGGTCACGACACCGCTAAATATTTCGTCGAATTGAGCAACATTTGCTCAATTGCTCAAATATTGATCCAGCTATCAATATTTAATAATTTATCAGTAACTTGTCGAATTGAGCAATATTTTCTCGGTTGCACGTCAAATTATCAATATTCAGTATTTTGTCGAATTGAGTAATACTTGCTCAGTTGCTCATCAAATTCTTAATATTCAGTAATTCGTCGAATTGAGCAATACTTGCTCAGTTGCTCGAATATTGATCCAAACTATCAATATTCGGTAATTTATCAGTATTTCGTTGAATCGAGCAATACTTTCTCAGTTGCTCGAACAATCCGCATATATTCAGTAACTCATCAATATTCAACAACTCGTCGAATTTACAATATTTTTTCAGATGAGCAACATTAACATTCATGAATCGCTGAGCATTTGTCAAACATGCTCGATTCAACAAAGCCTAGGCTCATTGTCTCAACAACTGACAAACTAAATGCACGTCTGTCATGCAGACTCCACGATTCGTGAGACATCAATCACGTCAAATTGGGGGATAACAACTAGGGTTTTGGTCTGGCGGCCTACATCACATGGATTCATCCACGATGAGAAACGGTTGAAGGAGTTAGCAAAGTAGTGGGTGCAAGATCCGTCAAGTCTCCACACAACATGGAACTTACTTTACCACGATCTTCTACTTGCCCACTCTTCCACTCATGAAACTGTCATACTTATAGGGATCAAGGTGTTCACAACTCTGACAGTATAAATAAGTCTCGGAATCCATGATTGAGGACAATGAATGATCACTGGCTATTGGAAATCATCCAGAATTTCTCGAGTAACTACTCTCAAGAATTCATCAATCATTAGAACTTATTCGAACTCAACAGTTCACCAATTATTGTAGAAACCTTCAACACATCCACAATCCTTGATCATCATTGATCCCACATAATTCTCAGATTCCCTCTTACAGATAAACCTATCTTCCTCTTTGCGACCGAATTGACTATGAAATGGCCATTGACTTGGTTTAGGTCGGAGTCCTATAGATTGATCTATCGAATCTAAGCTCTCCATTTACAGTACATCTGTGTGAGGTTAAGCATTTTTCTCGGTCGAGAAGTCTCGAAAAAACGCTCAACTTTTCACTTTCCTAAAAACTAGCGAACCGTTTTTCCCCATCTACAGATTGGCGACCACATTGGGAGATTAATCTCTCGGTTGCAATTTCTCATTTTTACAAAATGGTTGATCTTAGGTGAGGTTCTGTTACGAATCCCAGCCCAAACAATGCAAGCACTAGCAACAACGGTGGTACTCCAGAAACTATTCCTTCTTACAACAACGGTACTGGCAGTACCACTCCTCCTCGAACAAACAACAACATCCTCTCTTCTGCCAGTCTCCTGAGGAAATCAGAGGGAATCCTCCAACCATAGTTGATCTCATGAAGGTGCAAGAGAATCTTTCCAAAAATCAAATTGACATGGATAACACACAGAAGGAGTTATACAATTATCTCAAGAATCTCACTGACAAGATGTCAGAGAAAACTCGGAAGAAGGGAAAATCCAAAGAAACATCTTCGGATGCTGATCCTGAAGTCACTTCGATCCATGTATTAGATGATGATAAAGCACACAAGGCTGCAGATAACTCACCAATAAAGGAACATGCAGGCTTCATCACTCGTGAAGACTTATAACTCTTTATGGAGGATCGAGGAAAATACAAGACACCATCGGTTCATCGTCATCAACCTCCATATCCTTCTACTACACAACAAATTCCTCTCCCAAAGGGCTACACTTCCCCAACGTTCACACTATACAATGGAACATGGAACGCTCAAGAACACGTCTCTCGATTCCTGGAGGCACTAGGAGATCACGAACACAATCATGTCATCCGTCTGAAGGAATTCTCGAAATCTCTGACAAGCCGAACATACACCTAGTACAACAACATTGCACTTGGGAGCATCACTAGTTGGGGAGAAATGGTTAATGCCTTCACATGAAATACTTCTTCATCTAAGAGCATATTACTCTCTCCAACTTAGGAAGAATGTCTCAGAAGAGAAATGAACATCCGAACGATTATGTGAAGAGTTTCAGAGTCCAAGTTTTGGATTATCATGACTCGAATATCACTGAACAACAACTAGTGGAATTGTGCATCAATGGAATGATCCCGGTCTATAGAGAGCCTTGCTGAAAAATATCCAGTTCTAGACTTTCTCAGAGCTTCATGAAGCATCCAAATAATCAGCGACTATTGCAACTGCTTTACTGGAAAGAGCAAAGTCTGCAAGGTCGAGGAACCTCGAAGCAGCCGATGCCTAGTCAACAATCAGTACAATCTCCAGCCTTTAACAAATGTTGTTGCTGAAAGGAATGAAACGAAAGCCGAGACACAACTCGGAGCGCTTCTCCAACATCCCAGGTTCCTCTGAAGGCACAAAGAAAAGATAACCAATCCCGAAATGCACAAACCTCGACCCGGTATCAACAAACGGAGAAATGATCAGACAGACTCAAACTTCTCTCTTCTCATGAAGGAGTGATCGAGTTACTGGAAGTATGGTTCAAGATGGTGCAATAAAATTGTCGTTCATCAGGAGAGAGCCAACTGAAATATAAATGGAGAATCCCAGGTACTGTCTCCTTCATAGAAATGGAGCCAACTGAAAAATCAATCTGCAATATTTTAAAGCATATCTTCAAAAAGAAGGTTGATCCACAATAGCTTCAACTGGGGACTGAAGGAGTACACAAGAACCCTCTCCCAATCGGAACCTTTACACCTTATGAAAAACCAGTCAAAGAAGCAGTTCAATCGTTGATCGAGCGTGTCTGTGCAATTACTCTATCTGTCTAAGACACAAAGGAAAGACATGTTCATAACACCAAATTACATTGTGTGAAACATCTGTCCATTTCGTAAATACTCCTTGAACCTTCATCCATAGACAAGAAGATGCACAACTGGGGACTGCTTACCATAGTCCATCTTAGGGGAAACTAATTTGGAATAATGTGGATTGATGCTGACACCGCCATCAACAACATTCCACTGAAAACCTTTAGATTCGCGGGCATCACTCGACAAGAAGATATTCATACTCTTATCTCAATCAGAGACCATGAATGAACACTCAGAGATGCTTATGGCTACATCACTCTCAAGGTCAGAATAGGTTCTACCTGAACAGACACCAAGTTTCACATAATCAAGAAGATCCAAGATATGACACGATCCTCAGATGAGTGGGGATCCATGCTGAAAAGATAACTACAAACAAAGCGCCTTTGGCTTCACATCTCTCCAACGAAGAAAGTTCTGATCAAGAAGATTTGGCGGACATTCCATCATCAGAGCACTTTGGGAATTTATAACTTTGACGAAGTTGAAGAAAGAACCTTCAAAAGGTGTATACATTCATCAAGAGGTTCTGCACTCAGGAAAGTCCCATTCCTTCCATGTCTATGACATTTACTTCCTCATATGCTATCTTAGCATGGGGACTTCTGCTAGAAACTATGCATGACGTAATGAGTGGTAGCTTCACCGCATTAGTATTTTACCAAGTGGTTGAATCTGACATTTCTCTGAATCGAGCACTGAAAGATTGATTACTGAGATAATGTCCAAGCATGGCAAAGAGTACTTTGGGCATTTCTCCATAGCCTTGCAGGAATGTCCATGTGTTCCACAAAATCATAAATCTCTGATGTATGCACATGTGTTGAATCCCACTACTGCAACGAAAGGGATGTTGAATCAACGGAAAAAACTCAGGGCCGAGACGATCAAGCCTAAGACATTTGAATCTTGAAGGATATGACGCTTCAACGCTCATGCATCTAAGAAGTCTTCAAATTTTACTCCCAATCAAAGGATACACCTTCGATAATGTGCTGAATCAGAAGTCTTCAAATTTTATTCCCAAAGCTTGCACAACTGGTGAGCACAAGCCAAAGACTTCTACAAGATGTTCTCATCACCTCTGCAAATAAGATAGAACATACTTCAGGCCATTGGTTTAAAAAAACGTACAAATGGGTGAGGAATGGGATAATTCTTCCTCAATGAAAGATGTTCGTCTATGTATCTTCTACAACATACCAAAAGGTCACATCAATTGGACATACGAGCTGAAAGATATGGCCTTTACCGTCAGGTCTACGAAATCTAAAAAACTTGTGCGGGATTACAAGTTACTAATGTGCACGCTTCATTGGCTGACCTCTATAACTCCAAATTGAGTTATTATTTTCTCATGTGATAACTCAGTCTCTTAGCTTCAAATGTTTGAATCAAGCATCGAATTTGGACGTCGTATGAGGTTCCTACAGCTTCCAGAGCGTGCAACATGCAAGCAGCAATTCTTAGACGGGATTCGAAACTTCCACAGTCGATCGGTGTCCACCAGGTCTTTCCACTAAGTACTTCATCAAGGTACCTACAACTTCAACCACCTAGGTCTTTACATCAATTTCTCTATTTGGGTCCTCTATCCAAGTCTTTCCAGAAGGAGAGAAAACTAAAAGGAGAAATTTAACAAAATACTGGGGACTGACGGTCCACTGATCATGACGATCAGTTTCACAACCCAAGACCCATAGCACCAGACTCTCATGTGATAATCATTCATCATAAAATTAACTCTACCACCGAGACATGAAACCATGGTCATTACACCACCCCTTCTAAAGAGCAACCTCAGTCATAGTCCCGTGACCAGGGTTTGAGAAGTGATGTTTCTACGACTGACAGAAACAAGATGGATGCAAGCACCATGCTCATTTACCAATAAAGGATTCCTGATATCAAATGAATCAATAACATTAAAATCCTTCACCAACCGTTCAAGACGCGAGAAAATGATCTGAAGACGCAACAGTGGCGTTTTACAACAAGCTCGTCTGAGATGATTTTTCACTGTCATGCACAAAGAAGTCATCTGGGATCAATTGGTGAATAATATAAGAATGAATCATATACCATTCTCTTTGTATGGATGTCCTCTAAAACATATCCAAATTTCACAACAATTGTAGAAACGAGCGAAGAGTTGTGGCCAAAACATTGGACCACATGCCAGCTGAAAATTTTCTGAAGGTCTCCTGGAAGTTTACTGTTTCATCGATTTCGACCCCTAAACGTGCTCAAAACTTATAAATCTTCTTTTACAAAGCTTGAATATTTCCTGGTCATAAGAATACATGGGTAAATCACGAAAATCTGACATCGGATGAAGATTTTACGACGTTTTTGCTAAAAGGCCGAGTTCTGAATTTTCTGGTGACGTTTTTCGATAAAAAATTTCACTTATTCATGAGAATCTTCATTCATTCATCAACAAATCAGTAATTTCATACTTATATGAAGAAAATGTACGATGGGTACTTACTGGAGTAGTCCCTAAAGTGCTCAAAGTACCGGAATTGCCAACATCACCATTGGAAACATTATTGCTTTCACTCGGTTTCGAAATCCGGGGTTTTCTTCTTCACCATCCTCCGAAGACGAATGGGAATTGTCAGTACTACCTCATTCCATGGAAATCTCCTCCTGAATACATCAAAAAAAATAATGTTATTTCATTCAACGAGTGCCATGAACGATTATATGTAGAGGTACTTACATCGAATTCTTCTTTGGCGCTCGATTCAGAAATTATCTGTTCAGCAACAATGAATTGAAGACCTCAAGGCTCTATGGAGAAAAAGTTCTGAAACGAAGTAACAAACATTGTTTTCATGATCCTAATTGCACGGACAAGAAAAAATCATGATATAAGGAGCGCTAACAACTCACCAAAGAGACAGCCGGGAACTTTACAGTGATCGATATCATTATATGATCCTTATTTTTAGATTCTCCACTCCGAAGACTTACTGCTATTTCTGGGTAATCCACATCAATCGAACATGGACCTATTTGTCTAGCTTCTCTCGATATTATATTACTCCATCAGAGACTTCCTGTGCATTACTGATACTAAGTAATCAGGAGTACAACTCAGTGTGAAGGATCTTTCACCATCACTTAGAGGTCCCAGAAGCACTGTTTCTTGAAGCTGCATCTGTAGAAATATCATCTCTGGAAGTATCATCTTTGGAAGTATCATTATGGGAACCAGTCATTCTTGCAAAGTTGCTTTGATGTCCATACAACGTTCCTACTTCAGTATATCATCCGTAGATGCAAATTTCATCAAAGCAGTGGAATTAAAGCACAACAAAAATAATTAGGATGCTTACATCAGCATTTACAAAAATGGTAACTCTCAACTCTTACCTATTTACGGTTTCACGAACTTAGTGATAATAACGTAAAACTTTGAAAACTTTCTCACAACTTCAACAAACCTGTGAAGACGAGCAAAATCCATCATTCAAGAGTCAACACTGACTTTTCCCGAAACTATGAATAATTCACATAACCCTTCATGTGAACATTCACTGATTTTATACCGTATGTGCATACACTATGAAATCACGAAATTCATGATAACATTAGTGTTTGCTTTTAACAATTGTTTAAAATCAAAACTTGATTTTGAAAAATCTTTAGTAAAATCGTGAACAACCCACGTAAATTTTTACTGTATGAGCTGTAGGATCAGAATATCACCACAGCAATACTCCTGCGAGATTTACAGCGACAGTTCTGCGAGCTCTTCAACAACACACTGCGAGTGTCACAGAATGATTGAAAGAATGACATAGCGGATGACGATAATAGAAACATGAGAAAAGCGTGATGATGTTGCGAAGCTTACAAACGTCTGCGAGGGTTAACATTACAACTATTGCGAGAGTATCGCGAGTCAGATCCGAAATTAAAGGATAACTTGGATGTCATCCACTATGTAATTTCCTATATAAAGAGAACTTATAGACTCAGAAAGGGGAGATCAATTTTGGAGTCTGAAGAAAGTTTTGAGGAGAGATTAAATTCTTGTGAGCGATTGTATTCTTGATTTCTTCCATTTCTTGTAACATTTCTGAGAATTAATCAATAAAGTGTTGTTTTTAACCTTCAAATATGTGTCGATAATTGTGGATTCTTGTGAGGGGTGTAGTGTAGGAATTCCTGCAACTACATAATGGCGCTAGAAACAGGGACTACAAGTTGAAAATTGTAGAAGAAGCAAGATTAAAAATCAGTATTCAAGTTAAAAAGATGATCGAACAAGTTGATGAAGTGGTTGAAGGAAAAATAATTAAAGCCAAGAAGAATTACAGGAAGTTGGAGTGTAATATTAATATGATAACAAAAACGATAATCAACCAATTCCATGAAAATATTAAAGGAAGGATCCATAAAAGAGATTTTGAAGGAAAGCAAATCATGACGGTGGAGAAAGTATCGCCTCTGAAGGATTGGGAAAAACATAAATCACGTTCACAGCAATAGAAATAACAAGAGAAAGTTTGGATCATACATCTCCTTTGGTAATCACGGTATCCACTATACGAACGAACAAGGAAAAATCAACAAGATCAGTGAAAGAATGGGCTGTGAATAGAACTTTGGTGGATACAGGAAGTTCTGTAGATAGAATATTTTATCATGCATTTAAGAAATGGGATACAAGGATGAAGAGATGTCTTGTTCAGCATATCATATTCATGGCTTTGGAAACTCTATAACAAAACCTAAAGGCGAAATAGTGGTACGAATTCCGCTAGGAGAGATTGAAATACAAGTAACATTATGTGTGGTAGATATGGAGTCACCATATAACATGCTATTAGGGCGACCATGGATACATGCGATCAAGGCTGTAGCGTCAACATTACATCAATGCATCAAATTTCTTACGCCCAGTGGGTTGGAGAAATTAGAGGAGATACTTATCTTGCGAAACTGTGTTATCAAATTGAAGTAAAGAATTATGAAGGACGTGCAAAGTTGCGAAAAGCTCGCACAAAAATGGAAAAAGAGATAAAGAAAGAAGAAGAATTAAAAGTATACATGATAAGAGCAAAAGAAGGAAAAGGAATACCCAGCAAAATTTCGCAAGATGGAGATAAGCCTGCGAAAGTTATGAAAACATCAACACCAATGGGGGAACCTGAGGCCAGTTACATCGCAGCAGAACCAACAAAGGAAGTAAATATTGGGAGTAAAGAAGAACCTAAGATACTGAAAATTGGAACGAATATGAGGAAGAGCGAACTGTAAACCTCTTGCGAGAATATAAAGACATCTTCGCGTGGAGTATGGATGAGATTCCTGTAATAGACACGTCAGTTGCATGTCATAAGTTAGAAATTAACAAGGATGTAAGACTATTTAAACAAAGGATAAGAAAAATCTCAACAACGTACCATTCCCAAATAGAAGAAGAATTACAGAAGATGCTTGATGCATGAATTATAAGGCAGGAAAAGTACCCGGAATGGATTGAAAATATGGTGGTGGTTCCAAAGAAAAATAAAGGGATAAGAATTTGTATAGACTTTACTAACTTAAACAAAGCTTGTCCTAAAGATAGCTTTCCATTACCAGATATTCCTCAAATTGTCGAATCAGCAGCGGGAAATGATAGAATATCTTCATTAGATGGGTATAAAGGGTATAATAAGATTCCTCTCGCTGAAGAAGATCAAGAGCACACCGCATTCTTTGCTCCAAGAGGATTGTACTGCTACACAAAGATGCCCTTCGGTTTGCGAAATGCTGGTGCAACATATCAAAGAATGGTGGAGAAAGTGTTTGCGAAGTGGATCCATAAAACATTAGAGGTATATGTAGATTACATGTTAATCAAGAGTAAAGAAGCTAAAAACCATGTGCAGGACTTGAAGGAGATTTTTGATCAAATGCGACATTTTAACATCAAGGTGAATCCCAAAAAGTATACTTTTGGAGTAGCTTCAGGAAATGTTTTGGGGTATATTGTGTCAAAAGAAAAAATACAAGTTGATCCAGATAAAGTACAAGCAATTCGCGATATGCCAACACCAGCAACAGTAAAAGATGTGAAGAATTTGAATGGGATTTTGGCTTCGCTAAGAAGATTCATCTCGCGGTCATCAGACAAATGCAAGTATTTCTTCAATATACTCATGAAGGGAACAAAGTTCAGGTGGACAGATGAATGTGAAAATGCTTTTCAAGGAATTAAAGAACATTTAATGAACATATCCATCTTACAGAAACCAGATCTAGGAGAAGAATTATTGATCTACCTTGCGACAACTTCGCACGCATTAAGTGCAGTGTTACTGCGAGTGGATGCGGGAATAGAAAAACCAATTTATTACATCAGCAAAACATTCAATACCGCAAAGAAAAATTATTCAAAGATTGAGAAGTTGATTCTAGCATTAGTTTATGCAACATTCAAGCTTCACATCTATTTTCAAGCACATAAAGTAAAATTATTAACAAAGGTGCCAATTGAGTCAGTAATGAAGAATTCCAAAAGATCAGGCAGAGTTAAGAGATGGAATGAACAAGTAGGACACTTTGATATTAAGTATGAAATCTTATCTTCGCCAAAATCACAAATTGTAGCAGATTTCTTAGCAGAGTTTCCTCTAGAAGATGATGAAGTTGTAGAAGAAATGATGGATGTAGAAGAAGAATATGGGGACCCAAGAGATCTATTAACAAAACCCAACAGGTGGGAAATATTAGTGGATGGATCATCAAACGGGGAAGGAAATGGAATTGGAGTTATCTTTATCTCGCCAGAAGGAGAAAAAATAGCTTTTTCATTCAGATTGGAATTCGCGTCCACTAATAATGAGACGGAATATGAAGATGTGATTCATGCTCTAAAATTCACAATAGAAATGAAGTTGGAGAATGCTAGAATTACTAGTGACTCGCAATTGGTTATTCACTAGATAAAAGGAGAATACACAACAAATGAACCATCTTTGAAGAAATACAAGAAACTTGTTGAAGAATTGTCTGCGAGAATTCCAAAAATAAAATGGAGGCATATATCAAGAAAAGATAACAGACTCGCAGATGCTTTCGCCTTCATATCAAGTATGATGACAAATATGGCTGCGAGATGCATAAAAATTCAGACACTTATATCACCTTCAATCAATAATGAAGAAGAAGAAGAAGAAGAAGCAGATATAATGATAATAGAAAGTGGCGAAGAAGAACCAAGAGGCAATATTGCAGATTGGCGAGTAGAAATTCATGCATATTTGGCGAGAGGAGAAACACCAAGAAATAGATTAGAAGCATACAAGTTAAAAAGCCGTGCTACAAATCATGAGTTAAGAGATGAAGTATTATATCTCAAATCTTTTAATGGGCCATCACTTAGATGCTTGAGATGGGAAGAAGGAGAAAAAGTGTTAAAAATGTTGCATAGTGATGATGCTGGTAATCACAGCGGAGGGAGATCTTTGGCATACAGAACAAAAATGCAAGGCTATTACTAGCCATATATACATGAGGATGCAAAGCAATTATCAAGACGTTGCGAAGATTGTCAGCGATATGGAAAGAAGATACATGCACCATGGGCACCATTGTCATCTTCAACAAGTGTGTGGCCTTTTGGAAAATGGGGGTTGGATATTGTGGGACCATTTGTACCGGGTTCTAGACAAAGAAGATATTTAATTATCGCTACAGATTATTTCAAAAAATGGGGAGAAGTAAAGGCAGTACAACACATTCGTGACAAAGACATTTTTACATTCATATTTGAAAATATAATTTGCAGATTTGGGATTCCTGCACAGTTAGTATCTGATAATGGAAAGCAGTTTGAAAGACAGAATATAGAATTGTTACTTAATGCATTTAAGATTAAATGTGGAAAGTCAACACCACTATATCCACAGGCCAACGGACAGGCAAAGGCAACAAATAAGACAATTGCAGATATACTGAAGAATAAATTAGAAGGACACCATAGGGAATGGTGTGAAAAAGTGCATAATGCAATATGGGCTTACAATACAACTAAACGGGAACCTACTGGAATGTCACCTTTTTGTTTGACATATGGGGTTGAAGATGTGTTACCAACAGAAGTTGTTATTCCTACAACAAAAAGAGAGGCTTGGGAGAAAAATCTTAGTGCTGGTATGATTCTAAATAAACTTGATGAGTTAGAAGAGAAGAGAGAAAAAGCTTTACAACATATGGAAAATTATCAGCGGAGATTAGCTCGCGTGTATAACAAACGTGTCAAAATACGTGAGTTCCAACCGGGTGATTTAGTGCTGCGAGAAACACCAGGTTATCAGAGAGAAAATGGTGGAAATCTGGCGAGAAAATGGGATGGACCATATATCATTAAAGAGATAGTTAGAACAGGGGCATATAAATTGATGGATCCGGAGGGTAGAGACGTTGGTCAAAGACTTGGTAGACCATGGAACAGACTATATCTAAAAAGATATTACCAATAACAAATTTTGAGAAAGCTTTATATAACAGATTTTTATCGCAGATGCAAGAGTATTCAAGATTATTTTTATCGCATCTTTTTACCGCAGTTGCAAGAGTATTCAAGATTATTTTTATCGCAGCTTTTTATCACAGACGCGAGATTATTCAAGATTACGATAAGGAACCAAAAAAAATTTATTATTTCGTTACTTTATAATAACTTTGATTATTTCGCAAAGGAAAGAGTCGATGATTATTTCGCATAGATATCTCACAAAGAATTGAAAGAAATGGCAGAAATGGAAGAATAAAGAAACGCGGAAAATTTCGCAGAAACGCGAATAAAATTTCGCAGAGACATTAGAATAGGATGAACCTTTATGGCGTACACCCTAGTTCGCGAATAAAATTTCACAAGAGGCAAATGTAAGACCTAAAGTACGTCATATAATGGGGTATCTGTTTGCATGACTCAGGGATAAGGTTATACCGCTGCTTGAACCTGAGTCATGAAGATGTTGGGGTTAAAGAAAACCTATCCAGGAGAGATACTTTGGATTTCCAACTATATATATATTAACAGTTGGGCGACCAAGGGTCTCTTCTAAGGAGTGAAAAATATGACCAAGGCGCCGAGGTACATGGTTGAGCCAAGGGTTCCCGGGGCGTATGAAACTACCCTGGCCATTCTTGGAAAGTCTTGGCTATGATGCACTCGACCTGAAGAAAACCCCACCTAGGGTGTAGTCTCGTAACCATAAGCCGTATAGGCAAAAGGTATAAGAGGGTGCAAAAATAACTAGTTGTTGGTAAAACCGGATGGGAGGAGCAAGTCTTGTATGGCCGATGTATGCCTCCTTGAAGGGGCAACCAGGGGGGAGATAAGGGTGTCACCCTCCAATAGGGAGTTGATAAGTGTCTTAAGACGCAAATGTCATGAGGCTTTTTACTCATGGGAGTATCAAGGCTTGTCATATTTGTGCAATAAATATACAGAGGCAAAAAATCCATGAGAAAAAGATAAGATGAGATCAATGGGTTTTTACATGAAAGTGTAAAGACATCCTGCGATTTCATCGCAAGACGGTAATGTCATGGGGCTTTGTTCTCGCAATAAAACTAAGACCTGTCATATTGTCGCAACAAAATGACAAAATATGGATAAGGCAAGATCAATGGGTCTTTACATGCAAATGTAAGGACGTCCTGCGATTTTGTCGCGAAAACAAATATTAGCAAAATAATACCTTTACTTAGGAAGGCAAAATAAGACCAATAGAATAATCCCACACATTAATAATTTTATTTTTATTTTCAGAATGCAGAAAATATTTGTTCATTCCAAGAAAGATAATGAGAGGTAAGTATGGTAATTGATAAAAAAATTATCATTATCTTTCTCGCGAATTCTTCAAAATAACAGAAGCCTAACTAAAATTCAAAGTTGTATAAAAGTACATCACTTGCGAGAAAAGGAAAAGAAGAGAAAATAAAAACATCACTCAAGTTTCACTATTAGTCTCGCCAATTTCAGCATTAGCTTCGCCCATGATACTTCCTTCGCCAATATGCTCCTTGTTATGATTATCTCGATATTCTTATTCATTGGGTTTCTTGCCAACTGTTGCTTCACCACCAGTAACTGTATCTTTAGGAGGGATTTTTTCTTTATCTACTGAATCTTCTTGAGAATTATCTTCTTCTCCACTTTCTTATTCAAGATCAGCATCAAGGGGACGAGGAATCTCATCATCATCTACATCAAGAGGCTTGATTGATATAGTAGGAAGATAGTTTTCCAACAAAGCTTCATTCACAAGAACTTCAGTGCTAAGATGAACTTTGTGAAGGAAAGCCCTATCGCGATTTCTAATCTCCATGTCTTTGAAGTATTCAAGATAATCATATTTTCTCTCTGCGCGATCGCGAGAATGAACAAGACGAGCAGTAAGCAATCCATTTTCCTTGCGAATTTTAGCTAGTTGACCATTTAAAGTAGAAATAGTTAAAAGAAGTTTCCTCTCAGATTCTGCGAAAAATAAGAGTAAAACATGAAAGATATTCAAGCAAATGTTTTGCAAGAAGAATTAAAAAGAAATTTAATAGAGAAATTAACAATTGAGGTAGCCAAAATGACTACCTTCCTTTTGTGAGGTTAAGTTTTGAATTAGTGTCAAACAAGAATTCTCCCAACGGTCCATGGCGTCATCAAACTTATCTCCAACTATACCTTTCATGCGAGACTTTATTTTTTTCTTCTTTAGAGAGGAGATAAGTATTTTCTTTTACTAATGAAGAATAAGATTCTTCTAATTGGGAATATTCTTCTTTGAGTCGGTTAACCTTCACACTTAAATTTATCCTACCCTGGATAAGATTATTCTTCTCATTGATAGATGATTCAGTTATTTTCTTAAGTTCATTCTTCAGCGAACGAAGAGACTGTTCTTGATTATCACATATTTTCTGAAGAATACTTAATTGCTGCGAGGAAATCGCCGTCTTGTTTAAAAACTCATGCTTCTCTTGAGATAAGGTCTTATTTTCATATGATAAATTTTCCATCGCCAGGTTATCTTGGGTTAACAAATAAGAGAGGCGAGAAATTTCGCTACTTAAATTTTTTAGCTTCTGTACTAGTTGGCCATTATCATTGGTAAGGTTATCTATTTGATCAACGGAATATGTATGAAGGTTATCTAATCGATTATATTGGTCCATCCACGAATCTTTCTCAATGCGGGCTTCTTCATCAGCAGATTCAGGTTTAAACCTCTCCATTAATCGTGTCTAATTTAAAGCTTAATATGCGAACAAAGGATTTTAAAAGAAGAATTGAGTACAGAAAGAAGAAAATTTATCCAAACATAAAAATCAAAGATAGAGGCAGATATGTTATACCTTTTAATTCCTTATTTTTACTGCGAAGATTTTCATAGTCTAGCGAAGAGTTGCGAAGCTTTTGGCAAAGAGTATCGCACTCTAAAGTCTTGGCTTGAAGACTTTCCTTTAGAGCTTCAACTTCGTGTTCTAAAGATGCTTGCGAATCATTTCGGTCAGAACCAAAATATTTTCTCAAAATCTCGCAGACACCATGCTTGACAGGATCAGTAGAATATCTCCTAGCATCATCCAGAATATCAGATAAAACTTTAAAAGCAACATCTACTCCTATAGAAGTTTCTTTAGAAGAAGGGAGAGATGCAGATGGCGCAGTGGTGACAATGGAGAGTTGAAGATTTGAATCATTCGCAGGAAGTACATCATCCGAAGATGAAGTATCTGGAAAAGTGATAAATGGAATTGGAGAAGAGTTAAATTGAGAAGTAACTACAGTAGGAGGGGAAGAAATTTCATTCACAGCAATATAAGGAATTTCATTTATCAGAGGATCAGTGGAGGCAGGGATACTGGTGGCGATATTCTCGCAAACAGAAGCTAGAGGTTCAGTCTGCGAAGGTTTTGGGACAACACTCGTAGAAATTAATTGGGGAATAGTAATACCAAAACTAACAATTTTAACTTTGCGAGATCTCTTGCGAGGATTAGCAATGTTTTCATTAGCCTGCGAATAACAATCTAGATAAGAAACAGAGGCAACAATATTGTTATTAAGAAAGCAAATATTTCTTACTACCTTATCATTCGCAGTCTTTCTTTTCTTCTCAGCGGGGTCTTGTTGCGAATCCCTTGAAGCATTAGGGTTTTGAACTATGAGTTTGGTATTAGAAACGATTCCGCAGAAACAGAAAAAACGAGTATGGGAATTACATAAAATCGAGTAAGAACATATCAGATAATTTAGATGAACATGAACAAGATCGAATTCAATAACAACAGAAGAACATATACCTTGATGACTCCATGAAAGCAGTAGCAGATGAACCTTTGGAAGAAGAAAGTTGCAGAAAACGAAGAGATGGGGAAGACGAAGAAATAAAAGAAGAAGATTACTTCTTTAGTGGGTATCCCCTTTTATAGACAAAGAGATGGTGACCGGATAATAATGAGAATACCGGTAAAAAGAGGAATATTTGACATGTATAGGCGGTTATACTAAATTTACGGAACTTTGTTGGGGAAAGAATATGAAAAGATGGGAAACCGCGGCATCAATAAGAGGGAAAATTCTCATGATCTTTTTTCTTCGCAGAAAAGACATGAGAAAAGGAAAGATGTATGATCAGAATATCGCCACATCAATACTCCTGTGAGATTTACAGCGACAGTTCTGCGAGCTCTTCAACAACACACTGCGAGTGTCACGGAATGATTGAAAGAATGGCGTATCGGATGACGATAACAGAAACATGAGAAAAGCATGATGATGATGCGAAGCTTACAAACGTCTGCGAGGGTTAAGATTACAACTATTGCGAGAGTATCGCGAATCAGATCCGAAATTAAAGGATAACTTAGCTGTCATCCACTATGTAATTTCTTATATAAAGAGAACTTGTAGACTCAAAAAGGGAGATCAATTTTGGAGTCTGGAGAAAGTTTTGAGGAGAGAGAAAATTCTTGTGAGCGATTGTATTCTTGATTTCTTCCATTTCTTGTAATATTTCTGAGAATTAATCAATAAAGTGTTGTTTTTAACCTTCAAATATGTGTTTATAATTGTGGATTCTAGTGAGGGGTGTAGTGTAGGAATTCCTGCAACTACATGAGCATTCACTGATTTTTCAAAAATTGGACAGACGTGCACTCTACAATTATGAAAACTCACATACAGACATTATTTCACCATGAATAATTTTCTACTCTCAACAGTTGTTCAAAATCAAAACATTGATTTTACAAAAATATATATTTCAACGTGAAACTCACGTAAATTTGAAAATATATGTATATATATATTTTTTGCTCCCTCTCGCGAGCATCCGAGAGTCTTTCAATTATGTCAAAATCCGCATATTCATGTATTAAAATTTTGTTTTCATGAAAGCCCATAGACAAAAAATTTATTACTAACGGACGCATGTCTATTAAAAAAAAAACTTTTTTCTTTCATTCGAGCATCCAACTTTGAAATGAGAGTTTATTCCATCTTGTGAAATCTCACATATTTAAAAGATAAAATTTTGATTTTCATGAAGCCTCACAAACAAAATTTTATCTATTGTAACTAAATCATGTCTATTCAAGGATTCATGTATCTCTTTCATATTAGGGATTATTGCTCGAGCGAACGGGCATATGTTTTCTAAAACAATTTTTCATGAAACTTACGTATATATGCACATATGGAATTTTATTTTGAACAACTCATGAACAACTGAACTTTAAAAAAAAAAAAAATTTAGGGATTCTTCCCTTTTATATCAATTATATTTCCAAAACCTGATAAAAAATGGGTTTTCTTTTTTGGGCTTGTAGTTGTAGGAAAACCTACACTACACCCTTCACAAGAATTCACAATAATCAACACATATTTGAAGATTAAAAACAACACTTTATTATTTGATTCTCAGAAATGTTTACAAAAAATGGAAGAAATCAAGAATACAACCGTTCTCTTGGATTTTCTCTCTCCTCAAAACTTTCTCAATACTCAAAAATTCATCTCCCTTTTCTGAATCTACTGGGTCTCTTTATATAGGGTAGTTACATAATGGATGAGAGCTAAGTTATCCTTTAATTTCGGACCTGAGAAATAAAATGCCGCAACTATTCATCTTTTCACATTCTTCTTTTCTGACACGTTCCTGCATCCTTTGCCAGATTTTTTACATGTATTTTTTCTCCCATTCAATTCCTGACACGTCCTTTTCAACCGCTATGTTTCAACCATTCACGTCTTTTCTTCGCATTGAATACATTTATCTTCTCGAGAATCTTTGCCTTCTATAAATACTTCCTTCATTCTTTTCTTTCCTTCTTTTTATTTCTTCTTTCTTCTCTCTGCAATTTTACTATTCTTCCGTGAATTATGGATCTACTACTGTTGCAATTTTTTCTTTCGATCTTTTACTCTTTTCGTAAATATCTGAAATCCTTTGAGAAAATTCAAGAAAAACTTCAGAACAAAGGTTTTACTTTATCTACCATTGCTAATCAAAACCCTAAGGCTGAGCTTTCTGTAAAATTATTTTCTGATCATCCATGTAATGGCGAGAAAATTATAGTCTAACTAGGTCAACTTGAAGCTGATCTTCCTATTCCTCTCTATGACCCTGGGCTTCCTTTATTCTATGAAATACTCTCTCATGAGAAGTTCTCGCGGGCGGTATATCAGTTGAGTGGGGATTGCATTTGCTTAATGCTTGAGTATGCTACTCGCGGTGCTGGTAAAGAATCTTGCTACCCTGATACCGCGAAGAATCCTAAATTCAAAGATATTCCAATTGTTCCTGTAAAGTACACTGTAGAGAATTTCTTCGCAAACTATGACATAATCCCTATGAGGAGGGATACCACTTGTTGGGGTGTCCGCTTACAAAATAAGGATGATGTTTCTGAAGACAAAGCTCTTATGTTGGACATTGATTGGCATCCAGGCAACAATACATCCCCTCGCCATTCCAGTGATGACAAATGGTATATTTTTCCCTTATTGTTAGAAGGTCCATACATTTTTGGTTCTCATACTTTACCCGCGAGTCTCGCAAATTACCAACCATGGGTGTTTTGCTGGCCTGAAAAGAATAAGGAGGTATATTCCCGAATATTTACTTATTTCTATTTTCCTCATATTCTTACGTATACGCTCCCTGACTACTCCAATATTTCCAGATTAACATATTGAAGGCTAAGAAGTCAGGGAAACCTAGTACTTTATTAGCTCTCAAATCACTTACAGATGAGGTAAGAAATATTCCTTTATTATTATTAACAATATATTGTTGCCTCTATTTCTTACCTTTATCTGTGTTTGAAGGTTATTTAAGAAATAGAACCTGTGAAGATCGCGAAGACTAAGGGGAAAAGAAAAGGTTCTTCTCGGAAGGATAAATCTACTGTTCTTATCAAAGAGAAATCCATTGTTCCTCTTTCAAAGAAAAGAAGAATCCAATCTACTTCCTCTTTATCATCTCAATCCAATGAAGAAAGTTCTCATGATGATAATGATGCTGATATCCCTTCCGCGAGGGAATCCTCCCAACCTGAGTCTTTTATGTCTCAGTTATCCAGCATATTTTCTCATACTATGCTTGGTATGGGGAATGATGCTCTTAGATACACATGCCAAGTTCTCGCAAAGGTCTGCGATGCTTCCATATTTATGGATAATGAATCTCTTCAAGGAGTTTCAAGATCAGTGACTCCCGGCCTCTTAAATTCACTAAGCATTTTGGTATTTCTCATTTCTTCGCCATATTTGTATAATTTCATTTCTTCGCAGGATTTTAATTTATGCTTATCTTGATAATTCTTTGTTTTCCCTCGCAGGCTGGAAAAGCTTCTTTTGTTATTGCCTCAGACTTGGAGAAAAGGCGTGCATCCTTTCACAAGAAGAACATTGTTCTTCGCAAGAAGAATGAGGAGTTAGAATCTGAGTTTGCTAATCTCCGAGAGAAGGACGGACAGATGGAATCTGAACTTGTTAGTCTTCGCGAGAAAAATAAAGAATTAGAATCTGCCTCTGCTGATCTTGGAAAGAAGAATAAACAACTAGAGAAGGATCTTTCTCATCAACTGCTCAAAGTATTCAATCTTGAAAGTGCCAATAAACAACTTTTAGGTATGATAATTTTCCTCTTTTCTTTCATATTTCTACTTTCCATTACTCCTTCTTATTTGATTTACCATTCTCGCAGACATTTATGGTCTCTCTGATGAGGCTTCAACCCTTCATTCTTTTTCTAAACCAATAGATGATGATGCTCTTCTAGAGCTTCTCAATAACTCTTTAAACAATCCCTCCAATGATAGAATTAATTCTCTTTCCATAGATGAACTCAGGTCTAATCTTCGCATCTTAGAAATTGACCATAGATCTTGTTTATACATGGCTAACAAATTCAAACGCTTTTACCACAATTCTAGGGAAGAGATTAAAACTTTAAGGGCCAAGAACAGTGATCTCTCAGATGACAAAGATCGTATATCTATACAAGGAGCTCAAACTTTAGCGGATTTTCATAAAACCCTTCTTGAAGTCCAAATTGAAAGAGATAGACTTATCTGCGAGAAAAAGGTTCTTGTTGAAAGGGAAAACCAAATTCGTTCCCATCATCTTATTAATAATGATGATGAATTTTCCTGGGCTGCGAAGATTCTTGACAATGCCAGAACTAACTTAGGTGTAGATGTTAATCTTCATGTTGAACAAGAGGCCTTGATTAGAGACATGATTTCTGAAAGAGAAGGTTGTTAACTGTTCTTCCTCATTAATTTCTTGTCTTTATAGGTTTTTTGCAAAATTTCCAAATTGTTGTTATATACTCGCAGAAGCTGAGAATAGATATTCTGAAAAAATTAGAAAACTTGAGGCCGACAAGGGTCAACTCGCAAATACTTTTGCTTCTCGCAATGAAAAATATTCAAGATTGAAATACCAATTAAAGATCACTGCTGCGAATTTTAGCAATATCCTTTTTGGTGTTCGCAATGACTTCGTCAAGAGGGTCTATGATGATCATAACATTTCTCACTCTTTGTATCCTTGCCTCACGGAAGAAGTTCAAACGAATACTCCAAACCTTGTTATCTCTGACAGTGAAGCCGGAGAATCTGGCGAAGATGAAGGATATAGTGAAGATGATGGTGAAGACAAAGAAGGAGAAAAATCTGGCGAGGATAATAATGGATCTAACTAGTTTTGTTTCTCCTTTTTAATCTCCTTGTAATATTTGTACATTTATCTCCTTCTTCTTGTGATATTGCTGCGAATTTCTCCAGCTTCTGAGGTTCCTTGATGTAAAGATTTCTTTTGCTTATATCTGTATAAATTAGAGAACAATTCTTTTTTGTAATATGATTAATCAACATGATTATTAATTTTTAACTATCTGCATAAATCTTCCATATAAAGATGAATAATAATTTTATCATTCTGTTCATTCCCATACTTGCCTATGTTATTCATCTGCAATATGAAAGATTGAGCAGATTAATGTTGAATAAAATTTGTTTGTAAATTTTGCCTCAACCTCTGCGTAAATGGCGCAGGTCATGTCTGCATAACCTCATGATCTCTTGTAGTCTTATTTTTCCTTCCTAGTAAAAGGTCTTATTTAGCCACTTTTTATTTTTGGCGACAAAATCACAGGACGTCCTTACATTCTCATGTAAAAACCCATTGATCTTGTCTTATCCTTGTTTTTTTCAATTTTTTGCGACAATATGACAGGCCTAAGTTCTCTTGCGAGAACAAATCCCCATGACATTGTCGTCTTGCGATGAAATCGCAGGATGTCTTTACACTTTCATGTAAAAACCCATTGATCTCATCTTAACTTTTTCTCATGGCTTGTTGCCTCTGTATAATATTTGTCACACGACAGTATGACAGGCCTAGATGTTCTTACGAACATAAATCCCCATGACATTGCCGTCTTTAGACACTTATCATCTCCCTAATGGAGGGTGCCTCCCTTATCTTCCCCCTGGTTGCCCCTTCAAGGAGGGCATATCGACCATACAAGACTATCTCCTCTCATCCGGTCTTAACAACAACCATTTGTTTTCGCAGCCTCTTATCCTTTTTTCCTATATGGCTTATAGTTACGAGACTGCACCCTAAGTGGGGTTTTCTTCGGGTCGAGTGTATCATAGCCAAGACTTTCCAAGAATGGAAAGGGTAGTTTCATACGCCCCGGGCACTCTTGGCTCAACCGTGTACCTTGGTGCCTTGGTCATACTCTGCACTCCTTAGGAGAGACCCTCGGTCGTCCAACCAGGGTATAACCTTATATATATAGTTGGAAATCCAAGGTACCTCTCCTGGATAGGTATCTCTCATGGAGATGGACCCCATCTCTCCACGACTCAGGTTCCAGCAGTGGTATAACCTTATCCCTGAGCCATGCAAACAGATACCCCCTTATATGACGTACTTTAGGTCTTACATTTGCCTCTTGCGAAATTTTATTCGCGAACTAGGGTGTACGCCATAAAGGTTCGTCCCATTCTTATATGTCATTATTCTTTGATTATCTTTTATTTTGCATTTCAGCTCTTGTATGATTTTTCAATTTCATCTTTTTCATTGAAACGAAATATTATTTTGAAACATTTTCTTCAACAAATCATTCATACATTTCTTAAATTTCACAATTTGAGAAATTTTACCTTTCTACTTACTACTTTCTGCTTCTGTCTTTTTGTTGCGCTTTGCTATTTTCTCTCCATTTGTGAGGCGCTCTCCATCAATAGTTTTTAATGTGTGTTGACTTTGCAGCATTCCATCTTCTCGCCGTTCTATTGTATCAACCATTAATTTGTCACTTCTTTGTTTCCGTTTGATGTTATGCTTCCAATTTATATTCCTCGCAGCTCTTTCTTCGCAAGATTCCATGTCAATCTCATAGCACTTCTTTCCCTCAATCCAATCTCCCCTTTATAACTCCAACACAACTGGGATGAGGAAACTTAATGCACTGGTGATAAGTTGACGCTAATCCTAGAATCCCATGTAATCATGGCCGGCCAATTAAGGTGTTATATGGCGATTCTATGTCAACAACACAAAATTGAACTTTAGAAGATAGCCCCTTTAATGGAATCCACATGGTAATCTCCCCTTTTGGCTTGTTGGCGGTACCATTGAAACCATAGATTTTATAGGTTGACGGTATCAGATCCTCATCTCTTCCTCCCATTATTTTGTAAGTGTGATAAAACAATATCCACTGAGCTTCCAGTGTCAATTAAAACTCTGGTAATGGCCCCAGAATCTTTAACTTCATCATCCTCATTTTCTTCTTCATCTTCCTCTTCTTTTTATTTTGGGTTGATTTCTAATCTTACCACTAGCGGATTATCATGCCTTTCGCCAGGCTCAGGTACTTCTTGTGTGATAAGCATGTAAATGCTACATTTTATACCCATATTTATATTAGCTAGGATACAATGTTTTAGTTACTAATCCTATTTTAGTGCTTTTGTAGAAAGTACAAGTGAATTCGATCGTCCAGCGAATAATCAACAAAATGTGAGGATTAATGGTGTTTGCGAGGAAAATGGTGAAATGCGGTTGGCCTGGTATCTCCATGTATCAGCAACCACAATGATCAATATTTTGGCCTGGTATCTCCATATATCAGCAGCAATGAAATGTAGCTGGCCTGGTATCTCCATATATCAGCAGCACAATAATAAATGGGGTTGGCCTGGTATCTCCATGTATCAGCAACCACAATGATCAAATATGCTATCCTGGTATCTCTATATATCAGCAGCACTTATTATGCTGGCCTGGTATTTCTATATATCAGCAGCACTTTTATATCACGGCAGAAATCGGAGCATAAACGGTAAAATCTGAAGCTAAATAGCGTTTGAAAATCACCAAATGCTCAGAGCACCGAAGTGGGCTGAAACTTCACTACTTTCAGTCATCAAATTACATTCTTTGCACCTTGCGTTCAAGCCCATAAGCAACTATCAGAGAAAGGCACATGGGCCCTGTAGTGGATTAAAGAAAAATAATAGATCAGTGGGACGTGTTTCTGCAAGATGAGGAGCTGGAGAATTTGAGAAGAGATAATACGTGGCAGCCCCTCCATCACATGCTAATATCTTTTGTTCCTAAGTTTACAAATAAATATGAAATAGCAAAGGCATGCAGACGGAAACAGGGAGAAGAAGCACTTGAGTTGATTATGAAGTTGTGTTAGTGGGTTGATGGTTCTTGGTGATGGCAATAATTCCAGGAAGGTGTTTGTCGAGATGGGGTTGCTGATATGAGTTGATTATGTACTGGCAAGGAGCGCGATGCAAATGGAGTTTGATGGGAAGCAACCACTGCAACGAAGGTGAACATACTTAAATAGACGTGAAGAAAAATGGAGTTAGTGGCCAGTGGGTACCGAGATTTTGAAGCATTGCAGTCCATGCATAAGTTGCTAGTAATGGTGCTGTCCTCATCTGCTGGTAGCAAGAAATAAAGCTGTCTCTGAGGAGCAGAAATCATGAGGACAAACGGAAGTGGTTATTCAATGAATTGGTTAACTTGGTTCTGCAATCAAGTTGAGAACTGGTGATATTTTAGCCGTGAAGTGATGGTTCTTCTTATACTGGTGATGGTGGTCGAACTGTGTTGGTACTCATCGAGTGTTGGTTGCACTGATTTTGAATGGAGATTTGTATGGCTATAGCAATGGAAGATGGTTGGATTGTGGCTACTGGTGGAGGAAGAAAGAACGTGAGCTGTTGCTGCTGCCTTGGCAGCGAGACAAGAGATTGGTACATGAGAAAATGAAGAAGAATGTTTGCATGTCAGTTGAGTGGCGATAATGGATATGGCATCGAGTTGCAGGCAGTGGTGGAAGGAATCTCGTGCCATGAAATGTAAACCGTATGTGATGGAATTTGGGAGTATTATGTCGTCTAAGTTTATGCTGAGCTATGACAACCAGTGGTGCAGGGTTTGAATAGGCAGGATAAATGGAAGCTGGTGCTGTGGAGTAATTCTGGAAGAAGGTGGTGCCAGTATTGGTTCGAATTTGAGGTGTTATTGACTTGAATTTCGGATGCAGAATCTCTTCAAGGGTCCGTCTGTTTTTAATGGCTGAATATGAGATTTGGTCTTGAGCTAATTTAATCTGAAGTTGGAGTTTATATTTCTTAAACTGGTATTGGCTCAAGTCTGTTGGTGGTTCATGAATTTTGGAACGAGTTGGTTGGATTTAAACTGAAGTTCAAGAAGTTGGTCAGAATCTGGTGTCGTATAAGTCTGGCAAGGAGAGAATTAAGGGCGACAGTCGACAAACGGGCAGGAAATGGAAGTGGTGTTGGGCTGTTCTCGGTAGAGTTTGGAGTGGGCCTGGAAATTATTTGCTAGGTCTTGTTTTCTCGCAACAGCTACATATAGTTCAACAGAGAAACACACAAAAGGGGAAGCGGCGGACAGCCGCAACTGGGAAGAAGGAAGGAGGAGGCCGCCTGGAGTTTTGAGAAGCCGGAGGCGGGTTCTGGGAGACGAACAAGGGGCGCGGCTACAGGGGGAGCCGTGGAGAAGATTAGGGTTTGAAGCTTATTTTCTCCATTTTTTTTATTAGCTAGGATTGATTGGAGATTTATTTGTGGCTTTTGAGAAAGCCATGGCTAACTAGAATCATGTTAGGGTTTAGGTAGAACCCAATTTTATTATGAAAACTCTACATTTATATGCTTAATAATGGGTTGATTGATTAGTAGTTTTTCTTCATATAGCTTGGTATTTTAATTGTTCATGTGATTTTCTTGATTATTTATGCTTTTGAATTGATATTTCGTGCTTCGGTTAAATCCCTAGACGTGGTATGTAAGGATAGATAGGTAATTCTTTAGGATCACTACTTAAGAAGCGAAGAAAACTACAGCGGAGAAACAGTATTTGAAAACGCATGAAATATATTTTTAAATATTAGTAGAGTTTGCATAGTTAATTGGTGGAAACCTAAAACCCTAAAAACTCATTTCCATTTTGTTTATCGTTAAATTTATTTTTTACTTCCTTTTGTTCCGAATATCTGAAAAATCGTTAAATATCATCTTGTTGATTACTTAGCTTTTGGTATTGGTTGGTAGAGTATTTCACACTCCTCATGGGAACGACTGATGCGTGTCGTATGCGTCAAAAATAATTCACTTCCTCACTTTACTAATTATAAATATAGTATCCGATAAGAAAGAGTTCGTATCCATAGAGAGGCAATTGTTGTTATGCAATTTTCAGATTCTTATGTAACCAAATAACCCAAGGTGTGTTTTTGTTTTTATCAAAGTAATAATATTAAATAAAGCAAAGTAAATAGTTGAAATAATCAATAAGGAGAAGATATTGGTTAAGGGATAGTGTCATTCATAAACATGTATTTTTCATCTATGATTAGAATTGGTATTTAATCTCTCAATTATCAAAAGTCCTAGGATATCTTGATCGCAAGAGTATCCCGTTTATTTCCTGATTTTATCACAAACAACATTAAAAGATGCTATCGTGAAATCTTCTTAAAAAGCAACCTAAAGCGTAAAAGCACAATTAGATTTAACTCCCTAAGAGCAATAAGTTCTATGAAATAAGACTAATCGATGCAAACAAACGTGTAAAAGCACTAATTCGTTTTAACAAAGGTTATGATTCATATGCGATTAAAAAGATGTATCACTACAAGTATTGACTACAAGATGCTACTAGAAATCAGAGATAACAACTTTTACGTATTGAAAACCCTAATATAGCTATAGAGATGAAAACAAATCCAATTGATTCCGGACTCAACCAAACTAGCATTCAAATCATATGATAATATAAACGATGAATCATAAACGATAAAATTGAGACAAAACTAATTCATAGAATCAAATAACATGCTTGAAGAAATCAACTTTTATCCCATAACCAATTAATGTATTTAGCTACTCATATTCATGGAGTTCATCATCATAATATTCAAAGAAATAAGATGAAACATAAAAGAAAGCAAACCCTAGAAGTTGTTCTCTGCAAAAGCTCCAAGAATAGAATAAAACCCGACTTTTCTTTGTTGTAGAAACTCTTTTTTTATAGCCCTTTGCTTTCCAAAAATAGGTCAAAGTCTTCAAAATCTTCAAGTCCACGTCCATCTACTAGTCCACCAAGCCCAGGTGTGAGAAATATGTCTCTGGAAATTTTGGGTCCAAAACTGGTCGCCGGAATGCTGACGTCATCACCGGAATCCGGTCGCCGGCGCCAGAATATGGTCACCGGAAAATGTTTTCCGATCACTTGAACCATTAGAAACTGTCACCAGGCAATTCTACACTTCCAGTAGCTCAGATTTGCTTTCATGTATTTCAAACATTTGCATAACCCATCTAAATCCAATTTTCTATTCTTGCGAAAACGTACCCAAAAGCGTGACGCGTAGCTCATACTTCCAGCCATCAGTTCTTGCATCCGAATCATACCCCCCTCGCGATTCACTGAAATATTGCGATCGACACTTTAACCTCTGAAATCCGACCCCCTGAACTATGCTTACCGGCGCGCCATTTTCACCCCGTTTTCGCACAGTTTCTGCAGCTTTGGTTTCTTGCCATTTTGTCCCTGTAATTTAGCTTGCTCTTGAAGCTCTTATCAGCATCACCCTTTGCAGCTCAGATTCCATCTTAGACCAGCCTAACTCAAGCCATTCTTCCCACATCTCCATTATCTCAATGCAGTTCACTTCAGCTTGAACCTGGCAACAGCCAGCTGCACTTCAGCTGAAATAGCCAATTGCCACCTCCATCATTTCAACTATTGCCACCAAAACCCATTAGCTCAAGACACAAACCATTAACAGTTTCAGTTCAATCTGATCAATTCCATCAGTGAATGCAACTTGTACACTTCTGGCATAACCTGTAACAACCCATTGCAGCCTCACCAACTCTGCTCAACCATTGCTTCTGCAAGACTCATGCCAGTTCCACCATTTCCTGCAATGGACTTCTTCTCCACACTGTCTTGACCAGCACTCGTGCTTCACTCTAGCAATATCAACTTGCAAATCCATCTCACTGTGCTGCCTATAACTCCTTTCACTGCAAGCCTGCAATGTTCCCAGCTGCACTTACAACTGCATCACTAGCAACAACAACTCCTCTTCCTTCCTTGCCTTACTTCAATATCAGTTACACCCCCTGCAAGATGCAGCGTCTCTTTCCATCTTCTGGAGCTCCTCCTGAATCGCAGCTGCAATTTCTCATCTACACAGTTCCATCAGTTAACTCCAATGCCAGCTACTGCGCCTGCGCCTGCACACCTACACCAGCTACCACTGCAATTCTGCACAAGCAGCACAACAACTGCAGTTGCTACTCTTGCTGTAATGCCTCGAGTTGCATCACCACCTGTAAGCTTTGCCATCGCTCCAATTCCTCCCGTATCTTCTAGCAAACACTCACCAGAGCCATGGTCTCCATGTACTTCCCCTTCTCTGTCAGTGTCGCAAGCAAGCCCTTGTCAGCTCCTTGCTCTCCATCTACACCAGTCACTGCATTCCCTGAACTGCCAGCTCTCCTTGCTTAGTTCCTTCACCTACAATGCACTATGAACATCAACAACACCAAATTCCTATGGCCTAGCCACCAGAAACTGCAGCATGACAACTATAGCTTCAGTTCAAGAACTCCAGATACAGCTATTTCTCCTGCTCTTCATCCCTTTGCTGCCATCCCAGCTTGGTCTTGCTGCTCCACATCTCCCCCGTCTGTTTTTCCCTACTTCATGCCAAAATCACCACCAGCTATGCATCTCAATTTCTCCCAAACCGAATGCAAACACCCTTTCTCCATCTGAGCTGCAACATCTAATCTTCCCACTTAGGGCTTGTAGCGGACAGCTGATGTGCATTTCGTAAGCTGTTGATGGAGGCAACTTTGTGGCATTTGTTCTCTTTCTCACTACCTGCAAAAAAATATATGATGCAAACCCATTCATATTAATACTATCAAGACTCTCAAACCAATCAATCACAGCCATGAGTACGGCAAATAATAACTTTCTTCCATTTAGTTTCGTCCAAGACTCAGCTCCACCTCTTTACAAATCAAGTTACTGAAACCTTCCTTTTTGTTGAAATGTTCTCATAAACCCACACATCACAAAATCAGGCCAGCAACAAGCTTGCTCACTCTTTCTCTCGATATGCTCTTTGAACCGGCAGCAGCACAGCTGCTTTCCTTTGTTCTCAATTTCAGGGAAAGCTGGTAAGAGAGTTAGGTCAATCATTGAGATGGATTTAACTACCCAACTGTGTAAGAACCACCCATAGTGTCATCCCCTTAGCCTCAGCTAGTCTTTTTTTAGTACCCCTCCAAATAGAGGTGCCCATTAACCTTGGTCGAATCCAGGTAGTGTTTAACCATGAAAAATGACGGCTTTTCCCTTTACACTCCAAATGAATGCTTTCTCCTTCTTTCGAGCTCCTCCGCTAACATCAACCGTCCCTTATTTCTCATATTCACTATACTCTTAAATGAGAGTCATCACTAAAGTTGTCGTGCTTTTCAGACATAATATTTGCATCACTAAAGCCGACATACTTTTCAGACAGAGATGAAGAGATAAAAGCAAATAATGAGAAATAGTCTGCCTCCAATAGCAGTTGCACATGAGATGAGACTTTTGCGCTATTTATACTCCTGTTGTTCCAAATAACTCCAAAGTACCTAAATACTCAAAAACAAAACATAAGATACATAATTTACAAGAAAACTCGCAAAGAAAGCATAAACAATAGATAAATATAAAGGTGTTTTAGACACCTATCAACGACCTGTACTTGCCATTGTTCTACTAGTTAGACAATGTGCACTTGTAGTATTATTATTGTAGGTTTTCGAGCCTACCAAGTTTTTGGCGCCGCTGCCGGGGAGTGGTTGCATAATACTCTCTGATTGATATCATTTTTTGTACATAGTTTATTTATTTTCTATTTTTTGTATATTATTTTGTTTTGTTTTTCTTTTAGTTCTTTTTACCCAGCTCGTTAGAATATTTTCCAGGTACCTTAGTCTGAAGTTCTATAGGCGAAAAGATGCACTCGCAAGGCTTTTGCAAGGACCACTTGGAAGATCCACTAGAGGTTTGCTTAGCACATTTTGGGTATGATTTTGATGATGATAGTGTTATTTGTGAAGTAAATTCTTTGTTAGACTCCACACCGCTGCTAGACACTAATAAATGGAAGCCCAAATTAGAACCTCTAGTTTTTACCGAGTCTCGACTAATTCCATTAGTTGAGAAAGCTCCGACCTTGACCCATAAACCATTAAGTTCTGAATTTTTTCGTCTTGATGATATTGATAATGAAACCGTTTTAGATGATAATGGGTCTATGAGTCGTGACATTATTGCTCCATTGAGGCCTTGTTCATCGAGTGAATTTGAACCAACATATGTTTGTGTGCCCGACTCAGCTGAATTTGAACCAATATCGTTGTGGAGGTTATTTCCGCTGACTTAGAACCTGATTTAGGGAGTTCAAAAACTGTTCAATTCTTTAAACAATCTTTACTAATCATATGCGAACATGATTTACTTTATATTCAATGTTCGAATTATGTTTTAATAAGATTGAATTCAGTTTTATCTCTCTGGGTACTAATCTTTCTTATTGTAGGTTCATGTTTATAACTAATCATATTAGTTGGGTTGATCCCCAACTCTTCAGGCTTTATATATATGACTTGCATCTTCCCTTGGGGTACCAACCCCACATTGTTTGAGAACGTGCTACTGGCAAGTCGAGAAACAAATAACTTTCGCTTCATGGGAGTCAACCCATCATATTTGTTCCCTTTACTCTATCTTTTATTTTTATTTTTATTTTAAAAATCTCCCATCTTAAATTCTACGTTGGATGACTCAATTACATTGAGGACAATGTAATGTTTAAGTGTGGGGGTGTGACACTTTCATTAGGAATTTTTGCATATTTTCACTTTTCTTTAAAAAAAAAAACAAAAAAACAATTGCATAATATCTCTATTTTGCTCGAGGACTAGCAAAATATAAGTGTGGGGGTGTTGATAAGCATGTAAATGCTACATTTTATACCCATATTTATATTATCTAGGATACAATGTTTTAGTTACTAATCCTATTTTAGTGCTTTTGTAGAAAGTACAAGTGAATTCGATCATCCAGCGAATAATCAACAAAATGTGAGGCTTAATGGTGTTTGCGAGGAAAATGGTGAAATGCGGTTGTCTTGGTATCTCCATGTATCAGCAACCACAATGATCAAATATGTTGGCCTGGTATCTCCATATATCAGCAGCAATGAAATGCGGTTGGCCTGGTATCTCCATGTATCAGCAACCACAATGATCAAATATGCTGGCCTGGTATCTCCATATATCAGCAGCAATGAAATGTAGCTGGCCTGGTATCCCCATATATCAGCAGCACAATAATAAATGGGGTTGGCCTGGTATCTCCATGTATCAGCAACCACAATGATCAAATATGCTGGCCTGGTATCTCTATATATCAGCAGCACTTATTATGCTGGCCTGTTATTTCTATATATCAGCAGCACTTTTATATCACGGCAGAAACCGGAGCATAAACGGCAAAATGTGAAGCTAAATAGCGTTTGAAAATCACCAAATGCTCAGAGCACCGAAGTGGGCTGAAACTTCACTACTTTTAGTCATCAAATTACATTCCTTGAATTCAAGCTCATAAGCAACTATCAGAGAAAGGCACATGGGCCCTGTAGTGGATTAAAGAAAAATAATAGATCATTGGGACGTGTTTCTGCAAGATGAGGAGCTGAAGAATTTGAGAAGAGATAATACGTGGCAGCCTCTCCATCACATGCTAATATCTTTTTTTCCTAAGTTTACAAATAAATATGAAAGAGCAAAGGCATGCAGACGTAAACAGGGAGAAGAAGCACTTGAGTTGATTATGAAGTTGTGTTAGTGGGTCGATGGTTCTTGGTGATGGCAATAATTCCAGGAGGGTGTTTGTCGAGATGGGGTTGCTGATATGAGTTGATTATGTACTGGCAAGGAGCGCGATGCAAATGGAGTTTGATGGGCAGCAACCACAGCAACGAAGGTGAACAGACTTAAATAGACGTGAAGAAAAATGGAGTTGGTGGCCAGTGGGTACCGAGATTTTGAAGCATTGCAGTCCATGCATAAGTTGCTGGTAAGGGTGCTGTCCTCATCTGACGGTAGCAAGAAATAAAGCTGTCTCTGAGGAGCAGAAATCATGAGGACAAACGGAAGTGGTTATTCAATGAATTGGTTAACTTGGTTCTGCAATCAAGTTGAGAACTGGTGATATTTTAGCCGTGAAGTGATGGTTCTTCTTATACTGGTGATGGTGGTCGAACTGTGCTGGTACTCATCGAGTGTTGGCTGCACTGATTTTGAATGGAGATTTGTATGGCTACAGCAATGGAAGATGGTTGAATTGTGGCTACTGGTGGAGGAAGAAAGAACGTGAGCTGTTGTTGCTGCCTTGGCAGCGAGACAAGAGATTAGTACATGAGAAAATGAAGAAGAATTTTTGCGTGTCAGTTGAGTGGCGAGAATGGATATGGCATCGAGTTGCAGGAAGTGGTGGAAGGAATCTCGTTCCATGAAATGTAAACCGTATGTGATGGAATTTGGGAGTATTATGTCGTCTAAGTTTATGCTGAGCTATGACAACCAATGGTGCAGGGTTTGAATAGGCAGGATAAATGGAAGCTGGTGCTGTGGAGTAATTCTGGAAGAAGGTGGTGCCAGTTTTGGTTCGAATTTTAGGTGTTATTGACTTGAATTTCGGATGCAGAATCTCTTCAAGGGTCCGTCTGTTTTAATGGCTGAATATGAGATTTGGTCTTGAGCTAATGCAATATGAAGTTGGAGTTTATATTTCTTAAACTGGTATTGGCTCAAGTCTGTTGGTGGTTCATGAATTTTGGAACGAGTTGGTTGGATTTAAACTGAAGTTCAAGAAGTTGGTCAGAATCTGGTGTCGTATGAGTCTGGCAAGGAGAGAATTAAGGGCGACAATCGACAGACGGGCAGAAAATGGAAGTGGTGTTGGGCTATTCTCGGTAGAGTTTGGACTGGGCCTGGCAATTATTTGCTAGGTCTTGTTTTCTCGTAACGGCTATGTATAGGAACGTTATTTTGGGGACCATGGTTATTTTGGGGGACCATTTTTTTTTTCATCGCACCAAGTTCGGTTAGGAAATATTTTTGCGACCTAACCGAACTAATGTTCGGTTGCTAAATATTTTTTGCAACTAACCGAACTATTGTTCGGTTGGTTAATGCTTTTTGCAACTAACCGAACTATTGTTCGGTTGGTTAATTTTTTTTCAACTAACCGAACTAACTAGTTCGGTTGGTAAATGTTTATTGCAACTAACCGAACTAACCAGTTCGGTTGGATATTATTTTTAGCAACTAACCGAACTAACCAGTTCGGTTGGTAAATATTTTTGCAACTAACCGAACATATGTTCGGTGGGTAAATGTTTTTTTGCAACTAAACCGAACTTTATGTTCGGTTGGGAAAAAAAAAATTGCAACTAACCGAACTTATGTCTAAAAAATCATGGTCCCCCAAAAAAACCCAAGGTCCCCAAAATAACGTTCACATATAGTTCAACAGAGAAACACACAAAAGGGGGAAGCGGCTGACAGCCGCAACTGGGAAGAAGGAAGGAGGAGGCCACCTGGAGTTTTGATAAGCCGGAGGCGGGTTCTGGGAGACGAACAGGGGGCGCGGCTACAGGGGGAGCCGTGGAGAAGATTAGGGTTCGAAGCTTATTTTCTCCATTTTTTTTGATTAGCTAGGGTTGATTGGAGATTTATTTGTGGCTTTTGAGAAAGCCATGACTAACTAGAATCATTTTAGGGTTTAGGTAGAACCCAATTTTATTATGAAAACTCTACATTTATATGCTTAATAATGGGTTGATTGATTATTAGTTTTTCTTCATATAGCTTGGTATTTCAATTGTTCATGTGATTTTCTTGATTATTTATGCTTTTGAATTGATATTTCGTTCTTCGGTTAAATCCCTAGACGTGGTATGCAAGGATAGATAGGTAATGCTTTAGGATCACTACTTAAGAAGCGAAGAAAACTACAGCGGAGAAACAGTATTTGAAAAAGCATGAAATATATTTTTAAAGATTAGTAGAGTTTGCATAGTTAATTGGTGGAAACAGAAAACCCTAATAACTCATTTCCATTTTGTTTATCGTTAAATTTATTTATTACTTCCTTTTGTTCCGAATATCTGAAAAATCGTTAAATATCATCTTGTTGATTACTTAGCTTTTGGTATTGGTTGGTAGAGTATTTCACACTCCTCGTGGGAACGACCTATACTTTCCATTGTTCTACTAGTTAGACACTGTGCACTTGCAGTATTATTATTGTAGGTTTTCAAGCCTACCATTGTGCAGTGAAAGAAATAGTTTGCTTTTGCCACTCCTCTAATGGCGAGGCTCTCGCAATATTCATTATCTCTCTTTCATCTGTGTCTCTCGCGAAGACTCTGCTTAGAACATTGTCGTGGAAATCCTCAATAGTCTTATATGAATGTATGATGGAATTACATAATAGATTCTTCGCTTTGACTCCAACTTCTATCACAAATGTTTCTGCTTCTTTTGCGGTATTCACTCTGCGAATATCTGGTGCTGGTGGTAATTGCTGAGGTTGCGGATGTCCAATTAGAAAATGATTCAATTTTCCCTGATCGATCATCCTCAAAATTATTCTCTTTACATTCGCTTATTGAGTGACCATGAAAATGATGGTAAGGACAAAATTCTTGATTTCGATTATTTGGATGTGGCTCTTTTCCTATATTCCAGGGTGATGGTATATTTTCCATCAGGATGATATCCTCCCAAATTTTATCTATACTTGCATTTAGAGGTAACATCTTAATTTCTTCCCATATTATCTTCTGACTTCCTTGCCCTTTATAATAATTTTGTCTTTGACCGTCATAAGTTTCTTGTGGCTGATCAAGTCTTTGAATTTTATTATTCCCACTGCGATTATAATAATTCCTTTCTCTTTCAAACTCTTCTTGATCTCGATTTTCCATGGATACTAACTTCTGCTGACTATCAGTCACTACTTTCTCTTGTTGCGGTTGCGAGGTGCTCGCCACAGTATTAATCATCTTAGGAAGTAAGCTCCCATTCGCTGCTATTAGACTGGTGTTTGCGACTGGATATGATTCCCTCTCATTCTGTTTCTCCTCCAAAGCAATGTATTCTTCTTGTAGTTCTCGCATCTCAGTCATTGTAATTGTATTTTTGACTCTGAAAACTTGGATATATAACAAATTGGTTGCGAACATAGCATTGATGAAAGACAAAATGAGGTATCTCTCATCCACCCTACCATCCATCTCACTGCACATTGTCTTCCACCTTAATGTCAAATGTTTCAAACTCTCGCCAACTCTCTGTTTTAACCCAAACACATCTTCAATTCCAGGTCGCGCAGAATTGTTACTTATGTATGCCCCCAAGAATGTAGTTTATAAATGAATGAAAGAATTTATAGTATCCTTGGGTAAACCCTCAAACCACGCCTCGCCAGTTAAGCTTGATGCGAAATATTTGCATAATACATCATCATGGTTTTCCCACTGTAGCATACACCTAACATAGGATTTAATATGTTGAATAGCACATGTAGTTCCATCAAAAATACTGATTAACGCTGGCAAGTTGCACTTTGGGGGTATTCCTCCTAGTTGTACTGCTTGAGTAAATGGAGTTTTTGCAGCTTCTTCAATGGCCTCATCAAGTTGCCTTATGCCTCCTTCTCTTCTATTGTTCAACATTCCCCTCATTTCTGCTAACTCTCTTAAAATTTGTTCATTCCCGCCTGAATTTTGCTCCATTGGCCTTTTCAGTGTAGCTTCCATTCTTCTGCGTTCATGTACGTCTTTCTTTCCTTACGAGAGTTTGTGCTTCTTCTTCAGTATTTTCATTCTTCCTTCTCCCACGAATTTCTTCTTCACCTCATTCTTGAATTCGCAACTGCTGATGTCTTCCATTGTCTCCTCTGCGATATTCTTCATGTCTCATCGTTTCTCTCCGCTGTCTTTATATTCTCCTTTGTATTCTATCATATTCCTCATTGATATTATCATTGTTGCGATTTCGTGCGCGTCTTCTTTCTCGATTGTCATGATTATTTTGACGTATTGCTTTTTGAAATTCTTGTTCTTCCACCTCTGCTCTCAATATTTCTCTCTCGCAAGCTAGATGTGCTTGTTCAGCAAAATGTCTCTCAATTTCATCCTCTATTATTCTTCGGTTTCTTTAGATTTCTCGCTCATGTAGTATTATCCTTTCTTCTTCTGGATTTTCTCCACCATTTTGGTTATTTCCACCCTCTTGATTTCTATTATCACGTCTACCATCCAAAGTTTCAATGCGTGGAACGTAGCGATCATTAATCATTTCTTATCCTCCATAATACTGTTCTCCATTTGGATTCTGCATTCTCTCTTGAATATTTTCGCCAACATTTCTCATAGGGGAATTTCGTATTACTTCTTCTCTAAATGACCGTGAACTTGATCTTGTAGTACTTCTTGATCTCCTACTTTGCAACCTCAAATTCTCCATTCTTAACTCGTGATTTTGTCTTGTTAGATTCGCGCGTTCTTCCGCCTCCATCCTTCTTTCCTCTTGTTCTCTTTGTCTTAATGCAACTAATGTTTCATTTGCGCCATCTCCATGTATTAATCCTCCGTTTACTTCTTGATTTCATCCCTCTCGTCTTTCATCTCTTAATTTTCGATCTTCTGGTTCTTCCATTGAATCTGATAGCCAAGTATGCACGCTTACTCTATCATAATCCACAGCTCTATCTTGCATTGGTGTTTGCTGATTTGGCTATCGAACCTGATTTTCTCCATCATTCCTTGTTCTATTTGTTCTTGTTCTTATCCTTGAAGATTCTCCTATTTCATTTGTTTCTCCACCTGCAAGTCTTTTACTCCTCCTTACGGTTGTTGGTGGTTCTGATGTATTTCTTCTTCTTCTAGCCATTAATCTTAGTAAACTGTTGAAAATTGCGTAAAATCCTTCACTAATTATTCCAAATTCTTTCCAATCACAATGTCAATTTTTACCTTTTTCTTCAAATAATCATCAATTCATCACTGTTTCGGGCGCCAAAATGTAGTTGCAGGAAAACCTACACTACACCCTTCACAAGAATTCACAATAATCAACACATATTTGAAGATTAAAAATAACACTTTATTATTTGATTCTCAGAAATGGAAGAAATCAAGAATACAACCGTTCTCTTGGATTTTCTCTCTCCTAAAAACTTTCTCAACGCTCAAAAATTCATCTCCCTTTTCTGAATCTATTGGGTCTCTTTATATAGGGTAATTACATAATGGATGACATCTAAGCTATCCTTTAATTTCGGATCTGACTCGCGATCTTATCGCAGCAGTGATAATGCTAATTCTCGCAGATGATATAACCCTCACAGAATTGGCATACTCTTCTCATGTTTCAGCTATCGTCATCTGCTACATCACTCTTTGAGTCATTCTGCGACACTCACAGTATGTTGTTGAAGAACTCGCAGACGAATTCGCAGAAGTGTTGTAAATCTCGCAAGAATAATATCATGGCGAAATTCTGGTCCTACAGGGCTCGGGCCCATAAATCCTAAATCGACCAAAACTGGACTTTTGACCGACCAAATCAGCGATGCTTCATCTCTCCGTTCTCACGGAATCGTACTCTATCACACTATCAGGGTCCTCACCCGAACATTTACTCGTACATGATACCATTCAAGCAAATCGAGGATTCTGAAACTACCTTTGTAGACCGAGTTCAACCACCGATCTCGTCGACTGAAAATCACCATCTAATGCTTACTACGGAACATGACTATCCCTCACTAAGCAGGGGACTTAGTGTTGATGGTGGATTTTCAACAAAGGTCAAAACCGTAAGATCATGATACTGCATGTTTCTGATACCGCTTCAGGCATGTGACGATTCATATTTTACGAAGCCATGATGAATATGTCTTTTGAAAAGCCTCCACTAGGTGAGCGTTCGATCCATGTCATTTCATTGTGCCCTCTATGTAGAATAATGGAATTGGGTGATCCTCCTACATAATTGTTTGTTGATAGGGCTTAATGCCTTTAGGACGTCGGTGACACTCATTGTTCCCTGACTACAAGAGAGAGACCACCCTCTATATATAAGAACGATTGGGCGGTTCTCCATAAAATTGAGAGTAACAGTGCCTTCAAGACAGTGACACTCACCGATCCTGACTATGTAGAGAGACTGTGTATAGACTCAGGCATTCTCGTAAGATTTGAGAGCACCTTCAGGATATTAGCCGTATCCTGACTATGCACATAGATTAATTCTTCCATGACATTCATCACTGAATTCACAGAATAATCTATTATTGCTCTGATTCCATGGTCGAATCCACGGCCTGATCCCATGAAATGGCAATAACAATTACTCTGATTCCATGGTCGAATCTACGACCTGATCTCATAGAATGGCAGTAACAATTGCTCCGATTCTATGGTTGAATCCACGGCCTGATCCCATGGAATGACAATAACAATTGTTCTGTTTCTATGATCGAATCCACGGCTTGATCTCATATAATGGCAATAAATAACCGTATTATCTCATTACTCCGATTTCACGAATCTCATGGAATGGTAATAGATAATTTTATTACTCCGATTTTATGGTCGAATCCACGATCCCATAGAATGGTAATGCTTGTTTTATTATTCCGAGTTCATGGTCGAATCCATAGCCGATTATATGAATTGATAATAAATAACTACTACCCATTTTTATTGTTCAATTTGATGAATTATTCTACACTAAATTTCATGGATTAGCAATAAATACTCCACAACCGGGCATCTGGATCATCACTGAGTAATCCCCACAAAAATGATGTAAGTGTACTCAACAATGACGCACGATTGAGCACTCGGATGCACGAACGAGCATCCAAAAACATGACAGGTGAGGAATCCTACGCAAAACAGGGGAAAACAACAAGTAATAATAAAATAATATGAGGCGCCCGGCCGGCTGGACATGCCCTAGACGTGGCCGGTCCCATGCCTCCTCCATTATTTTGCCCTATTTTTTTATTTTCATGAACTCATGAAAAACTCCTCCAATTTAGCAATTTTCCTTGTTTGTGCAAAATTCATGAATTCCCCATAACTTCACGGATTCATGAAAAATAATAATATTATAAAATAAGAAAAGGTGTGTAGGATAAGGCAACATGGCCGGTCCCCACACGTCACAATCCCTAGATTTTTATAATTATTGTTCCCTAAACTCATGAAACTCCTCTGTTTCAACAAAAACTCATGGATTTTCCATAACATCACGGTTTCATGAAAAATAATAATGTAAAATTAGGAAAAGTGTTGTGGGACCGGGAAACATAGCCGGTCGGCTATGCCCTAGCCATGGCCGGTCCCACACCTTGCAATCCCAAGTTTTTTATAATTATTATTTTCCTAAATTCATGAAACTCCTTGGTTTGAGCAAAAATCATGATTTCGTCATAACTTCTCAAATTTCACTCAAATCACGAAAAACCAAAAGCCAACAGGGTCACACGACCGACTAGCCTCTCACGGCAATTTTAAATGTTAAAATACTCCTATTTTAATTTTTACAAAATATTGATCAATTGAGCATACATGCTCATTCCAACAAAATCAAGAATTTCAGTCAAGATGAAATTCTTCTGAAAATTCACAATGTTGCTCGAACACACATCAGAAAATACGGAAACTCTCAGTACGGAGACACGGACACCACGACAATACGTGCATGCCTCATGACCGACAAGGGTCATTCCTAGGGCTTGCGCAAAGCCGATCCCATACGTTTTCACACTTTTGACCTAATTTGCGCAATCGCTCATATTGGGCCCAAACTCTCTCCAACCAACATGGGGATTGCTCAAACAAACAATAACTGGTCCCTTGATCACCAAGAGTCGGTCTCACGCTCTATTGGTCGGTCCCCCATCTTTCATACTTAGGTTTTGCCTAATGTTGAACCCAGTTATAATTCAATAAATGATGAAACCGGCACTTAATCATCATTCCTTCACCAACTCTCCAATTGAGAACCTAGGTGCACGCTCACTCAAGCAATTGGGCGTCACGTTGACATCCATAGTCTCATGTGGTCATTCCCTCCTTCGTTCATGACCTATTTTCAGAAATTCGTCGACTAATGAGCAATTCATCAAAATTAGGGTTTTCGAACAAACGCTCAACAAATCATTATTCTAAGCAAGTTCAAACACCAAATGAATTTATGTTGATCCACGGGGATTAATTTAATAATATTTGGTAATATACCAATATTTTAATATTTTATTGGGTCACACCACCAATAAATATTTCGTCGAATTGAGCAACATTTGCTCAATTGCTCAAATATTGATCCATCTATCAATATTTAATAATTTATCAGTAACTTGTCGAATTGAGCAATATTTGCTCGGCTGCACGTCAAATTATTAATATTCAGTATTTTGTCGAATTGAGCAATACTTGCTCAGTTGCTCGTCAAATTCTTTATTTTCAGTAATACATCGAATTGAGAAATACTTGCTCAGTTGCTCGAATATTGATCCAAACTATCAATATTCAATAATTTATCAGTATTTCGTCGAATCGAGCAATACTTTCTCAGTTGCTCGAATAATCCGCATATATTCAGTAACTCATCAATATTCAACAACTCCTCAAATTTACAATATTTGTTCAGATGAGTAACACTAACATTCATGAATCACTGAGCATTTGTCAAACATGCTCGATTCAACAAAATCTAGGCTTATTGTCTCAACAACTGACAAACTAAATGTACGCCTGTCATGCAGACTCCACGATTCGTGAGACATTAATCACGTCAAATTGGGGGATAATAATTAAGGTTTTGGTCTGGCGGCCTACAGCACGTGGATTCATCCACATCGATAAATGTGCGTAAGTTGTGTAAACGGTTGAAGGAGTTAGCAAAGTAGTGGGTGCACGATCCGTCAAGTCTCCACACGATATTGAACTGACTTTACCACGATCTTCCACTTGCCCACTCTTCCACTCATGAAACCGTCATACTTACAGGATCAAGGTGTTCACAACTCTGACAGCATAAATAAGTATCTGAATCCATGATTTAGGACAACAAATGATCACTGGCTATCAGAAATCATCCAGAATTTCTCGAGTAACTACTCTCAAGAATTCATCAATCCATGTGAACTTATTCGAACTCAATAGTTCACCAATTATTGTAGAAACCTTCAACACATCCACAATCCTTGATCATCATTTATCCCACATAATTCTCAGCTTCCCTATTACAGATCAACCCATCTCCCTCTTTGAGACCGCATTGACTCTGGAACGACCATTGACTTGGTTTAGGCCGGAGTCCTACAGATTGATCTCTCAAATCTAAGAACTCCCTTTGCAGTACATCTGTGTGAGGTTAAGCAGTTTGCTCGGTCGAGGAGTCTCGACAACACGCTCGACTATTCACTTTCCTAAAAAACCAGCAAACCATTTTTCCCCATCTACACTAACAAATAAATTGTTTCCAAATAAACTCGTCAAGAATAATGATGAATGTAGCTGAAGAAAAAAGCTTCCAACACATATTTCAAGATATATAAGCGAGTAATACTCAGCTCGAAATATCAAATATGTATAATATAAAAGTATATATAGCTATACGAGTTAGTCTCATTAGGAGATATAATAGAATAGACTTCTGAATGATAGATAAGTTTTAGTATCCACATACCTTTTATTGATGAAGTTCCTCCAAGCTCTCCTCAGTAGATCTTCGTCTTCAATCGATGACCGCCGTGGAGTCTAAAGCTCAACTACACATTCTATTCTAATCTGAGACATGTCTATAAGTAGACTAGAAATAAAGACTTATAGTTTTGATTACCTAAAATTGACAAACAAGCTTGAGATAGCAACGCTTGCGAGTTCGACCGATCAGTGCTCTAACAATCTCACCCTTTGCCAATTTTTATTGACAAAACTATCAATACATATGGATTACAAAATAAATAAACTTTGTAGCTTCTCATCCGACATGCTTGATTTCCTTGGTTCTTCAACATTCCTTGAATTCTTCTCCACTCCAAGTACTTCAGTGATTCAGAACGTGTTCAACTCAGCATCATTGTTGTTGAAGATATGTATCCATAACAATAAGAAAACAATTGTTCTCAATTATTGTTATACAGTGTCATAGTATTATTGCCAACATCAAAGTCCAATTGTATCACAACTTTTACAATAATACTATGGTGATATGTATCACTCCACCTTAGTCAATACTTCCATCTCACAATGAAAACCACTCCCCATTACATAATGATCCGTAAACCATATGTATGTAGTGTGAACTACAAAATAATTCTCCCCCTTTTTGTCAATATAAATTTGCAAAGGTAAGAAAACTAGCGGGATCACAACGAAATTCTCAAAGAGATAATTCATGACTAAAAGAGAACATATCAACTTGGTTTCAATGATTTCACATAGTAGAAACTTAGTGCATTCATCAAGGAGTTTATAAAGATACAAGATAACTCCTACAATATTTCCACAAAGATTTGGCAATTAAGCACAATTTCAAGTAAGAACTCTCCCCCATAAAATGTCATTCCCGAAAGAACAACAAGAGCGGCCTTACTTTTACGAGAAAAGAAGGATTTCTTTGGACATTAACAAATTACATGAAACATGAATTTGTATCCAGAAAACTCGAATAAGAAATCACAAGAAGACCTTATTGATTAATTTAATCGGAAATGCTCAACATAAGAAAACTTACGGAGCCATACAATACTTTCACATAGAAATGGATCAGGGAAAGATCAATACTGCGGAGTATTCAAAAGTTCTTTCTATCTTTTATCAATATTTGCATAAAGACATAATAGACTTAACTTTTGACAGATGAGATAATCATAGTTCACGGATGTAAACACACATATCCCATAAAATATTTTTACAATATATAAAATCAATAAAGATTATCAATGCAAAATCATATTCCAAATAACTTATAATTTAAATAAATAAATCTAAAACATTTAAAGATGAAAATCGTCGGCAATAGCTATGTGTAATCACAATATTTGCTATTTCAAAACCCTAGTTATTCTTCTTAAAACACAAGAATAAATTCTCATAAGAAGTTTCCTAGAAAAAATAAAATCTAACTCGTAGAACTAAACTGAAAGACTTAGACATAATCATCAACCACAAAATGAACAAGGGCAAGTTCATAAGTTGCTTTCTTCAGTTCAATTTTCAAAAAGATAAGGTTCTTTGTAAAAGAAGTCTTGAAGATCACATGCATAGATCAGGTTATGATGAGAGGATCTTTATGAAACTCAATCACCTTTCCTTATTCAAGCTTGTCTTCCTTTTTGCATCCATCCATCGTATCCATCGTGCACTCCATGATATCACAAGAGAATTCTTGAGGTTACGGAACTTATATATATCTAAGAAAGAAAGGAAATCTTGGATATATATCCAAGGCAGGAAAACTCAAAGGAGGGTAGATTTTTCTAATTAAGCCTTTATCTATTAAATCTTTAATTTCATATTTACATATTTCTAACAATCTATTATTCATTTGAATCTGTCTAGCTTTTGTTGGAATCATTTTTTCTGGAAAAATCTGGTTCATAAGGTAATTCTACTATATGTTGTTTTCTTTCCCAGAACGCATTTGGGATTTCTGCACAAAGTTCTTTTACTAGAAGATCATTAAAATCGTTGATTTTTTTTGAAGTTTTGGGCAGTTTAATTTTTCTTCTATTTGCTTATATTGGATCTCCTCTTTTAACAAGAACAAAAAAAAAAACTTTTTGTTTGATTTTATCTCGTACTTGGTTAATAAATTTTTGTTTAGGTTCGGAGATGAACTCAAATATTATTTTATGTCCCTGAATGAGGGATTCAATGCCCCTATTGTTAATACTTAACGAGTATAACATATTTAAGAATGGAGTTCCTAATATGCAGGATTGAGATAAATTCTTTACCATGATAAATGGTGTCGTTAGACAAATTCCATTATTACATACTGCAGCATCAGATAATTTTTAATTAATTATTAATTTATTTCCATCTGCAGTATTAAGAACATGGGTTGTCTTGATAAAATTATTTTGTGGGAACTAACCCTTCATTTAAGTAGTTTAGATCTTCACCCGAATCTATGAGTGTCATAGTTTCAAAACGGTATTATTTTCCTATGATTAGGCTGACTAAGGTGTACCAGTTTTGAGTGATTACTTTATTTATTATATTAATAAATTGCATGTTTTGGATATCCTGGTTATCAGTAGGTGATTTTGGTATGTCTATATGTTTTTGTGTAGTAATATGAGCTTGGTAGTTTTTGTAAAATTTTATCGAAAGAGTTTTCTTCTTGCGAGTCATAATCACAGTCTACTGGTTTATGAAGTTCCAATATCTGGACCCTTTGTTTAAGACCTCTTAATTCCTCTTTAACCTGATTAACTTCTGCCCTTGGATTATTGACTAAAGGTTCTTTTCTAATGTGATGATTTTCTACTCTTGCCATTATCTCCTTAAAACTATAAGGTTTGGAAGAAGTTTCGATTTTCTCTTGTTTTGTTGCTCGTTTAGCTACCTCAATATATTTTTCTAAAGCTATTCACTTTGATTCTGGATTTTCAATTTTATCAATTAATTCTAATATGAAATTTTCTTCATTGGTGTGGACATTAATTCCTAGACTAGATATTTGTTTATGAAAGCAATTTTTACAAGAACAATCCTCTGTACACTTATCATCCTCCAATCCTGAAACTGTCTTTGAATCATCTTCTTCAGATAGATCAGAATCCATTAAGAGGACTTGTTCTAATTAACGTTTGAGACCTTCGTCTATATTAAGCTCATTTATTTTTTGCTTTGTACGACACTTGTTGCTATATTTCCCAACCTTTCCGTACTTATAACAGACCGGAAGCGACTTATTAGTCTTTTTATTAAATTGTTGTGTCTTATTGTTGTTTTTTCTGAAATTGGGTCGTTTAGATTTCAATGGATACCTAGTAGTCCTAAGATGGTTATAGGCAGGTGGTCGAGTACGTTTCCTCTTGGACAATAATGCCGATGGAGTATTAGTGTAACCAAATTTCTCACAAAAATCACCCAGCTCTTGCTTGTTAGATATTTTATCCTTTTGTATTTGTCTACGTAATTTTATGTCTGAGCATAAAGCTAAACCTTCACATATAATTTCTGAAGGTAGTTGGCCAAAAGTATATTCGCCATACTCAATACGTTGTTGAATATTTTTTTATTTTAGTTTACTTCTAACCTTTTTTGCAAACAAAGGAGGTAATCCTGAGACGAATTTCTCCTTCCAAAAGTCAAAATTAGAGGAACAATCTTCCCTACTAAACAATTTTGAGAAGAATACATCCTTGTGCCATTTATAATAAGAGAGGGTAGGACATTTAAGATTAATAAGTAACTCCCTAGATCTTTCCATTTGTTGACTATTACTTCCTACGAAGTGCAGGCCAACTGTATAAAGTAGGGTACTGACAATATCTTCCTGGGGATATTCAGTACCATCTTCTAACTTGACTTGTTTCTTTGCCATCCAAATGTTATATTTTGCATGGTCAGACATATGGAAATCCCACCATCCTTTAAGTTGGCCAGTAAAGCCAGTAACTATGGACTCAGCAATTTGTTTTTCTAGGTTTTTAGCTAGTCTAGAAGAAGAAGCATACATCGACATTTGTCTCATGACATTTACTATTTGGTATTATGTCATACCATCTATGTTCCACTCAACTTTAGATCTTCCGTCAAACGAAGCCTGATTCCAATTGTAATCCTATTCTAGTTGTAAATCTACTGGTGTTGGCCAAAGGTAATAATTTCTGGTAGGAGATGTCGGTGTATATTTATTTTTCCCAAAAGATATTTTATTAATGTCACCAGAATTTTTATTAATATTACCAGAATTTGATGCATGAAAACTTTCTTTCAGTTCTTTTATATCTATATCACTGTATGGTTTTTGTTTGGACAAAACATTTATTCCTTCTTTTGAATTTCTGGATGCTTTGTATGGGACTGGAGAAGATAAGCTTAACTTTCCTAGCTTTTCTACTAGTGCATCTACAAAGCTATGATCTGGGTTGGACAACCTGAAGACATTTGGATCTATTATTGGGTTTGATTTAAATAATAATCTACTATATGGTGTCGTATTAAGTTTAAGCTCGCTAGGTTGTATACCTTAGATTTTATCCATGTTTAACAAACCTTCAATTCTTGTTGTTTGTTTTCCTATTGAATGTAAATATAAATTGGTGTAGTTATTTTGTTATATTAACTGACCAATATCTTTCTGGTTTGCTACTGAATCAGTTCCCTTATGTTCTAATTTGTATGGGGCTGTTATACCTTTGATATCAAGGACTACTTCTGGTGGATGGATTGATTGAATAACATTTCCATCTTTTGTCGCATAAGATTGAAATTGAGTTTCCAACATATTAAGCGACCTCTAATATCCATCTAAATTGTAAGTTTTGTTAAAATCTTCAAACCAAGTGAAGAATGGGTTTGGATCTTTACTATGACTAAGTTTTATATATTTTTGTTCTTCTATTAGAAATAAAGTTGGATTCAAACCAAGCCCTTTTAGATGTATTTTCTAAACTATGATACTATTTTCGAAGTTCTTGTAAACCCAATAGTGGTTTTTGGATCACATTTATCTCAAATTCTAGATCGGAGAATGTCGGTTCTACTTGTTCCGGAATATTTCTAACCATAGATTTTGGCGTTTCTACTCTATAATAAGGTTTATTAACCTGATGCGAAGTTTTTTTAACTCCTTCTACAGATGGCCTTGGTGCACTTCCCTCGCCTTCTGATATCTTAAGCTAGTTTTCCTGAAAGATGTAAACTGTATTTCTACATCTCTATCTTCATATTCAATTATTTGTTGAATATTTGGTTTTTGCAAGGTTTTGCTGGAACTTTTACATGTAAAGTCCACTTTTCATGGAGGGTGACTTGATCCCACTTTATGGTTCTGGGAATAACTGTATGGGCTTTACCAATATTGGTATGAAAAAGAGTAGTCTGACCTTTTGTAACATAAACTTGAGCATTAGGACATAAGGTATTCATGACCTTGTTATATATTCTATACACAACTGCTAAGTTTTGTGACCCTGCGACCATATCAAACCCTTGAGATCTAACATTTAAAGTTGAGTTTTAAGGAGTCATGGCGTAGTACTTCCGTGTATGCCGATTTGAGTTCTAACATACACTTATCTAGGTATTCCCATTGGTGAACATTGGCGTAGTACTTCAGTGTGGGAGTATGTGTTGATCAGAATGGAGCAAAAGTTGGCGACTTGGAAGAAGAGCAAATTGAATAAAGCAGGTAGACTTATTCTCATCAAGAGTTGTCTTGCGAGTTTACCTATTTACTACTTGTCTCTATTTCATCTGCCGGTTAGTGTGGAGAAAAAGATGGTAAGGATTATGCGTAACTTTTTGTGGGGTGTTGCGGAAGGTAGAAGGAAATTAGTTTGGGTTGGTTGGACAAAAATATGCATGCCTAAATAGAATGGAGGATTAGGGGTTAAAGTTTTGAGAACTACTAATCAATCTTTATTGGTAAAGTGGATTTGGAGATACACAAAGAACAAAAATAGTCTTTGGAGGAAGATAGTTAATCAGAAATTCAAGAGGAACATGGATTTGTTAATGCCGGATGTTGACAACAAACCACAGTGTAGAAGTCTATGGAAGAATGTAGTGAATATGGTTCCCATCGTTCAAGATATAACACAATTTATAGTGAGAAACTGTAAAGGGATCAGGTTCTGGAAGGATAGATGGTTGGATAGAGGGACATTGCAAGAATTATTCCCGGTTATTTATAAAGCTGCTAAAAGGAAGGATGCGACCATCGCTGATATGATTGTGAACAACAATTGGAGTTGTGAATTCAGGAGGGCTTTGAATGCGAACGAGTAGCTGGAATGGGATTTGCTTCGACGTGATGTCTCTCATATCCCGGGTGTTGGTGGCTGAGGAGGATGAATTGGTTATTATGGAGGAATTTAGTGCACAAAAGTGTTATGAAGATTTATCAGGTAACTATGATACATGTAACTTCAACAAACACCTTTGGAAAGGATATGTCCCTAACAAGGTAAGCTTCATTCTTTGGGATTCTTTTCATGACTCGTTTCCAACTAGGGACATGTTAGCTCATCGTGGCATAGATATTGAAAGTGATTTATGTGTTCTTTGCAATAACGAGATGGAGACATCGGATCATATGTTTATGTACTGCTCCTATTCTTTTAAAATATGGGATTATTTTATTAAGGATTTCAAGATATCGTGGCCTATGCCGAGGAATTTAATACATTTGTTTGAAGCGTCGTCGATGAATGTGATGCATGGAAGAGGTAAGGAGGTGTGGAAGATTATCCATTATGCTATTTGTTGGATCATGTGGAAGGAAAGAAATGGGAGAGTTTTTGGTGGTCGTCACAAAAGTACAACGGAGACTATTGATCTTGTTAAACATCTTGTAGTCTTATGGTCTTGTAACACCAATACGTTCAAATTTGTTACCCCTAGTATCATTTGGAGCAACTGGGAGGATCTTATGAGTGAGTGATTTCCTTTATACTTTGTAAAGGCTTTTTCTTTTTAATATAACCTTTTCTTCGGGGAAAAAAAGAGTCACGGATCAGACAGAGATACCGAAAAAATCGGGAAACAATTAAAATAAATTGGACCTTCACATAAGGATGATTCGATAATTCCTAATAACGAATCAGTAAATTTATTGTGTCTGTCCTCGTCAATGGTTTGACATCTATTTTTAATACTATATGAAGATAATTAAATCTTTTTTGTTTATGGTCCTCTATCATCCTAGTAGAGAAGAGTTCAAAATTATCATTTGAATCAATTATAGATATGGTTTTTTCTACAGTTTTAATTGCGTAATCGCTCCTAAATTGGAAAGATCCTTTCTTATATACTTCATTAATCAGAACTTTAGAAATATTCAAATTTTTTAATTGTTTTTAAATGTCATGCATGATAACCTCTTCTGAATTCAGAGTAATTCTATTTTTCATATTATTTTTCTTTGAAAACGACATGACAAAGCTAGCCATAATTAGGGTAATAAAGGTTTAAACGGTCAACAAGAAATGGTGCTCTCCCTATTTCACTAGTTCTTATGACTTAATAGGGTCATGAGCTCTCTACGACTAATATTTAACGCTCTATCTCCCCCTTTAAATGGCTCTGATACTAACACGAACCATACAGTAATATAGATATAGAAGAACTAGGAGAAATTTATCATGCATCAAATTCTAGTAATATTAATAAAAATTCCGGTGACATTAAAATTTTATCCTTTTAACACATAACACAAGAGATGGTAATGGTAATGGTCCTCCTGCTTTCTCCAAGCTTGTTATTCTTAAGGTATTATCATACCAAGATTGGGGAATGAACCCTCATGGGATGAGAAAATTCAATGTGTTAGAGCATTGCTCGGTTGAACCCACTAGCGTTGGTATGTCAAGTTAGTTGTCAATTTTAGTTTCCAAAATGTATTCTTTATTTAGCATACTAAAGATAGTTTCGGACTAGACTAGGTCTAAGAAGTTGAATCGAAGCTATCCTTAAAGGATGAAGACTGAAGATGGAAGAATACAAGAAGACATCAACAATTACTTCATAAACAAAGGTATGTGATTCATTTGATTTGGATTCTTTTTCAATTCTACCTTTCTAATCTATCGAGATAAATGCTCACTCTATGGAACAATTCCTATTACGGTAAATGTACATTTATGTATATATACTTGAGGTTATTTGATTCATGACTTTGGAGACAATAAACTTTATCCCTATAAAGGATCTCATGCTATAGTGAATGATCCTACGAATCCAACGAGCCAAGAATCACTCAATTCCGAGTTATAACGATGAAGTTATGAGTGATTTAAGTTCATTAGCAGGAAACAATCCATGGGCTGTTTGTATCGGTCCGCGAACTTGGGCCCAATACGTGACTAAAAGGGATTTTTGGTCAAGTTGGTGATGTTTCCTTATCTAGGCAAGTTAGCCATTACTCCAAACATCTTTGATTACCATATTAAAGTGTTTGTGATTTCTTCCTAATTTAATTTGTGATTTATTCACATAAATACAATATTTGATAATTAATTATTTATTTAATTATTTTGGCAAGAGTTGTAGCTTAGGAAAGACTCCCAAAATTAGGAGAGTCTTGAAAATGGAAAATGGATATGCTTAACTTTCAAGTACCTTTCACTATAAATAAAGAGTTCGTGAGTTTACACGGTTTTCATCCCTTTTGGAAAATTGGCGTAACTAGGTTTTTCACCTCTTGTCTATTCTAAGGTTTTCTCTTCTGATATAAAACCATTCAAGATTTTTTTATCATAAACCCTAGGTTTTGATAGATTTCGGTTTCCGATCGTATACCAACACTTGTTAGTCAAAATCGGAGACTAGAAATAAAAACTTCTATTGAGGCATGTCGTAAAAATCCTTGAGAAGTTTTAAACAAGATATCTCTAGATTTATCTAGTTATTCTTGTTGTAAAATTATTAGGGTTTTCTTAACTTGGAAATTGATCTTTGGAATCACCCAAGTTCACTTACGAAAATCAGGTTCACAGACTTCTTGTGAGTACGCATACTGATTGTAAGTTAAAACCCTAATCTACAAGATTTCCAAAACCTTGATTTATATCTAAAGGGAAATCAAACCGGTGTTTTGTGCAAACAAAATATCTAATCGTATCAAACATGTTGTTGTATCTTTAGCCTTGGGTTCTGCTAGAAGATTTGCGTGAAGAGTTCCTAAAGAGAATCGATGTTCTGCTAAGAGTTCTATAAGAATACATCTGAAGAAGGTATTACATCTAGTCCAAATAGGTAGTAGGAAATTGGTTTAATAGATTATAATTAGTATGTGTTTATTATGGACTAGGTCCCGGGGGTTTTCATCATTTGCGGTTTCCTCGTTAACAAAATTCTGGTGTATGTGTTATTTCATTTTCAACATTATATTTTTTATCTTTATAATTGAAATAATACAGGTTGTACGTTAATCAATCATAGTTGTTAAATCCGACCTTGTTTGTTGGATAAGACTTGATTGATCTTGAACAATTGATTTTGTTATTTTCACATTGTTAGACCAGTCTGGACTAACCCTATTTCAAATGGACACTGTGTAGTGATTGTTGCTTAAAGAGGTTTATACACAGAAGATATTGAATAGGTTGTGATTAACACAAAAGCTTGTTTCAAGAATCCTCACACTAAAATCAGGTTTACGGACTTTGTTCTGTTTATTGATTGTGTTGAGAAAGAGATTAATCTATTTAATATTATTTCTCAATTGAGTTTTTATTCTTGAGATTATATTGAAGTTTGTTCCATACATATTGCCAAACGAAATATTGGGTGTGGTTGTTAGACCCCCGCTTTTTCAATAAGTATCAGAGCAGGAAAACATGCTAAGACCTCATAAGTCTTTGTTTGAAGTAGTATGATCGTTATGGACAGGGGTGCTATCTCTACAAACGTACCACGAGTCTTCGATGGCACGAACTATTTATGGTGGAAAATTGTTATGCGTTCTTTTATCCAATCGCGAGATTTTCAATCATGGGTTCGTATTGTTATTGGCTATAATCCTCCATTAGTTATAGTAGACGGTGTAACTGTTGCAAAGGATATTGGTGAATATAGTGATCTTGAGATACTTGTTGCAAAGAAAAATTCTGAAGGATTAAATGTTACCATCCATGCCATTACCCCAGATCTTCAGTACCACGTTACTACGTGAAATCTATCTAAAGATGCTTGGGATATCTTAGAAACCGTATTTGAAGGAAATACCGCAGACAAAGAAGCAAGGCTTCAATACCTAGTATCTGTCTGGGAAAACCTTCGCATGTCTGATGATGAAACGTTTGATGAGTTTAATCACAAAGTGTCTGAAATTGTTAATGCTTTTTTTGCATTGGGTAAGACTAATCCTGAAAAGGACATTGTGATGAAAATTCAAAGATCGTTTCTAGATAGATACGACTCTAAGAAACATGCCATTGAAGAAGCAAACGATCTTTCTACACTCTCCAGAAATACACTTGTTGGAAAGTTAAATATCTTTGATAATGAACACGCATCTAGAAAAGAAGTGAATTCTCTTGAAGTTGTGAACAATTATGAATCCTCTAAGGATAAATCTGGTTCGCCAGATACTAAGGATTTTACTCCACGACAATTTAGAAAATTCTTGAGAGACAGGAAAAAGAATTTTTCTAAAAGTGCAACATCTCCTAAGGATGATGTACAATGCTATAACTGTCATGGTTTTGGGCACTTGTCTTCAGTATGTCCTAGATGGAGCCATAAGCAATTGGCATATGCAGTATCTTTGCCTACTCTTGATGATGGACCTAAATATTATAATCCCCAAGAGTACGCAGGCAAGATTGCATTAGCTTCTGGAAAAATTCTTTCAGATACTGACTCTAATTCTGACTAAAAAGTGTTCCATTTGGATCCAGTCGCTAATAATCTTCTTAAGGAATGTCATAAAAAAACTCTCGGAAGCTGAGTGCACCATTTTCAGTGAGAAAGTTAAATATGACAGACTTCGTAGTCGGAATAAAGACTTGCAAGACCTACTTGATTCTAGTGGCGCAAGATATTATCTCAACGAAATACAAAAGGTTAAAGAATAAATTTCCGAAGGTCGTGATCGGGAAATAATTCTTCAAGCAAAGCTAGATAACTAGGAAACTATTGAGATGAACTTGTTATTTTATTCAGAATGAGAAGATCTCAAAGTTCAATGTGAATCATCCAAGAATGATCTAGTTATTGCGCTTGAGAAGGTCAAAATTTGGAAGAAGAAAACTCGATCTTAAAAGAGAGTTTGTCTATAAATAGCAGCTCAGATAAATTAGCCTCGATATTGGGAGCATGTAGAATTCATCGTGATAAACGAGGATTGGGCTATGAAGGAATAGACGCTCCTAGTATTTTCAAAGAGGTAAAATTTGTCAAATCTAAAGATTCCTCCAAACCAAAACCTTCCACGTTTGATAAAAGTGAAGTATCTCTACCAACTGCCGATGACGAAAAGAAGAAATTCTGTCAATCTCCAAATCAAGCACATACACATTTAGGTAATAATAAACATAACTTTTTCCGTTTTACTAAACATTGTTTTTATTGTGGAAAACCAGGTCACTTGCAAAGGAATTGCAGATATCTTAAACGAGATAAAACCAGATCCGATTCTGTTAAGATGACAAGATCTGATGTTCCAAACTGAAGAAAAACTGAGTCTCATAATATCAGTTCTTCTAGTATTCCCTTCAAGAAATTTTATAATTATATTGGGGAGAAAAAAAAAGATGTTTCTCCAAAGTTACTTAGAAATGGGTACCAAAGAAGATCAATAAATCAACGAGTACTTATAAGAAGAAAACCAAAGGTTAAAGGAGAATCGACTCTATCTTAGCAAACTAGTATCACATAGAATGTATGGGGATTAGGTTTCCCAGTTTCTAGAGTTCTCCCTTATATAGTCTCTCAAATCAGGGTTTGCAATCAATGTTAGCTTAGTAACAAAGCATTCAATATTAACCGTTGGATGAAAACCTGATTAGATTCAATCTAATATTTATCAACCGTTAGATCAAAAACATAGCTTGTTACACATACATGAAATGCACGTTTGTAGGATTGTAAAAACCGTACCCAAACTTGTACATTAGTTGGTTCAACAATAGTTAACCAAATGGTTAGCCATATAATAACTTTCATATCAACTATATTCTTCTTTACCATAACTAGTCCAAATGAACTAGTTAAAGAGTTTTTCAATTGCTTGGATATTTATGTACTACACAAGACACAATCGAAGCAAAAATGATGTGATTCACTCGAATCGATTCATGAACTATAAAGCCATGGTTTGCAATAGCGTTCCTTAATTTATTAAGATAAGTTCACGAACATCGTTTTTAGACATAACCTACTCAAGTTCGCGGACTTAAGTTCCCGGATGGAGTTCACAAACTCCAGCAGAAATTCTCGGGTTTGAGAACTTCGCCAGTTCGCGGATTGAGTTCGTGGACTGAAGCTCACGTACTTCTCCGGTTTCACTTGATCAACAAAGTTCGCAAACTTTGGTTCAAGCAATAAGGACTTATACATATATGTGTGTCCACAACAATGCTTATATCCTCCAATGGTTATATTTTATATACTCTCATAAAGATCTTGAATAAAATGGTACCTTATGTCAATATGCTTCGTTCTTGAGTGCTCAACGGGATTCTTAGTGAATCGAATCGCACTTGAGTTATCATAAAAGATCTTCATTATTCCAGTATCAACTCCATAGTCAGCCATCATTTGTTTCATCCATAGAAGTTGAGTACAACATGACCCAACATCATTATACTCTACTTTGCATGTAGACAGGGATTGTGAATTTTGTTTTTTGTTATGATAGGCAACAAGATTCAGTCCTACATAGTAGAAACCCCCTGATGTACTTTTTCTGTCTTCTACACATCCTACCCAATCAACATCAGAATAAGCATAAAGGCCAGTGTTAGTATCAAAAGTGTAGAATAAACCATACCCGGCCGTGTGATTGACATATCGTATGATCCTTTTTGCAGCTACAAGATGAGATTACTTTGTATCAGCTTGAAATCTAGAAAAACAACCAACACTAAAAGAAATATCAGGTCTAGTAGCTGTAAGATATAAAAGGTTTCCAATAATAGATCGATACAATTTTTGATCTACTTTTACTCATTTCTCATCTATGTGTAGTTTACCAGTAGTAGGCATAGGTGTCAATTTTGGAGAAGACTTATCCAAGCCGAATCTTGTCACAAGATCCCATGCATACTTTTCTTAAGATAAGTAAATCCCATCCTTATGTTGTTGAATTTGTAATCCTGGAAAGAATTTCAACTCACCAACATTGCTCATTTCAAATTCTCTTGCAAGTAAAAATTGGATGTTCTTTGCAAGCTTCTCAAAAGTTGACCCATAAATGATATCATCTACATAAACTTGAGAAATGACAACATCTTTCCCACTCTATTTGGTAAACAAGGTTTTATCAGCTCCGCCTCTTGAAAAACCTTTCATAATAAGAGAAGTGGTAAGTTTTTCAAACCAGGCTCTAGGTGTTGTTTCAACCCATATAATGCCTTTTTGAGTTTAAAAACTGTTAGATCACTGCTCGGTCGAACTCGCATGCGTTGCTATCTCAAGCATGTTTTTCAATGTTAGTAATCAAAGATATAAAGTCTTGATTTCTAGTCTATTATAGCTAAGGTCTCGGACTAGGATAGAAAGTTTAATTGAGCTCAAGAACTCCATAGAAATCATCATACAAGTTGAAGGACTACTCAAGGAACCAGTGGATATTCATCGACTAAAAGGTATGTGGAGACTTGAACTTATCTATCACTTAAAAGTCTATCTACTCTATCTCTTATCATGATACAAAAGTCGTATTACTATATAGACTAATATTATACCACATGAGGTATTTAAGCTTACAAAATTTCGGTGCAATAGTGAAACTATGGTTTGTATTTTATTTCTATTGTATCCGGTTTAAGTGAATAATTATGCAAGTTGATTTATTGGTTTGTATGAATTATTTATGTCTTAACGAATGAATATATTGACGGGACGATTTGTTTAGTCCAATTCGATTCCGAATAAGCTAAGCTAAGTTAATTCTGATCTTAGTTAGACTTATCAAAGTGGAGGTTTCGGTTATTCAAGTCTAGACGAAATGCTAAACAAGAAAATGCTAGTTAACTAACCTATTATTTTGGCTTGTTTGAAATCTGATGTCTAAGTTATATGGATAATTAGAACCTGATGAGAAAAATGGAGTTTATCTTTGTTTTGGTCTTATCGAATGAAGTTGTTGTATTTATACAATCGGTTTAGTAAAGGAACTAAGTTGCTTAGTTGTTTTTTGGTTTGCTAAACAAGTTGGGAAAATTTCTTCGGGCAATTATTTCCATGATAACATATCAAAATGTAATTACTTGTAGTTTCGGTTTTGATATTGGTTATCAAAAATGGTGTGTAAAACCCTCATGCTTGACTCAATAGGTTGCAAGTCTATTCTTGAGATTTGTAAGATCCTTTTCGTGTTGTCCATTGTTTGTTCTTTGCTTTGTCATTTTTGTGACAAAAAGGGAAAGAAATATATGGAGTAAACAAGTGATGCTAGAGTTAATCTATGGTTGATTGGTGTCACTAGGGAAGAGGACGATGGTGCTTGAATGTTTATCTAACGAATGAGGAAAAGCACAGACTAACGGGGAGTAACATATCATATGAATGGGATAACAAAGATGTGCGGATTGAATATATACCTAGCTCACCTTTAGGGGGAGTATTATCTTTATTCTTATAGTGCAACTGCTGTATTTTTGAGGATTGAATGAATGCAGGTTATGTGCTGTGGATTCGGAATCAAGCATAAGTGTAATGAATTATTGTAATTTGTTTATCCATATGATTGTAAGAGTTTTGTCACTAAAATTGACAAAGGGGGAGATTGTTAGATCATTGCTCGATTGAACCCACCAAGCGTTGGTATGTCAAATTTGGTTGTCATATTTTAGTGAAGCAAAACTCATTTAAGAGTCGCTTGATTTATATGTACTAGAGTCAACTTCGTATAGGTTAGCTTAAAAGTATTAGGATGAGACATTACAAGTATTGCGAAAACTTGAAGATGTGAAGAAGAAGACGGAGCTATAACAACAACATAATCCTTCCACACGAGGTTAGTGATATTTGACTTGAACTGTTTCATTCCCTAACGTATCTTTCAAGTTGTGCATATTGAAAACATAAAACTTCGAAGCATGAACACTCTAGATAGACATAGTATTAAGGAATACAATATGAAGTTTCTTGCTTAACCATTAAACTTTGTATATAAGACATCAACATAATCGTATGAATGCTATTGTGATTATGTATGGGTATAAGGTGAGGATTTCATCCTAGGGAACAATGTTTACATGTGTTCTAAGGTAGTAAGTGCATGATACGTGTTGTGAACCGAAAAGAAAATCGCCAGGAGTTATTGGGGTTGTTCTTCATTGCATATCTTATGAACAACCAATATGTGTGATGTGTATAACCGTTCACAACTTGTGTGTGTTATTGGTAAAACTATTCACATAAGTCCTGACTTTTGTATTGGTATAACTTTTATTAGTAAAACCAATCTTAAGTAATCACCTGGGGTATGATCGGGTTGTTTATGTCTGAACTTATTACTGAGGAAGAGGGGAACCGATCCTAGTAAGAGGTGAAGTGCATCACAATGGGGAACCGATCCTTGTATGAGGTGCAACAAGGTTTATGGAAGAAAGGGGAATCGATCCTATGAACATGTGAAGCAAAGTTTTGGAAAGGGGGAACCGATCCTATGAACATGTGCAGCAAAGTTTTGGGAAGGGGGAACCGATCCTATAGACATGTGCAGTGCGTACAATTTAGATACCATATATATGTGGGGAACCGATCCTAGTACCTAGTCAGCCGTTTCTTTGGTAAGCTAGTGTAACTATGCACAATACTCACATGGAAACCCATGAGATGTGATTGAGTGGAACTTGATCAATCACATAGTTCTTGAAAGTCAGATGAACCAATTCTAAACTTCTTTGGAAGTGTGGTAAATCGGTGTCAAGTGAGCAACCATGGTAAAGACTTGCAAGAGTAACATGTCGACACTCTTTGAACCCGGTGCATTAATGCTTATTCTATTTTGTTCAAAGATATTCCTTAAAGGCTAAGAAGGAAGTAAATCCCAAGATCGAATTTAAATAAGTTAAGAATCTTTTTAATAAAGGGTTTTAATTATATAAGGAAAATAAGAATTAGTAATGTGCATTTGCTAATTAGATTTTCCAAGGAGATTTCGATCATTATTTTTGGACAGTGCATTCACAGGAATTATGAAAACCGAATCTAGTGGAGTAATGAAAATATCTTGAGAATATTTTCAGTTTGGAAATTCCTTGGTGTCCAAACTTCCTTGTCTATAAATACTTTGAGTTTGCATTTCTAGCAAACTAATCCTGCGTAACCTAGACTTCCTCTCTTGTCTTTGTTATTGGTGAGGCGCCTATCGGAGAGGAGAGTAATATAATTAGGTGAAATCTCTTACGGCCACTCAGTTTAAAGTCTTCTTTGGGATTGAGAAGCTCTAGCACGACCCGTTGGTGGGAAACTAGATATTGCGGTTTATCTTTAGTTTTCTTATAGGTTGAATCTTGATTGCACCTAGTTTGTTTATGCTTGAGAATCTTCTCTTCTGATATAAAATTCACTCAAACTAGTTCAAGGTTTCGACAGGGATCTTTAGACTGTTGTTAGATCTAAAGACGATCTTGTGATAATCCATTGTTAACAGACTCTGTTCTATGTGTGATTGATCACAAGAGATTCAAGTGATTGTGTGTAGGTGTTTAGTGAAGATCTAAGAAGATTTGAAGACAAAGAAGATATTGAAGATTTCTTACTTGGTGTTTTTATAATCTTTGGTGTGCACAATACTTGTTTGGGAAAAATAGGATCCAATTAATAATCGGTTTATCCTTGTGGTATATTGGATTGATTAATTGAGGAAGATCGGCATCAACACATATCACTTGGTTGAAGAGTGTTGTTGGCTTAATCTTAGTGATTGCCTTTGGGTGAATTAACGTAAGATATATCTTGGAACCTTGCGAAGGAGTTTATGTTAAGATAAACAAGGGAACCTTTGCGCAACTCATATCACTTGGTTGAAGAGAGTTGATACCAAACAGATTTTTTGTTCCTTTACTGTTTGGAATACGATCCAAAGGAATTGGTCCAAGTACGTGACTTGTTTACAGGTTGGATGCGTAGGAATACTGAGGGAACTAGGTGAACTATAGGTTTAGTTGCATGGTATCAACTATACGAAGTTGTCTTATTTTGTATAGCAGCTTAATTCTGAGAGCATTCAATTCTGGACTAGTTCCCAGGGTTTTTCTGCATTTACGGTTTCCTCGTTAACAAAATCTTGTTGTGTCATTTACTTTATATTTCCGCATTATAATTGTTTTATTATAATTAAAGTATATTGCACAAACGTTAATTCCTATTTACTTGATACGTGAATCCTATTGAGTTTGATTAGGTCCGAACCTTTGTATCAAGTAAACACACTTTGTTGTTATATTGTCTCGATCTAGTATCCATAGACGATCACACAAAGTGTGAATCGATTTGTTATATTGTCTCGACTCAGTCTATAGACAATCACTTTCGGGGAAAGAACTTATAGGACATAAAAGTTATAGCTTGAGGTATATTTGGGGTAACCTCGCCTTTTCAGGAGAACTCTAGCAACTGGGAAACCTAATCCCCACACATTCTGTATGATACTAGTTTGCTAATCTAGAGTCGATTCTCCTTTAACCTTTGGTTTTCTTCTTCTAAAACCAGATTAATGACTTAAAGACTTCATTGGGATTGTGAATCCAGATCGATACTACTTTTCTTGTAGTTGTGTGATCTGATCTTGCTGTTTTTATCGTACGAGTAAAATTGTAATAATTAACTTAAGATTTTTATCTCCGATAGGCAAGATATAAAAGTGGTCACAAATACTTCGTCTCATCGTTTGTGATTCCACAATATCTTTTTTCGCCGCGTCGATTAAGACTATTGTGAGGTGATTGATAAATCTGAACTGTTCTTCGGAAATATAAATATGGTTTTATCAATTGGTTCATGTTCGCCTTGATTTATCAAAAGACGGAACAAAACTCGTAGGTATATTAGTGGGAGACGGATTTATCTATTACTGTATACTTTTCTTTGTGATACAGATTTGTTTATTAAAGTCTCCGACTTTGGTTCGTAATAACTCTTGGTTGTGGGTGAGATCAGCTAAGGGAATCAAGTGCGCAGTATCTTGCAGGGATCAGAGGCGTAGGAGCATAAATGTACCTTGGATCAGTGTGAGATTTATTAGGGTTCAACTACAGTCCAGAACGAAGTTAGCTTGGAGTAGGCTAGTGTCTGTAGCGGCTTAATATAGTGTATGTTTAATCTGGACTAGGTCCCAGGGTTTTTATGCATTTGCGGTTTCCTCGTTAACAAAATTCTGGTGTCTGTATTATTTCTTTTCCGCATTATATTTTTTTATATAATTAAAATTTTAGTTGTTGATTTAAATTGATTGAGACTTGGATATTGGTCTTTGGTTTCATCCAAGTTATCTCTCTTTGATAAAGACTCGCAGATTCTATTTGCTTGAGTAAAGATCAAATTGAGAGATTGAGATAATAACTCCTTGAGATATTTTCTATTGATTGAGTCTGACCGTCTAGTTGATTCTCTAGAAATTAACTAGGAGTTTGTCCATACAGATTGCTAATCGAAATATTGGGTGTGGTTGTTAGACTCCCGCTTTTTCAATTGGTATCAGAGCAGGAAAACATGTTCAAGACCTTACAATTCTGTGTTTGTAGCAATCTGACTCTATGGACAGAGGTGTTATCTCAATAAACGTACCACCAATCTTCGATGGTTCAAACTATCTGTGGTGGAAAATTGCTATGAGCACGTATCTTCAAGATCGTTATTTTAAAATATGGGTACATGTTATTAATGGCTATGATCCTCCGGTTAATACAATAGGCGATGTATCTACCCTTAAGGACATTGATAGTTATAATCCAGAAGAAATTCTTGCTGCAAAGCAAAATTCTGAAGGCTTAGATGCTATCAGATAGGCCATTACCCCAGACCTTCAGAATTATGTGTCATCTTGCACTAAGTTTAAAGATGCTTGGGATATATTAGAAACTACTTTTGAAGCCAACAAACATGTTTCTAAGAAATTTACCATCTAGGAAGGAAATAACCTCAATGCACTTTTTGAAAATTCATCTTTCGAAAAGATAAGAATTTCTGATCAAAATTTTGTTCAAACCATTACATTCAATGGTGCGTCAAACACAAGTGAACACTCTATCTCATGGGGTGATGAATGTTGTATGAATGAGGTCTGGTTTAAAAAACCATTGATTACAGAAAATATCAAAGAATTTATAAAAAGGAGCATTAGATGTGATAAATGTCCTATGTCTGCCTTCGCTGCTAATGATTCTGTGAAAGAAAAACCTTTAAGTGTCAACGGGTTGAATACGTTTGATAGATGCGATGAATTCTCAACTTTCACAGCAGAAACATCTACATACTCAAGTTCTGATTCAGAATATGAGACCGACACATGGGTTTTCGATTTCTTGAACAAAGAGGTTCTTCAAGAAAATATTCAATTAAAAGCTTCATTGAAGAAACTATAATCATTAATCCAGGTGAAAAATCTTGAGATAGACTGTCTTAATGATAAACTCACCAAAACCATTGATCTAAAGGAGAAAGAGATTAATACTCTTAAGGATGATCTACAAAGATTGTGTGGAAGCTCTGACGAAATTTCAGCAATGTTATTTGGTCAGAAGTCCTTTGGAAACACTAATGGTTTAGGATAAAAAATCAAGTGTGCATACATTATCAATCCTATTTCTTCTTGTTAGAGCATTGCTCGGTCGAACTCGCATGTGTTGCTATCTCAAGCATGTTTGTCAATGTTAGTGATCAAAACTATAAAGTCTTGATTTCTAGTCTACTATAGCTAAGGTCTCGGACTAGGATAGTAAGTGTAGTTGAGCTCAAGAACTCCATGGCAATCATCATACAAGATGAAGGGCTACTCAAGGAACCAGTGGATCTTCATCGACTAAAAGGTATGTGCTTGAACTTATCTATCACTCAAAAGTCTATCTACTCTATCTCCTATCTTGAGACAAAAGTTGTTTCACTATTAGACTAATAATATACACATGTGACATTTCGAGTAAATCAAATTAAGATATTGAGTATATCTCTTATATATTTCTCGAAATGTGTGTTGGTAAAGCTTTTGCTTTATCCTATAGCTAAGGTCTCGGACTAGGATAGTAAGTGTAGTTGAGCTCAAGAACTCCATGGCAATCATCATACAAGATGAAGGGCTACTCAAGGAACCAGTGGATCTTCATCGACTAAAAGGTATGTGCTTGAACTTATCTATCACTCAAAAGTCTATCTACTCTATCTCCTATCTTGAGACAAAAGTTGTTTCACTATTAGACTAATAATATACACATGTGACATTTCGAGATGAGTATATCTCACTTATATATTTCTCGAAATGTGTGTTGGTAAAGCTTTTGCTTTATCCAAGTTCATATTTTCCTAGTGACGAAAGTCATGTTATGTTTCAATCACTTTGTAAATTGCTCTGACGAAAACTAGTTTGTGAATAATAATTATATGACGTCCTCTGAGAATGTTTCAATGATTGAAATGAGAGTTTACACAATATAACCACTGGGGGATATATACATTGTTGTGGTAACACATATATGCATAAGTCCTTAGCACTTGAACCGAAGTTTGCGAACTTTGTTGATCAAGTGAAAACCGGAACTTGAGCAGCCAACCCAGTCCGCGAACGTGCGTAGTTCTCGAACCCGAGAATTTCTGCTGGAGTTGTAGCTCGGTTTTAGTCCACGAACTGACGGAAGTTCTCGAACCCGATATTTTCTGCTGGAGTTTGTGAACTCCAACATGTTACTTGAGTCCGCAAACTTGAGTGGTTATGTCTAAAAACAATGTTCGTGAACTAATCTAAATTATCTAAGGAATGCTATTGCAAACCGTGGCTTTATAGTTCACGGCTTAAATTATGTCTTATGTAGTACATAAGATCTCATAGCAATTGAATAACTCTCTAACTAGTTCATTTGAGTCATTTGGACTAGTTATGGTGAAGAAGAATATGGTTGATATGAAAGTTATCATTTGGCTAACCATTTGGTTGACTAATATTGAACCAACTATTGTACGCGTTTGGGTATGGTTACACAAACCTAAAATCGTCAAGTACATGTGTGTATGGAAAGCTAAGTTTTCGATCTAATGGTTGAGAGATATTAGCTTGTATCTAATCAGGTTTTCATCTAACGGTGAATATTGAATGCTTTGTTACTAAGCTAACATTGATTACAAACCCTGATTTGAAAGACTATATAAGGGAGAACTCTAGAAACTGGGAAACCTAATCCCCACACATTCTGTGTGATACTAGTTTACTAAGCTAGAGTCGATTCTCCTTTAACCTTTGGTTTTCTTCTTCTAAAACCAGGTTAACGACTTAAAGACTTCATTGGGATTGTGAAGCCAGATCGATACTACTTTTCTTGTAGTTATGTGATCTGATCTTGTTGTTTCTATCGTACGAGTACAATTGTAATAATTAGCATGAGATTCTATCTCCAATAGGCAAGATATAAAAGTAATCACAAACATCTTCGTCTCATTGTTTGTGATTCCACAATATCTTTTTTCGATGCTTCGATTAAGACTATTGTGGGGCGATTGATATAACTGAGATGTTCTTCGAAAATATAAGTCTGGTTTTATTGATTGGCTCCTATTCACCTTGATTTATCAAAAGACAGAACAAAACTCAGGTTTATTCGTGGGAGAAGGATTTATCTATCTTTTAGACTTTTTTGTGTGAGACATATTTGTTTGCTAAAGTCTTCAACTTTAGGTCGTAGCAACTCTTGGTTGTGGGTGAGATCAGCTAAGGGAATCAAGTGTGCAGTATCCTGCTAGGATCAGAGGCGTAGGAGCATAACTATACCTTGGATCAGTGTGAGATTGATTGGGGTTCAACTACAGTCCAGACCGAAGTTAATTTGGAGTAAGCTAGTGTCTGTAGCGGCTTAATACAATGTATGTTTAATCTGGACTAGGTCCCGGGGGTTTTCTGCATTTGCGGTTTCCTCGTTAACAAAATTCTGGTGTCTGTGTTATTTCTTTTCCGCAATATATTTTTTTATATAAATGAAATAATACAGGTTGTGCGTTGTTCAATCAATTAGAATATCCTACCTTATTGGTTGTTGATTTAAATTGATTGACACTTGTATATTGGTCTTTGGTACCATCCAAGTTATCTCTCTTCGATTAGACTCGCGAATCACATTGCTTGAGTAAATCAAATTGAGAGATTGAGATAATAACTCCTTTAGTATTTTCTATTGATTGAGTCTAGTTGATTCTCTAGAAAAATAAATCGGAGTTGTCCATACAGATTGCTAATCGAAATATTGGGTGAGGTTGTTAGACCCCCGCTTTTTCACTTCTATTGATCAGCGAAAAATAAACATTGGCAGTTGTGTTAAGCAAAATATACCTCAACAAAACAAAGAATCCTTGGTTTGTTCGTTTTGTGGAAATGCAAAGCATGTTCAAAGTACGTGTTTGAGATTCAAGAGGAACATTGAAAGAATTTCCAAACTGCAGAAGAACATGCAAAAGATGAATCTGGATAATCTACGTGGTTCTTCTAAAACCAATGCTTCCAGAATCAGAAGAGGTAAGAAACTTGTTCACACAACAAACCTTGAAAAATCACTATCTGATAAACAAGGAGAGCGTTTGTGTGGCTCTTCTTGTTCATAACGTCTCTATCTAACATCAAGAGGCATTCGCATCCTCATCTTTAACTTGAGAAAATGGGGTTTTGCGTCTTTGTGGCTCAAGTTTTGTGTCTATTTCTGTTAAGAAAATATTCTCCTAACAATATAGATAATAAATCATTAAACTACAGAAGACTTATTCTTCTAGGGTTTTTTATGTTCATAAATCTATTTAAATCATTGGTAGACTTTCTCTTTCCTTGAAAAGATACAATTTTATGGTTCATGTAGCCAGAATCATCACAAGCAGGGATGCAGTTGAAGCAGCTAATGTGTATCTGTATAAATGGATTTCTTTCTCAAGGGTGAAGAAAGTGAAGACTACAATTAATGGATAAGGTTCTTCCTCTAACTGCCTCTTTTATATTTGTCCTGTTGTTAGTAATTTTAGAGGCATGGTAAAAGAGTTCATCAACAAGAGAAATGGTTTAAAATCTCAAATCATTTCCTATTTGGAAAAGACAACTCACTATGAACAAATGTTGTCTCTATCCAAGAACACCTTGCGTGATTTGAAAAGAGAACTCAGTGAGTTAACTGATATTTCAGAAGATTTGGAGGAATTAAACGATCCCATAATCAACGGGTTTTTCAATAACGAGAAGGAATTCTCAGTTGATGATCTGAGAAAGATCTACAACGACTAGTAAGTCTTCTGATGATGAGAATGCCATTATTGTGATTACACATAGCTATGTCCAAAGTTTTCATCTTCTTGTTTTTAGATTTATTGGTTTAAATTCTAAACTTGTTTAGAAGATGATTTTTGCAGTATTAATATTTATGCCTTTATATATTGCAATATTGTTATGGGATATGTGTGTTTACGTCCATGAACTTGATTGTCCCATAATTTGTCAAAAGTAAAGTCGTTCGTGAATTGATATGCATGTATTGATAAAAGAATGAATAGACCTTTGACAAACACACAAGTTAAGCCTATATTGTCAAATATTGATATAAGATAGGTTAAAATCTTTTGTGATTCAAGGATTATGTCTATTGTGTGTCATTGTGAAAATAGTGATGAAAACATAGAATGAATCCTTGTGTATTTCGCAGTAATTGATCTTCCCTGATCCATTTTTTGTGTATTACTGTGAGACTTCGTATTGTGTCTTATGTCGAGTACTAGACAACCAAGTTGATTATTATTGTGATTAGCTTAGTTGTGTTCCGTAAGGTACTTTACGTCGATTATTTTGAACTAAATTAATCATATTGTGTGATTATTTAGTTATGACTCCGTAAGTTTGTCTTATGTTTGAGCATTTTCGACTGGGTTGGTTGTTTTTATGATTAACTTAGTCATCGCTACATAGGTTTTCTTATGTGAGTATAAACGATTAAATTGATTACTTTTGTGATTAGTTTAATTGTGTTTTCCGGTTAGATTAGTTATGGGTTCTCTTGTGATTAATCTAATCAAGTTATTAAGTCTCCATAAGTTTACTTGTGTTGAGCATATTTGGTTAAATTAATCTTAGGTTCGCTTACGTTTAGTTTGATTGAATATTCTTTTTAGATTCCAAATTCATACTTGTATGTGATTTGTTGAGTCCAAAGAAATCCTTCTTTTCTTTTGAAATTATTAAGGTCGCTCTTGTTGTTCCCTTGGGAATAACATTTTATGGGGAGAGTTCTTTTGAACTTGTGCTTAATTGCCAAATCTTTGTGGGGAGTGCGGTTGTGGAATATTATAGGGGTTATCTTGTATCTTTATGAACTCCTTGATGAATGCATTTATCTTCGGCTTTATGATTGCATCTAAACAAGATGATATACATTTACCTTTGGTCATAAACCGTCTCTTACGGAAATTTCATTAGGATCTCGTTCTTGTACTTTTGCCAATTTTATTGACAAAAAGAGAGAGAATTAATATGTAGTTCACACTGCAAAAACATATGGTTTTCGGATCATTATGTAAGGAGGGAATGGTTTCCATGTGAGATGGAGTATTGACTAAGGGGGAGTGAAGTATCACCATAGTATTGTTGTTAAAGTTGTGATGCAATTGGACTTTGACGATGTGTAATGATACTATGACACTGTATAACAATGATTGAGAACTCTTGTTTTCTCGTTGTTATAGCTATGTATTTTCGACAACGATGATGCTAAACTTACAACCTTTGGGATCATTGGAATACTTGGAAGTGACGAAGATTTCGAGTAATGTTGAAGATTATACATGTGGAATAGGAGCTACAAAGTTTATTTATATATTTTTTGTATTCCATATGTATTAATAGTTTTGCCACTAAAATTGACAAAGGGGGAGATTTTTAAAGCACTGCTCGGTCGAACTCGCATGCGTTGCTATCTCAAGCATGTTTGTCAATTTTAGTGATCAAAACTATAAAGTCTTGATTTCTAGTCTATTATAGCTAAGATCTCAGACTAGGATAGAAAGTGTAGTTGAGCTCAAGAACTCCATGGCAATCATTATACAAGACGAAGGACCACTCAAGGAACCAGTGGATCTTCATCGACTTAAAGGTATGTGGAGACTTGAATTTATCTATCACTCAAAAGTATATCTACTCTATCTTCTATCTTGAGAAAAAAGTCATATTACTATACAGACTAAGATTATACACATGTGATATTTTGAGCTGAGTATATCTCGCTTATCTATTTCTCAAAATATGTGTTGGTAAAGCTTTCGCTTTAGCCAAGTTCATCTTTACCTAGTGACGAAAGTCATGTTATGTTTCAATTATTTTGGAAATCGCTCTGACGAAAAATAGTTTGTGAATAACAACTATATAACGCCCTCTGATAATGTTTCAATGATTGAAATGAGAGTTTAGACAAGATAACCATTGGAGGATATAAGCATTGTTATGGAAACACATATATGTATAAGTCCTTAGTGCTTGAACCAAAGTTTGCGAACTTTGTTGATCAAGTAAAACCGGTGTAGTCCGTGTGCTCAGTCCGTAAACTCATCATACAACTCAGTCCGCGAACCCAGTCTGCAAACTAACGAAGTTCTCGAACCCGAGAATTTGCTGGGGTTTGTGAACTCCGTTCGGGAACCTAAGTCCGCGAACTTGAGTAGGTTATGCCTAAAAACGATGTTTGTGAACTTATCTTAATAAACTAAGGATTGTGATTGCAAACTGTGGCTTTATAGTTCATGAATCGATTCGAGTGAATCACATCGTTTTTGTTTCAATTGTGTCTTGTGTATGTAGGACCAGAATATCGCTACAACGCTATTCTTACGATATTAACAACGTTTCCGCGAGCGTCACCGCCAAATCTTTAACAACGTTTCACGAGCGTCACGGAATATCCAAAAGAAATTGACGATGAAAGAAACAAAAGAATAATGTGTTGATCCTGCGATGGCTATCATTCTTGCGATGAAGAATATTATAACGATTGCGATGAGATCGCAGAATAGATCCGAAAGAGGATGAAAACTTAGCTGTCATCCATTATGTAAATTCTTATATAAAGAGCTCGATAAATACAAAGAATGATGATGTATTTTTTGAGAGTTGAAAGAGTCTTGAGGAGAGAGAAACTTAAAGAGAATACTTGTAATCTTTAATTTCTTTCAAATCTGTAAACATTTCTGAGATTTAAATAAAAAGGTGTCGTTTAAATATTTGAAGTTTAATTGATTTCCAATAGATTTCTATAGAATCTTAACAAGGGTGTAGTGTGGAAATTCCTGCAACTACATTTTGGCACCCAAAAACAGGGAGAATCAAATTAAGAAATCTCTAATTACAACTTGAGGATTTGAAAAAATTGTTAGAGTTGAAGAAATGGCAAGAAGAAGAAGAAATACATCGGAACCACCGACAACTGTGAGGAGAAGTAAAAGACTTGCAGGAGAGGGAACAGGTGAATTAGAGGAATCTTTAAGGACAAGATCAGGGAGAAATAGAGTAAGGAATGAAGCAAAAAGTTCAATTCAACAGCCGAATCAACAAACACAAACACAAGATAGGAATGTGGATTATGATAGAGTAAGTGTGCATACTTGGAGGTCGGATTCAATGGAAGAAGCAGAAAATCGACAATTAAGAAATGGAGAAGAAGGAGAAAGAAATCAAAGAATGGCTGGAGAATTAGTTCATGTGGGATGTGAAAATGAGATAGAAGATGATATGAGACAAAGAACACAGGAAGAAAGGAGATTAGAGGCGGAGGAGCGTGCGAATCTAACAAGACAAAATCATGAACTAAGAATGGAGAATTTGAGGTTACAAAGAAGGAGGTCAAGAAGTACTGTGAGATCAAATTCAAGATCATTCAGAGAAGAGCCAAGGCAAAATTCCCCAATGATAAATGTTAGAGAAGAAGTGCAAAATTTAAATGGAAAACAACGTCATAGAGAAGAAGAGATAATTAGCGATCGTTATAATCTACGTGACAATAGAAATCAAGAGGGAAGAAACAACCAAATTGAAGAAGAAAATCCAGAGGAAGGTAGGAGGATATTGCATGGGCGAGAGAATCAAAGGAATCAAAGAATAATTGAAGAGGAAATTGAGAGACACTATGTTGAACAAGCACGCTTGGCTTGCGAGAGAGAAAGATTAAGAGCAGAAGTAGAAGAACAAGAATTTCGAAAGGTAGTACGACAAAATAACCATGACAATCGAGAAAGAAGATGTACAAAAAATTGCTACAATGATAATATTCAAGAGGAGTATGATAGGATACAAAGGAGAATAGAGAGACAGCGAAGAGAAATGAAGAAATTCGCAGAGAAAAAGGTAGGCAACTGCGATTTCAAGAGGAAGGTGAAAGATAAAATCGCAGAGAAAGACGAGATGATGATGAAGAAGACAACACACAAAATATCGCAAGACAAGAAAGACAAGAACGCAGAAGAAGGGAAGCTGCATTAAAAAGGCCAATGGAGCAAAATTCGAATGAGAATGAACAAATATTGAGAGAATTAGAAGAAATGCGAGGAATGATAAACAATAGAAGAGAAGGAGGAAGAAGGCAACTTGATGAAGCGATTAAAGAAGCTGCGAGAACTCCATTTACTCAAGAAGTACAATTAAGAGGGATACCTCCAAAATGCAATTTACCAGCATTAACCATCATTTTTGATGGAACTACTTGTACTGTTCAACATGTCAAAGCTTATGTAAGATGTATCCTACAGTGGGAGAATCATGATGATGTGCTATGCAAATATTTTGCATCTAGCTTAACTGGCGAAGCATTGAAATGGTTTGAGGGATTACCAAAAAATACCATTACTTCTTTTGATCATTTACAAGCTACATTTTTAGGAGCGTATATTAGCAACAATTCATCGCGTCCGGGTATTGAAGATGTGTTTGGGCTAAAACAGAGAGTTGGAGAAAGTTTGAAGCACTTAACTATAAGGTGGAAATCAATGTGCAGCGAGATGGCTGGAAGAGTGGATGAAAGATATCTGATCTTATCCTTCATTAATGCAATGTTCGCGACTAATCTACTGTACATTCAGATTTTCAGAATCAAAAATACAATCACCATGACAGAACTGCAGGAAGAATACATTGCTCTGGAGGAGAAACAAAATGAAATGGAATCATACCCAATCGTGAACACCAGCTCGCTGGCGGCAAGTGGAAGCTTGCTCCCAAAAATGATAAATAATGTAGCGAGCACCTCGCAAACACAACAAGAGAAAGTAGTAATTGATAACCAACAAAAACTAGTAGCGATGGGCAGTCGAGATCAGGAAGAATATGAAAAGGAGAAGAATTATCATAATCGCGGTGGAAATAATAAGATTCAAAGACTCGATCAACCTCAAGAAACTTATGGTGGACAAAGGCAAAACAATTTTAGAGGACAAGGTAATAGAGGATAATATGGGAAGAAATTAAGATTCCAGCTCTCAATACTAGCATAGAAAAGATTTGGGAAGCTATCATTTTGATGGAAAATATACCCTCTCCGTGGAACATGGGAAAAGAACCCCATCCAAACAATCAAAGTCAAGAATTCTGTCCTTACCATCATTTTCATGGCCACTCAGTAAACGATTGTAGGAATGTGAAGAGAATAATCTTGAGGATGATTTATCAAGGAAAGTTAAATCATTTTCTAGTAGGACATCCACAATCTCAAGAATTACCACAAAGCACTTAAACTCGCAGAGTGAATGCTGTAAAAGGAGAAGAAACATTTGTGATAGAAGGAGGGGCTAAAGAAAAGAATTTATTCTGTAATTCCATTGTGCATTCATATAAAACTGTGGAGAATTTCCATGATAATGTCCTAAGCAGAGTCTTTGCCATAGACACGAATGAAAAAGAGATAATGAATATAGTGAGAGCCTCGCCATTAGAGGAGTGGCAGAAACAAACTCTATCTTTCACTGTGCAAGATGTACCTGAGGTTGGAGAGCAGCATGATAATCCATTGGTCGTACGATTAGAGATTAATCCAAAACAAATTCAAGAAGAAGATGAAGAGAATGATAGTAAAGTTGAAGATTCTTGGGCCATCAACAGAGTCTTAATAGATACAGGGAGTTCAGTCAATATCTTATTTTATCATACCTTTAAAACCATGGGTGGAAATGACGAAGATTTAATACCATCAACGTACAAAATCTATGGATTTAACGGTACAGCTAACAAACCAAAGGGGGAAATTGAAATGCAAATACCGTTAAAAGGAATATCTTCGAAAATTTTATTATGTGTTGTGGACATCGAATCTCCCTACAATGCTTTGATAGGAAGGCCTTGGTTACATGGGATATTGGGTGTAGTATCTACCTATCATCAGTGTATCAAATTTCCTCATCCTAAAGGTATTGGAGTTATTAAAGGAGATTGGGGAGAAAGCAAGAAATGTTATGAAATTGATATGAAATCTTGTGAAGAAAGAGCTGAGAAGAATAGCAATTGGAAGCACAAGATCAAACAGCAAGAGAGATGTGAAAGGTTAATGGTTGATACCATAGAGAGGAAAGAAGATGTGAAAGCTGATGGCGAGCATCTCGCAAGAGAAGAAACAACAGTAAAACGAAGCAGAAAAGCAGAATCAGAAAATAGTAAGTATAAGAGGTAAAATAATAAACTTTAGATAACTCTATGAGTGATTTGTTTGAATAATATGTAATTGAACAGAATATTTTGCTTGAAAGAATAGCAAGATTTTACAATATTCGCAAGAAATTCAATTAGAGTTATGAAATTCTATCAGAATTACAATACTCGCAAGAAACGCGAATAAAATTTCGCAAAGATTAAAGAATGGGACGAACCTTTATGGCGTGCACCCTAGTTCACGAATAAAATTTCGTAAGAGGCAAATGTAAGACCTAATAGTGCGTCATAAAGGGGGTATCTCTTGACATGACTCAGCGATAAGGTTATACCGCTTCTGGAACCTGAGTCATGCAGACGATGGGGTAAAATAAAACCTATCCGGGAGAGAAATCTTGGATTTCCAACTATATATGGTTATACCCTGGTTGGACGACCGAGAATCTTTTCCAAGAAGTGCAAAGTATGACCAAGGCGCCGAGGTACACGGTTATGCGAAGAGTGCCCGGAGCGTACGAAACTCTCTTGCCATTCTTGGTAAGTCTTGGCTATGATGCACTTGGCCTGAAGAAAACCCCACTTAGGGTCCAGTCTTGTAACTATAAGTCATATAGGAATAAAGGACAAGAGGCTGCGAAAACAGATGGTTGTTGGTAAATCTGGATGGGAGGAGCTAGTCTTGTATGGCCGATGTTCCCTCCTTGAAGGGGAAACCAGGGGTAAAATAAGGGCAGCACCCTCCATTAGGGAGCTGATAAGTGTCTTAAGACGACAATGTCATGGGGATTTATGATCGCAAGAACATTTAGGCATGTCATATTATCGCGTGAAGTAAATTATACAGAGGCAACAATCCAAATGTTAAGATAAGATCAATGGGTTCTTACATGAAAGTGTAAAGACGTCCTGCGATTTCATCGCAAGACGATAATGTCATGAGGCTTTGATCTCGCTAGAGAGATTAGACTTGTCATATTGTCGCAATACAATCAAAGAAGAAAGATAAGGCAAGATCAATGGGTCAATACATGCAAATGTAAAGACATCCTGCGATTTTGTCGCAGCAAGAAATAGCGTGGCAAAATAATACCTTTAATTAGGAAGGCGTAATAAGACCACAAGATTACTGCGGTAATACTCGCAAAAGTTATGAGAATTGCGATCTCACGCAGTCATTGCTGGCAATAAGATCACCAATAGTAAGGCAATTTTTATTAACTACTGATATCTAATCATCGATTTTTTATTGCAGATAAATAATAGAGGCAAGTATGGGAATGCATGAGAATGATGAAATTATTATTCATCTATCATAAAAAATCGCATAGATAAATGCACGTAGATAATTAAAGAATAATGATTATATTGATTGATTGACTTGCAGAAAAGGAACTGTTTTCTAATTCATACAGCAGGTAGAAGTGAAAGAAATTTACAAAAATGAAGAAACTCACGGCAGTGCTACAGAAATAAGAAAATAAATATACAAGGAAGATAGAAAGAAAAGAAGAACTAGCTAGATCTATTGCCATCCTATTTATCAGACTTCTCTTCATCGCCAGATTTTTCCCCTTTATCATTATCATCACTATCTTCTTCCCCACCAGATTTTTCACCTTCGTCATCATCACTATCATTTTCATCCTCGTCAGAATCATCAGCCTCACTATCAGAGATGTCAAGATTTGGAATCACTGCGGGAATTTCCTTTGCAAGGTCAGAATATATGGAAGGAGAAATTCCATGATCATTGCATACCAACTTAACGGAATCATTACGAACAACAATGAGAGATCTATTAAAATTCGCGGTAGTAATGTCAAATTGCTCCTTCAATCGTGAATATTTTTTATTGCGAGCAACAAGGGTATTTTCAAGTTCCCCAATTCTTTCAAGATATCTTTTTTCAGCTCCTGCGAGAATATATGACAACAAGTTAGAAATTTTGTAAAAAAGATTAACATAAAGTTAGCGAGAAGAAGAACAGTAAACAACCTTCTCTTTCAGAAATCATATCTCTAATTAAGGATGCTTGTTCAACTTGAAGGCTAACATTTACACCTAAGTCATTCCTGGCATTGTCAAGAACCTTCGCAGCCCAAGCAAACTCGTCATCGCTATTAATGAGGAGACGAGATCGAACTTGAATCTCCCTTGCAAGAAGATCTTCATTCTCGCGTATAAGTTTATCTATGTCCATTTGAACGTCAAGGAGAGTTTTATGAAAGTATGCTAGGGTCTTGGATCCCTTTTTAATGGCAATATCTTTCTCGTCAATAAGATCGCTATTCTTCTGTCTTAATCTATCTATTTCTTTCTTTGAATCAAGATAAAAGCGCCTATACTTGTCAGTCAAACCTAAATTGAATCTGTGTTCAATTTTTAAGAGATCAAATTTGGATCTAAGTTCATATATGGAAAGGGATTTAATCTTATCATCTGAGAAATTACTTAAGGAATTATTAAGACAGGAAAGAAGAGTATGATCATCTATAGGTTCAGGGAAAGTTTAAAAGAGTATAGCCTCGTCAGTAAGACCATAAATAGCTGCAAGTTAAAAGTGGCCGCTTGAATAAGCTGCGATAGAATAAAAAGAATTAAAAAAGAATGGAAATTAGTTATACCATATAATTGTTGGTTAGCTTTATCAAGATCAAAGATCTTTTGCTTATCAACCGAAGCTTCAGTCTTCAGATGTTTATTCTTCTTGCGAAGCTCAATAACTTCAGATTATAATCTTTGTTTATCCTGGAGAAGTTTAGCAGCTTTTTCTTCAGAGCTGGCACATCTTTTATCTAAATCAGAAGCAACAGCAAAAGAAGCTCTTCCAACCTGCGAAAGAAGAATATAAATTGAGATCTAACGATGAAGAAAATATATAAAAAAACTGAAGAAATGAAAACTTACCAAAGCACCAAGAGAATTCAAGAGACTGGGAGTTAGCGATCTTGAGATTCCTTGGAGAGAATCATTATCCATCAGAATAGGGGCATCACAAACTTTAGCGAGAGCTTGGGATGTTTTATCAATAATTTCATCCTCGTCATTAGAAGTCATGCTATGGGAAATATCGCTAAAAATTATAGACAAATGAGTCATTGAAGAATCAGAAGAAGAAGAATTTTTTATTGAGGGGAAAACTGCTAACATTAAAACCCTCGTCATTATTATCTTTATCAAGATCAACACTTGAATTTTCTGGAATTATTTGAGGAGTTGAAGAAGAATCAGGTTGAGTTTTCCTTTTCTTTGATGGAGGATCGCTAGATTATTCATTGCGAGGGGCAGAAGGCTTTCCCCTAGGAGGAGCAGTAGATTTCTCCTTTGAAGATTTCCCAGATTTCTTCTCTTTTAAAGGCTTCTCCTTGGTTTTTGCGGGTATTAATGGTTCTAACTCTTCGATTACCTGCGAGCACAGATGAATATAAGAAATAGGGGCAACAATATATTGTTAAAATTTATGAATAGATATTTCTTACTTCATCCGTGAAAGATTTCAGAGCCAAGAAAGTGTTGGGTTTCCTAAGAGCTTGATAGTTGAGTTTCATTCTATAAATCTGAGAAAAAATCAAAATAGTTAGCAAGAATATAAAGAAGACAGTAAATGATAATAATATAAAAAGTTGAGAGAATATACTTCTTTAGATCTCTCAGGCCAGTTAAAGACCCAAGGTTGATATTCTGCGAGATTAGCAGGAAGTTCGCGAGAACCAGATATATAAAGACCTTCAAGACACAATGGAAAGATGAACCACTTGTCATCACTAGAATGGCGAGGACCTTGGTTGGTAGGTGTGTGAAAATCAATATCCATCATAAGAGATTTGTCATCGCTAGCGACCTTCTCTTTTTTCAAACGAACACCCCAGCAGGTGCTATCTCTCTTCATAGGGACTATTCTGTAATTTACAAAGAAATTGTCCACGGTGTAATCTGCAGAAACAATGGGGACATCTTTAAATAGAGGATTCTTTGGAGATTCAGGGTAGCGAGTTCCTTTATTAGCACCGCGAGAAGCATATTCCAGTATTAATCTGATACAATCTTCACTTAGCTGATATATCGCTCACGAGAATCTTTCATCAGAAATTATTTGATAAAATAATGGAAGTTCTGGATCATAGAGAGGAATGGGAAGACCAACTTCAAGTTGTCCCAGCGATATTATGATTTTTTTCACGAGAACATCGATCATCAGTAAATAATTTAAGAGAAAGTTCAGATTTAGAATCTTGATCTGGAATTAAAGACAAGTTAAAACCTTTAACTCTGAGTTTCTCGCGCATTTCATTGAAGGCCTTCAAGTATTTATTACCAGCAGCAACCATTTTTGAGTATGGGAATGAAAGAAAAGGTTGAAAGGAAGAAATAAATCACAGCAGTAATAGAAGCGTAATTCGCGGAAGAACAGTAAAGATTGCAGAGATGATACAGAGAAAAAGAAAAAGAAAGTAAAAGAGAAAAAAGATAGGAATGAGAAGAGTATTTATAGAAGAGGAAATTTCTCGAATAAGATAAAGGCAATTAATGCAAAGAAGAGACGTGGGTGGTCAGATCACAGCGGTTAGAGGAGACGTGTCAAAAATTTATTGGAAGAAAGAATTCGTGAAAACAGCTGGCGAAGGACATAGAAACGTGTCAGAATGGGGAAATCTGAAAATATAAGTGGTTATGGCATTTTAAATCCTCATGATCTTCTCTTCTTCGCAGAAAATACATGAGAAGAGGAAAGATGTAGGACCAGAATATCGCTACAACGCTATTCTTACGATATTAACAACGTTTCCGCGAGCGTCACCGCCAAATCTTTAATAACGTTTCACGAGCGTCACGGAATATCCAAAAGAAATTGACGATGAAAGAAACAAAAGAAGAATGTGTTGATCCTGCAATGGCTATCATTCTTGCGATGAAGAATATTATAACGATTGCGATGAGATCGCAGAATAGATCCGAAAGAGGAGGAAAACTTAGCTGTCATCCATTATGTAAATTCCTATATAAAGAGCTCGATAGATCCCGAGAATGATGATGTGTTTTTTGAGAGTTGAAAGAGTCTTGAGGAGAGAGAAACTTAAAGAGAATACTTGTAATCTTTAATTTATTTCAAATCTGTAAACATTTCTAAGATTTAAATAAAAAGGTGTCGTTTAAATATTTGAAGTTTAATTGATTTCCAATATATTTCTATAGGATCTTAACAAGGGTGTAGTGTGGGAATTCCTGCAACTACAGTGTAGTACATAAAGATCTAAGCAATTGAACAACTCTCTAACCAGTTCATTTAAGTCATTTGGACTAGTTATAGTGAAGAATAATATGGTTGATATAAAAGTAATCATATGGCTAACCATTTGGTCAATTATTGTTGAACCAACTAATGTACAAGTTTGGGTACGGTTTTCACAAGCTTACAAACGTGCATTTAATGTGTATGTAACAAGCTATGTTTTCGATCTAACGGTTGATAAATATTAGCTTGAATCTAATCAGGTTTTCATCTAACGGTGAATATTGAATGCTTTGTTACTAAGCTAACATTGATTGCAAACCCTGATTTGAGAGACTATATAAGGGAGAACTCTAGCAACTGGGAAACATAATCCCCACACATTCTGTGTGATACTAGTTTGCTAATCTAGAGTCGATTCTCCTTTAACCTTTGGTTTTCTTCTTATAAAACCAGGTTAACGACTTAAAGACTTCATTGGGATTGTGAAGCCAGACCGATACTACTTTTCTTGTAGTTGTGTGATCTATCTTGGTGTTTCTATCGTACGAGTACAATTGTAATAATTGGCTTGGGATTTCTATCTCTGATAGGAAAGATATAAAAGTAGTCACAAACACTTCGTCTCATCGTTTGTGATTCCACGATATCTTTTTTCGCAATTGGCTTGGGATTTCTATCTCCGATAGGCAAGATATAAAAGTAGTCACAAACACTTCGCCTCATTGTTTGTGATTCCACGATATCTTTTTTCGCTGCGTCGATTAAGACTATTGTGAGGTGATTGATATAAAGCTGAGCTGTTCTTCCGGAATATAAGTCTGGTTTTATCAATTGGTTCTTGTTCACCTTGATTTATCAAAAGACGGAACAAACCTCGTAGGTATATTCGTGGGAGACAGATTTTTCTATTAATGTAGACTTTTATGTATGATACATATTTGTTTATTAAAGTCTTCGACTTTGGGTCGTAGAAACTCTTGGTTGTGGGTGAGATCAGCTAAGGGAATCAAATGTGCAGTATCCTGCTGGGATCAGGGGCGTAGAAGCATAACTATACCTTAGATCAGTGTGATTTTGATTGTGGTTTAACTTCAGTCCATACCGAAGTTAGCTTGGAGTAGGCTAGCGTCTGTAACAACTTAATATAGTGTATGTTTAATATGGACTAGGTCCCAAGGTTTTTCTGCATTTGCGGTTTCCTCGTCAACAAAATTCTGGTGTCTGTGTTATTTCTTAATTGAAATAATATTGGTTGTGCGTTATTCAATCAATTAGAATATCAAACAATTTTGGTTGTTGATTTAAATTGATTGAGACTTGGATATTGGTCTTTTGTACCATCCAAGTTATCTCTCTTTGATAAAGACTCGCAAATTCTATTTGCTTGAGTAAAGATCAAATTGAGAGATTGAGATAATAACTCCTTGAAATATTTTTTATTGATTGAGTCTGACTGTCTAGTTGATTCTCTAGAAAGTAACTCGGAGTTTTTCCATACAGATTGTTAATCAAAATATTGGGTGTTGTTGTTAGACCCCCGCTTTTTGAAGAACATGATCTGGAAAATCACGATTCTCAAATCCTTTAGGTTGATCAACATAGACTTCTTCCTTTAAAAATCCATTTAGGAACGTGGATTTAATATCCATTTGGAAAATCTTAAACTTGAGAAAACAAGCATGAGCTAATAAAAGTCTAATGGACTCAAGGAATTCCACAGAAGCAAAGGTTTTGTCAAAGTCGATACCTTCAATTTGTGAAAATCCTTGAGCGACAAGTCCGGCTTTATTTCTGACGATTGTGCCAAATTCATCATACTTGTTCTTGAATATCCATTTGGTACCAACAATATTAACATTGGAGGGACAAGGTACAAGTTCCCATACATCTTGTCTTTGAAATTGATTTAACTATTTATGCATTGCATTCACCCAAGCGGGATCGCTAAGAGCTTCATCAATATTTCTTGGTTCTACTTGTGATAGATAACAACCAAAATTGCAAATATTTTGAAGTTGTCCTCTCGTTTTTGTTGTAGAATCTCTTCCTCCAATAATATTGTTGGGATCATGGTTTCTTTGAACCCAGAGGTATCGTGGAGGGACACGTTCTTGTTCGTCAGGATCAGCCTAATCAGTACTCTTCTCCTCGTCACTAGAGATATCAGGATCAGTAACAGTTGGGACAACTTCAACTGATTCCGGTATTTCTTTGACTTTATCAATTATCTCAGTTGGAGGCAATTCAGCAGGAAGATTATCATGATGAAAATTACTTATATCATCGATGATAACATTATCAGGTTTTATCATGACCTGGGTTCGGAGATTAATTACTCGAAAACCACGACTATCAGAAGCATAGCCAAGGAAGATACTTTCATCACTTTTGGTATCAAATTTCCCTCTCTGTTATCGATTTTTTTAGAATGTAGCACTTACTACCAAACACTCTAAGATATTGCAAGTTGGGTTTTCTACCGTACCACAACTCATAAGGAGCGTTGAGGGTTTTAGACCATAAGTAGACACGGTTGATCAAATAACATGTTGTGAAGACAACTTCTCCCCAAAACCTTAAGGGTAAGTTTTTGTTATGGAGCATTACCCTGGCCATTTCCTGAATATTTCTGTTCTTTCTCTCTACAACTCAATTAGCTTGAGGAGTAAGGTAGAGAATATTATTGAATAATTCCCAGTTCGTTACAAAATTCAAACACCTTAGTGTCTTTGAATTCAGTTCCACGGTCGCTTCTAATTTTCTTTAGTTTGCGACCTTGTTCATTCTGGATTCTATTAACAATAATATTGAATTCTCCAAGGGTTTAATTCTTATGAGACAAGAATGCAACCCAAGTGAATCTAGTGTAATCATCTACCATAAACAAAGCATACTTCTTACCAGCAACCGTAGGTTGTTGAATTGGTCTGAAGAGATCCATATGATTTAAATCAAGTGAAGCTTTAGTGAGAATATCTCGAGATGATTTATGGTAAACTTTTGTTTGTTTACCCTTTTGACAGGCACCACATACACCTTCAATCTTTGCATTGATTTTGGGAATGCCTCTAACAAGTTCTTTGTTAATGATCTTAGTTAGAAGACGATAATTGATGTGACCAAAATATTCATGTCAAAGATGTGTAGATTCCACCTTAGTCAAATTACAACAATTGCTGAACTGAGTATCAAGAAGATAATAGTTATTTTTACCACGATTTCCCTGAAAAATTACTTTCCCAGTTTTATCTACAATGTCACATCCATTTGTATTGAAGACAACTCGATGGCCTTTGTCACAAATTTGACTAATAAATAAAAGATTTGCAGTCATAACTTTTACATAGACTACATCATGAATTTCAGGTACACCAGGTAATTTGATTGTTCCCTTTTTGCTTATGTAGCAACAACTCCCATCACCGAATGTTATTGGTCCTCCTTCATAGTCGTCTGAAGAATCAAACCAAGTGAGGTCACCTGTCATATATCTGCTACATCCACTGTCAAGAAACCATTGAAAGGGTGATGTTGATTTTAAAGCAAAAGCTCCCATACTATTCGTACTATTCTGTTTAGAATTTCCCAATATTTTTGTATGTCTTTTTAGAAATTCAAGGAGTTGTCTAGTTCTCTTATGAAGATTACTTGCAATTATTAATTTCTTTTGAAAAGACACACAATTATGTTGAAAGTGATTTGAAGAATCACAAAACAAACATGGGCCAACACCTTTTAGTTTGACAGAACAGTTCTGAGTCATATCAGTATTCACAACATTTAATCGTTGTTTATTAGCTGATATATGACCGTTCTCCTGAGAGAAACTACTGGAGTTACTCATATCCATTAACGGATTCATAATAGGTTTCAAATCCTTAAGTATTGCAATTTCTACAACAAGATCAAAGTTGATCCAGATTTGTTCATCCAACCTTTTATGGAGAATAGCCAGTTTATCAGAACTTTTTCTACGATTGGTTTTTAAACCTGGTGAAGCGTTATAAGAGACTATATTGTCCATAGAGTCAGATCGCTAAAAACACAAACTTGTAAGGTCTTGAACGTGTTTGCCTGCTCTGATACCAATTGAAAAAGCGGGGTCTAACAACCACACCCAATATATCGATTAGTAATCTGTATGGACAAACTCCGAGTTACTTTCTAAAGAATCAACTAGACAGTCAGGCTCAATCTAGATAGAAATATCTCAATGAGTTATTATCTTAATCTCTCAATTTAAATCCTACTCAAGAAAACAACGAATCCCAATTTAAATACAAGAGATATAACTTGGATGGTATCAAAGACCAATATCCAAGTGTCAATCAATTTAAATCAACAACCAAAAGGTCGGATATACTAATTTATTGAACAACGCACAACCTGTATTATTTTAATTATATAACGAAATATAATGCGGAAAAGAAATAACACAGACACTAGAATTTTGTTAACAAGGAAACCGCAAATGCAGAAAAACCCCGAGACCTAGTCCAGATTAAACATACATTGTATTAAGCCTCTACAGACACTAGCCTACTCCAAGCTAACTTCGGTCTGGACTGTAGTTGAACCCCAATCCAAGGTATAGTTATGCTCCTACATCTCTGATCCCAGCAGGATTCTATGTACTTGATTCCCTTAGCTAATCTCACACACAACTAAGAGTTGGTACGACCCAAAGTCGAAGACTTTAATAAACCAATTTGTATCACACAAAAAAGTCTACAATAATAGATAAATTCGTCTCCCACGAATATACCTACAATTTTTTGTTCCGTCTTTTGATAAATTAAGGTGAAAATGAACCAATTGATAAAACCAGACTTATATTCCCGAAGAACAGCTCAACTTTATCAATTACCTCAAAATAGTCTTAATCGACGCAGCGAAAAAAGATATTGTGGAATCACAAACGATGAAACGAAGTGTTTGTGACTACTTTTATATCTTGCCTATCAGAGATATAAATCTCAAGCCAATTATTACAATTGTACTCATACGATAGAAATAGCAAGATCAGATCACACAACTACAAGAGAAGTAGTATCAGTCTGGCTTCACAATCCCAATGAAGTCTTTAAGTCGTTAACCTGGTTTTAGAAGAAGAAAACAAAAGGTTAAAGGAGAATCGACTCTAGCTTAGCACAACTAGTATGACACATAATGCGTGGGGATTAGGTTTCCCAGTTGCTAGAGTTCTCCCTTATATAGTCTCCCAAATCAGGGTTTGCAATCAATGTTAGCTTACTAACAAAGCATTCAATATTCACCGTTAGATAAAAACCTGATTAGATTCAAGCTAATATTTACCAACCGTTAGATCGAAAACATAGCTTGTTATATACACATGTAATGCACGTTTCTAGGCTTATGTAACCGTACCTAAATTTGTACATTAGTTGGTTCAACAATAGTTAACCAAAAGGTTAGCCATATGATAACTTTCATATCAACCATATTTTTCTTCACCATAACTAGTCCAAATGACTCAAATGAACAAGTTAGAGAGTTGTTTAATTGCTTAGATCTTTATGTACTATACAAGACACAATCGAATAAAAAATTATGTGATTCACTCGAATTGATTCATGAACTATAAAGCCACGGTTTGCAATAGCATTCCTTAGTTTATTAAGATAAGTTCACAAACATTATTTTTAGACATAATCTACTCAAGTTCGCGTACTGGGTTCGCGAACTTAAGTTCCCGGATGGAGTTCACAAACTCCAGCAGAAATTATCGGGTTCGAGAACTTCGCTAGTTCACGGACTGGGTTCGCGGACTGAGTTCGCGGACTGAAGTTCATGTACTACTCCGGTTTCACTTGATCAACAAAGTTCGCAAACTTTGGTTCAAATAACAAGGACTTATACATATATGTGTTTCCACAACAATGATTATATCCTCCAATGGTTGTATTTTCTAAACTCTTATTCCAATCATTGAAACGTTCTCATAGGGCGTTATATAGTTCTTATTCACAAACTATTTTTCGTCAGACCAATTTCCAAAGTGATTGAAACTTAATATGACTTACGTCAATAGGCAAAGATGAGCTTGGCTAAAGCGAAAGCTTTACTAATGCATATTTCAAGAAATAGATAAGTGAGATATACTCAGCTCGAAATGTCACATGTGTATAATCTTAGTCTATATAGTAATACGACTTTTGTCTCAAGATATGAGATAGAGTAGATAGACTTTTGAGTGATAGATAAGTTCAAGTCTCCACATACCTTTTAGTCGATGAAGATCCATTGGTTCCTTGAGTAGTACTTCATCTTGTATGATGATTTCCATGGAGTTCTTGAGATCAACTACACTTTCTATCCTAGTTCGAGACCTTTGCTATATTAGACTAGAAATCAAGAATTTATAGTTTTGATCACTAACATTGACAAACATGCTTAAGATAGCAATGCATGCGAGTTCGACCGAGCAATGCTCTAACACATACACTTATGGTAACCATCCTTGGTGTAAATCTTTGTGGAAAAGGTTATTCTTCCTTCTAAGCATATCAACTTTTGTTTATACAAGTTTGAATCTTAGAAAAGATGATCACGGTACTTGATCTTTATGATTACATATTGTGTATTGTTACCATGAGATAGTTCTAATTTCTTAGTAACACAATCTCATGAGAGACTTTAAATAATTGGATCTTAAATGGTATCTCCTTGTAGGATTTCTAAAATCCAATATATAAATCCTTCTCCCTGGAGAAAGGTCACTCTTGTTGTTTTTTCGGGAATGACATCTTATGGGGGAGAATTCTTAAATGAAATTGTTCTTAATTGTTATATCTTTGAGGGGAGAAGCGGTTGTGGAACATGTAAGGGTTAACTTGTATCTTAATAAACTCCTTGATGAAGTCACTAAGATTTGACTTTGTGATATCATCTAAATAAGTTGATATGTTTTTCTTTTGGTAAAGAAGTTCCTCTATGAAAATTTCATTATGATCCCACCAGTTTTTCGTAACTTTGCCAATTTATATTGACAAAAAGGGGGAGAATTATTGTAGTTCACACTACATATACATATGGTTTACATATCATTATGTAAGAGGGAGTGGTTTTCATGTCGAGATGAAGTATTGACTAATGGGGAGTGATACATATCACCGTAGTATTATTGTCAAAGTTATGATACAATTGAACTTTGATGTTGTGTAATAATATTATGATGGATCTTCAACAAGTACAGGATGAACACACTCATAGTTGAAGAACCAAGGAAATCAAGAATGTTGGGTTTTGGAGCTTAATGCTTTTATTTGTTTAAATCCACATTGTTAGACCAGTCTGGACTAACCCTATTTCAAGTGGACACTGTGTTGAAATATTCCTTTAGTGATTGTTGCTTAAAGAGTTTTATACACGGTGGATATTGAATAGGTTGTGATTAACACAAAAGCTTGTTTCAAGAAAACTCACACTAAAATCAGGTTTACAGACTTGCTTATGTTTAACTATTGATTGTGTTGAGAAGGAGATAATTCTTTTTAATATTATTTCTCAATTGAGTTATTATTCTTGAGATTATATTGAAGTTTGTTTCATACAGATTGCCAAACGAAATATTGGGTGTGGTTGTTAGACCCCCGCTTTTTCACAATGATCACCCCCATATCAAACCTCGATCATATAATTATACTGATTATATTAAAGCATGGATGCATACATTTTTATTTCGAAATCAGAGATTCTCTCATTCCTGGTATATTGGTTTTAAACTAAATACAATCGAAGAGCTACCAAATTGGTTCAGAGCATGGCTGAGTATCTGGGGACCGTGCCCGGAGATTTTACCTGCATATATTATAGATATGTTAAATAAGTTTATCAAGGCTAATATCCAATCATATGATATAAGACGATTAATGCAGTTGTTCTTTATACTGTATGAAATCCCATGGATTCTAAGATGGAATTATTCAATTCCACAAGATAATGATCCTGAATGGGATTATATTCCTTACTTAGAAAGGCAATTATATATCAAATGGTGGGATAGATATAATGCTTCACATCTACAACCATCTACATTTAACATGCAGTTTGTTGCAGCCCAGCTTATGGTATCTGCATCGACCTCCTCAATGTCGATGGAATTATCAACCCACATACTCGCATTGAAGCACATGCACGTGGGTTTGTCAAAGGAGGAATTCAAGAAACAAATTTTATAGGCACTTGATGATGAATATTTGAGTTCTCAACCGTCCTCGTCAAAAACCTTTGAGGAAGAAGAAATAAAATCGGAAAGTACAGAAGACCCAAATGAAAATGGTGATGATTGATTTGGACTAATCTAGGGTTTTAATGGTTCGAAGAAATTAGGAAAATTCTAATTATATCATTTAAAGGAAATATTGTGGCATAGTAGCAAAATTATTGGTCAACGATTTATCAATAGGAAGCAGGATCGACTCTACTATTCATCAAGGACATATTTGCTTTGAAAAGGTAAATCTTATACTTTGGATTATGTCTGCCACTTGTCTACCACTTATAGATTGTTATAATTATAGATAGGATTCTCAAAAAAAAATCTTATCTCTTTTGTTTTTTTGCAAACTTTCCCCCTATATAAATATCCATTAAGTGAAAGGGAGGGGGCAAGTTTTTAATTTTTTATGACAAATAATTTTAAGTTATATATAATATAATTAGTTATCTTTCATTTTGAATTTTTAAGTTATATATAATCTCAGTAGTTAAACATATATATCTTGGGAACGTGTTGGTATATCGTGTTCGTTATATATAACCATAAAAAGCTACCAAGGAGAGTAGCTTATTAATATTTAACATAAAGTTGATTTTATGTAGAAAAAGTAGTTTTATATAATATTTAAGACAAGATATATATATATATTACTCTTGGATATACATATATATGTTTTTCATAGGGAGAAAACCTAGACTCACATACCAACAATTCCAAACACATCAGTTTTGGAACCGTACATTCTAATATGGGACCGGTGAACGGACCGTTTGTGGTTATGAACCAAAATACAGAACCTAGGATCCAATGGAGCCTATTTTAGACAAAAGATCAAAAGAAAGTTCTAAACTTATGACGGAGTATCTTAGCTCAATCAGATTTAGAGCACAAGACATTTGTTGATAAACAACAAGTCAACTGTCTTGATGGAAAGACAAACAGAAGTTTTTCAAACAAGCAACAAAGAGTGTTATCTCAAGAGTTATTGATCATTTATATTACCAAGAGTAATAATTAACCGGAGGAAGAGTAATGATTAACCAGAGGAAGGCTCAACAGTAAGATGATCATTATTTTACTTTAAAAGAAAAGAGACAAAAAACAGATACAATAAAGACCACTTTGTCAAGAAGAATATATCTTCTTGAGAATTATGTGCATCATCACACAGTCTCAAAGAGAATGCACAACTGTAAGTAGTCAAGTTGTAATTTGACGAGCATATTGCTCATCAAGGGTATTGACGTTCTCTTTTTCTTTCATCATAGAATTCAATAGAATTAAGCTCAAGAGAATCAATAAAAAGAGGACAAGAGATAGATGAAGCTGCTGCCTTCCTTGCCTTCTTAATGCGACGCTTGAGTCTATTTGTACTGGTCTTGAGTTCCGAAACACGATTATTGATATGAATATATTCAGGAACGGTTGACACTTTTGATCCAATACTTCTTTCAGTCATGGAAAAAGAGTTTGAAGTTTTTTTCTTACTCATTCAACTAACAAAGCAGACATTTGTCCTTATAACATTATTCTTTTTACAATTATAAAAAGGTTTTGTGTTATTCTTACAGGCAAGAATTGACTCATTACAACACTTTCCTTGTCCGAAGGTTATACATTTAAAACCAGTACTATGAGAAATAGGTTTGATTACATCCTTAGACATCCAGATAAGAATGTTATGAAGTTTTTCATTCTACATACGAAAACGACATCTCCTTTCAAGATGACCCTTGTTTTCACAATAATAACAGCTGAAAGGAATACTATTAACCGTTTTCATATGAGCTGTGTTTGGAGGTTGACAACCCTTGTTCTTTGAAACTTCTGCTGCTGAAGGTAATTTTTTACTTTTGCCATCAGTGAAATTTTTCTGCTGGAAATTGTTATTAGCACAAACAAAATCAATTTTACTACTACTTGGAGTGTCTATTCCTTTATAGCCCAAACCTCGTGTATCACGATGTTTTTTACAGCTCCCAACATAGTGGATAATTTTGTTGATCTAAGATTAAACTTTTTCAAGTTTTCTTCCAGCAAATTGACCTTGTTCTGAGCAGCAGTTAGGTCAGCCTCCAATTGTTTTTCTCGTGAGAGAAAAATGTTTTCTCGTGAGAGAAAAACGTTTTCTCTGTCATTAAAATAACTTTGTTGGGAGCTATATCTTGCTTCATATTCTGCAAGTTCTTCTTTCAACACAAAGAGATTTCGACGAATATTTTCACATTTAGGGTTCTTTGAACGCACATCTTCTTCACGATATTTAAGAAGAGATTGTAAGAGGCTATATCCACAATCATAACCATTAAAGAGTTTTCTCATTTTCTTATTTTCTAGACAGAAAGGAGCCGGAAACTCAGTCAAGCAAGATGTTGACTTATTTTTCTTTATGAAATGGTCAAAAAGATTGATGTATTGCGAGACTTCCTCATCAACATCGTTTCCATCGTCTGAATCACTTTCATCCGAAAGATCATTCAACTGTTCATCTAGGCGTGTTTCGCAGTTATACATAGTTTCAGACAATGGAGAAGACGTGAGAGAATTTTTAGGAGAAACAATGCTTTGAACCAAGTCATAACGTTTCTGAACTGGTGATGCGTTGTTTGAGATAACTTTTCTATCCATAGAATCAGATTTCTACAAACACAGACTTATTAGGTCTTAGCATGTTTGGATGCTCTGATACCAATTAAAAAAATGGGTGTTCTAACAACCACACCCAATATTTCTTTTGGCAATCTGTATGGACTAACTCCAATATAATTCCAAGAGAATCAACTAGACATTTAGACTCAATCAAAGAAAGATATCCAAGAGTTATATGTCTTCATCAAATCAATCAGTAAATTAACAGGATGAAACCCGTGAACTGATTGGTATGAAAATAACTTGAACAGTACCAAAGACTAATGTTAAAGTGTCAATAAATTATCAACAACCAACGGTTGGATTTACCAATTAATTGAACTGTGCACAACCTGTGATATTTCGATTATATTAAAAAAATATATAATGCGGAAAAGAAATAACATAGACACCATAAATTTTGTTAATGACGAAACCGCAAATCCAGAAAAACCCCTAGACCTAGTCCAGGTTTGAACACCATACTGTATCAAGCCGCTACATACGACACTAGCCTACTACAAGTTAACTTTAGACTGGAATGTACTTGAGCGCTAACCAAGTCTCATACAATTAAGGTACAATCACGTTCCTTACGTCTTTGAATCCCAGCAGGACTCTACGCACTTGATTCCCTTAGCTGATCTTACCCACAACTAAGAGTTTTTACGACACAAGGTCGAAGACTTATAAACAAATTTTTCTCCCACATATAAATCTATTCTGATAGATAAATCTGTCTCCCACATAAGTACCTATGAAGTTTTCTTCCATCTTTTGATAAATCAAGGTGAACAAGAACCAATTGATAACCCGGTCTTATATTCCCGAAGAATAGACTAGAAATATCAATCACCTCTCAATAACTTAACTATATGGTAGTAGAAGAAGTTATTATGGAATCACAAAGAATGAGACGAAGAGCTTTGTGATTAATTTTTATATCTTACCTATCGGAGATAAATCTCAAGAAAATCTTAGAGAAGATAGTACTCAATAGTATAGAACAAGTAAGATCAGAACACACAACTACAGGGAAAATAGTTGGGCCTGGTTTCACGAATCCCAAATGAAGTCTTCAAGTCGTTAACCTATAATGGTTTTGGAAAAACCTAGGTTAAAGGAGAATCGACTCTAGTCGTAACTAGTATCACACAGAAGTGTGGGGATTAGGTTTTCCAGTTACTGGAGTTCTCCCTTATGTAGTATTTCAAATCAGGGTTGCTTACAATCAAAGATGGGTTAGCTTAGAAACAAAGCATTCAATATTCACCGATAAATGAAAACCTAATTTAATATTCAAGCTAAGTTTGCTTAAAATCAAAGTAATATGTCTCTACCGTTAGATGGTCTTAGCTTATTACACACAAATGAAATATACATTCATTTAGATATAAGTAACCGTACCTAAACATGTATATTGAGTTGGCTCAGCAATAGTTAACCGAAGTTAGTCATATGAGCACTTTTATATTAACCATATTCATATAACACTTCTAGATCAAATAAGATGATCAATCAATTATGAAAGATAATCAAATGAATCTAATTGGGTTACTCATAGAGTTGTTAAATTGGATATATTTCATAGAAGTATACATGAAACAATTGAAGCAAAAAAGGATTGATTCATGAGAATCAATTCATGAACATTAAACCACGGTTTACAAAGATTGCATTCCTTAATTCATAAATGTATTTGTTCATGAGTATGAAAACATACATAACCGATTTTAGAAATTTAACCACTAAGTTTGCAAATGAGTACACAAACTTTAGTTCTGGACTTTGGTCTTGTGCAACAGTTTGCAAACCGGTATGCATACTGCTGTCTCGGACCTAACTCAGGTAGAACCGTTCGCATACTGGTATGCAAACTTGGTTCCCGGACTGAAAAAGCGGGGGTCTAACTACCACACCCAATATTTCGTTTTGGAAATATGTATGGACTAACTCCAATATACTTCCAAGAGAATCAACTAGACAGTCAGACTCAATCAAGGAAAATATATCCAAGAGTTACATCTATGTTTCTCAATGTAATCAACAAATCAAACAGATAGAAATCCACGAGCCTGATTATTATGAGAAACAACTTAAACAGTACCAAAGACCAATGTTCAAGTTCCAATCAATTTATATCCACAACCAAATGTTGGATTATCTAATTGATTAAACTACGCACAACCTGTGATATTTCAATTATATAAACAAATATAATGCGGAAAAGAAATAACACAGTGTTGATGGTGGTTTTTTGCCTAGGGTTAAAATCGTAAAACCATAAACCATATTAGATAGTGACGTCACAACATTTAAGTAATAAGCATTTACTTGGCGCATTTATTGAAATCTTTAATGTGTCTGTAAATAATTACCGGGGTATCTTTTTCAATTAGGATTACGACAAGCCAAACCCTAATTCCCACGTGTGCCAATGGCAAACCATGCCAGCCACACTAACCGCGCCAAAGCATGCCAAACATGCTAGCCGCACCTCTGTGCTAATGGAAAACCATGTCAGCTACACTAACCGCACCAAAGAATTCCAACCATGCTAGCCGCACGTCTGTGCCAATGGAAAACCATTCCAGCCACACTAACCGCGCCAAAGCATGCCGACCATGCTAGCCGCACCTCTGTGCTAATGGCAAACCATTCCAGCCATACTAACCGCGCCAAAGCATGATAACCATGCTAGCCGCACCTCTGTGCTAATGGCAAACCATTCTAGCCATACTAACCGTGCCAAAGCATGATAACCATGCTAGCCACACCTCTGTGCCAATGGAAAACTATGCCAGCCACACTAACCACGCCAAAGCATGCTAGCCGCACCTTTGTGCCAATGGCAAACCATGCCAGCCACACTAACCGCGCCAAAGCATGCCAACCATGCCAACCGCACCCATGTGCCAATGGAAAACCATGCCAACCACACCTACCGCGCCATGCCAAACGCACCTCGCCATGGACACATGCCAACTTAGTCGCGCCACCATGCTTTCCTTCCCTACGCGGCTACCAAAACGAATGCGTGCAACAATCAACGGTTGCCCTTCAATCCCAGGAGAAAATCCTGGCCGTCTAAGGTTACCAAACGACCTTTGGCCCAAACCCCTAGCTTGGTCACGCACCTAGCCAAAGCTAGCCACACCATGCTCCCATGGAAAACCCTCGGCCCCACATGCCAAGCCAAAACCACACCTAGACAAAGCTAGCCACGCCATGCGCCCATGGAAAACCCTTAGCCCCACATGCCAAGCCAAACCTTACCTAGCCAATCTAGCCACGTCATCCTTCCATGGAAAACCCTTGGCCCCACATGCCAAGACAAACCGCACCTAGCCAAAGCTATCCGCGTCATCCTTTCATAGCAAACCATTGGCCCCACATGACAAACCAAACTAATTAACCATTCCATACCAATGGCATTCCAACCTAGCCGCGCCACCATGCTGGCCCTCCCAACACGGCTACCAAAACAAAGGAGCGCGATAATCAACGGTCCCCCTTTGATCCCAGGAGAAAATTCTATCCATCCAAGGTTACCAGGCGACACATGGTAACCTTTGGCCCGAAAGCCTAAGTTTGGCCATGCCAAACCATGCCATGCCTACAACATGCCAACCAAGCCTCACCACCATGCCATGCTAATGACATGCCAACCTAGCTATGCCACCTTACTAGCCTTCGCTATACGGCTACCAACAAACGAAAGCGTGCGACGATCAACGTCTACCTTTCCTCTTAAGATACAAAATCTCGACCGTCGAAGGTCACCAAGCTACCAAGTCTCCCAAACTCGACTTACCAGGAAACAAAAACATGCTACAAGTTTTTCACAAAACATTCTAGACAATCAACACATATCACAAACTGGGGGATCCTCTTTGGGTATTGGTTTGGCGGTTTATAGCGTGCGGGGTATACTACGCCCGTCATAAGGAAGGGTCATAAGGGTGAGGAGGTTAGTAAATACAGGAAGTTAAAGGTGAAACGTTCATGGGACATCAATTCCATACGTTAACGGTTTCAAGGAACATCAATTCCATGCGTTAACAATTTTATAGAACATCAATTTCATGCATACGGTTGCCACCTCCTCCCATTTACTTTCCCATTCCTTAATGAGACCAGAGTACATTTCACTTCGACTTGTATAAATAGGTCTTACCTATTTCCACATAACAACAAGTTCATTCGAGAATATACATGTAGGTGGGGAAAAACGATTTGATGATTTTTATGGAATTGAGGAGACGACCGTGCGGATGAGACTCCTTGAACCGAGCGAAATATTCAACCTCACACAGATGCACCGCTGCAATGGGGATGCATTGAATTCAAGATATCAATCTGTAGTACTCCGGCCTAAACCAAGACAATGGTCATTCTAGAGAAAATACGGTCACAAGAGAGGATGGGTTGATCTGTAGGAAGGAAGCTAAGAAATGCGTGGAATCAATGGTAATCAAAGATTGTAGGTGTGTTGTGAATTCTGAATATGATAAGTTATGAATGATTGAAATTGCTCAGTTGAGAGTAATTGCTCAATTGATGAGTTGATGATCCCGTGATGTCAATGAGACGTGAGATTCTCATCGTTGTTGACGTTGTTGTTTCAATCATGATTCAAAGACTTATTTATATTGCTGGAATTATAGACACCATGATCCCATGAAGTGTGATAGTTGATGGAATCAAAGAGTGGAGAGATGTAAATAGTGTTTGAAACCAGTTGCTCTTCGTGCGGAGACTTGGTTGATTTTCCACCCAATACTTTGTTAACTCCTTCAACCGATTGCACGACTTGCTCACATTCCATCGTGTGTTTGAACACACGTGCTATAGACCACTATACCAAAACCCTAGTTGATATCCCCCCCTAAGTGACACGATTGACGTCTCGTGGTTAGTTTAGTCAGTTGTTGACTTCGTGATATCATGGGACGATGAGTCCATGTATTTACTGAGTTGAACATGATTTTGTAAAAATGTCTTGAAACTCATGGATTGAACGTGGGCATGATCCCCACGTTGATAGTTGAGGCGAGCAAGTATTGCTCATTCGATGATTTGCTGAATATTGATAGTTGAACGAATATTCCCTGATTTGAGAAAGTATTGCTTATCTAAGCAACTGTTGCTCATCTGATAAATTATTGGCAGCGTGACCAAAATAAAATATTAATTAAAATACTGGTAGTTGAACCAAGTATAATTAATAAGAATATTGATCATGAGATCGTCATAAATTTATTAGTGTTTGAATCTGGAATTATAATCCTTGGACTCAGAAACCCTAATTTGATCAATTGATGACCACTTCATGGTTTTTTAGGAAATGAACCATGGAAAAAAGGAAGGATTAGTTTCATGAGACCGTGGGTCAATAATGTAACACCCATATGCTCACGTGAGCAAACATCAAGACCTCTTGAAGAGTTGATGACTTGTTGATGAAAGAATGATTAAATGCTAGTTTAATCATTTATTCGAATTACTGATGGGTTCAGTATTAGGTGATAAAACCCAATTAATTATGAAGAAGTGGAGGACTGACCAAGGGGTCATGAAACCGGCCTTGGGTGGTCACGGGATTAATTTTTGATCATTCCATGAAGTTCCAAGTCGTTTGGAAGAGTTTTGGACCTAATACGTGCAATTGCGCAAATTAGGTTAAATTGTGAACATATGTAAGACCGGCTCATTGAGAGCCAAAGAGCTAACCTTGGTCGGTCAAGGTAACATGCTCATGTCCCCAAAGTGTTCGTATCTCAGTTCTGGGAATTTTGATATTTTTAGATGTGCGTTTGAGCAATCATTTTAGAAAATATGAAGAAACCAGTTTTTTTTTTTATAAAACCGTCAAAACTTCATGAGATGAAGGAAAAATAATGAAAAAGTGAAAGAATTATGAAGTGTGGGACCATCCATGGCCAAGGCATGTCCGTCCGGCCAAGGGGCCAATCCCACACGTTTTTCCAAAATTTTCATAATATTTTCATGATTTTAGGGAAATATGATAAAATCAAGGAGTTTTGCTAAAATTAAAGAGTTTTGTTCAAATCAAGGAGTTTCCATGAGATGAAGGAAACATAAAAAAAAAATAAAAAAAAATTAAGGGGTGGGCATGTGGGACCCGCTTGGAGCATGGTTGGCCGGCCAGGGCCCGGTCCCGTGCGTTTTCCCTAATTTTATGTATTATTTCACAATTTAAAGGAAAATTCATAATTTGAAGGAAATATCATGAAATCAAGGAATTTCATGGGATTATGAAAACATGAAAAATATAATAATAATAAAAAGGGACGTGTGGAGCTATCTAGGGTTTGACCGACCGGCTATGGCCAGTGCACATGGGTTTTCCTAATTTTATATTATTTTTCATGGGACCAAGGAAATATCATGAGATTAAGGAGTTTTCATGAAATTAGGGAAATAATAATAAAATAATGAGGAACCATGAGGTTTGGGGCCGGCTGGGACCAAGGCATGACCGGTTGGCCAATGGTCACGCCCCACAATATTCTTCCCTAATTTTATATTTTTTCTTTGGTGTGAAAGAAACACCATGAAACTGAGGAGTTTCCTCAAAACGAAGGATATTTGTTCAAATGAAAGAATTTTCATGAACTCAAGGAAAATAACAAAATATATGATAAAAATATGAAACTGGCGTGGGATTGACCATGGAACGGGCGACCAGTCAGTGGGCCCATGCTCCCAGTGCCTTGGTCAATTTTTAATTTTTAATTATTTTCTTTCCTATTTTGCATAGGTTCATCGTCTCGTCGTATTTTGAAATACTCGTTCGTGCGGTGATTGTTAGTGCATCATCGTTGAGTATACTTTCACCATTTAAATCGTGACTTACTCAGAGGTAGCTCAGACGCCCGTGCGTTGAATATTTATTACTAACCCATGGATTTCTGCTGGGAAGAACCATGGTTTGCAGTAATGAAATATCTGCGAAAATATTTGAATATTTTTGGAAATTCTGTGGATGAATCCAAGAATTTGGGAATAATTAACTTATGGATATATACTAGCAGAGCAAGCTGTCTAGGAGCATTAATTATTCCGATATGAGCTTGATGGAGCTTCATATCCTTTATCTAGTCATGGTAAACTCGTTGTTTGTATCCTGAAGACGTTATCGCTCTATACTAGCAGAGCAAGCTTTCTAGGAGCCATCCATATCGTGATACTATATAGAAATAATTACTGAATTATTCAGTATTCATGAGATATGTTGTTGTCTAGCCGTGACACCACATATCTACATGTACTCTGAGAGAAAATATTCTCAATCATAGGATTCGATGAGAGACCCGTGTCTCAGTACTCACGTCTAATTGCTAGATCAGAGGTTCGTATAATTATGGGTTTACGATTTTAGCCTTTGTCGAAAATCCACCATCTACAACACAACACTCAGAAAATACTTGCTAGCTTACTATTTGTTAGCCTTCCAACTTTTCTGATACAAGTCGTAGTAACACAAATACTCTTCCAGAATCAACTATTCTGGTCTCACTATTTTCCTTGCTTCCCTCCCCAAAACCAACCCATTCTCCTCCACTTTGTGACCGAAGCAAGTCCGGAACGGCCATTTCTTGGTTTAGGCTGGATTTGTACAGATTGATCTCTCGAATCTAAAGTACTCCCTTGCAGTATATTGTTTAGGTTTTAAATTGTTTCTCACCCGCACACTCGAAATTACCGAAATCAGCAGAAACTATTTTCACCTACAAACAATTGGCGACCACAACGGGAGGTTCGATATTTCGGTTACAATGTCAATTTTCGACCGTTAATCTCGTTCTTCGACCCAGATTTCAAGATGGTAGAGGAAGATGATCCACTCCGACTCAGTTACCCGGCGGCTTGATTATCAGTCATGACACGACAAGGGATAACTGGGGACTTCCCAGAGGATAGAAGCAGATGCTCCATCCAAGGATCAACGGATCGGTTATCAGACGGCTCAGTAACGACTGGGGACTTTCCATGGAGGTGTTTCCCATAAAACTCGGTCTTACACCCTGAAGGTTCACTTTTCATCAGGAGACCTAAAACCCGACACAAGAAAACAAGAAAATAAATTGAAAGAGAAACGCTGGAGTACATAGATGGAATATGCTTTCCCACTTTATCACTACCGCGCTACCGCTAACACCAGGACGTGATAACAAAGATACGAGGTAAAAAGGGGAGCCAACCCCTTTCATAAGCATAACACTTTTTGGAATTTGAATAATGAAAGGATTTCTTGTTTGAGCTACGTCTGGAAAGAGTAAACTGGGCCCGCAAGAACAAGTCAGAGCCATGCCAATCCAACAGTCTGTGCCATGCCCAGTCAAAAGTTTGTGCCATACCAAATCCAATGCTAGACGCGCAAGCCACGCACGCTTACTAGATGTGCTTACCAGACAAGCATACTAGACGATCTTACCAGACGCGCCTACTAGACGCGTCTACCAGATGCGCTTACCATACAAGCTTACTAGACAAGCTTACCAGACGTGCCTACCAGATGCGTATACCAGACGAGATTACCAGACGTGCCTACTAGACGCGTATACCAAACATGATGACTAGACGCGCTTACCAAACGTGTATGTCAGGCACACATGCCGCACGCGCATGCCAGCCACAATACCACACCATGTGATAATAGCTTGCATCCTTCCAGCGCTAACATATTGCTCCATTCCAGCGCCATCCTCTCCGCTCCGCAACCAGCAAAAGCAGCGCCATGGCTCCAGCACTCCGTGATCAAACAGTGCCATGTCTACACGATATACTTACGATCACGAGAACCAGAACCGCTTCCGCCGCCCCAACGGTTCTTCAAGAATGACAGCTCCAACCGTCACCAGAGACGCTATTCCACCATCAGGGCAAGATACCGAAAGAGACGGAAGAAGCCGACCTCCTTTTACCACTGCTGATTTGATGAAAAGATAAAATATACTTCAGCTGAACATGCATTTATAGATGAAGAGGCTCGCGTTTCTCTTGAACGCCCAGTAGAAGGGGATAAGCAATCCAATTTCATCACACGTAAAGATCAGGAATGACTTTTCCAAAATCGAAAGCAAAGGAAATCAGCAACCCTCCTGAGTTCACAGAGACCCTCTTCCCGCCCGGACCTGCACGATAGGAACTTGGCCCACAAAGTCATATAGTCTATGATGAAACAGTTATGTGAGATTCTATATTTCTCCAAGGCAAAACGTCAAGACATATTTTCATCCCTCAACCGCACTGCATCAGGGAAAGCATGCGTTTCCAGCCAGGGAATCCGTTCCCAAACCCCAACCTCTCCTGGAAAGCACGATCGATAGATGAAATAAGGGACTGCTAACCTATGTACACTTGAGGGGTGTTGATTTTGACAGAACGTGATGTAGCCTCCGACTTCAACATGGTAACCGTCAACGCTCAGAGATTTTCAAGGCATCGTTTCAACGTTCTCTCCAGAAGTGGCTCCGCTTTAACGTTCTCCATCAGCGGATCCGCTTCAACGTTCGCTTCAATGCCACTCCTTCCTGCAAAGGGTCATGCCACCACGCTCCGCATGTCAAGGATCATGATCGCAGCCAGCCAATCTTCGTAGTCATTACCGCGATATGATCCATCCCGCCAAAGCTCGTGATCACGGACAGCTTGCTCGCTTACGCATCCATCCAATTCTTTTACTTTCATGAAAGCCCATACAATTTCAGCCAACCTACTTTGTTACCACGACAATGTGGTCTCTCCTGATTACATCTCCTACCAAGGACTATTGTCGCTCATTCGTTGATACCATCCAGAGCTTCACCGTAACAGCAATTACTACAAAGATGCAAACATGTAAACCATACTTGAGGACTGAGGATATACACGGGATCCCTTCACTGTCAAAGCTCAGAAGACACAGTCAACCAAAAAGCAGTACCCACAACAAGGTCATCTACTCTTCAAGGGTGCAATGTAAGAATATCATCACCTCTCTGTCTAGAAGACGCCTTCAACACTTTACGAGGCCACGGAGGATCCCGAGCCTGCACTATCCAGAATATTTCACCATATAATTTCTGAGCATCCCAGTGTCACATCCAGAAGAGTACGATAGGCTTATATCAAATCCCGTGGACGGGGATTCAAGGCAATGTAATGAAAGTAGGTTACGCATGGTGACTACCAGCATGAGACGCTTTCACTCCCCTCAATCAGGTTATTACTGATTTCAACATCATCACTGTCTAGGTTTTACGAGCCACGGGAATTTCTCAACATGAAGCCGTACATGTGCACCGAAGACTCCAAAAGCACTCCAGAAGGTTACATTCACATATTCATCCATGCCATCATATCAAGCCGAAGTATAACCGGGGACTTCTCACTGTATCCCATTCTGTACGATAGTCCAAGATTCAGGAGATGGTTCGAAGGATGTAACTTGGAACAAAGTCCCAGAAGACTTGATAGCAGCGCATCGTCAATGTAACGTCTCCCTATTTCATCCAGGGGGACCAGAAGTTTTCAACCATGCAAGCATTCACAACACATCATCGTCACGATCAGAAGGTCCATTTAACAACCTAAGGTCGAGGATGTACCGACGACGCAACCACAATCTCCAAGATTATCCCTGACGTGATTGCTTCCGAGCATATATTTCATCCATCTGTCCCAAGAATACAGCGGAGTTTTGGTAAAATTTTGGAATCCACTAGAGAGACACTGCAGACGAAAACACGGATCCAGACGAACAACAGAAAAATATAAGAGGTTCGATACCTCTTTTCCATGCGGACATGGTTTTTAAAGCTTGAATAGAATGCATTTTCCTTCTTGCTCCATGAACGGGAATAGGTGACTGGCACGCGACTATGCCACCCCGGGCCTGCAACATGCTTCCTGACTTCTTCCTGATTTTCACTGTCGGGCTGTTGTCACCTCCCAAGCAAGCTCGAAACCTAAATATTTCAAAGCAGGGAGATACTAAATTCTGTTTCGTGTCCGATAAAGGGAAATACCATCAAAATCCGAGTCCGTACGCGGATTCTACAACGATTTTAGTAAAGGGCACTAATTAGGGTTTCGGCGTATCAAACCCTAAAATGAAAGCGCTTCCTTTGCAAGCGTTTCCCTTCCAAAGAACTTCTCTTACCAGCGTCATGCCTTTCCAAGTGCTTTACAGAGCGGCCCGTACCCGTTCCATGACCGTCAGTGCTAATGGTCCCCTTCATACCAAGTCAATGCTAGCAGCTCCGTCTCGCGTTCCAAAGCCTAGCCCTGAAGCCACCCAATCATACCAGGATTTGCGCAAAGATACCAGATGAAAGGATTGCGGATAATACCTACCTCTCAAAAAATATTTTCGAATAAGGAAAGAATCTCATGTTAAAGTCGCATATGAAGAAAGGAAATAGGTCCCACAAGAGCAAGCCTTGACACTCCCAAGACATCCGCACTTTCCTTGCCAGTGCCAGTCTTGCCAGCGCTCCACGTTCAGTTTTTGGAACAATCCCCTCCTTTCATACTAATGTCAGCCAACGCCAACGCTCTTCTCCAGCCAGGACAATCTGCGCTTTCCATGCCAACGCCTTGCCAGTGGACCATGTCAGAGCCTTGCCAGCAACCCGCGTTTCCCCTTGCCGCGCTTCCGTTACCGATGCCATGATTTTCCAAGCGGCCCACGCCCATTCCAAGCCCATTGGCGTTGACAAATCCCTTTCATGCCAAGTCTATGCTAGAAGCCCCGCCTTGCATTCCAATGTCTGGCCCCAAAGACACCTAGTCATACTGGGATTTGTGCAAAGTTACCGGATGCAAGGATTGCGGATTCTACTTACATCTCGAAAAAGTAAGGAAAAGAGGCAACTGAGCCCATGAGGACAAATGCCTAGTCGTCCGTGCACGCCTCACCTCACCAAGACGCGCCTTGCCATGGACGCACCAGGCAAATCCATCCACTCCATTGTCGCAGCCCCGTCATGCCAAGCCGGCCGCCATGCTTTGCCTCTCCAATCCGCCATGCCTTGCCACTCCAATCCGCCATGCTTTGCCTCTCCAATCCTCTATGATTTTCCTTCCAAGACCGCGCCGCCTTTGCCTCGGAGATGTACGACAAGACCAAGCCGGTAACTTTCATCTCACCACTCCACGGTCTTCATCCCCAGTACAACTTACGCAGGGCCGCCAACATGGGAAGCCAAAATTCTCTTTACCCCTCAAAAAGGTTGATTTTTGTTAGAGGGAGAGCAAAAAGTGATTCGAGGAGCTCGCTAACTAGGCCATTTTGTTCATTGAGTCAAGTTTAGTTTTTTCCCATACCATAATACCCTTCACCATAACAGCGTATTAACTCAACCTATCCCATTTAACCTAAATTTAAGTTACAACCAACGAAATAAATTACAATTATTCATATTCCTATTTTGATCATCCAGAAATAAACACCATTAAACCCTAAAATTAGATGTTGTTTATGAATCACCTATCCTGACACCATTAGGACTTCGACCCTTTCCCCTCATAGTTCCACAACCATGGTAGGTCATCAGTTTTCAGATTTTGAAAACCAAGGATTTTTGTCTTTAAACATGCCTGACTTTACAAGAAACCACGAATCACAGGTACCCAAAATATTTTAGCATACATTTTCTCTTTTATTTTTTATTTTTGTTGAAAATTTGGTTATGTTTTGCTTGTTTACGTACTTCACAGTTTGAGATTATCCTAATCTTATTTTAATGTTCAGGTACTTCCATTCACACGTCTCCCTTCGATTGAAGAACCCATTCCTATTCCAGAAACTTTGGAGTCCTCCAAACATCCTGATTTCACTGAACATTTTGTAAAACCAGAGGGTTTTGCCACCAGAGACGAATTACAAGCTTGGTGTGTGGATGTTGGTATATCTATCACACAATTTTCAGATTATATGTAAATCATCCTAGATGAAAGACACATTAGGTAATGGTCAAGGATATCGGGTTCACTAATTGTGTTGTGAGAGAAGTGGTTTACACAATAGTCACCGAGCAAAAAATTATGTGCCAAAGACCACCACAACAAAAAACAAAAAATATGTACCATCAAATGTAATTGTCCGTTTCGTTTGTATGGAAGTTGTAACAAGTATGGGATATGTAAACTTCGAGTTGGGTGTGGTTATCACAATCATTCACTTCCAAGAACATTAGTAGGACATGCATATGCTGGAAGGTTGGAGGAAAAATAAAAATTGAAAGTTGCAAAATTGTCAGAAAGTGGATGCCGACCTCGGGATATTCTTAGCAGTATCAAAATTGATAACCCAAAAAATCGTTCGACCATGAGAACCATTTATAATGCAAGGCAGAAACTAAAAGCATATGCAATGCAAGGTAGATCAATGATGCAACACTTCTTCAAGTTAGCACAACAACATCATTACACGGTTGAATATAAATCTAATCCACCGACAAAGAAGGTAACTAATCTCTTTTTTGCTCATCCGGGTTCAGTAAAGCTGGCACAATGTTTTCATGAGTCTAGACGTAATCCAGTCACTTTTATATAATCTACTGATGGTGTGTTAATTAGGCTACTCATGGCTTATACTTTTCATTGTCTGCAGGCCACCTTGCTCAAGATATATTTAATGATCTTGTAGTAGTTTCATGTAATACATGATGTCAGTTATTGGTTCCAGATTATTAGCTTGTGCCAACTCATAATAAAAACTAGTTGTTGCAGATAATTCTTTCTTTCGAGTCCATGAATGATTATAATTTTTTCTTTTGTGTCCATGAATGATCACTATAGTAGCTACTAAAGCTGTTTTATAAGAAATAATACCACTTCCGTGAAACCCAACAACAGTAGCAACGATCAAATTTTTTCTGACTCTTTGTAAACAAGACGTATAACCAGGATTCATCGGTGGAAACTTACATGAAATGTCTGGGTTGAGTTGTCTACCTGTTGATGATGGAAATTTCACCCTAGTTTAGGTTAGGTTAGGTTGGAATTGGTTGTGAGCATGTGAAGAGGGCATGTGTAACTAAGGGTAATGTTGTCCGAGTCAACAGTGTATATGCAAAACGGCCTAGTTAGCGAGTTGATCACGATTTTCGCACTCCTCGAATCACTTTTTTCTCTCCCTCTAACAAAAATCAAAAGGTTAGTCGAATTTTCCTGACCATATTTTCAATAATTTACGTCTTGATTCCGTCCTTATTTGTCACCATCATATGATTACCTCGTAACAAGGCACCTGTTCCGAGCTAAGCAGTGGACTTAATGTTGATGGTGGTTTTTAGCCCAGGGTCAAAAACGTAAAACCCTAAACCCTAGTAGACAGTGACGTCACAACATTTAAGTAATAAGCATTTACTAGGCGCATTTATTGAAATCTTTAATGTGTCAGTAAATAATTACCGGGGTATATTTTTTAATTAGGGTTACGACAAGCCAAACCCTAATTCCCACGTGTGCCAATGGCAAACCATGCCAGCCACACTAACCGCGCCAAAGCATGCCAACCATGCTAGCCACACCTATGTGCCAATGACAAACCATGCCAGCCACACAAACCGCGCCAAAGCATGCCAACCATGCTAGCCACACCTCTGTGCCAATGGCAAACCATGCCAGCCACACTAACAGCGCCAAAGCATGTCAACCATGCTAGCCGCACCTCTATGCCAATGGCAAACCATGCCAGCCACACTAACCGCGTCAAAGCATGCCAGCTGCACCCCTGTGCCAACGGAAAACCATGCCAGCCAATATCCTTTAATCCATTAGAATTTTTCTTTGCAGGAAGAATCTCGGCAGGATCATATGCACCAATATCCTTCGGAACAGTTACATCGCCTTCTGCAATAACCGGAAGATCATAGACATTAACTACATGAACCCATGATTGAAAATCACGCGCTTGAAGACAGGCACGCATATCAATTTTCTACCATAGATAATTCGAGCCATCGAAGACTGGTGGTACGTTTATAGAGATAGCATTTTTGTCCATATAGTCAGATTGCTACAAACACAGACTTATGAGGTCTTAACCGTGTTTGCTTGCTCTAATACTAATTGAAAAAGCGGGGGTCTAACAACCACACCTAATATTTCACTTCAGCAATCTGTATGGACTAACTACAATATACTTCCAAGAGAATCAACTAGACAGTCAGACCCAATCAAGGATACATCCAAGAGTTATATCTTTGTTTCTCAATGTAATCAGCAAATCAAACAAATAGAAATCTGTAACACCCGAGTTTCGGACCAGGGTCAAACCCGTATGGAGAACCGAACTCGAAGCGTTACGGGTCAGGAAGAGACTTATGTATATTTATTTATTTTTGTTGCTAATTTACTTTTACACAAAACATAGTTAGCACTTTATATAACATGAATTGAAGCATATAAATCCATTAATTATCTTTAACAACATTTACAACCAAACATATTATTTCAACTATATTTAAAACAATGAAATAAAACAATTCAATCACTAAGCTTCTCATTCCTAGCTTTCGCTGAGCCACTCTGATAAATCTGCAAGGATGTCAATTGGGGTGAGATGACAGCTTAATAGAATGCATTCTCAATTCTCCAAAGATGCGCAAACATAATCATTTTATCAAGCAAAAACATACACCAATAATACATCATGACTTCGGCGAATCAATGTTATATTCGACAATCACATTACCAATAATGTTTCTAATAAATTATCTTATTTAGATTCCAATCAGAATTCACAACGCCAATAATATTTCCAACAAATCATCTAAATTCAGATTCAAGACATGAGTTCATAACATCAATAACATTCTCAACAATTCATGCAATTAGATTTCACACTTGAGTTCATAACACAAATAATATTCATATTGTCACAACAAAACATGAGTTTACAACACCAAAATAATTGTCAAGAAGTCATTCATCAATGATTCAAAACATTTTTTCACGTATTAATATCGTCACATAGAAACCACGAGTTCACTAATCATCCAATTAAGATTTAACACATCAATTCACAATTCATCCATTTAAGTTTCAACTCATGAGTTTATAAAATCAATTATATTTCCAATAAATCATTTAATCTATATTTCAACACATCTCACCAACAAATCTTGAGTTCACGGTACCAAAACCTTGGTTCGTACACCCACCTATCGTTTATCGGCACAGACAGCCTCTATCGATGGTCAAGAACGAAAGTTCCTATGGGGATCATACCCATATGCTCTCAGGGATCATTAACCATTTCATTCACAGTACAAAAACCTTGGTTCGTACACCACCTATCATTTATCGGCACGGAGAGCCGCCATCGATGGTCGGGAAACGCAAGTTCCCATGGGGATCATTACCCATTTAACTCTCAGGGATCATTACCTGCCGTTAGCATGAAATCATATTTCATCTAATGGAAAAAAATGAACTCATTTCATTTTAAACATCTTTTTTTTAGACACAACACAAGCATTCATGGCTTAAGAACATAAATTTCTTTCAAACATTTCTACAAACAAGTTAACTTCATACATTTTACATCATCAGTTTAAGGAGATAACTTTATCCGATCATCTTCATATTTTACAGGAACATTCTTAACAAATTCATATATTACATATCCAAAATTCACACAAAACCAACGGTTCAAACAAAACCTATTAAGTTTATATAATCATTCTACAAACTGGGCAGATAACATCATATTAGAAAAATATTCACAGTAAATTCATTTTATTCTAAAATCAAGCAATTCCAAAGCAAAATTAAAGATAAGAATCATAAGATGTTTATCTAAAACTTTTCTTAGACCTCAAATCATTTTAACATCATTAAGACTTCCTAAGGACATCAAAACCACATCAACACGAAACTGTCCAGAAATTCAGAAACTATCACCCAAATTCAAATAATCTTTCAACGGTGAATTTACGGCAGAATGCTCTCAAAAATTAACTAGTGATACCCAATCATGTTATATACCAATAATAGAAGTCTGATCATCAATAATAAGCATAAAATTAAATAGAAACAAATTTTAGAACCCTAATGATATATGAATAAACTAAATTGAAATCAAAGTATAACAAAGAAACACAAAGAGAAAAGGGATTAAACATTCTACATTTTATTAGCTATAATCTCCTCTAAGTTCTCCATAGAATTATTCTCTAAAAACGTAGCTTCATCTCCTTCTCCTTCTCTCTATCTTTTCTTTTTTGTTTTTGTTTTCTTTTTATTATTTTATTTATCTTTCCATTTTCCTCAAATTCACTAATTCATCTAACAATAATCAGGTGATTATATTTACACCCTAACCTTTTACTAAGTGATAAGAGAATGTCTTCTAGATATCTAAGTTCAAGTGCATAACCTATTAGGCTAAGGCAAACAAAACGACTCAACAAAATCCCAAATCACAAGGTTAGCTAATTAGTCGGTAAAATCCGACCCAAAACCGTACATAAAAATACCGGGTATTACATTCTACCACCCTCAAAAGAAATTTCGTCCCAAAATTTAGAAAACATGTATAACCTAAAATCACATAATATAAGTAGCATAATAAACAACACGACAATTCAATCTAGCGCAAAATGAACAATTCACATGAGTTACACAAAGTCAACTATTATGATGAAGTAAGCAATACAACACTCAAATCAGACAAGCATGCATAACAACATACGAAACAATTTATTTACGTTCCCATTCAAGATCTAAAGCCTAGAGCTCTGATACCAACTTATAACACCCTGAAATCCAGACCAGGGTCAAACCCGTATGGAGATCCGAACTCGAAGCATTACAGGTCGGGAAGAGACTTATGCATATTTATTTATTTTTGTTTCTTATTTAATTTTACACAAAGCATAGTTAGCACTTTATATAACATGAATTTAAGCATATAAATCCACTAATTATCTTTAACAACATTTTCAACCAAACATATTATTTCAACTACATTTAAAACAATACAATAAAACAATTCAATCACTAAGCTACTCATTCCTAGCTTTCGCTGTGCCACTCTGATAAATCTGCAAGGATGTCAATTGGGGTGAGATGACAGCTCAATAGAATGCATTCCCAATTCTCCAAAGATGCGCAAACATAATCATTTTATCAAGCAAAAACATACACCAAGAATACATCACGACTTCGGAGAATCAATGTTATATTCGACAATCACATTACCAATAATGTTTCTAATAAATTATCTTATTTAGATTCCAATCAGAATTCACAACGCCAATAATATTTCCAACAAATCATCTAAATTCAGATTCAAGACATGAGTTCATAACATCAATAACATTCTCAACAATTCATGCAATTAGATTTCACACTTGAGTTCATAACACTAATAATATTTATATTGTCACAGCAAAACATGAGTTTACAACACCAAAATAATTGTCAAGAAGTCATTCATCAATGATTCAAAACATTTGTTCACGTATTAATATCGTCACATAGAAACCATGAGTTCACTAATCATCCAATTGGGATTTAACACATCAATTCACAATTCATCCATTTAAGTTTCAACTCATGAGTTTATAAAATCAATTATATTTCCAATAAATCATTTAATCTATATTTCAACACATCTCACCAACAAATCTTGAGTTCACGGTACGAAAACCTTGGTTCGTACACCCACCTATCGTTTATCGGCACAGACAGCCTCTATCGATGGTCAAGAACGAAATTTCCTATGGGGATCATACCCATATGCTCTCAGGGATCATTAACCGTTTCATTCACAGTACGAAAACCTTGGTTCTTACACCACCTATCGTTTATCGGCACGGAGAGCCGCCATCGATGGTCGGGAAACGCAAGTTCCCATGGGGATCATTACCCATTTAACTCTCAGGGATCATTACCCGCCGTTAGCATGAAATCATATTTCATATAATGGAAAAAAATGAACTCATTTCATTTTAAACATCTTTTTTTTTATACACAACACAAGCAACCATGGCTTAAGAACATAAATTTCTTTCAAACATTTCTACAAACAAGTTAACTGCATACATTTTACATCATCAGTTTAAGGAGATAAATTTATCCGATCATCTTCATATTTTACAGGAACATTCTTAACACATTCATATATTACATATCCAAAATTCACACAAAACCAACGGTTCAAACAAAATATATTCAATTTATATGATCATTCTAAAAACTGGGCAAATAACATCATATTAGAAAAATATTCACAATAAATTCATTTTATTCTCAAATCAAGCAATTCCAAAGCAAAATTCAAGATAAGATGTTTATCTACAACTTTTGTTAAGACCTCAAATCATTTTAACATCATTATGACTGCCTAAGGACATCAAAACCGCATCAACACGAAACTGTCCATAAATTCAGAATCTATCACCCAAATTCAAACAATCTTTCAACGGTGAATTTACGGGGGAATACTCTCAAAATTTAACTAGTGATACCTAATCTTGTTATATACTCCCTCCGTTCCTTTTTAATAGGCTGGTTCCTATAAATAAATGTTTCAAAAAAATAGGCTAGTTTCCTAATTGGGAAAGTCAAATATTACTTTAATTTTGTGGGACCATTTTTCTCTTAACTTCTTTTGATGACAAGTGTCATGGGGACCATTTCACTTCACTTATTTTATTGACAAGTGTCATGAGGACTACTTTCAATGATTAGTTCTTTTAATTTCCTTAAATTTCTCTAAAAATATAACCAGCCTATTAAAAAGAACGGAGGGAGTACCAATAATAGAAGTCTGATCATTAATAATATGCATCAAATTAAATAGACAAATTTCAGAACCCTAATGATATAAGAATAAACTAAATTGAAATCAAAGTATAACAAATAAACACAAAGAGAAAATGGATTAAACATTTACCTTTTATTAGCTATAATCTCCTCTAAGATCTCCATAGAATTCTTCTCTAAAAACCTAGCTTCATCTCATTCTCCTTCTCTCTATCTTTTCTTTTTTTCTTTTTATTATTTTATTTATCTTTCCATTTTCCTCAAATTCATTAATTCATCTAACAATAATTAGGTGATTATATTTACACCCTAACCTTTTACTAAGTGATAAGAGAATGTCTTCTAGATATCTAAGTTCAAGTGCATAACCTATTAGGCTAAGGCAAACAAAACGACTCAACAAAAGCCCAAATCACAAGGTTAGCTAATTAGTCGGTAAAATCCGACCCAAAACCGTACATAAAAATACCGGGTATTACAAAATCCGCGAGCCTCGTTATTATGAGAAACAACTTGAACGGTATCAAATACCAATGTTCAAGTGCCAATCAATTTATATCAACAACCAAAGTTTGGATTATCTAATTGATTGAACAATGCACAACCTGTGATATTTTAATTATATAAACAAATATAATGCGGAAAATAAATAAAAACCCCAGGACCTAGTCCATATTTGAATACCACACTGTATTAAGCCACTACAGACTCTATCCTACTACAAGTTAACTTCGAAATGAAATGTAGTTGAGCCCTAACCAATCTCACACTGATGAAGGTACAGTCGCGTTCCTTACATTTCTGAATCCTAGCAGGACTCTATGCACTTGATTTCCTTAGCTGATCTCACCCACAACTAAGAGTTGATACGACCTAAAGTCAAAGACTTGATAAACAAATCCATCTCACACAGAAAAGTCTATTGAATAGATAAATTTGTCTCCCAAAGAAATACCTACGAGTTTTTGTACCGTCTTTTGATAAATCAAAGTGAATATGAACCAATTGATACACCAGACTTATATTCCCAAAAAACAACCTAGTAATATCAATCACCTCACAATAATCTTAATCGTATGATAGCGAAACAAGATATTGTCACAAGCGATGAGATGAAGATATTTGTGACTACTTTTTATCTTACCTATCGGAGATTGAATCTCGAGCAATCTTAGAGAAGATAATACTCAATACGATAGAATAAAGTAAGATCATAACACGTAACTACAAAGAAAATAATTAGGTATGGCTTCAGAATTAATCCCAATGAAGTCTTTAAGTCGTTAACCTATAATGGTTTTAGAAAAACCTAGGTTAAAGGATAATCGACTCTAGTCGCAACTAGTATCACACCGGAGGTGTGGGGATTAGATTTCCCAGTTGCTAGAGTTCTCCCTTATATAGTCTTCAAATCAGGATTTGCAATCAATGTTACCTTGGTAACAAAGTATTCAATATTCACCGTTAGATGAAAACCAGATTAGATTCAAGATAATATATTTCAACCGTTAGATCGAAATTAGCTTGTTAAACACAAATGAAAAGTGACTTAATTTAGATATGGGTAACTGTACCTAAACGTGTACACCTTGTTGGCTAAACAATAGTTAACCGAAGTTATCCATATGAACACTTTCATATCAACCTTGTTTATCGCAATCACAACTAGTTCAAATGACTCAAATGAAACTAGTTCTAGAGTTGTTCAATTGTTTATATTCTCATAGAAGTATACATGACATAATTGAAGCAAAATCGATTTTAATTCACTCGAATCAATTCATGAACATTATAGCCACGGTTCGTAAAAGATTTCATTCCTTATTACATAAATGTATTAGTTCATGAACAAACCGATTTAGAACATAACCTACTCAAGTATGCAAACGGGTACGCATAGTATCATACACCACCAAACTCAGTTGAATTCCCGTACTTGAACTTACGCATGTACGCATATTGTTAGAGAATTGCTCGGTCGAACTCGCATGCGTTGCTATCTCAAGCATGTTTTTCAATGTTAGTGATCAAAACTATAAAGTCTTTATTTCTAGTCTACAATAGCTAAGGTCTCGGACTAGGATAGAAAGTGTAGTTGAGCTCAAGAACTCCAAGGCGATCATCATACAAGACGAAGAACTACTCAAGGAACCAGTGGATCTTCATCGATTAAAAGGTATATGAAGACTTTAACTTATCTATCACTCAAAAGTCTATCTACTCTATCTCATATTGTAGTAGCAGGAAATCCCACACTACACCCCTTACAAGAATTCATACAATCAAATCATTTTAGATCAACAATCATAAATTTTATTGATTAATCCCACAAATTTTACATGATAAAAAGGAAAATGAAGCTAAAGAATTAACAATCGCTATGGACTTTCTCTCTCCTAATGACTTTCTCAACACTCGAAAAAGATCTCTCTCCTTTCCTTACGCCTGTTCAACTCTTTATATAGGGAATTACATAGTGGATGACAACTAATCTGTCCTTTATTTTAGGATCTGACTTGCGATATTCTCGCAAGAGTTCTATTATTAATCTTTGCAAATACTTCTAATTATCGTTGAGTCATCACACTTTTCTCATGTTTCTGCCATCGTCATATGTTATGTCATTTTTCAAATCGTTCTACGACGCTCGCAAAGTGTTGTTGATCAAACTTCGCAAATGTGTCCTTCTTGCGATATTCTGATCCTACATCTTGCCTCTTCTCATCTATTCTCTGCGAAGGAGAGAATGTCATGAGAAATTATTCTGTAAAATGCCGCAACTGTTCATTTTTTTCATATTCTTCTGTACTGACACGATTCTGTATTTTACATGCATTTTATTACACGTATCTCTTCTTCCATCCATATCTTGACACGTCTTTTTCAACCGCTATGTTTTAACCGTTCACGTCCACCTTTCGAATTAAATGCACTTATCTTCTCGAGAATTTTTATTCTCTATATATATCCCCTTTATTCTTCCCTTCTCTTCTTTTTACTTTCTTCTCATCTTCTCTGCAGCTTCACTTCATTATTCTTCCGTAACTTCCGCTCCTGCTACTGTAATTCTACTTGATTCTTTTTATTTTTATTTTTACTTTCTTTTTTCATTTCCATACTAAAAATGCCTCCAGCTGGTCGCAAGAATGAAGTTTCTTTTGAAGGAATTCGAAAGAAACTTCAAACTAGAGGTTTTTATTTATCTCCCATTCCTGGTCAAAACCCTAACTCTAAGCTTTCTATTAATCTATTTTCTGATCATCCTTGCAATTATGAACAGGTCATAGTCTCGCTAGGTCAGCTTCTATCCGGCCTTCCCATTCCCCTTTATGATCCTGAACTTCCCTTAGTTTATGAAATACTTTCTCATGCGAAATTCTCGCGAGTTGTATATCAATTAAGTGGGGATTGCATTCGTTTAATGCTTGAGTTCGCCAATCCTGGTGCTGGAAAGGGATCTCTTTATCCTAATGAAGTTAGAAATCCTAGGTTCGCTGACGTTGCGATTGTTCCTGCGAATTATACCGTAGAAAATTTCTTTGCGAATTATGAGATAATTCCTATGAAGAAAGATAGTACTTGGTGGGGCGTTCGTTTAAAGAATAAGGATGATGTTGATGATGACAAGATACTTATACAAGACATTGATTGGCATCCTGGAAAAAATATATCCTCGCGTTACTCCAATGATGATAAGTGGTGTGTCTTCCCTTTAATCCTAAAGGGTCCACACATCTCCGGATCTCATGTTTTACCTGTGAATCTTGCATCATACCAGCCATGGGTATTTACATGGCCCGAGAGAGAAGTATAGGTATATTTACACATTTTGCTTGCTTGAATTGTTGTTCTTTTTATTCTTATGTATAATTTTTCTGACCACTCCAATGTTCTCATGTATCTGCGTAATTATCAGGTTGAAAGATTGAAACTGAGCTATAGTAAAACCGGGAAAGCCAACACTTTATCAGTTCTTCAATCATTCACAGATGAAGTAAGAAATATTCTTTTATGATTCTTCACAATATATTGTTGCCTCTATTTCTTATCTTTATCTGTGTGTGTAGGTTATCGCTGAAGTGGAAGGACCTGTCAAAGTTGTGAAGAATAGGGGTAAAGGAAAGAGTATTTCTCACAAAGACAAATCCACGGCTCCTCCTTCAAAGAAATGAAAAGTCCAATCTAGCGATCATAACGATGATGATGATGATGTTTCTTCTGCGAAGGAAACTTCTCAACCTGAGTCTTCTATGGCGCAACTATCCGGCATATTCTCTAGTACTATGCAGGGAATTGGTGATACTCCTTTCTCTAGTGCCTGCCAATCCATAGTTGTTATTTGCGATACTCCCCTATTAGAGAATAATGAATCTCTTCATGGGGTCTCAAGATCCATATCTCCAAGTTTCTTACATTCACTCAATAGTTTGGTAAATTTTCATACTTGTTTCCTTTTTATTTTCGTCTTGAGTTCTTAATTTATTCTGAAAATTCGCTGCATTATTTCGCAGGATGGAAAAGCTTCTTATGTTGTTACTGCAGATTTGGAAAAGAGGCGTGCGGCCTTTGAAAAGAAGTATCTTGAACTTCGCAAGAAGAATGAGAAATTGGAAGCTGAAACTGTTAGTCTTCGCGAGAAGAATAACCAATTGGAATCTGAGACTACTGATCTTCGCAAAAAGAACAACCATCTAGAATCTGAGACTAATGTCCAAAAGAATAAAATCTCTGGTATTCAAAATGCCAATAAGCAACTCTATGGTATAAAACTTTTTCCTTCTTTTTCTTCATTTCGTTTTCTCATTACTATTTCATATATGGTTCACCATTTCGCAGACGTTTATGGTCTTTCTAATGAGGCTATTCTTTTTCATACATTTCCCAATCTTATGGAGGATGACACCCTTCTTAAACACCTTAACGACTTTCTAAATGATGAAATCAACTCTCTTTACATAGATGAACTTAGATCCAAAATCCATCTCTTAAAAATTGATCATAGATCCAGTTTGGGATTAGCCAATAAGTTTAAACGTTTTTATGTTGACTCAAAGGAAGAAATTAACAAATTAAGAACTAAGATCAGTAGTCTTATTGATGATAAAGACCGTATCACTAAGCAAGGTGCTCAATCTCTGGAGAATTTCCACAAAATTCTTCTTGAAGTTCAAGTTGAAAGAGATCGACTTATCCGCGAAAATGCTACTCTTATTGACAGGGAAAATCAAGTTCGCTCCCGCCTTCTTATAAATCATGATGATGAGTTTTCTTGGGATGCGAGAGTTCTAGATAACGCCAGGAATAATTTAGGTGTATATGTTAGTCTTCAAGATGAGAAAACGGCTTTGATTAGAGATATGATTTCTAACAGAGAAGGTTGTAACCTTTCTTCCTTTATTTAATTATTTTTTCCTCATTAACTACCATCAAGTTGCTGATTTATCGTCATATTTTCGCAGAAGCTGAAGATAGATATCACAAGAGAATTGAAGAACTTGAGAATGAGAAAGTGAAGCTCGCAAAATATTTATCTTCTCGCAATGAGAAATGTTCAAGATTGAAGACTCAAATGAAGATCACTATTGCAAATTTTGGGAATGATGCAATTTATTTCCGTAATGACACCATCAAGGAGATTTGTGATGACAATACGATTCCTTCACTCCAAATATCCTTGTCTCTTAGATAAATTTCCAGAGAATGTTCCTAATTTGGTCATATCTGATAGTAAAGCTGATGAAGAGACGGAGTTTGAAGAAAATGAAGAGGAGAAGTCTGATGGAGAAGAAAATTCTGATAAAGAACTTGATGATGATAATGAAGAATCAACCAAAAAATAGTTTTCGCTTCCTTATGCTTTCTTGTTCAACTTTTTGTAAAACTTGTATATCTTCTCTTGATCTTTCATTCTTATATACTTGTAATATATCACTGTGAATTTCTCTAGTCTTCTATACAAGCTCTATTTCTTTTGTTCTTTCCTGCATGTGTTAGAATTTTTTTCTCTCTTGCAATATGACTATCCAAAATACAATTAACTTTTTATACGTAAATCTATCATGTGAAAACAAATAACATTTAACTTATTCTATGCATTCCCATACTTGCCTTTGTTATTTATATTCAAATGAATAATTGAGCAAGCTGCCTCTGTTTAATAAAATAATTTGCGACAAAATCGCAATTATCTCTGCATAATCTCGCAATAAAAAAGTGTTATAAAATCACAATTATCTCTGCATAATCTCGCAATCATAAATTGTAAAATTGCATTCTTATTTATATTCTGATGTGGTCTTATTTTGCCTTCCTAAGTAAAGGTCTTATTTTGTCATCTTTTTTCTTTTGTGATAAAATCGCAGGACTTATCTACACTTTCATGTAGAAACCCATTGATCTTGCCTTAAATTTTTATTCTTTTGTATTTTTGCTGCGACAATATGACATGCCTAAATTTTCTTGCGAATCTAAAGCCCCATGTCATTGCCGTCTTGCGACGAATTCGCAGGACGTCTTTACACTTGCATGCAATGACCCATTGATCTCGTCTTATCTTTTCTTTTGTATTATTGCCTCTTCAGGAATATTGCACAAATATGACAAGTCTAAATATTCTTGCGAAAATATAGCCTCATGACATTTGCGTCTTAAGACACTTATCATCTCCCTAATGGAGGGTGCCGCCCTTATCTCCCCCTTGGTTTCCATTTCAAGGAGACGTACTTATGCCATACAAGACTAGCTCCTCCCATCCAGTCTTAACAACAACCAGTTGTATTCGCAGCCTCTTATCCCTTTTTCCTATATGGCTTATGGTTACGAGACTGCACCCTAAGTGGGATTTTCTTCGGGCCGAGTGCATCATAGCCAAGACTTTCCAAGAATGGCCAGGGTAGTTTCATACGCCCCGGGCACTCTTGGATCAACCGTGTACCTCGGCGTCATACTCTGCACCCCTTAGGAGAGCTCTTATTACCTTAGTCTCCCAACTCAAGTCATATGCTCACGTTGAGAATCCAAGGTGTCTCTCCTGGATGGGATTTCATTGACCCCAAATCTCCATGAATCAGGTTCCAGTAGCGGTGTAACCTTATCGCTGAGCCATGCAACAAATACCCCCTTTTATGATGTACTTTGGGTCTTACATTTTCCTCTTGCGAAATTTTATTCGCGAACTAGGGTGTACGCCATAAAGGTTCGTCCCATTCTAAGGATTATTCTTTTGCATTTCAGCTCTATTGTAATTTCTCGATCTCATTTTTATCATTAAGAAAAATACATTTTTGAAATTTTTTGCAACAAATCAATCATACATCTTTTTCTTTTTACTCAATATTTCTTTTATTTTACAGTTTAAATTTTTTACCTTTATTGTTCTCTGCCTCTGCGAGATTGTTAGCTATTTTCTCACCTTCTGTGAGATTTTATCTGCTTGTTGTTTTCAGCAAGTTCTGACTTTGAAATATCCCTTCTTCTCTTTGCTCTACTGTGTCAACCATCAATCTGTCACGTATTTGTATTTTCTTAATGTTATATTTCCAATTCTCCTTCTTGGCAGCTCTTTCCTCGCATGATTCTACATCGATTTCATAGCACTTCTTTCCTTCATTACAATCTCCCTTTATTATTCCAATGCCACTGGGATGAGGAAATTTGATGCATTGGTGGAAAGTTGATGCTACACCTAGAATCCCATGTAGCAAAGGTCGGCCAATCAAAGCGTTGTAAGGCGATTCTACATCAACTACACAAAATAGGATCTTAGAGGATATCCCCTTTAATGGAATACCCATAGTGATTTCCCCTTTAGGCTTATTGACAGTACCATTAAAACCATATATTTTATAAGTTGAAGGTATTAGATCCTCATCTCTACCTCCCATAGTCTTATAAGTATGATAGAATAATATATCCACAGAACTTCCCGTGTCAATTAAGACTCTATTAATTGCCCATGTATCTTCAGCTTCATCCTCATCATCATCTTCATCATCATCTTCCTCCCCCTCTCCATCTTCTTTTGGTGTTGGATTTAACTCTAATCTTACCACTAATGGGTTATCATGTGTTTCTCCTCCTGCGGGAACTTCTTCTGCGGTGAAAGAGATAGTCTGCTTTTGCCATTCTTTTAGTGGCGAGATTTTCACAATGTTCATTATCTCTCTTCTTTCAACATCTCTTGCGAAGACCCTGCTTATAATATTGTCATGAAAGTCTTCAATTTTCTTGTATGAATGTACAATAGAATTACAAAACATATTCTTCGCCTTTGCTCCAACTTCTATGAAAAATGTTTCCCCTCCTTTTGTTGCATTAACTCTGCGAATTTATGGTGGTGGTGGTAAGAGTTGAGATTGAGGGTGCCCCATTAAAAAATGATTTAGATTTCCCTGGTCTATCATTCTGAGAATGATTCTCTTTATGTTTCTGCAGTTATTTGTAGAATGTCCATGAAAGTGATGATAAGAGCAAAATTATTGACTTATGTTATTTGGAAGCGGTTCTTTTCCCATGTTCCAGGGTGTTAGTATATTTTCCATTAAAATTATTGCTTCCCAAATTTTTTCCACACTAGTGTTCAAAGGCTACATTTTGATCTCTTCCCATATCATTTTTTGACTTCCTGATCCTCTCTGATAATTTTGTCTTTGTCCTCTATGATTTTCCTGCGGCTGGTCAAGTCTTTGAATTTTTTTTGTTTCCACCTCGACTATAAAAATTTCTTTCTCTTTCGAATTCTTCTTGATCTCTGCTTCCCATAGCTACCAGCTTCTGTTGATTATCATTCGTTTCTTCTTGTTGTACCTGCGAAATGCTCGCCACTATGTTTATCAATTTAGGTAATAAGATTGCATTCGTTGTATTTGAACTTGTATTCGCAACGGGATATGATTCCATTTCATTCTATTTTTCTTCAAGGGAAATGTACTCTTCATGTAGCTCCCGTGATTCAGTCATTGTGATTATATTCTTGATTCTAAAAATTTGAATGTATAGTAAATTGGTTGCGAACATTGCATTGATGAATGATAAAATGAGATATCTCTCATCCACACGTCCAGCCATCTCACTGCATATTATCTTCCACCTTATGGTTAGATGCTTCAGACTTTCTCCAATTCTCTTCTTTAATCCAAACACATCTTCTATTCCTGGTCGCGAGGAGTTGTTAGTTATATACGCCCCTAAGAACGTAGTCTGCAAATGGTTGAAAGATGTTATAGTATTCCTGGGTAGACCTTCGAACCACTTTAGCGCCTCTCCTGTTAGACTTGATGCGAAATACTTGCAAACCACAGCATCATGATTCTCCCACTATAACATACATCTCACATAAGCTTTAATGTGTTGAATTGCACAAGTTGTTCCATCAAAGATGCTAGTTAACGCAGGAAAACTGCACTTTGGCGGTATTCCTCCTAATTGTACTTCTTGTGTGAATGGAGTCTTCGCAGCTTCTTCTATGGCTTCATCAAATTTCCTTCTGCCTCCTTCTCTCCTATTATTCAGCATTCCTCTCATTTCTGCCAGTTCTCTTAAGATTTGTTCATTTACCCTGGGTGCTGATCCCATTGGTCTCTTTAATTATGCTTGTCTTCTCCTGCATTCTTGCCTGTTTTGTGTTGCGAGATTTTGATTTTCTTCTCCATCATTTTCTTCTTGTCTCTCTCTGCGATCTTCTCTTTCATTTCCTTCATGAATTCGCACACCATTATATCTCTTATTTTCTCTTCTGCGATTTTGTTCACTCCTTATCAACTCTCTTTGTTGTCTTTCGATTCTTCTTTATATTTTATCATATTCTTCATTGATATTACTATTGTTGCGGTTTTGTTTGCGTCTTATTTCTCGATTGTCATGATTGTTATGACATATTTCTTCTTGGAGCTCTCTTTCCTCCATTTCTTCTCTCAATATTTCTCTCTCGCAAGGTAAACGTGTTTGTTCAGCATAATGTCTCTCAATTTATTCTTCAATTACTTGCTCATTTCTGCGATTTTCTCTCGCATGTAATATTCTTCTTCCTTCTTCTTGATTTCCTTCATCACTTTGGTTGTTTCTTTCTTGATGTTGCCTATTTTGAGGAACTTCGCCATGTGGAATGTATCGATCTTCAATCATTTCTCTATTTTCGCGACGTTCTTCATCTGGATTTTGCACCTCCTGCCGAATATTTCCATCAACATTTTCTACAAGTGAGTTTCGTCTTTTTTCCCTTCTGATTGATCTTGAACTTGATCTTGTAGTGCTTCTTGACCTTCTATTTTGTAGTCTCATATTCTCCATTCTCAATTCATGATTCTGTCTTGTCAAATTAGCACGTTCTTCTGCTTCTAATCTCCTTTCTTCGTGTATTCTTTGTCTCAATTCCTCTAATGCTTCCACTTCTCCATTTCCATGAATTATTCCTCCAACTGCTTCCTGATCTTCCTCTATTTGCATATCGTTTCTTAATTGATGCTCCTCTTCCGCTTCACCTGCTGAATCTGACTTCCATGTGTGTATACTCACTTTATCATAATCCATAGTTCTATTTTGCGCTGGTGTATGATGAATTGGTTGTTGAATTTGATTTTCTCCATCATTTCTTGTATTTATTCTTGATGGTTCTCCAGTTTCGTTTCTTCTTTCTCCAGTAAGTCTCTTACTCCTTCTCACAGTTGTTGGTTGTCTTGAAGCATTTCTTCTTCTAGACATCTCTTCAACCTCAATGAATTGTTGAAAATTATATGAAATTTATCACCAACTACTCCAAATTCTTTCAAATCACAATACTAATTTTCACACTAAAAACAAGGGAAGAATCCATGTTTCTAGCGCCACTATGTAGTAGTAGGAAATCCCACACTACACCCCTCACAGGAATTCATACAATCAAATCATTTTAGATCAACAATCATAAATTTTATTGATTAATCCCACAAATTTTACAAGATAAAAAGGGAAATGAAGCTAAAGAATTAACAACCACTATGGACTTTCTCTCTCCTAATGACTTGCTCAACACTCGAAAAAGATCTCTCCCTTTCCTTACGCCTGTTCAACTCTTTATATAGGGAATTACATAGTGGATGACAGCTAATCTGTCCTTTATTTTAGGATCTGACTTGCGATATTCTCGCAAGAGTTCTATTGTTAGTCTTCGCAAATACTTCTAATCATCGTAGAGTCATCACACTTTTCTCATGTTTCTGCCATCGTCATCTGTTATGTCATTCTTTAAATCGTTCTGCGACGCTCGCAAAGTGTTGTTGATCAAACTTCGCAAATGTGTCCTTCTTGCGATATTCTGATCCTACACCTATCTTGAGACAAAAGTCGTTTTGCTATATAGACTTAGATTATACACATGTGATATTTCGAGCTGAGTATATCTCGCTTATCTATTTCTCGAAATATGTGTTGGTAAAGATTTCTCTTTAGCCAAGTTCATCTTTACCTAGTGAAGAAACTCAAGTTATGTTTCAAACATTTTGGAAATTGCTCTGACGAAAAATAGTTTGTGAATAACAACTATATAACGCCCTCTGAGAATGTTTTAATGATTGAAATGAGAGTTTAAACAATATAACCATTGGAGGATATAAGCATTGTTGTGGAAACACATATATGTATAAGTCCTTATTGCTTGAACCGAAGTTTACGAACTTTGTTGATCAAGTGAAACCGGAGTAGTACGTGAACTTCAGTCCGAGAAATTAGTCCGCGAACCCAGTCCACAAATTGGCATAGTTCTCGAACCCGAGAATTTCTGCTGGAGTTTGTGAACTCCGTCCGCGAACTTGAGTAGGTTATGACTAAAAACGATGTTTGTGAACTTATATTAATAAACTAAGGAATGCTACTGCAAACCGTGGCTTTATAGTTCATGAATCGATTCGAGTGAATCACATCCTTTTTGCTTCGATTGTGTCTTGTGTAGTACATGATATTTCCTTGCAATTGAACAACTCTTTAACTTGTTCATTTGAGTCATTTGGACTAGTTATGGTGAAGAATAATATGGTTGATATGAAAGTTATCACATGGCTAACCATTTGGTTAACTATTGTTGAACCAACTAATGTAAAAGTTTGGGTACGGTTACACAAGCCTAGAAACGTGTATTACATGTGTGTATAACAAGCTATGTTTTCAATCTAACGGTTGATAAATATTAGCTTGAATCTAATCAGGTTTTCATCTAACGGTGAATATTGAATGCTTTGTTAGTAAGCTAACATTGATTGCAAACCCTGATTTTAAGATTAAATAAGGGAGAACTCTAGCAACTGGGAAACCTAATCCTCATACATTCAGTGTGATACTAGTTGTTCTAAGATAAAGTTGATTCTCCTTTAACATTTGGTTTTCTTCTTCTAAAACCAGGTTAACGACTTAAAGACTTCATTGGGATTGTGAAGCCTGACCGATACTACTTTTATCGTAGTTGTGTGATATGATCTTGCTATTTCTATCGTACGAGTATAATTATAATAATTTTCTTGAGATTTCTATCTCCGATAGGAAAGATATAAAAGTAGTCACAAACACTTCATCTCCTCGTTTGTGATTCCACAGTATCTTTTTTCGCTGCGTCGATTAAGACTATTGTGAGGTGATTGATAAAGCTGAGTTGTTCTTATGGAATATAAGTCTGGTTTTATCAATTGGTTCATGTTCACCTTGATTTATCAAAAGACGGAATAAACAATTGTAGGTATATTCGTGGGAGATGTATTTATCTAATACTGTAGACTTTTCTGTGTAATACAGATTTGTTTCTTAAAGTCTTCGACTTTGGGTCATAACAACTCTTGGTTGTGGGTGAGATCATCTAAGGGAATCAAGTACGTAGTATCCTACTCGGATCAGAGATTTAGGAGCATAACTGTACATAGGATCAGTGTGAGATTGGTTGGGGTTCAACTACATTCCAGACCGAAGTTAGCTTGGAGTAGGCTAGTGACTGTAGCGGCTTAATAGAGTGTATGTTTAATATAGACTAGGTCCCAGGGTTTTTCTGCATTTGCGGTTTCCTCATTAAAAAAATTCTGGTGTCTGTGTTATTTATTTTCCGTATTATATTTTGTTATATAATTGAAATAATACAGGTTCTGCGTTGTTCAATCAATTAGAATATCCGACCTTTTGGTTGTTAATTTAAATTGATTGACACTTGGATATTGGTCTTTGGTACCATCCAAGTTATCTCTCTTTGATAAAGACTCGCAGATTTCTATTTTCTTGAGTATAGATCAAATTGAGAGATTGAGATAATAACTCCTTGAGATATTTCTATCTAGATTAAGTATGACTGTCTAGTTGATTCTCTAGAAAGTAACTCAGAGTTTGTCCATACAGATTGCTAATAAAAATATTGGGTGTGGTTGTTAGACCCCCACTTTTTCAATTGGTATCAGAGCAGGCAAACACGTTCAAGACCTTACAAGTATGTGTTTGTATCTACCTGACTTTATGGACAGAGGTGCTATCTCAATAAACGTACCACCAGTCTTCGATGGATCTAATTACTTATGGTGGAAAATTTCTATGCGAGCTTTTCTTCAAGCACGTGATTTTCAATCATGGGTATATGTTGTTAACCGCTATGATCCTCCCGTTATGGAAGTTGGAAATGTAAACGTTCCCAAAGATATTGGTGAATACACCCCTGCCGAGATACTTGCTTCAAAGCAAAATTCCGACGGTTTGAATGCGATCATATATGTTATTACCCCAAATCTTCAGCACCATTTGTCTAATTGCACTAAGTCGCAAGAATCTTGGGATATCTTTTCAACCGTATTTGATGGTAATACCAGTGAGAAGGAAGCTAGGCTTCAATACCTTATTTACGATTGGGAAAACCTTCGTATGGTAAATGAAGAAATATTTGTTGAGTTTAATCACAAAGTGTCTGAAATTTTTAATGCATCTTTTGCATTGGGTAAGACTATTCCTGAAAAGAACATTGTGATGAAAATTCTCAGATCGCTGCCATCTAGATACAATGCTAAGAAGCATGCCATCGTTGAGGGAAATAACCTTGATACTCTCTCCAGAAATATGCTGGTTGGAAAGTTTAAGATCCTTGATCATGAACATTCGTCCAAATCTAAGGATGTTGCGTTCAAAGCACTAAAGGACACTAAATTACTTGATAAAATTAAAAAAGTGTATATATCTGAAGATGATCACTCTGAGACAAATTCATCAGATGAAGATCTTGACAAATTAGTTTCAATGATCACAAGACAGTTTAGGGATCTTCTGCTGAAGAGAAGTAAACGGTTCTCCAGAGATAAGCCTAAGGCATCAGTCAAACCTCATAATCGTGTTCCTCTTATAAACAAAGGTATTGATGAAACTGATGATGAGGATATGCCTCAGTGCTTTAAGTGTAAGGTATTTGGTCATTTTACAAACGAGTATCCAAATCGGATAAAATACACTAGGAACAAAGGTCTTGCTGCAACTCTTGATGAAATGTTTGACAATTATGATTCTAATGAAGACGAGAAATCAAGTGTTGCACTTCTTGGTGAAAATATTGATCTTGATAACTATAGCAATACATATATCAATCTTGATATTCTTTCAGAAGATAACCCAACTATTCTGGAAGACAAAGTTGACCCAGTCTTTGGAAACACTGTTTATAATGTTTCAGGTTCCACTATGTGCCTAGTTGCTTGCAAATTTCAGAAGCTTGATTTTTATCCAAGTTTGACGTGTTCATATTGTTCATTAAAGGGTCACGAACGGTCAAAGTGTTATAAATTCAAACACCAACAAAGGCATGTCAACAAACTTCAACGAAGAGTAAATTATTTAGCAAGAAAGCTTAAACTTGCTCAGAAGACCGCTGAGGTATGTAAGATTTTATCTTCGTCTAAGAAGTTAGTTTCCAAGGATAAAACAAGACCATTAGAAAATGAAGTATGGTCAAGTCGTTTTGATAGACATAGGTATGTGGATTCCTCTCTAGAGGAAAACGGTGGACAAATTGTTGTTCACCACAACACAACTTGATTGTGTTGTCTTTGAAATCTTGTCTCATGTGCCTGATCAAAAGAGACAAAGCTTTTGTACCTCTTAGGATTTTGGAAAAGTTTATTTTCTTATTTTCTTAGATTTTCTTTTTTGTCTATCAAACAAAAAGAAAGGGTACTATCGACAATTCTACTCTTCATAAGGTTGAGTGTTGGTCATTTACGAACCTGTTTAAAGGTTTCGAACCCAACATCCTTTTTCCTTCTATAAAATCTATTTTTATCTCAAGACTACTTATTGAGTTAATTGTGATTTCCTCTCACAAACCCATACGTTCATGGAAACTCCAAGTATGATGTCTTCTGATGGAAAAGATGGTAATATGATTGTTAAGCCATCAATCATGAAGGAAAAAATAAAAATCTCCATTGCCTCCAACATTGAAAAGAAAAAGAAGGAATGTGAGGAAGCCAAGAGCCGTTCCTTCAAATTCTCAGAAGTTTTCTGATGTTCTTGATGGGTTGAAGTAGGTGCATAAGGAGATTCAACAAATAACGCTTTGGTGAATAAGACTCATGAGATTCAGAAGGCCCTGGTTCAAAAACAGCAACCAAGAAGGTTTATTGATATAAACTCTTACCTTACTGAACCTTATGTTCCAATGGCTGTTGACGACAAGGAGTTCGGGGACGATAAATAATTCTTCAAAGGTCTTATTGCCTAGTAAATCTTCTATTTTTCTTATTTTGTTTAGAAGAATAACTAGTGTTTGGAATAGCCATTATTGTGATTACACATAACTATGTCCAAAGTTTTCATCTTCTTGTTTTTAGATTTATTGGTTTAAATTCTAAACTTGTTTGGAAGATGATTTTGCAGTATTAATCTTAATGGTTTCATATATTAGAATATTGTTATGGGATATGTGTGTTTACGTCTGTGAACTTGATTTTCCTATACTTTGTCAAAATAAAAAGTCGTTCGTGAATTGATATGCAAGTATTGATAAAAGAATGAATAGACTTTTGACAAACACAAAAGTTAAGCTTTGTAAGGAATTACCTTACAAATAAGCTAAACAACAAGGGTTAGAAGGTAAGAGAAGAATTCAGAGAAGAAAACTCAGATTTACTTTTCATATTCAGCTCAAACCACAAGTTCAGGATAAGTACCTCTCCTCCCCCACTTGTGTGAGCAGCACAGGACCACAACGGTCCGTACAATTCAAAACATAAATGGGCGCCACTAACTACAAGTCAGCCCATTACAAGGGGCAGCCCAAGAGTTTAGCCCTTAACATACTTCCTACTAATAAAAGCAACTAAGATAATTTGAACTAAATTAGCTTGGGTCCTGACAATACCCTCTACTCTTACAAATCCTTGACCTCAAGGATTAGCTTTGAAAATTGGTTTGCCATGAACTCCTTGTCCTCCCAGGTAGCATCTTGATTGGCCAAGTTCTCCCACTGCACCAGCACTTGAGGAATAATGTGTTTACCTTTCTTCACTTGCCTGGGCCAGAACTTGCAGAGGAGATACCTTCATTTCCTGGTCCTTGTTCAATCTGGGAAATGTAGTTTGAGGAAGTTTCCCTGCTCCTAGCTTGGCCTTCAGCTGAGAGACATGAAATGTTGGGTGAATTTTGGCCTCAAGTGGGAGTTGCAGCTTATAAGCCACCTTTCCAATCTTTTCCAATATCTTATAAGGCCCAAAGAACTTAGCAGCCAACTTCAAATTCTTCCTTAGCTGTACTGAGGTCTGCCTATAAGGTTGTAGCCTCAAATACACCCAATCACCTTCCTTGAACTCTCTCTCCAGTCTCTTCTTTTCAGCCTGTTGCTTGATTCTGTGTTGAGCCTCTTGAAGCACCCCTTTTAGCATATGTCCCATAGCTTGTCTCTATTGCACATAGTCATCTGCACTTAAACTGATTCCATCAAGGGTTGAGCAAATACCAAATTGTGGAGGGGCATAACCATACAAAGCTTCAAATGGAGTGATTTTCAAACTGGTATGATAACTGGTGTTATACCACCACTCTGCCAAGGATAACCATGATACCCACTTGCTAGGTTTATAACTGGTCATACATCTTAAGTAAGACTCAAGGCAGGCATTAACTCTCTCAGTCTGTCCATCTGTTTGGGGGTGGTATGAGGTGCTCAAGTGTAGAGAGGTGCCCATTCTTGTCAGCAAACACTGCCAGAAATTGCTTAAAAAGATATTGTCTCTATCTGACACTATTGTTTTTGGAAGCCCATGTAGTTTAATGACTGAGTCAAGCATTACCTTTGCCACTGATACTGTTGTGTAAGGATGACTCAGTGCCAAGAAATGGCTGTACTTGGTGTATCTGTCTACCACCACTAAGATTACCTCTCTTCCTTCAGATTTTGGTAGGCCAGAGATAAAATCCATGATGATATCTGCCCATGCTTGCTCTGGGATTGGCAGTGGTTGCAAGAGTCCTGCTGGAAGGGTAGTGAATCCCTTGTGTTGTTGGAATATGTCACACTCTTGCACCATCTGGGTTATATCTTTCTTCATTCCCTTCCAATAAAAATAAGACTTAGCCTTCTGATAACCGGCCCCGGCACTGAGTGTCCCCTATGGAGGATGAATGTATTGTGCATTGTAATCTTGTTCCTCAGTTCTCCTGAGTTGCCAATGTAAATCCTCCCTTTGTATCTAATAATTCCTTGCTCCAGTGAATACTCTCCAGCTTGGTGACCCTCCATTATAAGTTTTGGCTGCAACTCATTAGCTAGAGAGTCTTCAAGGTAACTCTCCTGTACTTCCTTCATCCAAACTGGTTGTACTTGAAAAATGGAATTACAAGATGCATCTTCTGGAAGCTGTACCCTTGACAATGCATCAGCTACCTTGTTGTCACAGCCCTTCTTATATTTTAATTCATAGTTATAGCCCAATAATTTAGCTAGCCACTTTTTGCAGAAGTGAATTAACTCTTTGCTCCAAAAATATTTTATGCTTTGATGGTCAGTGTAGATGGTGAATTTGTTTCCCATCAAATAGTGCTTCCATTTCCCATCGCCATGACTATGGCCATCATCTCCTTCTCGTAAGTAGACATGGCTAAAAACCTAGCACCCATTCCCTTGCCAAAGAAAACAATTGGTCTTTTCTCTTGTATCAATACAGCTCCCACTCCCAAGTCACTAGCATATGTGGCTATGTCAAAAGTCTTATTGAAATCAGGAAGGATCAGAACTGGAGTGCATGTCATAGCCTCTTTGAGTAGCTCAAATGCACTGGTGGATTCAGAGCTCCATTGGAACTTGTTCTTCTTTAACAATCCAGTTAATGGCCTGGCTATCAATCCATAATTCTGCACAAATTTTATGTAATATCCAGTAAATCCCAAGAATCCCCTCAACTCCTTAAGGGTCTTTGGAATGGGCCAATTCTTCATACACTCCACCTTAGTAGGATCAGCAGCAACTTCTTCTCCACTGATAATGTTCCCCAAGTATTCTAAGGACTTTTGACCAAAGGAGCATTTGCTCATTTTAGCAAACAAGCTGTGCTTCTTAAGTAATTCCATAGTCAGCTCCAGATGCTTTGCATGAGTCTCCATGTTAGGGATGTAGATTAAGATATCATCAAAGAAGACCAAAATGAACTTCCTCAAATAAGGTCCAAAGACATCATTCATTAAGGCATGGAAGCTTGCTGGTGCATTGGTTAATCCAAAAGGCATGACCAAAAATTCATAATGCCCTTGATGGGTCTTAAAATCTGTTTTGTGAGTGTCTTGAGGAGAAACCCTGATCTGGTGATAGCCAGCTCTCAGATCAATCTTGGAGAAAATATGTGACCCCTGTAACTCATCTAGCAGCTCATCAATCACTGGAATTGGATATTTATTCTTGATGGTGAGATCATTTAGCTTCCTGTAATCAACACAGAACCTCCAACTTCCATCTTTATTTCTGACTAGCAGTATGGGAGATGAAAAAGGACTGTGGCTGGGCATTATAACACCTGATTTGAGCATTTCTTGTACCAGCTTATCCACCACCTCTTTGTGCACATAAGGAATTCTATATGGCCTCTGATTTGGGGGGGGGGGGGGGGGGTAGAAAGTGGTTTTAAGGGTATGTGGTGATCATGCATTCTTTTAGGAGGAAGGCTCTTTGGTTCACTGAAAACTGAATTGTAAGTATTTAGAACAGGTTGTAATAATTCTGGAGTATCAGTGGGTATCTCTCCAGCTGTGATAGAAAATAGATGTCCCATTACCCCATGCTGACTCTTCTTGAGGTATTTTTGGCATGCTTTTTCTGTCATCATTGTCACCTTTGGAGCTTCAGAACTTCCCTTAAGGACAATCTCTTCAGGTCCTCTATTGAAGGTTACAGTTAGCTGTTTGAAATCAAATTTGACTGGGCTAATAACCTTCATCCAATCTACTCCCAACACCATGTCACATCCCCCCAATGCCAAAACTCTGGATTCACATTCAAACTTATGCCCTTGCATACTCCATGAAAACTTAGGTACAACTAATGAGTTTGTTTCCATCAGCTACAACTACATGGAAAGCTGATGTGGGTTCTATGAAGGCACCACTGTATTTAGCTATTTCAGGTTCTACAAAGGTGTGTGTACTACCACTATCGACCAATATGGTAATGGGTTTGTTATTTCTAGATACACCTTGGATTCTAATAGTGTTTTGAGGTTTAATACCTGACAGAGCATGTAAAGATATATCCACTTCTTCCTCACTTTCTTGTATGACCGGAGAGCGACGAGAAGCTTCTTCTGAAGTACCCTGATCTTCATCTTCTCCTACTAGCATATACAGCTGTTGTCTGACACATTTGTGCCTTGTAGTGTAGACTTCATCACAATTGTAACAAAGTCCCTTGTCTCGCCTGGACTTCATTTTAGCATAAGTAAGTTTCCTAATGGGTGGTATACTTGAGCTGGCCATACTCCTTGCAGAGGGGGAATTTAGTTTTGGCGATGTCACAAAGCTCCTGCTGCTACTTCTACTTGTAATAGAGATGGGAGGAGGCCTAGCAGCTGCTTTTTCCTTCCTGATAGTCTTCTCAAGAATAGCTTCCTGCATCCTAGCTAGGTACATAGCTTGCTTAAGGCTAGTTGGAGAGAACATTTGGAGTGCAAGCCTCAACTCTTCCTTCAACCCACTCACAAAACTCGAAGTGAAGTAATCTTCCGTCAGATGTTTGTTCTTGGCCAGCATAAGAGCCTTTAACTCTTCAAATAACTCTTGATACTCTAACACAGCACCCTCTTGACTTAGCTTATTGAACTCTCCAACGATGTCATCGTGACCTAACTCTTGAAATCGAAAATTAATATCAACAACAAATTCCTCCCATAATATGATGTCCTTCCCTTCCTGGTAATCTTGGAACCATACATCCGCTCTTCCATCCAAATATAGTGAGGCTAACATGACTTTTTGTTCCTCATCCATAAGATGTAGCTGGAAAAATTTCTTACACTTACGAATCCAAGATCTAGGATTATGTCCATCAAACCTAGGAAATTCAATTTTAGGCTTGTGCTGATTATTAAGCTGAGAAAAAACTTGTCGATTACCTTGAGATTCGCTGTTCTCTCCGTTCTTGTTTCGAGAGTTAGCATCTTTAGGCGTTTCCAGTACTCCGTCACCCGTTTTGAGCTTGCTAACGATCCGATCTTCCATAGATCTCATCTCAGTTAATGAAGCAGAAATACTACCTTGGGCTTCATCAAATTTATTCACAATCTCTTCATGGATCTTCATCAGAGTGTTAAATTTTTTATGAAGATCATCAAGGTCTTTCTGGTTAACCATGGTTCACAGGCAACACATATCGACAGCTGCTGATACCAATTGTAAGGAATTACCTTACAAATTAGCTAAACAACAAGGGTTAGAAGGGAAGAGAAGAATTCAGAGAAGAAAACTCAGATTTACTTTTCATATTCAGCTCAAACCACAAGTTCAGGATAAGTACCTCTCCTCCCCCACTCGTGTGAGCAGCACAGGACCACAACGGTCCGTACAATTCAAAACATAAATGGGCGCCACTAACTACAAGTCAGCCCATTACAAGGGGCAGCCCAAGAGTTTAGCCCTTAACATACTTCCTACTAATAAAAGCAACTAAGATAATTTGAACTAAATTAGCTTGGGTCCTGACAATACCCTCTACTCTTACAAATCCTTGACCTCAAGGATTAGCTTTGAAAATTGGTTTGCCATGAACTCCTTGTCCTCCTGTGTAGCATCTTGATTGGCCAAGTTCTCCCACTGCACCAGCACTTGAGGAATAATGTGTTTACCTTTCTTCACTTGCCTACAGTCCAGAACTTGCAGAGGAGATACCTTCATTTCCTGGTCCTTGTTCAATCTGGGAAATGTAGTTTGAGGAAGTTTCCCTGCTCCTAGCTTGGCCTTCAGCTGAGAGACATGAAATGTTGGGTGAATTTTGGCCTCAGGTGGGAGTTGCAGCTTATAAGCCACCTTTCCAATCTTTTCCAATATCTTATAAGGCCCAAAGAACTTAGCAGCCAACTTCAAATTCTTCCTTACCTGACCGAGGTCCGCCTATAAGGTTGTAGCCTCAAATACACCCAATCACCTTCCTTGAACTCTCTCTCCAGTCTCTTCTTTTCAGCATGTTGCTTGATTCTCGTGTTGAGCCTCTTGAAGCACCCCTTTTAGCATATGTCCCATAGCTTGTCTCTATTGCACATAGTCATCTGCACTTAAACTGATTCCATCAAGGGTTGAGCAAATACCAAATTGTGGAGGGGCATAACCATACAAAGCTTCAAATGGAGTGATTTTCAAACTGGTATGATAACTGGTGTTATACCACCACTCTGCCAAGGATAACCATGATACCCACTTGCTAGGTTTATAACTGGTCATACATCTTAAGTAAGACTCAAGGCGGGCATTAACTCTCTCGGTCATGTCCATCTGTTTGGGGGTGGTATGAGGTGCTCAAGTGTAGAGAGGTGCCCATTCTTGTCGACAGAACACTGCAGTAAATTGCTTAAAAAGATATTGTCTCTATCTGACACTATTGTTTTTGGAAGCCCATGTAGTTTAATGACTGAGTCAAGCATTACCTTTGCCACTGATACTGTTGTGTAAGGATGACTCAGTGCCAAGAAATGGCTGTACTTGGTGTATCTGTCTACCACCACTAAGATTACCTCTCTTCCTTCAGATTTTGGTAGGCCAGAGATAAAATCCATGATGATATCTGCCCATGCTTGCTCTGGGATTGGCAGTGGTTGCAAGAGTCCTGCTGGAAGGGTAGTGAATCCCTTGTGTTGTTGGAATATGTCACACTCTTGCACCATCTGGGTTATATCTTTCTTCATTCCCTTCCAATAAAAATAAGACTTAGCCTTCTGATAACTGGCCCTGGCACCTGAGTGTCCCCCTATGGAGGATGAATGTATTGCTGCTGTAATCTTGTTCCTCAGTTCTCCTGAGTTGCCAATGTAAATCCTCCCTTTGTATCTAATAATTCCTTGCTCCAGTGAATACTCTCCAGCTTGGTGACCCTCCATTATAAGTTTTGGCTGCAACTCATTAGCTAGAGAGTCTTGAAGGTAACTCTCCTGTACTTCCTTCATCCAAACTGGTTGTACTTGAAAAATGGAATTACAAGATGCATCTTCTGGAAGCTGTACCCTTGACAATGCATCAGCTACCTTGTTGTCACAGCCCTTCTTATATTTTAATTCATAGTTATAGCCCAATAATTTAGCTAGCCACTTTTGCTGCAGAAGTGAATTAACTCTTTGCTCCAGAAAATATTTTATGCTTTGATGGTCAGTGTAGATGGTGAATTTGTTTCCCATCAAATAGTGCTTCCATTTCCCCACTGCCATGACTATGGCCATCATCTCCTTCTCGTAAGTAGACATGGCTAAAAACCTAGCACCCATTCCCTTGCCAAAGAAAAAAATTGGTCTTTTCTCTTGTATCAATACAGCTCCCACTCCCAAGTCACTAGCATATGTGGCTATGTCAAAAGTCTTATTGAAATCAGGAAGGATCAGAACTGGAGTGCATGTCATAGCCTCTTTGAGTAGCTCAAATGCACTGGTGGATTCAGAGCTCCATTGGAACTTGTTCTTCTTTAACAACCCAGTTAATGGCCTGGCTATCAATCCATAATTCTGCACAAATTTTATGTAATATCCAGTAAATCCCAAGAATCCCCTCAACTCCTTAAGGGTCTTTGGAATGGGCCAATTCTTCATACACTCCACCTTAGTAGGATCAATTACAGCAACTTCTTCTCCACTGATAATGTTCCCCAAGTATTCTAAGGACTTTTGACCAAAGGAGCATTTGCTCATTTTAGCAAACAAGCTGTGCTTCTTAAGTAATTCCATAGTCAGCTCCAGATGCTTTGCATGAGTCTCCATGTTAGGGTCAGAGATTAAGATATCATCAAAGAAGACCAAAATGAACTTCCTCAAATAAGGTCCAAAGACATCATTCATTAAGGCCTGGAAGCTTGCTGGTGCATTGGTTAATCCAAAAGGCATGACCAAAAATTCATAATGCCCTTGATGGGTCTTAAAATCTGTTTTGTGAGTGTCTTGAGGAGAAACCCTGATCTGGTGATAGCCAGCTCTCAGATCAATCTTGGAGAAAATATGTGACCCCGTAACTCATCTAGCAGCTCATCAATCACGGAATTGGATATTTATTCTTGATGGTGAGATCATTTAGCTTCTCGTAATCAACACAGAACCTCCAACTTCCATCTTTATTTCGACTAGCAAGTATGGGAGATGAAAAAGGACTGTACGGGCATTATAACACCTGATTTGAGCATTTCTTGTACCAGCTTATCCACCACCTCTTTGTGCACATAAGGAATTCTATATGGCCTCTGATTGGGGGGGGGGGGGTAGAAAGTGGTTTTAAGGGTATGTGGTGATCATGCATTCTTTTAGGAGGAAGGCTCTTTGGTTCACCTGAAAACTGAATTGTAAGTATTTAGAACAGTTGTAATAATTCGAGTATCGGTGGGTATCTCTCCAGCTGTGATAGAAAATAGATGTCCCATTACCCCATGCTGACTCTTCTTGAGGTATTTTTGGCATGCTTTTTTCTGTCATCATTGTCACCTTTGGATCTTCAGAACTTCCCTTAAGGACAATCTCTTCAGTGTCCTCTATTGAAGGTTACGATTAGATGTTTGAAATCAAATTTGACTGGGCTAATAACCTTCATCCAATCTACTCCCAACACCATGTCACATCCCCCAATGCCAAAACTCTGGATTCACATTCAAACTTATGCCCTTGCATACTCCATGAAAACTTAGGTACAACTAATGAGTTTGTTTCCATCAGCTACAACTACATGGAAAGCTGATGTGGGTTCTATGAAGGCACCACTGTATTTAGCTATTTCAGGTTCTACAAAGGTGTGTGTACTACCACTATCGACCAATATGGTAATGGGTTTGTTATTTCTAGATACACCTTGGATTCTAATAGTGTTTTGAGGTTTAATACCTGACAGAGCATGTAAAGATATATCCACTTCTTCCTCACTTTCTTGTATGACTGGAGAGCTGACTGGAGAAGCTTCTTCTGAAGTACCCTGATCTTCATCTTCTCCTACTAGCATATACAGCTGTTGTCTGACACATTTGTGCCTTGTAGTGTAGACTTCATCACAATTGTAACAAAGTCCCTTGTCTCGCCTGGACTTCATTTCAGCATAAGTAAGTTTCCTAATGGGTGGTATACTTGAGCTGGCCATACTCCTTGCAGAGGGGGAATTTAGTTTTGGCGATGTCACAAAGCTCCTGCTGCTACTTCTACTTGTAATAGAGATGGGAGGAGGCCTAGCAGCTGCTTTTTCCTTCCTGATAGTCTTCTCAAGAATAGCTTCCTGCATCCTAGCTAGGTACATAGCTTGCTTAAGGCTAGTTGGAGAGAACATTTGGAGTGCAAGCCTCAACTCTTCCTTCAACCCACTCACAAAACTCGAAGTGAAGTAATCTTCCGTCAGATGTTTGTTCTTGGCCAGCATAAGAGCCTTTAACTCTTCAAATAACTCTTGATACTCTAACACAGCACCCTCTTGACTTAGCTTATTGAACTCTCCAACGATGTCATCGTGACCTAACTCTTGAAATCGAAAATTAATATCAACAGCAAATTCCTCCCATAATATGATGTCCTTCCCTTCCTGGTAATCTTGGAACCATACATCCGCTCTTCCATCCAAATATAGTGAGGCTAACATGACTTTTTGTTCCTCATCCATAAGATGTAGCTGGAAAAATTTCTTACACTTACGAATCCAAGATCTAGGATTATGTCCATCAAACCTAGGAAATTCAATTTTAGGCTTGTGCTGATTATTGTCGAGAAAAAAACTTGTCGATTACCTTGAGATTATTTGTTCTCTCCGTTCTTGTTTCGAGAGTTAGCATCTTTAGGCGTTTCCAAAGACTCGTCACCCGTTTTGAGCTTGCTAACGATCCGATCTTCCATAGATCTCATCTCAGTTAATGAAGCAGAAATACTACCTTGGGCTTCATCAAATTTATTCACAATCTCTTCATGGATCTTCATCAGAGTGTTAAATTTTTTATGAAGATCATCAAGGTCTTTCTGGTTAACCATGGTTCATAGGCAACACATATCGACAGCTGCTGATACCAATTGTAAGGAATTACCTTACAAATTAGCTAAACAACAAGGGTTAGAAGGGAAGAGAAGAATTCAGAGAAGAAAACTCAGATTTACTTTTCATATTCAGCTCCAACCACAAGTTCAGGATAAGTACCTCTCCTCCCCCACTCGTGTGAGCAGCACAGGACCACAACGGTCCGTACAATTCAAAACATAAATGGGCGCCACTAACTACAAGTCAGCCCATTACAAGGGGCATCCCAAGAGTTTAGCCCTTAACATACTTCCTACTAATAAAATCAACTAAGATAATTTGAAATAAATTATCTAGGGTCCTGACAAGCCTATATTGTCAATTTTTGATGTAAGATAGGTTAAAATCTTTTGTGATTCAAGGATTATGTCTATTGTATGTCATTGTGAAAATGGTGATGGAAACATAGAATGAATCCTTGTGTGTTCCGTAGTACTTGGTCTTCCCTTATCCATATTTTGTGTATTATTGTGAGGCTCCATATTGTGTCTTATGTCGAGCACTAAACAACCAAGTTAATTATTTTTGTGATTATCTTAGTTATGTTCCGTAAGGTACTTTATGTCGAGCATATTGAACTAAATTAATCATCTTGTGTGATTATTTAGTTATGACTCCGTAAGTTTTTCTTATGTTTGGGCGCTTTTGACTGGGTTGGTTGTTTTTATGATTAACTTAGTCATCGCTCCATAGATTTTCTTATGTGAGTATAAACGATTAAATTGATTACTTTTGTGATTAGTTTAATTGTGTATTCCGGTTAAATTAATTATGGATTCTCTTGTGATTAATCTAATTGAGTTTTTAAGTCTCCATAAGTTTACTTGTGTTGAGCATATTTAGTCAAATTAATCATGGTTCGCTTACGGTTAATTTGATTGAATTTTTTTTTTTGGATTCCAAATTCATACTTGTATGATTTTTATTGAGTTCTAAGAAATCCTTATTTTCTTTTGAAATTAAGGTCGCTCTTGTTGTTCTTTTGGGAATGACATATTATGGGGGAGAGTTCTTTTGAACTTGTTCTTAATTGACAAATCTTTGTGGGGAGTGAGGCTGTGGAATATTATAGGGGTTATCTTGTATCTTTATGAACTCCTTGATGAATGCATTTAGCTTTGGCTTTATGATTGCATCTAAACAAGTTGGTATACATTTACTCTTGGTCATGAAATGTCTCTAACGGAAATTTCATTAGGATCCTTTTCTTGTACCTTTGCCAATTTTATTGACAAAAAGGGAGAGAATTAATATGTAGTTCACACTATAAATACATATGGTTTTAGGATCATTATGTAAGCAGGAGTGGTTTCCATGTGAGATGGAGTATTGACTAAGAGGGAGTGACGTATCACCATAGTATTGTTGTTAAAATTGTGATGCAATTGGACTTTGACATTCAGTAATGATACTATGACGTTGTATCACCATAGTATTATTGTTAAAGTTGTGATGCAATTGGACTTTGACGTTCAATAATGATACTATGATGTTGTATAACAATGATTGAGAACTCTTGTTTTCTCGTTGTTATAGTTATGGATTTTCAACAACGATGATGCTAAAGTTACAACCTTTGGGATCATTGGACTACTTGGAAGTGACGAAGATTTCGAGTAATGTTGAAGATTAGACGACATGTGGAATAAGAGCTACAAAGTTTATTTATATATTTTTTGTATTCCATATGTATTAATAGTTTTGCCACTAAAATTGACAAAGGGGGAGATTGTTAGAGAATTACTCGGTCAAACTCGCATGCGTTTCTATCTCAAGCATGTTTGTCAATGTTAGTGATCAAAACTATAAAGTCTTGATTTCTAGTCTACTATATCTAAGGTCTCGGACTAGGATAGAAAGTGTAGTTGAGCTCAAGAACTCCATGACGATCATCATACAAGACGAAGGACTACTCAAGGAACCAGTGGATCTTCATCGACTAAAATGTATGTGCTTGAACTTATTTATCACTCAAAAGTCTATCTACTCTATCTCCTTTCTTGAGACAAAAGTCGTTTTGATATATATACTTAGATTATACGCATGTGATATTTTGAGCTGAGTATGTCTCGCTTATCTATTTCTCGAAATATGTGTTGGTAAAGCTTTCGCTTTATACAAGATCATATTTACCTAGTGACGAAAGTCATGTTATGTTTCAATCATTCTGGAAATTGCTCTGACGAAAAATAGTTTGCGAACTTTGTTGATCAAGTGAAACTAGAGTAGTACGTGAACTTCAGTCCGCGAACTGGCATAGTTCTCGAACCCGTGAATTTCTGCTGGAGTTTGTGAACTCCGTACGGGAACTTATGTTCGCGAACCCAGTCCGCGAACTTGAGTAGGTTATGTCTAAAAACAATGTTCGTGAACTTTGTAGTTGCAGGATTTCCTACACTACACCCTTGTCAAGAATCTATGAAAACTAAGTCATAATTGTGAATGAACAACAACACTTTTATTAATTCACCTTCAGGAAGATTTACAAGAAATATTAAAACTCAGAAGTACAACTTTCTTTTTGGAGTTTCTCTCTCCTCAAAATTCTCTCAGCTCTCAAAAATGCATCATCCTTTTCTAGATCTATCGTGCCCTTTATATAAGGATTTACATAATGGATGACAGCTAAGTTTTCCTCCTATTTCAGATCTATTCTGCGATCTTATCGCGATCGTTACAATATTTCTATATCGCAAGCATAATGACCATCGCAGGATCAGTATTATTCTTCTTTTACTTCTTCCATCGTCAGTTTCTTTTAGTTGTTCTGTAACGCTCGTAAAATGTCGTTGAAGAATTGTCAGTGACACTCGTAGAAATGTTGTTAATATCTAGTGAATAGTGTTGTAGCGATATTCTGGTACTACATCTTGCCTCTTCTCATGTCTTTTCTGCGAAGGAGAGAAGATCATGAGAACTAATATTCTTTATTATTATTCGCAATTTCTTCCCCTTTTATACTTTCTCCTCGACAAGATCCCGTTAATACAGCCTTTCTTACACGTGTTGTGAATCCATTCATTTACTGACATGTTCCTACTCCATAGGTCCACTCCCCTTTGCCTATAAAAGGTTGAACTAATCTTCAAAATTAATTTTACTTTTCTGTTTCTTCATCTTCTTCATCTTCCGTCTGCAACTTTGCCTCTTCTTCATATTCTTCTGCTACCGTTCCAATGGAGTCCTCAAGGTTTGTTTCTTGATTTTTAAGCCAGTTTTTATTTTCATTTTCCAATCTTTCTTATTTCCTTGTTATGTCTTCTTTTTAGCGGAAAGATTTCTAACGCACAATCTACGACTCACAACCCTAATCCTCGCAAGAAACCAGTAGAAAAGAAGAAGAGAAATTCTGCGAATGATAAGGTAGTACGAAATACCCTTTATTTTTTAATAACAATATTGTTGCCTCTGTTTCTTATCTGGGTTATTATTCGCAGAATGACGTGAATCCTGATAAACCTCCCAAAAGGTCTCGCCATTTTAAGACACTCGGGGAAAATATCATTATGCCCTCATTAACATATGTAAAGATTACTCCCACACCATCGCAACCAAATATTTCTTCTCCTATCCGCGATAATATCGCTGTTCATACCTCTACCCCTTCTAAAATTTTGACAAACCAATCTTCTAAAGCTTCTGCGACTGAGGTTCCTTATAGTCCTTTACGGCCTTCAACTGCTGTTTTTCCACATACTCCTCCTTATAACTCAACCATCTCAAATGATCGCCAACTTACTCTCACTACTATTTCACCTTCTAAATCCTTTCCTTCATCAAGAGAAACTTTCTCAGGCATTGATGTTGCTTTTAAAGTATTTTCTAACATTTTAGACAATGCTAGAAAGTCTTCCACTGACCCTCTCCAACAGGAAGCTTGCGAGACTCTGTTTAAGTATTTTGGCTTTGATTGTAATGATTCACGAGCGGCTTTAGAGAATGAGATTGAAGTTCTGAGGAAAACTCTTCAAAATAAAACTTCTGAGTGTGATACCTTGAATCACATGCTCCGTAACTCTTCTCTAGATTGCGAGAATCTTCGCAGAAAAAATGATGAGCTGAAAGGTATATTTTTCTTGCCTCTGCTCTTTTTGCTTTTCTGTTTCATATACATACTTTCTGTACTTAGACCTCCTTCTTAAATTCTTGATTCATATATTAGTTTTAAATCGGGCTCGTTTCATAGAAAGACTCAAATCTGAATCTATTGCTGAAGAAGTTCGCGTTGAAAGAGATTCTTGGATAGATCAACATACTAGACTAGACAATCTTTACACTTATTCAATTGATCGCATAAATAATCTTACTAATGAGAACAATCAATTATTGCAAAGGCAGAATTTTTTGAGTGGCTAGCTTGATCGCCTCTCATATTTGTTTTTTAAGGCTAATTTGGCGATGAAATCTTTATCAGATGAGAATAAAACCCTGTCCCAAGAAAAACATAGATTTTCAAGCTTGATGACGATTTCCTCGCAGAGAATAAGTAATATTCAAAGTACATGTAATAGTCAAGAGCAATCTCTTCATTCTCTTAAGAAGGAGCTCAAGGAGTTAACTGAATCATCTGCCGCTGAAAAGGATAAGCTTATCAAGGGTAGATTAACTCTTAGTTTAAGAACCAGCGAACTTCAAGACCAATACTCTCAGTTAAAGGAATCTCATTCTTCATTAGTAAAGGAAAATTCATATCTTCGCAACAAAGAAGAAAACATGAAATCTCGTCTGAAGGGAATGGTTGGCGATAAATTCGATGATGCCATGAATCAGTGGGAGAACTGTTTATTTGCTTTAATCCAAAACTTAACCTTGCAAAAAGAAGGTAGTCAGTTGACTTCCTCTCTTGTTGATCTTCTCATAAAATCTTATATTATGTTCCTTGCGAGATTCTTGTCTAACTGAGTTTTTTTTTTATTATTTTGTTGCTCGCAGAATCCGAAAGAAATCTTCATTCTACCATCACTGATCTGACCACTACATTGGATAAAGTTCGCAAATAAAATAAATCTCTTACTTCTAATTGCCTTAATGCTCACGACAAAGCAGAAAAAAGACTTGATTATCTTGAATACTTTAAGAATATATAAATTAGGAATCGTGAAAGATCTATTCTTCGCCAAGTCTATCTTAGGGCTGAAGTTCTCGTGAACAATATTCTGCTTCCCCGTTCCCTTTTTCCTGTTTCTGTCCCTCCTCTAGAGGTTGACGATGATGAAATTACTCTTCCCATGGATGTAGATTTAGAATTTACTAACGATGAAGAATATACCACTCAAGAAAATCAAGAAGATGGTGAAGAAGAAGAAAAAATTCCTCCAAAAGAAGTAATCGCTGATGAAGAATCCAGAGAAGAAGAAGCTCGCGGTGAGAAGGATGCTGATGATGTTGATGAATCTGACAAGAACAATAAATCTGGCGAGGCTTGAATTTTTCTTTTGTTTTCTTTTCCTTCTTCTTTCTCAAGTAATGTAATTTTTGAAACCTTTTTGGAATATTAACTTTTAACTTAGTCCTCTTGGAAGTTTTCAAGGAAGATAATGAAATGTCACTTCTCCATTCCCTTATCTCCCCTTTATTATCTTTCTTGAAATGGTGAATGATCCTCTGTATCTTATGTCTTTATATAAATATCCGTGATATAATAAATATAGCTGTGATGTTCTGAAAGATTATGAAGGAATCTGCGATATTAAGAATTTTGGCTTCTTGTATATAATTCTGTGATGGATGAATGTTTCCTGCAATCTTAAAGTAGAATAGTTAACTTGTAAGATTATTCTTTTGGTCTTATTTTTCCTTCCTAGTTAAAGGTCTTATTTTGCCAAACTTTTTTTCATCTTCACGACAAAATCGCAGTATTTCTTAACATTTGCATGTAAAGACCCTTTGATCTTGTCTTATCCATGTTTCTTTCAAAATCTTTGCGACAATATGATAAGCATACATTCTCTCGCAAGAATTTACCCTTATGACATTGCCGTCTTGCGATTTCACTTTCATGTAAAAACCCATTGATCTCATCTTAACATTTCTCTCGTGGCTTGTTGCCTTTACATTATTTACGTCATGCGACAATATGACAGGCCTAAATGTTCTTGCGATCATAAAGCCCCATGACATTGCCGTCTTAAGACACTTATCAGCTCCCTAATGGAGGGTTCCGCCCTTATCTTCCCCATGGTTGCCCCTTCAAGGAGGGAACATTGGCCATACAAGACTAGATCCCCCCATCCGGATTTGCCAACAACCAGTTGTGTTCGCAGCCTCTTGTCCTTTATGCCTATATGGCTTATAGTTACAAGACTGCACCCTAAGTGGGGTTTTCTTCAGGACAAGTGCATTGTAGCCAAGACTTACCAAGGATGGCAAGAGAGTTTCGTACGCTCCGGGCACCCTTGGCTCAACCGTGTACCTCGGCGCCTTGGTCATACTCTGCACTTCTTGGAAGATATTCTTGGTCGTCCAACCAGGGTATAACCTTATATAATTGGAAATCCAAGATCTCTCTCCCGGATAGGTTTTCTTTAACCCCATCGTCTGCATGACTCAAGTTCCAGCAGCGGTATAACCTTATCGCTGAGTCATGTCAAGAGATACCCCTCATATGACGCACTATTAGGTCTTACATTTGCCTCTTACGAAATTTTATTCGCGAACTAGGGTGCACGCCATAAAGGTTCGTCCCATTCTTTTAATCTCTGCGAAATTTTATTCGCTATTCTTGCGATGATGCTCACATAAATTATGATAGAGAAAGAAGAATTATTTAATTGTTTCATCTTACATTTATATTTCTTACCTCGCAAGAATTGCTACTGATAATACCTTTTCAGAAACAATCTATTCCATGGTCTATCAAGTCTTTTCCCAACATCTCTTCCCTCTGGATCCATTAATTTGTATGCTCCATTTCCAATTATCTCTTTAATGATGTATGGTCCATCCCATTTTCTCGCTAATTTTCCACCACTTTCTTGCTGATATTTTGGTGTTTCTCGCAAAACTAGATCGCCAGGCTAGAATTGACGTTTCTTGACTCGTTTGTTGTACTCGCGAGCTAATCTTCTCTGGTAGTTTTCCATATGTTGTAGAGTTTTTTCTCTCTTTTCTTCTAGTTCATCTAACTCATGTAAAATCATACCAGCACTTAGATTTTTCTCCCATGCTTCTATTTTTGTTGTTGGGATAACAACCTCTGTTGGTAGGACAACTTCAACTCCATATGTTAAACAAAAAGGTGACATCCCAGTTGCCTCTCGTCTAGTTGTATTATATGCCCATATTGCATTATGCACTTGCTCACACCATGATTTGTGATAACCTTCTAACTTCTTTTTCAAGATGTCTGCGATTGTCTTATTAGTTGCCTCAGCCTGACCATTTGCTTGTGGATATAAAGGATTTGACTTTCCACATTTTATCTTGAATGCATTAAGAAGCAATTCGATATTCTTCCCTTCAAATTGCTTTCCATTATCAGACATCAACTGTGCTAGAATCCCAAATCTGCAAATTATATTTTCAAATATGAACGTAAAAATTTCCTTATCACGGATGTGTTGTACTGCCTTAACTTCTCCCTATTTTGTGAAATAATCTGTAGCAACGATTAAATATCTTCTTTGTCCAGAACCAGGCACAAATGGTCCCACAATATCCAATCTCCATTTTACAAAAGGCCATACACTTGACGAAGATGATAATGGTGCTCCTGGTGCATGTATCTTCGTCCCAAATCGCTGACAATCTTCACAACGCCTTGAAAGTTGTTTTGCATCCTCATGTATATATGGCCAATAATAACCCTGAATATTTGTTTTATATGCCAAAGATCTACCCCCGCTGTGATTACTAGCATCACCACTATGCAACATTTTTAAGACCTTTTGTCCTTCTTCTCTCATCAAACATCTTAGCGATGGTCCATTAAATGATCTGCAATATAATACCCCATATCTCAGTTCATAATTGGTTGCTCTACTTTTTAATTTATGTGCTTCTAATCGATTTCTGGGGATTTCTCCTCTTGCCAAATAAGCATGAAGATCTGCTCGCCAATCTGTAGCATTATTCCCTATTTCTTCCTCTTGATTCTACCATCATTACATCTACCTCTTCTTCTTCTTCTTTGTTTATCGCCGGTTGCAAAAGTGTTTGAATTTTTATGCATCTCGCAAGTGGGTTCGTCATCATACTTGATATGAAAGCAAAAGCATCTGCAAGCCTATTATCTTTCCTTGATATGTGTCTCCATTTTATTTTTGGAATTCTCGCAGACAATTCTTCAACAAGTTTTTTGTACTTCTTCAAAGATGGTTCATTTGTGGTATACTCTCCCTTTATCTGGCGAATAACCAATTGTGAATCACTGGTGATTCTAGCATTTTCCAACTTCATTTTTATCGCAAACTTCAATGCATGGATTACAGCTTCATATTCTGTCTCATTATTAGTGGATGCAAATTCCAATCTAAATGAAAACGCTGTTTTTTCTCCTTCTGGTGAAATGAAAACAACTCCAATCCCATTTCCTTCTCCATTTGACGATCCATCCACTAATATTTCCCATCTGTCAAGTTCTGTTAATAGCTCTTTTGGGTCTCCATGTTCTTCTTCTATATCCATCATCTCTTCTACAGCTTCGTCATCTTCTAAAGGAAATTCAGCTAAGAAATCTGCGATAACTTGTGATTTTGGCGAAGATAGAATTTCATATTGAATATCAAAATGCCCTACTTGCGCATTCCATCTCTCAACTTTGCCTGATCTTTTTGAATTTTTCATCACCGATTCAATTGGCACTATCGTTAACATTTTGATCTTATGCGCTTGGAAGTAAATTCGAAGCTTAAAGGTTGCGTGTACCAATGCTAGAATTAGTTTCTCAATCTTTGAATAATTTCTCTCTGCTGAATTAAATGTTTTGATGATATAATAAATTGGTTTTTCTACCCCTGCGTCTACTCGCAATAACACAACACTTAACGCATATGGTGTTGTTGCGAGATAAATCAATAATTCTTCTCCCGGTTAAGCTTTCTGTAATATAGATATACTCGCCAAATGTTCTTTTATTCCTTGAAAAGCTTTTTCGCATTCATATGTCCACTTGAATTTTGTTCCCTTCTTGAGTATATCGAAAAAATGTTTACACTTGTCTGAAGATCGCGAAATGAACCTTCCTAGCGAGGCTAAGAGTCCATTTAGTTTTTGCGCATCTTTTACCGTCGCAGGAGTTGACATATCGCGAATTGCTTGTACCTTTTCTGGATCAACTTGTATTCCCTCTTTTGACACAATATACCCCAAAAATTTCCCTGAAGTTACTCCAAAGGTACACTTATCAGGATTCACTTTAATATTGAATTGCCGCATTTGATCGAAAATCTCTCTCAAATCTTGCACATGATTCTCAGCTTCTTTGCTTTTGATCAGCATATCATCTACATACACTTCTAATGTTTTGTAGTTGCAGGAATTCCCACACTACACCCTATTCAAGAATCTATCAATATTTATGACATAATTTGAAGATTAAGAACACTTTTGTTTAATATGACCTTAAGAAATTACACTTTTCTTTAAAATCAAGAACAAGAACAACGTAACACTTAACAAAGATTTTTCTCTCTCCTAAAAACTTTCCTAACACTCAAAAATTCATCCCCTCTCTCGGAACTATTCACCTCCTTTATATAGGTATTTACATAGTGGATTACAGCTCATTTACAGCTAAGATTCCCTTCAATTTCGGATCTGAGTTCTTGCGATAAATCGCATCTGGCACCGCCTTTATCTTTCGCAGGTTTCATTGATATACCGCAAATATGTCACACTTTCTTCGTGTTTTCGCTGCGTTTTCAGTCATTACGTCATTGTTTAAGTCATCTTTGGATGTGTCGCGAGAATATCACCGATGTGCCGCAGAGTAATTCATTTATTATCGATGCATCGCAGTAACACGCTTGTTTATTTCGCAGGAATATTGTTGTGACAATATTCTGCAGTCTACATCTTGCCTCTTCTCATATCTTTTCTGCGAAGAAGACAAAGATCATGAGAATTTAAATTTCTTGATTTGCCGCAACTCATATTTTTCGAGAATATCAAATACATCTTGTCTTTTCATATTTCCTTTATTTTGACACGTCTCTATATCCATCGCTAAATATCCTACACATGTTTTTCTTTTCTCCATTTATTCCTTGACACGTATTCTTCCAACCGTTGAGTTCTGACCATTCACGTCCTTTCTTCATTGAATGCACATTGATAATCTCGAAAATTTTCCTCTCTTATAAATATCTTCTATGCTAATCCCTCTTCTTCTTTTTACTTTCGCTTTTCTTTTCTGCAACTTCACTATTCATCGTCTCCTTCCGCAAATTCTGGATCTCAATTATTCTTTCAGTTTTTCTTCTTTTCTCTTCTTTGTTTTAATAATCGTTCCCATACGAAGAAATGGCTCCTGCTAAAAAATTAGGTCAACCCACTTTGAAAAAACACCAGTAGAAGCTTCAATCCTTAGGTTTCACACTTTCTGAGATCCCTGATCAATCTTCAGACTCTGATCTCTCCATTGATCTTGTTTCAAGATTTCCTTCTTCTAATGAGAAAATCCTTGTTTCGCTAGGTCAATTAGAAGCTGGCCTTCCTATTCCTCTTTATGACCCAGATCTCCCTATTTTTTATGAGATTATTTCTCATGCTAAACTTTCGCGAGCAATTTGCCAACTAAGTGGAGATTGCATTCGCCTTATTCTTGAATATGCTTCCCGTGGAGCTGGTAAAGGATCCCTTTATCCTGATGATGCGAAACATCCTGATTATGAAAAAATCCCAATTATTCCAGCGAAATATACCGTGGAGAACTTCTTTGAGAATTATCAAGTGATTCCTATGAAGAAAGAAAGCACGTGTTGGGCTATTCGTTTGAATAAGGATAAAAAGGTTGCGAAGGATAAAATTCTTATGCAAGACATAGACTATCATTCCACAAAAAACAATCTTCCACGCTTCTCTAAGGATGATAAATGGTGTATATTTCCTCTCCTCCTTGAAGGTCCATATATTTATGGTACTCTTAACCTCCCTGCTAATCCTGCATATCTTGCGGCTTATCACCCTTGGATTTTTAATTGGCCTGAAAAGAATTCTGAGGTATATCTCGCGGGTTAATCATTATTCGCAAATTAGATACATATACTATTCTTACTAGTTATTGAATTATTTGTTATCAGATTGGAAAAATGAAGGCTAGCTACATCAAGATCGGGAATCCCAATCTCCGAAAATTTTGAAAACCTTCACGGATGAAGTAAGAAACATTCTCTTATAACTTTTAACAATATATTGTTGCCCATGTTTCTTATCTTCATGTGTGGTTGTTTTCTAGGAAATACCATTTGTCGCAGTAGTTGAAACCAAGGATAAAGGCAAAAAAGTAATAACTCCAAATGAGAGTTCTGGCACTTCTCCTCATCGCAATGAGAATCAAACTGCTGAGAGTCCTCCAAAAAAGAGAAGAAAAACTCAACCACTTAAAGACATTTCTTCTGTTCTGGAAAAAGATAATGAGGTTGAAGAGAGCGGAAGAATAAATAATGATGCTACCATGAGCACCTCTTCATTACGTTTTTCCTCCGCAAGAGTTAGATCTGCGATGGGTATTTCTCAACCTGAGACTCCTATGGATCAATTGTCAAATATCTTTAGAAATTCCATGCAAGGTATTGGTGATGACGATATTGCTCACGCTTGCAATTATCTCTCAAAAATCTGTGATGCTTCCATCTTAACCAATAATAAAGATCTTAAAGGAGTCTCGAGATTTATCAATCCAGATTTTCTTCATGCACTAGCTTCATTGGTATGCCCCTTTACACTTGTCATGAATTTCGAAGATCTTCTTTTTACCCTTACTTATTTTCTCTTATCTGCCACAGACTGCTAGAGCTTCTTTTTCCGTTGCTTCGGAATTAGAAAATAGATTATCATTATCGCAAAGAAGGCTTAATGATTCACAATCTGAGTCTGCGAAACTTCGAGAAAAGAATAAGCAATACGAAGATGAAATATCCATTCTTCGCGAAAAATGTAAACAATTGGAAGTATCTGGGAATACTGAGCTCCTTATCAAGAATAAATCGCTTGAAGTAGATGTTGAAGTTCTTCAACAAAAACTAGCTGACAAGGAGAAGTTCGCAAACAAATTATTGGTATGATTTATTTTATTTTATTTTTACTTTCTTCTTTCTTGCTATTTTAGCTTATTTAAACAACCATTTTGCAGATGCCTATAACCTTACTGATGAAGCTCTTATTCTTAATTCTTTTGATGAACCCATAGATGAATCCATTCTTCTTCAGCGTCTTAATGGCGCTTTAAATAATTATTCCGATGAAAAAATTAATGCTCTATCTATCGATGAACTTAGATTTCACATTTCCCTTATAAGAATGGATTATAGATCTACTTTGAGTATATCCAATAGTTTTAAGACTTGTAGAGATGAATTTGGAAAAAGAATCAAAACCTTGAAAGCCCAAAAGAAGGAACTTGAGAAGGAGAAAGAACGCATTACTCTTCAAGGTGCTGAAGCTCTATGAAAGTTCAGCAATGCCCTTATTGACACTGAACTTGAGAGAGATAGACTTAAGGATGAAAATATTGAACTTCTTAAAAGAGAAAAAACAGATCCGTTCCCATCTTCTCATTCAAAATGATGATGAATTCGCATGGGCTGCGACAGTTCTCGATAATGCTAGGAAAAACTTAGCAATAGATGTCAGTCTTCACACCGAACATGCAACCTTGATACAAGAAATGATTCATGAAAGAGAAGGTTATTTATTGCTCCTCTAACATCTTTATATTTTTTGTAAATTCTTGATAAATTTCTAACTTGTTATTGTGTTATCGCAGAATCTGAAGAAAAACATGCTAAAAGGATCGCAAAACTTGAAGAAGAAAAAAGTGGTCTTGCGAATAATCTTGCTTCCCGCAATGATAAGATCACTAGACTGCGAAAGAAGATAAAAACATCTAACTCAAATTTGCATAGTAATCTTCTCACTGTTCGCAATAACGCTATTGAGAAAGTCTGCAATGATAATAACCTCTCTCTTAGCCTATATCCCTGCCTCTTGGAAAGTATCCCAGCCAGATCTGAAGTACCAGTTATTTCTGACAGTGAGGCTGATATAGATGAGAATGAAAGCGAAGATGAAGAAGAAACTGATGATGAAGATAATGAAGACAAAGATGAAGATAATGGTGAAGATAAATCTCAATAATTTTGCTTCTTCTTTTTGATCTTCGTCTGTATTTTTCTCTTCCTTTCTTGCGATAATTATCTTTGGAAAATTGTATCATCCTTTCCACAAGATACTTGTAACTCCTGATATCCTTCAATGCATATAAATTCCCTTTTTGCTTCTATCCATCCGTTATTTATATGAATTTATCATATAATGATGAATAACAATATTTATCATTCTTATACATCGTTCCCATACTTGCCTCTTGTTATTAATCTTCAATATGATAAATGAATTATCGCAAGTATTTCTGCGAATAATTTATTATATATTTCGCAGACATATCTTTTCTTGTGGTCTTATTTCGCCTTCCTAGTTAAAGGTCTTATTATGCCACCTTTATGCAACAATATCCTAGGATATTCTTACCTTATATGTAATAATCCATTGATCTTGCCTTATCATTATTTTATTTTCTGCGACAATATGATAAATCTAAGCCATCTTGTGAGAGATTAATTCTCTCTTTGCTTTTTAAGATTTATGACATTGTCGTCTTTGCGATTTATTTCCTCTTATTATTGATTTCATTTATCTCATATTTTTGATCTTATCGCAAAAACCCATTGACCTCATCTTAACATTTCTCTTTAGGCTTTTTGGCCAGTCATGCGTCAATATGACGGGCCTAAATATTCTTGCGAATATAAAGTCCCATGACATTGCTGTCTCTGTCACGCGACAATATGACGGGCCTAAACATTCTTGCGAATATAAAGCCCCATGACATTGCCGTCTTTTTTGATACACAGCTCCCTAATGGAGGATATCGCCCTTATCTCTCCCCTCGGTTGCCCCTTCAAGGATTATACATCGGCCATACAAGACTAGCACTTTCCCATCCGGTTCTGCCAACAACCAGTTATTTTCGCAGCCTTGTCCTTTATGCCTTATATGGCTTATAGTTACAAGACTGCACCCTAAGTGGGGTTTTCTTCGGGCCGAACACATCGTAAGCCAAGACTTGCCATGGATGGCCAGTGTAGGTTCATCCATCCCGGGCACCCACAGCTCAACCGTGTACCTCGGCGCCTTGATCATACATTGCATTCCTTAGGAGAAACTCTCAAGCGCCCAACCAGGGTATAACCTTATATAGTTGGGAATCCAAGTTATCTCTCCTGGATGGATTTTCTATAATCCCAATCTCTATGACTAGGTTCCAGCAGCGGTATAGCCTTTCCCATAGCCATGCAAAGAGATACCCCCCTTATGACGCACTTTAAGGACATTACCTCTTACGGAATATAATCCGCGAACTAAGGTGTACGCCATAAAAGTTCATCCCATTATTATGATAATTGAAAGTAAATAAGATACCCCCCTTATGACGCACTTTAAGGACATTGCCTCTTACGGAATAGAATCCGCGAACTAAGGTGTACGCCATAAAAGTTCGTCCCGTTCTTATATGTTTTTAGGCGATTTGCTCCCGTATTATGCATTTGCATTAAAAATTCTTATATGATTAGAAATCACCATCTCCTTCTTTTTAATAGAAAAATTTCTCATTTTTGAGCAGAATTTTTCTTTTAATATTCGAAATCATCTTGTTTTTTAATTGTTCGCAAAATGATATTGCTGTACTTCTTTTCTTCTGTGACGAATGATTATTCGCAACTTCATCTTTTTGTGCTCCTGCGAAAAATGAATATTTCAACTTTTCCCCATTTTTGTATGATTTATCGCCATTGAATGTTTTGAGACAATCTATTCTTGAAATATACCCTTTCCCCGCAATTCTATATTGTCCACCATCAATTTCTCAGATCTCTGATTTTGCTTCCTGTTATGTTTCCAATTACGATTTCGAGCATTCCTTTCTTCGCAAGTATTAATGTCAACTTCATAACACTTTTTGCCTTCAAACCAATCACCTTTAATTATCCCAATACCATGAGGATGTGGAAATTTTATGCATTGATGATATGTTGATGCTATGCCCAAGATCCCATGGAGCCATGGCCTTCCAATTAAGGCATTGTAAGGAGATTCTATATCCACTACACAAAACTTGATTTTTGAAGATATCTTGTTCAATGGAATTTCCATAGTAATTTCTCCTTTTGGCTTGTTTGCGGTGCCATTAAAACCATAGATCTTGTAAGTTGAAGGGATTAGCTCATCATCTCTTCCACCCATTGTGCGATAAGTATGATAAAACAAAATGTCCACCGAGCTACCAGTGTCAATTAGAACTTTATCTATTGCCCAGAATCACTTGCGCATCATCATCATCATCTTCTTCTCCTCTATATTTTGGATTTATCTCTAATTTCACCACCAATGGATTGTCATGCATCTTCCCAGGCTCTGGTATCTCTTCTGCAATAAAAGAGATAACTTGTTTCTGCCATTCTTCTAACGGAGAAATCTTCGCAATATTCATCACCTCTCTTCCCTCTATATCCCTTGCAAATACTCTACTTAGCACATTATCATGGAAATACTCTATCGTTTTTTGTGAATGTACAATTGAATTGCAAAATAGATTTTTTGCTGTAGCTCCTACTTCGATGACAAATGTTTCTGCTTCTTTCGCAACATTAACTCTGCAAATTTCTGGTGCTTGCGGCAATTGCTTCGGTTGTAAATATCTTGCTAAAAAATGATTTAATTTTCCTTGTTCGATCATTCGCAAAATGATTCTTTTCACATTCCTACAATTATTCACAGAATGACCATGAAAATGATGATAAGGACAAAATTCTTGATTGTGATTGTTGGGATGTGGTTCCTTCCCCATGTTCCAGGGTGAGGGTATGTTCTCCATTAAAATAATTGCTTCCCAAATCTTATCTATACCAGTATTTAAAGGCGGCAATTTGATATCTTCCCACATATTCCTCTGACCTCTTTGCTCTCTTGAATAATTCTACCTCTGTCCACCATAAGTTTCCTGCGGTTGATCAAACCGTGCGACCTTATTATTGTTATTGCGATTATAAAAATTTCTCTCTTTTTCTAATTCCTCTTGATCTCTACTCCCCATTGCTACTATCTTAAGTTGATTATCAGTCTCCATTTTCTCTCGCGGATTTTGGGAAGTACTTGCTACTGTATTAATCATCCATGGTAACAAACTTCCATTTGCTGCGGCTAAACTTGTGCCTATAAGAGTTGGATAAGATTCCATTTCATTTTGTTTTTCCTTTAAAGCAATATATTCCTCTTGCAATTCTCGCAACTCTGTCATAGTGATTGTGTTTTTGACTCTGAAGACCTGGATGTATAATAGATTTGTCGCAAACATAGCATTTATGAAGGACAAAATGAGATATCTTTCATCTACTCTTCCTGCCATTTCACTACACATTGTCCTCCACCTTATGGTTAAGTGCTTCAAACTCTCACCAACTCTCTGTTTTAATCCAAACACATCTTCAATTCCATGTCGCGCAGAATTATTGCTGATGTAGGCTCCTAAGAAAGTGGTTTGCAAGTGCATAAATGAAGTTATTTTATTCTTGGGAAGACTTTCGAACCACTTCAATGCTTCGCCAGTTAAACTTGACGCAAAATATTTGCACAAAACGACATCATGGTTCTCCCATTGTAGCATACATCGAATATAAGCTTTGATATGTTGGACATCACACGTAGTTCCATCAAATATACTGGTCAACACCGGTAAATTACATTTTGGATGTATCCCTCCTAATTGTACCTCTTGAGTAAATGGAGTTTTCGCAGCCTCTTCGATTGCCTCATAAAGTTGTCTTCTTCCTCCTTCTCTTCTGTTATTTATTATTCCTCTCATTTCTGCCAATTCTCGCAAAATTTGTTCATTCCTATCAGAAGTTTGCTCAATTTGTCTTTTCAACACAGCTTCTCTTCGTCTGCGTTCATGCCTTTCTTGTCTTGCGATGTTTCTCGCTTCTTCTTCAACATATTGGTTTTGCCTTCTTCTGCGACTTTCTTCTTCTTGCAAGTTTATTTGTCTTTCATTCTCTTCTCCATGAATTTCCTCATCCCTTACTGTTTCTCTTCGTTGCCTTTCTATGTCTCTGCGAACTCTCTCATATTCCTCACTGAGATTATCATTATTACAATTTTGCGCTCGTCGTCTTTCTCGATTGTCATGATTATTCTGACGCAACGCTGCTTGAATTTCTGGCTCTTCTACTTCTGCTCGCAATCTCTCTCTTTCTCTTGCTAAGCGTACTTGCTCAATATAATGTCTCTCAATATCATCTTCGATAATCCTACGATTTCTTCGAATCTCTTCATCACGTAACATTCTCCTTCTCTCTTCTTGATTTTCTCCTTCTATCTGATTATGTCTAATGTCTAAAGTTTCATCGCGTGTAGCATAACGATCATTTATCAAATTTTCCTCAATATTTTGTATAGGAAGATTTTGCCTTGCTTCTTCTCTATATGATCTTGAATTTGATCTCATGCTGCTTCTTGATCTTCTGTTTTGCAACCTCAAATTTTCCATTATTAATTCATGATTTTTCCTTGTAAGATTAGCACGTTCTTCTGCCTCTAACCTTCTTTCTTCATGTATCCTTTGTCTTAAACCATCTTCCACTTCACGTCCTTCATGAATTAATCCTCCCTCCATTTCTTGATTTCTTTCCTCTTCTTGACTTTCCGCCTCTTCTATCGAATCCGACCTCCAAGTATGCACACTTACTCTATTATGATCCATATTTCTATCTTGTGCTCGTATTTGTTGATTTGGTGGTTGGATTGAATTTTCTACTCCATTTCTCATTCTACTTATTCCTGATCTGTTCCTTAAAGATCCTTCCAATTCTCATGTTCCTTCCCCTGCAATTCTTTTACTTCTTCTCACCGTTGTTGATGGTTCTGATGTATTTCTCCTCCTTCTAGCCATTTTTCTTCAATTCTAATAATTTCTTCAAATCTTCAAACTGCAATTTGAAATTTATCAAGCTTGATTCTCCCTGTTTCTGGGTGCCAAAATGTAGTTGCAGGAATTCCCACACTACACCCTATTCAAGAATCTATCAATATTTATGACATAATTTGAATATTAAGAACACTTTTCTTTAATATGACCTTAAGAAATTACAGAAATCAAGAACACAGAACACTTAACAAAGATTTTTATCTCTCCTAAAAACTTTCCTAACACTCAAAAATTGATCCCCTCTCTGGAACTATTCACCTCCTTTATATAGGTATTTACATAGTGGATTACAACTCATGATAGCTCATTTACAGCTAAGATTCCCTTCAATTTTGGATCTGAGTTCTTGCGATAAATCGCAGCTGGCACCGCCTTTATCTTTCACAGGTTTCATTGATATACCGCGAACATGTCACACTTTCTTCGTGTTTCTGTCGTTTTCAGTCATTACGTCATTGTTTAAGTCATCTTTGGATGTGTCACAGAATATCACTGATGTGCCGCAGAGTAATTCGTTTATTATCGATGCATCGCAGAACAGTTGTTTATTTCGCAGGAATATTGTTGTGACAATATTCTGCCCCTACACCAATGATGATATTCTTGCGTTTCCTGTTTCTGATTCAACCATTTGTGGAATATCTGGCAACGAAAAACTATCTTTTGGACATGCCTTGTTTAGATCCGTAAAATCTATGAAAATTCTTATCCCTTTGTTCTTCTTTGGGACCACCACCATGTTTGCAATCCATTCAGGATATTTTGCTTGTCTTATAATTCTTGCGTCGAGCATCTTCTGTAATTCTTCTTCTATTTGAGAATGATATGTTGTTGCGATCTTCCTTATTCTCTGCTTAAATGGTCTTATGTTTTTGTTGATTTATAATTTATGACATGCTATTTACGGGTCTATCCCTGGCATCTCATCTATGTTCCACGCGAAGATATCTGCATATTCTCACAAAAGATTTATAGTTCTTTCTTCCTCATCTGCCTCCATTCTAGTCCCAATTTTCAGCATTTTAGGTTCTTCTTTACTTCCAATATTTATTTCTTTTGTTGGTTCAACAGCAGTGTAGATGGCTTCAGGTTCTCCCATTGGTGTTGGCGTTTTCATAACTCTCGCGAACTCATCTCCTTCTCGCGAAACTTCACTTGGTATCCCCTTTCCTTCTTTTTCCCTTATCATGTAAATTTTAAATTCCTCTTCTTTATTTGATTCTCTGTTCAATTTTCTGCGAGCTTTTCGCAGCTTTGGACGTTGTTCACAATTTCTTACTTCAATTTGGTAGCACAATTTCGCGAAATTCACATCTCCTCTAATTTCTCCAATTCCACTAGGCATAGGAAATTTAACACATTGATGTAATGTTGACGCCACAGCCTTGATTGCGTGTATCCACGGTCTTCCCAGTATCATATTGTACGGAGATTCTACATCTACCACACATAATGATATTTGTGTTTCAATTTCTCTTAGTGGAATTCGTACCATTATCTCGCCTTTAGGTTTTGTTATAGACTTTCCAAAGCCATGAACATAATACGTTGAATGAGACATTTCTTCATCCTTATATCCCATCTTCTTGAAGGTATGATAAAATATCATGTCTACAGAACTTCCTGTGTCTACTAAAGTTCTATTCATATCCCATTCTTCTTCAGATTTTATCGATTTCTCCTTTCTCACTGGTATAGTGGTTACTGTGACCACCAATGGAGATGTATAACTTGAATATTCTCCTGGTATTTTCTGCTGCTGTAAACGTGATTTCTTGTTTTTCCCAATCTTTCAATGATGATATCTTATCCACTGTCATAATCTTCCTTCCTTCAAAATCCCGTTTATGTATCCTTCCCTTGATATTTTCATGAATTCTATCAATCATTTACTTTTGTTATTACATCACCTTTCAATTTTCTACAATCCTTTTTGATTCTGATCATTCTTCCTTCAATTTTCTCACCGATTTACTCTATGATTTCCCTAATCTTGAACAATTTTTATCTTCTTCTTCGCTTTTTCTTCTATTTTCGTTAATTCATTCCCTGTTTCTAGCGCCAAAATGTAGTTGCAGGATTTCCTACACTACACCCTTGTCAAGAATCTATGAAAACTAAGTCATAATTGTGAATGAACAACAACACTTTTATTAATTCACCTTCAGGAAGATTTACAAGAAATATTAAAACTCAGAAGTACAACTTTCTTTCTGGAGTTTCTCTCTCCTCAAAATTCTCTCAGCTCTCAAAAAATGCATCATCCTTTTCTAGATCTATCGTGCCCTTTATATAGGGATTTACATAATGGATGACAGCTAAGTTTTCCTCATATTTCGGATCTATTCTGCGATCTTATCGCGATCGTTACAATATTTCTCTATCGCAAGCATAATGACCATCGCAGGATCAGTCTTATTCTTCTGTTACTTCTTCCATCGTCAGTTTCTTTTAGTTGTTCGGTAACGCTCGTTGATTTAAGGTTTTTCTGAATGTTCGTAGTAGCAATAAAAGATTCGTTCTCTCGGAAGTTGTTAAGATTAAATTAAAAGGTTTAAATAAAAATAATAAAAAGAAGAGAGATTCACCGGGCTTAGGATTTCATCGAATTCATAACAATAGGTTCAATTATTCATTCTTCAGCAGTTATCGCTCAACAAATAAATACATGGACTCTTGTTTTACCAAAGTATATCTTCAAAACATTAATTGTATCCCCTAAACATAGATTATCTAAACAAAGCATAACCTATCTAATTGAATCACAACTAATTTTATCGAATCATAAATCAATTTAAAATAGTGCAAAAGTCATAAAAAGAATTAAATAATTTTACCCATGTTGAATTTCGGCTTCCTCCGTCGACCCAGTGTAGGGTTCTAGCTCCGCATGGTAAAAACACACTCAAAAGAATTTTTCATTGCTCAAAAAGTGGTTTATTGAAGAGAATATAATCAACAGAGATTTGTAATGCTTTATGGCCGTTACAGAACCCAGTGTTACAATGGAGTTGTTACAAAGAAGATGTTACGAGAGAACTATAGCTCAGAACTGTCGCAAAAAAATAGTTATCTTTTACGCATGAACGACAGTTTTTTACGACTGTCTTTGAAAGTCTGTTCTTCACGTTCTTCCTTATTTTTCTGCTGATGCTGCTGATTTCTCTGCAATTCTCTCTACTCCGTAGCCTCCCCAATCACTCCATGTCCTTTTAATAAACCCCAGAAACCTATTTATACCTAACAGGCCCATCGAATTTCTCTCAATTACTCCCAACAATCTTCATTTACTCGGTAGTGAAAGAAAATATTCTGGGAATATTTTCTCTCCTGTTTTAGCTTCTCACGCGTTTTGTCCATTCCCGCATGCTCCAATTAGATTACAAATGCTCCACAAGGTTTCTCTATGCATCAAACACGATCATAACACACACAAATTCTTCCAGAACTCGTGAAGAACTCTCCTGCACGTGCTTATCTGTTTTGAGCTCGTGAATTGGCTAGCCAATTCTAGCCAAATTTGATCGAACAAAAAGCCCAAAACGTGTCTTCTAGGACATAACACAACTTCCTACCGAAAATTAGCCATTGAATCTCCCTAGAACACGTTCAAAAATCAATCGAAAATCTGCCAGTTGCATGCATGGTTTTCCCGCCAAAAATCATTTTTCAAATGTTGAAGATGGTGTCCCCCTAACCAGAACTGGGGTGCGAATAGCAGATTCCTTGGGTGACCTGGGGTTGCCCCTTAGTAATTAGGTTACCCCTTATCCAAATTGAGGGTCCGTATATCAAATGTCCTCCGGAGGTGCCTTTAACAGTTTTTCGAGCCGATTCTTCTAAAAACGTTTATTTGCCAAAAACACCTACAAACAAGATTATTAGTGATAAAATGAGTCCTAGCTAATGTATTTATGGGTGAAAATGCGTCGCACTTTCGTGCTCATCAAATTCCCCCACACTAACATTTTGCTAGTCCTCGAGCAAAACAGAAAATTGACCCGCTACACAGCTGGTCATAAAATAAAAGACTTAGACCCGCTACACAGCTGGTCATGACAATTGCCAGATACACAAGAATTTTTTTTTTTTTTAGAGACCCGCTACACAGCTGGTCATAATATGCAAGAAAAGAAAAGACCTGCTACACAGCTGGTCATAAAATGCAAATGCAAATTTTTTTTTTTGGACCCGCTACACAGCTGGTCATAATATGCAAGAAAAGAAAAGACCCGCTACACAGCTGGTCATAAAATGCAAATGCAAAATTTTTTTTTGGACCCGCTACACAGCTGGTCATATAATGCAAAAATAAAAAAAATTAGACCCGCTCAATAGCTGGTCATATCATGCAATTTTTTTTTTTTTTTGAGAGACCCGCTCCACAGCTGGTCATGATAAGCAAGAAAAATCCTGAAATAGAAAAATAAAACGTTAACCACTCCCCCACACTTAAATATTACATTGTCCTCAATGTAATTGAGTCATCCAACGTAAAAATTAAGATGGGAAAAAAAAATAAACAAATAATTATACCTACTGGAATGTACATAAAAGATCCCCGTAAACTAATAACCTGAAAACTTGGGGATCGACCCAAAATACAATATTTACAAACGACAGCTTCACAATTATTTTATAGAAAAAATGGGACATTGAAACTGTCAGAAAATAAAATTTACCCCTAAACCAAGTTTTTACTGCTCATGGAAGTGCGTAAAGAACAAAGTATGGGGATTCGATTGAGACTGGGGAAATATCAATTGATTCATGCACGATATCAAGAATAGGCAAGTCTTTCGGGTACTTAGATGCAAAGTAATCCAACAATACTTTAGAAGCACACAATTCTAACCCTAAATTTGGCAACTTTTGGAAGTCTAAGGGTCTAGAAACAACCGCTAAGTCGGGTTTATAATCTTGTGAGGTAGATTCATCTATGGAATTAGGCGAATCATCCACACAATCATCCACAGGGTCATTTATATGTTTTGTTTGGAAAAGAGAGTCACTATCAGATTCATCATCTTCATTATTAAATAATTTTTGGCATTCTAGAATTCTCAATCTTTGTTCCAAACTAGGCGGGGTGTGTTTGTAATACTTCTCATATATAGTTTGATGTGATTCTTCACTTACCTCATGTGGAGAAGAAACTCCATACCATTGCCTACGCCTATATTCAGCAAGCGTCATCTCAGATGAGGTTTCCTGATAATTTTTCTTTCTACGCATATATTCCGCCAGCGTCATCGTAGGTGACGTCTCCTCAAAAGAAGTCATCATCCTGAAAATAAATAGAAAAAGAAACGCATAAAAGGAAAAAAATAAAAAATAAAATGAAAAGAAAATATTGTACAAAATAAAAATAAACCTAAAAATTAATAATCTAAAAACAATTCCGCGTCGCAACGGCGCCAAAATGATTTAAAGTTTTTCTTGTTTTCTTTGTAGTATTTAAAGATTCGTTCTCTCGGAAGTTGTTAAGATTAAATTAAAAGGTTTAAATAAAAATAATAAAAAGGAGAGAGATTCACTGGGCTTAGGATTTCACCGAATTCATAACAATAGGTTCAATTATTCATTCTTCAGCAGTTATCGCTCAACAAATAAAAACATGGACTCTTGTTTTGCCAAAGTATATCTTCAAAACATTAATTGTATCCCCTAAGCATAGATTATCTAAACAAAGCATAACCTATCTAATTGAATCACAACTAATTTTATCGAATCATAAATCAATTTAAAATAGTGCAAAAGTCATAAAAAGAATTAAATAATTTTACCCATGTTGAATTTCGGCTTCCTCCGTCGACCCAGTGTAGGGTTCTAGCTCCGCATGGTAAAAACACACTCAAAAGAATTTTTCATTGCTCAAAAAGTGGTTTTATTGAAGAGAATATAATCACCAGAGATTTGTAATGCTTTATGGCCGTTACAGAACCCAGTGTTACAATGGAGTTGTTACAAAGCAGCTGTTACGAGAGAACTATAGCTCAAAACTGTCGCAAACAAACAGTTATCTTTTACGCATGAACGACAGTTTTTTACTACTGTCTTTGAAAGTCTGTTCTTCACGTTCTTCCTTATTTTTCTGATGATGCTGCTGATTTCTCTGCAGCAATTCTCTCTACTCCGTAGCCTCCCCAATCACTCCATGTCCTTTTAATAAACCCCAGAAACCTATTTATAGCTAACAGGCCCATCTAATTTCTCTCAATTACTCCCAACAATCTTCATTTACTCGGTAGTGAAAGAAAATATTCTGGGAATATTTTCTCTCCTCTTTTAGCTTCTCACGCGTTTTCTCCATTCCAGAACGCTCCAATTCGATTACACATGCTCCACAAGGTTTCTCTATGCATCAAACACGATCATAACACACACAAATTCTTCCAGAACTCGTGAAGAACTCTCCCTGCACGTGCTTATCTGTTTTGGGCTCGTGAATTGGCTAGCCAATTCTAGCAAAATTTGATCGAACAAAAAGCCCAAAACGTGTTTTCTAGGACATAACACAACTTCCTACCGAAAATTATCCATTGAATCGCCCTAGAACACGTTCAAAAATCAATCGAAAATCTGCCAGTTGCATGCATGGTTTTCCCGCCAAAAATCATTTTTCAAATGTTGAAGATGGTGTCCCCCTAACCAGAACTGGGGTGCGAATAACATCTTCCTTGGGTGACCTGGGGTTGCCCCTTAGTAATTAGGTTACCCCTTATCCAAATTGAGGGTCCGTATATCAAATGTCCTCCGGAGGTGCCTTTAACAGTTTTTCGAGCCGATTCTTCTAAAAACGTTTATTTGCCAAAAACACCTACAAACAAGATTATTAGTGATAAAATGAGTCCTAGATAATGTATTTATGGGTGAAAATGCGTCGCACTTTCGTGCTCATCACTCGTGAAATGTCGTTGAAGAATTTTCAGTGACACTCATAGAAATGTTAATATCGCGGGAATAGTGTTGTAGCGATATTATGGTACTACAAACTTATCTAAATTATCTAAGGAATGCTATTGCAAACCGTGGATTTATAGTTCATGAATTGATTCGAGTGAATCACATCGTTTTTGCTTCAATTGTGTCTTGTGTAGTACATAAGATCTCATAGAAATTGAACAACTCTTTAACTAGTTCATTTGAGTCATTTGGACTAGTTATATGGTGAAGAAGAATATGGTTAATATGAAAGTTATCATATGGCTAACCATTTGGTTAACTATTGTGGAAACAACTAATGTACAAGTTTGGGTATGGTTACACAAGCCTAGAAACATGCATTACATGTGTGTATAACAAGCTGTGTTTTCAATCTAACGGTGAGTATTGAATGCTTTGTTAGTAAGCTAACATTGATTGCAAACCCTGATTTGAAGACTATATAAGGGAGAACTCTAGCAACTGGGAAACCTAATCCCCACACATTATGTGTGATACTAGTTGTGCTAAGATAGAGTCGATTCTACTTTAACCTTTGGTTTTCTTCTTCTAAAACCAGGTTAACGACTTAAAGACTTCATTGGGATTGTAAAGCAAGACCGATACTACTTTTATCGTAGTTGTGTGATCTGATCTTGTTGTTTCTATCGTACAAGTATAATTGTAATAATTGGCTTGAGATTTCTATATCCGATAGGCAAGATATAAAAGTAGTCACAAATACTTCGTCTCATCGTTTGTGATTCCATAATATTTTTTTTCGCTGCGTCAATTAAGACTATTGTGAGGTGATTGATAAAGCTGAGCTGTTCTTCGGGAATATAAGTCTGGTTTTATCAATTGGTTCATGTTCACCTTGATTTATCAAAAGACGGAATAAAAACTTGTAGGTATATTCATAGGAGACGGATTTATCTATTACTGTAGACTTTTCTGTGTGATACAATTTTTTTTATTAAAGTATTCGACTTTGGGTTGTATCAACTCTTGGTTGTCGGTGAGATCAGCTAAGGGAATCAAGTATGTAGTATCCTGCTGGGATCAGAGACGTAGGAGCATAAATGTACCTTAGATCAGTGTGAGATTGGTTGGGGTTCAACTACAGTCCAGACCGAAGTTAGCTTGGAGTAGGATAGTGTCTGTAGCGGCTTAATATAGTATATGTTTAATCTGGACTAGGTCCCAGGGTTTTTCTGCATTTGCGGTTTCCTCGTTAACAAAATTCTGGTGTCTGTGTTATTTCTTTTCTGCATTATATTTCGTTATATAATTGAAATAATACAGGTTGTGCGTTGTTCAATCAATTAGAATATTCGACCTTTTGGTTGTTGTTTTAAATTGATTGACACTTGGATATTGGTATTTGGTACCATCCAAGTTATCTCTCTTTGATAATGACTCGCAGATTTCTATTTGCTTGAGTATAGATTAAATTGAGAGATTGAGATAATAACTCCTTGAGATATTTCTATCTACATTGAGTCTGACTGTCTAGTTGATTCTCTAGAAAGTAACTTGTAGTTTGTCCATACAGATTGCTAATCAAAATATTGGGTGTGGTTGTTAGACCCCCGCATTTTCGCATACGGTTATGCATACTAAGTTCAATGACTTCAACTAACAAACCAGTACGCATACGGGTATGCATACTATGGTTCCCGGACTTGGAATAACTTGCAACAATTAGCACACAAGTACGTATACTATGCTATATCCAATCAATGCTTAATTGTTTTAAACTCTATTTTAATCATTGAAACATTCTTGGAAGACGGGAATAGATGTCTCACACAAACTATTAGCTTCAAAGAAATTTTCAAGTGATCAATACGAAACATTCCGAGTCTACATCAAATAATTTTCTCACACAAATCATGTAAGATGTTACCAGGAGATTTTCACATGATCATCTTTTGAATTTCGTCAAGAATATAAGATGAACTTGGTTAAAGAGAAAGCTTACCAACATATATTTCGAGAAATATGTAAGCGAGTTAAACTCAGCTCGAAATATCAAATATGTATAATCGAAGTCTATATAGCTATACGACTTTTGTCTCAAATAGGAGATAGAGTAGAAAGATAATTTTGAGTGATAGATGAGTTCAAGTCTCCACATACCTTTTGTTGATGAAGTTCCACAAGCTCCCCTTAGTATCTCTTCGTCTTCAATTGATGAACACTGTGAAGTCTAAAGCTCAACTACACATTCTATCCTAATCCGAGACTTAGCTATAAGTAGAATAGACATCAAGACTTATAGTTTTGGAAACTAAACTTGACAAACAAACTTGAGATAGCAACGCTTGCGAACTAGGTTTCCGGACAAAATCATACCACAACAGTTTGCATACTGGTATGCATACTATGTTGTATCCATACAAAGTTTAATTGTTCTAAACTCCCATTTCAATCATTGAAACATCCTTTGAAGAAGACAATAGCTGTCTCACACAAACTATTAGCTTGTAGGATCAAAATATCACAAGAAGGACATATTTGCAAAGTTTGATCAACAACACTTTGCGAGCGTCGCAGAATGATTTGAAGAATGACGTAACAGATGAAGATGGCAGAAAAATGAGAAAAGTGTGATGACTCTGCGATGATTAGAGTGTTTGCGAAGATCAACAATAGAACTCTTGTGAGAATGTCGCAAGTCAGATACAAAATTAAAGGATAGATTAGCTGTCATCCACTATGTAGTTCCCTATATAAAGAGTTGAACATGCGTAAGGAAGGAGAGATCTTTTTCGAGTATTGAGCAAGTCATTAGGAGAGAGAAAGTACAAAGCGGTTTTTAATATCTTAGCTTTATTTCCTTTCATCTTGTAAAATTTGTGAGATTAATCAATAGAAATTATGATTGTTGATCTAAAAATGATTTGGTTGTATGAATTCTTGTGAGCGTGTAGTGTGGGATTTCCTGCTACTACATATTGGCGCTAAAAACAGTGATATTCCTTGTTTTAGTGTGAAGATTAGTATTGTGATTTGAAAGAATTTGGAGTAGATGGTGAAAATTTTCATATAATTTTCAACAATTCATTGAGATTGAAGAGATGGATAGAAGAAGAAATGCTCCAAGACAACCAACAAATGTGAGAAGGAGTAAGAGACTTTCTGGAGAAAGAAGAAACGAAACTGGAGAACCATCAAGAATGGATGCAAGAAATGATGGGGAAAATCAAATTCAACAACCAATTCAGCATACACCAGCGCCAAATAGAACTATAGATTATGATAGAGTGAGTGTACACACCTGGCAGTCAGATTCAGTAGATAAAGCGGAAGAAGAACGACAATTGAGAAATGATAGACGAGTAGAGGAAGATCAAGAAGCAGTTGGAGGTATAATTCATGGAAATGAAGAGATTGAAGCATTAGAGTAATTGAGACAAAGAATACACGAAGATAGGAGAATAGAAGTAGAAGAACGTGCTAATTTGACAAGACAGAATCATGAGTTAAGAATGGAAAATATAAGACTATAGAATAGAAGGTAAAGAAGCACAACAAGATCAAGCTCAAGATCAATCAGAAGGGAAGAAAGACAAAACTCACTTGTAGAAATTGTTGATAGAAATATTCGGCAGGAGGTGTAGAATCTAGATGAAGAACGTCGTGAAAATAGAGAAGTGATTGAAGATCGATACATTTCACATGGCGAAATTCCTCAACATAGGCTGCGTCAAGAGCGAAACAACCAAGGTGATGAAGAAAATCAAGAAGAAGGAAGAAGAATATTACATGGGAGAGAAAATCGCAGGAATGAGCAAGTAATTGAATAAGAAATCGAGAGACATTATGATGAACAAGCACGTTTAGCTTGCGATAGAGAAATGTTGAGAGCAGAAATTGAGGAAAGATATCTCCAAGAAGCAATACGTCAGAACAATCATGACAATCGAGAAAGAAGACGCGAAAAAAACCGCAACAATGGTAATATCAATGAAGAATATGATAGAAAACAAAGGAGAATTGAAAGAAAACAAAGAGAGTTGATAAGGAGTGAGAAAAATCGCAGAAGAGAAAATGAGAGATATAATGGTGTGCGAATTAAAGAAAGAGGTGAAGGAGAAAATCGCAGAAGGGTACAAGATGAATATGATGAAGAAACACAGAATCTCGCAAGACAAGACAGGAATGCACGCAGAAGGAGGGTGGTAGATCTTAAAAGACCAATGAACCAAAATCCATGTGTAAATGAGCAAATCTTAAGAGAATTGGCAGAGATGAGAGGAATGCTAAATAACAGAAGAGAGGGAGGAAAAAGGCAATTAGATGAGGCCATTGAAGAAGCTGTGAAAACTCCATTCACACAATAAGTACAATTAGGAGGAATACCGCCAAAGTGTAGTTTGCCTACGTTAACTAGCATCTTTGATGGAACAACTTGTGCAATTCAACACATTAAAGCTTATGTGAGATGTATATTACAGTGGGAGAATCATGATGATGTGTTGTGCAAGTATTTCGCATCAAGTCTAACAGGAGAGGCGCTAAAGTGGTTCTAAGGTATACCCATGAATACTATAACATCTTTCAACCATTTCCAGACTACGTTCTTAGGGGCGTATATAACTAACAACTCCTCGCGACCAGGAATAGAAGATGTTTTTGGATTAAAGCAGAGAATTAGAGAAAATTTGAAGCATCTAACCATAAGGTGGAAGACAATGTGCAGTGAGATGGCTGGACGTGTGGATGAGAGATATCTCATTTTATCATTCATCAATGCAATATTCGCAACCAATCTACTATACATTCAAATTTTTAGAATCAAGAATACAATCACAATGACTGAATTACGGGATCTATAGGAGGAGTACATTTCCCTTGAAGAAAAACAGAATGAAATGGAATCGTATCCCGTTGCGAATACAAGTTCAAATACAGCGAATGCAAGCTTATTTCCTAAATTGGTAAACACAGTTGCGAGCACTTCGCAGGTACAACATGAAGAAAAAAATGATAATCAACAGAATCTGGTAGCTATGGGAAGCAGAGATCAAGAAGAATTCGAAAGAGAAAGAAATTTTTATAGTCGAGGTGGAAAAAACAAAATTCAAAGACTTGATCTGCCGCAGGAAAATTATGGAGGACAAAGACAAAATTATCAAAGAGGATCAGGAAGTCAAGAAATGATATGGGAAGAGATCAAGATGCCGCCTTTGAACACTAGTGTGGAAAAAATTTGGGAAGCAATAATTTTAATGGAGAATATTCCAACACCCTGGAACATGGAAAAGAACCACTTCCAAATAACAGAAGTCAAGAATTTTTCTCTTATCATCACTTTCATGGACATTCTACAAATGACTACAGAAACATAAAGAGAATCATTCTCAGAATGATAGACCAAGGAAAGATAAATCATTTTCTAATGGGGCACCCACAATCTCAACTCTTACCACCACCACCAGAAATTCGCAGAGTTAATGCGGCAAAAGGAGGAGAAATATTTGTCATAGAAGTTGGAGCGAAGGAAAAAATCTATTTTGTAATTCTATTGTACATTCATACAAGACAATTGAATATTTCCATGACAATGTTCTAAGCAGAGTTTTCGCAAGAGATACTGATGGGAGAGAAATAATGAATATTGCGAAAGCTTCGCCATTAGAAGAGTGGCAAAATCAGATAATTTCTTTCACTGCACAAGAAGTACCTGAGCCTGGCGAAATGCATGACAATCCATTGTTGGTGAGACTAGAGATAAAACCAAAACAAAGAGAAGATGAAGAAGAAGATAAAGATGATGAGGCCAAAAATTCATGGGAAATTAATAGAGTTTTGATTGATACAGGGAGTTCTGTGGATATCATGTTCTATCATACTTACAAAACAATGGGAGGCAGAGATGAGGACCTAATACCTTCGACCTATAAAATCTATGGTTTTAATGGCACTGCCAATAAACCTAAAAGGGAAATCACTATGTGAATTCCATTAAAGGGGATATCTTCTAAGATCCTATTCTGTGTTGTCGACGTAGAATCGCCTTATAATGCTTTAATTTTCCGACCTTGGCTACATGGGATTCTAGGCGTGGCATCAACCTTCCACCAATGCATCAAGTTTCCTCATCCCAGTGGTATTGGAGTCATAAAATTAGATTGGGTAGAGGGTAATAAATGTTATGAGATTGATATGGAGTCCTCCAAGGGAAGAGCTTCCAAGAAGGATAATTAGAAATATAACATTAAGCAAAGACAAAGACGTGATAGATTTATGGTTGACACAATAGAGCAAAGAGAAGAAGGGATATTGCGAAGTCATAACTTGCTGAAAACAACAAGCGGGGAAAATCTCGCAAAAGGTGAGAAAATAGCTAACAATCTCGCAGAGGCAGAGAATAGTAAAGGTAAAAAATTTAAGCTGTGAAATAAAAGAAATATTGAGTAAAAATAAAAAGATGTATGATTGATTTATTGCGAAAAATTTCAAAAATGTATTTTGCTTAATGATAAAAATGAGATTGAGAAATTACAGCAGAGCTGAAATGTAAAAGAATAATCCTTAGAATGGGACGAACCTTTATGGCGTACACCCTAGTTCGCGAATAAAATTTTGCAAGAGGCAAATGTATGACCTAAAGTACGTCATAAAGGGGGTATCTGTTGAATGGTTCAGCGATAAGGTTACACCGATGCTGGAACCTGAGTCATGAATATTTGGGGTCAATAAAAGCCCATCCAGGAGAGACACCTTGGATTCTCAACTTGAGCATATGACTTGAGTTGGGCGACTAAGGTAATAAGAGCTCTCCTAAGGGGTGCATAGTATGACCAAGGCGCCGAGGTACACGGTTGATCCAAGAGTGCCCGAGGCGTATGAAACTACCCTGGACATTCTTGGTAAGTCTTGGCTATGATGCACTCGGCCCGCAGAAAACCCCACTTAAGGTGCAGTCTCGTAACCATAAGCTATATAGGCAAAAGGGATAAGAGGCTGCGAACACAACTGGTTGTTGTTAAGACTGGATGGGAGGATCTAGTCTTGTATGGCAGAAGTACGTCTCCTTAAAAGGGCAACCAGGGGTAAGATAAGGGAGGCACACTCCATTAGGGAGATGATAAGTGTCTTAAGACGCAAATGTCATGAGGCTTTTTACTCACGAGAGTATTAAGACTTTTCATATTTATGCAACAGTCCTGAAGAGGCAATAATACAAAAAAGAAGTTAAGAAGAGATCAATGGGTTTCTGCATGAAAGTATAGAAACGTCATGAGATTTCGTCGCAAGACGTCAATATCATGGGGCTTTAATTTCGCAAGAAAATTTAGGCCTGTCATATTGTCGCAGCAAAAATTACAAAAGAACAAAAAGTTAAGGAAAGAACAAAAATTATAGAGACGTCATGCGATCTTGTCGCAATGAAAAAAGATGGCAAAATAAGACCTTTACTTAGGAAGGCAAAATAAGACCACATCAGAATACAAGAAAGAATGCAATCTTACAATTTATGATTGTGAGATTATGCAGAGGAAATTGCGATTTTATCGCAAATTATCCTACTAAACAAAGGTAACATGCTCAATCACTCATCTGAATACAAATAACAGAGGAAAGTATGGGAATGCATATAATAAATTAAATGTTATTTGTTTTCACATGATAGATTTACGCATAAAAAGTTAATTGTATTTTGGGTAGTCATATTGCAAGAGAGAAAATTTTTCTAACACATGCAGGAAAGAACAAAAGAAATAGAGCTTGTATTGAAGACTGGAGAAATTCGCAGTGATAGATTACAAGTATACAAGAATGAAAGATCAAGAGCAAATATACAAGTTTTGCAAAAAATTGAACAAGAAAGCACAAGGAATCGAAAACTATTTTTTGCTTGATTCTTCATTATCATCATCAAGTTCTTCACCAGAATTTTCTTCTCCATCAGATTCTTCATCATACTTCTCCTCTTCATTTTCTTCAGACTCCGTCTCTTCATCAGCTTCACTATCAGAGATGACCAAATTAGGAACATTCTCTGGAACTTTGTTTAAGAGACAAGGATACTTGGAGTGTGGAATCCTGTTGTCATCACAGATCTCCTTGATGGTGTCATTACGGGAAGAAATTGCATCATTCCCAAAATTCGCAATAGTGATCTTCATTTGAGTCTTCAATCTTGAACATTTCTCATTGCGAGAAGATAAATCTTTTACGAGCTTCGCTTTCTCATTCTCAAGTTCTTCAATTGCGATATCTATCTTCAGCTTCTGTAAAAATGAAACAGTAAATCAACAATTTGAAGGAAGTTTATGAAAAACAAACAATTAAATAAGGAAGAACAGTTAACAACCTTCTATGTTAGAAATAATATCTCCAATCAAAGCCGTTTGCTCAGATTGAAGACTAACATCTACACCTAAATTATTCCTGGCGTTATCTAGAACTCTCGCAGCCCAAGCAAACTCATCATCATGATTTATAAGAATGCGGGAGCGAATTTGATTTCCCCTCTCAATAAGAGTAGCGTTTTCGCAGATAAATCTATCTCTTTCAACTTGAACTTCAAGAAGAGTCTTATGGAAATCCGCCAAAGATTGAGCACCTTGCTTAGCGATACGGTCTTTATCATCAATAAGACTACTGATCTTAGTTCTTAATTTATTAATTTATTCTTTGAGTCAACATAAAAACGTTTAAACTTATTGGCTAATCCCAAACTGGATCTATGTTCAATTTTTAAGAGATGGATTTTGGATCTAAGTTCATCTATGGAAAGAGAGTTGATTTCATCATTTAGAAAGTCATTTAAAGAATCGTTAAGGTGTTTAAGAAGGGTGTCATCATCCATAAGATTGGGAAATGTATGAAGAAGAATAGCCTCATCAGAAAGACCATAAACATCTGCGAAATGGTGAACCATATAAGAAAGGGTAATGAGAAAACGAAATGAAGAAAAAGAAGGAAAAAGTTCTATATCATAGAGTTTCTTATTGGCATCTCGAAGACCAGAGATTTTATTCTTTTGGACAGCAGTCTCAGATTCTAGCTGGTTGTTCTTTTTGCGAAGATCAGCAGTCTCAGATTCCAATTGGTTGTTCTTCTTGCGAAGACTAACAGTTTCAGCTTCCAATTTCTCATTCTTCTTGCGAAGTTCAAGATACTTCTTTTCAAAGGTCGCACGCCTCTTTTCCAAATCTGCAGTAACAGCATAAGAAGATTTCCCAGACTTCGAAATAATGCAGCGAATTTTCAGAATAAATTAAGAACTCAAGACGAAAATAAAAAGGAAACAAGTATAAAAATTTACCAAACTATTGAGTGAATGTAAGAAACTTGGAGATATGGATCTTGAGACCCCGCGAAGAGATTCATTATTCTCTAAGAGGGGAGCATCACAAATAGCAGCTACGGATTGACAGGTATTAGTGAGAGGAGTATCACCAATTCCCTGCATAGTACTAGAAAAAATACTAGATAATTGTACCAGAGAAGACTCAGGAGGAGAATTTCCCTCTGCAACAGAATTGTTAACATCATCATCCGAGGTACTTTCATCAGAATGAGAGTTTGAGGGAGAGGGAGATTGGATTCTTTGTTTCTTTGAAGGAGGTGCAACAGATTTCCTCTTGCGAGAGGCATCTTTACCTTCATTCCTGGTTTTCACAACTTTCACCGGTTCTTCCACTTCAGCGATAACCTACACACACAGATAATGATAAGAAATAAAGGAAACAATATATTGTGAAGAATCATAAAAGAATATTTCTTACTTGATCTGTGAATGATCGAAGAACTGATAAAGTATTAACTTTCCCAGTCTTGTTATAGCTTGCTTTCAACCTTTCAATCTGATAATTTCGCAAGTGAAAATATTGGAGTGGTCAACAAAATTATATATAAGAGTGAAACGAATAACAACTCAAGCAAAATGTGGAAATATACCTCTGCTTCTCTCTCAGGCCATTTAAATACCCATGGTTGATACGCTGCGAGATTCGCAGGTAAAACATGAGATCCGAAGATGTATGGACCCTTTAGGATTAAAGGAAAGATACACCACTTATCATCGCTAGAATGACGTGGAGTTATATTTTTTCCAGGATGCTAGTCAATATCTTGCATTAGTATCTTGTCATCAGCAACATCATCCTTCTTCTTTAAACGAACACCCCAGCAAGTATTATCTCTCTTCATGGGAATAATCTCATAATTCTCAAAGATATTTTCTACTGTATACTTCGCAGGAATAATCGCAACATCAGCAAACTTAGGATTCTTAACTGTTGAAGGGTAAAGAGATCCCTTACCGGCACCACGATTCGCAAACTCGAGCATTAGGAGAATGCAATCCCCACTTAATTGGTATACATCTCGCGAGAATTTCACATGAGAAAGTATTTCATAAAATAAGGGAATTTCAGGATCATAAAGGGGAATAGGAAGGCCAGTGAGAAGATGACCTAGCGAGATTATGACCTTCTCATGATTGCAAGGATGATCAGAAAATAGATCAATAGAAAGCTCAGATTTAGGGTTTTTACCTGGAATGGGAGATAAAGAAAAACCTTTGGTTTGAAGTTTCTTGCGAGCTTCTTCCAAAGCAATCTAATTTTTACGAACAGCTGCAGGCATCTTCCGTATGGGAATGAAGGAATGAAAGATGAAGAATGAAAGTTCGCAGTAGCAGAAGCGAAATTTGCGGAAGAACAGTAAAATTGCAGAGAAGCTGAAAAGAAAGTAAGAAGAAGAGAAGGGTGATAGACACATTTTTGTGTCTAATATAATCTCAATTGTGTATTTTGTTAGTGCTCGATTTTGTATTTATTATGGCTTTTTATGTTTTTGTAGGTGTTGTTGGAGAAATAAACTCTTATGGAGTAATTGGCTCGGAAAGTGGCATTTGGACCTTCGACAGAAAGTACTAAAAACATCCCGGAAGTATGTTGGAGACGCCCCAGAAAAGTTATATTGATACCCTAAAAAAATTGTTAAAGGGACCCCAACAGTGGATAAGGGGTAACCAAATTACTAAGGGGCGACCACCTTCTATTGGCACCCATGGTCTGGATAAGGGGCACTCATCCCCTAGCTTTTGAAAATTCTATTTTGGCGGGAAAATTTGAAGTTCGCAGGCAAAATATAGGGTTCGAACTTGGCAAAGTTTTAAAGAGATTCAATCTCTGATTTGTGTTGGCATGGACTCAAATTGACCAAACAGGGAAGGTATGCTTGTTTGGATCAACTAGGTTGGGCTGGATCATTGGTTTTATCTAAACAATGACATGAGTTATTGTCGGGTCTCTGTTAATTAACTTGGAAGGATTTTAGTCGAGTTTTCTCGTGGGATTGATTGGTAATGGTCCGGTACATCAAAACAGGCTTGGTAACTGCCGTAGATGCGAAGAAAAAGAGGAAGCTAATCTTTGGTTCTCGATGAAACAGGAAGGAGATATTCTCGGCCTTTGTTTGGATTTAAGTTTGGATATTACATACGATTAGAAGAAATATATCTTCTGTTTGATTTTGTTCGATCCTTCGAGAGTACTACACAATCCAGGGACGCGGAAAGTATAGAAGAAAAAAAAGGGAAAAAGTTGAGACTTTCTCCAAAAGAAAAAGAGATATTCATGGGAAGATTTAATCGAGAAACTTGGGGATGTGGTGTATAAAAAGGTCTATTCGAGTTCTAGGAGAGTGGTCGAGACTTTGGGGGACGCTGCAGAGCTAAGAATCAAGCTACAGGAGAAGTTGCAGCAGCAGCAGGAAGAAGACGAAGCTGAAGAACATAAGGCTGTACGGGACTGTCGTTTTTAGGGTCTTAAGTTTCAGAATCTTGTAACAGTCCATTAGTAACTATTATCTTCAGTTTGCAATAATTTCTGTAACAGTCGATTATTTAACAATTGTACCTGTTACATGCATTCGGTCGTAATACTATTTTCCTCCAATAAAACACCTATTCAGCTATGAGTTATTATTTTGAGCGTGTTTTCGACATGAGGAGCTAAACCCCGACACTGGGACGACGGAGGAAGCCATATTTTATGCATGTGGTAATTATATTTAATTCTTTTATGACTTCTTGCATTAATCATTAATCGTTTTATGATTTTTCTTAATTAATTGTGATTTCGTTTGATGATGTATGCTTGGTCTAAGTGCTTTTGATGCATCATGCTAGTGATTTACAATCAATCTTTTAAAAATCTACCTTGGCAAAGAATTAGAGTCGATATTATTTGAGCTATAATTGTTTGGAATAAATATATGAATCTTGTGTTATGAGTTTGGTGGAATCTGAAGTCCCGGTTTATCTCGATATTGTGACAATCCTTTGTATATAAGTCTAAAATCAATCTTTACAAATCTTTGAACGAATCTTTACTACCACTTTTACAACAACATTAAAAACACATCAATTTTTGGCGTCGTCGATGCGGACTTGTATTTAGATTTGTTTTAGGTTTATTTTTATTTTTATTATTTTTTTTTGTTCTCTTTTACGCCTTTGGTATTTTTCGATTCTTTTCATATTTGGAGCGAAGCTACAAGGAAATAAAAAGTGCTATAAAAGGAAAGCATCGCTAAAGAAGGAAAGAAAAGAGGAGTCCAATGAGTGAAGAATATTTTGTATATATATATATATATATATATTATTTTTAATTTTTAATTTAGACATTTTTCTTTTTATTTTTAGAAACTGTAAATAGGGTTTTATTTTTTGTAATCTTTTTATTTTTGGACTTTTTGGACTTTATTTTTGGACTTGGACATTATTTTTAAAACCCTAAGGAAAGGTTAAAGATTAAATATAAACTGTTTGCAGGGAAGGACGACAGTTACGATACTGTCTCGGCCCCTCGGGTTCGTACACTGACATAGGAGTCGGTGGCCTGAGTCGACTTCAACGGTTCATCGCCCGTGTGGTACCGGAGGTAAGACTCTTTCCACCCACGAATCCCCTGTCAATGGGTTTATTTTGTGTTAAAAGCACGTGCACACACCAATTGCATCGTCAGACACCGATTTTTAGGAAAACACGTGGTTTAGTACAGTGAACCTTCTGGGCGTTATCATCCGAAACACCACAAGCCTTAGCCTTGTACCTTTGACCAGTCTTTGACTGTAGGTATATTTTGCTAAAGGTAACCTGAGCTTACCCATTTCAGTCGACCATGCATTTGCACGTACATAAAAGTATGTCGAACTGGTATTACAATAGCCAATACAATGATTATCCGACTGATCAAAATGGACATTATTCTTTTTATGACCATAGTGTGAATAGTGGTTGGGAACATCAATCTTTTCAAGGTTATGGATCATACCATGGTGAGCCCAATTACTATTCACACGCGCATCATTCATACGAGCAAGAAGATTATAGCACTAGTTCTTCGTCTTTGAAGGATACAATGAAATTATTGAAAAGTAGTCCTTTTTATGATCCTTCTGTTCCTATTCCTCCTTTAGAAGACTCCCTCAGGAAATTAGAAGAGTAGACATGTAGGATAGCTGAGATGAATAACTTGGTTTATGACGAAAGAAAACTTTATATTGAGGAATCCCTCAAGCTGATGGCTGAGACGAACGAAAGACTTTCTCGAAATAATCTTAATTTCCAATACAGTGTTTCCAATAATACCCTTGAAAATGAGGATAGTTATTTGCATAATCAATATGACGAGGATAAAATTGGTAACACTACTTGTTTAGATGAGGTTCAACCATTTTCATGTTATTATAATGATGATTGTGATGAGGATAGTGTTGATGAAGAATTTGAAATAAATAGGCATAGTGATCAGGAATTTTTTTATCCCAATTGAGCTTTATAACGATAATATTATTTCTAGTTCAAATCCAAATAATTTTAATAATTATTCACCTATTCGAAAGGACGAGGATTTGACTAGAGATACCCCCGTTTTAGGCGATGTAGTATTCCCCTTTGATTACGAATCCAATGATGGTTTAGAGGGAGTATATTTTGAGTCTAGAGATTTAGAAACAATAGACTTAGAAAAAGAAAATGAACTCGTATAGATGAGTGAGTATGTACCTGACTTAGAAGAATCAATTGACCATTTTCAGGAATCAGATGACCTTGAAATTAGGGAAGTTGTGACTAGTCTTTCTAGAGACACTGAAAACTCTAAGTTTGGGGGTGATTATCATTCTCCATGTGCTTTAACTCTTAGAAAAGTCCCTCACTTGGGACTTGACATATGTGCCTCAACCATTTTACAAGATTATCTTCGTAGACGTTTTCCTGAACCTAGTGATGTCCATAAGGAAGTTCAGTTGTTAGAAACCCATCCTCTGGTTGATGTGGTTAGCCTAGGCTATGATACCCAGATTGATTTTGTTTTCCCACCAAATATTTTTCAACCAATTGTGGGAATGTATAAATTCAAATGTGTCAGTTATTAAGTTTTGAGACTAAGCCTATGTACTTTAGGAGATTAGGGTCAACACATTTGTTTAAGGAAGACTACCACTCTCATTGTGGTCAGCTGTGTAAGTCAAATCTAATTGACTTAGAGGATCCTCAATTATTCAGGTTATTATTATGTGCTTCTAAATTCCTATTTGAGTATTTCCAGACTTTACAACCTGAACATTCAGATCTAACTTATGAGGAAATGCAGCCCATAAAAATATTTTATCTAGACCCTGTTATAGAACCTGAACCTGAACCACAGCTAGATGTAGTTGTCTTAAATAGGAAACTAGACAAGGGTGCGATTTATTTGTTCATTTTCTTGGCAGGTTGCAGATTCCTTTTATTTGTGATAGCTCTATTTGGTTTTGATGACCCACAGATTTTCCGTCGATTACTTTATGATTCTATGAGGTGACTAATCCTTTCTTAGTCTGGCTAAAGACGTTAAACTTAGCACTTCTTGGGAGGTAACCCAATATTCATGCGACACGGTAATATCTTTCCTTATCTCTTTTGCTTCAAATGGTAACAGTTTCTCCTTGTTCATGTTTTTAATTTTATCTTTAGAACATTGAGGACAATGTTAGATTTAAGTTTGGGGGTATAGGAGAAACTTTTTAGTTGCATTAATAAACTCCAGAGCCTAGAAATTTATGCTTATCAAGGATGGCACTAACCAATCTAAGTGGATGGAAGCATTTTGATTGTAGGAGTTGAGGAACCAATCTGATTAGATGGAAACATCCAAAGATTCTATTCATAAAAGCACAGAGCTCAGGTGTTAGAAATAACATGATAGTTTCACCATATCTCGTTGAGTCCTTTTCACTTCTGTTTTTATTTTATTTTGTTTTTAAACTATGTTTCTCTAAGTGATTAGGTGGGGCTCACGAATCAAGTTGTTACCAATGCTAGGGTGAATTAGAGTGATTGAGATATCATTAAAAAAAAAAAGACCAGACCAATTAGACCAACCAGAATAATTCTCAAAAAAAATAAAAAAATAAAAAAATAAACACTTGGGAATAGCAATATGTGTGTGTTTTCCCTGTCTCCGTCGCCTAAACAAGCGTGGAACGCAGGATCCATGGGAACTATCATGTAATCTGCTGACAAGAAGCATGCGCTTGGATCCAAAAGATCTAATCATGTAGTTAAAAATAAAAAATGAAAATTTTATTATTGTGCAATAAATTGACCGCTGGTTCCCTTGTATATGCCAGACGAGTTGATCTAGAATTAGGATTGTCGACCACTGGTTCCCTTGTATATGCCAGTGTGTTGATATTAGTCAGACCATTATCTCAGTCCATTAGGATAGGTTCATTTTGGCGGAGGCCTTCAGGCAGATATGAGAAACACCGTTCACTTAGTAAACATCAAAACCATCTATGTTTTTCTCTATATCCATCTTCTTGATCTATCCATGTGATTAGTTTTGACTCCGTTATGTTGATGCCCATAGTGAGACTATCTGAGTAGAGCTCTGTGAATTATATATGAATTTTAGTATGCTTTAGTGCAAACTCGTGTACATCAATTGGAATTTCGCATCAGGGTACTTCCTCTTGCAGTCAATAAGTATGCCAACCAAGGAGATTCTTTAGTGCCTTCCAAGGTTCTGCGTAGATAGCTAGGGTCTGGAGTGTAAAGGTTTTGTGGGTATATCTCTAGTAAACCATCCCGAGACTACAACTCGGCCACTAGGGGTTTAAAGGATTATTGCATACGCTAAATGCAATCGACGATGCCTGCGACAGTGAGTTAGGATTTTATTTTGTAGATTTGATTTACTCGAGGGCGAGCAAGTAATAAGTTTGGGGGTATTTGATAGACACATTTTTGTGTCTAATATAATCTTAATTGTGTATTTTGTTAGTGCTCGATTTTGTATTTATTACGGCTTTTTACGTTTTTGTAGGTGTTTTTGGAGAAATAAACTCTTATGGAGTAATTGGCTCGGAAAGTGGCATTTGGACCTTCGACAGAAAGTACTAAAAACATCCCGGAAGTATGTTGGAGACGCCCCAGAAAAGTTATATTGATACCCTAAAAGAATTGCTAAAGGGACCCCAACAGTGGATAAGGGGTAACAAAATTACTAAGGGGCGACCACCTTCTATTGGCACCCCTGGTCTGGATAATGGGCACTCATCCCCTAGCTTTTGAAAATTCTATTTTGGCGGGAAAATTTGAAGTTCGCAGGAAAAATATAGGGTTCGAACTTGGCAGAGTTTTAAAGAGATTTAACCTCTGATTTGTGTTGGGATGGACTCAAATTGACCAAACAGGGAAGGTATGCTTGTTTGGATCAACTAGGTTGGGCTGGATCGTTGGTTTTAGCTAAACAGGGACATGAGTTATTGTCGGGTCTCTGTTAATTAACTTGGAAGGGTTTTAGTCGAGTTTTCTCGTGGGATTGATTGGTAATGGTCCGGTACATCAAAACAGTCTTGGTAACTGCCGTAGATGCGAAGAAAAAGAGGAAGATAATCTTTGGTTCTCGATGAAACATGAAGGAGATATTCTCGGACTTTGATTGGATTTAAGTTTGGATATTACGTGCGATTAGAAGAAATATATCTTCTGTTTGATTATGTTCGATCCTTCGAGAGTACTACACAATCCAGGGACGCGGAAAGTATAGAAAAAAAAGGGAAAAAGCCGAGACTTTCTCCAAAAGAAAAAGAGATATTCATGGGAAGATTTAATCGAAAAACTTGGGGATGTAGTGTATAAAAAGGGCTATTCGAGTTCTAGGAGAGTGGTCGAGACTTTGGGGGACGCTGCAGAGCTAAGAATCAAGCTACAGGAGAAGTTGCAGCAGCAGCAGGAATAAGACGAAGCTGAAGAACATAAGGATGTACGGGACTGTCGTTTGTAGGGTCTTAAGTTTCAGAATCTTATAACAGTCCATTAGTAACTATTATCTTCAGTTTGCAACAATTTCTGTAACAGTCGATTCTGTAACAATTATACTTGTTACAGATTCGGGTGTAATACTATTTTCCTCCAATAAAACACCTATTCAGCTATGAGTTATTATTTTGAGCATGTTTTCGACATGAGGAGCTAAACCCCGACACTGGGACGATGGAGGAAGCCATATTTTATGCATGTGGTAATTATATTTAATTTTTTTATGACTTCTTGCATTAATCATTAATCATTTTATGATTTTTCTTAATTGATTGTGATTTCGTTTGATGATGTATGCTTGGTCTAAGTGCTTTTGATGCATCATGCTAGTGATTTACAATCAATCTTTTAAAAATCTACCTTGGCAAAGAATTAGAGTCGATATTATTTGAGCTATAATTGTTTGGAATAAATATATGAATCTTGTGTTATGAGTTTGGTGGAATCCGAAGTCCCGGTTTATCTCGATATTGTGACAATCCTTTGTATATAAGTCTAAAATCAATCTTTACAAGTCTTTGAACGAATCTTTACTACCACTTTTACAACAACATTAAAAACACATCAAAGGGAAGAATAAGGAGAGTATATATAGAGAGTAGAAATTCTCGAGAAGATAAGTGCATTTAATGCGAAGGGTGGGCATGCGCGGTGAAAAAGCAGCGGTTGAAAAATACGTGTCAAGATATGGATGGAAGAAAAGATACGTGTAATAAAATTCGCGTGAAACACAGAATCGTTTCAGTACAGAAGAATATGAAAAGATAAACAACTGCAGAATTTTGAAAAATAGTTTCTCATGACATTCTACCCTTCGCAGAGAAGACATGAGAATAGGCAAGATGTAGGATCAGAATATCGCAAGAAGGATATATTTGCGAAGTTTGATCAACAACACTTTGCGAGCGTCGCAGAATGATTTAAAGAATGAGGTAACATATGACGATGGCAGAAAAATGAGAAAAGTGTGATGACTCTGTGATGATTAGAGTGTTTGCGAAGATCAATAATAGAACTCTTGCGATAATGTCGCAAGTCAGATCCGAAATTAAAGGACAGATTAGCTGCCATCCACTATGTAATTCCCTATATAAAGAGTTGAACAGGCGTAAGGAAGGAGAGATCTTTTTCGAGTATTGAGCAAGTCATTAGGAGAGAGAAAGTCCAGAGCGGTTGTTAATTCCTTAGCTTTATTTCCTTTCATCCTATAAAATTTGTGAGATTAATCAATAGAAATTATGATTGTTGATCTAAAAATAATTTGATTGTATGAATTATTGTGAGGGGTGTAGTGTGGGATTTCCTGCTACTACATAGCATATAAGTAATTTTCAAGTGATCGAATGATCAATATGAAACATTCTGAGTCGACATCAAATGACTGTCTCACACAAATCATGTAAGATGTTTCAAGGCAATTTTCACATGATCATCTTTTGACTTATTATTTAGTTTCCAACAAATAAATTGTTTCCAACTAAACTCGTCAAGAATAATGATGAACGTAGCTAAACCAAAAAGCTTCGAACACATATTTCGAGAAATATATAAGCGAGTTACATTCAGCTCGAAATATCAAATGTGTATAATATAAAAGTCTATATAGCTATACGACTTAGTCTCATTAGGAGATAGAATAGAATAAACTTCTGAGTAATAGATAAGTTTTAGTGTCCACATAGCTTTTGTTGATGAAGTTCTCCAAGCTCTCCTCAATAGATTTTCTTCTTCAATCGATGAACGTCGAGATGTCTAAATCACAACTACACATTCTATCCTAATCCGAGACATAGCTAGAAGTAGACTAGAAATCAAGACTTATTATTTTCATCACATAAATTTGACAAACAGGCTTGAGATACCAACGCTTGCGAGTTCGACCGAGCAGTGCTCTAACAATATCAACATTAAAAGGTGATCGCTTTCTCCTCTGATATCGCACCTGCTAATTGTTTCCCTTTTCAGTTGTTCTCGTAGTTGTAGATCATGGCTCGCATACCTTTTTAGATGGGGAAAAACGATTTGCTGGTGTTTATAAGTGAAATTAGCTTCTGCTGATTTTGGTAATTGCAGGTGTGAAGGTGAGAAACTGTTTAAACCCTAAACAAATAAACTGCAAGGGAGTACTTTAAAGTTCGAGAGATCAATCTGTACAAGTCCGGCCTAAACCAAGAAATGGTCGTTCCATACTTGCTTCGGTCACAAAGAGGAGGAGAATGGGTTGGTTTTGGGGAGGGAAGCAAGGAGAGTGTGAGACCAGAATAGTTGATTCTGGGAGAGAAATTGGGTTTCTACCACTTGTTTTCAGAAAATTAGGAGAGCTCACGAGGAGAGCTAGCCAGTAAGTATTATGAGTATTGTCTTGTCCGAATGAACTTGTTATCAAACAGAAATAGGTAAAACCTATTTATACAAGTTGTAGTAGAAACGTACCCTGGTCTCATTAAGGAGTGAGGAGTAAATGGGAGGAGGTGGTAACCGTATGCATGGACTTGATTATTCCATAAAGTGGTTAACGCATTAAATTGATTTCATGAAACTGCTAATGTTATGGAATTGATGTTCCATAAGGTTGTTAACTCACGGCTTTATGTCCCATGAACGTTTTCCCATATAACTCCCGTATTTACAAGGCGCCTCACTCTTATGACACTTCCTTATGAGGGGCGTAGTGTAAGCCGCACGATGTAGACCACCAAACCAATACCCAAAAAATATCCCCCAGTTTGTGTTGATGTCTCGAATGTTCTTGGAGAACATGTAATACGTTGTTGTGGCTTGGAAAGTCGAGTTCGAGGAACTTGCTAGCCTGGTGACCTTCGATGGTTGAGATTTTGTATATTGAGAGGTGCGTTGTGCGGCTTAGTTTCAGTAGTGAGGGCCATCATGGTGGCGCGACCAGGTTGGCATTCCGTCGGCATGACGTGGTTTGGCGTGGCCAAACTTAGGTTTTGGACCCAAAAGTCATGAGGTGACTTTAGACGGCCATGATTCGCTCCTGGGTTTGAAGGTTGGCCATTGATGGTCGTATGCCTTTTATTTTGGTAGTCGCGTAGGGAAGGCGCGACCAAGGTGTTGTTTAGACTTGGCGCGTGAGGCAAATGGTATGCCATGGGCGTATAGCATGGCTGGGGAAAAGGAAATGGGTGCTTGGCTTGGCATAGTGTGACTAGCATAGCTGGGGCCAAGGCATGGGTGTTTGTCTTGGTGCGGCTAGCTTGGATAGGTGCGGTTTGGCTTGGCGCGTGGGGCCAAGGGTAGCCATGTGGGCGCATGGCGTGACTATATTGGGCTAGGTGCGTTCCCAAGCTAAGGATTTTGGGCTTAAGTCGTGAGGGGACTTTAGGCGGCTAGGATTTGCTCCTGGGATTGAAGAGTAGCCATTTATGCGCGCCTTTGTTTTAGAAACCCTAATTAGCGCCCTTCACTAGAATCGTTGTAGAATTCTAGTACGGACTCGGATTTTGACGGTACGCCCATCAAATTAACCGGAAAAGAATTTCCTATCTCCATACGGGTGGATATTTAGGTTTTGAACTCTCTCGGGAGGAGAAAACAGCCCGAGAGAAAAACTCTGGAAGAATTCATGAGGGATGGCGGCATGGCCAGGCTATCATCGCATGCCTTGGCGCAACTAGGTTGGCATGGCATGCCTTGGCGTGGTTTGGCACATGGGGACAAGGGTTTTCCATGGTCGCATGGCATAGCTAGTTTTGGTTAGGCGTGTGACCAAGCTAGGGTTTTTGGGCCAAAGTTATGAGGTGACTTTGGGCGGCTAGGATTTTATCCTGTGATTGAAGGGTAACCGTTGATTGGTGCATGCCTTATCTTTAGTAGCCGTGGGGAAAAAGCCAGCAGGGTGGCGCGACATGAGGGCCATGGAGAGGCTGGCTTGGTTAGGTGCGTGACCAATCCAGGGTTTCGGGGCCAAAGTCATGAGGTGACTTTGGGCGGCCAGGATTTTCTCCTGGGATTGAAGGGCAACCGTCGATTATTGCACGCCTTCACTTTAGTGGTCGTGAGGAGAAGGCCAACATGATGGCGCGGTTAGCATATCTAGGGCCAAGGCAGAGTGCGATTGGCATGGCGCGACTAGCTTTGGCTAGATGTGGTTGGCATGATTTTCCATTGGCACAAGGTTGCGGCTAGCATGGTTGGCATGCTTTTGCGCGATTGGGTGTGGCTGGCATGGTTTTCCATTGGCACACGAGATATGGCTTGCATAGCTAGGGCCATGGCACGGTGCAATTGGCATGGCGCGGCTAACTTGGGCTAGGTGTGGCTGTCATGATTTGCCATTGACACACGTGAGAATTAGGGCTTGGTTCGTCTAACCCTAATTTGAAAAATATACCCTGGTAATTATTTAGAGACACATTAAAGGCTTTCATTTAATGCACCTAGTAAATGCTTGTTTTAAATGTTTGCTAGGGTTTAGTGTTTTACGATTTTAACCCGATACTAAAAACCACCATCAACATTATGTCCCCTGCTTAGATCGGAACATGTGCCTTATTGCGGGGTAAGCATATGATGGTGACATACAACGTAAATTATTGCAAATATGGTTAGGAGAATTCGACTAACCTTTTAAGTTGTAGAGAGGACTTCGACCTTCCATGTTGGTAGTCCTTTCCGCGACAAAGGGGGAAAGGTCCTAGAAGGCGGAGCAGGTGGCATGGCTTTGATCACGGAAATGGCATGGTGGAGCATGCAGAGGCGGCTAGGTGTGATGGGGCCGTGGCAATGGGGTGATGGCTTGGTCTGGCGTGACTTCAAGGGCTTGGTTACCTCTTTCTTTATTTGATTAGACCAGAAAATTCTTCCTCCTTTCTCTGTTTTTGTGATGCCACCGGCTTTGTTCCCGAAATTTAACGTTGGTGGTGGGAATAGAAAACATACTCCAGTGTGCCTCGAGCACGTTATTCCACACTTTCTCGCCAACCATAATTATTCCCCGTAGGCAGGCATGAGGTTTAATTAGGATCTGATATCATGCCTTAACTCACAGCCGGTACAAAACTTTCCCTTTTGAGGTTGTGTCATTTTGTCGTGCATAAAAGACGATCTTGAGCTCTACATTAGGGTAGTTTCTCTTCGTCCATCCTCTTTGCAGGTATCGCCTCGTTCTTCCTTTTTTTATATACTATTTTTTTTATACGTGCATAGATGGGATGGAGTTTGATCATTCTCCCCATTCTTTGTAGTGTATGATGGGATCCTCCAAGGACAGTCCTATCTTCAACTCTTTAAAGAAGGTTTTCAGAATTGGGTCCTCTTCTCATGAGGAGGCAATGGCTAGAATCGAATCCCTGCTACATGAAGTTGGTGAGGTCATACAGGACCTTCCTTCTATCTACCTCCATGAAGTGCAGGCGCGTGTTCAGACTTTTTTGGGTTCAATGAGCATGGAGGAGGGACGGGAAATCAAGGAGAAACCTTGGCATGTTGAGAAGTACCGGCGCGGCAAAGCCTTTCCTAGACCCAGTCCTAGGGCGAGTCGAACTGCTCCTAGGTTTAAGCAAAGGAAGATCGAGCGTGTGAATCTTTTGGAGGAAAGCACCATGGTTCTAGGTCTTGATGCAGATGAATCGAAAAATCTTATTCGGGGTGTCAATGAGAAAACTTTCAAAGGAGCATCTGTCGGAAATGAAGTAGCCCTTAAAGCTAGTGCCAGAGGCGTCATTGGTGATACTAGAGGGGTCATGGTGGCGTATGCCGGTCCGGTCGTCGAAGCGGTCACTGTTACTTCTACGCTTACTTAGTGATGGGACGCTGAGGTTGATGTTGCTAATGCCATTGAATGGGATCTTTGTTTCCCGAGATATTGATAGGGAAAGTGCTTGAAGATGGCCTTGACCAAGGGGACTCGTGTTCCATCCTTCGAGGGATAGTTCCTCCCCTTTGTTATTCCTGTTACTTAGTCATCCGGATGTCCTTGTAGGTTCTTCTTTACTTTTTTATTCACCAGTTAACGCTCCGCTTGTCTATATTATTTTTTTGAATGATTGAATGAGGTATTTTGGTTGCAATATGATGGGTAATGGTTTTATGGGTTAGTTTGATGTATTTCTATGATATCTGGAGAACTTATTCGGAAAGGGATTATTATTTTTATTTTTTGACGAGAAAGAAATTCCGAGGAAGAATACAAACGGTGTATTCATCTTAGGGAAATACAAATATCAAGAGAAATTGTTGAAGGAAATGCTAAAGGGAGCGTGACTGGGAAGTACAACATTTCAAGGAGCGGAGGCCTTGAGCCATCACGAGTGAATTATCACGCTTTCGGGTGCGTCTGCATTGATGAGCTTGCAATATCCTCCTAAAAGGATATCTGCCACCAGATACAGCTCGTCTTCTCTCCCATTGGGCGAATCGATCCGAATAGCCATTTTTACCGTCATCTTCCCAACTTGGAATGAGTTTGCCTTGACCACCACATCCCCGATTGAGAAAGGGTTCAGACATCGTGCAACCTCTTGAGTCTTGGCTTCATTGGTCTCAATGGAAGTTTCTAGGCTCTTTGCAAAGTGCTCAAATGGGCACCCCATTCACATTTCTTGATAGCTTTCATGCCGATAGTCGCGTCGAGTCCCTATGACGGGATGTGGGGAGGAATGATTGAGTGTAGAGGGGGTCGCTCGGTCAGACTTACTTGTGTTTGAAATCCATGAGCTAGCATCAGCAGGTCTCCTCCGGACGTCTGGGTCCCTTGGGTAGTTCGTTGATGTGATGACCGGTGAGATGAGCCGTTGGAGACTCCTTCAGGCATGGACGTCGGTAGAGGATGCACATTGAGTTTGGCCTTGTTGTCGAGTACCCACAAACGCCCCAATATTATGTCATGACCCAGTTCTCTGACAATGTGGAATTCTCTATGCGTTACATCGTCTCCCACCTTGATCTCGAGGTTAATATAGTCATGCGCGTTCAAAGCTTCTCCTCTCGGGTTCTTAATCACAGATGGAGAATGGGTAGCGTCTTGTTTTGTAAGTCCCACTTCTTTTAGCGTCTTGAAAGTAATGATGTTGAGGTCAGAGGCCATCTCGATGAGCATGTCGTCAAGTTCGATACCTCTTAAACGAGACATGGTCAGCAGTCCCCAGTTCCCCCCTTTGGCTCCGCTTGTTTGGAAATCTTGGGTCCCTGGCGTGGTTTCCGGGAAGAGAAAAAGTCGTTTGCCAGATACGACGCGATTGAGAGCCGCGAAAATATCTTGGCGCTGCACCTTGGAAAGATAAAGAATTTCGCATACATGATGCATCATGGATTGTACAGTCTCTTGCACGGAGTCCCCAGAGGACCCACAGTTTCTTATTGGGAGTGTGCGTCGATGTACTCCCTCGTTTCCTAGCTGGAGCTCTCCCACTTCTATCTTTTCTTTGAAAATATGCTTTAGTTTGTTGTAATCACTGGTCGGGTGGTGAATGAACCTGTGGTAATGGCAGTACTTAGGGTTTTCCATCTCGGCCTCGGTGGACGTCTGGGAAGCGGCAGTCTGATAACATCACCTTGAACCCAGGCCTGCAGGAGGTCGATCACCTCCTCCATAGGTAACGGGAAGTCGAGAGCATTCCCTTCAGTTTCATGATGATGCATGGGGGTTTTAGTGGCAGTCTTCCGTGGAAGGGCCTCCCATTGTGCCGGTGCTTCACGTTTTGGCTGGTGACCTGTAGCCGGGCCTTCCTTTTTCCCTTTTCGTTCACTATGTTCACGGAGGGCGATCCAACATTGAACTACTTTCTGTTTAGGCGTCTATTCCCACGAGTCCCACGGGCGTCTTCAACTCGGGTTGACCTAGTTCTCTCCAGTAATGCCGGTGCTGATCTTCTAGCGACTTCGTGGAGTTCGAAGAATGTTTGGAAGCGCAAGTTTTCTAGCAAGGCTCGATAAATAGGAACCATACCATTGATGCATGTGTTCACCAGTTGTTGTTCAGTCACGTTTGGGTCGTGACAGTCGAGTGCTTGAACCTTGAACCTTTTGACAAAGTCGTTCGGGTGTTCGTTGTCCCACTAGTATATCCTTCCGAGGTCCGAAAAAGTGACTTGTTCAGACACGAAGAAGTACTTCCTTTAAAACAATGTAACCATGCTACTCCATCTGGGGATACTATTTGGCGGGATGTTGTTGTACCATGTATACGCCCTTCCGGTAAGTGATTTTGAGAACTCCCTTAGATGAAGAACGTGATTATACTCATGCTCTCCTAGGGATTCCAAGAAACAAAGACGTGCTCATGTGCATTCCCGCTACCATCGTACATGGAAAATTGAGGAGAGGAGTATCCCCTTGGAAGAGGAATCCTTTGCAATTCGGATGGGTAAGGAGGTTGGTGTTGATGTATGTCCAGTTCATCATTCTTGATTCGGTTGCGGAGAAGTTTCTCCAAATCTTCCCGCGTGACGAAGTTGGACGGATGATTTCTTTCCACTGGGATTCTAGCCCGAATTTCCTCGTCTGCGGAGGCGCGTTCCGTTGAGGTGCTGGCATCGGGACTGTTGGAGACGTTTATAAATAGCTCTGGAGGACGCAACTCACGTGGTAGCCTCTCTGTCAGGGTCTTGAGAAAGATGAGTACTTCCTTCTGTGTAGAAACCATATCTCCCTGGTCCCTAGCAAGCATTTACTGTCATTCCATCAAATCAACAATGGTGACATAAGGACGACTTCCCCTGGTCCCTACGGTTTCTCGTCCCGTCGGGACTTTGGTTGTGGTTGGAGGTGTCATGCCAGATGAGACGTTAGGATCTGCAGCGGAGGCTCTGGCCCTGGTGACTGGTGGCGTAACGCCTAAAGAAGTGTTTTCGTTTCCATGATTGGAGGTTTACGCAGAGACATTAGAGGAAGCAGCGGCTCTGGCCCTGGTGATTAGTGGTGCTACGCTTGAGGGTGCGCCTTCGGAGTTGCCGTAATCAGTAGGTGATGTAACGACGTTATTGAGGGAGACATTAACATCAGGGACGTATTCTGTACTGGTATTATCGACAGACGCTCCGGACCTGAGTTCCACCATATTGGGATTGACGTTTGGGAATAGAAACCAAGAGTTGGAGTTGGTATCGTGACCAATAGATCAATCCTCCCACTATGGTCGCCAATTGTTTATAGGTGAAAATAGATTTTGCTGATTTTGGTAATTGCAGGTGTGAAGGTGAGAATCTGTTTAAACCATAAACAAATGTACTGCAAGGGAGTACTTTTAAGTTCGAGAGATCAATCTGTACAAGTCCGGCATAAACCAAGAAATGGCCATTCCAGACTTGCTTCGGTCACAAAGAGGAGGAGAATGGGTTGGTTTTGGGGAGGGAAGCAAGGAGAGTGTGAGACCAGAATAGCTGATTCTGGGAGAGCAATTGGGTTTCTACCACTTGTTTTCAGAAAAGTAGGAGAGCTCAAGAGGAGAGCTAGCCAATAATTATTCTAAGTATTGTCTTGTCTGAATGAACTTGTTGTCAAATAGAAATAGGTAAAACCTATTTATACAAGTTGTAGTAGAAATGTACCCTGGTCTCATTAAGGAGTGATGATTAAATGGGAGGAGGTGGTAACCGTATGCATGGACTTGATTATTCCATAAAGTGGTTAACGCATGAAATTGATTTTCATGAAACTGTTAACATTATGGAATTGATGTTCCATAAGGTTGTTAACTCACGGCTTTATGTCCCATGAACGTTTTCCCACATAACTCCTGTATTTACAAGGCGCCTCACTCTTATGACACTTCCTTATGAGGGGCGTAGTGTATGCCGCACGCTGTAGACCACCAAACCAATACCCAAAAAAGATCCCCCAGTTTGTGTTGATGTATCGAATGTTCTTGTAGAAAATGTAATACGTTGTTGTGGCTTGGCAAGTCGAGTTCGGGGAACTTGCTAGCCTGGTGACCTTCGATGGTCGAGATTTTGTATCTTGAGAGGTGCGTTGCGTGCCTTAGTTTTGGTAGTGAGGGACATCGTGGTGGCACGACCAGGTTGGCATGCCAAACTTAGGTTTTGGACCCAAAAGTCATGAGGTGATTTTAGACGGCCAGGATTCGCTCCTGGGTTTGAAGGTTGGCCATTGATGGCCGTATGCCTTTTGTTTTGGTGGACGCATAGGGAAGGCTCGACCAAGGTGTTGTTTAGACTAGGCGTATGAGGCCAATGGTCTGCCATGGGCGTATGGCATGGCTGGGGCCAAGGCAAGGGGCGCTTGGCTTGGCATAGCGTGACTAGCATAGCTGGGGCCAAGGCATGGGTGTTTGGCTTGGTGCGGTTTGGCTTGGAGCGTGGGTCCAAGGGTAGCCGTGGGCGCATGGCGTGACTATCTTGGGCTAGGTGAGTTCCCAAGCTAAGTTTTTGGGCCAAAGTCGTGAGGGGACTTTAGGCGGCCAGGATTTGCTCCTGGAATTGAAGAGTAGCCATTGATGCACGCCTTTGTTTTAGAAACCCTAATTAGCGCCCTTCACTAGAATCGCTGTAGAATTCTAGTACGGACTCGGATTTTGACGATCCGCCCCTCAAATCAACCGGAAAAGAATGTCCTATCTCCTTACGCGAGCATATTTAGGTTTTGAACTCGCTCGGGAGAAGAAAATAGCCTGAGAGAAAAACTCGGGAAGAATTCATGAGGGATGGCGGAATGGCCAGGCTATCATGGCATGCCTTGGCGCAACTAGGTTGGCATGGCATGCCTTGGCGTGGTTTGGCACATGGGGCCAAGGGTTTTCCATGGTCGCATGGCATAGCTAGCTTTGGTTAGGCGTGTGACCAAGCTAGGGTTTTTGTTCCAAAGATATGAGGTGACTTTGGGTGGCCAAGATTTGCTCCTGGGATTGAAGGACAACTGTTGATTGGTGCATGCCTTCTCTTTAGTAGCCGTGGGGAAAAATCCAGTAGGGTGGCGCGGCATGAGGGTCATGGAGAGGCATGGCGCGACTGGCTTGGTTAGGTGCGTGACTAAGCCAGGGTTTCGGGGCCAAAGTCATGAGGTGACTTTGGGCGGCCAGGATTTGCTCCTGGGATTGAAGGGAAACCGTTGATTGTTGTACGCCTTCACTTTAGTGGTCGTGAGGAGAAGCCCAACAGGATGGCGCGGTTAGCATAGCTAGGGCCAAGGAAGAGTGCGATTGGCATGGCGCGGCTAGCTTTGGCTAGATGTGGCTGGCATGATTTTCCATTGGCACAAGGGTGCGGCTAGCATGGTTGGAATGCTTTGGCGCGGTTGGGTGTGGATGGCATGGTTTGTCATTGGCACACGAGATGTGGCTAGCATAGCTATGGCCATGGCACGGTGCGATTGGCATGGCGCGGCTAACTTAGGCTAGGTGTGGCTGGCATGATTTTCCATTGGCACAAGGGTGCGGCTTGCATGGTTGGCATGCTTTGGCGCGGTTGGGTGTGGCTGGCATGGTTTTCCATTGGCACACGAGATGTGGCTAGCATAGCTAAGGCCATGGCACGGTGCGATTGGCATGGCGCGGATAACTTGGGATAGGTGTGGCTAGCATGATTTGACATTGGAACAAGGGTGTGGCTAGCATGGTTGGCATGCTTTGGCACGGTTGGGTGTGGCTGGCATGGTTTGCCATTGGCACGCGAGATGTGGCTAGCATAGCTAGGGCCATGGAACGGTGCGATTGGCATGGCGCGGCTAACTTGGGCTAGGTGTGGCTGGCATGATTTTTCATTGGCACACGTGAGAATTAAGGCTTGGTTCGTCTAACCTTAATTTGAAAAATATACCCTGGTAATTATTTAGAGACACATTAAAGGCTTTCATTTAATGCGCCTAGTAAATGCTTGTTTTAAATGTCTGCTAGGGTTTAGTGTTTTATGATTTTAACCCTTTACTAAAAACCACCATCAACAGCTGGTTTTTACAGAATTGAGGAGACGACCGTACGGAGGAGACCCCTTCGAACCGAGCGAAATTTTCAACCTCACACAGATGCACCGCTGCAAAGGGGGTGCTTTGAATTCGAGAGATCAATCTGTAATACTCCGGCCTAAACCAAGACAATGGTCGTTCCAGAATAAATTAGGTCACAAGAGAGGATGGGTTGATCTGTAGGAGGGAAGCTAAGAAAATATGTGGAATCAATGGTAATCAAAGATTGTAGGTTTGTTGTGAATTCTGAATAAGATAAGTTCTGAATGATTGAAATTGCTCAGTTGAGAGTAATTGCTCAATTGATGAGTTGTTGATATTGTGTTGTCAGTGAGACGTGAGATTCTTGTCGTGTATTCAATCATGATTCAGAGACTTATTTATATTATTGGAATTGTAGACACCATGATTCCATGAAGTGTGACAGTTGATAGAATCAAGAAGTGGGGAAATGGAAATCTTGTTTGAAACCAGTTGCTCATCGTGCGAAGACTTGGTCGATTTTACATCCACTACTTTGTTAACTTCTTCAACTGACTGCACGACTTGCTCACATTCCATCGTGTGTTTGAACACACATGCCGTAGACCGCCATACCAAAACCCTAGTTGATATACCCCCAAGTGACACGATTGACGTCTCGTGGTTAATTATTCAGTTGCTAACTTCATGATTTAATGGGACAATGAGTCCATGTATTTTCTAAGTTGAACATGATTTGCAAAAATATTCAGAATTGATAGTTGAACCAATATTCCTTGGTTTGAGAAAATATTGCTCGTCTGAGCAAGTGTTGCTCGTCTGATGAATTATTGGTAGCGTGACCAAAATAAAATATTAATTAAAATATTGGTAGTTGAACCGAGCATAATTAATAATCGTCATAAAATTATTAGTGTTTGAATCTGGAATTATAATCCTTGGACTCGGAAACCCTAATTTGATCAATTGATGACTTTATTTGAAAATTAACCATGAAATGAAGGAGAACCAACTTCATGGGACCGTGGGTCGACCATGCAGCTCCCATATGTTCGTGTGAGCAAATACCAGGGCCTCTCGAAGAGTTGGTGATTCGTTGATGAAAAATTGATCAAATGCTGGTTTAATCATTTATTTGAAAATGCCCGTCTGAGCCTTAGGTGATAAAACCTAATTAATTATGAAGAGATGAGAGACCGACCAAGGGGTCATGAAACCGGCCCTGGGTGGTCACGGGATCGAATGACGATAGTTCCATGAAAATCCCAAAATTATTTGGAAGAGTTTTGGACCGAATACGTGTAATTGCGTAAATTAGGTCAAATTGTGTAAATACGCGGGACCGGCTCCTTGCGAGCCAAAAAGCCAACCTTGGTCGATCAAGGTAACGTGCTCATGTCACCAAAGTTTTCGTATCTCAGTTCTGAGAATTTTGATATTTTCAGATGTGCATTTGAGCAATCATTTGAGAAAATATGAAGAAATCAGGGGGTTTTGATAAAACCGTCAAAATTTCATGAGATGAAGGAAAAAAATAATAAAAAAGTGAAGGAATCATGAAGTGTGGGACCGGCCATGGCCAAGGCATGTCCGGCAGGCCAAAGGGCCCAATCCCACACGTTTTTCCAATTTTTTTATAATATTTTCATGATTTTAGGGAAATATGATAAAACCAAGGAATTTGTTAAAACCAAGGAGTTTTTGTTGAAATCAAAGAGTTTTGTTGAAATCAAGGAGTTTCCATGAGATGAGGAAAACATGAAAAAAAAAAAATAAGGGACGTGTGGGACCGGCTTGAGCATGGTTGGCCGGCTAGGACCCGGTCCCATGAGTTTTTTCCCTAATTTTATGTATTATTTCATGATTTAAAGGAATTTTCATAATTTAAAGGAAATATCATGAAATAAAAATATAATAATAATAAAATGGGACGTGTGGGGCCAGCTAGGGCTTGACCGGTTGGCTAGGGCCCGATCACATGGGTTTCCCTAATTTTATATTATTTTTTCATGGGATCAAGGAAATATCATGAGATTAAGGAGTTTTCATGAAATTAGGGAAACAATAAAAATAATGAGGAACCATGAGGTGTGGGGCCGGCTGGGACCAAGGCATGACCGGTTGGCCAATAATCACGGCCCACAATGTTTTCCTTAATTTTATATTATTTCTTTGGTGTGAGGGAAACACCATGAAACTGAGGAGTTTCCTCAAAAATGAAAGATATTTGTTCAAGTGAAAGGATTTTCATGAACTCAAGGAAAATAATAAAAAATATGATAAAAATATGAAACTGGCGTGGGATTGACCACGGCACGTCCGATCGGTCAGTGGGCCCATGCTCCCAGCACCTTGGTCAATTTTTAATTATTTTCCTTCCTATTTTGCATAGGTTCATCATCTCGTCGTATTTTGAAATACTTGTTCGTACGATGATTGTTAGTTCATCATGGTCGAGTACACTTGCACCATTTGAGTCGGGGCTTACTCGGAGGTAGCTCATATGCCCGTGTTGTTGAATATTTATTACTAACCCATGGAATTCTGCTGGGAAGAACCATGGATTGAAGTAACGAAATATTACAAAAGTATTTGAATACTTTCAGAAAATATTTGAATATTTTCAGAAATTCAGTTGATGAATCCAAGAATTTAATAATAATTAATTAATGGCTCTATACTAGCAGAGCAAGCTGTCTAGGAGCATTAATTATTCTGATATGAGCTTGATGGAGTTTCATATCCTTTATATAGTCAGGGAAACTGTTGTTTGTATCCTGAAGACGTTATCGCTCTATACTAGCAGAGCAAGCTGTCTAGGAGCCGTCAATCTTGTGATTCTATATAGAAGTAATTACTGAAGTGTTCAATATTCATGAGATATGTCGTTGTCTAGCCGAGAGACTACATATCTGCATGTACTCTGAGAGACAGTATTCTCAGTCAGAGGTTCGATGAGAGACCCATGTCTCAATACAGATATGTTGTTGTCCATCCGAGAGACTACATATCTGCATGTACTCTGAGAGACAGTATTCTCAGTCAGAGATCCAATGAGAGACCTGTGTCTCAATACTCGGGTCTGATTGCTGGATCAGAAGTTCGTATAATTACAGATTTATGATTTTAGCCTTTGTCGAAAATCCACCATCTACAACCTTTCAACTCGTTTAGTACTTCCTGATTCGCAGCCTTTTCTTTATCCTTTTCCAATTGTCGTTCTATTTCCTCCTTTTGTTTTATCGCATCATGCTCTTTCGAGCTCTCTATCTTATCTTCTCTTTATTTCTTTGTTGTTTCTCTTCGTCGACTGGTATATGATACCGGTGAGTTGGATTCTAGAGTTTCATCTTGGAGTTTAATATTTTCGTCGAGGAGTTCTCGGTTTTGTCCTTCAAGATTTTCTTGCTTATGAACCAGTTTATTTTTTGCATCTCTCTCTTTGGAAAGCTTTGTCATTAATTCCTTGAATTCATTTCATGCTCGTCATCATATTTATCTTGTTCGTTAGATGCTCTTTGCTAATGTTTAACATCTTCCACAGGGATACTTCGAATTTGGCTCTCTCTTCTATGTTCGATGTGGTCTTTTCCACCTCCTATCGTTTTGTCGGTATGATGATCCTTTTTGTTGTTCTATATGCCACCGATCCTAGAGCTCTTCCTTGTTTCCCTTTTTCTCCCTTGTTTACTTTTGATACCATATTTGTTTATCAACTTCTTGCACAGTAGATAAAAATAGTTTCGCCGAGTTCACAAACGATGTATTACACTGGATCTTAATTATAGACCCTGCGATTCATTGTATTGAGTGTAGATTTGATAATGATAATGATGTAATGATGTCCTAAAACCTAAATCTCACACTTCACTTAAGATATTAATAACATACTTAAGACTAATGATTAATTCAGCATATCCAAGAAAATTATCTAATGCTAATGATTGCCTACCTTAAAAGTGGTGTTTTTGAAAGATTAAAAACTTTTTGATGCAGATTTACCAAAAACGACGGAAAAGAATACTTCTACTTTACTAGATCTACACTCCATGAGATGAAGGTTTGAAAATCTGAAATTCTCTGATGTAAACGTGAGTTGAGATAATTAACCAAAACACAAAGTTTAGTTTTGTATGTTTTCAAGACTTCAAAACTGAGTTCAAACCTTAATTTTTTTTATACCCGAGAGGTGAACTTATGCTCAAATCTCTGCTTTTCTAAAGACTTGCTCTTAGAAACTCAGGTCTATGAAACCTTAAAACCTAGCAAACTTTCAAGTAAACTAACTCCGAAAAACTCAAGATCTACACCAAACACCTTGGTATGATGAATCCTTTACTATGTCCTTGTTTCTAGCGGAAAAACGTAGCTTCATGAAAACCCACAGTACACTCAGAGAAAAATCCTAAAGCTACAAACACATTTATCAAACAAGAATGCAAGATATGTGGTTAGGAATCCTAAGTAAGTATGCAAATATCAAGACTCAGGCGGTTTACGTGGTTCGATATTAAAACTTACATCCATGAGGTGATTTCACTATTGATGGAAGAAGATTACAAGCTCATGGTATGTTACAAGATGGCTCTCAGTAGTCCTCTCTCTTAGTCTTCTATGAACCCTAAATCTCAACCCTTCTAACACTATTCATAATCCCTTATATATACAAAATTTTCTAATAGATGACAGCTCACTTCGCTCGCTGGTATTGCTTGGAGGGACTTTCTACGATAGCTTTTTTGCATAAGGGTTCATCTGCACTAACAATTATCTTCTCTAGTCAACTCACCCATCGTTCTTTGCTGACGTTGTCACTATCATTCCGTGTCTCGTCGTATAACCTCTCCCCATCGGTCCAATCAGACAACAAATTGACGGACTAATCATTCTGATTATTCATTAAATGCCGAACTACCTAATTCAAACTTAGCCGTAGATGTCTCAATTGGTATTTTCAATGAGTTTTAATCTTGTGCGTGCCTTGGGTAGATATCTCGAAAGCGGGAAAAGTACCGCTAGATAATGTATTCCGTATTTATTACGGATTGGTTCTCTCGTATTTGTGTTTGGCGATGCTTACACGTGGCAATGTGATTTTCTGGTGATATTCTCAGAATAGATCCAGGGATCCGTAGCCATATTTTACTGTCCCGTTGGAGTTATTCTCTGCTCTTCTTCCTCATGTGATCAGATTGGTCAACGTGACTCGTGGGTCTTATATTTTTATCTTTAAAATTTCCGTGCAATTGGGGTACGTAATCGGAAAAACTGAATTAGGCCCTCTTCACATGCTAATTAATTTATTAAATTGTTTTTTTTAGGTAATTTGTTGTATTGATGGGGTACCTGTCATCATATGCTTCGCATATCTTATTAGTCTCCTTTGGAATATGTATAGTTTTGTCTCAACATTTGTATATTCTGAGTACTGCTGGAGGAGACCTTTCGTGGCAGCTAAAAGAGGCTCTAATTAATTTTGTTTTCCCTCTTGCTTCTCGGATGAAATGATAACTAACATTTTTTTCTTGAAAAAATTATTCTTTAAACATTTTCTTGTAATACTTGGTACTTTTTTTTTTTTGAGAAAGTAATACTTGGTACTTGGTAGTAACCAAATAGGAGTGCGAAAATGTCTTTTTAAGTAAACCATATATACGTGACATGATTTCCTTCAAAATGCTAGCGGATAACTTGAGAAGCTTGAACCAAAATTGCCCGTGTTTCTATATAGAGACCGCAAAAATTGCTCATTGTTCTAGCAAAAGCACGCACCACAAATCCCCAGCACTAGCCAGAGAATTATGATCAAGTTACACGCATTTTTTCCAACCTAAGAAAAGAAGGCAATCATCTATCCTCTTGGATTAAGCAAAAAGGGATGTTGAAGAACGGTGGGAATTCTAGACCAAGTCATGGACAAAGCACGTTCATGATAGTAGATGACGTAGGACTTGAACGTTATCGCCAATGTCTTCCATGCTATTAATAAACAATGCCAAAGTATTTTAATGGTCCGCGTTAGCCCCTCGTTGGCAGCCTTTTTCTTTTATTTTTTGAAGCATTTTCTTTTCATTTTTTGGATCGGTGTCCATTGACATTATAGTTGCATAATTGATGTGCGCCCAGTTGTCTTACACAGCCTATATATCTCTTTGAATGAGTTGTAATCTGGAAGTTCCGTTTTATGTAACCAATATTTCTGGAAAAAGGAGGCGATGGGAACTGAAGTAACTGCTGATGAGATGAATCCGTCAGGCTCTAAGGGGAAGTTGGTAACCGTGTTGAGCATCGATGGTGGTGGTGTCAAGGGTATAATCCCTGGAGTTATACTTGCTTTCATTGAGGCTGAATTGCAGGTAATATATATATATATATCATGATTGAATTTAGTTTTTTCTATTGATTGCTGCAATGTTTCAATCTCCAGAACAGTTAAAAGGATGGAGAATTGGAGATCCTCCCTAATTCATTAATTGATTGGTCCAGCCGATCAAAGTAGTGCATATAACTAATTAAAATGCATGAATTGATGGATAATTTCATTTTCTTTTTGGCATGTGAAATGTTAACAACATAGAAACTAGATGGAGAGGAGGTGAGATTGGCCGACTACTTCGATGTTGTTGCAGGAACGAGCACTGGTGGCTTGATAACCGCCATGATAACTGCTCCTGACAGCAACAACCGTCCTCTCTATGCTGCCAAAGACATTGTGCCATTTTACCTTGAACATTCTCCGGGTGTATTCCCTGATAAAAACAGGTAATTAATTCCTCTCCGTCGTGGATAACCCAGAAAAATAAAGAAATAAATAAGAGAACAGGCACATAATAACTCGTATTATATACTTATTTCTTTTTGAGCAATTTGTATCTCTGACGTATATGCCAGCTTATAGTGTAAAAACAATATCCTAGGTTACGATCATTGCCTCACGCCACTGTTCATAATTCTAACACATCGATGATAAATTTACAACTAAGAAACGCTGAATTCTTGTGATGAAGGTATACAACTAAGTTTAATGCATTTTTTTTAACAAGCTTGGTAAAGGGGCGTCATGAATTGGTAGAGGGGCGTCAAATATGATAGCAATGTCCCTTTTATTGGTTAGGGGGTGTCCTATAGGGGTGTAGAATGACTAGATTACCCCTTTCACCTTAAATTAACCAAAATCAAATCAGTTTTTTTTTTCATCTTCTCTTCTCCTCCATCAACCCTAACCTCCATTAAAACCGAAAATGTCATCGTCTTCGATTAATCGGCGATTTGAAAAATGTTTGGAAAAACCCAGTTAGGGTTTAGTTTATTATGTTGGATTTAAGTTAATTTTGTATCAAAAATTAGGGTTTTGAATGAAAATTGAAATTGAAATTTCTGGGTTTATGCTAGTTACGGTTGGTAATAACTCAAATACGAACCGTAACTGTAGATTGGGTTGATGTTACGGTTGGTTTAAACTCAAATACCAACCGTAAGTTCTTAGTTTTGGGAATATGTTCAGTTACGGTTTTTATTTGCATCATATTTATCAACCGTAATTGAGTTACGGTTTGAAACTCAATTAAACTAACCAACCGTAAATCATCCTGAATGTTAACAACTTATCAAATAGTTATGTACGGTTCAAAAGTTAAGATGACTTACCAACCGTAGGTTAGTTACGGTTGGTTTTTATTCATTAGTTACCAACCGTAATGTAGTTACGGTTGGTAACTAAATTAAATTACCAACCGTAACTAGGTTTACGATTGGATCTTCCCCAAATTTAACCAGTTACGGTTGGTATTCGATAACTTACGAACCGTAACTAAGAGTTCTCCCATTCCCATACATCAAAAAACATTTTGTTTTCTTCTTCTCTAAAAAGCATCATCAGAACCTTATACAGTGTGATTCTTGGTCGGGTCAAGGAAGTACAATCATTGAATTCGATTACGGTGTTAGGGCTTCATTGAATCCTGAAGGCATAATTCAAGAGACCGTTTGTACTCGCCAAGTTTATTGGGAAAGGTCGAGTTATAGTCTAAAAGAATCGAAAGAGCCTTGAAGTCAGGGGTACACCATTCTTTTGTTTCTGTTTTCATCCTCTAGTTTAACCCAATTTTCCAACAATCGGATATTCGATATCCGATAATATCCTATAGGATATCAAAAATTATATATCGATTCCGATAGGCTAAGCTATCGGATATCGGAAATTTATCCGATAATATCCGGTTCTGACAAAAAAAAAAACATATAAAACATATTCACAATTGAAATTTAAGTTAAATTTCTCAAACATGTCCAAGTTATCTTAAAACACACATTCAAATACATATACACATACATGTAAAGAAACACAAAAACAAATGTCAAATGCTAAAGAAAGTAAGAACACAAAGTCTCTCTTGTCTTCATTCTAATCTGATAGAAATAGGAATCAATGTAAGTGTAATATTATCTCAATCAATAAATATTGATGATCGTCAGTTAATATTGATGATCATCAATATATTTCACCCTCTGTGGTTTGTTAGTTGATGCTGGTGCTAGCACCAAACCACTTTAATCTCTTGTCTATTTTATTTATTTATCTCTGATTCTTACTCTTATCATAAATCTAATATGATACAGAGCAGGAAAATATTTTTTTTCACTCATACCAAAATTATTTCCGCATTTTGTTTTCATTTTGATGATGTTTTTTATTTGTTTTAGAATAATCATCCAAGTTCATATTCTTTTCTTCACTAATCAATGCTTCCGCATACACAGTTGATGGCAGGATACTCTGTCTCGACTTTCAAGTTCGCATGTTGTGGTTGTTTATTTCGTATTAAGGTTTTTTCTATCTGAACCTAAAGAAACTTTAAGTTCTCGGTTCAATTTTTTTTGTTTCTTTTCAGTTTGTGCAATTATTTTTTTTTTTTTTTTTTTGATAAACAAGGAACCTTTCGTTAATGGAAATTCGAGGTTACAGTGAGTTTAAGATCGAAAATAAGAGAATGCAAAGTAACAAGAACATACCATAAAAGTACAATACCGAGATATCCGACAAGAGAAAGAGAAGGATTACAGGAATAAGACAAATACAAGTATGAATAAGATCTGATTAAATCGTAGGAAGAATGGTTTTTATCGGAAGTAAATCCCAACCATTTATTTTGCTTTTCTTCTTTAGAAAGATATACTCCCAAAATAGGAGTGATTTGCTCAAATCTCTTGTAACTAGTGATGAAGCTTCCGTCATCAAAGAAATCACCGATGAAGATGAAGATTTCGTCGTTGGAGAGAATCACTATCGATCTTGGAACCCAACCCAATAACCAAGAACCGCCATTAAATCGAAGATAAACCTCAAAAGAGTAGATAAAACCACCATAATAGTGTAGATAAGTAGAAAACATAATAAAAATTAAGCTAAAACTACTAAATAACCTAGATAACAAGAAATAGTGAAAAAATCTGCTCAGATCCGATCCAAAATGGACCAGATCTGAGCAGAGAAGGGTTGTTCTTGATGGGTTTTGTTTAAGAAGAACGAGTGAAATAGAGAGAGGATATAGAGGTGCTAATTGACGGGGCTTGTAGTTTGTGCAACTTTAATTGTCCATATCTATTTCCAAAGTTATTTTTTTTTCATATCAAAATAACTTTCAATTTTGCTTTGTATGCCTTTGATAACAATCCATAGTCAAACTTTTCACATAATATTTTTTTTTGGATTTTTTTTTATCGATGATATCCATCTTAAAGATGGTATTGTTAATGGCGGTACTCCCATTACACGTGGTATTTTTGTGTTTTCTGCTTCATTAGTTCGAAGCCATATCTTAGTAATACCAAATGTAGGACTACAAGGTATATTTGTACTTGCTCGTTATTTCAGATCTTATTGCAAAATGTGTTCGTGAAGACGACAATCTTTGATATCAAGATTAATAAAATCATTTTTGACTTCATTTTTATTTTGTTAATCAAAATTTGAATCCTTAATTAGGGTTCAACTTTATATTCAAGGATTTCATATCTCTATGATTCGGGAGATCCTGCTTAATAATCTCATTTTCAACAATATTTTCCTAAATATTATTTGGTCATAATATTTTGGTAACCAGAAAATACTTTCCATATTTTCTAAAAGTGGAATATTTATATATCAATTATATTTATGTTTTTCTCATCGATCACAGCCAACCAATATGAGTTTTCAATGTGTTGTTTTCTTTTTATGGAACTCATTTTCTTAAGATCATTGAAATATTTATGTGTATCATATGGAGTAACTACTAAACTATCTTTATACATTGTTATCAAAGCCCAACAACATAATATCTCAAATAAAGATATATATTGATTTGCCCTGTTGTTTCTGTAAAATGAGTTTTCAATATATATAAGTTTTAAATATATATGAGTTCTTTTCAATATATATATATATATATATGAGTTGTTTACGGAACTATCTTTTGAATCAATATATGAGTTCTTTTTTGTAAAATGATTTTTCAATATATATGAGTTTTCAATCTTTTTATATTGATAACTACTGAACTATCTTTTGAAATGATCTTTACTGAACTATATTTACACATTGTTTCTTTATTTGAAATGATCTTAAGAAATAGTGTTTTTGTTTCTTGTTGTTTTCTAAATTTAATGCAAATATTATCCATGTCCAATTTTTGTTTCCTGAAGCAATAAATTTTGTTGTTTCTCTAAATTTTTCATATTACTTCTTCCTTTACTCGAACGATTAAATTGATTGTGTCCGAGTAATGGGTTTAGCAGGAAGCCATGGGACCATCTTCTGGTGTTACTTCTATATTTTAATCTATTTTGTGTGAAAGCAACATTACATTGTAAAATATTAGAATGTCGAGCCATAAAATTTAACAAGATTTGGTTTCATATTTATGCATATGCAGTGGAAAAATGCTTGGCTCAGTTGTAAACCTTTTCAGTACAGTGACAGGACCAAAATATAGCGGACACTACTTTCGTTCTCTGGTGAGACAACTTCTTGGAGATACCAAAATCAGTCAAACCTTATCATCTATTGTTATACCCACCTTCGACATAAGGCTTCTTCAGCCTATTATCTTTTCAACCAGCGAGGTATGTACTGAACTATCTTTATACATTTGTATTTACGAACAAGAAACAAAAAGATCATTGAAGAAATTTTCTTTTTCTTCATCCAATGCACAGGCAAAGAGGGATGTTTCGAAAGATGCTTTGCTATCAGATGTGTGCATTAGTACATGTGCTGCTCCAACGTATTTCCCGTCTCATTACTTCAAAATCGAAGACTCCGAAGGAAAAGTACTCAAGAGATTCAACCTCATAGATGGGGGAGTTGCGGCCAACAACCCTGTTAGTAAAATAATTAGTTGTATATACAGATTAGCTCGAATTACATTTCAATAAGTAGTTTACTAAATTTCGTTTTTATTTTCTTCTACTCGTTTCGGTACTAATTAGAATGCATATGTTATTTTGGGTTGAATGTTAACAGACGCTACTAGCAATGACTTCCATTACAAATGATTTACTAGATAACAATGAAGACTTAGCACCCATCAGTGCCACAGACTACAGGAAATACATGATCATATCTATAGGAACAGGAAATGCAAAGAATGAAAGAAAATACAAGTCTTCGGTTGTCTCCAAATGGGGTGTTTTAGGGTGGTTGTATGATGGAGGCAATGTTCCTCTTATTGATGCTTTTTGTCAAGCAAGTGCAGATATGGTTGACATCCATGCTTCCACTCTCTTCAGGGCACTCCACTGCCAGGAAAATTATTTACGAATTGAGGTACATATAGTTCATAACTTTCGTCATGAGTTAAGCTTTATAATCATTTTATTAAAACAATTACGTGCTAATTTCTTGTGTTTTTTTTTTTGCCGTATATATTCTTAGACGGATGACTTAGTCGGAAATACAGCATCATTGGATATTTCAACGAAGAAGAATATGCAAAAATTGATTCAGATAGGCCAAGATCTATTGAAGAAGACTATGTGTAGGGTTAACTTAGAAAATGGAATTTCCGAGGAAGTTGAAGGAGCATGCACCAACCAAGAAGCCTTAATTCGTTTTGTTAAGGTTCTCTCTAATGAACGTGGGGCTAGGCTAGCCAAATCTGCATTATAACATTCATTTTGTAGTATGAGAGGAAATGTATTTTGCTGCACCTTGTAACTTATAGTTGTAAAGGGTTTAATGAACCATGCATATCAGTACTAAAACGCCGAAATCGTATTCGGTTAGTTTGCTGCAAACTACTCTATTCGTTGCAGGAAAAGTTATACTTTCATTTTTCAATTTGTCATATCGTTGAAGTTGTTATGTAGAATCAGAGGCCCAGTTGAATATTGGCTTATTTGCTTTTATTTAAGTTAGAGGCCCATTGGGTTTCCTAACAAGATTTCAATAAAGAAACTGTATATAGCATTGTTTTATTTTTTATTTTTTTTGAAACAAAGGAACCTTTTCATTAATAGAAGTTCAAGGTTAAGTTGGGTTTAAAATGGAAAATTAGAGAATACAAAGTAATTAGAACATGTCGTACAAGTACAACACCGACAAATTATACAAGAGAAAAAGAAGAATTAGCGGAACATGACGAATACAAGCATATATAAGAACCGATTAAAACGTTGGAGTAATGTTTTTTTTCGAAATTAAATTCCAACCATTTTGTTTTGTTTTCTTCTTCATAAAGAAATGCTCCTAAAATTGGAGTGATTTGCTCAAATCTCTTAGAACTTGTGATGAAGCTTCCGTCGTCAAAATCATCTTTGATGAAGACTCCAATGAAGATCTCACGCCGAATAATTCAAAGATGAAGATTCAGTAACCGAAAACAAATAAGATGCAGATTTCGTCAATGAAGAGCACTACTAGTGTTCTTAAAACCCATTGTAACCAAGAACGACTATTAAAGCCAAGATAAACCTATCTAGTATATGCGAAAAACCACCATAATTGTGCCAAAACTTACCACATGGTATGAAATAAACATAAATAAAGCTAGCTAAAACACAGATCAAAGAAATGAGATGAAGATCCTGCGCAAATCTGGTCGAAAATGGACCAGATTTGAGAAGGAGAGAGTTCCGTTGAGTGAGTGTTATTTTCTATGTTGTTGTGGGAGTGGTCCAAGTTTTTATTATTGTATTGTTTTTGTTTTCGGTTGCTTTGGTTTTGTTTTTTTGAAAGTAAACTTTGATTAATAGAAACTAAAGACAAAAATGGAAAAGATGGCCGATAGTACAGAGGGGAGGTTGATTTAACCAGATTCTAACTAGAGATTTTTTTCTGGATGACTTAGCTAACATATCATTCGTAGAATTCAAACTACGTTTAACATATCTACATAAGGGTTGAGAGTGAAGTTCCAAGCCACATTTACAGTCATTTACATAAGATAACAATTTCCAACTGATAGAAAATTCATTGCTATTGATAGCTTCAACTAAGGAAAACTTATCTCACATTAACAAAATAAAATAAAATAAAATAATGTGTAATACTCCTTAGCCTATTCTATAGCCTTTAACTGACTATTGCTTCAGCTTCTAAAAATGATCTCGTTGTTATTTCCAGCATTTTGCATCTAAAAATCCTTCGTTTGGTCCATAGCAGGAAATTTCGCAACTTGCAAGAGAAGAATGTTTCCCCAACAAAGCATCAACAAACATTGTTACCAAAATAAATAAATAAACACGAAAGGTGAAGTTTTCTCAAAAAGAATACCTTTGAAAAAGTAAATTTTGGATTAGATTATAAAACTTCCGGGAGTGGTTGGAGCACCTAAAGTCGAAAGTTTATCGTTCTATGCCAAGTATTTAGGTGAGCATCTTTGCAGGTGGACTGTAAAAATAAGGTGGCATACTTCTATAATGGTGTCTAGGTAGCTAGAAAATACTAACGCCTATAAACATAAACAATCAATATTTTATTCGTAATTACCTTGATTTCCTAAGTCAATAAGAAATTTTCTCTGGTTACTTGTTACTTCTCAATATATATATATTGAATTCATTATTTAGTTAGTACTAGAGATAACCTATTAAGGGCTAACCGAGTTTCCAATAGTCCTTTGATTTAGCCCAACTCAATTTTAATAGAAAAGATTTGTTTAACATAAGATTTCAATCATAATTGTTATTGTCCCATGTGATATATAGCAACACCTTATTTTGAGCCTGTTTGATATCAATTCAATTATATTAAGTTTGATTTCAGCCCACTTATCATATATAAGTAGAGACTTTTGGACAAAGAGAAAACAAGTGCTTCGTAAATCGGGTGATAATTGAGTTACCCCGTATCTCACCGATTCCCCTTTTTCGATCATGATCTCCTGAAGTTTTTCTTGAATATCATTCATATCGAATCAATTCCATAAGATCTTGAACCTAACCTATAATACACTCAGCAAACCCAATGTTAATCACTCTTAATTGACTTCAAACCTGGAAAGACCTCAAGCTCGTCAACGCTATTAGACTAGTCAAGAGACGTCTTAGACGCTAATAACTCGATTAGTTTAACATGAATGTTAATTGATAAAAATTAATCTAACAACGATCTAGATATGAAACTAGTACCGTTGAATAGATCTCGAAAAGTTACGCAGAATGGACTACTCGAACGTGTCAATCGGATACCAGACGAAGAAGATATCATCGGATGAGTGTGAAGGGTACATTAATCATTTCATTGATGGACTTTATGGAATCCCATATCCAAGCTATTGGGTGCCTCAGTATTATGGTTGATCTTATCTCAATTGAGAAGATAAAACTCATTCTCTTTTATTTTCTTCTCATTCTCCTATTCATTCTCTTCTTCTTCTTTCTCTTTCTTTTTTCCTCTTTGTTCTTAGACCCATTACGAATAGGCTGTTGTAGCAGTTTATTCACCAAGATGAAGCAACCGTTAGGTTCCTTCCAAACAGCAAGAGCTTGGTTGATGGCCATGACTTGCAAATGCTTCCTGTTTCCAGATTTTTTTCTCAGCTGAGTTTCTCGGTTGGAACAAGGTAAAAGTGCAGATTAGGAGGAGAACAAGCTGCAGCTAAGATGAAAGGTTCCCAGGGTTCACAATAACCTTGTCGAGACAAGAGCATCCTCGAGAAAGCTAACCTGTATTTATGGGGTATGCAAGTGACAGTCGTGAACTGTCTTTGAAGCACAACGTTGAGAAGGTCAGTAAAAAGGGCACCAACAACACCATCTTCTGTAACAACATCAGTACCATCCTCTGAAACAGCATCACAAACTGCAGCACCAGTATCACCCGAGCAATCACCATTTACCTCAACTGGTTTATCTAAACCATGAAGAAGAAAATCCACACATGCACCGTTGAGAGGCCCTGCAATGACATCTACATGCACAACTTCTTCTCGAAACTTACACGACTTCTTCCAACCATGTAGATGCATGCATGTGAAGCACAACCACATACGTAAATAATCCAAGACTTTCTCTCACGCCAAATAGATGTTCAAGTTGTTAGCAGTCAAATTTCCGCAGATGGTTTTATTATCATCAGAGAAAATGTGTATGTCATATAAATGCTTTAGGAAGGAACCCTTGGAGAAGCCTCTATCGTTAATCCCATCTTGGCAGACATGAAAGTGCTTGAAAGGGAAACAACAGAGATTGTCATTTGATACAACTTCGTCTATGTGTGGAGAAGAACCCAAGAACACCTGGGAAGAAGGGGTTGTAGTGCAGGAAGAAGCCCTAGTGATTCTAGGCATGGCGACTGCAAAATAAAAACCCTAAAAATGAAAAGCTCAAACCTTAGAAAGTAAACAAAACAACGGCCAAAACTTGAAGGAAATGCATGAAAGAAGAAAAACCGTGGAAAAAACAAACAAGGGGAAAATAAAAATCAAAGGAAACATGGTGAATCTGAAGAAAAAGATCTGGCATACAGTCGCCAGAGAGAATCACCGGAGCACTATGAGAGAGATTTTTGGAAACATAACGGTTATTATTTTTACCAAAAATAAAAAGTCACAAAGAGAGGACTTTACCAACAATAAAAAGTCGCAAATAAAAGACTTTACCAAAAATAAAGGACTCTGAATCCCATGTCTCCCTATTTACCGTGTGTGCCCTCAGACTTAATCTTATGGGCTATATTGGAGGTGCTAGATTAGCACATAAGTGTTGCAATTCAAAAAAAAAGTGTGGCAAAAAAGTTAACACTGGTTCTCTTTCCTACCAGTTGCTAGCATGTGATCTAGCATGCTAGAGAGTTACGCTGAATGATTCGGCGCCTGGAAAACTACTTTTCACGGAACGAAACAGTGCTCAAAAGAATATTCCAAGCATCTACACTGAATGGTTCAGCGCCAACACTCGGTGCTGAATGGAAACGCGCCACACTCTGACGCTGCATCATTCAACGCTTGACCTTTTTTTTTTACTTTTCCCCCTTTCAGTAATTAAATTTTATACCGTTTTCATTATTTGTTTGCTCACACTCATGTTACACCACCAGACAGTTATGTTTTCAAATTTTGAATTTTGAAAAGTTTGACAATTTGTTCCAACGATTGTTTGTTTCAAAATCTTAAAAAGTACACTGCAAAACAATCTTGAAAAGTTTGGCAAACTAAGAAATTTTTTGATTACATTGCAAAATAATGTTACAATGTTTTTTGAAATTAAAATTCTACTTCTAAAAATTTAAAAAGTACATTAAAATTAAAATCTTATTTCTAAAAATTTAAAAAGTACATTGAAATTGAAATCATACTTCTAAAAATTTAAAAAGTACATAGAAATTGAAATCCTACTTATAAATTAACTTCTAATTCAAACTTGAAAATGAACTTCTAATAACTAAAATATCACTCATAATTTAGGGGATTGGTTCAAAGCCATTACGAACCAAAATCTCGTTCCTCCATTTCTTGTAAAGGGGTATCTCCCATTCTTGTACTTCATTCAAATTTTGGCGTAGGATCTTCAAGTCGGATTCCCTTTGTTAGGTGTGTGTGCCAAGATTGTAGTGTTTTCCAAATCTTTCTTAAGGAACTCTTCTTCGGTTTCATACTTTGCCACCACTACACCAAATTCTGGATTTAGCAACCCAAATTAGCAACAGAGTTAGATCTGTTGCTAATTCGCAACTAAGAAAAACAGTTGCCAAATTTTAGCAACAACTTATTTCTGTTACAAAACTCGCAACTGCCCATGTACTATTGCGATTAGCAACTGCCGATAGTATAAACATGCGATTCACATGCGCATCATGTAACACTTTTTATCCTTTTTCCACCCATATTCTGGAACGAATTCTGAACTTGTTTTTATTTCACCCCTTTGACCCATTGACTTCTTGACTTTAGAGAAGCGGGATTTATATCCTACCAAAGTTCTGGTACTTCATTTCTATCTACAAATTACCCTCTCTCCTTTATCCTCTCCATTACATCTTCATCCAGATCTGAAGAAATAACTATGATGTCATTAAATCTCTTATGTTATTAAACTCTATTTTTATTAAACCTTGACCAGGTACAGCTGCAGTTTTGTAAGTTAATTGAGTTCAATAAACTCTACTGTTAGATCGATTGTTAGGTTTGGTGTTTTTTTTAATGATTTTCACTTATATTACTGCAGGTGGAATAACCATTATGAGAGCTCTTGCTAAGCGTAACTAACCTGGGTGTGGTTTCATCTTTTTATTCTAGTTTTATCTTTTGGGTTTAATTTTAGTTCAATAAGTTGTATCTGAGATTTGGGTGTTCATTTATTTCGGTTTTTTATGGTTCGGGTGTTTCTTATTTTTTATTTTGAATGGTTTTTGGGTCGAATTTGATTTTGATTTGGGTGTAATCTAGAACTTAAACCTAAAAATTCAGATTCTATGCAATATGTTTGATTTGCTTGCTTAGTTCTCTCAAAATTACAAATTGTTAGCAGTTTAATGTGAGTTTGTTGAGTTCTAACTTTTCTAACACACATTAAACTGCAGGTTTAGTTTGTACCCTGTTCATGGATCTTACTTGAAGGGTTGCAGTTGATGCTTTATTTAATCTCTTAAAGTATAAGGATCTTACCTGAAGTATCATGTTCTATGAAATCAAATAACCATTTCCATGTCTTGTTTCTGAGCAGAACGCATTGCCTTCTTGTGAAGGCTGGTGATTTGAAGGCTGAAGAGCTGGCACTCACTAATTGGCATTACTTAAGAAGTATCCTTGAGATTATCAGGGTTAGTTTTATTATACTTGTGCTAGAGTTGTGAATTTATATTTTCTAAATATGCAATGCTCTGAATGAGTCAATATTATTTGCTGAGAGAAGAACGGGTGTATATTGTAGATGATGTTTTGGTGTGAATAAAGTATTGAGGCACTTTATGTCAGTTATATGCAATTTGATATTATTCAGCCTTTCTCGCTTCTGGTGTTTGCTATTTCAGGAAGTTCGAGTTCGGTCGCAGGATTCACTCCAGATAAGGATGATCAGGTTAATGTGAACTTCTAATTTTCTAAGTATTTTCACTTTCTGAAAATTTTCAGGAAAGGCAAGGCCAAGGTATTTTCTGAGTACATAACTCTGAGCTAATGGGATGGTATCCACAGTGACAATTCAGCAGCCTGCAACTTCTGGAGGCTCATTCACATATGAGGATCGTCTTTAACAGAAACGAAGTTTGTTTGCTTTTAACTGAAAGATGTCAATATTTGCAAAAGTGGTTCTTGTTTGCTTTTGAAGGTATGATTTTTTTTTTTTGGTCTCTCTCTTTTGCTTTGTTGTTTGTATGTCTTCTCTATAAAGATTTGAGTGTAAGGAGGGGTTTAGTTATGAGTTGAGAAAAGGGTTAGTTTCAGCTTTTTGATTTTTCGCAGCTTCCAACTTTCATCTTTGTTCTTTTAGTTTCTTTTTTCACAGTTGTTAAAGTATGCAGAATGTACATGTGTCTGTATCTAGGTATATACTTAATAATTTCCCAAATTTAGAATCATTCTCTTTTTAAACTGCTTCTAACACTCGTATTGCACTTCAGAGGGTTGGTATGACTGAGAAACTGTACATTTGGAATCTCTGGTTAGTGAGAAATTGTACAAGAAGGTATGTGATGTCTCCCATTTTGTAAACTTCTTAATAATAATACCCTCACTCATGACATAAACTACAGTCGCAAGGTTTGATATGCACGGATACTTCTCGGGGGTCGTCGTATCGTTTGTCCAGACATACGTACATAGACACATACTCGGACACACCTAAAATACTTCTATGTTACTATAAACTATAGACAATTGCAAACGAAAGGTCAACCAGCTGAAAGAACCGAAGGATGGCGAGACACTGAAAGAGCTTTGCTTCATGGTCTTTGGAAGGCATATGAAGGTAACTGAGTTTAGTACATAAGTGTTTTTGTACACTACTGATTTCATCTGCTATCCATATTCTACTTTTTGGTTTTGATAACAAGAGCCAGAACCAAAACCATTTGTTCTTTTACCACTGCACATATCGGTTTTTTTTATCATGTTTATAGTGTTAAATCTTTTTGATCAGTAACCAATGGGACTGACATTGAAATAGTACTGAAGAAAGTAATTAATTTTAGAATTCTATCAGGAAAAGAAAACCGTACTTTTCATAGCATATGTTTTGAAGTTAGGCAATCTCTAATTGTGACTGCAATGATGTTTTCACCTGTAGGATTAATTAGCGACAGAGCTACTGAGATTTTTAGCAGCTACAATGTACAGAAACTGATATTGTGCACTTGTAAAATAGCATCTGGTTTGTCCACCTGCTTGAATTTTCGTTCAGATTAGGTTGCATGGGATAGTATGCTTATGATGGTTCAGACTTCAGAGAAAAATGCGGTTGTTTATGATTATATTTGATGTCTTTTGCAATCATATCTACCAAGTGAATTTGTTGAAGTCTGTCTCTTGTAGTTCATGATTTGTATTTTCCATTTTGGTTTTCAAAATATCACCTGAATTCAATACACATGTGACTAAGATGAGTGGTTTATGCAGCAAATACATAATTGATCTCATGGGAGATCCGGGTGAACTTGGGTAACCAAGCAACCTTGAAGATTCCCGAGAAGGTTCATTTAGCACTGCAACTGCTGTAGGAACTGCCAGAGATTGCAGTTGACATGATCGACTTGCATTCTGAAGACAAAAATGGGATACTTTAGAAGTTGCTGGTTTATAGGTAAATCCGCAATCAAATTCCAGTTCGGCTACCCAAAAGCTCTTAACTTTCTTATTGAAACTAATATTTATTACAATTCATGGTTTCCTTACTTATATTGCTTCAGCGTTATTGCAGATTACAGAGCGTGGGTATAAGACTGGCATCATGCGCCTGATTGTTAGTTGGATATATTCAGTTGGTGATACTCAGCTTAGAAGGTTAATGTTTATGCCCCGTATTTGTTCTGTTGTACTTGGTTGTGCTGCTTCCTCCTTGTGATGGTGTTCTGCTATGTCAAGAATGTCAAACTCTGTTGTACTTGGCTACGTAATTTATTCTGTCATTACAGTGCTTTTAATGGTTTGTTCTTTATCTGAATTTGCTGCATAATAAAAGATATTAGAGAACGATATGGTATAAACTTTGTTAAGTTGTTTTCCTTTCTGAATCACATTACTGAACACTTGAGAAATTATTGCATCAACATGCAGGACTTGTACCTGGGCAGTTTAGAACCACGTCATAATCCATTGACGTGGATCTTGCATCAAAAATTACAAAGGCCAAGTGATGCTAACTATTTGCATGGTATACTCACATCCATTGCACGGATTGAGGTTAGGGAATCACTACTCTCTCTTCTCGCTGTCTCCAATTATACATGCCTTATTTTTTATATTTGATCGAGTGATTTGTTTAAGTAAACCTCATGACATACAAGAGAGATTTCTTTTATTGGCCTTTGTAATTTTTGTTTCTCATGTGAGCTAAAAGGTTTCCAATTGTTTCTTTTTAGATGTATAAAACTGGCAGAAGCACATCTTAGGCACCATTGAGGCTCAATAATTGTTATCAGATAGTTTTATCAAATAACTTGCATATTGAGAAGCTTGATATTGTGACTCCAAAAGACATACATGGACTATTAATAGGTCTCCTAAATTGAAAGATGCTTGCTAAGGTGATAATATAATAACCTGTTATAATTATGGAAGATCTCCCCTTTTAAAGTTCTTATTATAGTGTGCTATTAGGTTTTGTTAAATACTCGATTAAATGAGATTCATGGATTTTCATTGATACTTCTTCTTATACTTGCGCAGAAATCCAACTCTTTACCTTTATCCAAATGAATGAAGCTTTCACCTGCGTGCACAAATCACATGGGGCATACGTCATTATTCCTTTCATTCCATGAGCACGAGGTGCGATTACTGAAACTCGATTGTCAAAACATTTACTCCATCTCAGTTGTGTATTAAACCTTCAAATCTCAAGTAATTTGAGATTATTTCCAAATGCATCATTTATTTCATGACTTAAATTCACGGCCTCATAGCCTTATCCTCAAAACTTACTCTTGCAGTACTAAGTATCCCTTGGATGGAAGAACTTGAAGTTAATTGGAGCGGAGGTATTCATACTTACCCTCTTCTGTGCAATGAAGAGTTCATGTATTTAAGCTTAAGTAAACAGTATGGGCAGGTACTTCATATGTATTTCATTATTTTTTTCCATAGAGACATCGAACAATGAAAAGTTCATTTTCCCTTTAAAACATTTTGTTTATGATTCCTTGATGCAATGTCAAGTTAATAGATATATCCAAATGATATTTTTTGTTGCGTTATGGCCTGTATTGTGTCTCATCATAGTTCAATTATAATTTTTTGTTGAATGTGAGGGTTATTTCATTGAGTTACCAGAATAGGAAAAATCAGGGTAATTGCAGGGAATAGGAATGTCAGGACTTCTACTAGGTCAACGAAGACCTGCCTTTTTCTTCTTGTTGCAAAAGTTTAGCAACGGCCAACTTATGTTGCTAAATCAGCACCAGAACAACTATATCATGTTCTAATAAAAATATCCCAGAATCACCCTAAAATTAGCAACAGCTTTTACCTGTTGCTAAATTTTGCTTTCGCAACAGCTTGTTTCTGTTGCGACTTCTGTTGCTGACCAAAATTAGCAATAGAGCTAGAGCTGTTGCGAAAAACTGCGACGGGGTATTTAGCAACGGCGAAAATATGTTGCAAGCCCAGTCAGCAACAGATTTAAGTTGTTGCCAAACGTTAAATTTGGTGTAGTGCACCCTTTGTGCTTGTGCATTTTTAAGAAGTTGTATGAGCTTGTCCATTTAATCATCCACTTTCTCTGATGCTTTAGTCTCACGAGCCTTTTTCTTTTCCTTATATCTTCCGCCACTTCTAACATTATCTGTTTGTTCGAAATAGCGTCTTCTACGCTATATGTCTGAGGTATCAGAACCTTAGGTAGATGGTGAGCTTCTGAACCTTGCCATATCCTCCAAATATTCATCCATAGTTACTGGAGCTGAAGTACTAGGTTGAGTTGCTTGATTAGGTCCAACATCATTATTCAAATCTGGATTGTAATCTGGTTGATAGGTCTTCAAGAGATGGAAAACCGATTCATGTATCCAACGTTTGCTGGTTGCTGCTTGATAATTTTGTGTTCCTTCGCGAAACTGTGGAAAAAAATGAAAAAAAAAATGTATTAGTGTCTTATGAATGAATGAAAAATATTTGGAAGAAATAAACATCATTTTTCTTACGGTACTTACATAATCTTGTTCATTCATTCCCGAAGGTTTATTGCGGAAGTAAGGTCTTATGAATGAAACATATTTCCTCACTTCGCCTCTCAACGTGTTACACCTTGATTGCAATGCCTTTTTATCCCTATTTGTACCTTCCGGCCATCTTTTAACGAACTCTAGCATAATTCTCTTCAAAAGTTGTGAACTTTTTTGATCTTTTCCTCTAATCGGATCGTTACTTGCTATAATCCAAGAGATAATTAGTGCGTCATCCTCTTTTGTTTGAAAGTGTGCCATATTTTATATGAACAAAATAGAAGAAGAAGAAGAAGAAGAAGAAGAAGAAGAAGAAGAAGAAGAACAAGAACAAGAACAAGAAGAAGAAAATCAATGAAGAAGAGAATCAATTGATTTTGGTGTGAGGGATGAAGGAGAAGTGGTTCTCAATTTATAGGGAAGCATGAAAATCTAGCTTCTGAGGTTCCAAACATGCATTAAATTTGAGTCATTGAAAATGCAAAGGTCATCTTGATCTGATGGCTGAGAAGACAAGCGTTGAATGGTACATCGTGGAGCGCAGAATTGTCAAGCGTAAGGCGCTGAACCATCCAACGCTTCGCTATATGAGCCGTTAGATCAAGCGTAGCGCTGGATGGTTCAGCGCTTCACGTTGTTTGATTCTGCGCTACTCTTAACGGCTACATTTTGCAGCCCAAACTCATATCATTTATTCTCTATATAAACTCAATACATGAACTCAAAATTCCCACCCCAAACTTGTGAAGTTTCACTCTCTTCTTTTACTCCTAAATTTTTAATTTGAAATTCAAGCATGGTTGCATTCTCAATTGACGAAGACAATGACTTGGTGAGAAGTTTTCACAAGATTATCAACACAAATCCTCTCGACAAGTCTCAAACAACCAACTCTTTTTGGAGACAAGTTTTTGAAGAATTTGTGAGAATCAATGGTAATGAAAGATGCAAAAAACAACGACAAACTCGGTTATCAACCATCAAGAGTTATTGCAAGCATTTTGTCATTTCATTAAGGGAATCAAATGGTAATCGTGAAGATGCTATGGTTTTATACCAAACGGAATATGGAATGCCGTTCATTCATGTCACCGCTTTGGAGATGCTTAGTTATGAAGGATATGTATGAAGAAGTATTTATGAAGTTCTAGTTAAATATGTAATGTAATTGTAATCGTGCATGAAGAAGTATTTATGAAGTTCTAGTTAAATATGTAATTGTAATCGTGCATGAAGAAGTATTTATGGAGTTCTAGTTAAATATTACAAGAACTAATTAAATTGTCTACTTAATGAAAACGTGCTTGATTGAAATATGGAGTATGAAATTTACTCTCCATTCTCATAAAATGTTCCATCTTCTTGAGGGTCATATTGGTCTTCATCGGTATTAACGTCGCTTGTACCCTCATGAACTTCCGGCAAGGCATCATCCATCACTATGCCCGGAACATCTCCATCTCTCAACCCATCTCCATGTCCATAAAAAAAAAAAAAAATCCATATGTTTTCATAAACACTCCATAAAAAAGAAACCACAATCCATATGTTTTCATAAACACTCCATAATAAAGAAACCACAATCCATATGTTTTTAAACACTCCATAAAAAATAAACCACAATCCATATGTTTTCATAAAATACTACAAGTACTTTCATTCACTCAAAGTAGCGACGGGTTGGTTGTGTGAATTGAGTTTCATAAACAATGTTAGGTTCGGTTTCAAATAACAACGCATCGATAAATTCATTTTCTTGGTTGATAGGTTGTTGTTGGTTGTGTGATGTAGTTGCTCCATCGTCATGATTAGGATGGTAGCATCCTTGAGTTGAAGGCTATTGATTAAATGAACCACCCAATGTGAGATCTTCTTGATTGATTGGTTGTGAGGAATATGTAGATAGAATTGAAGAAGAAGATCTTCCGGATGAGGAACATGAACTTGAGGCATAAATGCGCCTTGACTCCCTTGGTACTACTTGATGAGCTCCATTGTAGAATTCATATTGTTGTGACATAAAACTGAAGCACTGATCCTACAAGCATAAAGTACATAGGTTTAGTGATGCTGCATTCAAGAAACTTAAAATGAAAATGCAAACAAATGTGAATGAACTTACCATTGTCAAACCCATCGAAGAAAAGTTATACGGACAAGGTTGCCTTGGTACTTCTACTCGCTCTTCAACACCAGCTGCATTGATGAATGGTAAAGTGAAATCTATCTCCGGCAACTGTGACAAGGGCTCATTCTGTGTGCCATAAGTATATGTATGTGGCATCAGGTTAGAAGGTGGATGACTAGGTAACAAATGGGTAGGAACATCTTGGCTACCCACTGCTATCTCATCGGCATTTTGTGAATAGTATGACTCAGTGATATAAGCTCCAACATTATGCGTCTTCCACCACCAGTTATATTGATCCTCATTAACTGCCAAATAATGTTCGGCGCATAAACCTACATTCTCCTTGTCTCCAACTCTATCAAAATCTGGAAGATTTCCTGGGACTACAATCACACCTTCTATCTGCCTCGGGAATCGTTCATCCAAATAACAACTAACTCTTTTGTAGTTTTTTTTTCTAGGTCATAAAACACAACTCTCACTTTGGATAACTTCAGAGAATATTCATAATGTTCTCCCTCAGAATACTCACTACCTAACCATGGTTTCCAAATACATAATGCACTGGTTCTAGTGTCAATTTGTGCTCTTGCAGTGGACACTGAGTGTTTCATCGTATCCTTTTGGCCTCCTCTTTGGCCAATCTTCCTTGATTTAATGTTAGTCTTCTTGAAGAGACTAATCTTTGGGAAAATATCATAGTGTTCTCCGGAAGGTGTTTGACAAAGCAAAGGTTGCATGTTGCGGAAGTAATAATAGTATCAATACTCACTATAACCATGCTAGATAAATCCTTCCCATTCTATGACCATCCATCAAGAAATTTATAGGTATTACCTAAGGAAGCTAAACCCCAATCATATTCCCAAACTTTATCCAAATTATCCAGCAATAAAACCCAACATTTATATACTCTTCCACTAGAACCCGCAATAAGAAAATGACCTAAACACCAAAGAAAGAATGCTCTTGTCAATACATCTGCACATTCAACATTGTTAGTGTTTTCTCTTCTTTTAATGTAGGTTCTCAAGATACCCAGGGATATTGTATTTTGCTTAGTGTTCTGATAGGCTTATAAAGATACCTACTTCTATGTATAAACTTCAAGTGCACAGTGTCGTCAAGCAACACAGGGCAAGCTTAGGTCGAACCACAGAGACTTGGAGAGTGTAGAAGTTGATTCTAAATCCTTACTAAGAACTGATTCAGAGAGTAACCAAAGGGGGTTTGTTTTTGTCGATACGACGAGATATTGGCAAAGACTTAAACAGAAAGTAATTTGAATTAAATATGCAATTAAATCAAGGTGTAAATATTGAGAATATGGATACTAGGGTATTCAAATCCACCACTAATTTCACTGTTCATAAATCAATGTAGCAACACAACTATTCACAGTCAAGTTTACAATTAATATTCATATTTTTTTAAATTTTGCTTTTGCTTTCAAACTTCGAAACCCTAACTACCTCTTTTGAGCTCAACAGGTGCCTGAGTAGCTATTTTAAAGGCGAAGGAAAAGAAGGAAAGGAAGCGGAAGAAGTTTGTTAAAAAAAAAAAGAAAAAAAAAGAGAGAGTTTATTTTATTTATTTTTAGTTTGTATTAGGATTCCTCTACTCTTGTAATTTTCTTTTTCTTTTGCATTTTATCTTTTTGGACTTTGGACTTGGACATTCTTCTTTTATTTTTATTTTTAAACCCTACGGAAGGGTAGTATTAAATATCAAACTGTTTGCAGAGAAGGACGGTGATTACAATATCACCTCGGCCCCTCGGGTTCGTTCATGACATAGGAGTCGTGGCCCGAGTCGACAACAACGGTTCATCCCCCGTCTGGAACGGGAGGTAAGTTTGTCGAAACACTCGCAAATCCCCTGTTAGCGAGTTACTGTATTCCTTCGGTTGCATATATGTCGAGGACTTGAATACGGCTGCTTTTATTTTCCTAGTAAAGGGCAAGAACTGGCCATACAAGATAAGGGATTCGGATTTCATCACCGTTCTCTTCTTGCCCGCCTTAGGAAAATGATACCAAACGCGAACCTAAGATTTAAAATTTGGAATAGAACGAGACCTATAAGGTAACGAGTTTAGTAGGAAAGTCGTTTGAAAAATATTGGTTACTCTTTAAGCATACTTCGAAGTTCATGATGGTTTCTGTAAATTGAATGCGTGACTGCGCCGCCTTGTAATACGGTAAGGCCTTGGGTATCAAAGCTCTAACATCTTCCCTCGCCTCTATTCAATTTACTTAAACTCGGATTGATTCCAGAGGAGTTTTCTCAGATTGTAACGAATTCCATTTCGAAGGATTAGAAGCTGGTCTAGGAAACAATCTAAGTGGAGCCATCATGCTTTTTGTTTGCTAGAAATCAGTAGGTTTACTGTGGTGGAGTCATCCTTGTTTGTGATTGCATAGAAATTCCCTTCTAGGTGAATGTTTAACATGCTTGATGTGCTAGCTAGGCTATGATTGTGTCCTTTAGAGACCACACACACTGACTAGTTAGAATCACTCAAGAAGAGTTAATTGAAATACATAGTTCTGAGGCAGACAGTCCAAACCCATCCGAAACAATGGGAGAACCAGTCCGTAGTCTAAAGGACTACATGTACCCAACGAGGACAAGCCAGTCCTCGTGCATTGTCTTACCAGCTGTTGTTGGAAAATTTGAGATAAAGGCGAGTATCCTCAATATGTTGCCTAAATTTAAAGGGGTTGAAGCAGAAAATCCCTACCACCATGTGAGAGAGTTCGAGGAAATTTGTGGGACTCTTCATATCAACCAAATGACGGATGAGGTCCTCAAACTGAGACTTTTTCCTTTTTCTTTGATAGACAAAGCAAAGTCTTGGCTATGTGCTCAACAGCCACAGTCATTTCATACATGGGATGCTCTTACGAAAGAGTTCTTCAAAAAGTTCTTCCCAAACCATAAGACTACAACAATTCGTCAAAGTCTGAATAGTTTTGTGCAATTAGAGGAGGAAACTTTGGCAAAATATTTGGAGAGATTCAATGAATTATTGCTCCAATGTCCTCACCATGGTTTTGAAAAATGGAGACTTGTGCAAATTTTGTATGAAGGCTTAGATGTCAAGAACCGAACTACAGTTGAGTCCATGTGCAATGGTCAATTTATTGAAAAAACTGCTGATGAGTCTTGGACTTTCTTAATCGAAGTCGCTGAAAAGACTCAGCAGTGGGAATCCCCCCGTGAACCAACTAGGACTACCCCTACATATAGTGTCCATAGAATTGACTCTGAATTCGAAGGAAGTTCAAAGATGGCATCCTTGGCCAGGAGAATAGAAAAGATAGAACTAGAAAAGATAGAACTAGAAAAGAATGGAAAAACTAATATCCCTACTCTCCGTAGTCAAATTGAAATGGCCACTTGTGCCGCATGCCATAGTTCAGACCATCTAGTGGACACATGTCCATACCTCCATGCATTTCAAGAGTCTAAAACCGAGCAAGCCAATGTTTTGTACCAAAGGAAAGAGAACAACCCATATTCTCAGACCTACAACCCAGGGTGGAGAAATCACCCTAACCTTTCATGGTCTAAAGGGCCCGTTCAAGGGGGAACATCAAATAATAACCAAGGATACCCTTATCCTAGAAACCCCCAAGTGCAACCTCATGTGCAGTACCCTGCAGAGAAAAATCCTAGATTCGAAGAAAGTTTCGGTTTGTTGACCCAAAATTTGGTGCAACTTCAAAAGACCACAGACCAACGTTTTACAAGTCTAGAACTTAAAATGGGTCAAATTTGTGAAGCATTGAATGAAAGAGACAAAGGCAAACTCCCTAGTCAGCCCCAACAAAATCCAAAAAATGTATATCAGGCAGAAAATTCAACTCGAAATGAGGCCTCACATAATCAAGTAAATGTTGTCACCACTCTTCGTAGTGGTAAAGTTGTTGAAAACAATGTATATGTACAACAGTCGAGTGAGTCTACATCAGACTCACCAGTGCATAAAATCCCACATAAAACACCTAGTGTTGAAAACAAATCTGAGCAACATAAGAATTCGCATAATTCTAATGTCTCTGCACCATCTCATGTACATGTTGCTCCATTCCCACAAAGATTGGTGCAGCAAAAAGAGAGTATACAGTACAATGAGATTTTAGAAATTTTCAAACGAGTGAACATCAACATCCCATTTCTTGATGCAATCAATCAAGTCCCTGCGTATGCTAATTCCTTAAGGATATGTGCACACAAAAGCGAAAGCTTCATGTGCATAAGCGTGCTTTTCTCACCGAAAAGGTGAGTGCAATCATTCAAAGCAACACACCTCCTAAGTTTAAAGACCCAGGTAGTCCAACTATCACATGCAAAATAGGTGACCAGACGGTTAAGAAGGCGTTGCTAAACTTAGGGGCAAGTGTGAATTTACTACCATATTCAGTATATGTGCAGTTAGGTCTTGGAGAGTTGAAGGCAACACCTATAACTCTGCAATTGGCGGACAGATCCGTCAAAGTGCCACGTGGTGTGGTAGAAGATGTTTTGATTAAAGTTTATAAATTTTATTTTTCTGTGGACTTCATCGTTTTAGACACTCAACCTGTGCAAAATCCTGACAGTCACATTCCTGTCATTTTGGGACGTCCTTTCTTAGCAACGTCCAATGCAATCATTAACTGCCATAATGGAGTGCTGAAGTTGTCATTTGGTAATATGACTGTGGAGTTGAATGTTTTCAATACTAGCCAACAACATTTAGATCTTGATGATGATAATGATGTGCATGAAATCAACATGATTGAAGGTTTGATTCAGGATTCGTTGTCTAGTAGCATGTATGTTGACCCGTTGGATGCTTGTTTGAATAATTTTGACCTGGATCTGTTTGATGATGAATACATAAGTGAAGTGCATACTTTGCTTGAATCCACACCACTTATGGACACGTCTAAGTGGAAATCTAGAGTGGAACCACTTCCACTCTTGGAATCCAAGTCTGTTCCCTCTCTTGTTGAGCCACCAAAGCTCGAACTGAAACCATTGCCTGATATTCTTAAATATGCATTTTTGGGACCTTCTAATACTTTGCCTGTAATCATTTCATCTGCCTTAGATACAGAACAGGAAAGTAAACTTTTAGAAGTACTTAAGGAGCATAAAGAAGCCTTAGGATGGACCATCTCGGACCTTAAAGGCATAAGTCCCACTGATTGTATGCATCATATAAACCTTGAGGATAATGCTAAACCGTCTAGGGAGATGCAAAGGCGACTCAATCCTAACATGAAAGAGGTTGTTAAGAGTGAGATTATAAATCTTCTTGATGCGGGTATCATCTACCCAATATCAGATAGCAAATGGGTTATCCCCATTCAGGTTGTGCCAAAAAAGTCAGGAGTTACTGTAGTTCAAAACGATAAAGATGAGTTAATCACTACTCGAGTAACCACATGGTGGCGAGTTTGCATTGATTATAGGAAGTTGAATGCAGTTACAAGGAAAGATCACTTCCCTCTTCCATTCATAGATCAAATGCTTGAACGATTGTCTGGGCGTAAATTCTATTGTTTCTTGGATGGTTTTTATGGTTACAACCAGATTCATATTTCACCCGAATATCAGGAAAAGACTACATTTACATGTCCTTTTGGAACGTTTGCCTATTGTCGTATGCCCTTTGGGTTGTGCAACGCACCCGCTACATTTCAGCGTTGTATGATGAGCATTTTTTTCTGACATGATAGATAATTTCCTTGAAATCTTTATGGATGATTTCTCTGTGTTTGGATCATCTTTTGATGAATGTTTGAACCATCTCACTCGCGTGCTGATTAGATGTAAAGAGAAAGATTTGGTTTTAAATTAGGAGAAATGTCATTTTATGGTGAACTCGGGCATAGTTCTAGGACACATCATCTATGAAAAATGCATTGAAGTAGATAAAGCCAAAGTCGACCTCTTTCAAAACTTGCCGCAACCTCGCTCTGTGAGGGAGGTTAGATCATTTTTAGGCCATGCTGGTTTCTACCGTAGATTCATTAAATATTTCAGTAAGATCTCAAGACCACTGTGTAATCTACTCAGTAAAGATGTTGCATTTGTGTTTGATAATGCTTGTGTGCATGCTTGGGAAGAGCTCAAAACTCTTCTAACTTCAGCCCCTATATTCCGACCTCCTGATTGGAAATTGCCATTTGAAATCATGTGTGATGCATCTGATTTTGCTGTTGGAGATGTCTTAGGTCAGCTAGTTGACAAACACCCCTATGTGATCTACTATGCTAGTAAGACACTGAATGAGGCTCAAATGAATTATTCAACAACCGAAAAAGAGTTGCTAGCTGTTGTGTTTGCATTAGATAAGTTCAGATCTTATTTGATAGGATCAAAAATCATCATATATTCTGACCATGCCGCATTGAGATATCTTTTATCTAAAAAGGATGCTAAGGCTCGACTGATTCGATGGATACTCTTGTTACAAGAGTTCAACCTCGAAATTCGAGACAAGACAGGGTCAGAAAACGTTGTTGTGGATCACTTATCTAGATTGAATGTCGAATCTGCTGATGAATCCACTCTTATTAGGGAATCCTTACCTGATGAACAAATGATGCTGGTTTCTGAAATGCCATGGTTTGCCGACATCGTGAACTACCTTGCTACAGGTAGGATGCCACTTCATTGGTCTAAACAAGACCAGTCTAAATTCTTGGCCGAAGTGAAACATTTCCTATGGGATGACCCATATCTGTTCAAATACTGCCCTGACCAAATCATTAGGAAATGTGTCCCCAATTCTGAACAAAGGGATGTCATCTCTTTTTGTCATGATCAAGCATGTGGAGGCCACTTTAGTTCAAAGAAAACTGCTGCAAAGATCTTGCAGAGTGGTTTTTATTGGCCAACATTGTTTAAGGATAGCCATGAATTCTGTATTTCTTGTGACCGGTGCCAGAAATTGGGAAGTATATCAAAACGAAACATGATGCCCCTACAACCCATTTTGATTGTTGAGCTATTTGATGTATGGGGTATTGATTTCATGGGTCCATTTCCTAGCTCTGAAGGAAAGTTGTACATTCTTGTTGTTGTTGACTATGTTTCTAAGTGGGTAGAAGCAATTGCAACCAAAACTAATGACCACAAGGTGGTACTTTCGTTCTTAAAGGAAAACATATTTTATCGATTTGGCACTCCTAGAGCTATAATCAGTGATGGTGGTTTACATTTATGCAATAGGCCTTTTGAGTCTTTAGATCGCAAGTATGGCATAACTCATAAAGTCGCAACCCCATATCATCCACATACCAGTGGCCAGGTAGAGGTTTCAAATAGGGAGATTAAGCACATTCTAGAAAATACGGTTAACCCGTCTAGAAAAGATTGGTCTTTAAGATTAAATGATGCTTTAGAACAGCATATAAAACCCCTATTGGCATGTCCCCTTACCGACTTGTGTATGGGAAGCCTTGCCATTTACCTGTTGAGCTTGAGCATCGTGCATATTGGGCTATTAAAAATCTTAACTTCTCTCTTGATAAGGCGGGTACACAACGGAAACTCCAACTCAATGAGTTGGAAGAGCTCAGAAATGATGCTTATTACAGTTCGAAGTTATACAAATATAAAATGAAGGTGTTCCATGACAAACGCATTTTCCGCAAGTCATTCACTCCAGGCCAGAAAGTTCTATTGTATAACTCACGATTTTACCTTTTTCCAGGAAAATTACGTTCTAGATGGACATGCCCGTTCTTGGTGCGAACAATTTTCCCCCATGGGGCTGTAGAACTAGAAGATGTAGCAACCAAGAATGTCTTCAAGGTCAATGGGCAGAGACTGAAGCCGTTCCTTGAACCAATCCCACCTGAGATTGAAACAACTCATCTTGCTGAGCCGATCTATGTGGACTGAAAAGTTCACCCCCTATACATACAACAGATATCTTCCCTGCTAGTTGCTTTGGACATACTCTACTGTCTCTGGTTTGGCATCTGGTAATCTCTTTCCTTTGAATCTGTTTTGTTCTCATGGTTTGTTGTTGTTTCTGTTATCTTTTGAAACATTGAGGACAATGTTAGATTTAGGTTTGGGGGAGTATTTGCATATGGCGTTGTGAGTCTTTTGTTGTTATTTTTTTGTGACCAGCTGTGTAGCGGGTCTTTTGTAGGATCCTTTGTAGTCTTTTGCATTTTTTATGACCAGCTGTGTATCGGGTCTTTTGTAGGATCCTTTGTAATCTTTTGCATTTTTTTGTTGTCTTCTATGATCAGCTGTGGAGCGGGTCTTTTGTAGTTTTTTTTCTATGACCATCTGTGTAGCGGGTCTTTAAAAAAAAATGTTAGAAATTGTCAAGGTTCTACGAAATTCCGAAGTTCATCATCTACAGTTGAAGACCGAAGACGAAGACGTTTCTATGGATACTCTGAAATTGGAGAAGGTTTTGTGGGTACATCTTTGGTAGGCCCTCACGAGACTACAACTCGTCCACTAGGGACACCTAGGGGTTTAAAGGCTTAATGCATACGCTAAATGCATTCGGGAGACCAGCGACAGTGGTATAGTTAGGATTTCTTAAGTTCTGTTTCACTTGAGGACAATTAAAATTCAGGTTTGGGGGTATTTGATGAGTGCCAAATATTGCATATTCATACACCTTTTCATTGGCACTTAACTCATCTTTCGCGCTTCAAAGTCATATATTATCCCAAATTCTGCATTTTTACCATTTTCAAGAATAAATATTTGTATTAATTCAGAAGCGGATTAAACCCAAGCAAATGAAATTAGAACATGAACAACATTACAACAAAACTGAATTTAAGAAACTAACATGAACAAGCTATTCTTGGATGAGTTTTCAACACAACAACCCTCTCTATTTATACACAAAAATTCTCTCAACACTTGGATTCGAATTTTGGCAATCATCCACTCAACAAAACATGTTTTCTTTAATTGATGGATAAAATGGAATATATTTGGTGGTGGGAAACAAATTGGGAGTGATTGAGTGAGAGAATGGGGGTGAGGTGGATGTTTTGGAAAGAATCCAATGGGGGTGAGGTGGAAACGGATTTGGGTCTTGGGTCTTGGATCATGGGTAGTTTAATCCCATGTATTGTAAACAGGTTGTCACTGATGCGCGAGCGGGTTGCAACGCTTCCAACTTTCTGCTCTTTTGTCTTCTCAATTCTTCCAAGCTTTATTTAGTACTTAAAAACACAAAATTAATTAATACAAATATTTATTCTTGAAAATGGTAAAAATGCAGAATTTGGGATAATATATGACTTTGAAGCGCGAAAGATGAGTTAAGTGCCAATGAAAAGGTGTATGAATATGCAATATTTGGCACTCATCATGTTCCAGTTATCAAATTCTTTGAAATCTTGAAAATACAAATCATCCAAAGCAGCAATTGTTAGCTCACCCAATACCGGCAGAACTACTTGATTTTTCGTAGGGTCACCAATGGGTATTCTCGCTAACATATACCAATCTAAAGGAAGGAGGCCAAGCTCAGATTCTCTAAAATGGAAGCTCTTGGTTTTTTCCGCCATCTCTCAGCTATGGCTTCAACTAAACCTCTACCCGCATTGGAAAAGTTAAACTCAAAGACAGAAGAAAACCCACAATTATCATAGTATCTTTGCGCTATCAGATTATCTTTCACTATAATTTTGTATAACGTTTCAACCTCATTAAAACTTCCTCTAAAGTTTATAGTTCGACTATCATTCAAATTATTAGATACATGCCTATCTCCCTTTGCCGAAACTATTTCCAAAGCATCTAAATGTTCTTCCATATTCATACTACAATCTTCCATATATATTCATACTACAATCAATAACAAAAGAAAAAAAGAATCAACCACATTTTCATCATAATCATACAAATTCACAATTTTATCAACCACATTTTATCATTTCATCATAATCATACGAATTATACAAATTTAGCTTCATCAAAAATACTGCAAGTTTCACAAATTTCATCATAATTCGTACAAATTTAGCTTCATCAAAAATACTACAAGTATCATCTTCACTATAATCATGTAATTATACAAATTATCATGCAACTTCATCACAAATAATCAATTTAATCCCCAATATCAAATTTCATTCACAAAAAATCAAAATAAATCATACAATACTGGAAATATCATCTAAATCATCTAAATAACAAATACCAATCATCTAAACATATCAATTTCATCAACAAATCATGATCATCGGGAAAAAATAAATATTAAATCCTAAAGTTTCAAAATCTTACCCAAATCGATTTCGTGGACGGATTCGCTCCAAACCAATCTCAAATGATTCCAATCGTAATGATGTTCAAACCCTTCAAACGATTTGAGACGAAACTCCCTGGAAATCCTGATCTATCACATGCATTTTCGGAGCGTTTTGGGGTGAGGAAGAAATGAAATGGGAAGAAGAAGAAGATCGATCTTTTGTTGGTTAGATCGATTTTTTATGCGCTGAATAGTGCAGCGCGACGCGCGGAATGATTCAGCGCGTTGATTGTGTTGACTGGTCAAGCGCGGGACTGTTCCGTGAAAGTTAGTTTCGCTGAATGGTTCAGCTCTCAACGCTGTTTTGTTTCAGCGACTAGCATGCTAGACTAGCACTCCCACAAGACTTAGGTGATTTTGCTAGATGACGTGGATTGCTAATCTAGGTGCTAGACTAGCACCCCATAAGACTTAGTCTCAGGCCCCTTGGATTACATGCCGCTGTGTGGCGTCAACTTTCTCTCGGTATATCCGGTAGAATTGTATCTTGATCGGCGCGCGGGTTATAACCCCAAAGGTGTCCCTATCCATGTATAAAAACCCCAACAAAACAAATTGTTCACAAAAACCCCATTTAACATAAACTGTCTATATTAGCCTTCTAGTTTAAATCACCCCAACAAAAATAAAAACAACCCCACATTTAATTTTAAATCACCCCAACAAAAATAAAAATCAACCCCACCACCACCACCGCCGCCGACACTGAACCACCGCACCACCACCGCCACCGCACCCCCCACCACCACCACCGCCACCGCACCACCGCCGACCGCCTCCGCCAACCACCACCTTTGCCACCACCGCCGCCTCCGCCAACCACCACCTCTGTCACCATCACCACCACTGCCAACCGCTACCACCACCGTCGCCAACTACCACCGCAACCACCGACCACAATCACCAACCAGCCGCCACCACCACAAACAATTAATTTGATTGATCAATGTTCAACAAAATGAGAAAAAATGATGCAACCAAACTAAAATGAGAAAAAATGATGAAACCAAACTGAAAAAAATGATGGAACCAAAATTTCTCGTGCAAATAATTTCTCGTGAAAAATGATGTAACCAAACTGAAAAAATGATGGAACCAAAATTGGTTTCACCAAAAATACGATGAAACCGATTTTGGTTTCATCATAAATACGATGAAACCAAACTGAAAAAATGATGGAACCAAAATTTCTCGTGCAAACAATTTCTCGTGAAAAATGATGAAACCAAACTGAAAAAATGATGAAACCAAAATTGGTTTCATCATTTATCCACATATTTTCATTTCACCAATAACCACCAAGACCAACACCACCTCCAACCACCGTGACCAACTACCACCACCACCGCGCCACCACCATCAACACAGTCTACCGCAACACGTCATTGCACTACCACTACCATCCACCTCCACCATCCAGCACCACCACCACCACCACAACCGTACACCGCCATCACCAACCACAAGCACCACTGCCAACCAGCACCACCAGCACCACGCCATTGCACCATCACTACCAGCCACCGCCAACACCTTCCGCACCGCCACCTGCACCACGACCGCCCACCACCATCACCGACTACCAGCACCGTTGCCAGTCTTTCTTGAAAACCAACCAAACAAACAGATAAAAAAAGGGTCAATGCAAGATCATGCTTTAGAAGAAAAAGCCAATCAATGCAAAATAAGATATAATACAACACATAATGGTTGAAACTATTATTGTTGTGGTCCTATTATTGTCTATCTAGGAAGACTGTGTGCGGGAAAATTGCCTAAATGGTTTGCCTTCAGCAACTCTGACTCCCTGCACATTACACAGAAGCAAATTTAATAAATTAAGAAGTTTTATAAGTGACAACAACTTCAGACATTTTTTCTTTAAAAAAGAAGAAAACTTTAGACTTTTATAACTAGATAACAAAATGATGCATTAAGCTTACTTCTTAAGTTCAGCAACATCCACTCTCCGAAGTTGCTTGAGCGAAGACTTCTCATCTCTGGTGGCCTTCTCTGATCTGATCACCAAGAGAACAAAGAATATGAGAGTTTACTAGTATGTTAATAATAGGGTATAACAGGTCTCCACAAGTGTGACTAATTCCGATTTTGTTCGGTCACAAAGTCTTCAAAAATGTTCAAAACACCAGCAAGTGGCTGGCAGAGGCTTAAGCCATAAACTGAAAATGTTTATAGTTAACCCTCACTTCCATCCACTTGCAGTACTTTCACGCAATGTTACAAGTAACTTAAAGTACATGAGTTATCTGCAAGATTAAATTAATCAGGGCTTACTCTGTACATTCCTCGTCAACGAACACCTCAATACAAGTGCTAGATGCTGGTACAGCTCTAGATACAGGTCTTTGTGGAATCTGATAGAACAAATGGACTACCATGAGATCGAGAGGTCTTTGTGGAATTTAACTTCAACACATTGCAAACTTAGGCTACTCAAGTTAACTCCATCCAAAAAACAGAGATCGAGAGGTATGATCTTGCAACTAGGTATCAAACCGAACACTAGGTTTTTCCTTTGCCCGTCGTCGTTGTTACGATGTTCCAATCATTGATCAATAATATTCTAATCTAATCATTATCATTACTAACTCAATCATTTTCCCCCAATCAGAACATTCATCTAAATTGAACTCCAATTGACTAATCTCCATTAATAAGAAGAAATAAAACCCACATACCGACTTAAACTACTAGTCTAATTACACACATCTGAGCTTAATTCCAAGATTGAAATCAAAATCAATGTTTTTGTAATAATGAAATTCAATAAATTCTCATCTAATTAACCGATTCAATAACCCCCGATCAAAAATTGGACATTTTTTTAAACAGTTAAACCTACAAAACTAAAACCCAAGGGGAAAAAAACACAAAAGACACGAGAAATTCCAGAGTTTGTGAATCAATCGGATCATAGAATAAGCTCATTAACCAGATTTTAGTACCAAACCCAGCTTCAAACTAAGCAAAAAAGTGTAAAATCAAAATTAGAACTTAACTGATATAGAGAATAAAAAGGGGGATTGGATTGGAATAATACATACCTCTTGAATTTTAGGTTTAGGATGATTTGGTGAGACTGAAATCAGATGACGATGATGAAGGAATTGAATTTCAAGATCTTCACAGAGAAGTAATTGAATTCAGGGAGAAAGTGAGAAAAAGAGGGAGGAGAGAAATTAAAGAAAAGAAAAAGATCGATCTGAAAAATGGTGTAAAACTTATTTGTAACTGGAATCACCGTTACGAGATGTATTGAAAAAATGAATCGAACAACACTTCTGAGTGAATCGTCAAGATTATCAACTTCCTTTGAGACTAACCATCAAGAATCTCACTGATGTTCTCCAATCAAACATCGCCGATGATGGCTGCCGCGGTGAAGGAGACGAAGAAAGAAGAAAAAGAAATGAGAGAAGAAGAAGAAGATAAGATAAAGGGTATGTTTGGCTTTTTAAAAAATAACAAAAACTAAATTTACTCAAAATTATTTGACCTGGGGTTTTTATGCCACTTTCTATTGAAACGGTTTTTATTTGTTAAAAATAATATGACCGGTTTTTTCTTATCACTAGTTTGTTCACCTAGGGGTTTTGTCACTAGTTTTGTATCTTGATACCAAACCCGGACCGGCCCATCAACACAGTCGAGTGAGAAATTTCACTTGTAACAACCCAAAGACAAACAAAGTATACAAATACATCACTCGCTCTATCTTTCTCTCTCAGATTTTATTATTCTCGCCGTCGGTCGCGTCACTTCATTCAAAACCCATTCTTTTTGTATCTTTAAATTTTTAACTTTTTTTTGTATCATTCCACGTTGATGTCGAATCAAGATTTATAGGGTTATTCTTTCTTTCTGAGGTAACTTCTTATCTTGTTTCATTTGTAAATACTTACATAGTCGTATGTATTTCTAGAAAATCAAAGCAGTTTTGTAAGTTTAGCTATAAATGCTTCTCATTGTTTGAAATGATTACCATAAATTTCAGATTTTTTTTTTTTTTTTAGGTTAACACACTTTTTTTAGATAAAGCAGCAGTTTTTCTTAATTTGTTTCACTTATCATTTATTACCCAGTGTAGATCCAAGAGTTTGAATTTTTGTAGTTTCTATATTCATGTAAAGTTAACTCTTTTTAGGGTTTTGGGTACCTTTTCTTTCTCATTTCCTTGATGAGTTTTTGTTTTCTCAGTTGTCCATGATTCCCCATTTTTGTCTTTATTTCAGTAAGGGAATTTTTGTCTCTTTACATGATTATTTGATTCATTTTTTTCTTTGCTGATTTTATTTTCTAGGTTAGTGATGGAAACTGGGGGTAATTCCCTTCCATCAGGCCCTGATGGGGTGAAGAGGAAAGTATCATATTTTTATGATCCAGAAGTTGGAAATTACTATTATGGACAAGGTCACCCGATGAAGCCTCATCGCATTAGAATGACCCATGCACTCTTGGCTCATTATGGCTTGCTTCAGAATATGCAAGTCTTAAAGCCTTTTCCTGCTCGAGATAGGGATCTTTGTCGGTTTCATGCCGATGATTATGTTGCTTTTTTAAGAAGTATCACCCCAGAAACCCAGCAGGACCAACTTAGGCAGCTAAAGAGGTTCAATGTTGGTGAAGATTGCCCTGTTTTCGATGGTCTTTATTCTTTCTGTCAGACGTATGCTGGTGGGTCAGTTGGTGGTGCTGTGAAGTTAAACCATGGACTTTGTGATATTGCAATAAATTGGGCAGGTGGGCTTCATCATGCTAAAAAGTGTGAGGCTTCTGGATTCTGTTATGTGAACGATATCGTCTTGTCAATTTTGGAACTTCTCAAAACACACGAGGTTTGTGATTTAAGCTTAGTTCTTATTCTAGTTGTTACTCATGACTATAGGTTATACAGCTCTTAGTCGTTCACTTAAAACTCTAGTACTTTACTTGTACTAGTCACTGAAGTTTGAACCTCTAACTCGAGGTTGAAACTCATACATATATGTGTATTCCAACTTCGAAAATAAATGAGAGTATCTTATGCTAGAATCTAGATTACAACTATGGACTTCAATTGAAGTGATTTGGATGTTTCATCAAGAGCGTTTTAGGCAAGTATAGATGATGATTCCTTGAGGAATGCAGTGCATTTCGTATAATAATTAGTTCCTTCTATTCTTTGTTTCCATTTTTATATCTAATTTATATGTATTGTCCATGTCGCAGCGGGTCCTGTACGTGGACATTGATATCCACCACGGAGATGGAGTAGAGGAGGCTTTCTACACAACTGACAGAGTTATGACTGTTTCATTCCACAAATTTGGCGATTATTTTCCAGGCACTGGAGACATACGAGACATTGGACATGGGAAGGGGAAATACTACTCCCTGAATGTACCCCTTGATGACGGGATTGATGATGAGAGCTACCAGAACTTATTCAAACCACTGATGGAGAAAGTGATGGAAATTTTCAGGCCTGGAGCTGTGGTTCTTCAATGTGGCGCTGACTCCTTATCTGGTGACAGGTTAGGTTGCTTCAATCTTTCCATCAAAGGTCATGCTGAGTGTGTGAGATACATGAGATCCTTTAATGTGCCATTGCTGCTGCTGGGTGGTGGAGGATATACGATACGTAATGTTGCTCGTTGTTGGTGCTACGAGGTACATATGAAGTTTCAATTTGATGAAAATTTATTTGAGCTGTTTTTATCACTCGTAGCCATATTATATCAGAACACCTTGAAGTTTAAGATTACCCATATTCAACTTCTTCATAGCTGCTATAAATGCTTAATATCAAATGAATATGTTGTTTTTTGTTACTAGTATTGCGTTTCAAGTCAGAGAGGAGTTACAACGAGTGTGATTTGAGAGTTTCTTACTATTTCTTTTTGAATACATCAGCTACAATTTAGCATCTTATACCTAAATCATGATTAATAAAAGTTTACGAGCATGTGAAAAGTGGTCGGTGTCCGGTAACAGCCAATCCTGGTTCGATAACACAATTCTGGGAGGAGTCTCTAAGGGACAATTGTTGCGCCCTTAGCATTATACCACTCAAAATTGAAACTGGAATTGGTTTATCAGCATTCAGTTAATAAGATTGTATAGTTGTCATTTTTGTTACCTATTTTATATAAATCTTGATGGACCCCAGCAAGTATCCTGTTTAAACTCCTAGTTGTTTATGTTAATGTGACATTGAGATATGACTTGTTAGAATTGAAGGTGTACACGGTATAAGTTGCTTGGAATTGTGGATTTCTGAAACCTTTTTCTCAAAGGGGCTTATTTAATCTGGTTGTACTTAGATAGGTGGATAATATTAGTTACGGACAAATGCTAAGCTGTATTATCTTCTTGAACTTTAAGACCAAGTTCTTGTTACGTGGCAGAGATGATTCTTGTATGTTGAATCAAGCTTTTTGGGTTTTTCCAACTCAAGAAGAGATGATTCTTGTATGTTGAATCAAGCGTTTTGGTTTTTTGACTTTTTCCAACTCAAGAGTTCATTCTTATCATGCATATATAAAGTTCATGAAATTGTAGCGTTTTGTCTGTCATATTCATAAGTCTTTAGTCACCTGCAACGTGCGTTTACTTGTTCATTTCCTGGTTATTTGTAGCTTCTAATATTTTCGTATATTGAGAGCAGACAGGAGTCGCGCTTGGTGTAGAAATTGAAGACAAGATGCCACAGCATGAATACTATGAGTATTTTGGTCCTGATTATACTCTCCATGTTGCTCCCAGTAATATGGAGAACAAGAATTCACGGCTGATATTGGAAGAGATAAGAGGGAAGCTTCTTGAGAATCTCTCGAAGCTTCGGCATGCACCTAGCATCCAATTTCAGGAAAGGCCACCCGACACAGAGCTTCCAGAGGTCTATTTTCTGCATCTATTATCTTTTTTAATTTTTAGCTGTTACCTCTACATCTCTCTTTCTCTCTCTCTAGTATATATCACTGTTTCTGTCTGTCCTGCACTGATAATTACTGGGAGCATCACCAATGGATGCACTTCCCCTATAATTGTTAGCACATGGGATGTGATATTAAGGGTACAAAAAACATTGTCGTTCAATCAATAAACGTTAGTGTACTTATTTTGGAAAGGACTATCATTTTTTTTTTCTCGAAATAAACTCATTTCCTTTCCGAAGTTTTCGCTGTTTTATATCTCAAGTTAGACTCAAAAATTGATTTTAGTATTGATGTGAGAAGTACAAATATGACCTCCTAGTTCCAGTGTCCTGATCTTGAAAGCTAAGTCATCAAATGTTGAATGCAGGGAGATGAAGATCAAGAGGATGCAGATGAGAGATGGGGTCCTGATTCTGACATGGAAGTTGACGACGAGAGGTACTTTTCTACGCCTTTTCCTTGTTTTGAGGTGATCTAAAAATCACTTTTCTATTGGCTGTTAACATTTTGGTTCTGCTTACAGTAAGCCTCTGGCAAACAACTCACAGCCTGCAAGAGTGAAGAGAGAAGTCGTCGAACCTGAAGTTAAAGATATGGTATTTCCTGTTCCTGATCTCAAATTTGATTCACTTCATGTAAACTTATCAATAATCAGATAATAGACATGTTACTCATGTAGGGTCATTTTTTCACCGAATTATGTTTTATGAGTTAGTAGTGGAGTGTTTTGCTGTACAAGTAACGGATTAAAAACATCATAACAATCATATGAAAGAGTTTGAAATGAGTAAATAGTTTATTTATATTTGGGTGCCGCTGATAATGCATCTCATCTTGTAGGAGGATCAGAAAGTTGCAGTTGAGCAGGTCAAAGGCGTGGAAACAAAAGCTGAAGAAAACTCAGGCTCTAAGGTGAATTTTCTAAATACACACCTTCACAAAGCAAAAATGGTTCAAGATGCCTTATTTTTTATGCTACGCCCCACTTGGTTGAAAATCATAACACATAAAGCAAACATGTTGTCTTGGTCTTATCTGGACCAGTTCGGCTGGACTAACAGGCTAAAGGGTGCCTACCAGAATAGTGAATTCCATTGCATTGAAGACCAAGTATGCTCATGCCTCCACCCTAACTTTGTTCTGCTTGTTTGGTTCTCATTTTCAGGTTCCAGATGCAGTTCCTATGTCAATAGATGAACCAACACCTGTGAAAGTCGAACAAGAAAACATGACCAAGCCATCTGACCAGTCTGCTCAGATGTACCCCAAAGCATAAATAGTAAAATGTTAATTTACCAATGGTAACAGCAGCAGTACGTTGATCTGTAAATCTATCAATGAGCTATATTTATGTTGGGGTGTCTTTTGTTTATTATTTAGTTTTTGCTTCTTTTTACCAGGTGGGTTTAGTCACTTTTGTGCTTATTTTTTGCTCCTGTACATGTAATGCTTAACTAATAGGGTAAGGTGAGGTGAGAGACCCCAAACCCATCAGCTTTTTCTAGTTTTATTTGTTGATAGTGAGTTCTCCCTCTGTTACGAGATGCGTTATTACTGGAGTCCGACTCTCGACATTTTTAACTTATTGGGCACATTAATGAAAGGAAACTTCCACAGTGATATTGGATAATTGACTAATAATGAAATTATTCAGTTTTGTTTAGCTTGGGTGAAATGTATTCTTCTTCACCACAGAACTGTTTGATTCTTTTTTATAGTTTTAGTCTATTGGTTTTGCTGTTGCAGAGTATGAAAATGGTATACAGGGCCTTTGTCGAACCCTAGCTATCCTTGTGTACCCTAAGAACAATAATGTGTTGGATTTTCCATGTGTTAGTATGTAATGGAGAACTGCTCACGAGGTTTGTCATCATCCCCAAAAGACCTTATCCCTCTACAACACTGACGCTGCAGAAATGTGGAGTCTTAGCAGGTCTCAAGGATCCCCACTCGTGATGAGTAAGAACAAGCAGGCAGACATCGGGGAGGTTTAGTGAAAGGGAGATACATCGTGGAGGTTTAGTGAAAGGGAGATACGGGAAAAGCATGATTTATAAAGGGGGAAAAATAATACCAATTCAGCGATCCAACGATCGGGATTTGTTAATATTTATTTTTCTTATACGGATTGATATCACCTCAAATAATACTGGTATCCCCTTTATAAATCGAAAAGTAACAGAAATATACTGACCTGTTGGTTTATCCAATATAAGGAAGAGGATTGGCTATCAAATAATTTAAGTTCTCGGTCATATCCCTAATCCATTGTAGTCCAGCCCGGTTAGGATACCTGGCTTTCACCCAGTCGACCCGGGTTCAAATCCCGCCAATGGAAATCGTTTTTTACCAAAATTTAACAAGTATACACAAGTGAATGGCAATGGAAATCGTTTTTTACCAAAATTTAACAAGTATATACAAGTGAATGATATTGATGACTAGAATACGTGCCAGGAAGTTATATATGCCAGCTGTATCTGTTCTGTTTTGGCAGTGATGAATGCCATAGCCTACTGTTCTGTTCACATATCACCTGCTACAAGCCAATCTGTTTTCACAGAGGGCAGCAGATGCCTAGGCTCATGAGTAGTTGAGCACAATGTATTTTTTTCGTGGACCACATCTAGTTTCTCATGTTCTTAGGCCTATTCCTATGCACCAAAAAAATGGTGTTTAAACCATTTGCGTCACTACGGGGAAACCGTTGAGCGATCGAATTCCTAGCGAGCGATATAGTGAATATCGACAGCGATAAAGTGAATATCGTTGGCGTTATTCATAATATCGATAGTGATATTCACTCTAGCGCCAACGGCTATTTCTTCATCGCTATAAATAGGTAACTTTCAAATTCAACACTTACCCCAAATTTTTTACACAAAAAATTTCTCTTCTTCTCAATCTATTATTCTCTTTCCTCAATCTAATTTATTTCTTCTATTTTCTCCAAATGGCACAATTAAGCCAACTTCATTCAGCAACACAACTTGATTTTTCTGGAGTAGTACTTGAAAGTGTCGTTGAGAAGATATGTGATAGATTTAAAGAAATAAGTAAGAAGCAAAGAAGTCACCAAGTTTTGGATATCAACCAAGTCAAAACCGCAACTAAGAGAAGGCCAAGAAAGGTTAAAGACAAGGAAAATCAAGGCAAAACAAATTTGAAGCCAAAGAAGAAGATAAACAAAGGGGACTCCGTTTATGAACGCATTGATTGGAAATTTGGTGAAATGAAGAAGATTAACAAGATGAAGAACATTGTCCCAAAATTTTATTTTTAAAGTCTAGTTTTTTTTGTCTTATATTGTCTAGTTTTTTTGTCTTGTAAAAATGACTATTAAGAAATTTGAACTTGAAGTTTGAATTTTATTCGTAATCCAATCTTGAATTTTAATTAGAGTGAACATAACTTGACAAATAAGTGGACAACTAAGAAATTTTAGGACTTGACAAATAACTTTTACCACTTATAAATTGGACAATATCTGGGCAAGCAACTTAAAATCTCGAAACAATGTCCATATTCGAAGTCTTGTTCATAAGTGCGACGATATAACACACGACACCTTTGTTTAAATTCTGAATAGGTTTCACCACTCCTTAGATTTGGACCTTCTTGCTGAAGTAAAGCAAGATACTTAGTAACTTGACGACTGATTATAGTGAAGCGATCACTCAATCCTTTAACATCACGATTGTTGGGGTTCATTGTTTGTTCTTCAAATCTCCTCAAAACCCTATCCCAAAAAATAACTTGACAAGATTCTTCTGCGAATGACGTCTCCATACAATGAACATAGCTTCTACAAATACATTCATCTTCCGCAATTGAAAATTTAGGTACTCTTTTCCTCCTAATTCAAACTCTTTCAATTTCCACAGCATGTTGGTTTGCTATGAAATCAGCTATGCTCGCATTATCAGCCATGCTCTATGAGGAATTAGAAGATCAGAAAAGAATTGGAGATGGAGAAATTCTATAGAGATTTAGAAATTCTGGTGTGAGTTAAAATGGAATTGAAATTAGGTATTTATAGAGGGGTGAAATTGTAGCCGTTAGATTAAAATCTGATAAGCGATTATCAAACTAGCTAGCGATAGCTTGACTGTCGCTGGCGATTTGAAGACTAACGAGCGATTGTTTGACCATCGAACGACCAAAACTCTATCGCTCGCTGGAAACTCTGTTGTGTATGCCTATATGCCAAAAATAACATATTGGCATATGAATTTAGCAGTTTGACATACCCATAATGAGTGCATATATGCTAAATATCATATTTTGGCATGTACATAGGAATATGCCTTAGCTTATTGGCACAAGATGTTAGTGACTCACTTGTATGAGGCTACGACCCTTAGGTTGCTTTTATATTCGTTTGCCATATCAATTTTTATTGTTATCAATTTCGATAGGTAGCTATTTTTTTAAACTAATATTCAGATAAATTAATACTGAATAAGATTCTTTTCTTCCTATTGTGAACAGCGAGCACATTCTTCTCCATTTTGGATTATATAACTAATCAAGATCATAAAGATTCATAACCAATCAATTGTTTGCACCATACGCGTTTGTATATTAGCTGCATTGACTTTGGCAACACATCAAGTACTGAAGACATCCACAGTTCACATTCAACTTTTTCAATCTTTGGTAGTATATGTTTTATGTTTTATTAAGCCATTAATTTAATATATATTCCTTATCTATAAAGCCAACTCCCTTACTGTAGGGGAGTGAAGCTGTAAACATTATGGACTACTTTGCCCTTATTCCATGCTGACACAAAGGATAAGAAATAAATGACATGAGGTTATATTAGTAATCTAAGTTGGTTGAAAATTAACGTGGTAAGCTTTTGTGGCTACTACTCATTCTTTGGCTATTACTAAAGGTTTCATGAGGTATTAACAGACAAAACTGATGGACCCGGATGCAGCTTGCACGTGCCGACGCACGTGCGGAACACTTGTTAGAGCATAAGATCGACGCAGCTTAGAGGTTTGATTAGTTATTAAGTAAGAGGGAGGATCCTTTACATGCCTATGGTTACATTATCTCACATTTTACATGTCTTTTTTGTGAATAAAAACCAAACGATAGCGTATTTGAAGCTAAGATTTTTGGGATATGTTCTTCTTATAAAGATCTACATACCCACCAAAAATGAGCAAATTCCGAAACGTATAACTTTACCATCTACTACTTCGAAACCCAACCGTCGAAAGTCGACAAATTCTCAACCGTTTAAATTAAGATTGATAAATGATGAGGTTTGGTATTTCAGAATTTGCTCATTTTTGGTGGGTATGTAGATCTTTATAAGAAGAACATATCCCCAAAATCTTAGCTTCAAATACGCTATCGTTTGGTTTTTATTCACAAAAAGGCATACAAAATGTGAGATAATGTAATCATAGGCATGTAAAGGGATCCTCCCTCATTAAGTAATAACAATTAGCGGTTAAGTATTACTATTATCATCTATTATGGTACTAGGTCTAGTCAATAATAACGACAACATAAATGATTAACATCGAATTTTCCTTTTTTTGTTTGTATTTTGAACAATCCTATATGGATGAACTCTGTAAAGCACATCACATGTAGATCACGACTTGTTAACAGTTAGCCTCATCATTTGGTGGGTCCTAAATCCTAATTATCTTGTGCCCCATTAACATTGGATCCAGATAGTTTTACCAACTACTAGTAGTCCAAAATTATGATTAGATATGTACGGCTTTGGTTTTAGTTAAATGCATCTACAACTCATCATCAGGATTCAGGATTCAAGATGCTTTGTCTAACTTTTGAGTCTATGCTATGGTTTACCACACTTAGGCCAAGACTTATGGTTCTCTAAGAGCGTCCACAATCATGCACTATCCTAAAACCAAAAACTATACCAAAAATTATAATTTTTTTGGTTTTAGTCGTGTTTCAAAACAACGGGTAGAAACTAAAAAATTTAGTCAAAGTGGTATCATTAAGGCTACGCCTGAAAGAAAAAATAATTTAAAAAAAAAAATGCATGGGGCGAACTCTGTGAGTTCGCCCCAAAGAAAAAAAAATAATAAAAAAAAAAGAATGCATGGGGCGAACTCACAAAGTGCGCCCCATGGGGGCGAACGTTTAATAAACTTTTGGGTTACACCTGGTTGAGGCGCGCACATTTCGTTTACGCCTGGTTGTGGCGCGGACTTTTGGCTTACGCCTGGTTAGGGCGCGTACATTTGGTTTACGCCTATCATCAGGCGCGCACTGAAATTACGCCTGACTATATTTAGTTTTAGTCAAGGGTCGAGACTAAATTTGGTCCAGTTTTCACTCTCTCTCCAACTAAAACCAAATATATGGTTTTAGTACAGCCCCATTGCGATTGATTTTCTGGATTATATGTCCTTTAGTCCAGTTTTTAGTCCATGACTGTGGACGCTCAAAGTTCAAGCAAAAACTTAAATATAAACCAGCCTCACTAGGAGATTATCTCCAATGGTTTTTTATTGAATCAATTTTTTTTGTTGAACTTTTTCGCTTGAATCAAGTTTTTTGCACTCAATGGCTTGGCATAGCTGCGTCAAATTAGTGGATTTGTTGGATCGCCAAAGGATATGTTCATCTGATGGCTCATATATATTCTTTTTTACGTCCAGACAACATAAAAAGACTTGAATCAACTTTACGTGCTTGATCCACAATATAAAAAGACTTCATTCAGTCGGAAGGTGGCGGGAGAGGGCTTCATCTAAACATCAAGAAAACCGAGATTTTCTGGCATGTTGTTGACCAAAGGATTTTACCGGGTAATTTGTTTCCGGATGACATCGGTAGACCTTCTAGAGGGGTAAAACTGTTGGGTGGACCGGTTAGCTTAGATCTTCAGTTCTGCATCGATATAGTTCATGCTAGAGTTGACAAAACAATATATCTAATGGATACGGTGAGGAAACTGCAGGATCCTCAAAGCGAGCTTCTTCTGTTACGCAGCTGTTCCGGGGTGTCCAGATTATATTTTGCTATGAGAACAACCAACCCTCTAGCTTTGCTTCAAGCTAAATCCATTTTTGATCAGCGTTTGTTTCTATTTTTGAGACACATTATAACAGGAGATGGTGAAGGATTCGGACCCCTACAACAGCGTATTGCCACATTGCCAATGAAAGAAGGGGGTCTTGGTGTTTACACGATGGAAGATACTGGAAACTATTGTTATATAGCCTCTTGTTTCCAGACTAGGGGTTTACTAGAGACAATGTTGAATGGGTCCTCCACTGCAGGGCCTAGCAAGTGTTTCCAGCAGGCTTTGGATACCTTCCTTGAGGTATGTGGATTGTCCTCTTCTACCTTCAACCTAAATAATATTGCCCCCCATCCCATGCGTTCTCTGGCAGTGTTATATTTTGATGTAGTTAAGAAGAATATTCCTTCCAACTTCACTTTGTCCACTCGGGATTCTGTCTTATGGAAAAGTAACAGGGTGCCACATGCTCAAGATTTTCTTAAGGCGATTCCAATTAATGGTTTAAATCAAAGTCTACGACCTCGTCAATTTAGGTCGGTGTTGAGTTATAGATTGGGCATACCGCTTTTTAGGGAAGAGAGTTCGTGCACTAGTTTTAACAAAAATATGGATATTTTTGGTGACCATGCTTTGCATTGCGCTAATGATGTCGGCCTCAAATTCCGTCACGACCTTGTTAGGGATGTATATGCTGACATTTGTTACAAGGCTGGGGTACATGCAAGGAGGGAGGTGGACCTTGGGTTTTTGTCGGATAACGGTACTTCCTTGAGACCTGCAGAATGGTAAGGTCTGTTTTGATGTTACTGGTGTTTCACTATTCACTGGCGGGGGAGTTAGTACCTTCATACCCGTTCAGGCCATATCTAGGGATACTAAGCGTAAACGCGATAAATACCTAGACATGTGCTCCATTCATGGTTATGGGTTCTGTGTTTTAGCGTTCTCGACTTTGGGGGAACTGGGTGAAGAAACTATCATTTTCTTGAAGAGGTTGAAGAATTGTATCTCGAACTATGACGTTAATTACAAGATAGGGGGTACTCTTTTTTATAGAATAGGGTTAGCTATCCAAAAGGGTGTTGGTGCCCAACTTTTTGCCAGGCTACCCACCAACTTATTGTAATTGAACTTGAATTAGTGGAATAAGTAATGGTTTTCCACATTGGAGAACCATAAGACTTATCCTTAACCCTCTTCGTTTTTACCTAGCCGAGGTTGTTAGTTCATTAGAGCAATTAAAATAATATAATTGTATAATTGAACGAACTAATTTGGTTATAATTACTTTATAATGGGATAAATAAACTATAATACTCAATAATAAAACCATCCAAATTGATGATTGTTTATTGAGGCAAGGGATAATCGTTCAGCCAAGTTTTAGTGGTTAGACCGTTCAGCCAACTGCCGAATGACAACAACTAGTTCAATCGAACGACTATATTTACCCCATGTGTATAACACCCATTTGCCTCATTTCAACTCACATCCTCTTACACCTTTTTCTCAAATAATTTTATATCTCTTATAACCTAGCTCCTACTTAACATTTCTACTCAATTTTGTGGTCTTAAGTACAATGTAATTGAAGATGTATACTCAGATCCTCTATTAGCGATGTACTCAGATCTTGGTTTCATGGTTAGCCTAAGGTTGTGAACTCATATCCTCTATCAACCTATGATATATAATCTCTTCGGAATTTTATCAGTGGTACCTGAATATATTATGTAACAACTTCATTTCATGTTCATACATTAGGCCTCAAGTCTTCAAATGGGCCAATCGTCTATGATGGATCACGTCGGGTGTCTACTGTTAAAGCAATACTCGGGTGAACCCATCCAAGCATTGGACTATCATTCTTAGTTACAAAACTCTGCCAAGTAAATTATATGCTAAATTCAACTTCGTTAGGTTAGACTTATGACATAGAATTGTTGAGGAAATCACTAGTTACTTGTCGAAGAGTTGAAGATCTTCATATTGAGGTTAGTAGTTACTGACTGTGACTAGTTTTATTTCTATCCAAGTTCTTTTTATATTCATTATAAACATAACATGTGAAGTTGTTTACATGGATTTAGTTGATTTTATATGACTTGATTATTCTTATGATTAAAGTGTCAAAGGAAGTATATACATTAATTATTTTTACGTCTTATCGTAAAGAGTTACGTAGTATAGTTTCCTATACTTTCGACATAACACTAATATGATTGTTTCCGTGGATTAGTGTTGATCTTTCGGGGAGCTATATATGCCTATCTAAGTGAATCCAGATATTGAATACATGTTAAGAATGCTCTTTATTTGGCATTTGAACTTTTCTTTTACTGTCCAAAACTAGGACAATCTTTTCATGTAATTTTTATTTTTTACTTTCCTTTTTTGTTTTTGCTACCTATGGTAGCTTCTATTGTAAAGTCTTTGTTCAATTAATATCTCTCTTTCAATTCAATTCAAAACAAAAGAAAAAGAAAAGTTTAAGTTTGTTTATACGCGAAATAACTTTTGATGTTTAATAGGATTCATGACTAATCCTAAAGTTAAATTTTCGAAATATCCATCTTAACGTATATATTTGGGATATCAAAAGACAAATAAGTCTTGATGGAAAGTTCTATTTCTGGAAATACTGAATACGTTTTTAAAACTCTAATATATCATTGTTGATATATATTCCTTTGATACTCAATACTAAGATCCCACTTATATTATGAGAACAATTTTTGAATTTATCATTGGAATCAAAACAAGTATGCTTATCTTTTATAGACAGCCAGTTTATTATATTTGGAAAACATACATCGTGCGCTAGCTAATATTAGTTATCATATTAGTAGGATTTTTCTTATATGAGTTGGAAATATGTTCTAAGATTTTATGACAATATTATGTGTTTCTAATATCGAAAGAATAAACAATATCCTATTTTCGAAATTGGTATTTGAAACAACATCTTTCGATAATTTCCGAACTAGGACTTCTTATTTTTGAAGCAAGCCTTGGTATCTTGTATTCTTACAAATTTATCCGAGGATCATACTTTGTGTGATATTATTAGTTTGATTAACATACTTGCGAGAAATTTTAATTTGGTTATGTACGAAAGCATTTTTCATTTTAAGTTTTCTTATTGGGATCAAGAAGAAATAGAGGTACCATTGGTGGGAAACTAGATTTTTGGCTTAGTTTTCGGTCGACATTACTTGTGTTAGAGCATTTCTTGTTCAAATTAACTCACAAGTTTTGGTATGTCAATCTTGTTGTCATTTTAGTTGATCAAAACTATGTCTCTATTTATAATCTACTAAAGTCAGTCTCCGACAAGGAATAAAGCATGCTAATTGAGTATTGAAATTCACCACTCGACCTTGAAGATTGAAGACGAGGCCAATGGAAACTTCATCAACAAATGTATGTATAGACTGGCTATCCTCTTTACGCATATTATCTACCATTTTATCTATTGAGACAAGTCGAATGACTTTAGTATAATGATGAACATTTGTAAAGAAGAATGCAATCTAAGGAGTAAGTAGTTCTTAAAGTTCACAAACTATTTTACCAGTTCACGAACTTGAACCTATAAATATAAAGACTTTTTTTTTTAAAATCTCAATTAACTTACGTACACGAATTGGTTTGTTCGATCTAGGAACTAGTCGATTTTGAGATTGTGTTGGACACTACTTAATTCAGAGGTACACGAACTAATTTACACAGTTCTCGAACTAGCTGATTTTGAATGTTTCATGTACACCTTTTATTTCCAAGTACACAAAATTTCCAAAATCAAAAGGTTTCTGAGTTACATGACGATTTTGAGTTCAAAAACTGTTTTGGCATTTCATGACTTGATTCAGTCTTCTGATATATTACTCTATTTATACTTAATGGTTCCAGAACCTCTTAACCATGGCCTTTTGGCAAACCACTTGGTACTTACGTATATACTTACGGTTGCACAGATCTTCTTTATAATTCAAAGCAAGCCTTTACAATGGTTTCATACATAATCTATATGGAAAAGTTTAGATTGCTTGAATACAAAGAAATTTGTAAACATGGGAACTAGTTCATGAACCTGATTTGTTTAGCATTATTTATCAATATTAATATAGAACTCCATGCGCACTATAAACTTAGTCCTGGCAGTTCTACAAGATATAAATCACTTTCGGTATGATTTGTTTAGATTATTCTTATGGGGTGGTAGTGCTCTAGGCTTCTCTTTGATAAGAGTGTAAGTGTTCCAAATCCTTGAGATTTTGATGGCCTTGTTCCATTGCAAACATATTTCCAGACCCTAATTGAAGTATATCTAAAGGGAATTAAATAAGCTTTTCTATTAGAGACGTAATAGTCAAAAAAAAAGAAGTCTTCACTTAGGTTAAAGCAACTCATAGACTTGTTAAGGACGTCATATAGGGAATCATGTCGCATAGGGTCTTGTGATATCCAAGAGGACAACTTAAGCTGAATTAATCATAGGGTCGATTCAGTCTCAACTATATTCCAGTCTAGGAGTCTGATAGTAGGCTAACGTATGTAGCGGATTAATAGAGTGTGGTGTTCAAGTTCTGGACTAGGTCCCGGAGTTTTCTTCTTTAAGGTTTTCATCATTAACAAAATTTCTTGTGTCTTGTGGTATTTATTTTCGTATCTTAAAAGAAAGGCTAGAAAACTTATTCTTATTGGAATTTGGTATTATAACAATATGGGGAACATATTAGGTTATTACTTAATATTGTTTTCTAAAATTGTCCAACTTAAACTTGTCGTCATATTAGGTATCCTATCTTTGTACTACCGATTTTAACAAGTTTTTCTATACATATTTCCGAATTAAAATTTAGTAATGTACTTGGTACCCCATATTTTTCAACATGTTATTGAACTAACTCATATAGTTATCTTCTAGATAAGTTCTTACTGTATTTTATCACCCTTATGTTCTGATATAAGGCCACTTAAGACTTTTAATATTTGAGTATTGCAAATCTAAGTGATTCTAGATTTGTTAGGATAGAAGTAGAACTATTGATTTTGGTTACGTTAACAGACTTCGTTCTATGAAAAAAATCATTAGTGAAATTGAGTGAGGAGTGTTATTATTGAAGATTAACTAAAATCAAGGTTTTGAAGGCTTAAAGTTCTTTTATGTTTCAGATATTGCATAATTTTCTACTAGACTTATTTGGGACTTAGACGTAAAGCTTGTAGAAGAACGACAAGTTATTTTTTTTTATCATAAATAGAATTCTTTAAATTGAGTGGATTACTTGGGTAATCTAAAACTTAATTGATCTTATTTATCAAGGAGATTAGGATTTGAAACATCTTGTTGATCTTGATATCGTTGTAGATGGGGAAAAACGATCTGCTGGTTTTTGCGGAATTGAGGACGATCGTACGGAGGAGATTCCTTGAACCGAGCGAAAAGTTCAACCTCACATAGATGCACCACTATGAAGGGGGTGCTTTAAGTTCGAGAGACCAATCTGTAGTACTCCGGCATAAACCAAGACAATGGCCGTTCCAGAGTAAATTCGGTAACAAGAGAGGATGGGTTGATCTGTAGGAGGGAAGCTGAGAAATGTGTGAGATCAATAGTGATCTGAGATTGTAGGTGTGTTATGATTTCAGCGTGAAATTCTCTGAATGATTGAATATTTCCTAATTGAGAGTAATTTCTGTGAGTTCGTGTAGACAAATGAGCGTCTGTATGAACTTTGGTGAGAAATTGCTCGTTCATACGATTGTCGTTCGAATGTTTTAGAACTCTTCGAATCTTGTCCTTTCAATCAGGATTCTCATACATTATATAATGCCGGAGTTGAAAACACCATGATCCCATGAAGTGTGACAGTTGATGGAGTGAAGGAGTGGAAAGATGGAAATAGTGCTTGGAACCAGTTGCGCCCATCGTGCAGAGACTTGGTTGATTTTCCCCCCACTACTTCACTAACTCCCTCAACTGATTGCACGACTTGCTCACATTTCATCGTGTGTTTGAACACACTTTCCGTAGACCGCCAAACCAAAACCCTAGTTGATATCCCCCCAAGTGACACGATTGATGTCTCGTGGTTAATTAAGTCAGTTGCTGATTTCATGACTTCGTGGGACTATGAGTCCACGTATTTGCTGAGTTAAACATGATTTTGTAGAATATTCTGCAACTCATGAATTGAACGTGTCTGCTGAGACAGTGATAGGATCCTCATGTTGAGGAGAGCAAGTGTTGCTCACTAATTTTAATATTGATAGTTCTTTGAGTAAATATTGCTCATCTGAGCAAGTGTTGCTCGTTTGATGAATTATTGGTAGCGTGACCAAAATAAAATATTAATTAAAGCGCTGGTAGTTGAACCAAGCATAATTAATAAGAATACCGATCATGAGATCAGTGTGAAATTATTAGTGTTTGAATCTGGAATCATGATCCTTGGATTCAGAAACCCTAATTTGATCAATTGATGACCAATTGATGGTTTATTTGAAATTAACCATAGAATGAAGGAGAACCGGCTTCATGGGATCGTGGATCGACCATGAAATTCTCATATGCTCACGTGAGCAAAATCCAAGACCTCTTTGAAGAATTGATGAGTTGTTGAAAGGATGATTAAATGATGGTTTAATCATTTACTGAATTATTGCTGGGTTCAGCATTAGGTGATAAAACCTAATTAATTATTAAAATATAAGGGACCAACCAAGGGGTTATGAATCCGGCCCTGGATGGTCACGGGATCACATGATGATCGCTCCGTCAAATTCTGAAATTGTTTGGAGAGTTTTTGGACCTAATACGTGCTATTGTGCAAATTAGGTCAGATTGTGAGAAACACGTGGGATTGTCTCATTGCGAGCTAAAAAGCCAACCTTGGTCGGTCAAGGTAACATGCTTTCGTCATTGAGACGTCCGTATCTCAGTTCTGAGAATTTTGATATTTTCTGGTGGACGTTTGAGCGACCATTTGAGAAAATATGACAAAATTAAGATTTTCTGATAAAACCGTCAAAACTTCATCGGATGAAGGAAAATAATGAAAAGTGAAGGAATTATGAAGCGGTGAGGGACCGACCAAGGGGTCATGAAACCAGCCCTGGGTGGTCACGGGATCAAATGTTGATCGTTTGAGCACTCCCCAGATTGGTTGAAACCCTAATTACCGTCCTTTGGTAGAATCAACATAGATTTCTCATACGGACTCGGATTTTGTTGATCCGCCCCTCCATTCCGTACGGAAAATAATTTCCTTTCTCCCAATGTGGGAATATTTAGGTTTTAAGCTCTTTCGGGAATATTTGAATATTTTCAGAAATTCTGCGGATGAATCCCATAATTTAGGTTTGAGATAGGGCTTGCTCAGGCGGTAGCTCTGATGCCCGTGCATCCAATATTTATTACTAATCCATGGACTTCTGTTGGGAAGAACCATGGTTTGCGTAATGAGATATCTGCGAAAATATTTGAATATTTTCCTAAATTCTGCGGATGAATCCAGAATTTAGGTTTGAGACAGGGCTTTCTCAGGCGGTAGCTCTGATGCCCGTGCGTCCAATATTTATTACTAATCCATGGACTTCTGCTGGGAAGAACCATGGTTTGCGTAATGAGATATCAATGAGATATCTGCGAAAATATTTGAATATTTTCAAAAATTCTACGGATGCATCCAAAAATTTAGGAATAATTAATTTATGACTTTATACTAGCAGAGTAAGTTGTTCGGGAGTTGTTCATCCCGTGATAGAAATAATTATTGAAGTGCTCAGACTCATGAGATATGCCGTTGTCCAGCTGTGATACTACATATCTATATGCACTCTGAGAGAAAGTATTCTCCATCAGAGGATTCGATGAGAGACCCGTGTCTCAATATTCACGTCTGATTGCTGAATCAGAGGTCGTATAATCATGGGTTTACGATTTTATCCTTTGTCGAAAATCCACCATCTACATTAAGTCCCATGCTTAGTGAGAAAAGCCGTGTTCCTCAGTCAGCATTGAATGGTGATTTTCCGGTCATAACAGTGCAAGTAATTGAACTCAGTCGTAAGTTAAGATGTTACCGGATTTCGATCGTACGAGCATATCATGACTTGAAAGAAGACTCTAGTGGCATGATAGAATGTCGTTTGGTGAGCATGAGTTGATGTTGAACCGCTGATTTGGATGACAGGATCTTGGTCGTTCAGGATTCACGGGCTGGGCCAATAAGGAAATCCTTAGAAAATTAGGTTTTGGAAACAAATTTTGATATAAAAGGAATTGCTTCTCCTTTTCTTTTTTTTTTAATTTTCTCATGACTAGCAGATCCCATCACCTCATCATCATCACGCCAGCACCAGGAGAGGAAGAAAAAAAAAATCTCCGGAGCTCCAGCGCCGCCGTCATTGCCGTCATCGTGCGGCAGTTCTTCACCGACGCCGACAGGTATGCGTCCAAAACTTTTTTTTTTGCTGATGCTCATGAGTTTTATGGGTTGTTCATATATTTATCATGATAAAATTACATACCCGTGTATATATGATTGTGGGTTTCGTTGAAAAAACCTTCATTTTTGAAAACGTATGTTCGTTTGATCGTTAGTTTTTGAAAACTAGTAATGATCCCTGATTTAGGAGTGATATCCTTTCATATATGAATATGTAGGTTCAGTGATGAAACTACGTTGATGAGCTTTCATGTGAGCCAAAGTTTTATCACGAAAAAATGATTTTTTCACAAAACCGAAGTAAAATCTTCGTTTTAAAGAATAATGACGATGCGGAGAAACGAGCTCTCTTCTTTATGAACTTGTGTTCAGTGATAAAATTTTATGTATGAGATTTCATGTAAAAATTTATCGTGTAATGCATGAGTTTTCATAAAATTGAAATAAACCTTCGTCTTGAAGACGTATGACGGCACGAAGGACAAGGGTTTTGCAAAACCATGGTAGATTCATGGATTTTGTTTTTTGAACCGTGGAGTATCCACAATTTATTTTTATGAGCCTGGCTCATGTTGAAAATATTTATTTATTTACGTGAGTAAATAAATGTTTTGTTTATATATATATATATATGCAAATATATATTATTTCTCTAAAATCAAAATTTGAGTTTTATGTGATGTTGCTTAGAGATAAAGATTATTCATGATGAAATAATGTCTTAATTTTCATAATTCTATGGTGAATGTTCACACAGTAGAAATGTTCATGATTTTATGAAAAATCTGAGTTTTTGAACGTCTTTTGTAGGTTTTGAAGAAGAAGACGATTTTGGAGCATTAACTCTAGCATTACTCTCACTACTATTTAGTGGAAGCGTAAAAAGGTAAGAGTTAAGAATTACCATTAGACGCTAGTATTTCCTTGATTCTGGATGATGCGTTGAAGTAGAATGTAATGTGAATTTTGCAGCTACTTCATAAATATGACCAGCTCCCAAGTTAACGACTCTTCAAGAAATGAAATGTGTATTGATGATGAGATCTCCAGAGATGAGACATGCATAGATGAAGCTTCTGTTGGTGAAGACGAAGATGAAGCTCCTGGGATTAAGAACATCCCAAACATTGATGACGCATTCTTTGAGGAAGATACTCCGGGAGCCGAAAAACATCTAAAGTCTCCAGCATATCGTCTTCTGATAAATCCCAGAACTGTCACTCAGAAGAAATTTGTGACTCCTAAGACAATCATCCGATTTTGTCTTGAGCGAGGAGTCTTCTTTGCATCAATTATAGAATTCAAACTTTCTCGTCGACCTTTGGAGAAATTTCTTTGGATGGGCGAGGCATATGCTGGGTTTTCCTCATGTGAGGGCCATGCTCGATCAGGCGCAGGTGACGAGATCTATTCAGGCTTCTGGAGATTTGTTCATTTATCATGACGCAAGGAGTATGGTAGCTCTGCTTGCTCGTTGGTGTATTCCCACTCACACCTTCATATGCATATGGAGAGAATTTACCGTTACCTTGGAAGACGTTGCATCTTTGATGCACCTCCCAATCAAGGGCAATCTTCCTGGGGATATTTCAGATGAGGAGACCGTAATTTCTCACGCCTTGACAGCTGCAATGGAGGTATCAAACAAGGCTAGCAGTAAAGGATGTTATGCTCTCTGGTTGACATGCTGGTGGCCCAAAGATGAGGTTTCTGATAAACCTATTGACAATATATTACCCATTGCTGCTTTCTTGTGTTTATGGTTGTCCAGAGATGTCTTTGAAGACAGCGGAAACTTGTTTAAGACTTTCTTGATCCCCTTTGCTATTAAAATGGCTCAAGGTGAGCAACTTCCAATAGGTAGATTGTTCTTGGGCTCCTTGTATTAAAACTTAAATTCTTTGGTTATAGACTCCAATGTGTCGAATAGCTTCGTGAGGATTGAATGTTATGCTAACACGATATTTCTTCAAGCCTTGATGTGGGAAAACTTCAAGAATTATGCACCCATCCCACATAATTTTTTTCAAGGACCCAATACTAAAGCTCACCACATTTTCCCTGAGAAAGACAATGCTAGGATCATGCGTTGGTCCACAAAGAAACCTCGGTCTAAGGCGCAACTTATTGACGTGTTGGACGATGAGTCTGAGTTCAATTTTCGTCCTTGGGTGTCAGTGCCTTCCTATGTTTCCCAACCAATGACTTTCAATACTGGAGAGAGTACTAGCTTGTCGTCTGGTGAAGATCTGAGCGATGGTGAGAGGTCTTTCATGTTGAGTTGCACCCCTGGTCATCTGCTGTCAGTCTCGTACGAGGAATTTTCAGTGGAAGAGTATAATATTGATAGAGAGGCTTGACAAATGGGTATGGACCAGTGCGTTCCGAATATTTGTAGGAGGAAACCATCAGCTGAGAAGCTCATGACTCATTTGGACCATACTCATGTGGAAGGAAGTAAATACTGGTTCCCTTGCTCTGACAGATTCGCCTATGTGACTCCAGGTTATGCAGCCTTCTGGGATGATCAATTTGAGCGATTGCATGAATTCGTGATAGTTGGTCAGCCTCCAGTGAAGGATATTCCTTCTGATGAGATGATTTCTAGTCGACCAAGATTGAAGTATCTCTATGGTGATAAGCGAAAATCGTCTCCAGGATGTTCTCAGGTGCGCTTTGTTATATAATCTCCATAAGAATTATGATAACTGTATTCTGATTATGCTGTTGAAATTTATCACAGGATGGTCATGTTGTAAGACCTCGAATCCGTGTAGATTTTTCAATGATTGAGGCTGTTGTTCATGGCGGAGAAGGAAGGCATAAGAGCTATAAGCTGTTACCCAATACTATAAAGTCCCCAGCTGGCGCTTTGGTGAGTTTCCAGTACTCTCTTTGTTATGACCCTTTCTCGACCGTATTATTAGGATCATGAATCTGATATTGTTGTTCCGTTGTAGAACTTTTCCCCATCAAGTATTGATGGTCTTCTTTTTTCCGCTCTTGAGCAAACAATTTCTGACTTGAGCGATGAAGAAGTTGTAAGTATATCTCCCCATAGTAATTATGGCGCTTTATGAATAAAATGCTAATTGTTGGGGATATGTCCAGGAAAATAATTCCATGGTTGTAGATAATACCGGTGACGGTCTTCCGAAGGATGGCGATAAAGAGAACTCTCAGGGTTCAAGACCGAATGAAGGTAGCGGAGCTGTCGACATTGATGTGAGCAATCCTGGTTCTTTGAATGCTTAGGAAACCACCAAAGTAAGTATTTATCTTGTATTTCATCCATAGAAGTATAAACTTGCTGATCTATGAATGACTGAACGAGAATGTATGTGAATATATGACAAGTTTTGCCAAAAATACGTCACCAGAAAATTCAGAACTCAGCATTTTAAGAAAAACGTCGTAGAATCTTCGTTTGATGTCAGATATTGCTAATCCGCATATGCATATTTAAACCCAGGAAATTTCAAAGCGTTAACAACGAATATTTTTACGTTTTGAGCACGTTCAGATCCTAAAAAAGACGAAATAGTGAACTTTCAGAGACTTTCAGAACTTTTTCAGATATCGTGTAGTCCCGAGTTTCGACCATATCTTTTTGCTCGTTCATCCGATTGTTATGAAATTTTGACATGTTGTAGGTAATACCCATACGAAGATAATGGTATATAAATCAACCATTTATTATGCACCAATTTCTCCCAGTTCATTGCGTTGTATAGGGAAGTGTAAAATCTCCTCAGGCGGACTTGTTGCAAAATGTGATTTTGTGACTTTCACATTTTTTACTGACATCTAGCATGTATAATGAAATTATTTGATTATGTTAAACCGCTTGAATGTTGTAGTTCATGATTTCCTTTGGTTTCATACTTGGATGATCCTAATCTCATGTAATCTTCGTATTAGGTGCAAAATATCGAAGTTGAGAATGAAGGAATCCAAAATGATGAAACGAGCGACCTTGAGGCTATTGGTAGGGAGGCTACCATCTATTCTCCTCAAGGTAATGAAAGAGTTATTGATGGAGTCGTGGTGACTCAGATTGTTGCTGTAATAGAAGAACCCAGGACACCGGCATAAAATACCGAAGAAACTGTTGCCTTGACTTTAGAAGTTGTTCCAGTAATTGAAAACCATATGGTTGTGCACGAATACCCAAATGCAGGAGTTGATTTTGACCCTACGTTCGATGCATCACTCCCGTATCATGAGTCGGTTGGTGGATTCAGCGTTCCTGTTGGATATGCGGGTTTGTACAAGAAAATATGGGAGAAATTTGGCCATATAATTGTTGACAGGAATCCTGGGCGTGCTTATGCTTTAACAATATAGGTAAGTGTACTCTTGCATGTTGTAAGCGACATATGCACTAGATCCAGAAATACTGTAACTCCAGATGTACTCTTTGATTGGGAGTTCAACTTGGAGAATTCTGAGAGACTTGGCTTTAATGTGAAGTGGCTTCGTAAGAAGATGAATGCTATTAAGGATTCATGTGAAAATAACATACCCATTCCCAATGATGCTATGATGGAGAAGGAAGACAAGATCGCCAGGCTGACTGAAGAGCTAAGCAAGGAGCATGCGGCTTTACAGGATTTGAAGGATGCGGAGGCGCAAAAATATTTCTTTACTGATTTGTTTTGCATAATATCTTAGGCTTATGAATTTCTGAGAGACGTGAGGTTTTATTTGGGTTTTGATATCATGGTTTTGGATTGGTAGATGGTTAAGGATTTTGTTTTGGATTTGATAGGGATTTTCCTTTAAGAAATATGAACTGAACTTCTGATAAATTGCTGAATTCAAATACTGATTGCAAGGGTTGCAAACGTTTTGGAGGAATTTAAATATAATGAAAGAAAATCCTAAAATGCCAAATCCAGACGTCATGAATGCTCAAGCGCCCAGTACCTCGAATATCTTATAGTCCTAGACAAACACCTTAAGCCAATTTTCGTGGATCACTGGTAGGATCCGTCCATCTGTGTTGATCAATTTGTAATATCCTCCGATTGGAGTTCCTTGCAGAATGGAGATCCCGTTTAATTGCCTTGAGAACCAAATCTCCTTCTTTGAACTTGTTTGGCCTTGCAATCCGTGCCTTGAATATCTTATGTTGATTTGGAATCCTTCAAGCGATGTGACTCCAGGGCTGTGGCACATGTGGACACTCGTTCAAAAGGGAGCATCCCTCATATTGCTTGTCATGTTTAGCCGCGTATTCTATAATGAATCGCTTGATTAGATGATCAGCTTGAAGAGGCTCTGGATTCATCCATTGGGTAAAATATTGATGCGGTGCAATGATCCACGCATAGCATTTTCCAATTGCTAAATCATTTGTGGAGTGAATCCCTCGAACCAAATGAGCATTTTTGAGAACTGACGATATGGGCACATGAGAAGGAATAAGACTTTCCTGAGCGTGGAATCTCTTGTCAAAAGCGTTTGGATCCTCCCCATAATTCTGTGCAAGTTCTGTCAAGGCTTTGACCTCCTCTAGATATTCAAATGGCGAGATATCTTCCGAGAGTCAGAGGTTTCTTCAGTGGATGAAAGTACAACCGAAGGGGTTGGTGCAACTTTTCCATCATGGATCCATGTGCGCCCAAGAATCATGTCATATCTAGGGTCTTCCCGGATTATGTAAAATTTGGTCTCAGTGCAGGTCAAACCTTTCACAACTTTGAGATTGATGAAGCCATATGCATCCTTGAGAATTCCTTCACGATCTCTGATTTTTTTGGGAGCGTGAGTAGCCTCATGTCGAGTAATGCCAGCAGCTCTAAGAGTCTTTAAAGGAATGATGTTGACGGCAGTACCAACATCAATAAAAGCCCTTTTGAATTCATTTCCTTTGACGTGCACTATGGCGAGCAGTCCCCAGTCATTCATTTCTTTGTCAGTAGCTGAAGGTTCATGAGGTATATCTGAAATTAGCAGGCACTTCTCGGAAACTATGTGATTCAAAGCCTTAAACATATCTTCTCTTTGCGCCTTCTATAGATAGAGTAAGTCGCACATATGCTCTACTAATGACTGGACTGCTTCCTTGACTGGGTCTTCGGAGGTAGAGAAAGTTCTGATAGGAATAGGATCTCTGTGCACTCCTTCAGTCCCCAGATTAAGTTCCCCTGACTTGACCTTTTCTTTAAATATGCGCTTAAAAGTCTTACAAGCATTTGTAGGATGGCCGATGAACCTATGGAAGCGACAGTACCGAGGATTTTCTATCGCCTCTTCAGTTGGTTCCTTCTTGACATATGGTAATTTGATTGCACCGTCTTGAATCCAGGATTCTAGCAATTCGATGACTTCTTCAATAGAGCAGGGGAAATCAGGTACTTCTGGATCTTCCATATGCTGAGGAGCCGTTTCCACATTATCTTTATTTTGTGCCTTTGAAGGGATGGGAGAAGCATGCTTGCGTTGTGGTTCAGCTTTCCGTTTGCTCCCTTCTATGATAGCATTTGCGGAAGGTTGCAGACTGTACTGCTTATTGACTAGGCGTCTGCTTCCCCGAGTGTCTCGTGCTTCTTCAGTCTTTGTGGATTTTTCTCTTTCTAACAGAGCAGGCGCAGTGGTTGCCGACCTCTTCGCTTCTTCATGGAGCTCTGAGAAACTCTGGAATCGGAGATTCTCCAAAAGAGATCTATAGACTGGGAGCATTCCATTGATGCACAAATCCACCAGTTGTTTCTCCGTGACGTTTGGATCATGACAATCCAAGGCTTGGATTCTGAATCTTTTCACAAAGTCATTGGGATTTTCACCAACCCTTTGAAACATTCTTCCAAGGTCAGAGAGAGTGACTTGCTCTAACACGAAGAAGTACTTTCTGTAGAAGGCGTTAATCATCTCTCCCTAATTATTGATGGTCCCCGGTGCGATGTTGTTGTACCAGGTGTATGCTCTGCCTTTCAAGAATTTTTAGAATTCCTTGAGACGGACGACATGGTTATGTTCATGCTCTCCTAAGGCTTCAAGGAAGCGAGATACATGCTCTCGAGCATTGCCAGTTCCATCATACAGAGTAAAAGTTGGGGAGATATAACCTTTAGGAAGTGGAGTTGTTTGTGTAGCGGTAGGATAGGGAGGTTGGTGACGATGGAAATGCGGTGTCTTATCTTTCCCATAATTTTCCAGAAGGCGCTCCAAGTCTTCTCGAGTGATGAAACTTGATGATTCTTTTGATGAATTGCCCGTGGCTTTGTTGGTTTCATCATCGTTCATGATGTGAATTGGAATTACCTCAGGGTCAGCAGCATCTGAGGATTTCTCCTTCTCTTTCCCTTTGTCTGGAGTTTTCTATGACAGCTTGTCAGTAATAGTCTTCAAGTGATCAAATAGCTTTTGTTGCGCTGCAGCCATATCTGTCTGATTTTTTGCAATAGTTTCTTGTGCTTTGACGAGATCATCCATAGTTGGTGGTGGGTTTCCTATGACCTCTTCGGGATGTCAGCCGAACAAAGGATGACCTTCCGCGTTGGTGTGAGGAGGAGTGATGTCACCACCGTCAGTTCTAGTGGCTGGAACAGTTTCCGGGATATCTTCATTATTTCTAGTGCAAGCGATATTTGCATCAGGATTTATGACTGATCCTGACCTAAGACCAACCATCTTTTGAAAATGAGAGATTTCAACCGAGAGAATGATCTCCCAATGTGGTCTCCAATCTGTAGACGGGGAAAAACGATCTGCTGGTTTTTGTGGAATTGAGGACGACCGTACGGAGGAGATTCCTTGAACCGAGAGAAATGTTCAACCTCACACATATGCACCACTATGAATGGGGTGCTTTAAGTTCTAGAGACCAATCTTTAGTAATCCGGCCTAAACCAAGACAATGGTCGTTCTAGAGTAAATTCGGTCACAAGAGAGGATGGGTTGATCTGTAGGAGGGAAGCTGAGAAATGTATAAGATCAATGGTGATCTGAGATTGTAGGTGTGTTATGATTTCAGCGTGAAATGCTCTGAATGATTGAATATTTCCTGATTGAGAGTAATTTCTGTGAGTTCGTGTAGAAAAATGAGCGTTTGTATGAACTTTGGTGAGAAATTACTCGTTCAGACGATTGTCGTTCGAATGTTTTAGAACTCTTCGAATCTTGTCCTTTCAATCAAGATTCAGAGACATTATATAATGCCGGAGTTGAAAACACCATGATCTCATGAAGTGTGACAGTTGATGGAGTGAAGGAGTGGAGAGATGGAAATAGTGCTTGAAACCAGTTACGCCCATCGTGCAGAGATTTGGTTGATTTTCCACCCACTACTTCGCTAACTCCCTCAACTGATTGCATGACTTGCTCACATTTCATCGTGTGTTTGAACACACATTCCGTATAATGCCAAACCAAAACCCTAGTTGATATCCCCCCAAGTGACACGATTGATGTCTCGTGCTTAATTAAGTCAGTTGCTGATTTCATGACTTTGTGGGACTATGAGTCCATGCATTTTATGAGTTAAACATGATTTTGTAGAATATTCTGCAACTCATGAATCGAACGTGTCTGCTGAGACAGTGATAGGATCCTCACGTTGAGGAGAGCAAGTGTTGCTCGCTAATTTTAATATTGATAGTTCTTTGAGTAAATATTGCTCATATGAGCAAGTGTTGCTCGTTTGATGAATTATTGGTAACGTGACTAAAATAAAATATTAATTAAAGCGCTGGTAGTTGAACCGAGCATAATTAATAAGAATACCGATCATGAGATCAGTGTGAAATTATTAGTGTTTGAATCTGGAATCATGATCCTTGGATTCAGAAACCCTAATTTGATCAATTGATGACCAATTGATGGTTTATTTGAAATTAACCATAGAATGAAGGAGAACCGGCTTCATGGGATCATGGATCGACCATGAAATTCTCATATGCTCACGTATGCAAAATCCAAGACCTCTTTGAAGAATTGATGAGTTGTTGAAAGGATGATTAAATGATGGTTTAATCATTTACTGAATTACTGCTGGGTTCAGCATTAGGTGATAAAACCTAATTAATTATTAAAATATAAGGGACCGACCAAGTGGTTATGAATCCGGCCCTGGGTGGTCACGGGATCAGATGATGATCGCTCCGTCAAATTCTGAAAATTTTTGGAGAGTTTTTGGACCTAATACGTGTTATTGTGCAAATTAGGTCAGATTGTGAGAAACACATGGGACTGGCTCATTGCGAGCCAAAAATCCAACCTTGGTTGGTCAAGGTAACATGATTTCATCATTGAGACGTCCGTGTCTCAGTTCTGAGAATTTTGATATTTTCTGGCGCACGTTTGAGCGACCATTTGAGAAAATATGACAAAATTAAGGTTTTCTGATAAAACCGTCAAAACTTCATCGGATGAAGGAAAATAATGAAAAGTGAAGGAATTATGAAGCGGTGAGGGACCGACCAAGGGGTCATGAAACCGTCCCTGGGTGGTCACGGGATCAAATGTTGATCGTTTGAGCACTCCCCAGATTGGTTGAAACCCTAATTACCGTCCTTTGGTAGAATCAACATAGATTTCTCATACGGACTCGGATTTTGGTGGTCCCCCCTCTATTCCGTATGGAAAATATTTTCCTTTCTCCCAGCGTGGGAATATTTAGGTTTTAAGCTCTTTCGGGAGGTGAAAACATCCAGAGAATAAAACTTAGGAAAAATTCAAGGGGCCGGTCCCATAACATTTTTCCTAATATGATAAAACGAAGGAGTTTTGTTGAAATCAAGGAGTTTCCTTATAAATAATAAAATTAGGGACGTGTTAGCGTGTGGGACCGTCTTGGAGCATGACTGGCCGACCAAGGCCCGGTCCCGTGCGTTTTCCCTATTTTATGCATTATTTCATGATTTGAAGGAATTTTCATAATTTGAAGGAAATATCATGAAATCAAGGAATTTTCATGGGATTATGAAAACATGAAAAATATGCTAATAAAAGAGTGGGACGTGTGAGCCATCTAGGGTTTGGCCGACCGGCCATGGCTCGTGCACACGGGTTCCCTAATTTTTATTATTTTTCATGGGACGAAGGAAATATCATGAGATTAAGGAGTTTTCATGAAATTAGGGAAATAATAATAAAATAATGAGGAAACATGAAGTGTGGGCCGGCTGGAACCAAGGCATGGCCGGTTGGCCAATGGTCACGCCCCATCACATTTTCCCTAATTTTATATTATTTCCTCCGCGCGAAGGAAGCACCATGAGATTGAGGAGTTTCCTCAAAACAAAGGATATTCGTTCAAATGAAAGGTTTTTCATAAACTCAGAGAAAACAACAAAAATATGAAACTGGTGTGGGATTGACCACGACACAGTCGGCCGGTCAGTGAGCCCATGCTCCCAGCGCCTTGGTCAATTTTTATTTATTTGTTATTTTTCATCCTATTTTGCATAGGTTCATCGTTTAATCGTATTTTGAAATACCCGTTCGTGCGATGGTTATTAATGTATCATTGTTGAATACACTTGCACCATTTAAGACAGGGCTTGATCAGGCGGTAGCTCTGATGCCCGTGCTTCCAATATTTATTACTAATCCATGGACTTATGCTGGGAAGAACCATGGTTTGCGTAATGAAATATCTGCAAAAATATTCGAATATTTTTAGGAATTCTGCGGATGAATCCAAGAATTTAGGTTTGAGACAGGGCTTGCTCAGGCGGTAGCTCTAATGCCCATGCGTCCAATATTTATTACTAATCCATGGACTTCTGCTGGGAAGAACCATGGTTTGCGTAATGAGATATCAATGAGATATCTGCGAAAATATTTGAATATTTTCGCAAATTTCACGGATGAATCCAGTAATTTAGGTTTGAGACAGGCTTGCTCTCGGGTAGTAGCTCGATGCCCTTGCATCCAATATTTATTACTAATCCATGTACTTCTGTTGGGAAGAACCATGGTTTGCGTAATGAGATATCAATGAGATATCTGAGAAAATATTTGAATATTTTCAGAAATTCTGCGGATGAATCCAAGAATTTAGGAATAATTAATTTATGACTTTATACTAGCAGAGTAAGTTGTTCGGGAGTTTTTCATCCCGTGATAGAAATAATTATTGAAGTGCTCAGACTCATAAGATATGCCGTTGTCCAGCTGTGAGACTACATATCTATATGCACTCTGAGAGAAAGTATTCTCCATCAGAGGATTCGATGAGAGACCCATGTCTTAATATTCACGTCTGATTACTGAATCAGAGGTCGTATAATCATGGGTTTACGATTTTAGCATTTGTCGAAAATCTACCATCTACAATCGTAAATCTGAATGGAAGATCCTTGACTCTGAATATTGATTGTTAATGTCTTTAGTATTTGAAAAAGCTGGGGTCTAAAAACCACACCCAATATTTCGTTCGGAAATCTGAATGGACTAACTCCAATATACTTTCAAGAGAATCAACTAGACAGTCAGACTCAATCTTTAGAAAAGTATATCAAAGAGTTATATCTCAATTTCTCAATTTAATCCTCAATCAAACAAATAGGAATTTGCGAGCCCTAATGAATAGGAGAAATAACTTGGACTGTATCACAAACCAATATCCAAGTGTCAATCAATTCAATCTACAACCCAAAGGACGGATTCAAGAACTGATTGAAATTAACGCACAACCTGTGATATTTTAATTATATAAACAAATATAATGCGGAAAAGAAATAACACATACACCAGAAATTTTGTTAACGAGGAAACTGCAAATGCAGAAAAACCGCGGGACCTAGGCCAGCTTTGACCACCACACTGTATTAAGCCGCTACAGACACTAGTCTACTACCATGAACTTCGGACTGGAATGTAGTTGATCCCTAACCAATATCATACTGAACAAGGTACAGTTGTGCTCCTTACGTCTCTGAACCCTAGTAGGATTCTACGCACTTGATTCCCTTAGCTGATCTCACCCACAACTAAGAGTTGCTACGAGCCAAAGTCGAAGACTTGATAAACCAATCTGTCTCACACATAAAATTCTATTAATATAGATAAATCTGTCTCCCACAGAAATATCTACGAGTTTTGTTCCATCTTATTATAAATCAGGGTGCACATGAAGCAATTGATAAACCATACTTATATTCTCGAAGAACAACCAAGTATTATCAATCCTCACAATAATTTTAATCGTATGGAAGCGAAACAAGATATTTTGGAATCACAAACGATAAGACAAAGATGCTTGCGACTTATTTTAATCTTACCTATCGGAGATAAATCTCAAACAAATCTTAGAAACGATAATACTCAATCACGATAGTATAAGTAACATCTGAACATGCAACTACAGAGAAAATAGTTCGGCCTGGCTTCACAATCCCAATGAAGTCTATAAGTCATTAACCTACAGGGTTTTGGAATAAGCCTAAGGTTAAAGGAGAATTGACTCTAGTCGCAACTAGTATCACACATGAGGTGTGGGGATTAGGTTTCCTAGTTGCTAGAGTTCTCCCTTATATAGTCTACAAATCAGGGTTTGATAGATTTGGAACAAAGCAATCAATATTCACCATTAGATGAAACCTGATCTAAGAGCTAAGCTAAGTTTGCTTGAAACCAAAGCAATATCTTTCCACCGTTAGATGGTATTAGCTTGTTACACACAAATGAAATTTACCTTCATTTAGATATGGATAACAGTACCTAAATGTGTACACTAGGGTGGCTCAACAATAGTTAACCGAAGTTAGCCATATGTATAGTTTCATATCAACCTTATTCATCTTAACCACAACTACTTCAAATGACTCAAATGAAACTAGTTATAGAGTTATTATTTATATTCTCATAGAAGTATATACGACACTGTTTGTGGGAGAAAACTACTTCTGCAGGTTTAGGTAATTTTGGGTGTGTGTGGATGAGAAGTGAATTTAAACATTCAACAAATGTGTTGCACGGGAGCACTTTTGATTCGAGAGATAATCTATACAATTCTGGCCTAAACCAAGAAATGGCCGTTCCAGATTTGTTTTGGTCACAGGTGAAGGAAATGAGGTTGATTTTAGGGAGGGAAGCGAAGAAAGTGTTGAGAGTGTGAAGGTGAAGGCTATTTGATGACTTGTTAACAGAAGGTTGAGCAGGCTAGCAAATGTTGCAGGCAGGCTCTGGGTGTTGAATACGATGGTATTAACACTTGGTTTTTCTGTGTTCTGTTGGAAATAGGGAGGAGAACCTATTTATACAAGTCGATAAGCCTTCATCACGTCTCTCGTGGGAAAGTGGAGTTGTGTGTTAGTGTCACACGTTTGCTTTCCCACTTCTCCTATCATCGCTAACCGCCCATGTTTCCCTGACACGATCTTGTGATGGCGTGTTGCACGCTGTAAACCGCCAGACCAATACCCCAGTTTGTATCCCCCAGTTGTGACGTGATTAACGTCTCGAGTGTGTGGATCGTGGGACCCACAGAAAATAGTGCAGGGTGAATCGTGAACTTGGTATAACATCGCATGCAGCCATCTTCAGGTGACCGTTTGGGGGCTGTATGGGTAGGCCACGCCTTAGTCGGTCACCCTGTGAAGAAGAGTGACGGATGGTCATCATGGTGATACTTTGTTTGCTGGTTGATTCGCACCCTAAGTCATTCGTCCAAGCTTGCAAAGTTGGACGGACGAGATAGCTTACAACCCTACTTGCGATCATTGGATGGGAGGCGCGCATGCTGCATCTTTCAACACAAACGTTTGCATGCTAAGGGAGTTTCTATGGAGGGACCGATTGGCCATGCATGGAGGTGGTACAATGGTGTTCACGCCCATGCCTGCTTGACTCGCAAAGATTTGATCTAAGCCACTCAATTCAGGTGGCAAAGACGAGTGGTCGAGATTAGAACTTATGGAGGGTTCGTGACATGCCACCTTTGGGCACGCGTACCGAGGAACTTGATCACTGTCGGTCTTGGCCGATCATCTAGGCGTGAATTCGGTCCCACGATGGTCATGCTAGCATACTCGGTTCCCTCTAAGTTTCCATCTTTGCCTTCCATCCAAGCCTGCGAAGATGGACGCATGAGATGATTATACGACATTAGGGTTTCAGACCGACCACTTTGGGCGACCGATTTGAGAGTTGCGTGTCTCCTTTGGGGAGGCCGGCCACGCATGCAGAAACCTTGGTTATCGATAAGAATGTACATACTTGCTCCATGGCTCTGGGAGCGATCTATGCCATCCAACTATTCCTGCGAAGTTGGATGGTCGTGATCGTTTTGGATCTTCTCAACCTGCTAAGGCGTCAAACTAGCCTTGTTTGGCCAATCGTATCTTGCATCACGGATTGCCTATGAGGGAGTCAATCATGCAGGTGGAAAGTGGGCCCGCCAATGATGCACCATCACTTTACGGCGTGTTTGAAGTGTGATCTAAGCCGTCCAACTATGCCTGCGAAGTTGGAAGCTCACGATCAATAGAAGCCCTTGGCCGCGCGACATGCCTTCTTTGGCCGAATGGTTTTGGACAACCAAGTGTAGTTGGTCTTATCCGATGGGTTATGTGTGCAGGTGGGTCTACGGTGATCATGCTGGCATGCTCTGGACCACCTGAATCTATATCTATACCCTCCATCTATGCCTGCGAAGATGGAAGGTTGAGATTGTTTTGCGACACATGTAATATGCCGCTATTTGTTTTTAGCAGGTGAGACTAACATGGGTAGTCTTACATGCATTCAATGGGGCTAATATAACCCGCCGTCAGGTAGCCTACGGGTGTTTGCATGTCGAACACAAGGCTTTGAGTAGGGCATTACTTGTAATGCTGCAAACCTACAGAAAATCGGGATGGTTGCTACATGCTCCGCTCTGGGTAGGTTATAACTCTCAGGGATGGTTGCACATACTCTAATGAATTATCATGGCGAGAAATATTCATCACCTGAAGGCTTTATCCTTTGCAGGACGTCAGCTTACAAAAATTGGCTTTTTACAATTTTAGCCTTTAAATAGAAATCCACCATCAACATTAAGTCCCCTGCCTAGCATGCAATGGTTACACTATTGTAGGGTAGGCATGAGATGGTGACAATTTGCATACAAAAATAATTAAAGCCAGAGTAAATACATGTTTACCGCGTGGGAGAAGGTATGCCATGTGTGTTAAATGCCTTGGATCCGGTTGAGTTGATCCTTCCAATGGTAAAGCTCGGCTGGGGAAGTACAGCTTGGTGGGTCGATCCACCTTGGACTTCCTCTTTCTGTGTGCCTTCTCATATGCCTAGCGAGCATCGTGCATTCGATAAACATTGTTGATCACAATCTCGACTCAAAAGACTCAGAAAGCGGCAAAGGTGGACTTCTTTTCTCCTGGAGATCTTGTTGGATCGTGAAGCATATAAATAAGTTTTCATGTATTCTTCTCATTAGGCGATCGTCTTCTTCAACATCTCAGGTATTACTCCACACGTTGATTTCTTAATCGATTGGCGATAGTTGTGATTAGAATACTTTTATGTGCTGCCGTAACTTATCTTCCTCTTTTTTTCACAGTACATCATGAAAGGAGTTGGTGATGATCACTCTGCAGCTTCTTCAGAAAAAAGTTTTGAAGTTGATAAACCAGAAGCTAACGCACATGAGGAGGTGATGGCTAAAATTGATTCGCCACTTCGTGAAGTCGGCCATGCCGTACAAGGAATGTCTGTCTTGCATTTAACCATTGTCAGGGGGAGGCTCTATGATCTTTCAGTTGCAATCGATATGGAGGAGAAACAAAGACATGAAGAAGCGTTGCGAGCGAAGTGGAAACGCGAGGCGTCACAAGCACCAGTAAGCTCGAGAGATGAAAGGTTCGCGACTTGGTTGAAGAGACGGAGGGTTGAACAAGAACGTCATGCGGGTGATGGGAAGTGTGATTACCCAATACGTAGTGGTGTGATAATCCTTAACCCTGATACTGATGAGACTGAACGGCCTAAAGTGATTGTCACGATTTCCAAGGTTGTAATGGATTCTATAGAAGGTGCAGAAGATACACATGCTGAAGATGTTGAGGCGGTAGCTGCTGTGCCCGAAGAAGAAGTTGAGGCATATCTGGAGAAAGCGGCACAAGATGTGGATCCCAACAGTGATGAAGACGCAACCAGCAATTGAGTTTCCATGTTATTCTTCTTTGTAGTTTTTTTTTATACTCAGTGGCGGCTGAGTTTGAAGTTTTCTTCTTTGCTTGCTTGTCTTGAACAAAGTTTTATTCAATGTTGCTTTCGAAACATGCATATTTTTCTGCTTGTGCCCCCTGACGTGAGTCTGTTGAAGTAGATCATGTAGGATACCTTCCTCCTCCCCTTTTTACATGTTTTATTCCTCCCATATTACCAGGATGGTATGAAGATTTGGTATGAGGATTTAGGGTTTTCTTTCTGGGTAATGGTGGTTTGAAGGTGACTCATAACTTTGTGTAATTTTATGAGAAATTATAAAAGGAATGAAATCTTGATTACTTGAAGAAATATTGAAACCCTAATAAGTATGAAGGAAAGCGGTGCCATCATTTTGAAGGAATTACAAACATCGTGAAAAGGAAAATTGTTGGAGGAATCCCCCCGGGGGGATTAGGGAGGTGATGTCGTGTCTTCAAGTGAGGTAGGGCTTGAGCCATCGTGAGTGAACAACCACACCTTCGAGTTTGTCTGCATTGATGATCATGCAGTAACATCCCAAGATAACATCTCGCCACTAAGAATACTTCCTCTTCCTTTGCAGGCATATCAGGCTGGGCAGTTATTTTTACTTATATGTTTCCAACTTAGAACGTGGTTACCTTTGATACCATATCTCAGATTTGAAACGGATTTGGACTTGGTATAACAGCTTGCTTCTGACACGTGTCGTTCTTGACTGCTTCCAAACTTTTGGTGAAGCGCTTAAAGGGGCAAGAAATCCATTCACATCTCTTGGTGGTGGCCCGCCTGTCAGGTGAAACAGTCCCCAGTGGTCCAGCAGGACAATTATCCACTACTTGCAAAGAGGGTTGTTCAATGAGACTTACTTGGGCTCGGAATCTCTTGACGTAGGACGAAGGGATTTCACCAGGGAGTTGCGTTATGCTCGTGAGTTATTGGTATGGAGGCAACAGGCAGTCTTCGAGTCTCCAAGGTTTGATGGAAATCATCGGAGCTGGCTTGTTGGAGATTCTTCCAGGTACTGAGATTGGTAAGGAATGCGCCTTGTGTACCCACGGGCGCCCCAGGATCATGTCGTAATCCGGATGTTCCTTAATTATATGGAATATGGATTATGTTGGAGTGTTACCGATCTTGACATCAAGGTCAATGTATCCGTAGACATCCACAAACTCTCTTGCTGGGCTCTTGATCACAGTCGGACCACGGGTAGCCTCCTGCTTTGAGATTTTCGCAGCTTGCAGGGTCTTGATAGTAACGATGTTGAATTCAGAAGCTATATCGATTAATGTGCTATCAAACTTGACATCTTTCAAATGGGCGACGGTCAAAAGTCCCCAGTTTCCTTTGTTGGCGCTATCTTCCAATGAGGCTTGAGATCTTCGGAACGACTTCTTTTCTCGGGTACAAGCGCCTGCCTAACACAATACGGTTGAGGGCCATGAATATATCTTAACGTTGTACCTTGGAAAGGTACAAGATTTCACACAGGTGTTCCATCATGGATTGTGCAGTCTTGCGCACAAAGTCTCCAGAGATCATGCAACTTCGGACATGAAGAGGGTCTCTATGAACTCCTTCATTTCCCAATTGAAGCTCTCCTGCTGCTATATTTTCCATGAAGATTTCTTTAAACTTGTTGCAATCCTTAGTTGGGTGGTGGACAAACCTATGATAACGACAGTACTTAGGGTCTGCCATGTCTTTCTCAGTTGGTGGACGTCTGATAGGAGGTAGCTTGATAGCATCATCCCGAATCCATGCCTCCAAGAGTTCCATTACCTCATTTATCGGAAACGGGAAGACTGTGTCTTCGGTGCTCTGCGCAGGATCTTTGCATGTTCCCTTTCGAGGCGAAGCTTTATGCATTTGAGCCGCACGCTTGGGTAGTTGTTCTTCCGCCGCTGGAGCTTTTCTCTTTCCGCTTTCGCTTACTACACTGACAGAAGGGCCAGTATTATATTGCTTGTTGATGAGGCGCATGTTTCCACGATTATCTCGCGAATCGTCGCTCCGAACGATCCCGGTTCTTTCCAATAATGCTGGGGCGGTAGTGTCTGAACGTTTGGCTGCTTCATGGAGCTCTGAGAACGTCTGGAATCCCAAGTTTTCCAGCAGGGCGCGATATATGGGTATCATTCCGTTGATGCATAATTCCACCAGCCTGTCATTCTGTGACATTTGGTTCATGGCAGTCCAACGCTTGTGTTCTGAACCTTTTGACAAAATCATTTGGATGTTCGTTGTTCCGTTGGGAGATTCTCCCCAGGTCTGAGAAAGTAACTTGCTCAGATACAAAGAAGTACTTCTTATAAAACGCGCTGACCATCTCACTCCAATTGGATATGCTATCGGGTGCGATGTTGTTGTACCACGTATAGGCTCTCCCCGTAAGTGATTTGGAGAATTCCTTCAGGCGGAGAACATGATTGTATTCGTGTTCTCCTAAGGATTCTAAAAATCGAGAGACGTGTTCACGAGCATTACCGGTACCATCGTAAAGGGTGAATTAAGGGGAGGTGTATCCCCTAGGAAGAGGAATCCGTTGCACGTCTTGTGGATATGGAGGCTGGTGTCGATGCGCATCCATTGGATTTTATTTGCCACGATTTTGGAGGAGTCTCTCCAGATCTTCACGTGTAATAAAGTTGGATGATCGGCTCCTTTCCCTGAGACGCTCCTGGTCCATTTCTCTTACGTGGTCAGCAGCATAAGACTCTTCGTTCAAGTAGGCTTGCGTGACTGAGGCACCTACTCCAGGTGTGCTGAACGTATTTCTTGTTGGCCCTTGGGGATATCTCGACTCTTGCGGTAATCGATCGGTTAATGTTTTAAGGAAGGTGAGTACCTCTTTCTGAGTGGTTTCCATGTCTTCCTGAGCTTTAGCGAGGGTTTCTTTCCTCTCCATCAAGTCCACCATGGTGATAAGAGGTTGCCCTCCTCTGGGTCCTCCAGATCCTCGTCCTGAAGGGGGAGTAGCAGTCGTTCTGGTGACAGACGGAGGTGTCATGCTTGAGGAAATGCCTGGATTTGCAGCCGCTCTAGCTCTTGTAATGGGAGGTGTCACACCTACTGGAATGTCCGCTCCTGCTCCGCTGGTACTGGTGGTACTGATGGTAGAAGACGCAACTCCACGGGACACGTTGGTTGTACTGGAGGGTTGTATAGTGACACCAGTAATTGGGAAATCAGCGCCAGAAGTGATGTCGGGTCTACCTCCCTCGGGATTGGTTGCTGATCCAGATCTAAGATCCACCATTCTTGAAAAATAAAATGGTATTGAAGAGATCGACTTCACAACCGATAGATTAACCTCCCACTGTGGTCGCCAATTGTTTGTGGGAGAAAACTACTTCTACAGGTTTAGGTAATTTTGGGTGTGTGTGGATGAGAAGTGAATTTAAACCTTCAACAAATGTGTTGCACGGGAGAACTTTTGATTCGAGAGATAATCTATACAATTCAGGCCTAAACCAAGAAATGGCCGTTCCAGATTTGTTTCGGTCACAGGTAAAGGAAATGAGGTTGATGTTAGGGAGGGAAGCGAAGAAAGTGTTGAGAGTGTGAAGGTGAAGGCTATTTGATGACTTGTTAACAGAAGGTTGAGCAGGCTAGCAAATGTTGCAGGCAGGCTAGCAAATGTTGCAGGCAGGCTCTGGGTGTTGAATACGATGGTATTAACACTTGGTTTTTCTGTGTTCTGTTGGAAATAGGGAGGAGAACCTATTGATACAAGTCGATAAGCCTTCATCACGTCTCTCGTGGGAAAGTGGAGCAAGTGGAGTGATGGAGGAAGTGGAGTTGTGTGTTAGTGTCACACGGTTGCTTGCCCACTTCTCCTATCATCGCTAACCGCCCATGTTTCCCTGACACGATCTTGTGATGGCGTGTTGCACGCTGCACGCTGTAAACCTCTGCACCAATACCCCGGTTTGTATCCCCAGTTGTGACGTGATTAACGTCTCGAGTGTGTGGATCGTGGGACCCACAGAAAATAGTGCAGGTGAATTGTGAACTTGGTATAACATCGCATGCGACCATCTTGGTGTGACCGGTTTGGGGGCTGTATGGGTAGGCCACGCCTTGGTCGGTCACCCTGTGAAGAAGAGTGACGGATGGTCATCATGGTGATACTTTGTTTGCTGGTTGATTCGCACCCTAAGTCATTCGTCCAAGCTTGCAAAGTTGGACGGACGAGATAGCTTACAACCCTACTTGCGATCATTGGATGGGAGGCGCGCATGCTGCCTCTTTCAACCCCAAACGTTTGCATGCTAAGGGAGTTTCTATGGAGGGACCGATTGGCCCTGCATGGAGGTGGTACAATGGTGTTCACGACCATGCCTGCTTGACTCGCAAAGATTTGATCTAAGCCACTCAATTCCGGTGGCAAAGACGAGTGGTCGAGATTAGAACTTATGGAGGGGTCGTGACATGCCACCTTTGGGAACGCGTACCGAGGAACTTTATCACTGCCGGTCTTGGCCGATTATCTAGGCGTGAAGTCGGGCCCATGGTGGTCATGCTAGCATACTCGGTTCCCTCTAAGTTTCCATCTTTGCCTTCCATCCAAGCCTGCGAAGATGGACGTATGAGATGATTCTACGACATTAGGGTTTCGGACCGACCACTTTGGGCGACCGATTTGAGAGTTGCGTGTCTCCTTTGGGGAGGCCGGCGACGCATGCAGAAACCTTGGTTATCGGTGAGAATGTACATACTTGCTCCATGGCTCTGGGCGCGATCTAAGCCATCCAACTATTCCTGCGAAGTTGGATGGTCGTGATCGTTTTGGATCTTCTCAACCAGCTAAGGCGTCAAACTAGCCTTGTTTGGGCAATCGTATCTTGCATCACGGCTTGCCTATGAGGGAGTCAATCATGTATGTGGAAAGTGGGCCCACCAACGGTGCACCATCACTTTACGGCGTGTTTAAAGTGTGATCTAAGCCGTCCAACTATGCCTGCGAAGTTGGACGCTCACGATCAATAGAAGCCCTTGGTCGCGCGACATGCCTTCTTTGGCCGAACGGTTTGGGACAACCAACTATAGTTGGTCTTATCCGACGGGTTATGTGTGTAGGTGGGTCTACGATGATCATGCCGGCATGCTTTGGACCCCCTGAATCTATATCTATACCCTCCATCTATGCCTGTGAAGATGGACGGTTGAGATTTTTTTGCGACACATGTAATATGCCGCTGTTTGTTTTTAGCAGGTGAGACTAACATGGGTAGTCTTGCATGCATTCAACGGGGATAATATAACCCACCGTCAGGTAGCCTACGGGTGTTTGCATGTCGAACACAAGGATTTGAGTAGGGCATTACTTGTAATGCTGCAAACCTACAGAAAATCGGGATGGTTACTACATGCTCCGCTCTGGGTAGGTTATAACTCTCAGGGATGGTTGCACATGCTCCAATGAATTATCATGGCGAGAAATATTCATCACCTGAAGGCTTTATCCTTTGCAGGACGTCAGCTTACAAAAATTGGCTTTTTACAATTTTAGCCTTTAAATAGAAATCCACCATCAACAGACACAATTGAAGCAAAATCGGTTTGATTCACTCGAATCAATTCATGAACATTATAGTCACGGTTTGCAAAAGATTGCATTCCTTATTATAAATAAATGTATTAGTTCATGGCACAACCGATTCTAGAACCTAACCCACTCAAGTATGCAAACGGGTATGCATACTTATGTAGCCGTACTTGGACTGTGTCCGACAGTACGCGAACGGGTACGCATACTATCACACATCAAAAACATCATTTGAATTCAGTACGCGTACGGTTACGCATACAATAGTTCCCGGACTTCAACTGAGTTCGCTACTACGCGTGCGGGTACACATACCAAGGCTCTGGGACTTTACCTAACCTAGACAGTACGCATATGGGTATGTATACTACACCGGTCTTGGATCAACATATATGCAAGTACGCAGACTATGTCTATAATACAATTATGGTTAAGTGTTTTAAACTCTATTTCAATCATTGAAACATTCTTAGAGAATGACAATAGTTGTTTTCACAAACTATTAGCATTAAAGCTATTTTCAAGTGATTGACATAATCAATACGAAATATTCCGAGTCTACACTAAATGAGATGTTACAAGGCGATTTTCATATGATCATATTTTTTACTTTCGTCAAGAACATAAGATGAACTTGGTTAAAGCAAAAGCTTGCCAACACATCTTTCGAGAAATATGTAAGCGAGTTAAAATCAGCTCGAAATATCAAATGTGTATAATCGAATACTATATAGATATACGATTTTTGTCTCAATATAGGAGATAAAGTAGAAATAGACTTTCCGAGTGATATACGATTGTTGATGAAGTTCCACAGGCTCTCCTTAGTAGTTCTTCGTCTTCAACTGATGAATGCCTTGAAGTCTAAATCTCAACTACACAATCTATCCTAGTCCGAGACATAGCTATAAGTAGACTAAAAATCAAGACTTATAGTTTTGATCACTAAACTTGACAAATAAGTTTGAGATAGCAACGCTTGCGAGTTTGACCGAATAGTGCTCTAACAATCTCCCCCTTTGTCAATTTTAGCGACAAAACTATTAATACATATGGATTACAAAATAAATAAACTTTGTTGCTTCTCATCCAAATGCTTGATCTCCTTGGTTCTTCAACATTACTCGAAATCTTCGTCACTTCCAAGTACTCCAGTGATTCTGAACCTGTTCAACTCAGTATCATAGTTGTTGAATATCCGTAGCCATAACAATGAGAAAAAAGTCGCTCTCAATAATTTTTATACAGTGTCATAGTATTATTAAACAACATCAAATTTCAATTGTATCAAAACTTTGACAACAATACTATAGTGATATGTATCACTCCCCCTTAGTCAATACCTCATTTCACAATGAAAACTACCCCCCCTACATAATGATCCGTAAACCATATGTATTTTTAGTGTGAACTACACATTAATTCTCCCCCTTTTTGTCAATATAAATTGGAAAAGGTACGAAAACTAGTGGGATCCTAATGAAATTTTCATAGAGATACTTCATGACCAAAAGAGAACATATCAACTTTGTTTCGATGATTTAACATAGTCGAAACTTAGTGTTCATCAAGGAGTTTATAAAGATACAAGAAAACTCCTACAATATTCCATAACCGCACTCCCCACAAAGATATGGAAATTAAGCACAAGTTCAATTAAGAACTCTCCCCCATAAAATGTCATTCCCGAAAGAACAACTAGAGCGACCTTACTCTTACAATAAAAAAAGGATTTCTTTGGACAAAATTAAATCACAAGAAACATGAATTTGTATCCAAAAATCTCAATTGAATTAATCATAAAGGAAATGATCAATTCAATTGGCCATGCTCAACATAAGAAAACTTACGGAGCAACACAGTACATTAACAAAGATGTGGATCAGGGAAAGACCAATACTGCGGAATAAACAAAGATTCATTCTATATTTTATCACTATCTGCATAGAGACATGTAATAGACATAATATATATAAACAAAAGTTCATCCTATCTTCCATCAATTATTTGCATAATGACATAATAGGCTTAACTTTTGGTGTCAAAAGTTCATTATATCTTTTATCAATATTTGCATAATGACATATAATAGACTTAAGTTTTGAGCATATATGGGAAAATCGTAGTTCACTGACGCAAACACACATATCCCATAACAAGTTGCAATATATAAAACCAATAAATATTAATACTGCAAAATCATTTTCCTCTGAAGGTAGAATCAATCTTTTTCGCACGAATTTACACCAAGAATAGCTTCCAAAGGCGTATAAAAAGATTTTCTTAACAAAGAAGAACATACAAAGTCATTAATGACCATGCACCATAATTCACAAGAGATAATTGTGAACGTTCAAGAATCCCATAGCAATGCATACTACTTCCCATTCCTGAACTTCCTTCATTATGATTCACCAACAACATTCTTTAAAAGCTACAAATGAGCTTAGAAGATTAGTACTCCAAGAATCCAAGTTACCAAGTCCAAGAGAAGTGGAACAAGTGTGACGAAACAGAGCAAAACACTAAAAAAAAAAGACGGGACAAAGACCAATCTTAACTCATCCAAACTCAAAAATTCTCATCTCCATTTTGAATAGAATTAAAAGAGAAAGAGAATTCAAAAAGAATGAGGTCATTCTGAGTTCGGACAAAGAAGTTATGGCCAAAACAAGTTTACCGAAAATCGACGTCTATAGAACAGTAAGCATACCAGTTTGTAAACGAATTTTCGTGACCTGGAGCAAGCAGTATGCAAACAGGTTTGCGAACTAAAATCCCTGGATTTTGATTTTAAATGATGGTATGCATACCTGGTATGTGTACCATGAAGTCCAAACATCCCGAACAACTATTTTCAAACCTAAACATTTAATAACCTTAAACACAAATCAAGTTAGGTAGAAATGAACGATAATAAAGGTACGTGGATCATTATAAGTACTCTAAGCAAATAAATAAAAGCACAAATCTTGCTCAAGTTTATAGACATACATTTTTAGATGAGTCCAATCGAATTCTACAGCCTTACCAAACATAATCTATGCGCCCCAATTATCGTGCTTCCCTCACCGTATACATAACAGGGCATTCCTTGGTGAGGATGCACTTACAACACAATCAAGTTGTGTTGAGGTGAACAATGTCTTTCTCACTACAAGTGACTGAAACATACTTTTTTGTAACTATGGAATTCTCACCATCTATAGTTTTTTGCTTATTCTGTTTCATTTTTGGATTATCATGAAAGAGATCGCATTTAGAACCTTTCACATCCAAAACCATCTTTTCAAAGAATTTTGTAAGTTTCAACATGATGGATACTGCCTTCTCCATAGTCATGGAATTTTCTGGGAGATCATTCTTTTTCACACTCATAGTATCATAGGCTTTCTTTGGTACCCACTTCTGAGTGTGTTTAGGAACAATATGAACCTTCTTCCCATTACTCTCTTCTAGATTTCTCGAAAGAGAATTGGATTGACTATTCTTTTGCAAGTTAGTCTTTCTCCAATTGGGAGCATCGGATCTTGTCTTCGACTTTACGAAGTTATCCTTTTGATAACTATTACGATTGTGAAAAGGATTTGTATGACGTTTACAGGCAAATATAGGTTTATCACAGCACCGATTCCTTTTCCTAAAGGTTGGATAGTTACAACCTGTAACGTTAAGGGGATTAGTCTTAACATATGATCTTCGTTTCATAACTTCTTGTGATGCCCAAACAAGAACATTATGAAGTTTATCATTCCTTATACGGAAAAGACATCTCATTTCCAGATGACCTTTATTTATGCAATAGTGGCAAACATAAGGTATGTTCTTACCTTGATCCGTATGTGTTCACTTTGGAGGTTGATATACTTTGTTATTTCGAACCTTAGCTGCCGGTGAAGGTATTTCACTTTTGCCATCAGTGGAAACCTTTTGTTTAGAAGAATCACTAGCCTTGACAAATTTTACCTCTTTGCTAATAGTTGGAGCATTTATTCCCTTATATCCCAATCCTCGTGTATCACGATGATTTTTACTTGCTCCTAGCATTGTAGTTAATTTTCCTGAACTAGTATTGAACTTTTTCAAGTCATCTTCCAATATCTTGATTTTATCAAGAGAAACGGTCAAATCAGCCCCAAGTTGCTTTTCTCAGGAGAGAAAAACTTTCGCTCTGTCATTGAAACAAGCTTGTTGAGAGTCATTCCTTGCTTCGGTTTCTGCGAGTCTTTCTTTCAACACAAAGATATTTCGACGAAGATTTTCGTATTATGAGTCTTTTGAATGTACATCTTCCTCATGATCATTCAGAATAGATTACAATAAACTATAACCACAATCATACCCATTAAAGATTTTTCTTATTTTTCTGTTTTCTAGACAGAGAGGAGTCAAAAACTCAGCCAAATAAGATGTTGACTTCTTTTTCTTTGGGAGATGATCGAAAATCTTGTTGTGCCGTGAGACTTCCTCATCAACATCTCGTCCCTCTTCTGAATCACTTTCATCAGAAAGTTCATCCAACTATTTATCTAGGCGTGCTTCCCAGTTATACACAGGTTTAGATGACATGGAAGACGTTTGATATTTCTCAGGAAAAACAAGACTTTGGACCAAGTCAGAATGTTTCTGAACTGGCGATGCATTGTTAAAGATATTATTGTCCATATCCAGATCGTTACAAACACAAACTTATGAGGTCTTAAAGGTGTTTGCCTGCTCTGATACCAGTTAAAAAAGCGAGGGTCTAACAATCACACCCAATATTTTATTCGGCAATCTGAAATGACTAAATCCAATATACTTTTAAGAGAATCAACTAGACAGTCAGACTCATTCTTTAGAAAGGTATATCAAAGAGTTATATCTCAATTTCTCAATTCAATCCGCAATCAAACAAATAAAAATTTGCGAGCCCGATTGAATATGAGAAATAACTTGGACGGTATCGCAAACCTATATCCAAGTGTCAATCAATTCAACCAATAACCCAAAGGCCGGATTCAAGAACTGATTGAACTTAACGCATAACCTGTGGTATTTCAATTATATAAACAAATATAATGCGGAAAAGAAATATCACAGACACCAGAAATTTTGTTAACGAGCAAACCGCAAATGTAGAAAAACTGTGGGACCTAGTCCAGCTTTGAACACCACACTGTATTAAGCCGCTACAGACACTAGCCTACTACCAATGAACTTCGGGTTGGAATGTAGTTGAGCCCTAACCAATTTCACACTGATCAAGGTACAGTTGCGCTCCTTATATTTCTACGCACTTTATTACCTTAGCTGATCTCACCCACAAATAAGAGTTGCTACGACCCGAAGTCAAAGACTTGATAAACCAATCTATCTCACATACAAAAGTCTATTGATATAGATAAATCTGTCTCCCACAAAAATACCTATGAGTTTTGTTTCGTCTTATAATAAATCAAGGTACACAGGAACCAATTGATAAACCAGACTTATATTCCCGAAGAACGGCCAAGTATTATCAATCACCTCACAATAATATTAATCATATTAAAGAGAAACAAGATATTTTGGAATCACAAACGATGAGACGAAGATGTTTGTGACTTTTTAATCTTACCTATCGGAGATAAGTCTCAAGAAAATCTTAGAAAATATAATACTCAATCACGATAGTATAAGTAAGATCAGAACACGCAACTACAGAGAAAATAGTTGGGTCTGGCTTCACAATACCAATGAAGTCTTTAAGTCATTAACCTACATGATTTTGGAATAAACCTAAGGTTAAAGGAGAATTGACTCTAGTCGCAACTAGTATCACACAAGAGGTGTGTGGATTAGGTTTCCCAGTTGCTAGATTTCTCCCTTATATAATATTCAAATCAGGGTTTGATAGCTTTGAAACAAAGAAATCAATATTCATCGTTATATGAAACCTGACCTAAGAGCCAAGCTAAGTTTTATTGAAACCAAGGCAATATCTCACCACCGTTAGATGGTCTTAGCTTGTTACACACAAATGAAATGTACATTCATTTAGATATGGATAACCGTACCTAAACGTGGACACTAGGTTGGCTCAAAAATAGTTAACTGAAGTTAGCCATATATGGACACTTTCATATCAACCTTATTCATCTTAACCACAACTAGTTAAAATGACCCAAATAAAACTAGTTATAGAGTTTTTCAATTGTTTATATTCTCATAGAAGTACACAAGACACAATTGAAGGAAAATCGGTTTGATTCACTCGAATCAATTCATAAACATTATAGCCACGGTTTGCAAAAGATTGCATTTCTTATATTATATAAATGTATTAGTTCATGGCACAACCGATTCTAAAACTTAACCCACTCAAGTATGCAAACGGGTACGTATACTTAAGTAGTCGGACTTGGACTGTGTCCGACACTAAGCGAACGGGTATGCATACTATCACACATCCAAAACATCAGTTGAATTTAGTACGCATATGGGTACGCATACAATAGTTCCAGGATTTTAACTGAGTTTGCCAGTACGCGTACGAGTACGCATACCAAGGCTCACAGACTTTACCCGACCTTGCCATTACGCATACGGGTATGCACACTACACAGGTTTGGATCAACATATATGCAAGTACGCATACTATGTCTATAATCCAATTATGGTTAAGTGTTCTAAACTCTATTTCAATCATTGAAACATTTTTAGAGGATAACTATAGTTGTTTTCATAAACTATTAGCATCAAAGCTATTTTCAAGTGATTGACATAATTAACACGAAACATTTCGAGTCTACATCAAATGAGATGTTACAAGGAGATTTTCATATGATCATATTTTGACTTTCGTCAAGAACATAAGATGAACTTGGTTAAAGAGAAAGCTTACTAAGACATATATCGAGAAATATGTAAGCGAGTTAAATTGAGCTCGAAATATCAAATTTGTATAATCGAATACTATATAGCTATACGACTTTTGTCTCAATATAGGAGATAGAGTAGAAATAGAATTTCCGAGTGATAGATGAGTTTCAGTCTCCATATACCTTTCGTTGATTAAGTTCCACAAGATCTCCTTAGTAGTTCTTCGTCTTCAATTGAAGAACATCGCGAAGTATAAATCTCAACTACACAATCTATCCTAGTCCGATACATAGCTATAAGTAGACTAGAAATCAAGACTTATAGTTTTAATCACCAAAACTTGACAAACAAGCTTGAGATAGCAACGCTTGGGAGTTTGACCGAGCAGTGCTCTAATAGTATTGCTATTAGATTTATGAGTGTGTTAGCAAACAATTAACAATTCCATGTTATTTGTAATTCGTCCCTAAAGGGATTGGAAGCAGAAGCTTTTACCAGGGTAAAGCAATACTTTGCAGTGGTTTCTATTAGGTGATTCACGTGTATTAGCCAAATTGGTTGTAGGTGCAGGGATATTAAGGGAACTAGGTAACTAAGGGTACTTCGTTCGATCTTAAATATACGAAATTGTGGTCATGAATTTACATAGTGGATTGATTCCGAGAGCATTCAAAACTAGACTAGGTCCCAGAATTCTTCCGCCACACAATTTTCCTCGTTAACAAAATCTTGTTATGTTGTGTAATTTACTTTACCTTTTCTGCATTATAATTGTTATAATTATAATGAAAGTAAATATACACTTGTACGTTAACCTACATATTGGATCGACCCCATGATCTATACCTTAGCGGTTTCGTAAAAAGTTATTGTTCTGATAAGATTATACAAGGTGAATCTGTTATACGTTATTGCAAAGAATTGGTGGTATACTCGATGCTTTCATCTTTTCATCTATGATGACCATTATATGCCAAACTATACATGTGAGCATAGTTTTATTCATTATATTTAATAAAATGTCAATATAGAACACAAGAAGTCGCGTAATTCGACTCTAGATTTGGAAATACTCTTTCAACATCCTTTTTCTTTGTCATTTGTTGTGTGTTAAAGTATTTTATATCATGGAGGTTATTAGTCTGATTGTAGGCTTGAACTAGAGTTGCGCATCGGGGGTAGATTCCCCCTCTGAAGAACATACCTTCGTGTAATTATTGGCATCATGAATGATTTTATACTTTAGGTCTTCAAACATAAGTGATTTATGCAGAATATATATATATATATATATATATATTAATGTCTTTTGTCAATATGGAAATTCCAAATAACATGCCCCACATAACAAGTATAAATAACCTTATAAAATAAAAGTTGGTTTTACGTTATGAATATTATATTGATATTTCCAAGTTATTGGGCATACTCTCTATACCCAATATATTCAATCAAGATTAAATAACATTCAAGCAAAGCCTTTTGCCTTGTATTCCTCGATTATTCAATCAATAACATTATCCAGAGTTGGTTTATATAAAAAAACGCCGGACCAAAATAATTGGTCATTAGGCTAGCCAAAAGTCTTTGTTGGTTGAAGGACTAAACCGAAGTAACCGTGGAGCTGTAGGTACTGAATATCGCAAGATAATAGTTCACGAGTATCGTAATAAATAAATGAGAAAAGAGTTATAAAATGATACGATGATAGAAATAGCGCGGAGAAATATGAAGTTTTACGAGGATGGAATAATTGTGCGAGTATGAGTTACGATACTTTGCAACTCATATACAGCTGTGTAAATTTTACTATAAATAGGAGTTCAAATGTAAAATTCGGGAGGTTCTTTTGGTGAGTGTTAGAAAATATCTTAGGAAAGAGAATAGAGAAAGTTGTAACTATTCTAGTTCCATTTAGATACTTCTTTGTAATCAATTGAGAACATTAATAAGAAAATTGTTATTCATCATCAAGAACTTCTTGAGTTTTTACTAATTCTATTGAGGGTGTAGTTGTAGGTTATTCTGAATATCGCAAGATAATGAGATGCTACAAAGAAGGAAATCTCAAAGTGTTGCAAGATCAAATGTTAGAACAGAAAGAGAAGGACAAAATTCACCGATAATCAATAATGAAAATAATATGCAAGAACAAGCGCAGAATCAAGGTGATAGAAATCAAGAGAATCGTTTCATTTTAAAACCAAACCACGAACAAAGCATGGAGAATTTACGAACAAGACCAAATCCTAGAGAAAACAATCAGAATCGAGAGGAAGAACAACAACTTATGGAAGAAACTGAGAGACAACAAGCAATACATCAAAACAATCATGAGAATGGAGTAAGAAGACATGAAGAGGCTCGTAACTAACAAAATGTTGAGTATGAAAGAATTAAGAGAAGAATTGTAAATCAACAAACGAAGTGGAGAGGAATGAACCAAATTCTCGAATCAGAGTACAAGCAAATCAAGAAGAAATAAATCACAGAAGAAGGAGAAATGAAGAAGAAGAAATTCCTGATATTCGCATGAGAAGAATGAGAAGAATAGAAAGGGAAGAACAAGAATTCCAAGATGCTCTACGACTGAACAATCATGATAATTTAGAAAGAAGATATTTGCAAAATTATGCAAATGAAAAAATTAATGAAGAATATGATAGAATGCAAAGTATCGCAAGGGAGGAAGCGCAAGAACGTAGAAGAAGAGAAGCTGCATTAAAAAGACCAATGGATGAGAATTCTGAGGCAAATGCACGGATCTTTCGAGAATTAGCAGAAATGAGAGGGATGATAAAAAATAGAAGAGGAGGAGATAGAAGGCAATTAGATGAAGAAATAGAGGAAGCTGCGAGGACTTCATTTGCTAGAGAAGTACAATTGGGAGGAATTCCACCAAAATGCAATTTGCCCACACTTACCAGTATCTTTGATGGGACTTCATGTGCTATTCAGCACATTAAAGCATACATAAGATGCATGTTACAATGGGAGAATCATGATGTTGTGTTATGCAAGTACTTCGCATCGAGTTTAACAGGGGAAGCTTTAAAGTGGTTCGAAGGACTCCCTAAGAACACTATCACGTCATTCAGTCATTTGCAAGCAACTTTCCTTGGAGCATATATCACAAATCACTCTTCACGGCTTGGTATTGAAGATGTATTTGGTTTAAAACAAAGAGTGGGTGAAAGTTTGAAGCATTTGGTAAGACGATGGAAGATTATGTGCAGTGATATGGCAGGGCGTGTGGATGAGAGATACTTGATTCTGTCCTTCATAAATGCGATGTTCGCAACTGAACAATTATATGTTCAAATCTTCAGAAGAAAGAATTCCATAATGATGACAGAGTTACGAGAATTGCAAGAAGAATACATTACACTAGAGGAAAAGCAAAACAGTATGGAGTCATATCCAGTAGCAAACACTAGCAATCAAGAGGGAGGAGCAAATTTACTTCCCAAAATAATCAATGTAGTAGCAGGTACTTCGCAAACATCCTGACAAACTTCTTCGCAAATTTCAGAAGAGAAGAAAATCAATGATAGCCATTCAAAAATGGTAGAAATGGGCAGTAGAGATCAAGAAGAGTATGATAGAGAGAAGAATTTCTATAATCGAATAGGAAATAACCAAATTCCAAGATTAGATCAACAACAAGAAAATTATGGGGGACAAAGGCAAAATTATTTTGGACAAGGGAACCGAGAGACAAAATTATAACAACGGTCAAGGAGGTCAAAGAATGGTAAGGGAAGAGATAAAGTTGCCACCTTTGAATACAAGTGTAGAAAAGATATGGCAAGCAATTATCCTGGTAGAGAATATACCAACTCCATGGAACATGGGAAAGGAACCACCAATGGGTCTAAGAAGTCATGAATTTTGTTCATATCATCATTTTCATGGACATTCTACAAATAATTGCCATAATATCAAGAGGATAATCTTGCGAATGATTGATCAAGGAAAGCTAAATCAATTTTTACTTAAGCAGACACAGTCGCAACAATTACCACAGGCTCCAGTCATAACTCGCAGGGAGAACACAACAAAATAAAAGGGAGAAGAAATCCTACACATAGAAGTGGGATCAAAAGCAAGGAATGTTTTCTGTAATTCCATTGTTCATTCATATAAAACCATAGAGGATTTTCATGATAATGTATTAAGAAGGGTATATGCGAGGGATGGTGAAGGAAAGGAAGTAATGAACATCGCAAAAATTTCACGACTTGAAGATTGGAAGAAACGTGAAATTTCTTTTGAAGCCACTGAAATTCCAGAAGGTTTTGAAGCACATGATAATCCATTGGTAGTAAGATTAGCAATCTACATGAATATGGAAGAAAACGAAGATGATATGGAGGAAGAATCAATTGGTCTTAATAGGATTTTGATTGATATGGGAAGTTCTGTCAATATCCTCTTCTATTCTCGCTTACAAAACTATGGGGGAAAAGATCAGATTTAATACCTTCTACTTACAGAATTTATGGTTTTAATGGAAGCGCCAACAAGCCCAAAGGAGAAGTGAGCATGCGAATTCCATTAAGTGGAATGCTGCGAACCGAAATTCATTCTGCGTTGTTGATGTCGAATCACCATATAATGCTTTGATAGGAAGACCATGGCTTCATGGAATTCTAGGCGTAGCTTCCACTCTACATCAGTGCATAAAGTTTCCTCATATGAAGGGTATTGGAATTATCAAGGGTGATTGGGCTGAGGGAAAGAAATGTTACGATACAGAAGTAGAAGTTTGCGAAGGAAAAACTGCTGAGAAGGAAAATTGGAGAAAAAGAGCAAAGGTTGTAAAAAGAAAGTGAAAATTTAATGGCAGAGGATTAAGGAAAAAGAGAATAAAGTTACGATGATAATCATACAAGAAATTTACGATGATAATAAGGGATTGTGATTTGCGAAGAAAGAAGAAGGAAAATAATAAAACAAGAAGGTAATCAGTATGTTTGCTCGTGGAAATAAGGTATGTGGCAAAACAAAATTTTTATTTCGTGATAAATTTTACGAATATTGTTTGCTCGCAGAAATTGGGAAAAGTTACGAATTTTAATTTATATTCCGATTAAAATTTCATTAATTTGCGAATAAAAGACCGCAATCTGTGATCATCCTCCAAAAAAAGAAAGAGAGCCGCATGAAAATTTTATACAGGCAAACCTTTGTGGCGTACACCCTAGTTCGCGAAGCTATATTTCGTAAGAGGCAAAGTCCTAAAGTACGTCATTTAAGGGGGTACCTATAACGTGGCTAAGGGTAACCGGAACACCACCAAGGGCCCTTAGTACATGGTAAAAATTTAGGGGTACAACCCAATAATGGGGTACCTATCCGGGTTAGACACCTTGGATTCTCACCTAATCTAGCAACATTACGCAATATAAAATGCGGTGTAAGAAGATTTAGGTTGGGAGACTAAGGCATATTGTCTTTCCCAAGAAGTGCAGAAAACGATCAAGGCGTCGAGGTACACGGTTGAGTCAAGAGTGCCGGGTGAGGTTGAACCACATCTGCCATTTTTGACAAGTCTTGGCAAATGATGCACTTGGCCCAAAGATACCCCATAGGGTGCAACCTCGTAACTATAAGACCTATAGGCAAAACGGATAAGAGGTTGCGATCAAAATATGGTTGTTGGCAGAACCGGATGGGAAGAGCTAACCTTGTATGGTCGATGTACGCTTCCTTGAAGGGGCAATCATGGGGAAGATAAAGGTCAGCACCCTCCATTAGGGAGCTGATACGTGCTATAAGACGCAAATGTCACGAGGCTTCTTGTTTGCGAAAACATAAAGGCTTGTCATATTTGTGCAACAAATGAAGTTCTACGAGCCTTAAAAAAAAAAAAAAAAAAAAAAAAAAAAAAAAAGAAAGAAAAGAATAAAGAACTCGCAGAACATAATAAAGAAGTTAAGATGAGATCAATGGGTCACTACATGAAAGTGTAGAGACGTCCTGCGATTTCATCGCAAGACGGCAATGTCATGGGGCTTTATGTTCGCAAGAATATTTAGGCCTGTCATATTGTCGCAACACTTCCTGAAGAGGCTAAAATACTATACAAAGAAGTTAAGATGATATCAATGGGTTTTTGCATGAAAGTGTAAGAACGTCCTGCGATTTCATCGCAAGACGATAATGTCACGAGGTTGTATGTTCGCAAGAATGTTCAGACTTGTCATATTATCGCAAATACAAATATTTACTACAAAAGAGGTGGCAAAATAAGACCTTTACTTAGGAAGGCATGATAAGACCACAGAAATTAATGAAATTCATTGCATCAACATCATTGAAGAAATTATACAAGAATACACATTATGAAGATCTGAAAAGAAGACAACTTCGTCAATATCATTGAAGAAATTTTACATGAATATACATTAAGAAGTTTTGAAGAGAAGACAGCTCTGTCAATATCATTGAAGAATTTTTACAAGAAGTCCTATCAAAGAAGATAACATCATTGAAGAATTTTAACGAAGACTTAACAAAAGATGCGATTTTGATAGTAATCAAATACATATAAGTTCATACTCGTAAAATGTTACGAGAATTAAATACTTCTTATACTTCTCCATATATTGAATATTTTTCTACAAATTCAATACTATTTATACTTCTTCTAGAGTATATCATATTTATTATACTTCTTCAACGGATATTTAATTTTGCGAAGGTGAAGTACTTATTATACTTCTTCATACAATTCTTATACTTCTTCATATATTGGGAAATTCTTCATGAATTGAATACTGCTAATACTTCTTCAAAAGATATTTTATACTTCTTATATTTCTTAAGGGTATTTCATATTTTATATACTTCATACTTCCTATACTTCAAGGGGAGATTTATTTTTTGCTTCGCAATATTCCTCAAAAGTCAAAAGACTTATACTTCTTATACTTCAAAGGAAGGACTTTTTATTCGTAATCACAATAAGAAGGATATTCTAATACTTCCAGCGATAGTTGATCATTTGAAGAGAAATAATAAGGGGAAAGGGAATACTAAGCTAAGTCTTTAAGATATATTATTTCTCTCCACATGATCAAGTTATGCGAATAAGGGAAACAAACATCAAAGAAAGATTAATTCAAAATTAAGCTTTGAAAAAGAAATTGTTGGATTGATTAAAAGTGCAATCAAGAAGAAAGTGTTGTATTGAAAAGAAACAGAACAGACATACAAAAAAGAGTGAAGTTACAGAACATATATACAAAAAAGATTGAATTTATTTTTCAGGCGATCTATTTCCATAAAAATGATTTTCTTCTTCAACTTCACTATCATCTTCAACTTCACTTTCAGAGATTTCCAGATATGGAGTATCTTCAGGAATTTCTTCAGAAAGGAGCGTATGGTACTTCTTGAGAGGAATTTCATTATCTTCGCAAATCTTGCAAGTCATCTTAGCTCGAAAACGCTTGACATATAAACTATGGTTATCTTTGGGAAATTAGAAGCTGAGATCTCAAGTCGAAATTTTCTTATTACGATTAGCAAGGATAGTTTCCAGATCATTATTCATCTTCGCATAATTTTCTGCAAAGAAGGAGAGAAATTAAGGAATTGGTTAGCAAATTACGAAGTAAAAGTAACCAAAATAATTACCATCGCAAAGAATTTACCTTCTAGTTGCTTCTTATCATTACGAAGAGAAGAATTTTCAAGATTTAATTGATTATTCTCCTCAAGGAGAGAAGAATTATCAATTGCAATGCTCGCAGATTGTGAATTATCTTCGTGACGGGATATTAATTCCGCATTATCAATACTTAAATCCTCTACTTTCTGATGGAGATTTGAATTTTCAACCTCTAACTTCTTACAACGATTCAAAGTTTTCTTCTCAGCAATAGAATGACGTCTTTCCCAATCAGAAGCAGCTGCACAACTAACTTTTCCAACCTAAACAAGAAAAAAGGGGTTAGAAATCAACAAAATAAGGGAAATAAACAAGGAATAGAGAAGAAACTTACCATGCTACCTAAAGCATATAATGAAGCAGGAGAGACGAATCTTGAAATTCCTTTGAGGGAGTTATTATCAATTACAGTAGGAACTTTACAAGCCTTCGCAATAAGTTTGCGAGAATTCGTTGTAGGAGAATTTCCTAATCCACGAGAAGAATGGAGGAAAGCCTCAGAGATGCTAACCATTGCAGAGGCAAAAGTTTCTGAGATACTATAATCTTCATTTCCACCTTCATCAACATCATTATCATCATCTCCTTCGTCAGAAAGGGTATCGGAATTAGAACTAAAGTCCTTCTCAGGAAATTTATCATCTTCATCACCAATATCTTCCTCAATATTCTCATTAGAAGAAATTACATTGGAATGAGATTTAGTTGAGAGTATCTTCTTTTTCCTCCTCTCGTAAACAACATCTTGAAGTTTTCTTTTTCCTTTGCGAAGAGCATCATCTTGACTACCAGAAGCTTGGGTAACCTTCGCAGAACGAAGAGTTTGTTGTCTTGGAGTAAGCCTTTTAGAAGAAGTAGAACTCTTATTTTCACTCGTAGCAATCTCAGGAAGAAGTGGAACCTGTAAATTCAAATAAGGATAAGAAACAGAGGCAACAATATATTGTTTAGAAAAATACAAGAGTGTTTCTTACCTCATTTGAAATTAAAGGGTAACAAAAAGATAAGGATATGGAAGTACATACATTTCTAAAAACCCAAGGTTGATAATAGCGGTTACGAAGGTTCGCAGGAAGTTCTACTATCCCAGAAATATAAGAACCCGATAATATTAAATGGTACTTATACCAATCTTCATCATTAGAACGACGAGGTGTCTTATTATTTCCTGAAGCATAATCAATATCGTGCATGAGAAGATCATCTTCCGCGATATTATCTTTACGATGAAGACGAACACCCCAACGATTATCTTCTTTCCTTGCAGGAATTAGTGTGTAATTTTTGAAGAAACCCTCAACTGTATAATTCGCAGCAACAATTTCTATATTTTCAAATCCAGGTTTCCTAAGATCAACTGAATACAAAGATTTCCCAAAAGCGGCACGATTTGCGAATTCAACTAAGAGACGAATACAATCACCAGTCAATTGGTAAATGGCACAAGAAAAATTGGGGTGGGAAATAATTTCATAGAATAGAGGAAAGTTAACATCATAAAGAGGAATAGGAAGACCTGCGAGGATTTGACCTCGTGAGATTAAAATTTTCTGATCATCCCAAACATAGTTGGTAAAGAGCTTCACACAGAGAGAAGATTTATTATCATAACCTTCAATCTCAGAGAGAATAAGGTCTCTATCAGCAAGTTCCGCATTAATTTGTTCAATAGTTTTCTTCTTTGGTGCCATTGAATATAAGAGGAAAATAGAAAGGAAAAAAGATAAAAGAGATTGCAGAGGCAGAAGTGGTGAAGAAGATGAATAAGAGAATAAAAAGCAAAAACAAAGGATAATATTTATAAGAGAATTTGATGAAGATAAAAACTCATTAATACGAGTAAGCGTGAACGGTTGAAAAGAACGGTTACGAAGAAACGTGTCAAAAATATAATGGAAAAGTAAAAAGACGTGTTGCGAACTTGATAGATGGCAATAACTACACTAAATTTACGAGAATATGGATTCTCATGACATTTCTTCTTCGTAGAATTGACATGAGAAGAGGCAAGATGTAGGTATTGAATATCGCAAGATAATAGTTCACGAGTATCGTAATAAATAAAGGATAAAAGAGTTATAAAATGATACGATGATAGAAATAGCGCAGAGAAATATGAAGTTTTACGAGGATGGAATAATTTTGCGAGTATGAGTTACGATACTTCGCAACTCATATACAGCTGTATAAATTTTACTATAAATAGGAGTTCAAATGTAAAATTTTGGAGGTTCTTTTGGTGAGTGTTAGAAAATATCTTAGGAAAGAGAATAGAGAAAGTTGTAACTATTCTAGTTCCATTTAGATACTTCTTTGTAATCAATTGAGAACATTAATAAGAAAATTGTTATTCATCATCAAGAACTTCTTGAGTTTTTACTAATTCTATTGAGGGTGTAGTTGTAGGTTATTCTGCAACTACAGGAGCTAAAAGAGAGGGCCATGGTGAAAGGTGTTGTTATAGAGAAGTTGATTCCTTTTTGAAGAAAGGGTAACATTCTTAGCAAAGTAAAGTGGGATTCAATTTCAAAGCACTTTTCACAAAATATTTTGAGATTATTAAATGTTGTTGTTTTTCCCTTACGAATTTACTCTTTGGTGGCATCAACATGGGAACGTATTGTATAGAATCCCAAGGGATACAATAATTTTTAGTTCAGGTATATATCCAAGTATTCCATATGAATCTCTCTGATAATATACAAAGGTTGTGCCTAATGAAGATTTCCTATAATCCTAATCAGCAATTATCGACCTAGATTGAACCAACGTTGTAATATTGATCAGAGCACACACATCCATGAGAAAAATAGTCATTCAATTCATCTAAATACTGAAGGGTTCCGAATATCTGGGTATTTGTACTATGAGTATTTGCAATATTTTTTTTTCTTTTTCTGACTCTTTATCTATCTGTCGATATCTGGGTTAACATTTTTTTCTTTCGTTTCTTCATCTGAGTTAATATATGGGTTAACGTTTCATCATCTTGCATCAACACAACTAAATTATTACAGTATCAGAGTCCATATTCATAACCATGTCAATTATAACGTACATTAAACTGAACAAAAGCTAAAAAAGAAAAAAAAATTATTTGGGAAATAAGTGGAAAACTATGAGACTTGAGGTATGTTATAATGAACAGAGGTATGGAGAGGTACGAGTTGAAAGTGGGGTTGGTGGGTCTATTGGATATTTTCAATAACATTGTGTTCTTTCCACTATGATGGGGGTGTTCTGGGGAACGCCGACCCTCATAGGTTGTGATCGTTCAAGTTTCAATTTGAATTTCAACATATATAAACTTTGTCATTAGTCACCATTGATGCCTATTGGAGGTATCTGTTGGTAATGAACATGAAAATCCTATAAATAGTGATGAATTGATTCTCATTTAATGTAATAATATCAAAGCTTCTTGTTTTCTTTCTTCTCTAAAAATCATATCAGTATTTTCTCATAGTGTTCTTTTTGAGTCAAGAAATCATACAAACATTGAATTCTATTACGTTGTTAGAAGGGATAGCTTCATAATATCGTGAAAGCATTATTTAATACCCACTATCCACGAGAATGGCTGAAATAATTGTCCAAAGAATCTGAATAAGAGTCTTGAAGTCTGAAAAATAACATCTCTATTTGTATTTCACCCTTTTTTTTTGAACCTTATTATCTTATGAGGTGGAGTAATATCATATTTGGATGTGAAAGTAATATAATCTTTGCTTAATGAATATATTTTATAATCGTTCGCCGCTTCTCTATAAAATGGTCAATTTGATTGTTATCGTGCAATGAGATTTTTATTTTAGTTATCCACGTGGGTACATCAATCTTAAATTTTGGTGTTGTTGCCGTTATAATTCTCCTTAGGCTTTCTCTTATGCAGGTTCAAGATTCACACTGGAAAGTGTGACAAAATTTTGGAGAAACTACTATATTGCATTCTAGCAAATGCTTGAGCACAATCTCGAATCAACTTTGCCACGTCAAGTGGTTTGGTGCTGGAAAATTTACTTTTTATGCCAAATCCTTTGGCGCTTTTAATTTCAGCCATCAAAATCTATGTTAGAAATTAAAATCTAACGGTTTTTATGCCAAACTATTTGGCACTTTAGATCTCAGCCATCAATTTTTTCACATTTTTTTTAAATCTAACGGATCTGATGTTTTGGCGCCAAATGATTTGGCCTATCTTGATTCAACTTCAAATCACATTAAAACTTGGTCGCCGATTCAAGCTGACCTGTCAAGCCTCTTGAATCTTGACCAACGATAAGAGTAAGCCTTATAAGTTGTGTATCTAAAAGGTACATTGACAAATGGCCACTAATTTGCACCTCGATCCCACAAATATTCTGAATTCTATATCTTATTTTTCTTTCTCTTAGCATTGTTCTATGATTTGTTTATGGTGATGTTGTGTGTACATATTTCATCATCAACCACGTGTATATAGAGAAACACGTGGAAGACATACCATCCATGGCATCAAGATATAATGCCATGCGCATACAGGCAAGACACGTGTGTCATCAAGGTAGGGCCCTCATCTAACAGATCCAATGGCTAAGGATCGTGGAGTACCGAGATATAATGCCACTACGAAGCACTGAAAAGCATCCAAAGACTCACTTTATCCCATCTCAAGAAAGATCCAAGATCGACGGCTGGTATAAGTCCAACTGAAGCGCCTGTGACAAGGGAATATGACCTTTTTCTGGCGCGTGCAGACGACTCAATCACCCGCATTAAACACCCTGATCAGCATATGTGTTGACCAACCTGTAGAAGACACAACCATCACTCTTCATCAATAAGCATGGAATTCTAGGGGCATCGTAGAAGACGAAGAGGTCCGCGGTATTGACACAAAGAACAAGAAGATAAGGTTACAACGGCCTTCATAAGTGGACCCCATGTTGTAACCCTATAAATACCCCTCCCCACTAAGAGAGAGTGGGGAACGAATCCATAATTAATAGAGGAGAACATAGGAGAGAGAATTAGGAAGAGTAAGTGATTACCTTGATCCCGCAACCTCGGTTCATACTTCAAAGTCATTCGACTATCTTTGTAATCAATCAATACATAGTGAAACACCAACCCCGTGGATGTAGGCCTTAGTGTTGAACCACGTAAATGGTTGTCTTAGTTATATTTCAGCATTTACATTCCAACTTTACTTTCAACACTTACATTCCGCACTTTATATTCGGTTTTTTACATGATGAACTTCATACTTATGCTTAGATATCTATTTATTCTATTATACGAGCATTGTCAGTGATAATATACGACTAGACAAAGACGAGCCCGAAAGCTCTGAGTCGATGAATCAATATAATCATTCCCCTTTTACGCATACAGCGCATAATTTATAGTTTAAGTGTATGCGAACATTGTTTGTGAACACGTGGATGCCATCGTAATTTACGCGTTCCTGAAACAGGGACTCTGTCCCGGTAAAATATTTATCTTATCCTGTGATTTAAGCACTCTGTCTATTCCGTGCACCGCTTTCTGAAAATAATGGTGCTTGGAGCGTTTTTTATTTCAGCATTCATTAATAACGCCTGAAAATAACGTCTCTATGAGTCTATCCATGCATTATTTAGTAGATCTACGTCTTTATAAGAGTTTTCGAGCTTTGTGTCTTTTAAAAACAAAACCTATGGATAGATCAACGTCTATCTCAGTAGATCTACATCTTCAAAAGTCTTTTCATGCTTTTATCTTTGAAGAATAAAACCCATTGATAGATCCATGCATGTTCATTTCATACCTTTATTAGAAGTTCCACACCTTAGAAAATTTATTTTAAAGATGTTAGTTAAACTACATCTTCTTCAACAGACTTCATATCATGTCTAAGTTTCCTTGTAGTCAAAGATGTAGATCAACAGACTTTTTATCACCTCGTCCTTTTCAAACTACGCATGCTTGTAGTCAAACTTATAAAATAAACCTGGGGTAATCAAGAGATCGGATACCTCTGAAGAGGGGAGTAATAGACGGATAATCTCTTCTCACCTTCGGGGTCTGTTTTCCATAACTATACTAATAGGTTCCCCGTGGACCCCATTTTCTTTGTGTACTCTCTATCTTTTGCAGAAGATATCGGAAATGGAGAAGAACAAAGATGTAGGAAAAACAAAGGTCTCATCAAAAGAAACGCCGTGGACGACGCCAGTTATGACTAGGAGCAAGCAAAAGGGTGAAAAGCTCAAATCCGTACACAAGACGCAGGATATAGATGAAATCACGGTACCTTTAGATGCCAGCGTTATTACAGCGGAAGCTATAAAGGCCTCAGATGCCAAAGCCGGAGCATCAAAATCCGGAGCATCCAGAGTTGGAGCCTCCAAAGTGACCGCTGCCACCCGACCGCATGAACAACGTGAAGGGATGGCAGAGTCAGTGATGCATCAACCTCTCTATGGGATGCCGCTCACCAATGAACAAAACATACCCCTCCAAGTCGATCAACCGCTCCTAATAAAAAATCAACCCATGTAGCAACCAACGGAACATCGAAACATGCAGATGGATCCACAAGAACCGCTGATACAAATTTTCGACGAATACCAGATGATAGTGGCTGGAGGACAGATGCATGTAGGAATGCCAAATCAAGGATCAAATAACTCTGCTCAGATGATGACAGAGCTTGAAGAATTGAGAAAGAACCAAAATACATACGCAGACGCGGTAGATCTGCTAGCTCAAGAAAACCAACAACTCAAAGAGAGAATTACCCATAGCGCGGAGGTGGAAAATCAGCACGACGAAGAAAACTCCATGGCGCCAATGCTGAATCAAGATCGAAGAATGGTGGTTGATAACAACCCAGAGCCGTTGAACCGAAGGGACGTAAGAGGAATTCGAAGATCCGACCCAGATTACAATCCTGATAACTCGGACTACTTCGAAATCGACACCCCAAGGTCGGGACGACCCTCCATTCTAGAGGAACATCAGCGTGCAATGGAGGATCTTCGTGCCGAGATGATGACGAAGATCAAGAAGATAAAAGCTAGGCAAGGAGGCGGCAGGTTGGAGCAAGTGATGAAGGAAGCGAACATTACCCCGCTGACACAGCACTTAGCCAAAGCTCTCATTCCGCAGAAATGTCCAGTTCCAGCCTTCGAGTGCTACGATGGATCTAGCGTTCCCGCTGCCCATCTTCGGTATTATAATAGAATGATGGCACGATGGAATTATGACGATGCCATATTATGCAGATACTTCCCTTCAAGTTTGAAAGGATCTGCATTGTCTTGGTTCGACAACTTACTTCCAAACTCCATTGATTCTTATGACCAACTTACTTAGAAGTTCTTGGCAACTTACATGTATAACAAGGATGTCAACACCGGTATGGATAAGCTCTTCTCGCTAGCAATCAAGTACAAAGAAACAATCAGAGAATACACTGATAGATGACATAAGATCAGTCAAGCCATAGGAAACGTGGATCCAGTGGTTAGCATCAACTACTACAAATGGGGCTGGACAGGATGAGCCCCTTACTTGTCGAGATCCACGGCACAATCCCTGCTACTGAAGGAGATCTTCGAGTGATCATAGAAAAAAAATGCAAGATTAGAGGATATCCAACGAGAAAATCCCAGACCTCATACCCTACGCACAAATTCCGTAGAACAATCCAGCGAGTCAAAAAGAGGCAACTCAGATGAGCGACCCAGCGAAGACAGAAGAGAACATAGGGATGATCGACGAAGGGACGATCGAAAATTCGAAGACCAGGTCTACACAAAGCTAAATGCCAGTTACTCGTGCATCTTGAAGGAGATCAAGGTTCGGAAGAATCTCGATTGGCCATGGTCCAAGGGAAATCATCCCCCAAGATCAGAAAAGTCCAAAAGGTACTGTGAATATCACTGTTTTAATGTCCACCGGACAGAGAAATGCAAGAATCTAAAGATAATGATCCAAAAGTTAGTTGACGCAGGAGATCTTAAATAGTATGTGCAAAAGACTAGCGCCGAAGATAAGGCTAAACAAAGGAAGTAGGTTCAGCTACCTGAAGGAAACCGCACCCTTAACACCATCTCATGTTCAGAGGCCGCGGGGCCATCTCTAACGGCCCAGATAGGTAAGAGATTGAGAAAGCAGTTTGAAGACTATTGTGAGTTATACAAAATCGATGGGGAAGAAGTGGACGAACACGAATAATGGATGGACGCACCCATGGTCTTCGACGCTGACGATGTCGAAGAAGATATGGAGGATAACAACAACCCTCTAGTTCTCACACTGCCAGTAACAGGGTACAATATCAAGAAAATCCTCATCGATGGGGGAAGCTCAGTCAATGTTCTGTTCTATGATACATTCAAACGAATGGAACTCAACGATGAACAACTGTTGTCTTCGTACTATACTATCTACGGCTTCAAAGGATCAGCCACGAATCCCTTAGGATACATTGTCTTGCAAGTAGACGCATGGCTAATGAAGGTCGACACCCGTTTCAGTGTGGTGGATGCACCATCACCCTATAATGCCATAATTGGCCAAAGATGGGTGCAAAAACTCAAGGGAGTGACGGCTACCTATCGCCAACACCTTAGATTTCCAACTCCCAAAGGGGTAATGGAAATAAAAAGATACCAAGTCATTACGCGAGAATGTGAAACTTTGCAGAACCAGACCAACAACGAACAGGATGAGCAGGGAAAGTCCCGAAGATCCCAAAACAAAGAAGCTACGAAAGAGAAAGCTATCGATGCTTATCTGGAAGAAATCTATGGGAGAAGCCTTTCAGAGGAGAATACGGTTGGAAACGCAGAGGCAAGTACTTCAGCCACAAAAGAAGGCGATGAGCCTACCAAATAGCAATCAAAGAATATTCCACTCCTAGGGGAATCAAATCCCACGTTTACATCCGTATAAGCAATGAAACAAGTCAACATAGAAACTGAAGAAAATCCTAGGATGATCAAGATCGGAATTCTGATGGATAAGGAATGAGAAGCATACTTAATTAAGTTTCTCAGGGAGTACGCAGATATATTCGCATGGAAACTAGGAGACATGCCAGGAATTGATCCGAAGACAATCCATCATGAGCTTCATATAAAACCAGGCACACCACCCTTCAGGCAAAAAGTGCGAAAAGTATCTCCAGAATACCACAAAGTAGTCGAACTGGAGTTTCGTAAGTTACTATAGGCCGGATTCATCAAAGAAGTCAAATATCCAACGTGGATTTCGAACATGGTCATCGTACCAAAAAAAATGGCGGGGTTAGAATATGCATCGACTTCACCAACCTCAATAAAGCGTACCCTAAGGATAGTTATCCATTGTCAAGCATCGACCAATTGGTCGAAGCAGTCGAAGGGTATAAAGAGATTTTATTCATGGATGGATACTCTGGGTACAACTAGTTATTCCTAGCAGAAGGAGAGAAAAAACACACGGCATTCTACACCCCGCATGACCTCTACTATTACGTAAGAATTCCATTCGGACTTTGAAATGTAGGGGTAACGTACCAAAGAATGGTTGATGCTATCTTCAAACCATGGATTGGGAATACTTTGGAAGTTTATGTAGACGATATGCTCGTCAAGAGAAAGCTATGCAAGGATCACCATCAAGATTTGAAGGATATCTTCCAAGCAATGAGGGAACACAACATGAAAGTAAATTCAGAAAAATGTACTTTCGGCGTCACTTCAGGTATATTCCCCGGATACCTGGTAACAAATAGGGGCATTGAAGTGGACCCTGCCAAGATTCAGGCCATCGTAGGAATGCCATCTCCAAAGAACCTAAAAGAAGTCCAAAAACTCAATGGTTCCCTAGCATCACTGGGAAGATTCATATCCATATCATCGGACAGGTGTAAGCCTTTCTTTAACATTCTCAAAAAAGGGAGCAAGTTCGAATGGACAGCAAAGTGCGAAGAAGCTTTTCAAAAAATCAAGGAATACCTGGCTGAGATCCCCATCTTGCAAAAACCCGATCCCGACGAGGTTTTTTCCATGTATATAGTAGCAATGGAGGATGCAATCAGTGCAGTGCTGGTCAAAACCAACACGAAGATAGAGTAGCCCATCTACTACGTCAACAAAACTCTCAACACAGCAGAAAGAAATTATACGAAGATCGAGCAACTCATATCGGCGTTAGTATGGGCAACCTTAAAGTTAATGACCTACTTCCTGACCCACTACATCCGTGTCCCATGCAAAGCCCCACTAGAAGCTTTCCTCAAAAGTGCATGGAAAGTAGGAAGAATTGCAAAGTGGAACACTTATCTCGACCAGTTCAACATCATCCACGAACTCCGGCATTCCCAAAAGTCACAAGTCCTAGCGGATTTCCTGGTAGATCTACCGCTAGATAATGACGAAGAAGTCTTCATTGATGGACTCAAGGCAGCAGAATTACCAGAGATCGACAAGTGCAAAGATCCCATCGACATTCTCAAATCGGCAAACCGAAGATAATGGGAAATCTTCGTTAATGTCTCGAAGGATAAAGAAGGAGCATGCATTGGTATCGTGATCACCACTCCCACGGGGGATAGGATCGTACATGCCTTCAGATTGGAATTCAAGGGGCATACCAACAACATAGTTGAATATGAAGTTGTTGTGCATGCTCTCCGTCTAACAATAGAAATGGGTATAACCGATGTGCGCCTGACAAGTGATTCACAACTGGGCATCTAACAAATAGGGCTGGAATACAATGTTTATGATGAAACCCTATCATCATACATGGCCTTAGTACAGACACCGGCATCTCAGATACCAAACATTAAATTCTGACACCTAAGCAGAATGGAACTCAGGCACGCAGATGCCTTGGCATATGTGTCATCCATGTTAAAAAATGAGGATGTCAAGGCAATCAAGATAACTAGGGTTTACGAACCCTCAGTCTCTTCTCGAGAATTCTGCGCTGCAAACTAAAGGGGAAGCGTGGGAGAAGATGTAGCAGAAGATGATGCGGGAGAATACATCGCCGATGACTTCCAAGAGGATGACATCATGGCAAGAGCATACGAATATGAAGACTTCAGCAAAGAAGAGGACTGGAGATTTGAGATCCACCTCTTTCTAAAAGAAGGGACGCTGCCCACAGACCTAAAGCAGGCCAGGAAGATACAATCAAAAGCAGGAAGGTACAACTTAAGAGAAGGGATCTAAAGGCCACCTGGTGCTAAAGGATATTCATCGCGGGGACGCACGAAATCACAGTGGAATGAGATCTCTAGCAGACAATGCAAAGATCCAAGGGAATTACTGGCCGACGATGATATGAGACGCTACAAGAATGTCAAGAAGATGCGAAGAATGCCAACGTTTCGCCAAAAGAATACAACACTAGCAACGATACTAAACTCGGTGGATAGTCCTTGGCCATTCTCAAAATAGGGCATAGACAATGTGGGTCCTCTGATTGAAGGGTCATGGAAAAGAAGATTCTTGATAGTGGCCACTGACTATTTTAGCAAATCGGTAAAAGCTAAGGCTCTTGAAAGGATCCGCGACTCGGATGTCTTCACATTCATTTTTCAGAACATTATCTGCAGGTTTGGCATCCCAGCTGAGATTGTCTCTGACAATAGTAAGTAGCTACATGGTAATAACATTGATTTGCTCTTCGATACCTTCAAAATACGAAAGAACAAGTCAACACCGATATACCCTCAAAGCAACGTCCAAGCAGAAGCCATAAACAAGACCCTCGCTCTCATTATCAAGAAATAACTAGACGAACATAAGGCACGATGGTATGAGAAATTACAAAATGTTTTATGAGCATACAGAATAACTCGAAGATCAGACACAGAAGAATCTCCATTCCTGCTCACATATGAAGACGAAGCTGTCATCCCCACAGAGATCATCATGCCAACCATGAAGACCTAAGCATGGGAAAAGAACCTCACAATGGACATGATGTTGAAAAGACTCGATGATCTTAAGGAAAGGAGAGAAGCAGTGTTGCAGAAAATGGAGAATTATCAAAGAAAATTAGCAAGGGAGTACAATAAAATGGTTAAGCTTAGAAATTTCGTAGAAGGAGAGTATGTGCTGAGAACCATACCCCAATACCAACGAGAAAAGAAGTGGGGAAAGTTAGCACCAACATGGGGAGGACCATTTGTCATACACGATATCGCAGGAAATGGATCCTATTACCTGCGCAATCTAAAAGGGGAAGTCCTCAAAAACCCATCGAATGCAAAATATCTCAAGTCATACCATCCATAGATAGCAGCACAGCTCTACAACTGCGTGAAGAGTACTAGAAGAAGAGGATGATTCACCCGATCAATATGTTTCTATCTCTGGACGAGGAATAGCATACCTCAACTCATCAATCAAACAAGTTTTTTTGCAAAAATTCTTATCTAATAAGATAACCTAAGATAATACAAGGGACAGCGTATCAGCAGAATGAATACTTGTAAATATGTCTGTAAATATGCTACAAAAATGTTGCGCCTACACATACAAAAAGTTATCACTATTGGGGAAAGTAGATACCTACAATCTCTCAGGTCTCCCCTGTCAGCGTCTATAAGTGTAAAACCATGGGGAAGGTGTTAGAGCACTGCTCGGTCAAACTTGCATGCGTTGCTATCTCAAGCATGTTTGTCAATCTTAGTGATCAAAAATATATAGTCTTGATTTCTAGTCTACTATAGCTAAGGTCTCGGATTAGGATAGAAAGTGTAGTTGAGCTCAAGAACTCCATGACGATCATCATACAAGACGAAGGACTACTCAAGGAACCATTAGATCTTCATCGACTAAAAGGTATGTGGAGACTTGAACTTATCTATCACTCAAAAGTCTATCTAATATATCTCCTATCTTGAGACAAAAGTCGTTTTACTATATAGACTAAGAATATGCACATGCGACATTTCGAGCTGAGTATATCTCGCTTATCTATTTCTCGAAATGGGTGTTAGTAAAGCTTTCGCTTTAGCCAAGTTCATATTTTCCTAGTGACGAAAGTCATGTTATGTTTCAATCACTTTGGAAATCACTCTGACGAAAAATAGTTTGTGAATAACAACTATGTAATGCCCTCTGAGAATGTTTCAATGATTAAAATGAGAGTTTAGACTATATAACCATTATGGGATATAAACATTGTTGTGGAAACACATATATGTATAAGTCCTTAACACTTGAACCGAAGTTTGCGAACTTTGTTGATCAAGTGGAACCGGAACGTGAGCAGCAACTCAGTCTGCGAACCCAGTCTTTGAACTGACATAAGTTCTCGAACCCGAGAATATCTGCTGAAGTTGAAGCTCAAGTGCAGTCCTCGAACCCAGTCCGCGAACTGACGAAAGTTCTCATCCCGAGAAATTCTGCTGGAGTTTATTAACTTCAATCGGTTAGCTTGAGTCCGCGAACTCAAGAGGTTATGTCTAAAAACGTTGTTCGTGAACTTATCTTAAATTACTAAGGAATGCTTTTGCAAACCGTGGCTTTATAATTCATGAAATGGTTTGAGTGAATCACATCGTTTTGGATTCAATTGTGTCTCTTGTAGTACTTGAGATCTCATAGCAATTGAACAACTCTCTAACTAGTTCATTTGAGTCATTTGGACTAGTTATGGTGAAGAAGAATATGGTTGATATGAAAGTTATCATTTGGCTAACCATTTGGTTGAATAATATTGAACCAACCATTGTACACGTTTGAGTACGGTTACACAAACTCAAAATGTCAAGTACATGTGTGTATGAAAAGCTAAGTTTTTGATCTAAACGGTTGAGAGATATTAGCTTGTATCTAATCAGGTTTTCATCTAACAGTGAATATTGAATGCTTTATTAGAAAGCTAACATTGATTGCAAACCATGATTTGAAAGACCATATAAGGGAGAACTCTAGAAACTGGAAAACCTAATCCCCACACATTCTGTGTGATACTAGTTTGCTGAAGATAGAGTCGATTCTCATTTAACCTTTGGTTTTATTCTTCTAAAACCAGTTAATGACTTAAAGACTTCATTGGTATTGTGAAGCCAGACCGATACTAATTTTCTTGTAGTTATGTGATCTGATCTTGCTATTTCTATCGTATGAGTACAATTGTAATAATTGTCTTGAGATTTCTATCTCCGATAGGCAAGATAAAAGTAGTCACAAACATCTTCGTCTTATTGTTTGTGATTCCTCAATAATCTTCTTCGTTGCGTCGATTAAGTTTATTGTGAGGTGATTGATGAAACTGAGCTGTTCTTCGGGTATATAAGTATGGTTTTATCGATTAGTTCATGTTCACCTTGATTTATCAAAAGACAAAACAAAACTCATAGGTTTATTCGTGGGAGACTAATTTATCTATTACCTGTAGACTTTTCTGTATGAGACAGATTTGTTTGCTAAAGTCTTCGACTTTGGTTCGTAGAAAATCTTGGTTGTGGGTGAGATTAGCTAAGGGAATCAAGTGCGCAGTATCCTGCTGGGATCAGAGGCGTAGGAGCATAACTGTACCTTGGATCAGTGTGAGACTGGTTGGGGTTCAACTACAGTCCATACCGAAGTTAATTTGGAGTAGGCTAGTGTCTGTAGCGGCTTAATACAATATATGTTTAATCTGGACTAGGTCCCGGGGTTTTTCTGCATTTGCGGTTTCCTCGTTAACAAAATTCTGGTGTCTGTGTTATTTCTATTCCGCATTATATTTTGTTATATAATTGAAATAATACAGGTTGTGCGTTGTTCAATCGATTAGAATATTCGACCCTATTATTTGTTGATTTAAATCGATTGACACTTGGATATTGGTCTTTGGTACCATCCAAGTTATCTCTCTTTGATTAGACTCGCGAATCTTATTTGCTTGAATAAATCAAATCGAGAGATTGAGATAATAACTCCTTGAGATATTTTCTATTAATTGAGTCTTGTTGATTCTCTAGAAAACAACTCGGAGTTGTCCATATAGATTGCTAATCGAAATATTAGGTGAGGTTGTTAGACCCCCGCATTTTCAAAAGGCATCTAGGAGAAAGAGATCTCCAACCATTTTAAGACAGTGGGTCGACGAAATGGGGACATGTAAATATTTCAAATAAATACCCCATATCCTAGAACGATGCATCGACCCTCACCATCTATGAATCCTCTGGAAAAATATTAGCTAGCGGGGTGACAGGTCTCAATACGATCATGAAGGTACATACATTCGGCATCGTACTCAAATACTTCGTTATTAAAGGAACTCTTCAATTAATTCCTTTACCTTATTTGAGTTCATTAACTAAATAATACAGCTAAAATAATAATGCAGGTAAACAAAAGATGTACAAAATTAATAAACGATGATCCATTCCATGAAAGTTGATTACAAGTTCGGCAAAAAAAAAAAAAAAAAAAAAACGAAAAACACATCAACAGATGGCACGAAGCTCTATAATCAACAAAGATCAACTTTCTATAACTATCAAAAGAATCTACTTGGATGATTTAGCTCCACCGGTGGGGTATTTTCTCTGTGACGAAGGCACGCTCCCACCTGAAGAAGGCCCTTAAGAACTAGTCAAGGGGACGGGCATAGGACGATGAGGATACTCCTTGATGAGGACATGCTCATTCTTGATATCATGCTCGATTTTGGTCAGAACCTTATTGGTCTCGTCAGCCAACTGACAACGAGCCTTATATGTAATGATTTTGTTCCGCATCTCGGCATGTGAGAACATGGAGGATAGATGAATCACTTCCTTAGAGGCCACGTTCGCTGCTTCATCTCGAGACGTAGCCAAACCCTTGTAGTACGTGGTATGACCCTCTTGATGCACTAAAGCAGATTGAGCCTTCTCTAGCTCATATTGAGCCTTTCAAGCTTTTCATTTGTAGCATGAAGTTGTCCCTGGAGCTCTTAAAAGAAGAAATACGAAGGGTTAGGACGATGGAGTTAAAAAATCACACTCGACGAAGTAAATATATACCTTCGACTCTAGCCGAAGCTATTTCATATTCGTTAACAACTGCATCTCGAGCTTCGTAATAAAGTCATACTCATCGGATATTTTCTTATAATCCATTTGAAGGGTTAAAAGAGCAAATTAAATAGCGTCTAACTCTACATGCTTCATTGAATCCTAGCGACGAAGATAATTGACTTCGTTATTCATCTCCTCCAACCCTTTGTTGAGTCTGTACATGTTCACTTCAAGATTTCTCTTAGACTCAATCTGGCAAGCTACATCAGCCCGAGACGCAGCTATGGCCTTGCTAAGGGCACCAACCTCAGCCCTAACATCGTCTCTTTCTTTGGCAAGACGATGCATATACTCTCTTTCTTCGGAACCTTGATAGAAACGAGCATGTTGTAACTCTTCCTCCAGAAGATTTATTCTAGCTTCTAAAGATAAAGCATATTCTCGGGCTTCACGAAGATTGTCACACGTCCATAACAGAGTACCATTAAACTGACGACAATCAGTGTTATACTTATTTTGCATATCAACTATCTTAGTATGCCTCATACGCCACACCTCGGCCTTTTCATCCCATCTTTCGGCCTCACTTTTTATTTGCTCCACTAATTATGCGATACGGGTTTTCTGTTGTTGTCTCTCTTTATGAAGCCATATCAGCTCTGGGACTCCACCCACTGAAGATAGGTGGGGAGACTCAGACAGAACACTAATTGCTAGAAAATAGCGACGGTGAGTAAAGTGAAGAAAGAATACGAACCTGTAAAAGATGAAGAATTTTTCCGAACCTCCTCCAACTCACTGCAGACTATAGCAAGCTCTATACGAAGCTTTTCCTCTTCGTTTCCTAGATGTTCCTTCCCTTTGAGATGACTCTTCAGCTCACTTATCTCCTTATCTCTGGAAGAGATAACCGTCTCAGCCGCAGATAGTTCCTCTTCTCTGTGACGAAGCTTGGCCTCTAACTTGAGAGACTTGGCCTTAAAGAACTGGTACAGGGTATGTTGCAGTGTTCACTCCTCATCATCTACGTTCCAGGGAAGGAAAGGGTATCATATCAGAACTCTATACAGTTCCCAAAGAGATAAACATGAGGAAAATGATGACTTACCTCTAGCACCCGCTGCTGAGGGAAACCATACTGATACCCATCAGCTATGGCCATCATATCGACAATGGTGGATGGAGGATCAACCACTAGGGTAGCCTCCAAGGCCCTCAGATTCTTGTCCCACATATCTGCAACCTTGTCTTCGGCAGATAATTGCATCATCCGACGAGTATAGGCGTCGGAAGTCTTCTCACCAGCAAGAATGGGGGCAGGATTTGGGACGAATATCAAATTCTTCTTTTTAAGCCAAGCAAGAATGGCGTCGTCACTCTCCAGCATCAAAGATTGTGGGAAATATTCCAAGGGAGGCTCAGTAGAAGCTTCCCCAACAACAGATGCCTTCCCAGCCGCTGACTTTTTCCTTGCTCCCGCCTCCTGATTTGCAAGGGTTTCAGCATCATCACCCTCTAAGATATCACCTGTGTCTATAACCTTTTGACCTGCGGCATTCCCCTTGCCATAGTTACCAAGCACATCCCAATCATCATTTGGGTAAAGCAAAGAGAACTCCTCAGCAAGACCCATGGCAGTATTCATGTCGAAGGTCTCGCCCGCGGATTAAATCCTGCCAAAGGAAAATTCGTGGGACCCAACAGGAATGGGGCCACTATTACTATTGCCACCAGGGAAGTTTCTTCTTTACTAGCGCCATTACCGCCAGCGGTGATGCTTTATTCACCAGCACCATTACCACCAACGGTAATGTTCTCTTCACCAGCATCGTTTCCACCAGGGGCATTCTCTTTCCCACAAGCACCGCCTCCATCTTCTTTATTAGAGGGAGAAGTATCAGTATGTTCCTCCCTATCGAACATATCCTCATCCTTAGCAAAGTCTTAATAGGGCTGGTGACCTCCTCGTGAACCTCCGTCTCATCAGCCACAACGGTAGAAGATTGCTTGGTACCAATCTTTTTCTTCTTCGTCACCTACAGAACAATAAGGGATGCCATCAAAGGATTATTTTCTCCTTTACTTGAAAAATTTAAACATTTTAACACAAGGAGAAAAGGGGCAAGTATAGGAAGAAGCCATACCTTGGAAGTCGCAGTACTCTTCGAAGGAAGGTTAGCATCTGAACTCTCTTCTTCATCTCCATCAACAACATCGAGGGCATAAGGAAAATTCATGCCTTCAAAGTTCAAACGCCAAGGGCAGAAGTCTCCATAACGAGAAGGATCAGCCTTACGAGGTTCGCTATCAGCAGTGGGACGCCATCCGTGTGGACCAGGAATCCAACCCCAAGACCATGGACTAATAACCTCAATGACAGTAACATGCCACTCATAGTTGTGATCACGCTTGATCGTTTCACGAGGAGGGAAAATTTTATTGTTAGCAGACCTCTCCATACCAGGAACGTACTTCATCTTGGCGTCGCTCACCTTACTTAGAAGACGAATCTCACCACGAGGAGCAGCAATGTTACGAAGACCAACACTCCACGGTTTACGGTTCCTACTGTTAATATAATCCCCGAAGGAACTATTAAAATTCCTGGGAGTATACCATTCTATCTCAGCAGGATCAGGGACATATCAAGTCAGCATCGTTTTTCCCTTGCTCCGAAGATAGCACTCCTTTAGTGCACGAAGATAATTCTCAGTTAACTGTGATACATAATGACTATGGGTATTTGTAGAAGAACCCTCACGATCAGCTAATACGTCGTAATAAAAAGAATCACCTGACTTGTATAGAGGCAACATAAGACCCGCCTCGAAGGCCCCTACGGTAGTCAGCATATGAAACTCATTGAACTGATAATTCGAGATAAGCTCATAAGTGATGTCATCATCGGGAGTGTAGAAGAGGACTTCAAAGGCTTGAAGTTCATGTTTCACCTTAAACGCCTCCAGGTCAATATGGTTGAAAATGACCTTCTTCCTACCAACTAAGACGCTTCATATTACCGGGGCAGCGTCTTCCTCATCAGCGGGATCTGGTGTGGAATCCTTCGGAGGACTCATGTCTGAGGCCTTTCTTTTAGAAGGAACATTCTTGGGCGGATCAGTCTTCGAGGCGGTACCCTTAATAGACTTTCCCTTGGAGGGGACCGCTGGAGGAGGAGACAGAGGATTTTTCTATGGCATCAAAGGAGGAGCCATAAAACGAAGAGGTGGAGCGTCCAATGCTTTACTATGAGGAGGATCCTGCGGGCTTCTAGAATCATTACGCAGACGAGAAGAAGTACGGCTATCAGCATACCTAGAACCAGGAGGTCCCTTCGGTGGATCTCCTTTCTTGGTAGACGAAGGTCTCTGACCATAGGAAGACGAGACTCTTTGGGTGAGAAGATTAGCGTGCGAAGACCTAGATGAACCTCCTCCTGATGGAGATATATCAGGGTCTCTACGTGGAGGAGATCTACGAGGACTAGATGGCGGAGTCTGATAAGGAACCCGCTGACGATCAGCCATATCTGCGAGATATACAAACAAGTTATAGGTTTTCACAGAATGATGAATAAAGATCAAAAAAGATAAATTTCATCTAGTTAATCATAGTTATCCAACAGAAGAAAAGAAGAAAAACCCTAGACTAAAATAGAAACAGAAAAACCCTAACTCAGTCAAAACACCAAGAGAAAATCTTCGAACACGAGTTTATGCGCTTTGTAATGAAGAACAGGGGCAAGCATATATGCCTCTGTATATGTGTTCTTCATCACAAAGCTAAAGAATACAGTATCAGAAGATGAACCAAGTGATCAAGATCAAAATCAAAGAGAAATCTCTTACATGTGTATGAGAGAACGAAGAGGAACGTAGGGGCCTTCGAACAAGACGAGTGCAATCAAGAAGACTACGAACTACATTAGCAGATGAGCTCATAAAAAACAAGAGAAGGTCCTATTCAATACAAGGATAGTAGTATTTAATGGCTAAAGAACAAGAAGGAAGAACAAAAGCTTCAGAAGAAAAAGAATGAAAGACTGACAGGGAGGGAATGTAATTTATTTCTAAATTTTCACATTCTATTCCCTATTTATAAGCCTTGAAGGAAATAATAACCGTCCCTTTACCCAAGGAGCAGTTATTGCTAGGAGTGGGAAACGTGCCTTAATATCTAGGGGAAGTTATTAGGAGAGAGATGAGGAATGTGTGACGTTTTTTCTCTAACTTCGACTGACGCCCAAGTCAGAAGAAAAGGGGCAAATTGTGTGTATATATTTCATCATCCGCCACATGTCTATAGAGAAACACGTGGAAGACATACCATCCAGGGCATCAAGATATAATGCCACGCGCATACATCCAAGAGACGTGTGTCATCAAGGCAGGGCCCTCATCTAATAGATCCAATGGCTAATGATCGAGGAGTACCGAGATATAATGCCTTTGCAAAGCACTGAAAATCACCCAAAGACTCACTTTATCCCATCTCAAGAAAGATCCAAGATCGACGGCTGGGATAAGTCCAACTGACGCGGATGTGACAGGGGCAGAGGACCTTTGTCTGGCGCGTGCAGACGACTCAACCACCCGCATTAAACACCATGAGTAGCATACGTGTCGACCAACCTGTGGAAGACACAACCATCACTCTTCGTCAATAAGCATGGAACGTTGGGGGCATCGTAGAAGACGAAGAGGTCCGCCGTATTGACACAAAGCACAAGACGATAAGGTTACAACGGCCTTCAGAAATGGACCCCACGTTGTAACCCTATAAATACCCCTCCCCACTAAGAGAGAGGGGGGAACGAATCCATAATTAATAGAGGAGAACATATGAGAGAGAATTAGGAAGATTAAGTGATTCCCTTGATCCCGCAGCCTCAGTTCATACTTCAAAATCATTCGACTATCTTTGTAATCAATCAACACATAGTGAAACACCAACCCCGTGGATGTAGGCCTTAGTGTTGAACCACTTAAATGATTTTCTCAGTTATATTTCAGCATTTACATTCCGTACTTTACATTCAACACTTACATTCCGCATTTTATATTCGGTATTTTACATGATGAACTTCATACTTATGCTTCGATCTCTATTTATTCTATTATACGAGCATTGTCAGTGATAATATACGAGTAGACAAGGACGAGCCCGTAGGCTCTGAGTCGATGAATCGATATAATCATCCTTTTACGCCTACAACGCATAATTTATAGTTTTGAGTGTATACGAACATTGTTTGTGAACACGTGGATGCCATCGTGATTTACGTGTTCACAGATGTAAGTGTTTATGCGGGTATAAATAATCTCCTAATAAACTTTTTCATCTCCTTAAAAAGAAGCTGCCATTGCCAGAGAAGCAAGTGTATAAGGATCCGATGAAGAGTTATGGTCAAGATTCATAGTCCTTGCAAATTAAAAAAAAAAAAAAAGAGATGCATAGAAGGACTGACTAGTTCTAGAAAATGGATGATGAGCAATCTAATAATTGAAAAGAAAACCGCGGAATCATCATCCTCAATTAATTCTTCATCAACATTATTGAGAGAGAGAGAGAAAATGCAGAAAGAAACTTGATCACCACCCACTTCCCACATTGATCTATCTCTTCTTCAATAACCGAAGAATAATTTATAAACACTAATAAGGAAATTTCTCTTCAAGCACATGCCATAAAGTCATTAAGCTAGCTAGACCATTTCTCTACATAAACTAAATCATGAGTTTCCTAGCTAATTAACTCTACTTACAATAAATAGGTAACACCACAGTATTGCTGAAATAGTTTTAATTTGCTGTGGCCGTAATAAAAATTTAATTCTGACTCTGGATATACATACTTTACTTCACGCGGCATCATAATGACGCTAAGGTAGAAATGAAAGTTAAGAATGGGCACAGTGTATAAAAAAATTAAGATAATATTCGCAAAAGATCAGCTTTAGGCATCATTGTACAAGATGGAGATTGAGATTAGCATATAGTCTTACTTCTGGTTATGGATTGTAGTTTACGTTTTATCGCATCAATTTTCTCACTACTAGTTAGTAATATAGTTCAGGCATTCAGCATCACCTAGTTACCACAATGGGATGTACTCTTGAAATAGAATTGCCATTGCATATAGAAACCTGCTAATCATATCTAACTAATCGATCGTCTTCTTGTTTATGTTTTCTTGTACAACTAGCAGTTATTATTCTTTAATACCCATACAACACTAAAATAAATGCTCATTTTCTTGTACGGGAGGAGCGAGAGGTACACTCTCCTTTTTAATATGCATTCTTTCCTCCTACGGCGCGTTCTTGTACGGTTGTACCTACTATCTACCTGTCTTTCTCTTCTACATGTTATACAAACTTTATATCCCCTGTATAAAAACCAACTCATTTCTTCCTCCATAACCATCAACATCTCACAATTCAACGACAACAACTACTACTGCTAGACTACTCTTAATACTATTAGTTGTGCTAGCAAATTCTCTGTTAAGGTTAAGAAGATCATGACTAATACTATCGAGCTTTGGAAAAAGGTTTTATGCTGTGGTTTAAAGAGATCGTCGTCACGAGTGGATCGTGTTGCTCAAGGTCATGTGAGGGTTTATGTTGGTAAACAAGAATTCCCATGCAAATTTGAGGTTGAAGCTAATTACTTAAACCATCCTCTCTTTGAGAATTTACTTGAATTATCAAGTGAAGAATTCGGATATTCATATGATGGTGCATTGAGGATAGCATGTGAAATTGATCTTTTCAAATATCTTCTTGATCTTCTTAAATCAAGAAACCCTGCTGCACATTATATGGACTTGCAAGATCTTATGTCTAAGTTCAATGATCGCTGAATATTACAATAGCATGCAGCAAATCAACGAGAAGAACCTTATGGGTGCTCAACGAAACAAGTTTTCGAAGTTTTAATTAGTTCGTTCTCCATTTTTTTCATTCATTTTTCTTAACAATGAAGAATGCATGATTGCATGACTCCATATCTCATTATTATTTAAACAGGGAATGAAGGTCACTAACTATAGTTAATAGACTTGCAATTCCTTTCCTTTTTTTCTTTTCTTTTGTTGATGAATTCTTGTTGTAATTCCATCCTCCAAAAATGGGAGAGATATACTAATGATTTGAATTTGTTTTCTTATTAACTCATTTTTAGTGTTCTTACTTTGCTTTCGCTAAATTTACCAATATTTAGACTTTCTTGATTAAGAAACGCAAATCCTACATCATAAATTTGGTGCCTCTGGGGCTGTTAACTTGACAAGATCCATATTAGAGACATTCCCATCTTTAATGGTGGCTTAGTAAATCTTTATTGATCGGTCAAAAATTGCAGTGTGAATCAACAAGTAGTCGATCAGATAATTGTTGCCAGTTGGTGACTTCATTAATTCTTCCTTTTTCAATGGAAAACCAGTTCACTACTTCACTGTCCAAGGACTGAAGTACTTTTGGCGCGGGCAGTGACGGTGTAAAACGAGTAATCTTACACAGTATTCCAAAAGTGCAGATACCCAGGTTCAAGTTCCAAGTGGGTTGTCGCACTTCATGTTTGTCTAGATTTATAATAATGCTGATAGGCTCTAGATACGTACACCAAAAATAGGATATATGTACGGTAAAAAAAGCGGAATAATAATAAACCTAATATTTTTTAGGGTGACTCCAAAAAAAAAAAAATGATGGCGACACAAAAAGACAAAATAGGTTGAAAATATTTAGCGTTATAATCAGTAGTTTTTTTTTTTATCTACCGATTGCAAAATCTTATTTTGGGGGCTACTCTATATTCGGTAGTTATATGAACTATATGGTTGGATATTTGCAAAGAGAGCCAGGATAATCGGAAGTCAGGATAACTTCATTTACTACCGATTATAGGCTCAACCAAAATTTAAAAAGAAAGAGGATTTTTGCGAAATTTTCATTTTGACAGCTCTATATTCGGTTGTCGTTGCAGGATTTCCTACAACTACACCCTAATGAGATTATACAAAGTATCACTCAAATTTTAAGAACAATCGCCAAAGTTTTATTAATTTCTCTCAAAAATATTACAAGAATAATAAGAGTTCTAAGAAAACAGAATTGCCCTAGACTTTCTCTCTCCTCTTTGTTCTCTCCACACTCTCAAAAAGATCTCTCTTTCTCTCAAGTCTGCCTGGTCCTTTATATAGGGTATTACATAGTGGATGACAGCTAAGACAACTTTTATTTTCGGATCTGGCTTGCGTAATTCTCGCAAGCTTACAAGGATTCTTTTCGCATGCTTTCCCTAATTTCAAGATCTTCACACTTTCCTCGCGATTAGGCTGACGTCACCTGCTTCGTCATTCTTCAAATAGTCTGCGATGGCCTTCATAAACACTTGTTGGTTATAATTTTGCCGAGGAAAAGTTATTGCGAATTTCTGTTCCTACATCTTGGCTCTTCTCATGTCTTCTCTGCGAATAAGAGAATGATATGAGAACTTCTATCTCAAAATGCCGCAGCCGCTCATCTTTCCTTATTCTTCTTCACTGACATCCTTCCGTGAATTAAGCGTAACCGTATCCACGTGTTTATTATCTCCCTTGTTTACCGACACGTCCAATTGCAACCGGTCACCTCTTTTTGTCTATTTAAGGAAAATAATTTTCTTGTTCTACTTGGTCTTCCTCACTTCCAAGCTATCTGTAAATCTTCATCCTTTGCAATTTTCTTCATCTTTGATTTTCACAGATTTATCTACCTGCTGCTGCTTTCATGGATTCACCAAGGTTAGTCTTGTTTTTCTTCTTTGATTTTGCTGAAACTGATCTTATTTTGCCAATTTCTCTAACTAATCTGATTATTTTGTGTAATTCCCATATTGATTTTGTTTCAGCAAAAGCACCTCTTCAACCAAATTCACGGTCCCAAACCCTAAGGTTTCCAAAAACTCGCAGCACAAGGTTGTTACAAGAAAAAGGAAGCCTGCGAATAGCAAGGTAGTAAGAAACATTACTTTTTTAATAACAATATTGTTGCCTCTGTTTCTTATCTAAGTTGGTATTCGCAGGATGATGAAGATGTTAATAAACCCACTAAGAAGCCCCGCCAATTAAAGTCTATTAAGTCCTCAATTTCATTTCCTGATTTTAAACCTCTGGTAACACTACCATTGCTTCGCCAATTGAGCCTTTACTTCTCGCTGCTCCTGTTCATGAAAATATCGCTACAGGTGTTACCTCTTTAAATAACCCTCTTGAGAATGAAACCCCTTCTTCTCCCTTTGTAAATGCCACACAAATTGATTCCACCGCAACCTTATTTACTGATTCTCTTCAACTTTCGCCTATGAAAAATATATCTTCAGTGAAAAAATGACTTTATTCCCACAACTTCAATCATCACTACTTCCTCATCTGAATCCTTCCCAATTAATAAAGAAATTTTGGAAGGAGTGGATATCACCTTTAAGGTTTTATCTGATGTTCTTGATGATGCTCAAAGGTCTTCTGCCGATCCTCTCAGACTTGGTGTCTGTGAAACTCTGGGTAAATATTTTAGTTCTGAGAAGATGGCTTCGCAAATATCTTTAGAAAAATAAGTTGAAACTTTGAAAGGGAGTCTCCAAGCTATGACTTTAGAATATGGGGATCTTCGTCTCAAGAATCAGAAGCTTGAGAACATTTCGCAGGACTGCGAGAATCTTCGTAACAAGAATAATGAATTAAAAAGTATGATCTTCTTGTCTTCGCCTACAACTTTCCTTTTTTGGTGATTTCACTTCTTTCACGTTCATCTTTCTTAAAATCCTTTGTTCACACGTTAAGTTTTAATTCAGAAACGAATAATAGAGAGATACGACTTACAATATGCCGCTGAAGAAGCTCGTGCTGACAAAGAAGTCTTGTTAGATCAATATAATCAATTAGCCAATCTTTACTCGTATTCTGTTGACCAAGTTGACAATCTTACCAATGAAAATTCTCAATCAGTTCAACAGCAAGAAACATTAAGTAGCGAAATGTCCCACCTCTCTTATTCATTAACTAAAGCTAACTTGAGGATTGACACTTTATCAGATAAAAATGAAACTCTATCCCAAGAGAAACGAAACCTCTTAAACAAAGTGGTGATATCTTCGCAGCAACTTAGTATACGTCAAAAAATATGTGATGACCAAGAACGATCCCTTTGCTCGCTGAAAAATGAACTTAAGAAGTTAACCGAGTCGTCTATTGCTGAGAAAAATAAACTCATTCAAGGTAGAATAGCTTTAAGTACAAAGGCAAATCAGCTCAAAGAACAACACACTCAATTAGAAGAATCATATGCCTCTCTAGCGAAGGAAAACGCGTTACTTATTTCTAATGAGAAGAATCTTCGATCTCGCCTGAAAGTTTTAGTTGGGGATAATTTTGATGATGTGATGAACCACTGGGAGAACAGTAGCTTGGCTTTGATTCAATATCTTATTTCGCAGAAGGAAGGTAGTCATAAGAATCTGGCTGCCTCAACCATCTTTTCTTACTTAGTTATTTTTGTAATATTCTTCTCGCGTAAATTTCGCTTTAATAACCTTTTGTGTCTTTGTTTTTCGCAGAGTCAGAGAGAAGTCTTCATTCTTCTATGTCTTCTTTGGAATCGAAGTTAGCCAAGCTTCGCAAGGAGAATGCGATGCTTACTACTACTCTAGCTCATTCTCGCGATCGTGCAGAAAGAAGATTTGACTACCTTCAGTATTTCAAGGACATAGAGAGTAGGAATCATCAGAAAGCACTTCTTCGCCAAGTTCATCTCAAGGCAGAAATCCTTGTAAATAGTATCTTGCTTGATAGAGGGCTTCCTCCAACAACACTTTCGCCTCTAGAAGTTGATGATGATGAAGTTGCTCGCGAAACTGATAGTGACTATAAATTCAAGAGTGATGATGAGGTGACTCTTGAGAATGGTGAAGAAGAAGAACCCTCTATAGAAGTTGATTCTGGCGATAATCAAGGTGGAAAAAAAGCTAGAATGGATCAAGAGAATGAGAAGACTTGTGAAAGTGAAAAGACTTGCGAAAATCCTCCATCAACCCCCTCTGGCGAAGCTAATATTAAAGTTTGAAATTCCTCTAGCTAATTAACTTTAGCTTCTTGAGTTGATTTTTATTTCTTCTTGACTACTCTTATAAATGATGTATTTTGATGAGTCTTGAAGCTTATTCACTTTCTTGGAATCCTACTTATTAGAAAAAAAGATAATGTATCTTCTTTATTAATTCTCATACTTGTCTCTCATTATCTTTTTCGCAAAAGATTGTCTTTTACCTGCAAATATTAAATAGTTAACATTTATGAATTTTTTTTCCTTCATATCTTTGCATTAATTTCGCAATCATTCATGTTATTCTCTTATGTGGTCTTATTTTTCCTTCCTAATTAAAGGTCTTATTTTGCCACCCCTTGTCTTTGCGACAAAATCACAGGACGTCTTTACACTTTCATGTAATGACCCATTGATCTTGCCTTATCATTTTTATTGTATTATTGCCTCAGAGGGATATTTTCATGCAATAATATGACATGGCTATACATTCTTGCGAATATATAGCCCCATGACATTGTCGTCTTGCGACGAAATCGCAGGACGTCTGTACACTTTCATGCACTGACCCATTGACCTCATCTTATATTTTCTCTAGTATTATTGCCTCTTCAGGATCATTGCACAAATATGAAAAGCCTTGATACTCCCGTGAGTAAAAAGCCTCATGACATTTGCGTCTTAGAAACTTATCATCTCCCTAATAGAGGGTGCCTTCCTTATCACCCCCTGGTTTCCCCTTCAAGGAGACGTACCTCTACCATACAAGGTTGGCTCCTCCCATCTGGTCTTAACAACAACCAGTTGTTTTCGCATCCTCTTATCCCTTTGCCTATATGGCTCATGGTTACGAAACTGCGCCCTAAGTGGGGTTTTCTTCGGACCGAGTGCATCATAGCCAAGACTTTCCAAGAATGGCCACGTACGCTCTAGATGCCCCAGGCACTCTTGGCTCAACCGTGTATCTCAGTGCCTTGATCCTATTCTGCACTCCTTAGGAGAGACCTTCTCACCTTAGTCATCCAACCTAAGTCATAAGCTTAGGTTGAAAATCCAAGGCGCCTCTCCTGGATGGGCTTTATTGACCCCAAATCTCCATGACCCGGGTTCCGGTGGCGGTATATCCTTCCCATGAGCCATGTTATAAGTTCTCTCCTTCATTGACGCACTTTAGGTCTTACATTTGCGCCAAAGTTGGGTGCCTATGTCTTTTGATCTTTGATTTTCTTTTGTTAAAGTCATAGTTTCTGCGAAATTATCGCATGTCTGCATTCTATTTTGATAAATTTAATCTTTGCGAAATTATCGCATGTTTTCATTCTATGTTGATAGATATACTCTTTGCGAAATTATTGCCATTACTTTTTCGCAAAATTTTTCACTTTAACATTGCTAGGTCTTTTATGGATAATACTTTTTTAGATATAATCTGTTTCATGGCCAATAAAGCTTGCGACTTGTATCCTTCCCCTCAGGATCCATCAGTTTATATACCCCTGTTCCAACTATCTCTTTAATGATGTAAGGTCCATCCCATTTCTGTACTGCCTTTACTTCTGCCCACTTTGTGAAATAGTCTGTTGCGACAATCAAATATCAACTTTGTCTAGATCCATGTAAAATTGGTCCCAAAATGTCCAGACCCAACTTTCCAAAGGGCCACACACTTGTTGAAGATGATAAAAGTGCTCCAGGTGCATGTATTCTCTTACCATGTCGCTGACATTCTTCGCAACGCCTTGAGACTTTCTTCGCGTCTTCATGCATGTACGGCCAATAATACCCTTGCATTTTCGCTTTGTATGCCAAAGATCTTCCTACAATATGATTACCAGCATCCCCATAATGTAATTCTTTCAATATTTCCTCTTCTTATTTCCTTGTCAAGCATCTAAGTGATGGTCCACTAAATGATCTTCGGTACAATACCCCGTCTCTAAGTTCATAATTGGTCGCACGGCTCTTTAATTTATGTGCCTCCAATCTACTTCTTGGTATTTCTCATTTTTCTAGATATGCATGAAGTTCGATTCTCCAATCTGCGACATCGTTCTCCTATTCCTATTCGCCACCTTCTATTATCATCACATCTGCCTCTTCCTCCTTTTCTTTGTTGATTGAAGATGAAAGAAGTGTCTGTATCTTTATGTATATCGCAGTTGGATCTACCATTATACTTGGGATAAAAGAAAAGGCATATGCTAGTCTGTTATCTTTTATCTATATGTGTCTCCATCTTATTTTTGGGATTTTCGCTGACAATTCCTCAACAAGGTTCTTGTAGTTCTTCGACGATGGTTCATTTGTAGTATATTCTTCTTTTATTTGGCGAATAACTAGCTGCGAATCGCTGGTGATTCTTGCGTTTTCTAACTTTATTTCTATTGCAAGTTTTAAGGCATGTACCACTGCTTCATATTCTATTTCATTATTAGTAGATGCGAACTCCAATCTGAAGGAAAATTCCATTTTTGTTCCTTCTGCCAAAATTAAGACAATTCCAATTCCGTTACCTTCCCCATTTGATGATCCATCCACCAATATTTCCCATCTATCAGGCTCTGTCAACGGGTCTCTTGGATCCCCATGTTCTTCTTCTACATCCATTATCTCCTCCACAACTTCATCATTTTCTAATGGAAACTCTACTAAGAAATTCGCAACAACTTGTGATTTTGGCGAAGATAATATTTCATATTGGATCTCAAAATGTCCTATTTGTACATTCCATCTTTCAACCCTGCCTGATCTTTTTGAATTTTTCATTACTGATTCAATTGGCACCTCTGTTAATACCCTTATTTTATGAGCTTGAAAATATATACGAAGTTTAAAGGCTGCCTAAACTAATGCTAGTATTAGTTTTTCAATCTTCGAGTAGTTTTTCTCTGCCACATTAAATGTTTTGCTGATGTAGTAGATCAGTTTTTCTACCCCTGTGTCTATTCACAATAAGATGGCACTTAACGCATGCGAAGTTGTCGCAAGATAAATCAACAATTCTTCCCCTGGTTCTGTTTTTTTAAAGATGGATATGTTCATCAAATGATTGTTTATTCCTTACAGCGCTTTTTTGCATTCATCTGTCCATCTAAATTTCGCTCCCTTCTTGAGTATGTTGAAGAAATATTTGCATTTGTCCGATGATCGCGAAATGAATCTTCCTAACGAAGCCAAGAGCCCGTTCAATTTTTGTACATCCTTCACCGTCGCTGGCGGCGAACTGCTTGTACTTTCTCTGGATCAACTTGTATTCCTTCTTTAAACACAATGTATCCTAAAAAAAATCCCGATGTAACACTGAAAATACACTTTTCAGGATTTACTTTGATGTTGAACTGCCGCATTTGCTCAAAAATTTCCTTCAAATCTTGCACATGATCTTTAGCTTCTTTACTTTTCACCAACATGTCGTTCACATACACTTATAATATCTTGTGTATCCATTTCGCAAAAACCTTTTCTACCATCCTCTGATATGTACGTGATCGTTGTCGTATGCGTCAAAAATAAATTACACTTTCTTACTACTCAAAATATAAATATAGCAAGGGCAAGAAAGGATCGATCCCACAGAGAGGACTATGTTGTCAAAATGTTTCGGTTTCCTATATAAAACACCGGGGGTTTTTCTGATTTTTATATACTAAAATAAAATAAAAGCAAGACAAATAAAAGTAAACACGCAAATCAAGGTTGTGAAATATTGGGTAAAGGTTTCATCTTCAGTTGTAAACTAGTTTTTGAATATATGAATAGAATTCGTATTTAATCTCGCTATCATCAAAAGCCTTAGAATACCTTATTGCAAGAATACTCCGTAAATTTCCTAAGTCATCAACACACACATTAGAGCTGTGTATGTGAATTCTACCTAAAGAATAACCTAACGCATTGCGCTAATTACGTTCAATTCCTAGGAGCATTAAGTTTCAGAAATAGGCTAATCAATGCAATTGTAATACATTGCGCAAACAATTCGAACAAAGGTCAATCTCTACATATGATTACAAGAGTGCATCACTACAAACTATAATCATATCATGATACTCGTATTCAAGGCTATCGCTCGATGAAAACCCTAAAATAGCTATAGATATGGATGTATGTTCAATCAATTCTAGACTCAACCAAACAAACATTCAATCATGTTGCAATACATTAATCATGCAATTATTATAATCAGTAGAAATCAAACGATAATATTAAGAGAAAAATAACTCATAAAGATCAAAAATTGTTTTCAAAATCCAACTACATCTTTAACCAATAATAAAAATTTAGTTACTCATGGGATAGGAGTTCATAACAAGAAGGAAGAGAAAACCTATCATGTTTCTAAACCCTAGAACACAAAAGTAGCAGCAGCCCCCTAATGGAAATATCTAGGTTTAGAGAAAAAGTTCTATTTATATGCCTCTCCCAAAAGGATACTCAAAAGTAGGTCAAGTCTTCTCAAAACCCGTCTCAAATTTGTCTACCAAGCCCATGAGTGAAAATAAGTCTCTGGAAAATTTGGGTCCAAAACCGGGTAGTCGACGGATTGCTGACATCATCACCGGAATCCGGTCACCGGCGCCGGAAAATTGTCTCTGGCCGCCTTTGTCATCGAAACTGTCACCGACAAGTATTTACTTCCAGAAACTCATCTTTCCTTCTCTGCATTTCAAACATTCACAAAAATCATCCAAACCAATTCTTTCTCTATTGCGAAAACGCGCCCAAAAGCGTGACTCGTAGCTCAACTCATACCCCCTTCATGATTCACTGAAACATTGTTATCCATGCTTCAAACTCCAAAATCCGGCAACCGTAGCTAGTACCATCGGCTCACCATTTTAGCTCACTCTTCGCACAATTTCTGCAAATGCAGCTTCTTAACTGTACCTAGCACCAGCTACCACCATCAACTCTAACCAGCAAACTCTACCTCAATGCACACCTACAACATTTATTTATTCTTCATCTGCGACGACGCCATATCCTTTGGCTCCACACCTCAGTTGCTCCATTCCCAGCTCTATAACCTGCAACTTCCAGTCCATTGCGGCCAACAGCAACTGAACAGCATAACTGCGCAAACCTGCAATCTCCCATTCACATGCAATGCACCACAACCTCCAATCCCATCTCTATAACCTGCAATGTCATCTCTTCCCATCTCATTCATGGCACACATCACAGATGTAGCTCCTCTTTCACTGATGTTGCACACAGCTATAGGTACACCACATTCTTCCAAAATCATCAGCATAACCCCATAACAGTCTAGCCATTTTCGTGCTGCACCAACACTAGTCCGCAGCTGTGACTCAAACTGCATCACCCTAGCCACGACAACTGCATAACTCAACCAATTGCAGCTGCACCAAACTGGTGAACCAGTACTGCCATCCTGCAACCCAATATCATTATATAGCTTACTGCCAATATCACCTGCAGCTGTAGCTTCTTGACTGCATAATTCCACAGCCTATTACAATGCCTCGGTAACAACACAAAACCCTTGCAAGCTTCACATACAAAACAAATATCACCACCACAGAATCCATAACTTGCCCACATGCATTCATAGTAATTGCATCAACAGAAACTACTCTATTTCAAGCACCCAACTAACGCTGCATCCATAGCACCATATTCAACCTATCATAACCAGCCATAATAAACTTAGTAGCCCTTGGTAAACAGACCCAGAACCAGTAGCAACCACAATTTCCATTCTTCTTTGTCTGCAATCTGATCTCAAGCCATTCTACAACAACATTTACTGCCTCATTGCAGCATCACCTGCACTCGTGCACAGCACCAGCACTTCGCACTGCCCTGCAATTCATTATCAACAGCTGTAATTCATGCCAGTTCTCTCCACATTTCCACTGTAATAATGAGCTTCCACTGCATCATATTCCTCCATTACTTCACAGATTCAACATTGCCAACATATACATCTCCTCAACAAAAAATTCTTCTTCCAACCGTTTCTCAACTAATATCTCGAGCCATCTCTTCTGCCAAACACAGACCAATTGATACCCATTTTTTTTACTTCTTTGTGAATCATCATAACCCTTTCATTAGCAGCAAGAACAAATTCTCCCCCTCATTTTAGTTTCAAACCCTAACATCAATTATTCCTCCAAAACCCAATCATTCATACATAGCAACATAAACCCTTGAAATTCATCACAGCTCTTTACCGATCAACCAACATCAAATCTTGAATTTCATCTTTCCTGTTTCTTTGAATCAGAATTCTTCGTAAATTATAACAAACCCATCTTCTCCATTCGACCATCAAACCCGCTTGAGCATCATTAGTTGCAACATAGATTCGGATTTGAATCAAACCCTAAATCAACCACCTTCCCTGATACATCTCGGCTTCAGAAATTCTCCAATCCCTTCATTTAAATCAGCCATCGAACCCATCTTCTTCATGACATAAGATCCAATTCACGGTGCAGTCATCATTTCCCTCGTCTCTGAATTTCAGACAAAGCCGCAGAAGAAAATGAGAAAGAAAGTGGAAAACTTTCTTCTCGACCTTATTCAATTAGGAGTATATTGGATAGGTTAGCAGGTGGCTGCCATGATCCAATAGTGTTGGTGCTCTAGCAATCCCTGTTTTAAGCACAACTGAGCCTGTGTCCTGCTCGCTTCAAATCCGTGCACGCCCATAGTCTCCGAGTGGTGAATTGAGCCTATATTTCTCCTCTTTTATGCCGATGACTCCAAAACACCTAATAAACTCAAAATAAATCATGAGATACATAATTCACACGAAAAATAGCAAAGAAAGCATAAATACTAAATATATAATAAGGTGTTTTAGAAACCTATCAGTACAGCTCCAGTATTTCGCAGACCAAATGGCATCTTAGTGTAACAATATAATCCCCTGGGAGCGAAAAAGGCAATGTGTTCTTGATCTTCTTCAGCGAGAGGAATTTGATTGTAACCTTTATATCCATCTAAGGAAGACATTCAATCATTCCCTGCCGCTAATTCAACTATTTGTGGGATATCTGGTAATTGAAAATTGTCCTTTGGACAAGCTTTGTTTAGATCACTGAAGTCTATGCAGATTCTTATCTCGTTGTTCTTCTTTGGCACTACAACCATGTTCGCTATCCACTCCAGGTATTTTGCTTACCGTATAATTCATGCATCAAGCATCTTCTGTAATTTTTCTTCTATTTGGGGATGATATGTTATTGTTATTTTTCTTATTCTTTGCTTGAATGGTCTTGTACCTTTATTAATTTCCAAACGATGGCACGCGATGGAAGGACCTATTCTTGGCATCTCATCCATGATCCATGCGAATATGTCTTTATATTCTCACAAGAGACTGACTGTTCTTTCTTCTTCATCTGCGTCCATTTTGGTTCCGATTTTTAGCATCTTTGGTTCTTCTTCTATTCCAATATTTACTTCTTTTGTTTGCTCTGCGGCAGTGTAGATCACCTTTGGTTCTCCTATTGGTGTTGGGTCTTTTATTGCTTTGATTGGTTTGTCTCCTTCTTCCGAAATTTCGCTAGGTATTCCTTTTCCTTCTTCTGCTTTTATCATATAAACTCGAAATTCTTCTTCTTTCTTTGCCTCCTTCGCCATTTTCCAGCGAATTTTTCGCCTCTTTGCACGTCCTTCATAACTTTCCACTTCTCCTTGATAATACCTTTTCGCAGCCTCAACATCTCCTCTAATTTCACCTACTCCACTTGGCATAGGAAACTTAATGCTCTGATGCAATGTTGATGCCACGGCTTTAATCGCATGTATCCATGGCCTTCCCAGTAGCATGTTATACGGTGACTCCATATCTACCACACATAATGTCACTTGAGTTTCAATTCACCTAGTAATATTCGCACCACAATTTCTCCTTTAGGTTTTGTTGTAAATTTTCCAAAGCCATGGATATGATATGTTGAACAAGTCATTTCTTCATCGTTGTATCCCATTCCCCTGAATTCTTTGTAAAACAATATATCAACCGATCTTCATGTATCAACTAAAGTTCTGTTCACCGCCCATTCTTCTATAGACTTCGCCGATTCATCCCTCTCTTTTCGCGCTGCAGTTACTGTGATTACCAACGGAGCTGTGTGACTTAAATTTTCTCTTGGTATTTATGTTGCTGTGAATGTAATTTTCTTCTTTTCCCATTCCTTCAATGTTGACACCTTTTACACTGTCATAATTTTATTTCCTTCAAAATCTCGTTTATATATTCTTCCTTTGATATTTTTATGAAATTCATTAATCATTGTTTTCCTTATTAAGCTACACTCCAACCTCCTCTGTCTTCTCTGGCTTCGATTATCTTTTATTTGATTGGTTTACTGACTTGTTTCACCATCTTTATGATTTCAGTAATTCGTTTAAAACTACCAAATTCTTCACTAATTTCTTCAAATTCTATAAATCATAATAACAACCTTCATCTCAATTCTCAGATAATCTCCAAATTTTCATCCATGTTTCTGGCGCCAATATGTAGTTGTAGGATTTCCTACAACTACACCCTAATGAGATTATACAAAGTATCACTCAAATTTTAAGAACAATCACCAAAGTTTTATTAATTTCTCTCAAAAATCTTACAAGAATAATAAGAGTTCTAAGAAAATAGAATTTCCCTAGACTTTCTCTCTCCTCTTTGTTCTCTCCACACTCTCAAAAAGATCTCTCTTTATCTCAAGTCTGACTGGTCCTTTATATATGGTATTACATAGTGTATGACAGCTAAGACAACCTTTATTTTCGGATCTGGATTGCGTCATTCTCGCAAGCTTACAAGGATCCTTTTCGCAGGCTTTCCATAATTTCGCAATATCTTCACACTTTCCTCGTGATTAGGCTGACGTCACCTGCTTTATCATTCTTCAATTAGTCTGCGATGGCCTTCGCAAATACTTGTTGGTTATAATTTTGCTGAGGCAAAGTTATTGCTAATTTTTGTTCCTATATCGGTAGTTATATGAACTATCTTGACTATCGATTATGGTAGGATTTCATCAAAGAGTTCTACTGTATAATCCGAAGTTAGGATAACTTCATTTACTACCGATTATAGGCTCAACCAAAATTCAGAAAAAGATGATTTCGGAAAAATCTCATTTTGGGGCTACTCTATATTCGGTAGTTATATGAACTATTTTGACTACCGAATATAGTTGGATATTTGCAAAGAGAGCCAGAATAATCGGAAGTTAGGATAACTTCATTTACTACCGATTATAGGCTCAACCAAAATTCAGAAAAAAAGAGGATTTTGGTGCTACTCTATATTCGGGAGTTAAATAACCTAAATTCACTACCGATTATGGTAGCATTTTATTTTGGGGATACTTTATAATCGGAAGTTATATACACTAAATTGACTCTCGATTGTGGATTAACTTCCTAATTGTAAAGTTATCTACCGATTGTAAAGGGTATTTTGTGAAAAAGCGAGGGTCTAACAACCTCACCCAATATTTCGATTAGAAATATGTATGGACAACTCCGAGTTGTTTTCTAGAGAATTAACAAGACTCAATCAATAGAAAATACTCAAGGAGTTATTATCTAGATCTCTCTATTTGATTTACTCAAGCAAATATGATTCGCGAGTCTAATCAAAGAGAGATAACTTGGATGGTACCAAAGACCAATATCCAAGTGTCAATCGATTTAAATCAACAACCAATAAGGTTGGATATTCTAATCGATTGAACAACGCACAACCTGTATTATTTCAATTATATAACAAAATATAATGCGGAATAGAAATAACACAGACACCAGAATTTTGTTAACGAGGAAACCGCAAATGCATAAAAACCCCGGGACCTAGTCCATATTAAAAATACACTATATTAAGCCGCTACAGACACTAGCGTACTCCAAATTAACTTCGTTCTGGACTGTAGTTGAACCCTAACCAATCTCACACTGATCCAAGGTACAGTTATGCTCCTACTCATTTGATCCTAATAGGATACTGCGCACTTTATTCCCTTAGCTGATCTCACCCACAACCAAGATTTGCTACGACCCAAAGTTGAAGACTTTAGCAAAAAAATATGTCTCGCACAGAAAAGTCTACAGGTAATAGATAAATTCATCTCCCACGAATAAAACTACAGGTTTTGTTCCGTATTTTGATAAATCAAGGTGAACATGAACCAATCGATAAAACCAGACTTATATTCCCAAAGAAAAAATCAGTTTCATCAATCACCTCACAATAAACTAAATCGACGTAGCGAAGAATATTATTGTGGAATCACAAACAATGAGACGAAGATGTTTGTGACTACTTTTATCTTGCCTATCGGAGATTGAAATCTCAAGCCAATTATTAGGATTGTACTCGTACGATAGAAACAACAAGATCAGATCACACAACTACAAGAAAAGTAGTATCGGTCTGGCTTCATAATCCCAATGAAGTCTTTAAGTCGTTTACCTGGTTTTAGAAGAATAAAACCAAAGGTTAAAGGAGAATCGACTCTAGCTTTAGCAAACTAGTATCACACAGAATATGTGGGGATTAGTTTTCCCAGTTGCTAGAGTTCTCCCTTATATAGTCTTTCAAATTAGGTGTTTGCAATCAATGTTAGCTTACTAACAAAGCATTTAATATTCACCGTTAGATGAAAACCTGATTAGATATAAGCTAATATATCTCAACCGTTAGATAAAAAACTTATCTTGCCATACACACATGTACCTGACGTTTTGAGTTCATGTAACCGTACCCAAACGTGTACAATGGTTGGTTCAATATTAGTCAACCAAATGGTTAGCCAAATGATAACTTTCATATCAACCATATTCTTCTTTACCATAACTAGTCCAAATGACTCAAATGAAATAGTTAGAGAGTTGTTAAATTGCTATGAGATCCCAAGTATTACAAGAGACACAATTGAATCAAAAACGATGTGATTCACTCGAATCATTTCATGAACTATAAATCCACGGTTTTCAAAAGCATTCCTTCGAAATTTAAGATAAGTTCACGAACAACGTTTTCAGACATAACCTCTTGAGTTCGCGGACTCAAGATAACCGGCTGAAGTTAATAAACTCCAGCAGAATTTCTCGAGATGAGAACTTCCGTCAGTTCGCGGACTGCACCTGAGCTTCAATTTCAGCAGATATTCTCGGTTTCGAGAACTTATGCCAGTTCGCGGACTTGGTTCGCAGACTGAGTTTCTACTCACGTTCCAGTTCCACTTGATTAACAAAGTTCGCAAACTTCGGTTCAAGTGTTAAGGACTTATACATATATGTGTTGCCACAACAATGTTTATATCCCACAATGGTTATATATTCTAAACTCTCATTTCAATCATTGGAACATTATCAGAGGGCGTTATATAGTTGTTATTCACAAACTATTTTTCGTCAAAGAGATTTCCAAAGTGATTGAAACATAACATGACTTTCGTCACTAGGCAAAGATGAACTTGGCTAAAGCGAAAGCTTTACCAACACCCATTTCGAGAAATAGATAAGCGAGATATACTCAGCTCGAAATTTCACATGTGTATATTCTTAGTCTATATAGTAAAATGACTTTTGTCTCAAGATAAGAGATAGTGTAGATAGAATTTTGAGTGATAGATAAGTTCAAGACTCCACATACCTTTTAGTCAAGGAAGATCCACTGGTTCCTTGAGTAGTCCTTCTTCTTGTATGATGATTCCCATGGAGTTCTTGAGCTCAACTACACTTTATATCCTAGTCTGAGACCTTATCTATAGTAGACTAGAAATCAAGACTTTATAGTTTTGATCACTAAGATTGACAAACATGCTTGAGATAGCAATGCATGCGAGTTTGGCCGAGCAGTTCTCTAACAATCTCCCCCTTTGTCAATTTTAGTGGCAAAACTATTAATACATATGGAATACAAAAATTATATAAATAAACTTTGTAGCTCCTACTCCACGTGCCTAATCTTCAACAATACTCGAAATCTTCGTCACTTCCAAGTAGTCTAATGATCCCAAAGGTTGTAAGTTTAGCATCATCGTTTTTGAAAATCCGTAGTTATAACTATGAGAAAAGCATTGGTTCTCAATCATTGTTACACAGTGTCATAGTATTATTACACAGCGTCCAAGTCCAATTGTATCACAACTTCAACAACAATACTATGGTGATACTTCACTCCCCCTTAGTCAATACTCCATCTCACATGGAAACCACTCCCCCTTACATAACGAACCGAAAACCATATGTATTTGTAGTATGAACTACAATTAATTCTCCCCCTTTTTGTCAATAAAATTGGCAAAGGTACAAGAACGGGATCCTAATGAAATTTTCGTTAGAGACATTTCATGACCAAATGTAAATGTTCTATCATCTTGTTTAGATGCAATCATAAAGCCGAGGCTAAATGCATTCATCAAGGAGTTTATAAATATACAAGATAACCCCTAAAAATTCCACAGCCGTACTCCCCACAAAGATTTGAAAATTAAGCGCAAGTTCAAAAGAACTCTCCCCCATAAGATGTTATTCCTAAGGGAACAACAAGAGCGACCTTAATTTCAAGAGAAAAGAAGGATTTCTTTATACTCAACAAATTACATACAAGTATGAATTTGGAATCCAAAATATTCAATCATATTAAACAAAGTGAACCAAGATTAATTTGACTAAATATGCTCAACACAAGTAAACTTATGGAGACTGAATTCATCGATTAGATTATTCACAAGAGAACACATAAATACTTTAACCGGATTGCACAATTAAACTAATCACAAAGTAATCAATTCAATTGTCCACACTCGATATGAGAAAAATATAAGGAGTGCTAACTAAATAATCACACAAGATGATTGATTTAGTTCATTTGGGCTCAACATAAGAGGTTATGGAACCCCAACTAATATTATCATAGGAAATGACAACCTTAACCGTAAATGTACTCAACATGAGAGAACTCATGGAATACAAACTAAATAACCACACAAGTTGATTAATTTAGTTCTTAATGATCAACATTTTGCATCTTTATGGAACAACCAACCATGCCAATAAAAAATCGACTTAGTCGTATCGTGATCAACATAAGATACAAGATGGAACCTTCACGGTAATACATAATAATATGGAACAATTAAGCTCTATACCGTGGATAACAAAACAAGGACCTATTCTATTTTTTCCATTACAAAGTGACATAATAGACTTTATCCTTAAATCACAAAAGATTTTAACCTATCTTACATCAACAATTGACAATATAGGCTTAACTTTTGTGTTTTGCCAAAAGTTCATTCATTCCTTTATCAATATTTGCATACCAATACGTGACGACTTTACTTTTGACAAAATATGGGACAATCAAGTTCACGGACGAAAACATACATATCCCATTAAAATATTGTAATATATAAAACCATAAAGATTAATACTGCAACCATCATCTTCCAAACAAGTTTAGAATTAAAACTAATAAATCTAAAAACAAGAAGATGAAATCATTGGATATAGCTATGTGAAATCACAATCATGGCTATTCCAAAACCCTAGTTATTCTTATAAATAAAATAGAAAACATAGAAGATTTACTAGACATTAAGAACCAAACAGAGAAACTTCCATGTCATATCGAACTAGGTTCAAATCGACAGTTCGGGACCTTCTTGAGCCTTAAGATCTTAAAGCTTGTGAATGACAGCATCTTCAGTACTTTTGATATCCTTATTGGGAAGTCCTTTAACATGGTTTTTCATGAGAACAAGATCAAACTTAACCTTTTTCAACTCAGTTCTTACCATATCAAGACACTTCATTGTATCAACAAGTAGTTGCTTAGCCTTCTCAAATTCCATTAGGAAGTCAAGAACTTCATCCGATGAAATCTCTTCAATCTCTTCTATATCCGAAAGTGAATAAGAGGATTTAGGAAGAGAACCTTCAAATTCAACAAGGGTATCCCTTACTTCATCGAGTTTGCCATATACCGTCTTATCAATGACATCTTTAGTCAAATCCAAAGAAAACGAAGAAGAAGAAGCCATTGATAACAAGAAACCTAGAGTAATGGAGTAACTCAATAGGATAGGTATATAAATAAAAACTCGAGAGATTTAGGGTTACGAAATAGGTTTAAGGGAAAACTTGAACCGTACGCATACCCTTAGGATGGTTTTTCACAAGACTCTTCAGAGAAAAAGAAAACACTTTAATTTTTCAAGTTTTAAAAAAAAAAATGAACAAAAAATACTCACAAACCAGTGTATGTACAATTATCTTTCTAAAAACGACAAGAGATTAGCTAGATAATTAAAGTCACTTAGTTAGGGAGTATACTTATCCAATTCTCTCACAACTAGGCTTTTTGTATGTGATATATTCAACCTTATGATTAATTCACACAAGTATGAGCCTTTAGCTCATCAAATGAATATTGTTCATCTCTATCCTTCTGTCTCTGATATGTGCTCTTTCTAGAGATGAGACACTGATTGATTGTCTTTCTTAACAGAATGACTAAATCTAGGACCTCTTGCAATGGGATTAAGAGAATTGGAATGGATAGGAATCCATTTTCTAGATTTAGATTAATCAGAAACATCCGTATAAGTATAGGAAATGTTCTTATTAATACTGCAAAAAGAATTGCCAGAAAGAACTTTATCCCTGTGATGATATCTAGAGTAGAGATCATTCTCATAAGGTTTCTGATTTCTTGTGGGCATACGAGTCATTGCTTTAGTCGACTGACTATCTGTTTCATTGATAGTGATGAAGCTTAGAAATTTGTTTCCTTCTTGCAAAACAATGAATAGCATAGTGATTATGTTTCCCACAAAAGGTACGGGTTCGTGGAGGTGAAGCAATAACTGGTACCTGATTAAACTTGATACCCATACGAGAAGATTGAAAGTTTTGCAACCTTTTCTTGTCACAATCTTCTTCTGGAGAACATTTCTTCGCATATGATAATTCCTGAGAATTAGTCACAGAAGAATTTCTCCTTAGGACAGAGTTTTCCTTTACCAAGGATTTACACTGTTCATGGGCTATAGTAAGATATGCACAAAGTTTATATTTTTCAGCACAAAGTATGTTAAGATCTGATGAATGAGTCTCGAGCAAACATTTTTCTCTAATTGAGTCCTCTTTAACAACTTCCTCAAGAGTACTAATCTTTTCCTGTTGTAGAGTAGTTTCTTGTAGAAGTTTTTCAATGTTCTTAGAGAAGGACTTTATGATATTATAGAGATCACGTTCTCGATTAAGATACTTTTCAAATTCATCAATGAGCTGGTCATGATCATTAAAATCAATATCTTCAGTTGTATGTTTTGAAATTCTGGTGAGTTCCTTTTCAAACGCCACATGTGTCACATGCCTCATGAGAGGAATAAATGTCATTATCACATTGAACATTCTTTCTACCTCGGGATTCGGAAGAATCAACTAAGGAATAATCCTTTGAGGTGTTTCCAAGACACTTGACATGGTCAAAAGCTTTAGGAGACATTTTGGTATGTGCAACAGAGATTCCGTCCACAGACTCAGATTGCCACAAACACATACTTGTAAGGTTTTTAACATGTTTGCCTACTCTGATACCAATTGAAAAAGCGGGGGTATAGCAACCTCACCCAATATTTTGATTAGCAATCTGCATGGACAAATCCGAGTTGTTTTCTAGAGAATCAACAAGACTCAATCAATAGAAAATATTCAAGGAGTTATTATCTCAATCTCTTGATTTGATTTACTCTAGCAAATATCATTCGCGAGTCTAACCAAAAAGAGATAACTTGGATGGTACCAAAGACCAATATCCAAGTGTCAATCGATTTAAATCAATAACCAATAAGGTCAGATATTCTAATCGATTGAACAACGCACAACCTGTATTATTTCAATTATATAACAAAATATAATGCGGAATAGAAATAACACATACACCAGAATTTTGTTCCCGGGACCTAGTCCAGATTAAACATACACTGTATTAATCCGCTACAGACTCTAGCCTACTCCAAATTAACTTTGGTCTGGACTGTAGTTAAACCTCACACGGATCCAAGGTATAGTTATGCTCCTACGCCTCAGATCCCAGCAGGATACTGCGCACTTGATTCCCTTAGCTGATCTCACCCATAACCAAGCGTTGCTACGACCCAAAGTCGAAGACTTTAGCAAACAAATCTGCCTCACATAGAAAGTCTACAGGTAATAGATAAATTTGTCTCCCACGAATAAACCTACAAGTTTTGTTCCTTCTTTTGATAAATCAAGGTGAACAGGAACCAATCAATAAAACCAGACTTATATTCCCGAAGAACAGCTCAGTTTCATCAATCACCTCACAATAAACTTAATCGACGCAGCGAAGAAGATTATTGAGGAATCACAAACAATGAGACAAAGATGTTTGTGACTACTTTTATCTTGCCTATCGGAGATAGAAATCTCAAGCCAATTATTACAATTGTATTTGTATGATAGAAATAACAAGATCAGATCACAAAACTACAAGAAAAGTAGTATTGGTCTGGCTTCAAAATCCCAATGAAGTATTTAAGTCGTTAACATGGTTTTAGAAGAAGAAAACCAAAGGTTAAAGGACAATCTACTCTAGATTTAGCAAACTAGTATCACACAGAATATGTGGGGATTAGGTTTCCCAGTTGCTAGAGTTCTCCCTTATATAGTCTTTCAAATCAGGGTTTGCAATCAATGTTAGCTTACTAACAAAGCATTCAATATTCACCATTATATGAAAACCTGATTAGATACAAGCTAATATCTCTTAACTGTTAGATCGAAAACTTAGCTTTCCATACACACATGTACTTGATGTTTTGAGTTCGTGTAACCGTACCCAAACGTGTACAATGGTTGGTTCAATATTAATCAACCAAATGGTTAGCCAAATGATAACTTTCATATCAACCATATTCTTCTTTACCATAACTAGTCCAAATGACTCAAATGAAATAGTTAGAGAGTTGTTCAATTTCTATAAGATCCCAAGTATTACAAGAGACACAATTGAATCAAAAATAATGTGATTCACTAGAATCATTTCATTAACTATAAAGCCACGGTTTTCAAAAGCATTCCTTAGTAATTTAAGATAAGTTCACGAACAACGTTTTCAGACATAACCTCTTGAGTTCACAGACTGAGTTCGTGGACTCAAGCTAACCGGTTGAAGTTAATAAACTCCAGCAGAATTTCTCGGGATGAGAACTTCCGTCAGTTCGCGGACTGAGTTCGCAGACTGCACCTGAGCTTCAACTTCAGCAGATATTCTCGGGTTTGAGAATTTGCGCCTTCATGGAGTTCATGACCGAGTTCTTTGCTCACGTTCCGGTTCCACTTGATCAACAAAGTTCGCAAACTTCGGTTCAAGTGTTAAGGACTTATACATATATGTGTTGCCACAACAATGTTTATATCCCACAATGGTTATATAGTCTAAACTCTCATTTCAATCATTGAAACATTCTCATCGGGCGTTATATAATTGTTATTCACAAACTATTTTTTGTCAGTGTGATTTCCAAAGTGATTGAAACATAACATGACTTTCGTCACTAGGCAAAGATGAACTTGGCAATAGCATTACCAACACCCATTTCGAGAAATAGATAATCGAGATATATTCAGCTCGAAATGTCACATATGTATATTCTTAATCTATATAGTAAAACGACTTTTGTCTCAATATAGGAGATATAGTAGATAGGATTTTGAGTGATAGATAAGTTCAAGTATCCACATACCTTTTAGTCAAGGAAGATCCACTGGTTCCTTGAGTAGTCCTTCGTCTTGTATGATGATTCCCATGGAGTTCTTGAGCTCAATTACACTTTATATCCTAGTCCGAGACCTCGGCTATAGTAGACTAGAAATCAAGACTTTATAGTTTTGATAACTAAGATTGAAAAACATGCTTGAGATAGCAACACATGCGAGTCTGACCGGGAAGTGCTCTTATAATATCCCCCTTTGTCAATTTTAGTGGCAAAACTATTAATACATATGGAATACAAAAATTATATAAATAAACTTTGTAGCTCCTATTCCACATGCCTAATCTTCAACAATACTCGAAATCTTCGTCACTTCCAAGTAGTCCAATGATCCCAAAGGTTGTAAGTTTAGCATCATCGTTGTTGAAAATCCGTAGCTATAACAATGGGTGCATCATATTTTCATGATTTAGATCCTACCGAATTGGATAATTTGTTGAATGAAGAAGAGAATGTCAACCAAAGAGAATGCTTGAGGATATTATTCAAGCACAAGAAAAATTTCGTCGGGAAAAAGAAGGTGATAATGCTTCTAATAAACAGGTATGTATTATAACTATATACAAACATGTATTTGCATGTCCCAATCCCCCCAAAAGGGAAAAAAATTCAAAACTTTAGCCCAGAATCGGTTTATTCGATAGCACTACATAAACCGATTATGGGTAAAATCCCCATATTAGTTACCTTAATCGGTTGTAGTTAATCACCACATAAACCGATTGTAGTAAAAAAATTGATGCGATGGCTACGTGACGAAAATCGGTTTTTGTTGGTGATGTGCATTATCTGATTTCTTCACTTGAATAATTACGTAGAATACACGAAGTTGACAATCGGTTTATTTACGTGTATATGTAATCCGATTTTGGAGAAAAAAAAATTACAGGACAAATGTGAACAAAAATCGGATTACATGATACGAGACATGAACCGATTGTAAACTTTGAAATTTTTTCGTCAAGTCCTTAATCGGACTTTATAGTTGCACATATAAACCGATTACTGATAATCGGTTTTCTCGAATGTAACATATAAACCGATTTTTAATCCTCAACTTGTTGATATTTGTTGTAGACTGTTGTGGTGTTTGAAGAAGATCATCCCAAAGCCGTATCTATGTTGAGTTGCGTTGTTCATCTATTTGGTAAGGGATCATGCTATACATACGCACAAAAATACACCATTTGGGATGAATCGCTTAAGGAGTGGCTAAAAAAATACGATCCCAACATGAGGCGATGGAAGGAATTGATCGGGCCGGATCAATTCAATGGTCTCCATTTGTTGGAATGAGTATTTTCCTTATGTTAAAAACTTGATCTATCGGATGCTTATATTTTGTCGCTTTCTTATATTGTATTTTGCAAACTTGAACCAAGCTTAATGAATGAAAGTGGTTATCTTTTTTGGGTGCCTTAGACTCATGAAATTTGTAACAGAATCAGACTTCTAATACGTTTATAAAGTCTGATTTTGGAGGTAGTTTGCTGCAACTTTTTCAGAATCGGTTTATATAGACGATAATGTAATTTGATTGTTGGAAGAAAAAGTTACATAGATTTTTAACTCAATAATCGGATTACAAATGGTCCAAGATGATCCGAACCTGAAACTAGAATCGGTTGATGTGTGTATTAGTGTAAACCAATTATAGGTGATGTCCATCACATCAACCCAGAATCGGGTTATATAGGTTCACATTAAAAACCGATATAGGTCACAATCGGATTAATATGGTGCACCTATAAACCGATTCTGGGTTGATTTTCAGAAAATTTAATGAGTGAATTTTAAAGATTTAGAGATAAATCATTGTAGAGTACCACTTAAAATGAATGGTTTAAAGGGATTTAACTCAATCACTTGAATTGTTATTTTTTTCAAAACCCAAAAATAAATTAGATTTCAATTGTTGTTTGTGATTGATTAGGATTTAGTTTTGATTTTGATGGAAATTGAAGAAAAAAATAAAGAGTTTTGATTAATGATTTTTGTTTTTGTTAATTAAGTTATGATTTTGTATTTGTATTTGTGTTAGAATAATTAAGGTTTCTTTAAGGGTTAATTTAGTATTTTTACAATCTTTTAGACACCCCTTATCATTCTCTATTGGGCGGATGAAGAAATCCATAGGCCCCAATTAAGTGGCGTAGGCCCTAATTTAGCCAGGATAATAAAACATGTTGTACATAATTGGCAAATTATCACTTTTTTTTTCTTTTCTGTTAATGAAAATTGTACATCACCCATCTCCAACAATCATCTGATCACCAAAAAAGCAGAACTAAAGGAAATAGACTGCATTTTGTTAGTTGTTGATGGTTGGAATCGAAATCGATAGATGATTAAGTTATACTTCACAAAATGTGTTATATTGCACAATGTAAAGAACACTCTAGCAAGAAGAGAAAAAAATGATATTTCGGCGTTTGTTAGAGCAAGTCTTATGGTGGAAGAATTCCATCTTTATGTCACCTCAGCATTTGGATTAGCTCATGGAATTTCAAGTGTAGTGGTGGAATCGTAAAAGCCCTAATCAGAATAGCGTTTTATGCTATTAAGAACAGTGTTTTATATCTATTAAGAATAGCGCTAAGAAAACGCTAATTGGCGGGTTTTTTTTCTCAATCATTGGATTTTCAACGGCTTGTTTTAAATATACGGATAAAAAATAGGGTGCTATTCTGAATAGCAATTTACGCTATTCTTATTGGCATTTTCCGTCTTCTAGCGCAATATTCTGAATAGCGTTTTACGCTAATCTGATTAGCGTTTCCATGGATTCCACGGACTATCCCACAAAATCATGAAACATGATTTGGAAAAAATGTGGAAGACCCCAACCTGGAATCCATTAGATTTGACATTCTACAATTTTTCCACACTTGGAATAGGTTGGATTCCATCATAAAACTTGCTCTTACATAGACTCGTAAGTACAAGAGATGAGATGGTGGTTGGGTTCCTAAATAAACTTGATATCTATATATTAAAATTGGCATTTTTTTTAGTTTGGATAATTTTAAAACTCTAATTTTGTGGGTTATCTTATCCTAACAAAATCTAGTTTGTGGGTTGTACTACCGGATATGCTCTCCACGGGAATCGCTTCCTAATTCTACTAGGATTCTTTTTCCTTAATTTGGAACTTTCTCTCGATAGTCGGCGTCCAGAAATAGAGTCCATAGTCCATACCATTATTCATTCATCATCCCTCTCTTAGGAAAAATCTCTCCATCTCTCTCTAAGATTAATCAGAAGCTACAGCAAAGAGCAATTATGGCTCCAAAGATTCTAAAACATATTTGGAATAGGTTGTTAGGGTTGAAAGACAAGTACTCACCGGCATCATCAGTAGCATATGATCGGCCCGTGCATAAAATCTACGTCGGCAAAGATGCAGAATTCCCAGCAGGCAGGTTTATTTGAAGTCGAAGAGGAACATGCGCCTAATCACATATATTAGCCGCGGAAGCAGCAATAGTAATGTTTGTACAATTTAATCAGTATTTTGGAATTTTGGTTCCTCTTTTGTTGATTCTTTAATACATTAAGATATTTTAACATATCGGAATATATTTATGTTTGTTCCGAAATACCACGAGTTAAAGCTTTATGTCAATAGTTTTAGCATGGAGGCCTCGGGAAGCATTGTGATCTTTTTGTGAGTACTGTTTGGGTACCACAAACTGCGGAAGCTCTTTGGAAATACTTCGTATAAGCAAGTTTGTGAGATTCTGGGAAAAAAATATGTTGCTGACAACTTAGATTTTGTTGGGATTCAAAATATGCTTTTGTGACCCGAAATACGAAAAGGCTTCTTATCCCCCAATTTATATCCCAAATTTGTCCAGCAGCTCATATAATGCACATAAATGGGCTCTCTGTTTTCCTCCGCACCATCTCACTTGTTGAATCAACTAGCTTTCCACCCGTGCTATGCCCGGGTCAGTGTGTCTTGCTAATGAATTATTAAATCCATATTAAGATTAGTTTCAAGTGTTAGAACTTAGAATCGGTCCCCTAACCACGATAAATCAATCATTTTGTTTATCGTTGGGTCAAGGTATCCCTAAGTACCTATGTCGTATGTAGTTTTTAAATAGTTCATGATGTGTTTAACACTTCAACTCTTATGTATTTTCCTTAGCCATCCAGGCCGATTCAAATTCCCACTGCCCCATTCGCTCATGATCCAAGATTATAATCAAAATTATGAAAGCCAACACCAAGTCAGCGTTTCGTTCAGTACACACAATAGCAATGGGGTAACAGGTAACCCAATACATTCTCATCCTTGTCCACTAATTACTGCATTGAAATTAACTTCTTATCAAAAATAAAATAAAAATATTGGTGTTCTTCGCGTATCCACCTAAGGCGAACTGAAATGCTCAAGAAGCAAACCAGCTAACTCTTGAAACACCAATTGGTTCACAACAAATGATGCAATTTAGTAAATATTTACTCTTCGGTTACCATGCTTTACCGTGCTGAGCCATGGCTGCTAAGATTCATTCACAAACGGATGGTACCTACAATATTAGATCGCATCTATGAGCGATCTAGTATATAGATTAAAGCCATGCCGCTAAGTCAAAAAATAAAATGTGATATAGTACTTACCACACCAAGAACTCACTTTGGGTCAGCTAAAAGGATTGTTAGTTAGCATAAAATTCAACTAATTTTTATGGAGGTCAAAATGGAACACATCCCTAACAATATATGGTGAGTATACCTATCAAATTAGTAAGACGTGTTGAAGCAGCTAGTCACCTGTTTCCCTCCACCATTCCGGGATGCTCCTTCAAGTAATCTCGATGACACTCATGCGTATTATGGCTATACGTATCCCCTTTCATACTGTCGATCAACATTTCTTCCATGGACTTGTAGCACATACGTGTCTCGCCAACCGTATTTTCTCGCCCTGTTAAAGTGAGAAACCATTTTACAGTAAAAGAAATGAGTCCTATTAATTACGATAAAAATTCTTCAAATTTGTAATTCTTACATTGTGGAAATGAACTATCGTTGTTAATAGATAAGGAAAAAAAAATGCATCACCTTGTTCAGGGTGTGTGACGCTGACAATTTCGAAAATAATACACAATGCACTGGCACGTCTGAGTATCCACTGATTACATTTTTCACCACCAAAATGTATGCACTCATTAACATGCTTATTATATTAGAGTGCTACTGAAACAAATTTTTCGAGAATATTACCTCCTTGTATGTATAAGGCAACTTACTTAAAAATACAACTCATTCGGAACAACTTAAACCTCTACACAAAACCGGCAGAACGTTATTTACTTGCTTGAATGACCTTAAACTGCACATATCATCTCAGCATTAAAAAATCATGATTTAGGAGGCCAGAAGAGTCCGATCCCGTTGAAGACCATATTAAACAAATTGACCGCAATACAGAAGATCATGGAGAATGGAAAAGAAAACCACTATCTGAAACACACAAATAGAGATGAGATTACCTCCCCCTTTGTACCACCAAGGAACCCATTGATCCCATCCATGTTTAAGCCACTACCTTAACAGACTACTGAGAATTTTCAGTTATGAGAAAAGGGTGAGAAAAACATGAAGTTGACTCGAAAATAAAATAAAATTAAAGATCTCTGTTTTCGGAACTGGTATCTAACAGCATAAGGCTATCTATGCCATTTACTTTAATTGAAAGACTTGCTTTCACTGTGCTGGTGTTATAAGTGGTATCTAACAGCATAAGGCTATCTATGCCATCTTCTGTTTCCTGCAAAATTTACATCAAAAAATGTTTTGCATTAAGGGACCATTTAGAGTATGTATACCCTTGAGCTCATGGAGAGTAGCACCATAGGTTTCCCTCCATGGTTTTGAGATTGGTGCCCATATACCAAAAGCAGCAAGATTTATTTTGTTGTGAAGAGGCAGGAGGTCCATGGGCGCGTATCTCAGACTGCGTAGCCTGGTGCTGTAGGAAAGGACCTGGAAAAGAAGGCCAACACAACTGCAAATGAGATTACATTACAATGGATTTTAAAGAAAAGAAGGCCAAAAATTTCCAGTAAAAGGATTTCCCTTCTTTCTTGGATAACTTTTGTAAAAACTCTGTACATCGATCTGCAGAAAAATAAAAATCACCAAATTAAATAAATAAATTTAGCCAAAAATAAAATAAAACGAACAACCCAATAAGAAAATATTAAATTAATCTGGCAAAAAATTTAAATAATCGACGATGAAAACCTGAGATTATTTATTAAGACTGTAAAGATTGAAGTTGTTGGCTTTATGAAATAAAACTGATTGCAGCAGCAATTTTTAAAAACAAACTTTATACGTTTTCCATAGTACTTCAATCTGATCAAATCTAGCAAAGTTAAGAATAGTATCAATGTACACAATGCCCAAATTTTAGCCAGTGCCTTACTTACTTTGCTGAAATGTTAGGATATCTTAAGTTAGTTATAAAACGGTTAAGTCAAGATCACCTGTAGCAAATCAGATTAAAAAATAGCATGCAAGAGTATTATGGTTGTGGAATTAATAAAATTCAAATGTGCCAAAAGATAGATAGTTTAAAATCTCACATTTTGTAAGCATTTTTTTCGAACATTACAATATCTCCCGTGCAAGCATCACGTGAAAGAAACATGAAAATCAACTATTAGCAATTCAACGACCTTAAAAATCTACTAATCAAAACACCCTTTGCATTTCTACACAAAAGCTAGATACCGGATATGTTCTCCAGATTGAGCTCTTAGTTTTAAGAATAGGCTATCATATTCCCTTCCATATCCCCGCTTAGTTTTAGGAGTAGGTTATAGACTCTATTCCCTATCTCCCATGCGAGTGTAACAAAATTACATTTGAATATTTGAAAAAAGTAATTTCGACTTATCGGAAAAAGGATAAAAACGTACACCCGAGAATCATGATTTTTTTTTGACCATAATAAGTGAACGCAAAGTCCACTATTATATACTTGAAAATACAGGTCAATATTTTTTTTTCATTGGCCATGACCTTGTTTAACACGGTTCCAACTAAGAAAACACCACTAATTCAACAGATACAAGCATGCAGACACTAAAGTTGATCGAACAAAACGCCCCTACTAAATATCTCTTTTGTTACCTTGACTTTGTTCAACTAACGAACCATAAAATAAATAAAAATAGAATAAACATAAAAGTAATAAAATTAAAGGAAGCAGCAAAAACATAAATAGACAACAATTAGGAAAAGAATCATGGTGTTTGATGCGGCAAAAAATAATTGCAAGCATTAATGAACTTACAAAGTAGTGTATTGCTTGATTATGTCCGTTACAACAGGTGCATGATAGCTGCAAAACAAAAAGCTAAAACATCACACACCAAAACAATAAAAAAAAAACAGAAAATTCAAAAATGAAAATGCTTAATCCGGTTACTCTGATTGCGAATAGGATCACAGGAAAATAAGATTTTTTTTTGTATCTATCAATTGTAATCAGTATCAAACGATAAACATAAAAAACAAAATTCCCAATCATTGGTATAGAGTCCTGTCACAAACAGACCCCTCTTGTAAATAAAATCGTAAAGCTTGAATTAACAGTTAGGGAAACAACTACGTCAAACAAAGATTAATATAGGCACCTGTACAACAGTAACAAACTCAAAACTTGCATAATCATCATTAAATCCTGAAAAAATAAATAAATTTGTGTTCAATAAATGCCTATATTTGGTATAAAAATAAATGCCTAATAATGTTGAGTTTGCATCTAAGAAATTCTTTAATAATTTTAAGGCTTTGTACAACTCTTAAATTCTTTATTTATTTATATTTGGTATAAAAATAAATGCCTAATAATGTTGAGTTTGCATCTAAGAAATAGTAATAATGATGAGGAATTCAAAGCTAAAAAAAAATTACCCCAGTTGTGTAATCAAAGTAGAGAAGTAGCGCCAAACAACAACTTTGCTACATATGCAAAATGAAAATGACCACATATCAGACGAAGCATCCATAAAAACGAAACCCCACAAAAAAAAAATCAAGTCGGATCGGCATCGGATGAACGATGGTACTTGACTTGTTCTCTTATATAGAGGGAGATACCAATTTTTTTTGGAATAAATGTTCTATTTATCAATAAAACCTAGAGAGATTGTTTTGTTTCTGTTTTTAGTACATTTTTAGGTTTTGGTCTATTTTTAGCAAAATATCCAGAATCAAATTGATAATAGTATTGAAGTATACGTTATTCTGTCTCTACTTTCTTCTTTTGAAATATTTTGTTTTGGAAATAATACCATTCGATATTTATTTTTATATTTACAAAATATATTAAAGAGCTACATTACCTAATGTAATAACTTTCCCAAAATATATTGGGCATATCTTGCATGTTGATTTTTTTTATGGAAGGCAATAATAATAATTTGAAACCCATTCATTGTTTCCTGTTGAGCTCTTCACCACGTTCTTATTCTCCTGTTCTTAGAATTTTGTTTAATGTTTTGCATGTCCATCATAATCTACTAATTTATTTTTTTGATTATAAATTATGCAGGATTAACGATTATTTTTTTGTGAAAAAGAGGAAGAATATTTCACCCTACTCGTAAGTACCCATAACTCTTTGAATTTTGGTTATCAATTTTAATCATTGATGTTTGATCAACTTTTTTTAATTGGAATTGTAATTATAAACCCCAATTAGTGTTAGTTTTATTATCAGCATCTTGGAATTGTAATTAGGAATAGTTTGATTATACATTTGTAAATGGACATTGGACATTGAATATTGGTACTTTATTAGTTTATGATCGATTTAATTTTTACGATGAAATCGTGATAAAAAATAAATTTCTTGATGCAATTTAAAAAAAAAATTATTTCCATATTTTTTTATTGATTGAAAATCGATATATTATGTATGATTTTTTTGGCAATGTCAGATTCATTTATTTTAGGGAAAAAATATTCCACTCAACTTTTATTTGCCGAAATATCAAGATATTACCAAAATTAACAAATGGTGGGGCCAGAATCAACCAGGAGCTCCGGTGAATGAGGTCGCTCGAAAAAACTCTTTTATTATATAGAGAATAGTGGCACATGAAGATAGGCAAATACGATGGCAAACTGGAAAATTTAGGAGTTTGCCCAACCCGTCTAAAGTTGAGGCGAGTGTCCCAACCTGAGGCGCTCGTCCTCACCTACGCCAAATCTCTCAGTTCCAGTTGAGAAGGTGCTCATCTCATATAGAACCGATTATCCCTCTCTGAGTCGGTAACGACTATTTCCGTCCAACAACTCTAATCATTTCAACTCTAGAATGACACCTTCTACACCCAAATTTTCTTATATCTCATACTCGGCTCAATCTTGCAATCTCAAACTTTTAAACTCTAAATTAATTGGGAATAAATTTCCATAAAAATGACAATCTGCAGGGCTTATGTAACGTTTACGCTTAAATATTCTCGATAACGACCTGACAATAAGCAAAGTCATAATCCTATAGTTGCTTTGATGATGCAAATGGATCGTCAAGTTGCAAGAAGTGAGGCGAAAGTCGATTTAGTAAGTCGCATTTCAAATGGTTAAATAGATTTTAAAAATGTGTTATGTTTGTTATAATAACTACTTTATAAATATTCAAACTGCAGTGACGAAAAACTCGAGAGAAATGGAAAATAAAATATTCTACGAGTTTTAAGCACAAAGGTTGTTACCACATCCTCAAAAAGCTGAACCGATATAACCCTGATATGTTGAATAGATTTAAAGTACCAAAGGAGTCACCTTACGAGACTATAAAAGCTTCTCAAGGGTCTCTTTATTCTTCACAGGAAACAAGCTCAAAACCTCATCCCAACACTAGTAAAATGTAAGAAAATTATTTCAGAAATGAGGAAAAGTCGTAAGACGATTGAACAAAATTTGTTTAATGCGCACATGATAGGAATCATGGGAATATACAAGACAAAAATGAATTTTGCACAACTACGATTCTATCAAGAACAATTTTGATGAAGTTCAAGAATGAAAGACGTGACAAACAACAATTGACACTGATTATGATGAAGAAGATGACCTAGATGAGAATGAAAACGATAATGCCCTCACACTTGTTTGGTTTTATTAGTTTAAACTTCTGGATGTAATCTTTAGTTTTAAATTCAATATAATACTTATTTTATATTCAATGTAGTCTTTAAGTCTTACGGTGGAATCCAAGCTATTCCAAGTTTGAAAAAGTGTAGAATGTCAAGTCTAATGGTTTCCAAATTGGGATGACGCACACTTTTTCAAGGCATGTTCCAAGGTTTCATGGATGATACCTTGGAATCCAATAGAAAGTGGCGATTCGAATTGCATCAAACGCAATTCAGAATCTCTCTCAATCTTATGGTTAGTTTTATTTCTAAATCTAATTTCTCTTTTTGACTGTCGATTTTGTGGGCCAAGATTGAACGCGATTTGGAATCGCTGTGAATGCGATTCCAATCATACCTTCCACCATTAAACTTGAACTTCCATGGTCTATTACAAGTACTTAGGTTTCACCAAATGTAACCTTGAATTCTCTTTTTACCGTCTTCTATACCCTTTTTCGGGAACACCATGAAGGGCTTGAACTTATTTCCTTAAATATTTATATAGGTAACTTGTCAAACTGGTATCCCGACAGGTCTGCTCGATTACCATATTATGCAAACGATGTAGGTAAGCATAATCCAACTCATTTCTATTGGTTTAAATAAACAATATAGTCCACAAATTATATGGAACTTTCTCTTAAAATTTATAATTGTTGCTTCCCGTTAAATTATATTTTTTCATGGTGCTCCTCGGCTTTGGGTATCTCAGCGTAAGCTTGAAGCAAAGTTGATCATGCTTGATAAATTGTGTTCGGCGGAAAAAAATAATCTCATGTTATAATTATAGCCATTGTCGGTGAAATTTGCATCTAGAGTATTTTCATAGTTTAGTTCTTCAAACAAAGGATATTTATGCAAAATATTTATATCGTTATATGAACCCGAGAGTTCAAAAACAAATGCCATATTCAACATTCATAAGAAGCCGTTGCTTCTAGAACAACAGTTGGTTCTTAGTAGTGGCCTTTATTTTATTTTTTGGTATAAGTAAATTACAATAAATTAGAAGAATTATCATCCGGTAATAAATTAGTCGGAAGCCTAGCAACAAGCTGAGCTCCAAACCATTTTTGAATGACCACTCCTAATATATAAAAGATAAATTCTCCAACTAGCACATTAGCATCATAACTAGCAATATATCGATGCAGACGCTTTAGGAACTCTGTGAAATCATCACCAAGCTCTCATAAAGTAGTGAAAGAAAGTGCCCCAAAACCGAACCCTTGTGTCGTACACTTCTACAAATACTTAGCATGTTTCTTAGAAACAGAGTTCTTGATAGCAATCCCATGTGAAAAGTTACGGACCCCACTTCCATTAAAGGGTGAAACACCGGTCACATCAGAGCACATGTCCCGTCCATTATCCCAATTATGGACAAGTATATCAGCTGGTCTCAAAGCGGTACCATTATTAGAAAGAAAGCCCAAGTCAACTTCATTCCTAGCAGGCACCCCCGCACGATAGCACATGTCAGCAATAGTATCACACACCAAGTCATGCCTAAACTTAAGACCCACTTCATTCACACAATACAGGGCATGATCGCCAAAAGAATCCAGATCCCTTTTGCAGAAGGGGCAGGCACCATCCACCTCGAATAAGGGGATCCCTAGTCTATATCGGAGAACTGCACTGAATTTCCTGGCTCCAATACATTGACTAAGACCCAAAATTGGAATTTCCATCAGAAAATCCCACGTATGCTTTGTTTGGTTACATTTCCATAGCACAGAGTCCCGCTCATACAAAACATAATTGGTGGGTATGCTCTTCTTAACTGCATAAAAGTAAATAACTGCCAAAATTCATGGAATGGATGGCAGAACTACTAATACAAATAGGAGAGACAACCCCACACAGAGAGTTGAAAGAGTCCAAATCCCGCTGAAGGGAAGAGCTACCACCACTAATATCGCTACTCCTCAAGATGGTGGACTGCAAATCTGAAGTCTGCAGACAAGATGCAAGATAACAATAATGTTTAGTGTCTTGTAAAGTGTAAACACCCAACCCACCATGTTTGAACCAAAATTTATTTTCATTTTCATTTTATTTCCTTACAAACCAAAAAAAATTATTGGTCACAGTTAAAGCGTACAAAGATCAATCAACATATGAAAAAAGGACAAAGTGGACAACATGTCCCAGGCTTATAAGAAAGAAATGAACTAAACAACATCAAGCCATATTTGATGATATAGAAAATATACACAGACTAGCCAAATCCATAGTAGATTGTGTCTAGGAATTCCATTATGTGCATATTAGGAGGTCTGACCTCAAATTTTAGTACTTGACCTTTAGAGATAAAAACCTTTCTTAGCAAAAAAATCAGTAGAGAAATTTACTTCTCCATAGACTTGATTAAAGTGAATTGCTTTGATCTTCCTGCATAAAAATCTCCATTTAATCCATACAAACCAGGGTAGTTTACTCTTCATAAATGCACTAACGGCAGCTGTAGAATCAGAATTGATAATTACTTTTTCTTTAAGATTTTTAACATCCCATTCCAAGGCACTGATGGTTCCCATAATTTATGCAATAAAGTTAGTTGAGACGCCCATGCCACCACTTTCAGCTATTATGAAATTACCAATACAATCTCTAGCCACAAAACCATAACCAACACATCCTGGATTCTCTCTTGATGCTCCATCACAACAAAGTAATATGTTATCAGCTTCAGGAAGAGAGAATTTGCATTTAATTTCTCTGACAATTTTTACTTTTCTGCGACCTATACCAAAGTGTTTTAGAATATGAAGGTCATAGGCAGAGTTATTCATGAATCCCTTTAGTCTTAGCTCACTGTCATGAATCATTTGAGATATTCTTTTCTTTGATCTATCACTATCAGGAGCAATATTCTCAAAGAAAACCTTATTTTTAGTAAACCATATATCTACCATTATGTTATAAGCAGCTATGTACCATAATTCATGTATGACATAACTTTTTTCTTTGCATACATTCACCACATCTTCAAATGATTTAGGATGCTTGAATGCAAAAACACCACCAATCCGTTTCCATAAAATTTGACCATAATTATAGTCTCACGGGATATGATGCATGGAGTCTAGAATTTTATTACATAAAAACATCTAGAAGCAAGAAGAATACCTCTTTTCTGTATATTTTCATCAGTATTACAAGCTCCTCTGGTTATTTTCCATATGTTACCAGCAATAGAGGGAAGAATGCGAGATTTCCAGATCTTTTTGTACCATTTCAACTTTGCATGCTTTTTCCTAATCACATTTACTGCACTCTGAATAGTAAATTCTCCACCTTGAGTTGCAGTCCAAATTAGTTTGTCAGAATCTGAAGAAGTGTCCCTTATACTTACCTTGCCAAGCATAAGAACATCCATGCCACACCCAATACATGCAATCAAGACCACCTATCATTTTGAGAAGGCATCTCTTCGTACTTTTAACTAGTAGTCGGTCGACATCATTCTGAGTTGGTTGTCGTATAAAACATGGACCAACATTGTTAACTACACTTTCACAAGACATATTGAGATTTTCATATGCTACTTATTTTTATTTTGCCATACAAATGTATTCATCACAGGCATCCTCTAGAAGACCATATCCTAGAATCCTTAGCACTACAGTAACCTTTTGTTGAGGACTATGTCCTCGTATATTTCGTATACAGTGGAACCTCTCTATAATAATACTCTTGGGCATTCACAAACTTATTAATATACATAGGTTATTAGTATAGAGAGGTACACATAGATAATGTAAAATTTTAAGTTTGATGTATGTTCAATGTATTTATAGTGGAGTAGATGATGTACATACATTTTTAATGTTCCATACACAAATACATGTACGTATCTAGAAACGTTTTAGGCTACAAAGGAATTTTATATGTTTTCTACAATTATAAATAGTATGAGGTATAATATAAGATATATCATCAATTTAGTTTCTTTCTAACACATCAAAATGCCATCCAATACTAGGAAAAAACTTTATATGAATGGTAAAGTTCACGTAACAAGATCTATATTTCTTCAATATATCATCAATTATTAATATATAAAGGTAAATTCCTTAATGCGAGACTGAAAAAATCCATTAATATTAAAATGTAGAGGCTACTACTATTTCTCATTGGCCCAAGTTGGGACCATGATTTTTTATCAATATGCAGAGGATATTAATATATGGAGGTTCTATTGTATCAAACTGATAGTTGAATTTAGGGTTTACTTGATAAAGCTCTGCGATAAGCCTAATAACCAAGTGTTGCGACATACAGAAACGACGTTAAAAATATTCATAAGAGTACACATATCCGTTGATACTATAACAATGTATCATTGATTGTTGTCCTTCCTCTCGAAATCTCCATGTATATCTTCTTGTCAATGATGATCTTGATTGTGGAGCTCGTGGTACTTTCCCTGTGTATAACTATAACATAGGTTTGTTATCGTTCTCTCTTTGTACGAATCTTCATCCATTTGATCTAAATGCTGCATCCAATGTTGTTGTTATTCTTGGAGAAAGAATAACGCAACTCATTTTCCAAATTAGGCTTCTTTAAATGCGATCAAGAAGATACACATATTAAATAAAATTGATGAACAGTTCGACTAATAATGAAATACCAAAATAGTAGCCGAACTTCACTTTATGATAAACAACACTATATTCGTTGTCTTATTTTTTGATTGAATCAGTTACAGAGTAGAGTTCAGCTAATAACTTGTCAACTGAACTTGGGTATATTTTTTAAGAAAATCTAGGTTCGACTTGATAGATTGGCAGCCGAACCTTTGTATATTCTTTATATATGAGGAACACCTAATAAAATAAAATTGAAAAGATAAAATAAGTAAATATTTTTTTTTTAATAAATATAAGTTTTATTTCAAACTAGTCAACAAAATATTATGCCCCTTTGTAATACCATCTAATATTTTAGCTTTCAACCTAATACTATTTGAGTCATTTGAGACATTTCTTTTTTACACCGCTCCATTTTGCTAGGTTATCCGCCTCCTCGCTACAATCCTATTCACATATTTAAAGTCCACTGTACATAATTACACAAAGAAAAAAAAACATCCTCTAAAATTAATTTTGTTCTCCAACCGCAAGACAATAAAATAATATAAATAAGTATAAACAAGTAAACTGATCAAGAGTTAGCTAAGTAATTTATCTAGCTCTAGGACACCCCTTATCACCATTTCTAAGGTATGGTCAATTTGTAGTGTATGCCCCCGGAAGTTCAAAATCAAAGAGAAGAAATTTAGTTCACACGTGTGATATCTCACAAGTCATGAGAGTTATCTCCTCCCAAACTCGAAAACCCAAAGAAAGATACTGCAGTGAAGTTCGTCGCGGAGGAAGAAGGAGAGCTTGTTGTTTTCTGATTAAACCCTAACTCAACATTCACTAACCAGATTCTCCCCAGAGGCACTGTTATTAATTCAAACCATGCGTACACTAGCAGTTTTTCAGTCTCCCAACTTTACATCATGTTCATCTTCTTCTTCATCAATTCCCCAGCTATCTGTTTCTCCAGTTTCTTTTCTCCATATAAATCATCCAAACAAAACCCTAATTTTAAATAAGAAGACCAATTTCGAAAACCATAGCTCAACTTATCTTTCCTCTCACCATTCCAGGTTGTTAGTACCACGTTCACAGAAACAACCAGAAAATGTAAGTCATTTCCATTATCTAATGAAACAAAATCCCTCAAATAAGTAGTTATCTTGGTTTAGGTTACTTCTGTTAGTTTCCATAATTTTGTACTGAAGATAAAATGATTGGGGTTTCCCTTAATTTCAGCTTTCAAGACTTCAAGTTTAGGATTTTAAGTATAAATGGTTAAATTCGTGAATCAAATCGTATGTTTATGTGTATGTGTGAGTATGTTTAGTTAGTTGTTCACTAATTTGAGTAATGTGTTAGTACTGGATGATAATTGTTATTTACTTGATCAAGTATGAGGTAACATTAGTGCATTGTTGTTTCTTTGTAGAATGTAAGTGAACAATCCGATGAAATGTTTGATGACTTGTTTGATAAGTATGGGAAGGTGGTGTATAGTAGCGGTGATCAAAAGCCTCCAACTGACGAAGCGGATGACGATGCCGAATGTCTCGCATGTATGTCTAACTACTCATAAGAATTTTGTCAGGTTTAGTTATGTGCCCAAGCATTGACGTCCTTAAAGTAGGTTTAGTGTTACAATGATGTTTAAGAATTTTGTCGGATTTCAGTTTTATGCCGAAGCATTGACATCATTAAAATATGTTTCACCTTTAGAATGATATTTAAGGAGTTTGTCAGATTTCAGTTTTATGCCCAATCATTGACATTCTTAAACTAGGTTTCAGCGTTACAATGATGTTTTTGTAGATTCGATGGATTACTTTGGTTGAGTAAAATATTGTCATCAAAATTCTTGTTATTTTATTGCCGTTCATTAATTTCTTCAGCACAGAATTTTGCATGCCAACGAGTAATAATATATACAGTTTAAAGCAGTAGACTTTCTGCGGTGAACGCACTAAATAAGTGGCCTTTTCTTCTCATGTTCCATGCAGTTCCCCAATTTTTTCTTCAAATGTTATGTTGCAGTGCAATACAATACAATAACAAAACCCAAATTACACATCTTTTACAACTGGTTCTTGTATGAAACAATGCCTGGTCGTAGGTGGACGTGTAGACTATAGACAAACCTTTGTGATCAGAGATATGATGTTGGTAGCTGAGAACAAATATGGAGATGCTTTATTCTCAATGATACTGAGTTTATTTACCTATTTTCTGTAGTTGCTATTGCTATGGCTAAGGAAGCAAGTGAGGTGAAGGCTGCAGATATTCGACTTCTCTTTGTGAAGCCTTTGGTGTACTGGACTCGGTTTTTCATTATCGTTACAGCTTTTTCACGTCCTCAGATTTATGCTATTGCGTAAGTTCTTACCTTTAACTCTGTGAAACACGATTGTCCATTTATTATTAGTAGGTAGACTGACTTGCATATGAAACTCGTGAACAACAGAAGTAAAAAGTTTCTTGTTAATTGCAGCTCGAGAATAAAAGATCTAGCTGAGGAACAGTACAACAAAGTTCCAACTGGGGACTTTAAACCCAACTCGTGGACCTTGTTAGACTTTGGTAAGTCTTTGCCTTATCATTGCTTTCTTTGCCAATGCTATATGAATATCATTCAGCCCAGTGACTTCCAATATCTGGGAATTCATTGTTACTGAAGAAAACAAAAAAACGATGCTATTGAAATCTATGTACCTTCAACATCATATATTCATTTTCCTTTAATGTTAATTATCTTATTCTTTCTTTTGTATTTTGATAACTTCAAATGATTTGTCTAGAAAGGCCCCAAGGCAAATACCTTGATAATCTTATTCATGATTTCAGGTGATGTTGTTATCCACATTATGCTCCCTCCGCAACGAGAATACTACAACTTAGAAGATTTTTATGCCAATGCAACATCCATTGAACTTCCGTTTGAAACCCAATCTTCACCTCGTAATTGAAGAGCATTGTGAGGCAATAAACCACACTGAATGGATTCAAATGGCCTCGGTTTACTACTGCGGGAATTGCTGGCGCCTTTTCCTCTTGCCTTTCCGTCAATGTTCAACCGAATGTAGCTAAACCATCACTATAGTGCAAATGAGCTGTTATGTGCCGAAAATTATATGGTGCAGTCCACTTTGCAACCGATTTTGATCTTCAGCGTACTGTTGTGTGTACCTGTAAGCTTAGGGTGCAATGTTACTGTAAATGTACATTTATGCACCCTTAATTTAATGTAGCTTCACAAACTTCTTATGTTTCATAAGAGTAGTAGCATGAGATTGTCCCAAGGCTACAAATTTTTGTCAGTTCAGGGCGGTACATTTGCATGATCATAAGTTCAGACTGAAATGGTTAAAAGAACCATACATCGGACGGGGTACAAATCGGTACCAAATTCGATACTTTTGGCAACGATTTTACAAAACTAGGCAATTTTTGGCTTTGGTTTCTAGATGTATAAAGAGAACAGAACCAGTTTCACCTCAAAGTTCGCCTCTGTCCACTTCTATTTACGTTTAGACAGAGTTAATGGTGAATGACTTCTCTCTCGGAATCCTTCGTTACTCTCTTGCAAGATTTTACCGGTAACAAAAACCTTAAAAAGGGTAGATTTTTACATGCCCAGATAATCAAATCAGGTTTAAGATTCCATCCTTTTGTTGCTAAGGGTCTTGTTAATTTGTACACAAAATGTGGTTATTTAAAAGAAGCGAAACTTCAATTCGAAGAAATACAGGAAAAAGATGTAGTTTCATGGAACTGTATCATCAATGGCTATTCAAAACAAGGACTTCCTGGTTCTTCTCTTGCTTTAAAACTTTTCTGTCAGATGAGAAAAGAAAATACGTTGCCTAACTCTTTTACTATGGCTGGTGTTTTCACTTCTGCTTCAAATTTGTCGAGTGCTTCTGTCGGGAAACAAGCTCATTGTGTGTCTATTAAGGTCCCCAACTGTTCAGATGTTTTTGCTGGAAGTTCTTTGATTAATATGTACTGTAAATCAGGTGTTGTTTGTGATGCCCGCAAAGTTTTCGAGGAAATGCCGAAAAGGAATTTTGTTGCTTGGGCTACTATGATTTCTGGGTATGCTAGTGTGAGAAATGCAGTTGAGGCTTTAGAGCTATTTAGGTTGATGCGTTTGGAAGAGGATGAACAAGGGTTGAATGAGTTTGTTTTTACAAGTGTTCTTAGTTCTTTATCTAGTCTTGAATTAGTCGTTAACGGGAAGCAGATTCATTGTCTTGGGATTAAGATTGGAATGTTATCATTTGTATCTGTAGGAAATGCACTTGTTACCATGTATGCAAAATGTGAGAATTTAGATCATGCACATGGATATTTTGAATCATTGACTGATAAGAATTCGATTACTTGGTCTGCAATGATCACTGGGTATGCACAAAGTGGGGATTCTAACATGGCTTTGAAGTATTTCACAGAGATGCAACTTATTGGGCTTCGTCCTACTGAATTCACGCTTGTTGGTGTTCTTAATGCTTGTGGTGATGTAACAGCTATTGGACAAGGAAAACAAGTTCATAGTTATTTAGTGAAGTTAGGATTTGAATCGCACCTCTATATTAGAACAGCTCTTATTAATATGTATGCCAAGTGCAGTGAAATCAATGATGCACGGAAGGGTTTTGATCAGTTACAAGAACCTAATGCGGCTTTATGGAGTTCAATGATAGGTGGATATGTGCAAAATGGTGCAAATGAGGAGGCTTTGAGTTTGTATGGCAGGATGCAAATGGAGGGTATTTTACCTAATGAGTCAACCATGGCTAGTGTACTCAAAGCTTGTTCAACCTTAGCAGCTTTGGAACAAGGGAGGCAAATTCATGCCAGAACAATTAAACATGGGTTTGGGTTAGAGGTCTCAGTTGGAGGTGCTTTATCGACTATGTATGCTAAGTGTGGGAATGTCGATGATTGTAACCTTGTCTTCAGGACAATGCACGGAAGAGATGTTGTTTCATGGAATGCAATGATATATGGTCTTTCTCAAAACGGGAATGGTCATGAAGCATTGCAACTATTCGAAGAGATGAAACTGCATGGTGCAAAACCTGATTATGTCACCTTCGTTAATGTCCTCTCCGCTTGTAGTCACTTGGGTTTGGTTGAAAGTGGCTGGTTCTACTTTAAATCTATGGTTGAAGATTTTGGAATAGAGCCTCAATTAAAACATTTTGCATGCATGGTTGATCTTCTTAGTCGATGTGGGAAACTTCAAGAAGCCAAAGAATTCATTGAATCTGCTGCAATCGAACATGAGCAATGTCTCTGGCAAATGTTACTGGGTTCTTGTCAAAGATTTCGAAATTCTGAAATAGGAGCTTATTCAGGAGAAAGATTAATGGAGCTAGGTTCAAAAGATTCATCTGCTTATATAATGTTGTCCAATATGTATGCTGATGAGGGTAAATGGGAAGATATGGAACGTATTAGGGGATTGATGAGACTTCGAGGAATAAACAAGGAACCTGGGTGCAGTTGGATTGAGATAAAGAGCCGAGTTTCTGTATTTGTTGCGGGAGATCAAATGCATCCACTGATTGGTAAAATTCGTTCCGAAGTTGGACGATTGACTAAACAAATGCAAGATAAAGGCTATAAACCAGTTTCTGCTCCAAATTTTTGTGATGTTTCCAGCTTAGAAACAGAAACTCTGTAGCTGAAAACATTTTTGTTTTTGGTAGTCATCCGTTTGGCCAAAGTAAATGGGCATTCTCACCTGTCTAAATATGTCCTCTCCTAAAATTGTGGCAAGCATATACTTATATGAATGAATGAGAGCAAGTCTTATGGTGGAATCCATCCATCTTCCATCTTTCACGCCACCTCAGCACTTGGAACCGTGGATTGAAGCGCAAGTCTAATGGTGGAATAGTAGAAACGCTATTAAGAATGGCGTAAAACGTCATTCTTAATGGAGTTAAATCTACAGTAAAAAAACATCATTCTTAATGGAGCTGAATCTACAGTAAAAACGTCATTCTTAATGGAGCTTTTTTCTCAGCCGTTATCTTCTCAACAACTCAATTTAAATCTACGGATAAAAAAAAACGCAATTCTTAATGGCATAAAACGCTATTCTTAATAGCGTTTTTTGTCTTTTTTACGCCATTCTTATTAGCGTTTTACGCTATTCTTATTAGCGTTTTTGATGGATTCCACGCAACGTTCCACCAAACCATGGAACCTTGCTTGAATTTTGTGTGGAAAACACCAACTTGGAAGCCACTAGACTTGACATTCCATGAATTTTCCACACTTGGAATGGGATGGATTCCACCGTAAGACTTGCTTTGACCAGACGGTCCAATCACTCTGTTAACTCACGTCGCTTATACAATCTTTAAGGAATTGCGTAGTGGGATCTTTAGCTGAGACTCCGGGCTGCGCAAGCTAAATCATTGTCCTATTTACGCTGGTCTTAATTTTGAATGCAGACTCTCTGATCAGTGTCATGTACATGTTGATTTTAGTTTAAATGACACTACCATGATATGGTGACGCCATTTATTTTTTACAAAACCTAAATAGAGATGAATTTGAAGCTTTTTTTTGTTGGTGACATGTAACTATACGCTCCAACCAAAATTGAGTGCATTCCTAGACGTATAAGATTACCATCTACCATTTTTAATATCAGTCTCTGAAAATTAATGGCCGAAATTAAAACTTGTGGATGACAAATTTCCATATTTCGGAGTACGCTCATTTTTTGTAGGAACGAAGAGCTTATAAGAGAATCGTGACACTCAAATATTAGCTTTATGAGGTAAAAAATGACGGCACCATGTCATTATAATGTCATTCTAACCATATCATCGGATCCAGACTTTATGAGTCAATTTTCTATACTTATATATATATATATATATATATCAGATTTTTGGGTTTTGAAAGTAGTATTTTTGTTGTGAGAGCAGATCTTCTTCATATCCATACTTTTGATCCTAATAACTCTGCTTCGCTTTCAAGGATAGGAATCCTCCTAATTTTCATAAAATTATGTCTTTTTAAAGGAAAAAAGAATGTGTTTAGCTAGGTAGGAGACAATGCTGGTGATATTCTAACTAACAGAAATAGTATCTGTAACACAATTGTTGATTATCTAACTCTTTGCATTCTTCAACCCCTATCAGTTTCAGGATGAAATTCCTGATGCTCTTTCTTAGAAATTCTCTAATACTAATAGAGATAGCCATAATATTCTTCTTTCAGATAATGAAATTAAGAGTGTTGTTTTTCAAATTGGAAAAAAGGCACCAAACATGATGGTTATATCGCTCTTTTATATTAACAACACTAGGGTTTAGCCTGTGCCATAATGGCACGGGTGTTATATAAATTACGTATAATTATGTTAAATTATAATCATCCTAGGCTTTGAAATAGAAGTCCGAAAAACACGACATTTGATATACATATATGATCACTTTTTAAATACCAATCGATTGTCAAATTATTATATGTAATTTGAATAATCTTATAAGTTTCTCTCTAAGTGCATTTGTCAAGATGAAACCAATATGCTATTTCCACTAAAGTTTAAACAAATAGAAATGAAAAATTGGTACTTGAGAAAATCTCACATTTCTAGACAAAAAAATTCTAAATAGATTGAAACCCCAACGACCTGCGATAGCAAAATTTTCATAATCTGATGAATAACAAAATACAGACACCCTAAATTTCAACCATGAGATTATTGGAATCAATTAGTCCATCTTTGAAAACATATACTTCAGTTAAATATACAATAAACAAAAGTTAAGAAAATGATAGAAACCCAAAAATCATACATGAAGCAATAAGAAAGGGTTTTCTCAAATATTGTCACCTCGAAGTAGTTTGATTGGTGGAAGATGTACGCTTGGGGAAGAAGATTGGGAAAATATGAAAAGAAAATTGAGGGAAGTATATTCTTGGATTTAAGTTTTTTTTATCTCCGCAATCTATCTCCCCTTCCCAATTTTATTTCTTATTTTAATTTGGTCCAAAAGTGTGGAATTAGAGTTCTCAAATCCAATCATCCTACCGGATATGAGCGAGAGAGAGTCAATTGTTCAGTTTTATGGGAAGGTAGGTTTGTTATTTTCGATTTATCAAATTTCTCTGCGTGATTTTGACTTTTGAGATGGGAAGAAGATAATAATGAATTTTTCTCATAGGATCGATCGTAGTCGTAAATAAAATTGGGAGGAAAAATCAGAACCGGTGTTTATCTTGCCTAACTTAGCGAAGCTTCGCTTTGCAATACAATACAAAGAAATTGGGGAAAAAAAGTATACCTAGCTAAGGTACAACTATTCCCGTATCCACACATGTCGATAATAAGTAATTTTACATGTTTTAATTTTGACTTGTGCCGTATGTTTAAGTAATTATATAACATGATATTTTGTTTCTTTTTTTAACCTTTCATGTACTTTATCTGAGTTTATTTTATAACTTTTGGGAGGCCCGGTGAGTTTAGATTTGAATTCTATAAGTGATATGGTTTTGAATAGGGTGAACAAGACTGTTCAACTAATGAATGCCATAAAGAAACTCAAGGATCCTCAAAGTGAGATGTTATTACTGCGCAATTTCACTGGTGTGTCTCAGTTATATTTTAAAATGTGCACCACCAATCATGCAGCTCTTCAACAAGCCACTGATATTTTTGATGAACATTTGCTCCGTTATTTAAGGAATTTGGTCACTGGAGATGGGGCCGGTTTTGGGCCATTGCAGCAGAGATTAGCTACTTTTCCAATCAAAGATGGTGGTTTGGGTATTTATACTATGGTTGATACTCGCACTTATTGTTATCTTGCTTCTCAGAGCCAGACTGCTCCGGTGCAAAACGTAATACTTGGTAACCTATTCCCCTCAGACAAAGGCTCTGCTTATCAGTTTTCTCTTCAGAAATTTATTCAGGTATGTGGACTTCCTTCTAGCTTTCGCGTCAATGATACTGCCCCCCTAAATTTCAACCATGAGATTATTGGAATCAATTAGGCCATCTTTGAAAACATATACTTTAGTTAAATATACAAAAACCAAAAGTCAAGAAAATGATAGAAACCCAAAAATCATACATGATGCAATAAGAAAGGGTTTTCTCAAATATTGTCACCTCGAAGTAGTTTGATTGGTCGAAGATGTACGCTTGGGGAAGAAGATTGGGAAAATATTAAAAGAAAATTGAGGGAATTATATTATTGGATTTAAGTTTTTTTATCTCCGCAATCTATCTCCCATTCCCACCACCACCCACCACCATTCTCACCAACACCCACCACCATTATCCCCACCGCTGATCCACCACCCCCGCCCACCATCACAACCACTATTAATGTCTACTAATTTAGTATAAAATAAATTTATTATGTACTGTATTAATGAAAATATATTTATTTGATTAATTGAAGAAACATTTTATTATGAAATATATCAATAGAACATTTATTATTTTTATTATTCAAAGTTAATTAAGGTAATCATTTTACAAACGTAGATTTAGCTTTCCCAAGAATGAATCCAAAGTGTCCTTTATCTTGCGTAAGTTGTCTATAAATCAGATTAATCTTACAAAATCTATTAGCTTCAAGAATTATTTTTCTCCCTTTGTTGATATAAATTATTCCAAATTTACATAGATTTGTGTTTATTTATTTTCCTAAAGTTTAATAATCTGTAATTATTGATCCATTCATTTTTTATCTACTTATCTTCTCTCTTTACCTATTACCATGAAGTAATTCTCAAGCATGCATAATCACATGAAGTCGAGAAGAAATGGCAGAAATAGAAATCATGAAGAAAAATGGGAATAGAAAGAGATATGAGAAATTAAATTATTTATTACAATTGATTCGCGTGTAGCCTTAACCCGACCCGACAAATCTTAAAACTACTGCTATTGATTTATCTTCTCCCTAGAAAAACCTGGCCTTTATATTTATTTTGATATAAAAAAATTTAACCAAGGGTAACAAAATAAATTCTCTACCTTAGGACACCTATGTCATCCCACTATAACTATTTCTTACACCACCTCCACCATTAATTTCATCACTCCACCATTCTCACCAACACCCACCACCATATCCCCATCGCCGATCCACCACCCCCTCCCACCATCACAACCACCATTGATGCCTACTGATTTAATATAAAATAAACTTATTATGTACTGTATTAATGAAAATATATATTTATTTGATTAATTGGAGAAACATTTATTATGAAATTTCAATAGAATATTTATTATTGTTAATTAAACTGATCATTTTACAGTCGTAGATTTAACTTTCCCATGAATGACTCCAGAGCGTCCTTCTAAACTTTTTTTTATAAGCTGGTTTATAATTTCACATATGTCATAACGGCACGACCTCCATAATAAGAATTATGTCAATTTTGACCCTTGACATTATTTTTTTGGCTCTATATATAGTGACAATTTGTTTCCATGGTTGTTTATTTTTTATAATTGCTAGGTTGACCGTAATAGGTGTGAAACCACCGAGTGAAACATCTAGTGGGACCAACTGAAAACCTTTACTATCCCAATAGCAGATACATTACCCTATCATCGTTATTTTTTTCTCAGTTTTTTTTTAGGAAAATTGCGGTCACCTTGTATAATTGTTTTTTTTTTTTGTATTATAACCAGCTTATTTTCACATAGAGTAAGAATTCCCCGCTACCTGACTACCACACTGACCACCTACACTACCACCACCAGAACCACCCATCACCACTACCTCATCACCATCATCACCGGCTCCATGGACCACCACCGACAAATACTACCCGATTGATATGATTATTAACAAATTCATTATTTATTTAATGAAAGTATTTATTAGGATAATCATAACACATTTATAAGGAAACATTAATAAAAATATTTAATGATAAAAGTATGTTCATTAAAAAAATTGTGAGACATTAATAGTGAAAGACTAATAAAATATTTAATGAAAGTTCATTCATGAAGATAATTATAAGATATTTATGATGTAAGAAGATATTTATAATAAAAAATTTAATGAAAGTATATTTATTAAGATAATTATAAGACATTTATAATGAGAGATTAATAAAATATTCATTATAAAAAATTAATGATGTAAACAACCATAACCATCAATTTAACTTTCATAAGAATGAATCCAGAGCGTCCTTTATCTAAGCTAAGTTGTCCAAAAAAAATATATTATGGTGGGGCCAGAATCAACCAGAAGCTCCGGTTAATGAGAGCGCTTGAAAAAACTCTATTTTTATGTAGAGAATTAAAAGGATAATTAATGATGAAAACCATTGCCTCTGTAACTTTTCCTACAAAGTGATATCCCGAATTCTTGCTAATAGACTTAAACCTCTCATCGATAATCATCTTCTCTAATGAGAGTGCATTACCCAAAAGAGAAGTATTTTGGGCAACATTCTTTTAGTTAATATATGGTGGATCATAAAAGAGTTAAGGATGGTCTTGCTTCTATCAAACTGAATATGTTAAAGCTTATGATAAGCTTGGATGGAGTTTTTAAGAAAGGGAATTAAGAAACTTAGTCTTAATAAGAAGTGGAGTAACCTTATTTTTAATTGAAGTTCTTTCCTTTCCTACTTTTTCCTTCTTATTGGAGTTCCTAGTGGGCTTCTTAAGCCTGAAAAATGTATGAGACAAGGGTATCATTTATCTCCTTGTCACTATATTCTGTTCTCCGAGGCTTTATCTGCCTGGATATTGATATTCTTATCCAAAGATAGATTTCAATATTTGCTAGTTTTGGTGGGGTGAAATCTTGAACCCAAGGATATATAGGAAAATCCATCTTCTGGGTTGAGATACCCGTTGTTCTCCTGAATCTAAAGATGGTTTAGGATCAACGAAAGCTGAGCTGAACCATACAACTAAGGTAACTTAAAATGCCTGGAAATTGGTTGAACAACCTGATTATCTTCTTGGTGTTATTTTTAAGGCTAAATACTACCTAGATCTTGAATTATTTATTGATTCATGTCTAAAGTTTGTTCTTATACTTATAAATGTATATTTAATATTGAGAAGCTTAAATTTTTTTATGATATGGATTATGAGAGATAATATTCATTGACTAATGGTGAAAAGGAGAGGGTACTAAGTACACCGCCAACTTTTTCGTTCGGAAACTTGTATGGACAAAACCTAATACAATCATAAGTAGGTCAAAGTAAAGACCGTTGAATAAGATTATATATGGATTTTTTCTTTATTCTCTTCCACAATCAATATTTATAGACCAAGGGTAAACCTGATTGTGTAAGAGTTCTTGCACTATCTCAAAAATCAATATCTAAGATCAATCTAGTTGTATCCGAATTTTAACAAGTATGAAACTTGCAATATATCTTTCATGATACGAATTCAAAAAGAACAACTCCAGTTTTTTATCTCAGTTAATAAAGAGTTAAACTATCTAGATTGATTACTACTACTTATGATATTCCTATATAAAGATAAAACAATGCAATGCAGAAAAGGAAAAATATTAGACACCAGAATTTTTGTTGAAGGAGAAAACTGCACCTGCAGAAAAATCCCAGAACCTCGTTTAGATTTGAACACTGCACTGCATGAAACCTCTTCAGACACTAGCGTACTATCAGACTTAGAACATGAATATAGTTGAGACTTAATGAACCCTCCACGAAATTCAGTTGCAGTCGTGTTCCTTGTGCCTCTCGAACATCGCAAATTTATGCACACTTGATTCCCTTAGATGATGTCCTTTACATCCTAAGAGTTGCTTCAACCTTAGTGAATATTTTTTCTACCAATCTGCCTCTAACTGACTAGCCTATTTTATTTCGCTTTTGATTTTTCAATATAGCTTTGAAAATCTGTTTGCAGTAAACAAAGTCCAGCAAACCTCACGAATCCGGAACAAGATCTGGGACACTAAAAATAAGATATGGATACAAGAACTATCAGGTAAAATATAGTTTGATCGGGCTTCACAAAGCATTAAGTGAAGTCTTCAAAGATGGAACATATTTATGTTTCTCAGATAAAATCTAGGTTTTAAAGGACGGCTATAGTTTATCAACTAGGACGCCACGGATTAAGATATCATGCTTCAAGAGTCTCTTTATTTATAGATTTTCAAATCTCCATGTAGCTTTGAATTCAAGCTAATATAACTTAATACTTCTCCGTCCCACTATTAAGTGACCTAATTTAAGTTTGCAAAATTTTTAAGACAAGTAAAGAAAAGAGTATTTTTAAGAAATTTTTACAATTATACCCTTATGGATAATAACTAGTGAAATTTAGAAATGATTTATCTCTCAAACTACTCCACGGATGTTCGCAAATTTCATACCATTGAAAAGAATTTTAAAACACATACGTAACGAATATAAACATGCCTATCAAATTATGCATATTTCTTATATTTTTTATAATTAACTAAAAGGATAATTTTAGAAATATCTCCTTGTTTAGTGATATATGTCACTTATTAGTGGGACAAAATCTAAAATCAAATATGTCACTTAATAGTGGGACGGAGGGAGTATCCAATAAGCAAACACTTTCTTAGTTTAAATGAAATTCTTAATAGGAATTCATATAAACATGTGAAAATTCCGCTTTGAAATTATACATAAGAATATGCATTATAATCCAAGGTTCTGAAACCATGCACAACGATGGTTCATAGCGGCTCAGTACCTTTTGAACTTACAAGCACATACAGTAGTATTTAATAACTTTCAAAACTTAATCAATGATCCACAAACCCATAGTGATTTAGTGAATAAAGTTTGCCTTAGAAGTATCTATGACAATCGTAGCAAAAAGTCGAACATAAACATATAAAATAGTTCGTATACTTATGTTATACTGGAATTAGGTTGGTTTGCAAACCACTTGACAATCCCAAAGTCAGGCCACAAGGTGCAAACCTTGACAGTTCGTGAAAGTTTGTCCACAAAGGTTTACAAACCATGAAGATTCACGAAAGTCAAATGGTTGGGGTTTGCAAACCGGGTTTGCGATCCTATATAATTCCGGAACTCAGATATACATGGTTTGCAAATCGGGTTTGCAGACCTAAATAGTTTGCGGAATTTAGACTGACTTTAGTAAAACATACAAATATGTTTACCTATCGCCAAGCAGTTATTTATCTCACATAAATGATTTGAAACATTCCCAATAGCCATATGCAATATGCATTGTTGCTTGGGAAATTTTCAAATGATAAGCTTGAAACAAAAATAGTAAATTGTTTTTAACTAATATTTTTAAACAAAAATACAAATATGAACATCCATTGCTTGAATCATATATCGAGTGTTTAACCAAGACAAGCATGAACTCGAAATTTCTTATTTGCAATATTAAATATACTAAAATCATACGACGTAGTCTCATAAGATAGAATGATAAATGTTGTGAGTAAATATGATAAATCAGTCTTCACATACCTCTTTGTCGATGAAGTTCTCGTAAACTTCTTTGTTTGTTCTTCAGTCTTTAATCTTCGAGGGTTATTCCGTGATTTCTACTACCATACCATAATCCTAGTCTGAGACTTGATTTTAGTAGACTAGAAATCAAGATATAGTTTTGTACATCTAACATTGACGACAAGCTTGAGATAGCAAAAGTGGCGAGTTTCAACCGAGTGATGCTATAACACACGGTATAATATATGGATCCCTTCTTTGGACGTTGTTACTCAAAATCCAATGGTTTTTCCTGATTTACCTCTTGAAATGTTAGACTTTATTGGCCAGGATAATGAGAAGATTATCTATATTCCATTAAGTCAGATATTTACTTCTAACATATACTTGAGAGCTCATAAAGGATGGACAATTAAATTACAATTAAGTTTGCGTATTTGGGTCTTTGACCTATACCTTATAAGAATCTTTGGAAGTTTATATGGAGCATCAAGATTTTTTATCATATTGAACTTTATGTCTGGAAAATTATTAGGAATTTTATTCATGCTCTTGTGGTTTCAAATTCCAGACTATATATCCCTTCCCTGATTTTTCAAAGATGTTCTTCTCATGTTAATTTCTTTATCGCTTGTTAACTTCTCGCATTTACAACTGTCTTCTTATCTATTTGTCGTTCCTAGTGTATTTGTGCTTCTAACTTATGGTCCATTTGGACTAGTAAAAACAATTTTCTTTTTGATAATCAGGATGAGAACGTTTTTAAAACGTGTTATATCCATGACTATATCCAGGATTCCTTCTACCACCCCCGTCATTTTTGTCTTAATCCTAGAGTTAATCAATGAATGCCTCTCTCTCTTTATAATGGGATTAAATGCAGCATTAATGGTGCTTTTAACCCTTTTTTCTTGCTAGTGGTACATGATTTTTGATTCACGATTCTGCTTATAAAACTACCTATTATGATGATCTATCTTTTGTGGTTTACTCTGTGGTTGAGGCAGAAAAAAGTTATGTATTTGGGATGCTACGAAGAAGGTTATATGAATTAAGTTATATTGAATGTAATGCCAAAGACTCGTCGGACATATTTTCAACGGGAAAATTTGAAATGAACCATCTAACAGATATTTCATTTAAATACGCTTTTCTCCTTAAATCCTCTTTTGTTGGCGGGATTTTTTTTTTGTTTGTTTCTTGATATTAACAATCATAATTAAACATTTTTATTGGTTGTAAAATTCTGTAGCTAAAGTTCCTTTATTTCTTTAAAATAATTGCCCTTAACAAACCATTTTCTTTAAGAAAAATACATTTGTAAACAAACAACCATTTTGATTCAAGTTGTGATGTTAAATATAAATCAATTTTTTTTTTAGGAAAAAACTTAGGCCTAGAAAGGCACTAAGAGCAGTACATAGAAGTTTTGTTGGCAGCAGTTGTGGATGCACCACTCTGCATGCCAGCTTTGTTCTTACAAAATAGAGCTAATTTGAAAGTCTCCATATTTTGGTTACGTTTGACAATACTAAGATTATGTAAAACAAAAGATATGTGATTTATGACCATATTTCTATTGTTGTCTTCTTGATTGTTTCTTCTTTCATAGTAATTAAGGTGAAATCTTCCTTGGGCAGCTTCATTGTAGAGGAACTTGAAACGATCTAAGATGTCTATTGATTCAGCAGATATCACTACACGAAATCAGCATATTTGTAACGTCAGAAAAACGTTAATGTGTATTTATTGTAACGTCAAAAAAACGTTGGAAAAGTGCCATTATTATTAGTGTTACAAATAATTTCTCAACAGTTAGGACCGTTACATAATTAATTAATTAATTAATTAAGCAACGCTTGTATTCGTTGTAAATAAATGGAGTAACGGTTGTCTAGTCGGCACTATTATTTTTTTTCTAATGATGTGGCTTTGACAGCTGTAATCGTTTCAAATCATTCAGTAACAGTTTTATTGTAACAGTTGATCTTAACGGATTTCAGTAATGTTGCTTGTAACAGAAAGATTTTTCCAGGTGTCATATTTATAACAATTAAGAATTTTCCAGGTGTCATCTTTGTAACGATTTTACCAACGTTGTTTTGACGTTACAAAAAATAATATAGTTTTTTTTTAAATGGGTTGATTTCTCAGCCCATATTTAGGCCCTGCAAAAAATCCATATCTAGGCCCATAATTCAAAAACCCAGATGAACACCCTGCAAAGAATCTGTATCTATGACCATAATTCAAGAACCCAAATGCACACCCTGCAAAGATTTCATATACAGTTTCACTTTTGAAACCCAGAATCATTTATGCATTCATATTAAAATCCTTAACAGCAAAATATGATCCACAATCTCCATAATAAAAGCCTTGGCAGGAATCCTCAATCTAAGTGAAAAAGCGGTGGTCTAACAACCACACCCAATATTTCGATTAGCAATCTGTATGGACAACTCCGAGTTACTTTCTAGAGAATCAACTAGGCAGCCAGACTCAATCAATAGAAAATATCTCAATGAGTTTATTATCTCTATCTCTCAATTTGATTTACTCAAGCAAATACAATCTACGAGTCTTATTCAAAGAGAGATAACTTGGATGGAACCAAAGACCAATATCCAAGTGTCAATCAATTTAAATCAACAACCAATAAGGTCAGATATTCTAATTGATTAAACAACACACAACCTGTATTATATCAATGATATAACAAAATATAATGCGGAAAAGAAATAACACAGACACCAGAATTTTGTTAACGAGGAAACCGCAAATGCAGAAAAATCCTAGGACCTAGTCCAGATTAAACATATACTGTATTAAACCGCTACAGACACTAGCCTACTCCAAATTAACTTCGGTCTGGACTGTAGTTAAACCCTAACCAATCTCACATTAATCCAAGGAATAGTTATGCTCCTACGCCTCTGATCCCAGCAGGATACTACGCACTTGATTCCCTTAGTTGATCTCACCCACAACCAAGAGTTGCTACGACCCAAAGTCGAAGACTTTAATAAACAAATCTGTCTCACACAGAAAAGTATACAAGATAGATAAATTCGTCTCCCACGAATAAATCTATTAGTTTTGTTCCGTCTTTTGATAAATCAAGGTGAACAGGAACCAATCAATAAAACCATACTTATATTCCCGAAGAGCAGCTCAGTTTTATCAACCACCTCACAATAGTCTTAATCGACGCAGCGAAAAAGATATTGTGGAATCACAAACGATGAGACAAAAATGTTTGTGATTACTTTTATATCTTGCCTATCGGAAATAGAAATCTCAAGCCAATTATTACAATTGTACTCGTACGATATAAACAACAAGATCAGATCACACAACTACAAGAAAAGTAGTATTGGTTTGGCTTCACAATCCCAATAAAGTCTTTAAGTAGTTAACCTGGTTTTAGATGAAGAAAACCAAAGGATAAAGGAGAACCGACTCTAGCTTAGCACAAATAGTATCACACAGAATGTGTGGGGATTAGTTTTCCTAGTTGCTAGAGTTCTCCCTTATATAGTATTCAAATCAGGGTTTGCAATCAATGTTAGCTTAGTAACAAAGCATTCAATATTCACCATTAGATGAAAACCTGATTAGATTCAAGCTAATATTTATCAACCGTTAAATCAAAAAATTAGCTTGTCATACACACATGTACTAGACAATTTTAGGTTCGTGTAACCGTACCCAAACTTGTACATTAGTTGGTTCAACACTAGTTAACCAAATGGTTAGCCAAATGATAACTTTTATATCAACCATATTCTTCTTCACCATAACTAGTCCAAATGAACTAGTTAGAGAGTTGTTCAATTGCTTGGATCTTTATGTACTACACAAGACACAATCGAAGCAAAAACGATGTGATTCACTCGAATCGATTCATGAACTATAAAGCCACGGTTTGTAATAGCATTCCTTAGTTTATTATGATAAGTTCACAAACACCGGTTTTAGACATAACCTACTCAAGTTCGCGGACTTAAGTTCCCGGACAGAGTTCACAAACTCCAGGAGAAATTCTCGGGTTCGAGAACTATGCCAGTTCGCGGACTGAGCTTGTATGCTGAGTTCGCGAACTGAGCTCACGCACTACTCCGGTTTCACTTGATTAACAAAGTTCGCAAACTTTGGTTCAAGCAATAAGGACTTATACATATATTTGTTACAACAACAATGCTTATATCCTCCAATGGTTATATTGTATAAACTCTCATTTCAATCATTGAAACATTCTCAGAGGACGTTATATAGTTGTTATTCACAAACTATTTCTCGTCAGAGTGATTTCTAAAATGATTGAAACATAACATGACTTTCGTCACTAGGTAAAGATGAACTTAGCTAAACGAAAGATTTACCAACACATATTTTGAGAAATAGATAAGCGAGATATACTCAGCTCGAAATATCATATGTGTATAATCTTAACCTATATAGTAATACGACTTTTGTCTCAAGATAAGAGATAGAGTAGGTAGAATTTTGAGTGATAGATAAGTTCAAGTCTCCACATACCTTTTAGTCGATGAAGATCCACTGGTTCCTTGAGTAGTCATTCGTCTTGTATGATGATCGCCATGGAGTTCTTGAGCTCAACTACACTTTCTATCCTAGTCCGAGACCTTAGATATAGTAGACTAGAAATCAAGGCTTTATAGTTTTGATCACTAACATTGACAAACATGCTTGAGATAGCAACGCACGCGAGTTCGTCCGAGCAATGCTCTAATAATATCCCCCTTTGTCAATTTTAGTGGCAAAACTATTAATACATATGGAATAAAAAAAATATAAATAAACTTTGTATCTCCTATTCCACATGTCTAATCTTCAACATTACGCGAAATCTTCGTCACTTCCAAGTAGTCCAATGATCCCAAAGGTTGTAAGTTTAGCATCATCGTTGTTGAAAATCCGTAGCTATAACAATGAGAAAAGCAGCGGTTCTCAATCATTGTTATACAGTGTCTTAGTATTATTATACATCGTCAAAGTCCAATTGCATCACAACTTTAACAACAATACTATGGTGATACTTCACTCCCCCTTAGTCAATATTCCATCTCACATGGAAACTACTCCCCCTTACATAATGATCCGAAAACCATATGTATTTGTAGTATGAACTACATATTAAATCTCCCCCTTTTTGTCAATAAAATTGGCAAAGGTACAAGAACGGGATGCTAATGAAATTTCTGTAAGAGACATTTCATGACCAAAGGTAAATGTATATTATCTTGTTTATATGCAATCATAAAGCCTAGGCTAAATGAATTCATCAATTAGTTTATAAAAATACAAGATAACACCTATAATATTCCACAACCGCACTCCCCACAAAGATTTGGAAATTAAGCACAAGTTCAAAAGAACTCTCCCCCATAAAATGTCATTCTCAAGGGAACAACAAGAGCGACCTTAATTTCAAAAGAAAAGAAGGATTTCTTTAGAGTCAACAAATTACATACAAGTATGAATTTGGAATCCAACAAGAAATATTCAATCATATTAACCAAAGCGAACCAAGATTAATATGACTAAATATGCTCAACACAAGTAAACGTATGTAGACTTAATAACTCGATTAGATTATTCACAAGAGAACTCATAAATAATCCAACTGGAATACACAATTAAACTAATCACAAAAGTAATCAATTCAATAGTTTATACTCACATAAGAAAATCTATGGAGCGATGACTAAGTTAATCGTAAAAATAACCGACCCATTCAATCATGCTCAAACATGAGAAAAACTTACGGAGTCATAACTAAATAATCACACAAGATGATTGATTTAGTTCAATATACTCGACGTAAAGTACCTTACGGAACACATCTAGGCTAATCACACAAAAAAAAAAAAACTTGGTTGTCTAGTGCTCAACATAAGACACAATATGGAGTCTCACATTAATACTTAAAAAATGGATCAGGGAAGATCAATTACTACGGAATACCCAAGGATTCATTCTATGTTTTCATAACCATTTGCACAATGACACATAATAGACACAATCCTTGAATCACAAAATATTTTAACCTATCTTGCATCAATAATTGACAATATAGGCTTAACTTTTGTGTTTTTCTAACAATCTATTCATTCTTTCATCAATATTTGCATATCAATTCACAAACGACTTTATTTTTGACAAAATATGGAACAATTAAGTTCACAGACGTAAACACACATATCCCATCAAAATATTGCAATATATAAAACCATAAAGATTAGTACTGCAACCATCATCTTCCAAACAAGTTTAGAATTTAACACAATAAATCTAAAAACAAGAAGATGAAAACTTTGGACATAGCTATGTGTAATCACAATAATGGCTATTCCAAAACACAAGTTATTCTTCTAAACAAAATACAAAAAAAGAAGATTTACTAGGCAATAAATAAACTACTCATCATCTTCATCGGAAACACTCCAAGATGCTTGAATAGTGTTCAACTCTTCCTTGAGCTCGGGAAACTTAGTTGCAACCACCGACAATTGTTCTTGAACGCATTTCACCCTTGAATTGACCTTACACACTCCCTTGTGAATTTTTTGAAGTAGACTCAAGGTGGTAGGGTTACAATCGTTTAGTGAAGCATCTCTTTGTCTTTTGCATATATTCTCCCTTATGCGCCTGAAGGTACAGGGACGAACCGGTTTGGGTACCCCAAGAGAGTTGCCAATTGAATCAAAACCACAAACACGGCAGATTTGATTAATCAAACAAGGATAGCCTAACATCTTGATCGGACAAGTCATTGAAACCATTTGATAAATGATGAATCCACAAATAACAAGACTTTGAACACCCGATTCAAGGAAATAGACTAATTCTACAAACTCATGACTCCACCAAGAATTCTCAATTATGGAGGGACAAAGATTGGGGATACCAAGTTTTCCAAATTCCATCAGTACAATACTCACTATTAGGAAACTTCCCTTGATTCCAAGCTACCTTCTTTCCACAGAGCCCAATAGAAATATCATCACATGATGGGCGTTCATCACTCGGTCTAGGAAGATGCACGTTTCCCAACGGAATGTTGGTAATCTTCGAAATTAACTCTCTATCAACAAAAAACCTTTTTCTAATTAGCATGGATTTGAATTCCATCTTATCAAGATCAACATCATGAATGTTGGCATAGAAAATTCTTGTGAGAGAATCAAATACTTGACCAAGACCATCAAAGATATTTCCAAGATTGAATTTTTTGAAGCAAGCTAAATCTTCATCATGTCCACTAGAGATTTCCAACTTCTTTTCTAAAATGAAACCTTTAGAAATTTTCTCAAAAATTCTAGCACATGATTCATCCACAAACCTAATCCTAAGAGAATTTTGGTCACAAGGAGGATTCATCCTAGAGGTATTTGAGTTTTTGAAATTCCTTTTTGAGCCCTTAGAATTCATCATGAGGTCTAAGAAATTGAAAGGAACAAGAAGAAATTACTTACTTGGAGTGATATTGAACACCCTTTCTCTTAGTTTCTCCAAAGAGTCTTCACTGGAGGAAACACACAAAATCCTAGAAGTTCACGTACGCGGACGGGAGAGAGGAAGGAGAGAGAGAGAGAGTATGCGAACTTCCTCTTAATAAGACCAAAAATGGGCTTTGACCCGTTTGCGAACTGTACACGATTCAAACCATTTCTTGCCCCATTTCAAGATATATATATACATATGGGGTAGTGCCAGTATTGTTACCAAGAGGCACAATGTGCAGAGAGATTCTCATGCAAGGTTAACGGTTGACCAGTGTGAACAGTCCCTGTAATGTAATCACCATAATGATGATAATATGGGAAGTCTGAGCTTCTTATCCTTTGTTTGATATGCCTAGAAAGAGGAATCTTCTGTTTTCCAGGTTGTTTGATAGTTAATCTAGTGAGGTTCCATATCCTTGAGCGCCATGAACGGTTACTCATTTTCTCCTTTTTTATTTTTTTCTTTATATTGACACATATCATCTGGAACTTCCTTTTCAGATGAAATGGGATTATTATGAGAATCCAGATGTTTTGACCATAATAATTCTTGATCAATCTTAAAGAAATTCTGGCGTACGTTACAGATGCCAAGAGCAAGTTTTTCAAAGAAATTTCCTATGGGACAATTTTTAAGGATCGAACAAAACAAACTTATCAGGTTTAAAGTGTTTGCCTGCTCTGATACCAATTGAAAAAGCGGGGGTCTAACAACCACATCCAATATTTCGATTAGCAATCTGTATGGACAACTCTGAGTTACTTTCTAGGGAATCAACTAGACAGTCAGACTCAATCAATAGAAAATATCTCAAGGAGTTTATTATCTCTATCTCTCAATTTCATTTACTCAAGCAAATACAATTTGCGAGTCTTAATCAAAGAGAGATAACTTGGATGGTACCAAAAACCAATATCCAAGTGTCAATCAATTTAAATCAACAACCAATAAGGTCGGATATTCTAATTGATTGAACAACGCACAACCTGTATTATTTCAATTATATAACAAAATATAATGCGGAAAAGAAATAACACATATACCAGAATTTTGTTAACAAGGAAACCGCAAATGCAGAAAAACCCCAGGACCTAGTCCAGATTAAACATACACTGTATTAAGCCGCAACAGACACTAGCCTACTCCAAATTAACTTCGGTCTGGACTGTAGTTGAACCCAAACCAATCTCACACTGATCCAAGGTATAGTTATGCTCCTACGCCTATGATCCCAGCAGGATACTGCGCACTTGATTCCCTTAGTTGATCTCACCCACAACCAAGAGTTGCTACGACCTAAATTCGATGACTTTAATCACAAACATCATGTATAAAGTTTTGGTTGAACAAACTTAGATTGTTAATTAATTTATTTCATTATATTTTTTTTGTTATATTCTGTTTTGTATCGCAATCAATTTGATTTTAACGGTTAGAGCCATGATTTATACAATCGGGTACTAAAGATAGTAAGGGTACCGTTCAGGTGATCCAACGATTATGATCACTTTTTTCTAATTGATTAGATGTCACCCCCAAGATATCATATATGTTTTTATCAACTGTGCTAAAAACAACCAACTACATCTTTCACAATACAATGTTAGACGTGTTATAAATATACATAACTAATATTGTTCATGACTATTCACCAACACCTTCCACCATAAAACCACCCATCACAACTATTCTTCTACCACCATTAATATTATCACCTCCACCACTCACTAACACCCACCACTGTTTCTACCAGCCACTACTTCCTCCACTACCACCACTAATTTCTATGGATATAATTTTTATTAAAATTATTTACTAATGAATATATATATTTATTAGATTAATTAAGACATTTATAATGAAAAATTAATAAATCAATCATTATGAGCCACTAATTAATAAGTACCACTTATAATGTTTTTAGGTTGAACAAAGCACAACCATTGATTTATCTTCACCCTAGATTAAAATATATATTTATTAGATTAATTAAGAGGATATTTAATGATTAAAATTTAATAAATTATTCATTATGAGAGATTAATGAGACACTAATTAATAAAATACTCATAATGATTAATTTTAATCAGAGCAAACCACAACCATGGATTTATCTTTCCTCAGAATGCATCATGACCGCTCTGTTAATTATAACCAGCTTATTTTCACATGTTTCATAACGACACGACCTTCGTCATAAGTAAAAGAAAAATTATGTCAATTTTGACCCTTGTCTTTTTTTTGTTGGCCCTATATATAGTGACAATTTGTTTTCATAGTTGTTTTTTTTAGAATTGCTAGGTTGACCGTAATAGGTGTCTCGAAGAAACCACTGAGTGAAACATGTAGTGGGACTAACTGAAAACCTTTACTATCCCAGTAGCAGATACATTATCCTATCATCGTTAAATTTTTCTCGATTTTTTTAAGGAAATTGCGTTCAGCCTGTATAATAGTCATTTGGTTTTATTAATAAATACAAATATTATTTCTCATACAAAGCTTTTGGTTTGCTACAAGCCGAGCCCCAATCGAATATAACGCCTAATCTATAAAAAATAAACTTACCTAATCCGCAGCTAGCGTCATTACTAGCTTATTTTCACATAGAGGTTTTTTTTTTTGTTTTTTTTTCACAACGCCTAATTAAGCAACGCCTAATTGTTTTTTTTTTTTTTGTATTATAACCAGCTTATTTTCACATAGAGTAAGAATTTCCCACTACCTGACTACCACATTGACCACCTACCACCACCAAAACCGCCCATCACCACTACCTCATCACCGTCTCCATGGACCACCACACACAAATACTACCCGATTGATATGATTATTCACAAATTTATTATTTATTTAATAAAAAATTAATTTTTTATTTTATTTTTTTTAATTAAAAAAACTCAAAAGCTTTTGTAATCAAAGTATAGATCAGGAAACAAAAGGTGTTTATTTAATGAAATTATTTATTAGGATAATCATAACACATTTATAAGGAAACATTAATAAAAATATTTAATGATGAAAATATGTTCATTAACTTCATTAAGAAAATTGTGAGACATTTATAATGAAAGACTAATAAAATATTTAATGAAAGTTCATTCATGAAGATAATTATAAGATATTTATGATGTAAGAAGATATTTATAATGAAAATTTAATAATTTTTTTAATGAAAGTATATTTATTAAGATAATTATAAGACATTTATAACGGAAATGCTATTCTCCACTCACTTCACAGCTCTATTTACCTCTCTAGCTGAGGTGTCTTGATGATTTGGACAAACATTAAAATCCTCTCTCTTTGAGGTGTGATGTTTCTGTTTTTGTAATTTGAATAATCTTTATTTTTTTCTCTTTCTCTGTACCAGAACAGTGTGTTCATACACAACCAGAAGGTACAACCGCTTACTGCTTTCTTCTCCTCCTCCTTGCTCTACCACCAATGCGTCCACCAAACACCTCCGTCATTTAAACCCATATCACAAAATACTTAATAAATCATATTCTTCTTATTAAAGTTTATGGATTGATACTTCCTTAGGTTAAGTAAACAACAACCTCTGAACCCACAACCACATCCTTATTAATCCAAACCCACCGTCACCACCCATTTACATTTAAGTACCAATTGAAAATTTTCAGATCAGGAAATTTGAAAAACCTTGAAGGCTTGAACCAATTTACATTTCCAGATCAGGAATTGCAAAACCTTCCATTACCCAATTCCAGCAATTAAAAACCATAGTTCTTTGATTAACAGAAGAATAGTGACAATTAAATTCAGAAATAAAGCTCAAACCTAATAATTAAACCAAAATAACACCACAAAATACCAACTGCCACCATTTAAAATACCACCACCAGTCCACCGCCGACTTAAAAGAACTTTTCTTTTGTGAAGAAGAAGAATAATCCTAATCTGCTTCATCATCACTATCACCGGTACCTATTGACTGGCATACACAAAACCAAATATCTCTCACAAATATTTTAACTACAATACAAAAGACATACCCATGGTTCATTACAGATTTAATATGAAATTTTTGATAAGAAGATGAAGAACAATCTAATGAATACGTACTTCAAAAAAAAAATCAAAATTAATTATTTCCCTTTCACTTCTTAAAAATAAAAGAATCCATAAGAAGATGAAAAGGGATCTTAAATAACAGAAAAACGATGAAGAATGAAAATTATATTTTACAGAGGAAAGAGGAACTTTCATAAAGAGAAGGGTAAGTTAAAGAGAGAAAAGTCATGGGAGTAAAAAATGACGTGGTATACACTCAGCTTGCCACGTCGTGTAGTGCGCTGAATAGAGCTGTGAAACGAGTGGGGAATATCATTTCCGCATTTATAATGAGAATTTATAATGAGAGATTAATAAAATATTCATTATAAAAAATTAATGATACAATAATGTTGTAAACAACCACAACCATCGATTTAGCTTTCCTAAGAATGAATCCAGAGCGTTCTTTATCTAAGGTAAATTGTCCATGCTTTATGAACTTACTGAGTTTATCAAATATGTGGTTTAGGGAAGAGCTAGATGATATATTTGAAATTCCAGAGTGTCCTTTATCTTGCGTAAGTTGTCTATCAATCAGATTAATCTTACAAAATCTATTAGCTTCAAGAATTATTTTTCTCCCTTTGTTGATATAAATTATTCCAAATTTACATAGATTTGTGTTTATTTATTTTCCTAAAGTTTAATAATCTGTAATTCTTGATCCATTTCATTTTTTATCTACTTATCTTCTCTCTTTACCTATTACCATGAAGTAATTCTCAAGCATGCATAATCACATGAAGTCGAGAAGAAATGGCAGAAACATAAATCATGACGAAAAATGGGAATAGAAAGAGATATGAGAAATTAAATTATCTATTACAATTGATTCACGTGTATCCTTAACCCGACCCGACAAATCTTAAAACCACTGCTATTGATTTATCTTCTCCCTAGAAAAATCTGGCTATTATATTTATTTTGATATAAAAAAATTTAACCAAGGGTAACAAAATAATTTCTCTACCTTGGGACACCTATCTCATCCCACTACAACTATTTCTTACACCACCTCCACCATTAATGTCATCACTCCATCATTCTCACCAACACCCAACACCATATCCCCATCGCCGATCCACCACCCCCTCCCACCATCACAACCACCATTGATGCCTACTAATTTAATATAAAATAAACTTATTATGTACTGTATTAATGAAAATATATATTTATTTGATTAATTGGAGAAACATTTATTATGAAATTTCAATAGAATATTTATTATTGTTAATTAAACTGATCATTTTACAGTCGTAGATTTAACTTTCCCATGAATGACTTCAGAGCGTCCTTCTAAACTTTTTTTATAAGCTGGTTTATAATTTCACATGTGTCATAACGGCACGACCTCCATAATAATAATTATGTCAATTTTGACCCTTGTCGTTTTTTTTGGCTCTATATATAGTGACAATTTGTTTCCATGGTTGTATATTTTTTATAATTGCTAGGTTGACCGTAATAGGTGTGAAACCACCGAGTGAAACATCTAGTGGGACCAACTGAAAACCTTTACTATCCCAATAGCAGGTACATTACCCTATCATCGTTATTTGTTTCTCAGTTTTTTTTAGGGAAATTGTGGTCAGCCTGTATAATTGTTTTTTTTTGTATTATAACCAGCTTATTTTCACATAGAGTAAGAATTCCCCGCTACCTGACTACTACATTGACCACCTACACTACCACCACCAGAACCTCCCATCACCACTACCTCATCACCATCATCACCAGCTCCATGGACCACCACCCACAAATACTACCCGATTGATATGATTATTAACAAATTCATTATTTATTTAATGAAAGTATTTATTAGGATAATCATAACACATTTATAAGGAAACATTAATAAAAATATTTAATGATAAAAGTATGTTCATTAAAAAAATTGTGAGACATTTATGGTGAAAGACTAATAAAATATTTAATGAAAGTTCATTCATGAAGATAATTATAAAATATTTATGATGTAAGAAGATATTTATAATAAAAAATTTAATGAAAATATATTTATTAAGATAATTATAAGACATTTATAATGAGAGATTAATAAAATATTCATTATAAAAAATTAATGATGTAAACAACCATAACCATCAATTTAACTTTCATAAGAATGAATCCAGAGCGTCCTTTATCTAAGCTATGTTGTCCAAAAAAAAATATATTATGGTGGGGCCAGAATCAACCAGAAGCTCCGGTTAATGAGAGCGCTCGAAAAAACTCTGTTTTCATGTAGAGAATTAGAAGGATAATTAATGATGAAAATTTAATAAATTATTCATTATGAGAGATTAATGAGACACTAATTAATAAAACACTCATAATGATTAATTTTAATTAGAGAAAACCACAACCATGGATTTAGCTTTCCCCAGAATGCATCCCGGACGCTCTTTATCTAGGCTAAGTTGTCCATGCTATGCTTTATATTCTTGATTGGGACATAGTTGGTGCCACTATCATAGCTATTGACAAAGGCATGTTTTAGTTATAGGAATGTGGCAAAGTATTTTAACCATATTTATATAGCTTTCATTCCCAAAGTCTTTATGGTTGAGCCTGCGACGTAGTAAAAACCATTGCCTCTGTAACTTTGCCTACAAAGTGATATCCCGAATTCTTGCTAATAGACTTAAAACTCTCATCGATAATCATCTCCTCTAATGAGAGTGCATTACCCAAAAGAGAAGTATTTTGGGCAACATTCTTTTAGTTAATATGTGGTGGATCATAAAAGAGTTAAGGATGGTATTGCTTCTATCAAACTGAATATGTTAAAGCTTATGATAAGCTTGGATGGAGTTTTTAAGAAAGGGACTTAAGAAACTTGGTCTTAATGAGAAGTGGAGTAACCTTATTTTGAATTGTCGTTCTTTCCTTTCCTACTTTGTCCTTCTTATTGGAGTTCCCAGTGGCCTTCTTAAGCCTGAAAAATGTATGAGACAAGGGTATCCTTTATCTCCTTGTCACTATATTCTCTTCTTTGAGGCTTTATCTGCCTGGATATTGATATGCTTATCCATCGATGATTTATTCGGGGCATTAAAGTCTCTAAACATGCTATTTTTATTTTCCATTTGTTGTGGTTGATTTTTTGCAAATCAAAATCTATCTTCATAAGTAATGTCTTGCTTCTGGTCAAAAAGTTAATTTAGATAAGATTGTCGCCTTTTTAGGAAACACTTAAATTCTACTCTTGTAGATCAATTATTTATCTTGTTTGGGATGCATACTCATGATATATGAGGGAATTATTATGGTACCACTATTTCATTTCAAAAATCAATAACTCAAACCCATATGCGTATTTTACACTATGTGGATGCTAGAAATTTCTTCTTACCAATCTGCCTCTAACTGACTAGCCTATTTTATTTCGCATTTGATTTTTCAGTATAGCTTTGAAATCTGTTTGCAGTAGACAAAGTCCAGCAAACCTCATGAATCCGGAACAAGATCTGAGACACTAAAAATAAGATATGGATACAAGAACTATCAGGTAAAATATAGTTTGATCAGGATTCACAAAGCATTAAGTGAAGTCTTCAAAGACGGAACATATTTATGTTTCTCAGACGAAACCTAGGTTATAAAGGACGACTATAGTTTATCAACTAGGACGCCACGGATTAAGATATCATGCTTCAAGAGTCTCTTTATTTATAGATTTTCAAATCTCCATGTAGCTTTGAATTCAAGCTAATATAACTTAATATCCAATAAGCAAATACTTGCTTAGTTTAGATGAAATTCTTAATAGGAATTCATATAAACATGTGAAAATTCCGCTTTGAAATTATATATAAGAATATGCATTGTAATCCAAGGTTCTGAAACCATGCACAACGATGGTTCATAGCGGCTCAGTACCTTTTGAACTTATAAACACATACAGTAGTATTTGATAACTCTCAAAACTTAATCAATGATACACAAACCCAGAGTGATTTAGTGAATAAAGTTTTCCTTAAAAGTATATCTATGACAATCGTAGAAAAAAGTCGAACATAAACATATAAAATAGTTCATATACTTATGCTATACTGGAACTGGGTTGGTTTGCAAACCACTTAACAATCGCGAAGTTAGGCCACAAGGTGCAAACATTGAAAGTTCGTGAAAGTTTGGCCACAAAGGTTTACAAACCTTGAATATTCACGAAAATCAAATGGTTGTGGTTTGCAAACCGGGTTTGTGATCCTATCTAATTCCGGAACTCAGATATACATGGTTTGCAAATCGGGTTTGCGGACCTATATAGTCTGCGGAATTCTGACTGACTTTAGTAAAACATACAAATATGTTTACCTATCGCCAAGCAGTTATTTATCTCACATAAATGATTTGAAACATTCCCAATAGACATATGCAATATGCATTGTTGCTTGGGAAATTTTCAAATGATAAGCTTGAAACAAAAATAGTAAATTGTTTTTAACTAATATTGTTAAGAATCTAGAATATCCATTGCTTGAATCATATATCGAGAGTTTAACCAAGACAAGCTTGAACTCGAAATTTCTTATTTGCAATATTAAATCTACTAAAATCATACGAAGTAGTCTCATAAGATAGAATGATAAATATTGTGAGTAAATAGGATGAATCAGTCTTCACATACCTCTTTGTCGATGAAGTTCTCGCAAATTTCTTTGTTTTTTCTTCAGTCTTTAATCTTCGAAGGTTATTCCGTGATTTCTAATACCATACCATAATCCTAGTCTGAGACTTGATTTTAGTAGACTAGAAATCAAGATATAGTTTTGTACATCTAACATTGACGACAAGCTTGAGATAACAAAAGTGGCGAGTTTTAACCGAGCGATGCTCTAACACACGGTATAATATATGGATCCCTTATTTGGACATTGTTACTTAAAATCCTATGGTTTTTCCTGATTTACCTCTTGAAATGTTAGACTTTATTGGCCAGGATACTGAGAAGATTATCTATATTCCCTTAAGTCAGATATTTACTTCTAACATATACTTGAGATCTCATAAAGGATGGAAAATTAAATTACAATTAAGTTTGTGTATTTGGGTCTTTGACCTATACCTTATAAGAATCTTTGGAAGTTTATATGGAGCATCAAGATTTTTTATCATATTGAACTTTATGTCTGGAAAATTATTAGGAATTTTATTCATGCTCTTGTGGTTTCAAATTCCAGACTATATATCCCTTCCCTGATTTTTCATAGATGTTCTTCTCATGTTAATTTTTTTATGCATATTTTTGTCTCTGTTATGCATTCTAACTTCTGCATTTGCTGATAAAAAACCTTTCTTTATCGCTTGTTGTACTTCTCGCATTTACAACTGTCTTCTTCTCTATTTGTCGTTCCTAGTGTATTTGTGCTTCTACCTTCTGGTCCATTTGGACTAGTAAAAACAATTTTCTTTTTGATAATCAGGATGAGAACGTTTTTAAAATGTGTTATATCCATGACTATATCCAGGATTCCTTCTACCACCCCCATCATTTTTGTCTTAATCCTAGAGTTAATAAATGAATGCCTCTCTCTCTCTTTATGATGGGATTAAATGCAGCATTAATGGTGCTTTTAACCCCTTTTTTCTTGCTAGTGGTACATGATTTGTGATTCACAATTCTGCTTATAAAACTACCTATTATGATGATCTATCTTTTGTGGTTTACTCTGTGGTTGAGGCGAGAAAAAAGTTATGTATTTGGGATGCTACGAAGAAGGTTATATGAATTAAGTTATTTTGAATGTGATGCCCAAGACTCGTTGGACATATTTTCAACGGGAAAATTTGAAATGAACCATCTAACAGATATTTCATTTAAAGACGGTTTTCTCCTTAAATCCTCTTTTGTTGGCGGGATTTTTTTTGTTTTGGTTCTTGATATTAATAATCATAATTAAATATTTTTATTGGTTGTAAAATTCTGTAGCTGAAGTTCCTTTATTTCTTTAAAATAATTGCCCTTAACAAACCATTTTCTTTAAGAAAAATACATTTGTAAACAAACAACCATTTTGATTCAAGTTGTGATATTAAATATAAATCATTTTTTTTAGGAAAAAACTTAGGCCTAGAAAGGCACTAAGAGAAGTACATAGAAGTTTTGTTGGCAGCGGTTGTGGATGCACCACTTTGCATGCCAGCTTTGTTCTTACAAAATATAGCTAATTTGAAAGTCTCCATATTTTGGTTACGTTTGACAATACTAAGATCTATCTTACAAAAACAAATATTTTTTGCCAAATCCAACGATTTTGGATGGGAATTTCTAGGCTATCAACGGCTCCCATTTCTCTCAAAATGTAGAAAAGTGAAGGAGATAAATCGTGGATCAAAATGCACCCCTCTCCTACGCTCTCATCCAACGTCCCAAATTCAACTTATTCATGCGTTACACACATAAAAGGGGGAGTTACAATAACAAATTCTTCGCTATTGATCTTCCGTTACGCCATTTTTTTTTCGCACATTGAATGCATAAATACCCTCATTCATGTTTTACGGTTTCTTTACTCCACCAGTTTAAATTAATAAAAAAATCATGTCACATAGATTTACATGATTCTCTATTAGCTATTCATATTCTCTTTCCCCAAATTCTAAATCCTGGGTTAGTACTCTACATGCGTTTAGATATTTTGATTTCTTTAAGTCAATGTTTGTTGTTTTATTTAATATGAATTGTTTTGATTTTAAATAGTTACAACCCCATTCCGTACATGAGATTTTTTATACTTAATTAGGTTTATATATCTCAAATAGAGATTTTGAAGGTATTTTCTAACTCTTATGTGTTTGTTGTCCTTTTGTTTAAGATAGGGTTCCTCAGGTTTCGGTCGAAAAAGGTCATTGAGCTGAAACAAAATCCATCATCATTTGCGGAACAAGTATATATAAATTCTCCTAAGTGCTAATTCAGGTACATAACGCACAATCTCCTGATTATCCGATATCTATTTTCTCTATTTCTATTTTGTTATTATGAATACAATATGTAAGTTACTATCATTCTTTCATAGGAATATTGATATGCTTTTGATTTTTTGCATTCATACTGTATTTTTATTATTTAGGTGTTACACAGATTTCAATCTCTTCATTACATTAAAGTAATTTTTTTTTGTGGTATGAAAGTTTTAGAATTTAGAGTATGAATCGTTAACCTTCTCTTTTTACCATGAGAACAAAAGATCTAGCCAGTTTATATCCAACCAAATTTAGAAAGATCAGGAAATGCACCATATCAACCATTGTGTACTAAACAATGCCAAGGCTTTAGGGTTCATATATTTCATGCAAGATTTCCTCCACATCATTTTAAAAACTTATAAAAACTAAGGCATACCCCGAATTAAGATTCACGCGAGTTTCTCTGATTTTGGTATGCTTCTGATTAGGGAGAATATGTTCATACTAGATGTGTTCCATCTATCATCCATAAGGATGTGAAAAGCAACAACATTCTTCCTGACAAACACATGAACACAAAACGACAGAAGTATCAAAGTTTGGTCTCTCAAAACTTGAAGTTGATGGAGCTTCCCATGTCTCAAGTATAGTGCGGGAATTGTTGGGTGACCTTGAAAAAGATAACAACTGATATGTAATTCACATTTTGCTAGAATTTAGATGACTAAAAACTAGGCAATTGTATGCAACAACGACACTTGATTATTTTTTTGAAGCAAACATGGTCTAATCATCAATTGACGAACTGAAAAATTATGTATATTGATTATTTTCTTCCTGTTCCAGTGAACATAATGCCTCTCATTCCGTACACTTTTTTGAATACATGTATTATATCTCTTGCTAGGTGTCATTTTTATGCAGTTGATAACCCTACAGGAAATGATATCCGTTGGAAGTTTTGGCGTTAACTTTCGCAACTTCGTCCAATGGGTCAGTTAGTTTGTCTTCTATTTTTGTATTTGATTACGGTAAAGCACATGAAACCCATCCTCTAAACTAATATTTCCCCCCGAGGAGATCCCTGAAGTACTGCAAAAATAATTCCCTTGCTATTTATAACATAATATGTGTTGTTTATAAGTTGCAGGCAAAATCACATGTCAGGAGTTGGGAAATTTAGGAAGATATCTGAGAAAGGATTGATGTGTGTACAATCCCACGGGAGTATGAGATCATCTTATATATGAAATGCTAAAAGATATCGAAAATGCAATCATGATAAAGAGGAAAATGGAGGCAACAAAAGGTGGAGATAATGATTTATTGGTGAGCACAAAAAAATTCTAACATGGGCATGGGATCCATGAATTTAGTGGGTTTGTATGAGCCTTACCTTATGTTGGATGAGTCCTCTCTATAGAGAACAACTCCATAATGTTTCATGTCTAGGCACAATTGAGTAATACCTTGAGTCATTGACTAATTTCATTTTCCCTAAAAATTACGCTACAATATGAGTTTTTCTCTTTTCTTATTACTGTTGCAATATTGTTTCAGAAATTTGTAAGCCACGACTCTAGGGAGAATACTATGTACGTTGATCTGTGTCTAACAAAATGTTGACAGTGAATCGCAAAAATCTATTCCTGGGTGATAGATGACAGAGATCCAGACAAAATGTTGCAATAATATGGTAGCCTTGATGATTGGATGGTGAGTTGGCATAGAGTTTGTTGTTGTAGATGATGATGATGAGAATATAAGGTTGTACTTCATAACATTATTGTTAATCTTAAAGTTGTTAATTTTTGTACTTCATAACATTTTTGTTAATATTAAGGTTGTACTTCATAACATTTTTGTTAATCTTAAAGTTGCCTGAGTTGAGTTACATGCAATTACTTTTGCTTAGAGGATGTCAGGGTCAGAGAACCAAGTTCCACAAGAGCTCCTACTTTTATAGTTTTAAAAATGCAATCCAAGTGGGAGCTTATTGAACTATAATGTAGAGCTATGAATATGTGATGGCATGGACAAAAGTAATTGTACTGGAGGGATGAACACCAAAATATTCACAGTTTATGTTGGGGGAGAATAGGTCAGTCAGTCTACATTTCACTCAAAGCTTTACGAACTAAAATAAATATCAACACATAACTGGAAAATTAAAACCTCATTTTTAAATTTGCGACATTAGCACAACATGATACCCGACATGATGATGTGTTTGGGTATCCCATTCGCCACAAGGGTTAATGAAGGAACTTAAATTTAACTGAACTAAAACCGCATTCCAAGGCCAATTAGACTCAAATAAATTTAACTGAACTAAAACTGCATTCCAAAGCCAATTGGACTCAGTTTAGCAAGTAGTGGGGTCTATGCCAGAACAGCTAACAAATTTCAATAAAATGATTTTTTAGGTGTCGATAAAAGTAAAATTATGTTAGGGTGAATCCATTCATACTTTTTTTTAAGAAACATTCACACTTTTTTTTCTTCGGACTATCTCATATTTTATACACAATTTTTGAATAAAGCCAAAAAACAAAAAAAAAAAAAAAACGTATTAGAAGGAAATTTATAATGAGAAACACAAGCAATGATAAGGTCGCAGAATCACACTAAGCAATAACAACCCAAATCCTGGGTCATGTACAAGAATGCATTTTCTTGAAGATCAAGCTAGAGTAAATATAATTGTTGGCCACCGGATTGCCTCTTATCCACCTATTTTCCCGATATATGTTTTGTACATGTCATTTCTTTTTAAGTGGCTAAAAGTCCAGAAAAGTAAATAAAAACCAGAAAAAACACCAAATTTTTTTGCATTTACCAGCAGTCAAAATACCCCTGCCAAAGTTAAAAAGAGAAAAAAAAGAATTTTTATTATATGATTACGATGTAGTATACAAACGAAGGGTAAATATAATTATGGGTGGAACGATGTCTATAAAAAAACCGTGATAGATTTCCCTTTGTGAATGGTAAATCCCATAAGAACTGGTCAAAATCCCGGGCCGTTATGGCACGGGTCATATACTAGTTATGTAAAACAAAAGATATGGGATTTATGACCATATTTCTATTGTTGTCTTCTTGATTGTTTCTTCTTTCTTAGTAATTAAGGTGAAATCTTCCTTGGGAAGCTTCATTGTAGAGGAACTTGAAACGATCTACGATGTCTATTGATTCGGCAAATATCACTACACGAAATCAGCATATTTATAACATCAGAAAAACGTTAATGTATATTTATTGTAACGTTAAAAAAACGTTGGAAAAGTGCCGTTATTATTAGTGTTACAAATAACTTCTTAGCAGTTAGGACCGTTACATAATTAATTAATTAAGCAACGTTTGTATGCGTTGTAAATAAATGGAGTAACGGTTGTCTAGTCAGCACCAATTTTTTTTCTAAGGATGTGGCTTTGACAGCTGTAATCGTTTCAAATCATTCAGTAACAGTTTTATTGTAACAGTTGATTTTAACGGATTTCAGTAACGTTTCTTGTAACAGAAAGATTTTTCCAGGTGTCATATTTATAACAGTTAAGAATTTTCCAGGTGTCATCTTTGTAACGATTTTACCAACGTTGTTTTGACGTTACAAAAAATAATATAGTTTTTTTTTTAAATGTGTTGATTTCTCAGCCCATATTTAGGCCCTGTAAAGAATCCATATCTAGGCCCATAATTCAAGAACCCATATGAACACCCTGCAAAGAATTTGTATCTATGCCCATAATTCAAGAACCCAAATGCACACCCTGCAAAGAGTTCATATACAGTTTCACTTTTGAAACCCAGAATCATTTATTCATTCATATTAAAAGCCTTAACAGCAAAATATGATCCACAATCTCCATACTAAAAGCCTTGGCAAGAATCCTCAATCTAAGTGAAAAAGCGGGGGTCTAACAACCACACCCAATATTTCGATTAGAAATCTGTATGGACAACTCCGAGTTACTTTCTAAAGAATCAACTAGACAGCCAGACTCAATCAATAGAAAATATCTCAAGGAGTTTATTATCTCTATCTCTCAATTTGATTTACTCAAGCAAATACAATCTGTGAGTCTTAATCAAAGAGAGATAACTTGGATGTAACCAAAGACCAATATCCAAGTGTCAATCAATTTAAATCAACAACTAATAAGGTCGGATATTCTAATTGATTGAACAACGCACAACCTGTATTATTTCAATGATATAACAAAATATAATGCGGAAAAGAAATAACACAGACACTAGAATTTTGTTAACGAGGAAACCGCAAGCTGAAAAACCCTGGGACCTAGTCCAGATTAAACATATACCGTATTAAGCCGCTACAGACACTAGCCTACTCCAAATTAACTTCGGTCTGGACTGTAGTTAAACCCTAACCAATCTCACACTAATCCAAGGTACAGTTATGCTCCTACGCCTCTGATTCCAGCAGGATACTATGCACTTGATTCCCTTAGTTGATCTCACCCACAACCAAGAGTTGCTGCGACCCAAAGTCGAAGACTTTAATAATCAAATTTGTCTCACACAGAAAAGTATACAAGATAGATAAATTCGTCTCCCATGAATAAATCTATGAGTTTTGTTCCGTCTTTTAATAAATCAAGGTGAACAAGAACCAATCAATAAAACCATTCTTATATTCCCGAAGAGCATCTCAGTTTTATCAATCACCTCACAATAGTCTTAATCGATGCAGCAAAAAAATATATTGTGGAATCACAAACGATGAGACAAAAATGTTTGTGATTTCTTTTATATCTTGCCTATCGGAGATAGAAATCTCAAGCCAATTATTATAATTTTAATTGTACGATAGAAATAGAAAGATCAGATCACACAACTACAAGAAAAGTAGTATCGGTTTGGCTTCACAATCCCAATAAAGTATTTAAGTAGTTAACCTGGTTTTAAAAGAAGAAAACCAAAGGCTAAAGGAGAATTGACTCTAGCTTAGTACAATTAGTATCACATAGAATGTGTGGGGATTAGGTTTCCTAGTTGCTAGAGTTCTCCCTTATATAGTCTTCAAATCAGGGTTTGCAATCAATGTTATCTTAGTAACAAAGCATTCAATATTCACCGTTAGATGAAAACATGATTAGATTCAAGCTAATATTTATCAACCGCTAAATCGAAAACTTATCTTGTCATACACACATGTACTAGACAATTTTAGGTTCGTTTAACCATACCCAAACTTGTACATTAGTTGGTTCAACACTAGTTAACCAAATGGTTAGCCAAATGGTTAGCCAAATGATAACTTTCATATCAACCATATTCTTCTTCACCATAACTAGTCCAAATGAACTAGTTAGAGAGTTGTTCAATTGCTTGGATCTTTATGTACTACACAAGACACAATCGAACCAAAAACGATGTAATTCACTTGAATCGATTCATGAACTATAAAGCCACGGTTTGTGATAGCATTCCTTAGTTTATTATGATAAGTTCACAAGCACCGTTTTTAGACATAACCTACTCAAGTTCGCGGACTTAAGTTCCCGGAAAGAGTTCACAAACTCCAGGAGAAATTCTCGGGTTCGAGAACTACGCCAGTTTGCAGACTGAGCTTGTATGCTGAGTTCGCGAACTGAGCTCATGCACTACTCCGGTTTCACTTGATCAACAAAGTTCGCAAACTTTGGTTCAATCAATAAGGACTTATACATATATGTGTTACAACAACAATGCTTATATCCTCCAATGGTTATATTGTATAAACTCTCATTTCAATCATTGAAACATTCTCAAAGGATGTTATATAGTTGTTATTCACAAACTATTTCTCGTCAAAGCGATTTCTAAAATGATTGAAACATAACATGACTTTCGTCACTAGGTAAAGATGAACTTAGCTAAAGCGAAAGATTTACCAACACATATTTTGAGAAATAGATAAGCGAGATATACTCATCTCGAAATATCATATGTGTATAATCTTAACCCATATAGTAATACGACTTTTGTCTCAAGATAAGAGATAGAGTAGGTAGACTTTTGAGTGATAGATAAGTTCAAGTCTCCACATACCTTTTAGTCGATGAAGATCCACTGGTTCCTTGAGTAGTCATTCGTCTTGTATGATGATCGCCATGGAGTTCTTGAGTTCAACTACACTTTCTATCCTAGTCCGAGACCTTAGATATAGTAGACTAGAAATCAAGACTTTATAGTTTTGATCACTAACATTGACAAACATGCTTGAGATAGCAACGCACGCGAGTTCTTCCGAGCAATGCTCTAACAATCTCCCCCTTTGTCAATTTTAGTGGCAAAACTATTAATACATATGGAATAAAAAAAATATAAATAAACTTTGTAGCTCCTATTCCACATGTCTAATCTTCAACATTACTCGAAATCTTTGTCACTTCCAAGTAGTACAATGATCCCAAACATTGTAAGTTTAGCATCATCGTTGTTGAAAATCCGTAGCTATAACAATGAGAAAAGCAGCGGTTCTCAATCATTGTTACACAATGTCTTAGTATTATTATACAGCGTCAAAGTCCAATTGCATCACAACTTTAACAACAATACTATGGTGATACTTCACTCCCCCTTAGTCAATACTCCATCTCACATGGAAACTACTCCCCCTTACATAATGATTCGAGAACCATATGTATTTTTAGTATGAACTACATATTAATTCTCCCCCTTTTTGTCAATAAAATTGGCAAAGGTACAAGAACGGGATCCTGATGAAATTTCTGTAAGAGACATTTCATGACCAAAGGTAAATGTATATTATCTTGTTTAAATGCAATCATAAAGCCTAGGCTAAATGCATTCATCAAGGAGTTTATAAAAATACAAGATAACCCCTATAATATTCCACAGCCGCACTCCCCACAAAGATTTGGAAATTAAGCACAAGTTCAAAAGAACTCACACCCATAAAATGTCATTCTCAAGGGAACAACAAGAGCGACCTTAATTTCAAAAGAAAAGAAAGATTTCTTTAGACTCAACAAATTACATACAAGTATGAATTTGGAATCCAACAAGAAATATTCAATCATATTAACCAGAGTGAACCAAGATTAATGTGACTAAATATGCTCAACACCAGTAAACTTATGGAGACTTAATAACTCGATTAGATTATTCACAAGAGAACTCATAAATAATCCAACCGGAATACACAATTAAACTAATCACAAAAGTAATCAATTCAATCGTTTATACTCACATAAGAAAATCTATGGAGCGATGACTAAGTTAATCGTAAAAATAACCGACCCAGTCAATCATGCTCAAACATGAGAAAAACTTACGGAGTCATAACTAAATAATCACACAAGATGATTGATTTAGTTCAATATACTCGACGTAAAGTACCTTACGGAACACAACTAGGCTAATCACAAAAAAATCAACTTGGTTGTCTAGTGCTCAACATAAGACACAATATGGAGTCTCACAGTAATACTCAAAAAATGGATCATGGAAGATCAATGACTGCGGAATACACAAGGATTCATTCTATGTTTTCATCACCATTTGCACAATGAGACATAATAGACACAATCCTTGAATCACAAAATATTTTAACCTATCTTACATCAATAATTGACAATATAGGCTTAACTTTTGTGTTTTGCCAAAAATCTATTCATTCTTTCATCAATATTTGCATATCAATTCACGAACGACTTTACTTTTGACAAAATATGGGACAATTAAGTTCACGGACGTAAACACACATATCCTATCAAAATATTGCAATATATAAAACCATAAAGATTAATACTGCAACCATCATCTTCCAAACAAATTTAGAATTTAACACAATAAATCTAAAAACAAGAAAATGAAAACTTTGGACATAGCTATGTGTAATCACAATAATGGCTATTCCAAAACACTAGTTATTCTTCTAAACAAAAGACAAAAAAGAAGATTTACTAAGCAATAAATAAACTACTCCAAGATGCTTGAATAGTGTTCAACTCTTCCTTGAGCTCGGGAAACTTAGTTGCAACCACCGACAATTGTTTTTGAACGCATTTCACCCTTGAATTGACCTTACACACTCCCTTGTGAATTTTTTGAAGTAGACTCAAGGTGGTAGGGTCACAATCATTTAGTGAATCATCTCTTTGTCTTTTGCACACATTCTCCCTTATGCACTTGAAGGTACAGGGACGAACCGGTTTGGGTACCCAAGAGAGTTTCCCATTGAATCAAAACCACAAACACGACATATTTGATTAATCAAACAAGGATAGCCTAACATCTTGATCAGACAATTCATTGAAACCATTTGATAAATGATGAATCCACAAATATCAAGACATTGAACACCCGATTCAAGGAAATAGACTAATTCTGCAAAATCATGACTCCACCAAGAATTCTCAATTGTAGAGGGACAAAGATTGGGGATACCAAGTTTTCCAAATTCCATCAGTGCAATACTAAGTTCATTATGAGGAAACTTCCCTTGATTCCAAGCTACCTTCTTGCCACAGAGCCCAATAGAAATATCATCACATGATGGACGTTCATCACTCGGTCTAGGAAGATGCATGTTTCCCAACGGAATATTGGTAATCTTTGAAATTAACTCTCTATCAACAATAAACCTTTTTATATTTAGCATGGATTTGAATTCCATCTTATTAAGATAAACATCATGAATGTTGGCATAGAAAATTCTTGTGAGAGAATCAAATCCTCGACCAAGACCATTAAAGATATTTCCAAGATTGAATTTTTTGAAGCAAGCTAAATCTTCATCATGTCCACAAGAGATTTACAACTTCTTTTCTAAAATGAAACCTTTAGATGAAATCGTCTCAAAAATTCTAGCACATGATTCATCCACAAACCTAATCCTAAGAGAATTTTGGTCACAAGGAGGATTCATACTATAGGTATTTGAGTTTTTGGAATTCCTTTTTGAGCCCTTAGAATTCATCATGAGGTCTAAGAAATTGAAAGGAACAAGAAGAATTTACTTACATGGAGTGATATTGAACACCCTTTCTATTAATTTCTCTAAAGAGTCTTCAATGGAGGCAACCCACAAAACCCTAGAAGTTCACGTACGCAGACGGGAGAGAGGAAGGAGAGAGAGAGAGTGTGCGAACTTCCTCTTAATAAGACCAAAAATGGGCTTGGACTCGTTTGCGAACTGTACACGATTCAAAACATTTCTTGCCCCATTTCAAGATATATATACATATGGGGTAGTGCCAGTATTGTTACCAAGAGGCACAATGTGCAGAGAGATTCCCATGCAAGGTTAAAAGTTGACCAGTGTGAACAATCCCTGTAATTTAATCACCATAATGATGATAATCTGGTAAGTCTGAGCTTCTTATCCTTTGTTTGATATGCCTAGAAGGAGGAATCTTCTGTTTTCCAGGTTGTACAATATTATTCAATTTAATATGTACATAACCCTTTTCTGAGTGATTCTTAGACTTAACAGAATTAAGTTTTTCTAAGCATATAAAAATGTTTTCGAATGCTCTGAATAGATCTTTATCAAACGATCCATTATGATAGTAATCCTCATAGAGATCGATAGTTAATCTAGTGAGGTTCCATATCCTTGACCGCCATACGTTTCCTCATTTTCTCATTTTTTTTTCTTCTTCAGATTGACACATATCATCTGGAACTTCCTTTTCAGATGAAATGGGATTATTATGAGAAACCAGAGGTTTTGACCATAATAATTCTTGATCAATCTTAAATAAATTCTAGCGTGCGTTACAGATGCCAAGAGCAAGTTTTTCAAAGAAATTTCCTATGGGACAATTTTTAAGGATCGAACAAACACAAACTTATCAGGTTTAAAGTGTTTGCCAGCTCTGATACCAATTGAAAAAGCGGGGTCTAACAACCACACCCAATATTTCGATTAGCAATATGTATGGACAACTCCGAGTTACTTTCTAGAGAATCAACTAGACAGTCAGACTCAATCAATAAAAAATATCTCAAAGAGTTTATTATCTCTATCTCTCAATTTGAATTACTCAAGCAAATACAATCTGTGAGTCTTAATCAAAGAGAGATAACTTGGATGGTACCAAAGACCAATATCCAAGTGTCAATCAATATAAATCAACAACCAATAAGGTCGGATATTCTAATTGATTGAACAACGCACAACCTGTATTATCATTAGTATAAAATAGGGTTTGGATAAGTTTGCCTTTGTTAGTGGTGGTCAGGATTTGTCTTGACAAAGATAAATCAAGGGTCGTGGTTCTCCTGACCACCCCCTACATCTCGCACATGTGGCGTTAATTCCAATATTATGAATGAAAAATGAATACTCAAGTCAAGATATGGAAATTCAAAAATTATAACATGGAGGTTCGAACTCATGACCTATTGTGTCATAAGAGTGGCCTATAACCAGTGTTCCACCTTGGTTGGAATTGATAGAAAATATAAATCAACAGTGGTGGTTTGTTCAACTCAAATACCATAATTACTTTATCAAATAGTGTTTCACTAATTGCACATAACAAATAATCTATTCATTATAAAGTGTTTTATTAATTAGTGTTTCACTAATTGCTCATAATAAATGACTAATCATTTTTTAATTATAAATGTTTTCTTAATTGATTATAATATTTATTTCTATTAATAAGTAATTTTGATAAATAATATCAATAGACATTTTCTGCGACAATGAGTAGTAGAAGAGGTGGAGGCCGAAATATTAGTGGTGGTTAAGGGCAGAGCCAAGCACAATTATATTTATTTTTGTTCTTTATCGTAAAATGGGATACAAAGTACATTTTTCACATGTATCCAACTTGCCAAGAATTTTTTCTCTCTCTCCCCTCAAAATCATGGCTCCGCCCCTGGTTTGTGGTGGAAGAAGTAGTGACGGTGAATCCTGGTGAGTAGTGATGGATAATATTAATTTTATGTTGTCGTTACCACATCGATAACATCGTAGTGTGGAAGATGTGGTTGGTTGTTTTTAACACTTATTTCAGGGATGATATCATACAAGACAATATTTTCATGATCGTAGTTGGATAACCCAAATGGTTCCCCTGTTATCTTTGGTATTATATCATATAAATCATGATATTTTAATGTTAAAAAAAAATTGATTGAAATACAAAAAAGAATATATACACAAAAAAATAATAACAAAACTAATCAATTGACGAAATTTTGTTCAATCTAAACCTCATACATGGCATTTGTGATTGAAAATTAGAATTGCGTCCAACAACCTACATGGGATGGGCGGCAGTGGTGGAGTCAAAAATTGACATTGAGGAGGCCTATTTAAAAAAAAAAAATGTAAACTTTGGTGGACTAAGCCATAAATATATATGGACAAAGAACTATTTATAAAATAAAATAAACAAAAAAATTTATGTAGTTATTAAAAATTTAAGGGGTTAGAGCCAGGTTAGTCAACCCTTGGCTCTGTCACTAGGTGGTGGTGGATAAAAAAAGTGGATTCATATGGTTTTATGGTGGTGGCGGGTATTGGTGAAAAAAACATATTATGCTAATTTCGTAACGCCACAAAATGTGTAACGTTATATTATAAAGTATAAAACGTGGTTGATCATTTTAATGTTAAAATAAACTCGATAAAACACATGTCCATTTTAAAAAATTGGTGAAATCAATTGCCATGTTATGTAATAACTAAACGAACGACACGAATCAAGATCAGAACATATGAAATTATTTATTATCGATTTGTTTATGTAAAGAGTGGTCAGGATTTGACCTTGGCAAAGATAAATTTACCGCTAGAGTTTGTTCAACTTAACCATTTTTAAACGTTTTATAATTAGTGTCTCATTGATTGTTCATAATGATTAATTAAATTTCTATTATAAATGTCCCTTTAATAATCTAACATAAATACATAATTTTATTAATAAATAATTTTACTAAAAACTATACTAATTCTAATGGTGAGTATAAGCGGTGGCTGGTGTTTGTGAATAGTGGAGACGGTAACATTACTTTTGGTGGAAGAAATACTGGCGGTGGATGGTTTTTATGGTGGTGGGTGTTGGTAATAGTAGTATAGAATGATAGTTTTTGCTTTTTAGTGAGTTTTATTGACCAAGTAAAAAATAATCTTCACAAAACATGAAACATTGTATTGTGAAAGATGTAATTGGTTGTTTTTAGCACGATTGATAAGGACAAAAACCAAATATTTCGAGGATGATACCAGAACGTATAAGAAAATATGATCATGACTGTTCGATCACCCGTATTATATAAAGGCAATTGGTGTACCCCGCGTAAGAGAACATTATCGCTCTCTCAAGTACTATTACATTCTTTTTCCTGAAAAACCATCAATGTCGAGTTGTTTCGTGGCAACTACCTACAAAGACAACAACTTTCACTCAATTCCCGATATAAAACCTTATAGACCGGGAAAATGTATTTGCATTCTAAAATATTTGTTTGAAAATTATATTTTTTCATCAAAATCATCATAAAAAAACTCAAAATCATAAATCTAAATTTCGACTCCGATGTTTATGGAATATTTTTTATATTTTACATTCTCAAATCATGCGACCTCTTGATAGTAAATCAACAATATCAAATTACGGATCAATATGTATAGATTTCATTCACTGGGTTAGAAGGTAGAGTAGACATAGATGGGTAGATCACACAAAGCAGAACATGACTGAGAATACTTCAATAATTTGGTCAAGAGATAAGGTCAAAAATTTAAGATTAACCTTTTATGGGAATAATTAGATCGGCTTAGATAAGAGCTCACTAAAATATGGATTAATAATAATTTTCACGTAAGACAATTGCAAAACATAGTTTGGCTATCTCTGCCTATGTAAAGAGTGGTTAAGATTTGTCCTTCCTCAATTGCTATGTTATGTGAGAAGAAGGTGATATCTAAGATTGAGGTATAATTCAAATCTATTAGATTCATACCATTTATAACTGGATGCCTTGAAAAAAATTGACGTGTTGTTATTATTACAGGCAAGGGATACATTTACATTGACCACACTTGCACAAATAGCTCACTTCGCAAATGATTGGTGTTGCATGTACTCTCTAGAATGCAACTAGGAATTTGAGGAAACAAGGCACCAGAAGCAGTGTCCGGGGTATTTTGTATATAGTAACTTAGACCCGATGTAATACTTATGATTTTTGTTTTTTTAGTTTTACCACAATCTATTTATTTAAGAAAAATAAACATTGCAAATACATAACATCAACAAAAATTAGACAGATTACGTTTGACAATAATGGCTACTGATGGTCCGTAAACGGCAAAAAAAAAGGAATTGTTGGGATATACAACGGATTACTTGATACAAATGAAAGAGGTATAACTATTTCGATTCTGAAATCACATAAAGTTCACAGTAGAAGATGACATCAAGTTTAAAGTTGGTAACAAACATAATATGGCTAACTAAAATGCTAAAAACAAACAAGATATATAAACTTAGAAAGACGTGGGACTTGAAGAGGCCAATTTTGAAAACTACAATCTTAGAAAACAATGATCCACAATACCGTATTTATTTTTATATAGATATTCAACGTAAAATATGTCAACTTTTGGTAAAGGATCTATTGAAAACATATTAATTTGAAATAGGATCAGGGAGTACAATATGTGTTCAAGGTTATTTATGAGGTAATGTGTCGCAAGATTGTATTCCAAGTGAAGGTAGGAACATACGAAAGTGACAAAATGTCCATGACTTTTGAAGTTACCAAAGCCTTCGTTAAGACGAATTGATGGGCACAATACTTTGTTGAAGATTTAATGGCAGAGGTTCGCATATATACAATCCCTTCGAAAAGGTAATGTGTACACATTTTAAACATTGTCATATAATGGGTGTTGAAAAATTATAGGAAAATCATGTCATATTGGATAGTTTGTATCATTCTTTCAATGCAAAAAATAATAATACTATTCTCTGCCTATTTGGAGGATCGACAACATGACCATGTTAGATGAGTCAGCTAGAGCGAAATAGGAGCATGTGGAGACTTTTATGGACGATATTGATTAGTTGATTTCACTGAGATGAGCGCTGCTGACGACATATTTCCAAAAAATATTTAAACTTCCATGTTCATGTAAACCATTATCTCATTATAAGCAATGAACATAAATAAAATTGTGTCTGGAAGTTAAGATTATATTTCTTTCGTTTGAGAAAATCTCCGGCGGTAAATATTAAAGGAAAAAACAAAGAAAAAAAGAGAGGAAAATCCCAACTATTTTTATAACAAACACATATTAAATCATAAAAAGTTGATAAGTATTCGGGACACAAATTATACGATATATTAAAAATAAATCAACATCATGGCCCGTGCCGTTATGGCACGGGTTAAGGGCTAGTTTCAATTATATAACAAAATATAATGAGAAAAAGAAATAACACAGACACCAGAATTTTATTAACAAGGAAACCGCAAATGCATAAAAACCCCGGGACCTAGTCCAGATTAAACATACACTGTATTAAGCCGCTACATACACTAGCCTACTCCAAATTAACTTCGGTCTGGACTGTAGTTGAACCCCAACCAATCTCACACAGATCCAAGGTATAGTTATTCTCATACGCCTATGATCCCAGCAGGATACTGCGCACTTGATTCCCTTAGTTGATCTCACCCACAACCAAGAGTTGCTACGACCCAAAGTCGATGACTTTAATAAAAAAATCTGTCCCACACAGAAAAGTCTACAAGATAGATAAATTTGTCTCCCACGAATAAACATATGAGTTTTGTTCCGTCTTTTGATAAATCAAGGTGAACAGGGACCAATCAATAAAACCAGGATTATATTCCCGAAGAACAGCTCAGTTTTATCAATCACCTCATAATAGTCTTAATCGACGCAGCGAAAAAAGATATTGTGGAATCACAAACGATGAAACGAAGATGCTTGTGATTACTTTTATATCCTGCCTATCAGAGATAGAAATATCAAGCCAATTATTACAATTGTACTCGTACGATAGAAACATCAAGATCAAATCACGCAACTACAAGAAAAGTAATATCGGTCTGGCTTCACAATCCCAATGAAGTCTTTAAGTCGTTAACCTGGTTTTACAAGAATAAAACCAAAATTTAAAGGAGAATCGACTCTAGCTTAGCATAACTAGTATCACACAGAATGTGTGGGGATTAGGTTTCCCAGTTTCTAGAGTTCTCCCTTATATAGTCTTCAAATCAGGGTTTGCAATCAATGTTAGCTTAGTAACAAAGCATTCAATATTCACCGTTAGATGAAAACCTAATTGGATTCAAGCTAATATTTATCAACCGTTAGATCGAAAACTTAGCTTGTCATACACACATGTACTAGAAAATTTTAGGCTCGTGTAACCGTACCCAAACTTGTACATTAGTTGGTCCAACATTAGTTAACCAAATGGTTAACCCAATGATAACTTTCATATCAACCATATTCTTCCTCACCATAACTAGTCCAAATGACTCAAATGAACTAGTTAGAGAGTTGTTCAATTGCTTAGATCTTTATGTACTACACAAGATACAATCGAAGCAAAAACGATATGGTTCACTCGAATCGATTCATGAATTATAAATCCACGGTTTGCAATAGCATTCCTTGGTTTATTATGATAAGTTCACAAACATCGTTTTTAGACATAACCTACTCAAGTTCGCGGACTGGGTTCGCGGACTTAAGTTCCCGGACGGAGTTCATAAACTCCAGCAGAAATTCTCGGGTTCGAGAACTACGCCAGTCCGTGGACTGGGTTCGCAGACTGTGCTTGTATGTTGAGTTCGCGGACTGAGCTCACGCACTACTCCGGTTTCACTTGATCAACAAATTTCGCAAACTTTAGTTCAAGCAATAAGGACTTATACATATATGGGTTACCACAAAAATGCTTATATCATCCAATGGTTATATTGTCTAAAATCTCATTTCAATCATTGAAACATTCTCAGAGGATGTTATATAGTTGTTATTCACAAACTATTTCTCTTCAGAGCGATTTTTAAAATGATTAAAACATAACATGACTTTCGTCACTAGGTAAAGATGAACTTGGCTAAAGCGAAAGCTTTACCAACATATATTTCGAGAAATAGATAAGCGATATATACTCAGCTCGAAATATCATATGTGTATAATCTTAGTTTATATAGTAATACGACTTTTGTCTCAAGATAGGAGATAGAGTAGATAGACTTTTGAGTGATATATAAGTTCAAGTCTCCACATACCTTTTAGTCGATGAGGATCCACTGGTTCCTTGAGTAGTCCTTCGTATTGTATGATGATCGCCATGGAGTTCTTGAGCTCAACTACACTTTTTATCCTAGTCCTAGACCTTAGCTATAGTAGACTAGAAATCAAGACTTTATAGTTTTGATCACTAACATTGACAAACATGCTTGAGATAGCAATGCATGCGAGTTTGATCGAGAAATTCTCTAACACTAAGTACATCATCCTAAGTTCAACTAATATAGTGAAAACATTGTAGACAAAAATATAAAAACTGATCATTTGCTGCGGCGATGATGAACTGCAGCTTCAGTGTAAGAGATATCTGCAACAAAACAAAGCAGCAATAAGAATAATGGCCAGTTAACTCCAAACAGTTTTGACATATCAAGTATCTGCAATGAAACTAAGTTGCACATCAATGCATGCATCATCTAAAAATGTAGAGAAGTTTATATTCTTAAGCGCGATTTTCTCAGTGTAAAGTCGAAACCTGTGAAGCTAGTATGAAGACATTAGGACCATGCATGAGATTGGAACTATGAGACACACCCTAACAACTAAATATTCATGAGAATGTCTACAAGGTAAGATAATCAAGAATGATCAGTTCAGTTAACTAGTATGTGGCCCTTGAACCCTCGTGGGAGCATCTCTTAGCTTCATCCAACACAAACATATTGATGTTGTTAGAACGAAGATATTGTCTCATTAACATATACATCTTGGTTGAAACAGTGTGCTTGAACATGTCAAGGAACCCCGACGAGTAAGATACCTGCAATGGGCAGAATATACACTTATCATAATTTTCACATGATAATACCTGAAAACGATAATCTACAATACATAATTCTCATATTAGCTTCCTAACAATCTATTTTATGTGACCGAAAGACAGCTATTCTAACATATGGAAGGACATATACAACATCAGTAACATCCTCTGCTAGAACTACTGGAACGCTTATACTCGCCGTCATTGATGAACATCATTACGATAAAATGCTACAAAAATGCATAGTGTCCTGGAATTATGGAATGCACCAGACTCAATATAAAGATCAACTACTCTAAACATCTTACCTGCAAACACGCAACACCCCTGCTATTGCACAAAACCACAACCCGACACAGAAAACTATTTGGAGTGAGTACGTATACGCCCAACAAGATACAAGCCCCATGCTCCTGAGATTTTATTCTAATCTTCATGATTCCTACGCAAAACAGTCGGAGAGAATAGTTAACATAACAATATTGACAACACCGACAAGGCATACATGAAAATAAATAAAAATAATCAAAATCAAATCATTAGCAAAGATGTACTGATTACATACATCTCTTTCATTGGAGGACACAAAAGAATTGAGTTTCCAACATAAGCAGTGCTTGTGTAAAGCAAATGAACATACAAGAGACTCATCAGTTCAAAAAATACCTGAATTGCAGCATCCATTTAGTCACTTTCATATCCAATCATCAGCATATCAACTTATTTAGTAGCACACTATTCGGTTAGAGCTAACTACATCAGTATTTATTGAATTACATCCCACAAAGCAATAAAACAATCGAAGTAGGATAGTTACACTTACATCCCCACTTCTCATATTGTTATCTTTCACCTCGGACTATCACTTATCAGACTTCTCACTGCCATCAATCATACTTTCTTGTGAATATAAGAAAAACAAATCATTATAACCGAATGATCTTAACTGTCTAATGCAGACTTGCAAGTACAATAAACAAAACAAAAAAAAAATTAACTGCAGTGATTCTGTTACCTGCTCCTCTTGTTAGACTTTCTTTATTTCCTTGGTGGCATTGTAGATAGGCACAGTTGCACAGTTTACTAACCTTTTTAGTCCATTACACAAGATCTAAATCAATAAATATACACAGGTAAGGAACAAATATCTAGCTTGATCACCATATTAAAACTAAAAAAAATGAGGAAAACACAAAGTAGTAACCTGCAATCTCTGCGGAAATCATGTTTAGCTTGATCACCATATAAAGAAATAGCACCATGCTTTTTAGCAACATACATACCAAGTAAAGCACCAAACCTCAAATTCCAAACAAGTTAAACACAGTAATAGCATGCTAGAAAAAACTTGACAACCACAATATTCATGCACATACACGTTTAGCAGCATTGGCTCTCAAGCCTGGCAGAAGGCGAAAGTTCTTAGGCGGCAACTGCGAACGCTCTTGAGAAACAAGACTGATGTTATCATCATCCACACTCAATTCATACAATTAGATGAATTAATCAGCAGCAATAAACATGGAGATAAACCAGTAAAAACCAATAGACACTGAAATCCGAAAATTTTCGAAAAAAATGAGTTTGTAAAGATGATGTTTCAGACATCCAAGGCAGCATTAGCTCTCAAGCCCGGCAAAAGGCAAAAGCAACTGCAGTTGTTATTGAGAAACAAGCCTTAGGTTTATCATCATCAACAATTTACAAACAAAAAACTCAAATACTCATTCAAATAAATTTTTCTATTGGGAATTGATCATCCCATAGGCACTTAAACAAGCCATAGGGGTGGACATCAAATCCCAAAATCAATTTTTTTTTAAAGGCCACTCAAATAAAACTGAACTAAAATTGAGTTCAGAGTACTGGCTTGGAAATATCTTTTGTTGAGAAAGAGATTTAAACAAAACGCATATCATAATCATAGTGGATAAGACGTGGAAAAGATCATCACCTCCATCTCAATCATTTCTCATTCATTCAAAAAAAAAATCGAAATGAAAAACATCAACATAGAGCAGTATAAACTCATAGATCTTGCTTACCATACCCACAACATAGAGCGGTAACAACATCTTGCACTGTTAGATGCCATTCCAGATCTTTGTCAGCTGAAAAATCAACAAAATCCGTAATAAAAAACTTTTGAAATTGCTTATTAAAACATAAATCAATCTCAAAAATCACAAAATATAAGAGTTCATACACAAAATCTAAGCTTTATGACTTCACCTTATGATTCAGCCAAGCCATAAACCAAATTACAACTTCACAACAATCCATTCCTCAGCAAATCTATACTCCTCTTCTTCGGATTCTTATAAAACCTTTACAAAAACCTTCAAAAACAAAAACCCACATCAGAGAACACTTATTATTACTAATAACACAATCGAATCAATAATCCAAATCAAACTAGGGTTTCTAGAAAATACGACCTAAGTTGAAAGATTGACTTCACCAAGAAAAAAGTTGAAAAACATCATTTCTTCCACTTCGATCAGATCTTGTTTCGTTTTATTGCAGAAATAGAAGAAGATGTAAGATAGACATAGAACAGATGTGAGTTTGGTTTTCATATTCTTACTGAGAAAAATAAGAGGGTGGGAGGCGGAGGAGAAAGAACAGTGATTAGGTTTGATTTCTCTCTCTTCTAGTATTTTATAAGAAAACCTAATACCTATCTCGAGTAACTAATCAGGGAGATATAGGGACACGATTTCTTGTTTGTGTGTTTCGCACACGTACCGTAATTTAGCTATTGTGTGATAGAGCTAAGACGATTATTACCATTGTCACCAATTTAATTGGTCCACCAAGATTTGATGGTTAGCTTCTTGCCATGTGTCGAAAACAAAATTTATTGAAAGACTCTCATGGTTTTAGTAATAGGTGGATGATTCTGCAACCTATATGGAACTCAGGTTGAGATGTCAAATTGGATGGATCTTGAATGGATTCTGCATAATATTATGGAACTCAGCTTACAAAATTACCATATACATCCCAATGTTCTCGTCCAAGTGAGGTTTGAGATGTCAAATATCAGATTGGATGGATCCTGAGTGGATTCTGCAACCTATTATGGAACTCAGCTTGCAAGATTACCATATACAAACCCAATGTTCTCTTCCAGGTGAGGTTTTAAATGTCAAATATCAGATTGGATGAAACTGTAACCTATTATGAGTTAGACCTGAGTTTCCCGTCCGAATGAACTGGAGACGAAATATATCAGAATTGAACATCACAGGTTCAAAGATTAATAGAGTTAGACCTAAGTTTCTCGTCTGGATGAACTGGAGATGAAATATATTAGAATTGAACATCACAGGTTCAAAGATTGATAGAGTTAGACCTGAGTTTCTCGTTCAGATGAACTGGAGACGAAATATATCAGAATTGAACATCAGTGTAGGGCTGCCAACGGGTACCCGATTACCCGGAACCGAACCGGACCCGGGTGTGTCGGGTCCGGTTCCGGGTCCCAAGATTGGAACCGTTAGCAAAATCAATACCCGGCGAGTAAGACCCGTTAGGAACCGATAAGTTTCGGGTCCTAACGGGTATTACCCGCCGGGTACCCGAATATCTATGTTTTACTTGTTAATTTTACATAAAATAGAAATATTTAGTATAATTTCGTTCAATTTTTTTTCATTTATCCTTCATATTCTTATGTTTAATCCTAATTGAAAAATTTACATAGAAATAATAATAATTTTATATAAAAAATTATTAGATTCAAGCTAATATAGCAAATATAAAAGTAAAATATCAAAAAGTTTAGTTGATTTTTAAGGACCCGATAAATACCCGGACCCGACGGGTAATTAGTGTTTTTATCGGGTCCGGTTCCGGTCCATCAATTTAGAACCAGGACTTAACCGGTAGGACCCGGAACCGATTAAAATTACCGGTTCTGGTTCCGGGTAGCACACTACCCGGACCCGATGGGACCCGTTGGCACCCCTAATCACAGGTTCAAAGATTACTAGAGTCAGACCTGAGTTTCTCGTTCGGATGAACTGGAGACGAAATATATCAGAATTGAACATCACAGGTTCAAAGATTAATAGAGTTGGACCTGAGTTTCTCGTGCGGATGAACTGGAGACGAAATATATCAGAATTGAACATCACAGGTTCAAAGATTACTAGAGTTAGACCTAAGTTTCTCGTCTGGATGAACTGACTTGAGTTTCTCGTTCGGATGAACTGGAGACGAAATATATCATAATTGAACATCACAGGTTCAAAAATTACTAGAGTTAGACCTGAGTTTCTCGTTCGAATGAACTGAAGACGAAATATATTAGAATTGAACATCCCAAGTTCAAAGATTACTAGAGTTGGACCTGAGTTTTTCATTTTCATATAATGGGAAATGACCACATTACCCTTACCGAAATATGTGTAGCAAATATTTCTAAAATTATGAAAATGACCAGATTACCTCCAATTTCATTGCATTATTTTTCATAGAACATGAATGACCTAATTGCCCTTACCAGAATAATTGCACCAAATCTTCCGGAAACTATACGAAAATGACCAGATTACCCTTACCGGAATTAGTTCAGCAAATATTCTAAAGTCTACGAAAATGACCAAATTACCCTCCAATTTCAGGACACAATTACAAATATTATTATTCACATTAAATTAAAAATGATCAGAATACCCTTACCGAATAAAGGCAGCAAATATTTGGAGACTACAAAAATGACCATATTACTCTCCAATTTTGTCACAGTTACAGATATTATTATTTTCATTATATAGACCATATTACTCTTATCGGAATAAGTGCACCAATCATTCCGAACGAAATAATTACATCATTTGTTTTAATCTGGTATGTTAAAAAATCCATCATAAGAGTTCATGTAATTACATCATAATCATATAATTTTCAATCCACAAAGTATCACAATCACCACAAATATGTTTATTAGAGGAATTGTTTATTAAGCGGGAAAGTTCCCAGTTCCCACCATTTCCGATGTTTGAAATGAAGCGGCAAAAGTTCCCACCACTTTCTAACTTTATCAGATTACCCTACTGACATTTGACTGCCTTTTGACTATTAGTTTCACGTGAGCTACAAATATTTAGTAAAAGAAAGAAAGAATACGAGTCTGACACCCGGCCAAACATTGGGTAAAGATAGGGATACTGTAGTTATGAAGTTGACATGGTGACACCCGCCCATCTAGTTCAGTAAAAGAAAAGAAATATACTCTAGAAGAAAAAACTTGGTGAATAGTAGTACTTGGATGCACCGCTTCACAACTAAACCCCTCACGCAATCTCCCTTCTTTTTTTAACAACTAGACCACCAGCCTAGCACTCTGGTTGTGTTGATGATTCCATTCTCAACTTAAAATGTAGTACTTGGATGCAGAGAAGTATGTTTAACAACTAGACCACCAGCCTATAGCACTCTGGCTGTGTTGATGATTCCATTCTCAACTTAAACCGTAGTACTTGGATGCACCACTTCACAACTAAACGTCTAAACCCCTCACGCAATCTCCCTTCTTTTTTTCTCCCATATTACTTCTCTGCAACTCTGGATTCATCATATATCATTTCACTGAATGAAGTCAGTAAAGAGAATAAACATACTGATTTTGGCGCCCAAGACACACATCAACGTTCAAACTAATTTCATAGGGATGACAGAAATATTGATCTAAATGAAGTGCAATTTCATTGAAATGCAAAACTTGAAAGAAAATGACAGTAAGCAATATTGTAAGGACTTGCCTTACAAATTAGCTCAAAGATGGAGAAAATCCTTAAGGATTGAAGAACAAAGAAATGTTTTCTTAGATTTAATTTTTCATGAGAGTTTCATTACAGACTCTGAGCTTATAAGGCTCGACTCTACTGAATAGATCCAACGGTTACAATGCCAACACATGGCTAAATCTAACCCATCCCTTACAATTGATAAGGACACCCATCACCCAGTTAATTACTACCAAGAAGCCTAATACTAAATACTAACACTGAATGGGTTAAGGGACACCCCATAACAGGTCCCCCTTAACTGAACATGGCAGGCCAAAGCAGGGTCCTGACAAATATATGCAAGCACAACTTATAAACGTACAAGTAAGAGTAAACTAAGCTAGATCTAGCTCATAAAGACTTCTAAATTTTGATCACATTGCAATAGTTTCCATCTTATACGACTAGTTTTCCTTGGATTAGATCAGAATGCTAAAACCACCAAATTTGTTGTTTATAGTTATACAATATACTAAGTTGAATGCATTGAGACCTTAAACACCCCTCCACAAGGGTCCTACTCCTTCAAAGGACTGTTTAGAATCTCAGACTACACCAACATATTGAGTAAACTGCAAATAACAGCTAGGTATAGCGTTGTCTGTTTTATAACAGTGTTAACATTTTTTATCTAGCTCCATTCCATCCTAAGAGAGTTTATGATGCCTAAAATTAACAGCATATCATTGAATAAGTATACGAAAAGAAAATCTGACTTCCTAACAGAATGACAATTCACTTGAATTTTTGAGAGATTCTTGACAAGTAATAATCGAACTAATGTGGTGTCTCAAAATAGAGTTGCAAGCTGATGTCTTTTGGCCTTTGCCATATCTCACCTTCACATCCAGCTGATCTTTTTGGCATTAGTGCACTTCATGAACCAACCAGCATCTAGTCCATGGCATCTGATGCCTATCATCATGCACCGCAGACAATTAAAAAAATAGATTATCCATCACAAATGCAGAGTTAAAAGGAAAATTAAAAATCTAATAGATATGATGAAGTTTAGCTGATTTGGAACCAAAAACCAGTTTGAAAGAATATATTAAGTTAGCAAACAATGTCTCTCCTCCATCTAAAATGAGGGTGATTCCTTTTTTCCTCCTTAAAACGACATGAGATAAAAGAAACTGAAATGCAGTCATACATTAGAAACCATCTATCACCTGTGAGCATTTCATTAATAACTGCTTGAACATATTCAACTGTTTCCTTTTTGAATACACAACGCGACATGGTTCCATTTTCTCGGAAAGGATTGTTACGCAAACAAACAGCTTCACATGAGCTGAACTATCCTGTCAACAAACTAGATTACTCAAAATAATTTCATCTGTTGCCTATCCATGTTAACTTATTGTTGGCACTGAACAAGACCTAACAGGGATCGGCATGACCATGACACTATAAGTGTACTTCTTAAACTACAGCTAAGTGAATAAGAACTTATACTTACGTCATCAAGTAACGCTGCCTTGTGGCTTTCGGATTGATTATCATAAACACCATATTTTTCCAAGGCATGTTTGTCTGATCATCTTATGCGTCATGTAAGACTCCCACTGGACATCCCTCCACAGAACCTAAAAAAACAGAATACAATACTTGGAAGCTTTATTAGCTTCATATGAAGCTTTCACCTGTAACACCAGTCAACAAAAGAATCAAATGTTGAAGCCTGGTGCAAAACAAAGTGACATTCTAGTAATATACATCCTCATCATCACTAGCCATAAGTACACTAAATATTTCGGTATGTCCTAGTTAGACACATCCTCATCATCACTAGTTTTTCTGATACATCAACTAATCTAGGCTATGTTCTCCATTAAAAACTTCAGTGCAACAATAACAATGTCTGCCAGTGTACTCTATGGCTCCAATTTTGCAGAACAAAAAATATCAGGAAAACACACCATTTCAACGTTCCAATGGGAGAAAATTGAACAAAGAGGATTGTGTCTCATGCCTTAACCATATAACAACACCACCAGCACCCACCAATAACATCCACACCCATCATCAGCAACCACCACCCACCACCAGCACCACTCTCTCACCAACAGTAACATAGATCAGGGTCACCTCCTCCTCCACCAATAACCAAAACTACTCACACCCACAACCACCACCAACAAAAACATGGTTGTTTGCTAAAACAAAGAAATTTGAGAATGATACAAAAGCAAAATCCCTAATTTTTTCATCAATTTTTAGAAACCCCATCTTCATATGACAAAACTATAATCAAAACAAGATGAAGAAAGTCAAAATTACTTAACTCATTGAAGAAGAGAAACCCACGAATTTTACAATCAACTCTAAACCATAATTTTCATCAGTATCGATTAAAATTTTGGTTAATAGATCTTCGATTGCATGAACTGATTGAGTGAAGCATTTTCATCGTCTTCAATTGCACGATTTAGCCTCATTTTCAAGAATAGAAGCATAAATTTAGGGTCTGTTTGGGAACATGTAAATGGGATAACATATCTTTGGATAAGTTATCTTAATTTAATTTAGATTTTTGTTACAGGGAAAGCTGATTTGTTTAGGGGGAAGCTAAAAATGCTTGACTAAGGTATATTTCTTTTAACTCTAAGTTATTAAAGGGGAGTAGTAAAAAATTGTCTTTCCCCCTAACATAACACATAAGTTTACTTTCATGTCCTCTGCTTAACCATATATATAAACCATTATATAAACATGATTAACCCTAAACCATTTTTAAGATTAAATCGGATCGGCCTTCTCTCAAAAATAAGAATAAAACAAACCCTAAAACCTAAAATCACAAACAATGTGATTTTTTATTGAAAGCTTGAAAACTAATTACAAAACCCAAATCTGAAAAAATCAGATCCGAGTAGATTTAGATTTAGTGACGAAGAAATTTAGAAGAAGAGAGTTTTGGGAAGGTTTTCTGGAAAAAACGGTTAATCGGAGAGGGAGAAGAAGAGATCTGTCATACCCTTGCTAGTTATTCTTTCAAAAAACTCCGAGTTTAATATGCAATATATAAACCAGCATCGATATTTTAAAACAAAAATATTAAAACGATAAAAAAAATCTAAAAATAAAATTTTCAAAATAAGAATCCGATAAAAAAAATAATAATCTTAAAATAGAAATATGAAAACAAGAATTCGATGAAAAATATAAAAATATCTTAATAGAAATATCAAAACAAGAATTCGATAAAAACTAATCATTAAAAACTAGATGGTACGGCGGCGACGTTGATAATTATTCCACATTGCATCTGCAATTGAAGTATGAAGTTCTGAAGCTAAATCTCGCTCTCTATTTCTCCCGAGTCTAGCACCTTTGTTATTGTCTTCCGGTACCTCAGGATCGATTTCTTGCACTGGTACAACACTTACATCATCAAGAAACAAATCATTTATACACTCCATACGAATGTGGTTATGGATGATGCAACAGGCTAGCACAATTTTCACTTGTGATTCATACGGATATTGAGGTTGTACTTGCAAAATAGTGAATCGCCTTTTCAGTATTCCAAGAACACGTTCAACTACATTCCGTAATGATGAGTGTCGAAGATTAAATAATTCGTTGGCATCTTTTGGGTGATTTCCCCCATACTCCTTCAAGTGATAACGAACGCCGCGATATGGAGTAATAAAACTTGGCGTAAGGGCGAATCCTACATCTCAAAGATAATATTTTCCTACAAAAAATAAAAATTTAAGATTATACTCTCTCTATTATAAAGGCAAAAGAAAATTTTAAAGTTAAGATCATACCTTCTGGTACTATTAATTTATCGGATCTTGTTAAAACTGAATCCAATATACGTCCGTCATGAGCAGAACCTTCCCAGCCCGCAAGAACATACTGAAATTGCAAATTGAATGAGCATTCTACTAAAACGTTGTGAGAAATAAATCATTTTTTGTTCCGATAAACAGCTTGTTCATCCTCACTAACCATTGCCGGTATGTGAGTTCTGTCTAATATCCTTTTCTGTTACGAACCCAGTCATAACCTACTACTATTTAAGTATTCATTTCCTTAAAACTATTGTTCCTGCAAGCACTAAACACATGCACTGGCAAGATTTTCACATGGATCTAATGTCCTTTATGGGTGCAAATGGAATAAAGGGACAAATCATTGTTTGTTTACAGTAACATTCGATGTACAACATAACCTTTAAGCTAAAACATAACCAGCATCAAGCCCATTTTTGAAGGAGAAAATAGTATAGTATAAAAAAGTGTATTCCATCCAAACATTTAACTACCAAAGTGTCTAGTCAATCGCTACAATATCCACCTAATTTTAAAATGAATGGTGGTGCTGGGCATTTGTGATAACAAGCATACAACCCAACAAATTTCAACATACTGCCAATGTGGACAAACACCTCAAGGTTAAAAATCATTCACTCTTCCTATACAACCATATAAATATTACCTTAAATGCTAGCAATCAGTGTTTTAAGCTTTCTAATTAAGTGAACTATCAAACACAAAAGCACAACTAAATTTTCCTTGTAATGCAATTAACACGATGAACTAGTGACTAGATTAAACATCCAATAAATTAATATTTTTCATCAGCAAAACATCCATTCAAGTATGATTTAAACGTTGGTTCCATCCACTAACTAACTCAAACATCAAAAAAAATAAACTAAGGACAGTTTTAAACAATCAAACAATAATATTCAACTTCAGTGCAACATGGCAAACCTTGGGTTGAATGGGATCAGGTGGATCAAGATTGATAAAGGAACAAACACAAAACACTAGGGACTAGATTAAAATAATGGGGTCCCATGAATTGTTCTACTAGCATTAATAATATGAGCCTCACTTGAACTAATAAAACATATTGTAGATGTATTTTACTACCAACTACATCCAAATGATAGAAAGCTTCTACTCAAGTTGAATGAAAGTAAACACTTAACAATGAACATAAGATATACGTGGTTCGGTATGATTACCTACGTCCACGGGGGTGAAAGGATGAATCTTATTACTTCCAAGTGTTACAAAGGTGTTGCTCTTAGTCGGACTTCCTTACAAAGATGAACTTACGTCTCCTTGGTGAAAACTCAAGTTTCTCTCCCTCTCTCCCAATTACAACCTGTCTTTCTTGAATACAAGTCACTCTATTTATAAGAGAAGTTTCATACAACCAAGTTAGGGTGTTGGTCATGTTACATCCATTTTGCAGTTCTGTACTCGGGCCGACTCATGTCGTCTCCTATGGCCGACGTATCTTGATTCCTCGCCCGTCTCTCATCTGAGCCAACCTCTTCGGGTGTTCTCTTGGCACGATGTCGCCTGTCATATCTGTCGCCTTAGCAATGGGCCGATACATCACGTACTTTCTTATCCTTTTGACCGTTTCACCTCATTTGTCCCACCCTGTCCCGTCTTGTCAGCTTTGTCATAGGTCTGGGTCAAGTCTTGTCCGACAGTTGCACGCCCGATCCACGCGGCACCTTAAATCTCGCGCCTGCTGGTCTTCACTCTATGCTTCGAGTCCCTTCGTTTTTAGGTGCGCCAAGGCTTGAGATGTTGCCACCTGGATCTGTGGATAATTTAAACCTACATTTATGCCCATTCTTTCGCTCGTGTGGGAGACACGAGTGGAAGAACGTCGTCCCAACTGCCCACGTCTTCGTTCATGCCGCGAATCCCGCCATGCAACGTCCCACTAAATGCACTTTATTACCTGTAACCGTCGGCGTCGGTTACATCTCTTCCTCTTTAAATAGCCCGCTTCTTTTTCTCCTTCTTCTTCTTTATTCTTTCTCTTTCTGTCCGCCACTATAACTTTCTTTCCAAGATTTCTTCATTACTTTGTGCTTCCAAAAATCCCTAGCCTTCTTGATTTTCTTCCGCCGTCTCCTTCTTGCTGATTGATACAGTAGATGTTGTCGCCTCATCTTTCTTCGTCGAAAATTGAGCTCTGCACTATCTCTGTTAATGGCTTCTTCTCCCTCCATGACTGAAAAAAGGTCTGTCGATGATGTTTTTTTCCGAGTTTGATGCTTTCTCTCTTGCTTCTCTGTTTTCGTTTGATAGTCCTTCTAGGTACGATGTCCGCGCCATGAGCTCTATATTTTCTGATAGTTCTCCTTCTATTTCGTGCAGGTCCGAGAAAAGGGTGAAAGATCTCTCTGATGAAGAGTTCATTGAGCAGCTGAAGGAGAAGTACGATCTTCAAAATTACGAAGTTACCCTTCTCTCGGGCCGAAATGGTCTCCTGAAGAAGTCCGATATGAAGAAGAACGAGCAATCGGCTGATTGTGTGGTCATCACCCAGGGCCAACTGGAGCTAGGCCTTCATCTTCCCTTGTACAACCCTGATAGCCCTTTTTATTACGAGATCCTTTCTCAGATCAAGCCTTCTCATGCTTTGGATCAATGGACTGGCAATACTTTCCGAATTATGAACGAATGGAGGGATCGCCGAGATGGTCATGGTGCTACTGCCGAGTGGTCGACCTAAAATACCGAGGACGCTCCAGAATATACCGTTGATAATTTCCTTGTCAATTATCGAGCTGGTATTTCCACCTTAGGCGATCTTGCTGGTTTTACTGCTAGTCCTCATCGGGTCAAAACTATGCCCGAGGGTGTTGACAGGATGATGCTGGATATCGATCCCATCGGCCAGGGTTCCAACAAGCGAGCCCGTCATTCTAATGATCCGATCTATCCCTGAATTCTGCTTCTCGTCCGAGGCCCCATTTTACATGGTATCTTCCCGTCGCCTACTTTTCCCGCCGAGCCCTATTCTTTCTGGGTGGTTAACGATGACAAGGCTGATAAGGTATGCGCTTTTCTTGATTTTTATCTTGTTAGCTTCGGGCGTCAGTTAGTCATTTTTTATTGTTTGAAAATCTCAGGTCGGTTCCACCAAGACTGTCGGATCTAGGAAAAGAGGTGCTGGCACAAGGGTAGAGGAAGACCAGGGGAAGGTAACAAACACAATGATTTTCTTATAAGTACATGTACTTGCCCCTGTTTTTTTCCTTCACATGTTCTGACGATACACCTTGTGCAGAAACACCCTAGGCACGATGATGATGATGCAGGTGATGTTGACCCCCATCCTCTTAGGCGCAATCCCCTCAAAGGTAAGCAAGTCGCTAAGCCACCGTCGAAGAGGGACCCAGTCATTGAACTTTCTGATGAAGATGAGCTATTTGGTGAGAATGTCTCGGATGACAAAGGCGACGAGCAAGGTATGGGAGACCAACAGGAGCCCTTGGAGACGCCCTACGTGGAGAAGGTTATTACTTATGTACCGTTGGAGCTTCCTCGCGTGCCCCGGATTACTGAGGGATCGTCTTCTAGCGCTGAAAATTCTTTTACTGTCTCTGGCCCTATCATGAACTCTCTGGGTGCGCTTACTTCCTCCGACTTTGGAAAGTACACTGATGAGGAGATGCTGAATGCAGTGCCCCTATTCGACGACATCTCCCTGACACTTGACACTGTGGTGAGCGATTTGTCTGAATGTGGTGATACCCCACTTCTGATTTCTGTTCTAGTTGTCGCTTACGGTATAAAATCGTTTTCTTGTGTTAGATTCTGAACCGGGTACGTTTAGATGCCGCCAATCACCAAAGAGACAGGCATTTGATAGAATCCCTCCAACTTCAACTTCAGAACGAGAGGAATCGCGCGAACGAGCTGGAGATCAAACTCGCCGATGCCCAAGGTAGATGGTTATTCTTGAAATCATAACTTGTGTTGATTGAATTTATCGTGCCAATATCCTGAGTCGGGTATCCTTCTGCTAGCCGAGGTAACCAGTGTAGGCTTAGACGCATCTTCAGATTTTAGGATCATCAAGAGGAAATGGTATATTGAGAAGGATTTGGTAGAGAATCTCCGTCGGCGAATGGCAAACAAAGATGACAAAATGGATCGCCAGGCTGGAGAAATCGAAGAACTCAAGGAAGAACTATAACGGTATCGTCAGTTTGAGTACCACCCGGCTGAGATAGATAATTTACGAGCTCATTTGGGCTCTTCCCAGCGCCTGGCTGCTGAACAAAGCACTCTGGCCACGAACCTAGAGAAACGGGTAAACGCTTTAAAAATACAGAATCGAGACCTACATGAAGATCGTCGACGAATATTAAGAGACAAAGATGTGGTGGAGCGAGCTAATAATGATCTGCTAGGCCGAGTGAGTGAGTTTGATAAAGTGAGGGACGAGCTAGAGTAGAATAGATCGTAGCTGGCTGTGCTCCAGGTGTCGCGCAATCGGTTAATGGAGGATTGGAGTGATCATAAGAAATATTGCCCCAGCAACGAGTTCAACGAACAACACTATAGCGAGTTAACCATGAAGTTATCCAAGGCCGAGGATGAGTTTTCTAAGTCGGTAGAGTCGCTTCAGTCGGTGTTGCCAGCCCTTTCAGGTCTCTTATACGATGTGTTGGGGCCGCTTCTTAGATTTAGATTACGTCTTATTCTTGCAAAATTGTTAAATCGTGCCCGACGAATAATGTTCTGTCTTTGTGGTTTTGTAGCCGAGCAAAAACTTTCTCAGGAGCTGGATCAAGAGGTCCGTCGATTGAAGCAGGTCAAGGTCGATTTGAGCTCCCAGCTAGCCGATGCCGAGGGGAATGTTTCTCAGCTCACCCAGCAACTTGAGGATGAACGTGTCGCCCATGCGGACGAGATAGACGAGAAGGTCCAGACGGGTATTGAGACGTGGGTGGAGAACAAGCTGCGCGAGGTCATACAGAAGAAGGCCAGCACTGTTCCTCCGAAGGCTTGAACTCATCTTTTGTAGTGCTGCGTCACTAAGTTACCCTTTTCCGTCGGGTTGTAAATCGCTTTGAACACTAGTCCCCTTTTTTATTTCTGCTACACTGCTTGCTTGTTTTTATGGGGGTGCTGTGTCGCCGACGTTGTTTGTTTTATTTCCGTTAAATTCTTCGTTTAGTATGGTTACACGACATTTTTCGTACTTTCTTACTTAGACGCTTGACGCAATCGAATTATCCTTTGTTTCGCATGTTATCCCTGCAATTATTGTTCAAGTAAGTTAGTATTTTAATCATTTCTGTCGAACACACCCAACAAGGAAGGTCATCAGGCCCAATGTCATGTCCTGATTGGGGTATCTCATCACTATCTCTTTGGATTCAGTGGAAGGGTACCAGTCAACCTAGTTCTAGGCCCGACATTCCCGAGTGGTTATCGACCAACCAGTCTCGGGCAAGTGGACACGGCCACTTGCGATGGGGGCGACCTTTCAAATGTAAGTAGGCCACCTAGATGAGGAGACCTCGCGTCTCAACAACCTTTGGAACTGGTTTCCAACCACCAGAACCCTTAGGATACCTCGGCACTTGCACACTTCCACTGCCACTTCCCCGAGTACGAATATCCAGGCGACTGTAAGGCACCTCGGCACTTCCACACTGGCCTTGCCCCGAGTACGAATGCCCATTCGAGTGTAAGTCACCTCGGCACTTCCACACTGGATTTTACCTGAGTACGAATGACCATTCGAGTGTAAGTCACCTCGGCACTTCCACACTGGCATTGCCCCGAGTGCGAATGACCATTAGTCTCTCACGTCCTATCCCATACCCCTCACGGTTTCATAGAGATAGGAGACATGCATACTTACCGTTTTTCTGTATCGCCCATTAAGGATGGTAGAGTTTCAAAAACTTGATGTTCCATGGTTTGAGCTCTTTTGTTCCGTCGAGTCGCAGTAATCGATACGATCCCTCGCCCGCCTTAGATTCAATTATGTACGGTCCGCCCCATTTTGGTGCTAGTTTCCCGCCCTTTTTGTCTCGCTCCCATTCAACCAGAAATTTCAATACTTGTTCCCCTGGGTTAAATTCTCTTGGTCGAACTAGGTTGTTGTATTCTCGTTGTAACCTCCTTTGATAGTTTTCCATTTTTTGTAATGTCATTTCTCTTTTTTCTTCCAGATCGTCGAGTTTAGCCAAAATCAAATCGGACGAGACGTTTCGCCTCCAAGCTTCCGTTCTTGTGGTAGGGATCATGCCTTTGGTCGGTAAGATCGCCTCGGTTCTGTAGGTAAGCATGGACGGGAAGAATCATGTAGCTTCCCTTCGTGTGGTTCGGTATGCCCATAGGACGTTATATAACTCCTCACACCAATTTCCATATTCCCCATCTAGTTTCTTCTTCATGTTATCAGCGATAGTCTTATTAGTGATCTCGGCCTGCCCATTACTCTGGGGGTAAATCGGGGTAGATTTGCTCATTCTGATGTTGTAGGTGTTGAACAGGAGATCGATGTTCTCGCCTTGTAATTACTTTCCATTGTCCGAGACGATATCTGCTGGGACCCCAAAGCGGCAAATGATATGTTCCTAAATAAATTTGAAAATATCTTTGTCTCGGATATGTCTTAGCGGTGCCGCCTCTACCCATTTGGTGAAGTAATCCATGGCCACGATCAGGTACTTCCTTTTCCCTGTTCCTACATGTAATGGCCCGACAATGTCTATACCCCACTTAGAAAAGGGCCACAAGCTTATGACTGAGTTTAAAGGTACTCCGGGAGCATGGATTTTCTTTCCAAAACGCTGACATTCTTCACAAGCTTTCGCCATTTGCTTCGCATCTTCGTTCATGTATATCCAAAAGTAGCCCATTGTTTTCGCCTTGGCCGACAAGCTTCTGCCCGAGCTATGGTTTCCGGCTGCTCCATAGTGTAGTTCGTGAAGTATTATGTGGCCCTCTTCTTTACTCAAGCATCGTAAGAGTGGTCCTAGGTAAGATTATCTGTATAAAATCCCTTCCCGCAGCTCGTAGGCACCCGACTTGCTTTTGATTTTGTTTATCTCAGGCCGTCCCTTAGGTAGCTCACCCGTCTCTAAGTATTGATGTATTGGCTTCCTCCAGTCGCCTTCTTTGTATCTCTCAATTTGTGTTAATGGCCACCTCGACCCGTACTTCATTGTTTCGGGATGGACGGGATAAGAAGCCTCATGACACGTATGCCTTCGATGCTCGGGTCTACTAGTTGTGAGGCGATGTATGACATAGCGTCCGAGTGCCTGTTATCTTTTTGGAAGATGTGGCGGAATCTAATGTTGGGTATTTTCTTGATGTAAAATTGATCGAGCTCCCAATATTTTTACAACACAGGATCATGGGTAGCGTATTGGCCTGTAATTTGCCGAATTACTAGTTGTGAGTCGCTAGTCAAGCGGACCTCTTGCAGCCCCATCTCCACAATTATTCGTAAGGCATGGATCACCGCTTCATACTCGGTGACGTTGTTTGTTGCTTTGAATTCTAGTCTGAACGAATGCACGATCTTCCTCCCCTTTGGTGTGGTAAATACTAGCACGAGGCCCGATCCATCTTTGTTTGATGCCCCATCGACGAAGACCTCCCATCGAGTAGGGCTACGGCTAATAGGTCCGCTGGTTCCTCTTGTTCCTCCATAATTCCCTGTACACCTTCTACCTCATCCTCATCACTAAGGGGGAAATCTGCCAATAAATCGGCCACCACTTGTCCTTTTATCGCGGTCCTCGTCTCGTACACCACGCCGTATTGTTTTATTATGGCTCCCCACTTAGAGATTCTTCCTGATCGTCCATCACTATCCAATACTGCTTCAATAGGCGATTTGGTGAGCACCCGTATTCGATGAGCTTGAAAATATGTCCGGAGATTAGAGGCAGAAAAAGCTAGCGTGAGTACCATCTGCTCCATTCTTGTATAGTTTCTCTCGGACGGGCTTAATGTTTTACTAGTGAAATACACTGGCTTCTCCACATTCCCCTACGATTTTACTAGCACCGCACTAATGGCATAAGGTGTCGTCCCTAAGTATAGGGTGAGAATTTCTGACGGCTCGGACCTCTGAAGAACTGGGAGGCTAGCTAGGTGCAACTTGATATTTTGAAAGGCCTCTTCTCTAGCGTCCGTTCATTGGAATCTTTCTCCTTTCTTCAAGATGTCGTAAAAGGCCTTGCATTTGTCCGACGACCGCGATACAAATCGCCCCAATGCTGCTATTCAACCATTTAGATTCTGCACGTCTTTTACCGTCGCGGGATACGGCATTTCAAGGACTGCCAGGACCTTCTCAGGATCCGCTTCTATTCCTCTAGGGGTGATGATATACCCCAAGAATTTCCCTGACGTGACCCAAAATTCGCACTTGGCGGGGTTAATCTTCATCTTGTGTTTTCACATCGTCTGAAAAATCTCCTGAAGGTCTCGGACATGGTTCTTAGCGCGAAGACTCTTGAATAACATGTCATCGACGTAGACTTCTATGGTGTCGTGAATCTTATCTTCAAACATGTCCCCTACCAATCTCTGGTATGTTGCCCCCGCATTTTTAAGTCTGAATGACATTTTGGTATAACAAAACAATCCCCTCGATGTGAAGAAAGAAGTATGCTCCTGGTCCTCGTGCGCCAATGGTATTTGGTTGTAGCCCATGTATCCATCCATTAAGGTCATCGCCTCGTATCCGACTATCGATTCTACTAGCTGGTCTATGCTGGGGAGTGGGAAACTGTCCTTTGGGCAGGCCTTGTTCAAGTCGCTGAAATCAATGCATATTCTGACCCCTCCTTTCTTTTTTGGTACCACGACCATGTTAGATATCCACTGTGGATAGTAAGATTTTCTTATTATTCCGGATTCCTGTAACTTCTTCATCTCGGCCTCGACTGCTGCCTTTAATTCTGGTGCGATGCGCCTCATTTTTTGTCTAACTGGTTTGAACTTTGGATCAATTTTTAAGTGGTGATAGCAGACCTTTGGATCAATTCCCTCCAAATCGCGCTCCTCCCAGGAAAATGAGTCTAAGTTTTCCCTTAATATCGTCGTGAGTTAACTCGCTTGTTCTTCCGATAACAACGTCCCGATCCTTACTACCTTTGGCGCTTCTACCGTCCCCAAGTTTACTTCCCGAGTCGGTTCGACCGTCGAGAAGTTCGATTTGGCCTCCCGAGATAGGGACGCTTCCTTTAACTGCTATAAAGGGTCTTGCTCTTGAGTTTCACATGAAATCATCTCTTCCAATTCTCTTGTCGTATGAATTTCCTTTGATTTGCTCTTCTCTCGCCTTTGCCGAGCTCGCCATTCTTCATTAATTTCTACATCGATTTTCATGCAATGTCGTGCCGCCTGGGAGTCACCTACAACTTCTGCTATTCCCTTGTAAGTTGGGAACCTTAACCTATGATGGTATGCTGACGCTACTCCCTTAATCCCAGCAATCCATGGGCGCCCGATAATTGCTTCATAAGGTGAGGCGACGTCGACCACACAAAAGGTAGTTAGTGTGTCGAGGAAGCCTCCACCATCTGAAACCCTTAGAGTTACCTCGCCCTTGGGGATATTTACTGCGCCATTGAAGCCGTAGATGCGATACGTTGAGGGGACGAGCATGTCGTCTGATAATTTCATTCTTCTGAACGTGTCGTAGAATAACACCTTGACTGAGCTTCCGCTATCCACCAGAATCCTTCTTACTCCCCAATCTTCAATCAGTAAGGTGATGACTAATGGGTCACTGTATGCTTGTCCATTTGAGGGGACATCCTTGGCCGAGAACGAAATAGGTTGCACCATCCAAGGTTCCATAGGTAGGGCCTTAGCTACGCTAAATATTTCCTTTCCCTCACGATCCCTTTTATAGATCCTAGAGGTGATTACTGGGCCGAGGGTATAGTCTTGAATAGCTGAGTGTGAAATGGTGCTCACGAACTGAGTTGTTCTATTGATATGGACTTGATGAACCGGTGCATCGAGCGTTGCCGTCGGCTGTGGTGGATGTCGGACAAATTGCCTCAAATACCCATCTCGGATGAGGTGCTGAACGATATCTTTCACTTCTCGGCAGTTGTTGGTGGAATGGCCCCTATACTGATGGTAGTGACAGTACTCGGGGTGCTCCCTGGTCTCTTGGAACTGAACTCCCCTCGACGCTGGGTAGTTAATATCGTTTCTCTTCTCGACTTCCTTGAATACCTCTTCCAAGGGAGCATTTAGGGGGGTATACGATCGGAATGCCTGCCTCGGCTTCTTCCCTTTAGCAATTGATGCGTGTCGTATGCGTCAAAAATAATTCACTTCCTCACTTTACTAATTATAAATATAGTATTCGATAAGAAAGAGTTCGTATCCACAGAGAGGCGATTGTTGTTATGCAATTTTCAGATTCTTATGTAACCAAATAACCCAAGGTGTGTTTTTGTTTTTATCAAAGTAATAAAACTAAATAAAGCAAAGTAAATAGTTGGAATAATCAATAAGGAGAAGATATTGGTTAAGGGATAGTATCATTCACACATGTATTTTTCATCTATGATTAGAATTGGTATTTAATCTCTCAATTATCAAAAGTCCTAAGATATCTTGATCGCAAGAGTATCCCGTTTATTTCCTGATTTTATCACAAACAACATTAAAAGATGCTATTGTGAAATCTTCTTAAAAAGCAACCTAAAGTGTAAAAGCACAATTATATTTAACTCCCTAAGAGCAATAAGTTCTATGAAATAAGACTAATCGATGCAAACAAACGTGTAAAAGCACTAATTCGTTTTAACAAAGGTTATGATTCATATGCGATTAAAAAGATGTATCACTACAAGTATTAACCACAAGTTGCTACTAAAAATCAGAGATAACAACTTTTACGTATTGAAAACCCTAATATAGCTATAGAGATGAAAACAAATCCAATTGATTCCGGACTCAACCAAACTAGCATTCAAATCATATGATAATAAAAAACAATGAATCATAAGCGACAAAATTGAGACAAAACTAATTCATAGAATCAAATAATCATGCTCGAAGAAATCAACTTTTATCCCATAACCAATTATTGTATTTAGCTACACATATTCATGGAGTTCATCATCAAAATATTCAAAGGAAGAACTATGAAACATAAAAGAAAGCAAACCCTAGAAGCAGTTCTCTGCAAAAGCTCCAAGAATAGAATAAAAACGTTGTCTTCTTTGTTGTAGAAACTCTCTTTTTATAGCCCTTTGCTTTCCAAAAATAGGTCAAAGTCTTCAAAATCTTCAAGTCCACGTCCATCTACTAGTCCACCAAGCCCAGGTGTGAGAAATATGTCTCTGGAATTTTCGGGTCCAAAACTGGTCGCCGGATTGCTGACGTCATCACCGGAATCCGGTCATCGGCGTCAGAATCCGGTCGCCGGAAAACTTTCTCCGATCAATTTTGCCATCTGAAACTATCACCAATTAATTCTGAACTTCCAGTAGCTCAACTTTGCTTCTCTGCAATCCACACATTCACAAAAACCATTTTAGCCAATTCCTTGTTTCTTGCGAAAACGTACCCAAAAGCGTAGCGCGTAGCTCCTATGTCCGGCCGCCAACTCTTTCGTTCGACTCATACCCGCCTCATGATTCACTGAATCTTGACGATCCCCACTTTTGGTTCCAAAATCCGACAACCGTAACTATGCTCACCGGCGTGCCATTTTCACCCCGTTTTCGCACTATTTTCTGCAGCTTCATATACACAGCACCCTTGCACAGCTGCATCTACTGCCTTGCTCCACTACTTAGCCTTCCTGCATATTGGAAACACCACCAGTTCTGTTGTGTACAGCCTCACTCCATGCACATGTACCCAATTCTTCTTACTTCTTCTCAGCACAGCAGCAGACTTGTTTGCTAACCACACTCAGTCACAGCCATATATCACCATCACCAAAAACTAATTCAAATTTTGCAACACAAACTCAAAATCCCAGCTGTGACTGTACCAATGCATCTACAAAATTCCATCAATGCCTAGCCACAATCACCTATAGCTCAGTTCAATACTTCCAGCCGAGTATCGGCTCGAAACCAACCCCAGGCTGCATTATCAGATTCCTTTCATGTACTCCTGCAATACTGAGCTTCATATATTCCCTTGGAATATCTTCTAACTCCTGGCAAATGTACACCGAACCATGGAAAACGCCAGCTCCATTTCATTTCAGCAACGGACCCCGCGTCCAGAACCCAGCAGCACAAACTGCTAACTGTCACTGCTAGAATCATGTCCAGCTACTATTGCATTTCTCCTTCACCTCAGTGTCAGCTTCATAGCTTAATTCGAGTTCCCTTCACAACTGCACTTATCTTCTTTACATCATCAGGCTAGTACTCTACAATTCCAACCATCACCTGCTTGCCACCAGCTCTCAAACTCAGCTTAGTTAGGCCACCTGCAACTGCCATGCACAACTCCACATAAACCATTCAAGCACCAGCAACTTCATAAATTCTCAAAAGCGAATTCAATCCATGAGCAACATCACCTGCTCTTCCAACCACCACCTGCAATGCACTAGTTTTAGACAGAACTTCAGCTCCACATTCCTTGTTGTGCAATCATTCCTTGTACCCACTTAATTTCTACTGCAACAGCACCTCAAAGCCAACTTCATAAGCTACAGTTGCGTCAACTGCGAAACACTGCCAACATCTGTACTCCAGCTGCAAGCTTGTGCACACAACCCTGGAAACTCAATCTCCCAGCTAACTTCTTTCCCAGCTGCACTCCACACACATGCTGGCACCAACAGCTGCAATATCCATTTTCAGAGCCCAAACTACCCAATTCAGCCTCTCCAACAACCTGCCATTCATCCACACCAGCTGATTTGCATCAAAAACCTGACATTGAGAATTGGATGTTCAGGCATTTTATCAAGCACGTAGTGTGCATTTTGTTGATGTTTCAGAGATGAACACTCTGCTAATTTTCGAGATCATTCTACCTCCTGCTCTGCATCGCAATCGAAATTCACACAAACCCATTCATTCATTCATTTAGTAACTCAACTTTCGTTCTCAATTACCCACCATACACTCAAAAAAAAAACAATGACAACTACTTGGGTTTCTTCTACATTCATGTGTAACTTCCCAAATGCAAATCCTGCTTGAACCCAATGTTTACAGACCTTTGAATCTTCCATGGCTCAGATTCAATCAGCATCCATTCTTCTTTTACAACCTCGCCATCTCCCGTAGCCTTCTCGACCTTAGTCGATGACAGCAGACCGTCTCCTACCTCTAATTTTCTCGGCCAAAACCTTCAAATTCTCACACATACATCAACACCATCATCTTATCTCAATCGATTTCCTACATCTGAACCTTCAATCCCTCGATCTCTTGGTTTCTTGGAATAGCAGCAGCTGCTGCATCTTTTTCTGTGCCTATTGATTTTAGGCGAACAATGATTGAGAAATCTTCTCGATTTAGGGTTGTAGTAATGGGATTGAACCAACTCCTTAGTCCCAGATAAGGGCCATCCAATAATTGGTTACCCCTTAACCACAGATAGTCTTTGGTGCTCCCGTAGAATTGGTCGACCCGCAACCTTGGCTCGACTTTCGCCTAGGAAATGACAGCTTTGCCTCCTTATGCTCCAATTGAACGCTTTCTCCGAGTTCTCCGCCAACAGCAACCTCCTCCTACTTCTCAAATCCACTTCATCTCTTCAATTTCTATTCATCACTAAAGTTGTCATGCCTTTCAGACAGAAATCGCATCACCAAAGCTGACATACTTTTCAGACAGAGATGAAGAAATAAAAGAAAATAATGAGAAATAGTCCGCCTCCAACGCTTTTGCCATGTTTCCTCCTCTTTTGCTCCAAACGACTCCAAATTACCTAAATACTCAAAAACGAAACATAAGATACATAATTTACAAGAAAACTAGCAGAGAAAGCATAAACAATAGATATATAATACGGTGTTTTAGACACCTATCAGATTCCCCCACACTTAGACTTTTCTAGTCCTCGAGCAAATCAAACAAAACAAAACTAAAACAAATACATACAACTCCGTCTCGTCGAGGCTACGGTCACTTTAAGCATAAATAACAAACCTTTGAACCCCTAGGTGTCCCTAGTGGACGAGTTTTAGTCTCGTGAAGGTTTACAAGAGGTCTGCCTACAAAACCTATATTTCAAACTCCGTCTATTTGTGACAAATCAATGAATGAATCCAAAATAACTACAGGAGGAGGTACCTTGCACAAATTCAATTCATATATTAGTAAAGCTTTAATTAGATAGTCGAACAAGCCACAATACTCGGAAACTAACAAACCACAATCACAATGAAAAGATTAAGAAGATGTAAATAGATGTAGATGTTGGCGAATGTTCACAAGTGTTTGATGTTTCCCATATCTGTCTGAAGGTCACTGCCAAGATGAACCTATTCCTATTGGATTGAGCTACTTGGTTTGAATGCTACATCAACTCGCTGGCATATACAAGGGAACCATAAGTGACTTTATTCAACCAAAATAATACTTTTTTTTTTCTTTTTCTTTTTTTATAGACAACATGATTGGATCAAACTGGATCCAAGCGCATGATTCTTGTCAGCAAGTACATGATAGTTGCCTTGGATCCTGCATTCCACACTTATTTAGGCGACGGAGACAGGGACTACGTTTCACACATACTGCTATTCCCAAGTGTCATTTTATTCCGTTTTGGTCTAATTAGTCGGTCTCTTTTTTTTCTTCTTTTTTCATATATTTTTTCATATTTTTTTTTTTTTTTTTTTTTAGTAACTCAATCACTCTATTTCATCCTAGCAGTAATAACACGTCGATGTTTAGTGACCCACCAAAGCACTTAGAGAACAATAGATAAATATGGAAAAATAAAAATAGAATGCGATATGGTGAAATTCCGAGATATGGTAACAACTATCATGGTATTTATGATTATGAGCTATGTTCGTCCCCTTTATAGTTAATTGGTTCCTCAACTCCTGCATTCACAATGGTTCCATCCACTAATGGTGTCATCCTAAAGGCACAAGTTTCTATATTTCGGAGTTCAAAAAGCACACATTTTTTTCTTGGTTTTTCTATTTTTCTGATTTTTTTTTGTTTCAAGGAATAAAACACACTAAAACACACTATACAAACATATAAATGCTCCCCCACACTTAAACTTTACATTGTCCTCAATGTAAAATTGAATCATCCAAAGAGAGTTCAAGGTGGGAAATCCCGCAAATGATATGCAAAAACAAAGAAAATAAAAATAAAAGCAAATGCATAAAAATAAAAAGATAAGGGTAAAGATACAAAACCGGTGGGTTGCCTCCCACTTAGCGCTTGGTTTAAAGTCGTCAGCCCGACGTACTCCTTGTTCATTAAGACTCCTCCAGCGAGGATGCCTCCACAAAGTTCACACCTTCCACAACTTCGGAAGTAAAATTCTCATAATATGGTTTCAACCGGTGTCCATTCACTTTAAACTCCTTTCATGTAGCTATGCTACGAATTTCTACTGCTCCATGAGAAAACACATTAGTAACAATAAAAGGTCCGATCCAACGTGACCTTAGTTTACCCGGAAATAATTGCAAGCGAGAATTAAACAAAAGCACTTTCTGCCCAACACAAAATTGTTTTCTAGAAATCATAGAATCATGAAATGCCTTAGTTTTCTCCTTGTAAATGCGCGAGCTTTCAAATGCATCATTGCGTAGCTCCTCTAGCTCTTGGAGTTGTAACTTCCTTTGCTTTCCAGCCCCATCTAGCTCCAAATTGCATTGCTTAATATCCCAAAACTCCTTATGTTCAATCTCAACGGGTAAGTGACAAGGCTTACCGTACACAAGCCTAAAGGGAGACATCCCAATAGGTGTTTTGTATGCGGTTCTATAAGCCCACAAAGCATCAGTAAGTCGCATGCTCCAATCTTTCCTTGTTGGATTCACCGTCTTCTCTAGTATGGATTTCACCTTTCGGTTCGACACCTCGGCTTGTCCATTGGTTTGGGGATGATACGGTGTTGCAATCTTGTGCGACACATTGTACTTCTTCAACAATCCTTGTAAGAACTTGTTTTTGAAGTGAGAACCCCCATCGCTAATTATGGATCTTGGAATTCCAAACCTTGCAAAAATATTAGCTTGCACAAAATCTGAAACCACTTTAGAATCATTAGTTGGGGTGGCTTTAGCTTCCACCCATTTGAGACATAATCAACAGCAAGTAAGATATAAAAATTCCCATGGAGTTGACAAAGGACCCATAAAATCAATACCCCATACATCAAAAACTTCAATAAATTGAATAAAAGTTTGTGGCATTTGATTTCGGGCACCTAGATTGCCTGTCCTTTGGCACCTATCACAAGTTGTGCAAAATATATGTGCATCCTTAAATAGAGTTGGCCAATAAAAACCGCTTTCAAGTACCTTGTGAGCTGTTCTTTTACTCCCAAAATGTCCTCCGCAAGCATAGGAGTGACAAAAAGACAAGATAGAGTTAAATTCAGAGTCGGGAACGCACCTTCGTATGACTTGGTCGCTGCCATGTTTCCATAAGTATGGATCATACCATATATATTGATTTCCTAACCTCTTAAGTTTGTCCCTCTCAGCACGAGACAAGTTCTTTGGGATTTGTTTAGACACCAAGTAGTTCACAATATACGCATACCATGGTTCCGCAAATGCAATTGAGAATAGTTGCTCATCCGGGAAACTTTCACGCAACTGGATAGCTTCCTTGTCTACAACAAGACTACTCAAATGATCCGCAATGGTGTTCTCAATTCCTTTCTTGTCTTTGATTTCTATATCAAACTCTTGCAAGAGTAAAATCCATCGTATGAGCCTCGGTTTCACTTCTTTCTTTGTAAGCAAGTACCTAAGTGCTGCGTGATCTGAAAAGATAACAACTTTTGTACCAATTAGATAAGAGCGGAACTTTTCCAAAGCAAAAAACAATAGCTAATAACTCTTTTTCAGTGGTAGTGTAGTTTTGTTGGGCCTCATTTAACGTTCTAGAAGCATAATAGATAGCATGAGGTATCTTCCCCACACGCTGCCCAAGCACCGCACCAACCGCATAATCACTTGCATCACACATGAGCTCAAAAGGCTTGCTCCAATCCGGTGGTTTAATGATAGGGGCTGAAATCAAAAGTTCTTTAAAACGATTGAATGCGGCCATACACTTCTCATCAAAGTTAAAAACCACATCTTTTTGCAATAAGGTACAAAGTGGTGATGCTATCTTGGAAAAATCCTTGATGAATCTACGATAAAAACCTGCATGACCAAGAAAAGAACGTATTACCCTCACCGTAGTGGGAGGGGTTAGAGTACGAATAAGGTCTATCTTAGATTTATCAACTTCCAAGCCTTTAGAAGATACTATATGGCCCAAAACTATGCCATGAGTTACCATGAAATGGCACTTCTCCCAATTAAGAACAAGATTTGTTTCAACACATCGTTCAAGGATTAGTGACAAATTGTTCAAACAAAGGTCAAATGAATCACCAAAGACACTAAAGTCGTCCATGAATACTTCGATTATGTTTTCAACATATTCCGAAAATATACTTACCATACACCTTTGAAAAGTAGCTGGAGCATTGCACAAGCCAAAAGGCATCCTTCGATAAGCAAAAGTACCAAAAGGACAAGTGAAAGTGGTTTTCTCTTGATCCTCCGGCGCTATCACAATCTGATTATAACCTGAATAGCCATCAAGAAAGCAATAATAAGAGTGTCCAGCTAGACGTTCAAGCATTTGATCAATAAAAGGTAATGGAAAATGATCTTTTCTAGTAGTGGCATTCAATTTCCTATAATCAATACAAACCCTCCAACCGGTTTTCACACGAGTTGGGACAAGTTCATTCTCATCATTCTCCACCACGGTCACACCTGATTTCTTTGGTACAACTTGTACCGGGCTCACCCACTTGCTATCGGATATGGGGTAGATAACACCCACTTCCAAAAGCTTGAGAATCTCCTTTTTCACAACGTCCATCATAGGGGGGTTCAAACGACGTTGCGCTTCCCTTGTAGGCTTTGCATCGTCCTCCAAACGAATCTTATGCATGCAAACGGCAGGGCTTATACCCTTGATATCGGCAATTGTCCATCCTATGGTCGTCTTGTGCTTCCTTAGCACCCTTAGAAGTTTTTGCTCCTGTAATTCACTAAGCTCGTTAGAAACAATCACAGGAAACTCTTCATTGTCACCCAAGTACAAGTACTTTAGGTGACTAGGAAGAGGTTTCAATTCTAACTTTGGATATTTAACAATAGAGGGTAAAAGTTTCTCATCACTGCATGGTAAAGAAATAAAAGAGATATTATGAGTTTTCGGGAATCCTTGTAGTGAGTTGAGATCACCAAGGGATTCTTTAACCTCAATACCACACTCTACACCATTATCAATGGATGTAGTTAGAACGGTTTCCAAAGCATCTTCACCATTCAATTCAAACATTTGTTGTGCCAAAGTATCCATCACATCAACGGAGAAGCAAGAGTGGACATCACTAGGATATCTCATCGTCTCGAAAATGTTGAAACGTATTACTTCCCCATCAAAATCCATAGTTAGCATTCCCTTATCCACATTAATAATGGTCTTCGCCGTTTTCATGAAGGGACGCCCAAGTAGCAATGGAATGGACGAGTCCGGTGAACCTTCATCCATCTCTAACACACAAAAGTCAGCAGGAAATACTAGTTGATTAACCTGCACAAGAACATCCTCAACAATACCCATAGGGTAGACATTAGAACGATCGGCTAATTGCAACACAATTTCAGCCTTTTTGAGAGGACCTAAATCAAGCGACTTATACATAGATGCATGCATAACATTAACGGATGCACCTAAGTCTAACATTGCTTTGTTAAATGTAGTGGTACCAATTGTGACGGGTATGTCAAAGCTGCCCGGGTCTTTGCATTTCAGTGGGAGTTTGTGTTGTAAGATTGCCGAAGCATTCTCCCCCACACTAAGCACTTCATTACCTTTGAGACTTTGCTTATTGGTACACAAGTCCTTCAACACTTTTGCATACTTTGGAACTTGCTTAATAGCATCAATGAGTGGTATGTTCACATGAATCTTCTTAAGAACGTCTAAAATCTCCTTTTCTAGTGCCTCCTTCTTAGAATTTGCAAATCTGCGAGGAAAAGGTAAAGGAGGAACATAAGTAGGAATAGGAGTTTTAGAGTTAGGAATAGGTACCTCAGAAGTTTGGGGAGAATCCTCATTCTTCTCCTCCAAAACAGGTTCCTTTGGTGTTTCCACCTTGCCCGAATCAGCAACTTCGGGTGGCACAAGTTGTGTACCACTTCTCAACGTAATCGCATTCACACCCTCTTTTGGGTTAATAGGTTGAGAAGGGAGTTTCCCACTATTTTGTGCCTTCATTTGGTTCATCTCAAGAGCCATAGAACCAACTTGGGTTTGCAACTATTTGATCGCACTCTTGGTTTCTTTTGCATAAAAGATTTCATCAACTCTTCCATACTTGACCCCTGATTTTGAGATTGTTGTTGTTGAAATTGAGATTGATGAAATTGTTGACGCGGCTGGAATTGTTGTTGTTGAGGTTGATATCCACCCGAATTGTTGAAAGTAGGTTGTTGAACCGCTCCTTACTTGTTCGCATAGCTAAAATTGGGGTGATCTCTCCATCCCGGATTGTAAGTATTGGAATAAGGATCATACCGTCTTGGCTGATTTGGAAAAACAACATTAGCTTGCTCATTGACGTCTTCATACCCATGAGAATTTGGTATCACCGCGGCTGAAACTTGTTGTAGCATTGCTGTGATGTTTCTCATTTGTTGGCGAAGTTCCTCCACCTCGCTCACTTCATTGACTCGCCGAAGAAGCACATCCGAACCACGACTCAAGAATTGTTGAGAGTTTGCTGCCATGTTTTCAATCAACTCTCTAGCTTGTGCCACCGTCTTGCTCACTAGTGCACCACCACCCGCTGCGTCGATAAGATTCATATCACTTGATTGGAGTCCTTCATAGAAGTATTGGATGATCATGGCGTCACTAAATTGGTGATGAGGACAGCTGGCCACCAACCTCTTGTATCGTTCCCAACAATCATATAACGATTCTCCGACATTTTGCTTCATTCCGCAAATCTCCTTGCGAATTTGAGTAGCCTTAGATGCAGGAAAATATCGCTCTAGAAAGAGTTTATTGAGCCCATTCCAAGTTGTAACACTCCCGGAAGGCAAGTAGTATAACCAATCCTTAGAATTACCTTCCAATGAGAATCGAAAAACCTTCAACATAGCACCATCCGCCTCCATATTTGCTGGGAGCATAGCCATGACAATGGTGTGGAATCCATAAGATGCTTGTTTGGATCTTCATTCACCAAACCATGAAACTTTGGTAATTCTCTAAGAAGTCCCGGCTTGATTTCAAAAGTGGAGTCGGTTTGAATGCAACCCTGTTGTATATCCAACTTGTGAGAAGCTAAGTCTTTAAGTGAACGATTTGCAGCGTCACCCATTGCTTCTTCTCCTTCTCCTTCTTCTTCAAAAGGAATATCGTGTTCTACTTCCTCTCCTTCTTGCCGAAGAGCTTCGTGTTCTACTTCCAAGTCGTGTTCTTCCGTCGTGCCTTGCCTTGGTTGGAGTATTGTTCCTTTTCGAGTAGCTATCCCGCACCTTGGATAATTCCAATCTTTAGAAGCCAGAGATTAGGTACCTGAAAAACAATTCTCACAAACAAGTGAGAAACAAGACGAGAAACGAAACACAAGTATGCAAGCAGAAAAATAAAAAGAAATTAAAAACTAGATAACAAGCCGAATGCCTCCCCGGCAACGGCGCCAAAATTTGATGCGTGTCGTATGCGTCAAAAATAATTCACTTCCTCACTTTATTAATTATAAATATAGTATTCGATAAGAAAGAGTTCGTATCCACAGAGAGGCGATTGTTGTTATGCAATTTTCAGATTCTTATGTAAACAAATAACCCAAGGTGTGTTTTTGTTTTTATCAAAGTAATAAAACTAAATAAAGCAAAGTAAATAGTTGGAATAATCAATAAGGAGAAGATATTGGTTAAGGGATAGTATCATTCACAAACATGTATTTTTCATCTATGATTAGAATTGGTATTTAATCACTCAATTATCAAAAGTCCTAAGATATCTTGATCGCAAGAGTATCCCGTTTATTTCCTGATTTTATCACAAACAACATTAAAAGATGCTATTGTGAAATCTTCTTAAAAAGCAACCTAAAGTGTAAAAGCACAATTAGATTTAACTCCCTAAGAGCAATAAGTTCTATGAAATAAGACTAATCGATGCAAACAAACGTGTAAAAGCACTAATTCGTTTTAACAAAGGTTATGATTCATATGCGATTAAAAAGATGTATCACTACAAGTATTAACCACAAGTTGCTACTAAAAATCAGAGATAACAACTTTTACGTATTGAAAACCCTAATATAGCTATAGAGATGAAAACAAATCCAATTGATTCCGGACTCAACCAAACTAGCATTCAAATCATATGATAATAAAAAACAATGAATCATAAACGACAAAATTGAGACAAAACTAATTCATAGAATCAAATAATCATGCTTAAAGAAATCAACTTTTATCCCATAACCAATTATTGTATTTAGCTACACATATTCATGGAGTTCATCATCAAAATATTCAAAGGAAGAACTATGAAACATAAAAGAAAGCAAACCCTAGAAGTAGTTCTCTGCAAAAGCTCCAAGAATAGAATAAAAACGTTGTCTTCTTTGTTGTAGAAACTCTCTTTTTATAGCCCTTTGCTTTCCAAAAATAGGTCAAAGTCTTCAAAATCTTCAAGTCCACGTCCATCTACTAGTCCACCAAGCCCAGGTGTGAGAAATATGTCTCTGGAATTTTCGGGTCCAAAACTGGTCGTCGGATTGCTGACGTCATCACCGGAATCCGGTCATCGGCGTCGGAATCCGGTCGCCGGAAAACTTTCTCCGATCACTTTTGCCATCTGAAACTATCACCAATTAATTCAGCACTTCCAGTAGCTCAAATTTGCTTCTCTGCAATCCACACATTCACAAAATCCATTTTAGCCAATTCCTTGTTTCTTGCGAAAACGTACCCAAAAGCGTGGCGCGTAGCTCCTATGTCCGGCCTCCAACTCTTTCGTTCGACTCATACCCGCCTCATGATTCACTGAATCTTGACGATCCCCACTTTTGGTTCCAAAATCCGACAACCGGAACTATGCTCACCGGCGTGCCATTTTCACCCCGTTTTCGCACTATTTTCTGCAGCTTCATATACACAGCACCCTTGCACAGCTGCATCTACTGCCTTGCTCCACTACTTAGCCTTCCTGCATATTTACAACACCACCATTTCTGTTGTGTACAGCCTCACTCCATGCACATGTACCCAATTCTTCTTACTTCTTCTCAGCACAGCAGCAGACTTGTTTGCTAACCACACTCAGTCACAGCCATATATCACCATCACCAAAAACTAATTCAAATTTTGCAACACAAACTCAAAATCCCAGCTGTGACTGTACCAATGCATCTACAAAATTCCATCAATGCCTAGCCACAATCACCTATAGCTCAGTTCAATACTTCCAGCCGAGTATCGGCTCGAAACCAACCCCAGGCTGCATTATCAGATTCCTTTCATGTACTCATGCAATACTGAGCTTCATATCTTCCCTTGGAATATCTTCTAACTCTTGGAAAATGTACACCGAACCATGGCAAACGCCAGCTCCATTTCATTTCAGCAACGAACCCCGCGGCCAGAACACAGCAGCACAAACTGCTAACTGTCACTGCTAGAATCATGTCCAGCTACTATTGCATTTCTCCTTCACCTCAGTGTCAGCTTCATAGCTTAATTCGAGTTCCCTTCACAAATGCACTTATCTTCTTTACATCATCAGGCTAGTACTCTGCAATTCCAGCCATCACCTGCTTGCCACCAGCTCTCAAACTCAGCTTAGTTAGGCCACCTGCAACTGCCATGCACAACTCCACATAAACCATTCAAGCACCAAAGAACTTCATAAATTCTCAAAAGCGAATTCAATCCATGAGCAACATCACCTGCTCTTCCAACCACCACCTGCAATGCACTAGTTTTAGACAGAACTTCAGCTCCACATTCCTTGTTGTGCAATCATTCCTTGTACCCACTTAATTTCTACTGCAACAGCACCTCGAAGCCAACTTCATAAGCTGCAGTTGCGTCAACTGCGAAACACTGCCAACATCTGTACTCCAGCTGGAAGCTTGTGCACACAACCCTGGAAACTCAATATCCCAGCTAACTTCTTGCCCAGCTGCACTCCACACACCTGATGGCACCAACAACTGCAATATCCATTTTCAGAGCTCAAACTACCCAATTCAGCCTCTCCAACAACCTGCCATTCATCCACACCAGCTGAGTTGCATCAAAAACCTGACATTGAGAATTGGATGTTCAGGCATTTTATCAATCACGTAGTGTGCATTTTGTTGATGCTTTAGAGATGAACACTCTGATGATTTTCGAGATCATTCTACCTCCTGCTCTGCATCTCAATCGAAATTCACACAAACCCATTCATCCATTCATTTAGTAACTCAACTTTCGTTCTCAATTACCCACCATACACTCAAAAAAAAAACAATGACAACTACTTGGGTTTCTTCTACATTCATGTGTAACTTCCCAAATGCAAATCCTACTTGAACCCAATGTTTACAAACCTTTGAATCTTCCATGGCTCAGATTCAATCAGCATCCATTCTTATTTTACAACCTCGCCATCTCCCGTAGCCTTCTCGACCTTAGTCGATGACAGCAGACCGTCTCCTACCTCTAATTTTCTCGGCCAAAACCTTCAACTTCTCACACATACATCAACACCATCATCTTCTCTCAATCGATTTCCTACATCTGAACCTTTAATCCCTCGATCTCTTGGTTTCTTGGAATAGCAGCAGCTGCTGCATCTTTTTTTGTGCCTATTGATTTCAGGAGAACAATGATTGAGAAATCTTCTCGATTTAGGGTTGTAGTAATGGGATTGAACCAACTCCTTAGTCCCAGATAATGGCCATCCAATAATTGGTTACCCCTTAACCACATATAGTCTTTGGTGCTCCCGTAGTATTGGTCGACCCGCAACCTTGGCTCGACTTTCGCCTAGGAAATGACAGCTTTTCCTCCTTATGCTCCAATTGAACGCTTTCTCCGAGTTCTCCGCCAACATCAACCTCCTCCTACTTCTCAAACCCACTTCATCTCTTCAATTTCTATTCATCACTAAAGTTGTCATGCCTTTCAGACAGAAATCGCATCACCAAAGCCGACATACTTTTCAGACAGAGATGAAGAAATAAAAGCAAATAATGAGAAATAGTCCGCCTCCAACGCTTTTGCCATGTTTCCTCCTCTTTTGCTCCAAACGACTCCAAAGTACCTAAATACTCAAAAACGAAACATAAGATACATAATTTACAAGAAAACTAGCAGAGAAAGCATAAACAATAGATAGATAATACGGTGTTTTAGACACCTATCAGCAATCCACTCTCTCTTTTCACTGCTTCTCGGGGGTGGATCCGATCTCTTTTATGGTCGCCTAATAGGATCGTCTGTGACCGTTTTAGCTTCAATACCCGCTTCAGCACTAGCTTCTTGTATTCCTCTATCTCTTGACTCGGCCTGAATTTCTTCCAAAGTGATGTAATGCTCCTGAATTTTTCTCATTTCCTTTAAGGTTTTCGGCTTCTCGGAGAACATGGCTATCCAGATGGGGTCCGATCTCCCTAGCGCGTTTTCAAACCCAAAGATGGCCTGATCTACCGGCACCTTCCCAATGTCAGTACATAGCTTCCTCCACCTATCGGTCAGGGTTCTTAAGGGATCCCTGAATCTTTGGGCGAGGGTAAACAACTTGTTCAATTTAGGTCGAGGTCGACTGTTGTGCATGTAGGTCTCAAGGAAGGCTTCGACTAACATCTCATACCCATTAATCGACCCAGGTGGAAGCGAATAGAACCAATCTCGTGCCTCGCCCTCCAGGCTGGCTGGCAAGAATTTACACATGACTACCGGGTTGTTCTTCCATTGGATTAGCGACATGGTGTACATATTCAGATGCTCGATCGTATCTCATGTTCTGTCGAACCTAGAAGGAAATGTAGGTAAGGTACACTTTGGTGGGAATGGCATATGTTCGAGTTCTTGAGAGAAGGGCGTCTTCTCAGCTTCGCTCATGATTTCTGCCAATTTATTCTCTTCGCCTCCGCCCGAGAGCTCTTTGATTTTTGCCTCCAATTCTTTGAATTTGGATTTGGTTGCTCGTTCCTATCGCCCTTCTATTCCTCGACTATCCTCATCAGTGGATGGTCCTCGGGTGGCCCATATCTTTGGTTGGGGGGTACCGGAGGCGATGGTGGCTGTCCTGATCGGCCGGACTGATTAGGGTTGCTCGGCCCCATCATAGGTGGTGCGTGACCTGATCGGTCATGGTAGATCGATGTTCCTCGGCTAGACGAGCCTCTTGATCTGGTTCGCTGATTCCTCAACTGATATTTATCATATTCCAAAGCGAGGTTCCGTTGCTGGAGCTCTCTTAGTGCCGCTTCTTGTCTCCTTTGACTCTCCAAAATGGCCAATAATGTCGGGTCCGTGATTTCATGACTAGAATGCCCATTTGGGTTGTATGGCCGAGGCTATACAGAAGGGGGTGGTGAGGGTATTATCGTACCGGTTATGTGACCATCCGTGTGAACAAGTGTTGGGCCGATATTGCTAGTTGTTCCTCGTCCCAGCTGAATCTGCCTGTGACGCTCTTGCTCTTTCGCTAGGACTTCCTGGTACTCTACTTGCTGCCTCGCTCTTTGTCTCTGGGCTTGTGCTGCAAGCGCTACCTCATCGTCGTCGGTGTCTGAAGCTGTAAGCCCATGAACTTGTTCAACTCTTCTCTGAGTTAAAATAACTTGGTCCAGGGGTAGGGTGTTATCGTCTCGCCCCATATCGACCTCCTAATCGACAGTTGGCATTCCTCGCGCAGCTGCATGAGATTCCTCGGACGGTGGTTGTCGACTTTCTTCTTGCCTCGGCCCAGTTACCCCTGCCTGCATGCTGCTGCTAGTTACTGTACGATTCCTCAATATCCTTCTAGTTCCTGAAGTGCTAGCCATCGGGTACTTCGCGTAATCATCCGAGTATCGCCCCAACACGTCAGCAAATACAAAGAACACCTTACTTTGACATGACTTTTGGAACATAAGTTCAAACAAAAGACCAAAAAGTTCGACTGACACCACAATAACTACTACGTCTGCTCTTGCCGACACAAAGTTTCCTCCTATTACTTCGGTGGGTCCACCTATCTACCCTGTTTCGGTCCTATGTTGAATCTGCGTCAGGTTTTTCTCATTCGTCCTTATCTCTCCGTACGACATCGCTTTCAGTACCCGTCCTATGTATTTAAGTCAATTTGTCATTTGTTCTACATGCTCCAAATCATTGAACTTATGCACATGATGCTTAAATGGTACGGCATGCAACCCCAAGACTCAAACTAAGTTTGTAATGGCTCCACTTTCTGGAGACCTAATCATGACCTTTCCGACAACTTATGTTACACCGCCGGCAAAATCTCTAATCCGTTATCTAGCTACGTAATGGAGTTTAGTGTTTAGATTTACCACCGCCGGCAAAATCTCTAATCCGTTAGCATATTAACACACTAGGAGATATCTAAATCGTGTACTCTTGGTAAATCTAAACACTAAACTCCATTACATAGCTAGATAACGACTTGCTTGATGTCACAGATCACTCAACTATCAGAAACAAACAATCGTCCTTTCAACATATTCTTCATCTAGCTTCTAACCCGAACTGTTAGTCGCTGGTGAGCTTATGAAGATTCTTTGCTGATCGAACTGTTTACGGGCGAAGAAAATATGAGAACTGTTACTTTCGAAGACACTACAACTGTTCTAGCTTTACATGCACAACAAACGACTCAAAGCAAACATTATTTAGGCCAACAGAGTTCATCGTAGCTTCAACCACCACACATTAACGTGTATTTGGGAGCTTTTGATCGTCTCTGAAGGTCTCCATGGCAAGGTATCCGGAGATCTTAGTCATTTCCCCTTAGTTGGCGCCAGAATGTAGATGCATTTTACTACCAACTACATCCAAAGGATAGAAAGCTTCTACTCAAGTCGAATGAAAGTAAACACTTAACAATGAACACAAGATATACGTGGTTCTGTATGATTAAATACGTCCACGTGGGTGAAAGGATGAATCTTATTACTTCCAAGTGTTACAAAGGTGTTGCTCTTAGTCGGACTTCCTTACAAAGATGAACTTACGTCTCCTTGGTGAAAACTCAAGTTTCTCTCCCTATCTCCCAATTACAACCTGCCTTTCTTGAATACAAGTCACTCTATTTATAAGATAAGTTTCATACAACCAAGTTAGGGTGTTGGTCATGTTACATCCATTTTGCAGTTCTGTACTCGGGCCGACTCATGTCGTCTCCTATGGACGACGTATCTTGATTCCTAGAGGGAGAGAGATATTGTATACCTGGTTATATAGAGGAAGATGAAGAACCTCTGCAAACATAAAAAAAAAATAAAAAAATAATCGATTCCGTGATGAAAAGCTAATAACAAAAAAAAAAAAAAAAAAAAATTACCTGAAATTTCTATGGAGAACGAAATGTGAAGCTTGAAGAAGTATGTAGAAGAGAAACGTATTTATAAACCCTTCGTGGGTTTAGAGGGTTCCGTAGTGGAGTCTGTTGCATTATTCTTGGCTGGGAAACTGGGAGAACGAGTTTATGGGAGAATACCATAAACCTGTTTTTTTGGTGTTCGAAAATCTCAGGAGGTTTTGATATCCCAATCCCAGCTTGGAATATGTACGAAACAAACACAAAATAACTGTTTTTTCAAGGATAACACAACCTAGGTTGGGATATCCTGGTTGCCAAACTCACCCTTAAGGTACGGGAGTTTTTTTTCAGGGGCGTTAATGGAGGAAGTTGATAGAGAAGGGAGTTATGTTCGAGAAGATAGAAAAGAATTGGTTTGGAGTTATGTTTTGGGAGAGATTTTAGATGTTGAGATGTCAAGTCTTTAGTTTTTATTTTGTTTTCTAACTTCTAATTCCTGGATTTGGTCAAGTCAAGATGCAAAATTGATCTTTGTTTTGTTTTTCTAATTTTGATAATCAAAATTTAGAGTTACGAAATCTAAAACCGTTAATATTAATTATGGCTACAGTACATTAATTGTTAGTAGACTGGGGTTTAAGTTGGGCTACAGTATAATTTGGGTGAGTACATCAATTATAGAGGGTAAAATAGTAATGGGAAGCAAATGTAGAGGGTTAGGAAGGTATTTTTACACAAAGTTAGGTTTTTATTCCAACATATCCTAATTTATCTAACAGTGTCCCGACGTTAGAAAGTTACTAACGTCCGACTGACGTTATAAAAAAGGAAACCGTTGGAATTCCGGTAGTTGGAAATACCCGGATTTCGTGTAGTGTATTGCAATGTTTGTGTGATAATCTCTTTGGCCCACTGGAAGGCTAAGTCTGCTCCTCCTGTGACTCCCCCTTCTCCGTATTGTCATGGATGTCCTCTAGAGCCAATGATGTTTCCTGCAAAATCTGTCATAGTTAAAGCAGAGTAATAGACAGAGTATTCAGAATCTTGCAGGGTCCAAATACTGATATGTTTTCCAAATCCTGCTTCTGCATTCCAATTTTAAAGAGTATTGGGTTGTTCAAAGCAGTATCAGTTTCCTCTGGTAAAAGAGGGAAGTTGTTTAGGATATGATCTGGCATTGCATGTATTCTATTATGTGTGCATAACTGCTGCTTAATTCTGAGAACTATAACTCCCACATTAGGCTGAGTTTGTTTGAATATAAGATCACATCTAGCTTTCCAGATATACCAACAAGTGGTGGCATAAATGCTGCAATCAGTGTTTCCTGTTTGAAACCAGGAATGTATCCAGTCATTGAAGATAGTGTTGTTATTAAAGAGAGTATGAGAGGTTCCAAGAATTTCCTGCCACACCTAAGTAGCAGTAGTGCAGTTTAGGAACATGTGTGACATGGATTCTTCTTCCCCACTATTGCAGACACTGCATAAAGGATTGATGTAATGAAGTATGCTAGATGTGTTGGCATTTATGGGAATAATTACATGTGCACGTTTCCAAATAAAGATTTTGATGACTGGAGACACATCCATGTTCCAGATGGCTTCCCAATTGCTAGTTGGAGAATCATTTATGTAGAGATAATCTATTTTTGGCTTGTGTAGATCCTTGACAAAGAATACTCCTGTATCATTGAAGTTCCATATTATTCTGTCTTCTTCGTTTGGGTGTGTCTGCAGAGTAACAATCACAGCAACTTCCTCCATGTTGAAGAGGTTGAATATCTAAGCTTCATCCCAATTTCCATCTTGAAGAATCAAGGATCTAACTTATCTATGTATTGTGAGCAGTGGTGTGGTTTTTCAAGTTTTGATGTGGTATTTGGGATCCATAAATCTTCCCAAATTTGGATCTTTCTGCCATTACCAATCCTCCAGGAACAGTGTTGTTGTATGTGTCTTATGCCTTCTAGGATTCCTTTCCATATCCAAGAGTCCCCATCCTTTGATTTAGTATCCATGCTAATGACATTTCTGCCTAGAAGATATCTGGCATCCATAAGCTTGTAACATAGAGAGTCTTTATCCTTCTCAAGTCTGCATCTAATTTTTGTTATCATTGAGTTGTTAAATAGGTCCATATTCATGAATCATAGACCTCCCAAATCTTTTGGCTTGCATACTGTTGTCCAATCCTTAGGATAATACCCAGAAGGTTTTTCTATATTCTTACCCCAGAAAAAGTCTCTTTGGAGATTATTAATGTCTTTGCAGATTTTTTTAGGCACCTTAAAGCAATTTATTTGGTAAATGCATGATGATAAAGTTACAGACTTGATGATTACCTCTCTGCCAGCAGGATTAAGGGGGGTATGTTTCCAACCAGTGAGTCTCAGCTTCAGTTTTTCCACTTCAGGTTTGAAGGAATTGATATTTCTTCTATGAGTGAAAAGAGGTGATCCTTAGTATTTATCATCCAGCTGAAGAACTTGCACTCCCATAGTAGTGCTAATTTTAGGAATGAGATCTGGATTAGTGTTTTTGCTGAAGAAGACTCTTGACTTGTGGAAGTTGATTAGTTTCCAGATGTACTTCCTAATGTATGCAGGAGGTGCTTGATATTTTGAGCTTCAATGGTGTTTTCTTTGCAGAAGATCATGCAGTCATCTGCAAATAAGAGGTGGCTGATAGAAGGTGCTGTTTTGCATATATTTATCCCATGAATATAATACCCATCTCCTCAGCATGCAGAAGAGTTCTTTAGAGGGATTCCATGCATAATAAAAACATTTAAGGAGATAGAGGATCACCTTGCCTTAGACCTCTAGAGGGCTTGAAGAACTTGTCAGGTGAGCCATTGATGAGAACATCAGATGTGGAGGTTGATATGCATTGATATATCTTGTTGCACCATTGATCATCAAAGCCAATTTTCTTCATGATTGTCATTAGGAATCCCCAGTCCACTCTGTCAAATGCCTTTGCCATATCAATTTTTATTCCCATAAAACCAGTATTGCCTTTTTTTTCTTCTTTTGGACCTCATAGTGTGAATAATTTCATGAGCAATAGCTATATTATCAGATATTTTCCTTCCAGAGATGAAAGCAGATTGGTAAGGGGATATGATTTTTTTTAGTAAGGGCTTCATTATTGGGCTAAGAGTTTAGATATGATTTTGTAGGTGGTGTTACAGAGGCTGATAGGTCTGAAGTGACTAGGGGAAGAAGGGTTATCCACCTTGGGGATAAGAGCAATGAAGGTGGCATTCATCTCCTTTAGCAGATGACCAGAGAGGAACAAGTGTTGAACCATTGAGTCAATATCATTACCAATGATATCCCAGTTGAGTTTAAATAAGTTTAGTGGGAATGCATCTGGCCCTGGAGCTTTGTCATTTGCCATACTAAATAATATGGCTTTAATTTCTTCAGGTTCAAGTTTTCTGTTAAGGGTGATATTGTCTTCAAAAGTTATGGTTGGAGGGATAAGGTTGAATATTTCAGAAGAGGGTTTGGTTATTTCAGCAGTAGCCATATGGGAGAAGTGATTGGTAAAGCAGTCTTTAACCTCCTGATGCTCAGTAATCCATCTACCTTCTTCAGTTTGAATAGTTTCAATTTTATTCCTTCTTATTCTGCTTTTTGTGGCTCTGTGAAAATAACTTGTGTTTTGATCTCTCATCTTGATGAGTTGATCCCTGCTCTTAGTTTTCCAGAATTTCCCTTCTATGTCATGCCAGTTTTTGAGCTGCTTTCTAGCATCAGCTAGTGTATGTCCCATATCAGTTCTAAAATAGTGAGTATGTAGCCAAGTTAGATGTTGCTTGCATTCTTCAATGTTGGTTTTGATGTTTCCATATACTTCCTAGTTCCAGACTCTGATTTGTAATTTGATGTCTTTAAGTTTTCTGGAAATTGAGAAAGCACTTGAACCTAGAGTGACCTTTTTCCAACATTCAGTTATAATTTTCCTGCAATCAGCATAATCTAACCATAGACCAAATTTTTTGAATGGGATCTTACCATTTTTCCAATGGGGATTAAAATTTATTAAAATGGGGTGGTGATTAGAACCAATGGCTAGCATATTTGTGATAGTGGTGTTTGGATAAATATCCAGCCAACTATCATTAGTTAGACCTCTATCCAATCTTTGCTCAGTGAGAGCAGGGTCTTTTCTCTTGTTTTACCAAGTAAAAGGGCAGCCAGAGAACCCAAGGTCAATGAAATCTAAGTTTTGTATCTTTTCATTGAATATAGAAGCTTCATTGGCATCTATGGGATGAGTACTGAACTTTTCTGTTTCATGGAAAATGAAGTTGAAGTCTCCAATGACCAGCCAAGGTAATTTATTAGAGATAAAAGTTTGCTCAAGAGTTTTCCAAGAATTCAGCTTGGATTGAGTATCATAGGGATTACCATAGTAGCATGTAAATAACCAAGGGGGGCTGTTGGAAATTCTGACTATAACATTAATATAGTTTAAAGAGCAATCTAAGATTTCCAGCGTTATTTTGTTTTTCCATATCAAAGCTAATCCACCAGCAGTGCCACTTGCCCCTCCTGGATTAACATACCAAAAATTGTTGATTCCTAAGTCATGTAAAGTTTTCTTGAGTTTATCATGTTTTTGTCTAGTTTCAGACAAGAATATGATGTCAGGATTTAGTTTATTGAGCATGTCATTGAGATATCTTTTAGAATCCCTAGTACCCAATCCTTGACAATTCCATGCTAAGGAAGTAAATAATTGCCAAAAATATGATATTGTTGGATACTTTGATATAAGTCTTCTAGTAATGCTATCATAATGCTTATGAAGTAAAGAATGCACATGGGATAAAGTATGCTAAAGCTTTAAGTAATGACAGTAAGAGACAAGGTTGAGATTGTATACCCTTGTTCCAGCAGTAGAGCAATCCAAAGATCCATTATCCAAGAGATTGAGGTGATTGGTCATCTGCTCCTGAGTAGAGTCAATCTGATCCTTGTATCTTTTTGCACTTGTCATGTCTGTGTTGTTCATGGCAGTATTTTCTTCATTTGGAACATCATTATTTCTCTTGGTATCAGTAAAGGGAATATGAGAGGTACTGAGGGAGATATCCTCAGGGGTCTCAAAGATGTGATATTTTTTCTTAGCCTTCCAAGAAGTTTTTTTCTTCTTAGTTGCATCAACTTCCATATTTGCTTGACCTGAGCTAAGGTAGGAGGAGAATGAGTAGGAAAGAACTTTGGTGATTTGATGGCTGGGAAGTATTTCTCAACAGCAGCTGAATCTTGATCATTTTTACTCAAGATGTTGTTATTGATGGGAGTAGTTATGGCAGCAGCTTTCCACTTTGGTAATTTTTTCTTGTAAGAGCCAATTTTTTTTTTTTGCCAAATTTAATCTTTTGTGTCTAATTTGATAGGCCAAGACATCTGGGTGAGAGGAGTCATGAGCATCAGTAGTAGGGGACTGAACTTCAGCAGTATGGGTTTGAGCTTCAAAGATGATAGGATTGTTGGATGTAGAAGCAATGTTTTCTATTAACTTTTCAAGCTCCAACCTTTTTGAAATTTTCATTTTTGCTTCAAACACAGCAGCTGCATCAACATCAGAGTAGTGCCTGTGAATGATATATTTTCCAGCTTGAACCAATTTTTGTCTAGGAGTTATAGGTGTTGGTTGGGGGGTTGGTAAGTGATGGTACTCCTGATTGTTTTGGTTTGGAGGTGCATGGCAAGGAGGGCTTGGGTGATCGAGAATTCTACAAACTTTGCATAACTTTATGCCATTGAAAGCATAAGCACACTCTAGCCAATAAGATAGAGTAGGTGTTTCATAAGCTTCTATCCCAAATTTGAGAGATCTAGTTACATTGATATTAACATTGATTTCCATATTTTTCTCAAATATGTCTCTACCATAGGGTTTTTTTAAGCCTTGATAAACACCAATTGGTTGAATGATGTTTGGGATGTCTGGTATAATATGAGTGGGTATTATCTTGATTAGAAGCCAGATCATGACCTTAGAGAATAGTTCTTCATCAATAAGTTCAGTACCCATAGTGGGTACCCCCACTAGAACCATCGGCTTGTCAAAGATCCCTCTAGTGCCTCCATATCTCAAAATAGAATAATCTTCTTCATTAGTGGTTCTGAGGATGTAAAAGTTTATTCTTATGTTCCATATTTCAACCTCGATTCTTTCAATCATCTCCCAGTGAGCGTTGATGAAGTTGCTAACTCTAGATGTTTGGAAGCAGATATTACTACAAAGTTTGCCAATGAAACATCCTTTCCAATACTGGGTTTGCTTGGTTCTGATGTTTTCAGCATTGATAAAAACTTTGGGAAACAAATCCTCGGGGATGGTTAAGGCTGTATTCATTTTCTTTATCAGGTTCTCAATGGAAGGAGGGTTAGAATTTGAAGAGGAAGCCATTGAGAGAAGGTTATGAGACCAGAGAATGAAATAGGTGAGAGGATTATGTTTACTTGGGTTAGGAATGAAAGTGAATAAGACCATGTGGGTGATGTTGACATGACTAGCTTTAATTTGATTTTTTTTTCACGAGATGAATTTGCACCTTGTCGTAACCGAAATGGTTACAGGTAGCAGTGGGGATGCTTATGCAGTCGTACTTGTGTTTGGGGCTGACATCTAAAATCTTGTTGAATTGGTCGACCATGGCTAATGGTGCGACCTGTCAAAAATAATAGTATTGAACTCTAAAGTGTTAGTGACAACTGAAATTTAGTAAGATTTAGTAGTTCTTACCTTTTTACCTTGATGTTCATTTACCTTGTTACTGATTATGGCTGGTGAGGGGGAGTGCCTGAAGTGAGAAAGTGTGTCTGCCACCAGATATTTTTAGTCCACTTAGAACATGACTCGTCTTGCGTCTGAAAGAGAATATGGTGCATGAATCTCTGAGTCAGATAAGCAAATAAATCCATCCTAGGCTGAGAAGGATCTTCAAGCGGATCAAGTTTGACGGGTAAAATCCATAGGGTTTTATCTAGAGTCCGACCCTTTGTTATAGTCAAATTGTAAGTGCCAAGTGTTTGTTGCCGCTTTGCATGGGCCAATGAGAGATAGCTACTTTTGCTAGGCCAAAGTAAATATCCAATAGGCTTTCCAAGTTGTAAGATCGTGAAATACAAATCTCTAGGATAAGAGATCGGAGAGCCACCAATGATGATTGACGGTTGTGATATGAAGACTGTTGCTCTTACCAACCCAAATAAAACCAAAGAAAGAAGGAGTTATTTCAGTTTTTCAGTCAGTGTTTCCAAAACATAGACATGCAAAATAGTAATTTTTTTGTGTCGATCAAGGTTCCAAGAAGAAATCAGGATTTGCATAATCAAGCAATGGAGGGAGATCGAAGGTCCTCTGGTGATAATCAACATGATCCAAAGACGCCTAGACTGAGTCAGCCCATGCATCAGGTAATACACACTGAAATTCAAGGGATTTTATTTATTTATTGGTGGTCTAAGAAAAGTATTGGGGTTATGGGTATTGATATTAACTAAGAATTGTGTTATGTTGTAAAAATCTACTAGGATTATATAGCAAGAAGGAGCGATTCTTCTCCAGGAACAGTTGGGAGGAGGGTGCATGGCGTTTTTGATACGAATATTGCTAGTGGGGGGTCTGAAGATGGAGATGAAATTAATGCAGTAGTTGGGGATGAAGATCAGGAGAAGCAGAGAGAGAGTGGTTGTCTGCAAAATGGTCGTCTTGTGGGTGTTAAAGATGGATGGGTATTGTATGCATTGCATCCCACTCGAGGACGATTTGTGGTCAATGAGGGTGTTGTTCTGGTGGGAGTCAACGAATTTTCTGTGGTGGTGCACGTCAGGAATTCTTCGCAGCTCCTGTTCCTGAAGAAACTAAAGCTCAGATTCATATGAACGATTTCCTCCCTTTCCCTGTTGATGCAGTCATTTTCTCCAACTTGTTCATGCTTGCACCGGAGATTCGTCAGATGGCTGCTAATGTTGTGGAGATAGCCAGTGCAGGCCTTGGAGAGGTAACGCATCCTCAAGAAGTACCAGTTGATGAGCCTTTTCCAGTACATGGTGCTAGAGCCTTTTTCAGTCCCAGGAGAGTTGACTTCAAGCTTGCATCTCAGAATGTGCCAATTGATGCGGCTTCCAAGCCTGCAGAGAAATCTACAGGTGCATCTGGAGATGCTGGAATTGTCTAACCAGGTAGGATTCAAAACATTTCTCAGAGAAATGTTGAAAAACAAAGACACAAATTATACAAAAGGTGATGATAATCTTATTATGGAACACTCCTATGTGATTAGACAAAGTGGTGTTGTTAAGTTTTAAAGTTGGTTTTTTGGTTTTTATCTTAAGAAAATTGAGTATGCTGACAGAACTAGTTCTTGAAAACTTTGTGCATTGCTTTCCCAGATAGAATAGATTTTGATAAAATTTACATTCCAATTGATTTTGATTGTAAACATTCCAATAAGTAGTATTGGTAAAATTTACATAGTAAAATTGGTAGAATTGGTAACAATTCCAGAAAGTATAATTGGTAAAATTAACATGATAGAGATGGAGATTTTGTTTAGAGAAGCAGCTCCTGGTAAAGGACATTCTTTGATTATGCTTTTGAGTATGTAAAGTAGTACTAGAATTAACCCACAGCTCTCCCTCAGAAGGCTTATGGGAGTGTATGTCACTAATTTTTATGAACAAGCAAAGGTAAGTAATCCGAGTCAAGATTATAGAGAGATACATACCAGAATGAAGAGAAATAGTATCCAAGAATTTTACCCATTTAAGCTGATTTCCGAAATGTCTTAGAAGGAGGAGAGGATGTAGAAAGTAGCTGTAGAAATCCTTGTTCCCATTGATAGAAATTAGGTATAAAGGAATATTGTAGAAGTTACTATTGCCGCTAGGAGTGAACTTTAGAGAATCATAACTGATGCGGAGGCTTTCACGACAATTTGTAGGATTGTATTTTTCAGTCTGAGCTAGAACAGGTATCCTTGTAATTGAATCATTATGATCTAAGTAACCGTTATTAGGGTGGGGTTTGATTTGCAGGACCTTGGGTTGCAGGGGGAGAAATTTCTTTGGTTCCTTGTAGTTGATGAAAATTCTGAATCTCTTTTTACTTGAATCATCATCTTTGGATTGTTTCTTGATAATGATATTGTGTTGGGATTTATTCTTGGAAGGGGAAAGACCAGCTTCTAGGCTAGAGTAACTAGTGATTTGTCCACAAATGGAGTTATTTGTGCAGTGAGTGATGCTTGTGATATTTGTGATGCTTGTGATTATCTTCATCTCTTATGTTTCTGTGATTGTTGATTGTAAGTGATTTGTGAGATGAATGCAGTTGCAGAAGCACTTATTTGAGTGATTTAAGGTAGCCATAGAATTCAGGTGATGAACAGACTTATGAATTGGTAGTTGAAATCAGCATCAGAGCATAGAAGAAGAAGAGAACCAAAAAGTACTGGTAATTCCGGTAAGAGTTCGGTACCAATTGACCGTTAGAACTAGCCGTTGGAGGAAAAAGACATAAGAAAACGGCTAAAAATGGCCGACGGGAGGGGGGAGTTCAGGGAGAGGGAAGGAGAGAGAGAGGGAGCACACCACTGTGGGCATAAATCAATTGGATGACTAAATACCGGCTGCATCAAACGACTAAATACCGGATGCATCAAACGTCATAGTAAAGTTATTAAATATCCAAATAATATCTTCATCGTAACACCCTACTACATAAATATCATCAAGTGGAGTGGAGTCAGTGGACATGGTGATCTATTTGCAGCCGAAAAACAAAAGAAGAAGTTCTATCCATTATTAAAATCATGAAAGCAAAAAACACATACCCCACCTGGAATACTATTGCTTGAGCCGGTAGGGATGTTACTACGTTGCAATCTCAACTGATATTAAGGGGTAAAAGTATTAAATTAGTATGAGTATGACACCTAGGATTTTAGACATTTTTCACCAAAATTTCATCTCTATTGCAAAGGTGAGGGTCATAGAAAAAAATGATATGGCTAAAGTGGGGGTAAATGAGAAAGTCTAAATAAGACTTTCTTCATGACCTTGGGTCATAAGTACACATCATCTTTTGTCTCTAAATTTAAATAAAAAGTGTTAGATAAGACCCTAGGGATTGAAATGGGATTTAGGTAGAAGTGTCATCTTTATTTATTTTTTTGTCATGTAGTAAGTGACACACCACCATTAGGTATAAATAAGACTTTCATGTAGGATGACCTTAATTTCTAGCATTGGAGATGCTCTTAGTATTCTTACCGTTCCTTTATTTGCATTCATTGTCATGATGAATCGATCGTGTTTTCATTACCCAATAAATACTACGCTAAAACCTCTTCGTAGGAATACTCTATAAATGAATAAACTAAGTATATAAGAATAAATTCTATATATAGTCCAATTAATATTCTGAAATAAAAGTTTAAACGTAATATTTAATCTGGTAGGCAAGCTAGGTCAAGTAATTTTAGCTCCCTCCCACTGTCGAGCAGGAACGAAGTTAGGAATCTCTTCTAAAGATTAAACCTATAACATACAATTCATAGGGATAATTTTACAGTAAAAAATCAGAGAAATCAGCTGCCTCTTTGCCACTCGGTTAACTCTGTTCCTGGTATCAGACCCAGGGCGGCCCTGAGAATTTGCTGGCCCGAAGCAGAAGCGAAGTTGTTGCCCCATCCAGAAATCCTTGCTATCGTTATCAAATTAGAAGAGCAGAAGCAACAGAACCAGCGTAAAGGGAGTGCAAAGATATGATAAAGTTCATTATCAAGACAACAACCCAGAAACGAAAATACATTAATTTGGGTGATGAACATGACTAATTGTACTGATTTCTAGCAGAAATTCTCTCTCTTTTTGTTTTATCAATTGATGCCTTTGTTAATTTATTAACAACAATCAGTTTTCCATTTTTCATAAGTCCTCTGTACACTTCAGCATAACCATTAATGTCGACAAGATTATTCGCAATCTAAACCTAGGGTTTAAAGATACGATTCCAGTACATTAAACTAACCTAATATATTTAACACTAAACCATTAAGCTAACTCCTTATTTACTATATGCTCCTAAATCCTTTACAAATATATCCTTTTGTTTTAATTTTTATCACGATTTAATCCTTTTATTTTGGTTTTTAACTCAAAACACCCTATGCAAAAAAAAAACTAATTTTGCTGCCCCTAGTGACGTGCTGCCCCAAAGTCAACCTTCGTTGACCTACCCCAAGGCCGGCCCCGATCAGACCCCCACGATAGGCATTTGAAAGACCACCCGCACCGAATTTACCAAGTAGTCCGGATTACTTTGTGGCGTTGGGCCAAAATGGCAGGTAAAATTTGGGTTTGAGCAGCCCTACATGCATGTGACACAGAAGTAGTTTTCACTTACATAATACAGTATTACTGTATTAGGTACAATTTGATCTGATAGTTAAATATACTAGTGTCACTTGGATGTCGTTGAATTTTAATGTCAACACTAAAGCTTCTTTTCCACGCTAATAGCCTCTTTGGATGCATATCCAAAAATAATTTTTCGATTTCTAAAAATCAAAATATAAGAAGTTGGTTTTGATGTAAAATTTAAAATGACTTCTGAAAACAAAAAGTTTTAACTTTTTACAAAGCAAAACACCATTTTCATGGTTGATGTTTGAAGCGGATGTTTCCTTATAAATAAATTAGTCGTAACTAGTAATTATAAATTTATTAGGAAGATAATAACATATAAATTTTATATAAGTCTAATTTTTATCAAAAACAAATCATATGTACACCAATTCAACCTATTCCGGACGAGTGGGAGGTGGGGTGTTCAATCCCCCCTTAAAACATCCTTCTATCCCAATGGTGTTTGCAGGATGGGTTACCCTTGTAAACCACTGTGATTGAAGATTTATCTGAATTACATTTATCCACATCCAAAAAAAAATTCCCATTGATTTGCCACTTTGGTAAAGCTTGTACATAACCGTTTTGTCGCATCACCCTCGAGGCATTGTACATCACGTATCATGTTGGGTGCCACAATGTCCCAAAATAAAGGACCAAATCGGACCGACCTGCGATATGTCCTTTATCTCGGTCTTCCTTGTATGGATCAAAGCATACGTCTTGGTCTTTCAGTGAGTCCAAAACCTCCCTCAAATGAATCAGCTGCTCCTCCTTTGTTCTAGAATGGTTGTCATCGAAGACGTACTTCTTTCCTCTAGGATGACCTGCCGCCCACCCCGGATTTTGAATGGCCAATCCCAAGATAGGGAAGTGGTCGTAGATCCATGTCTGTATTGACATTTTTGCATTTTTTTTGAAATTGATTCTTCAATGGTAGAAAAATAAAAAAACAACCAATTATGTAGGAATAATAAAAATACATGTAGTAGACTCACGTTCCCGGCCACTTGGCTAATTCCAAGCCTCGACGCCTTTCTCAACTCTTCCATAAACCACGCGTGGCATGCCGTGCCCCAAGAGTACTCATGCACTTTATTGAGGGGATCCAGAAGTTGTAAAAGGTTGTCGTCGACCCGATTGCCACTAGTATTGGGGAAAATTACACATCCCAATACACATAGGAGATATGCGGTGGCCGCATGGTTCACTTTCTCGTCAGTTAAAGTTCCGTTCTCTTCTTTTGCCTTGGTGCCCTTGAACATATCCATCAGAGTACCAATGTTGAATTGTCTAGTTCTATACCCCATGCATCTCTTGAACTCAGTTTTTGATGTTTCTTCATCCCAACCAAAACACTTGTTAGTTAGAGCATAAAGTTTGGTCCATTCCAACTGCTTTGTGAACTCAGCCCTGACACCGTTTCCATGGTCAGGGAGTCTAAGAATATGCACAACATCATCTGGGGTAATCGTCATCTATCCAAACGGCATATGGAAGGTGTCCGTCTCAGGATAAAGTCTCTCCACAAACGCCGATATAGCCACCCGGTCATGTTCCAGCATAGAGTTTTCAGCAGCATTAGCCAACCCCGAATTTGCAATAATTGTGTTGAACCTTTGACACTCACCGGATAAAGGCCATTCCAGAATTTTAGGTGGTGCGGCGGTGGGTTTGAGTAAACGAACCGCATCGGAATGGTACTATTATACACATGACAAGTTAAAAACCAATTATAATTACCTAAACTTATTACCCTTAAAACTACTATTACGATTACACAAAAAATACGTACATAAAACGGATACGATTATTACCTCAGTTTCATATATTTCTCTTGCCCAGGAATCTTTGTATCCAAATAACAATTCTCCTCCATCATCCGGCATCCCAAGGATTATTCCCTCTGGAATATCCTTCACCTTGAGTTCTTTTGGGACAAGGTGTTTCGCCTTCTTTCAAGGAGGAATTTTCTTTTCGCCTTCTCCTTCTTCTTGCGCACCACTGGGTTGTCCAGCTTCCATAACTCTTTCTTCTGGTGCTTCTGGTTCAATAGCAGGTTGAATTTCAGGATGTGATTGTGGAGCAGGTGGTTGTACACCTGATTGAACTGGCTGTGATTTTGGGGCACTTGGTTGAACACCTTCTTCAAGTGGGTCTACTTGTGGGGCAGGTTGTTGAGTTCCATCTTTAGCACTTGAAGTGGATTTAGTGACCCTAGCTCTCCTGGCACTAGCTGTCAAGTTCTTACGCCTTTCCAGCCTTGCACTATCCGAGACCACTGCGTCTTCAGGTTTTTTTCCTCGCCTATCCCTAAATAGCATGAAAAGGTAAAATAGATTTATAATCGGAAGTATAAGTTAAGCATAACCGTCCAATTATAAATAATAGGAAGCCTAATTTCACCATACTCCATCGAATACACATAATCGGTTGCCAAAAAAATATTATACTTGCCGAATATGCAGCAGTTTGTGTCCAGGAGATACATAAGCCTATTATAATCGGAAGGAAACCTATGATTTTAGCAACCGAATATGACAAATGTTCTTTAACAATGAGAATTGGAGCAATAATAGGAAGTTTACAAAAATATATAACCTCCCGATTCTGTGTAATAACCGAAAACCCTAAGAAAAAATTTCGTGGTTTCTTCGAATTAAAGTAACACAAACCCAAATCTAACGGTAGAATGTTACCTAATTGGGGCCATTTGTAGTTGCCTGAGAGTTTGGTTATCGGAATCATCTACATCAGGGACTTGTTCTTCATCACCTTGTTCGCGTTCTTCGTGTTCTTCGGTGAGAACCTCTTTATTACGGGCAGGCACTCCAATGTTTGAATCACCCCCACGAACAACATTTTGGTTTCAACCCGATTTACGCACTTTATCTTTCATCTTCTTAGAGAATATTCGACGATTATTCGATTCGACGATTAACGATAATGATGTATTGTAGCGGAGTTAACGAGGGGGGGAGTTTTGATCTCTGTATTCGGAGAGCAAGAAGAGGATGGGAGAGTTGTAGTTGAAAAGAAACGAAATGAAAAAATAATTTAGGTTGACATCGGTTTTATCTTTCAAAGGTACTATAATCGGAGGTTAAACTAGACAATTTTGCTACCGATTATATGTTACCCCTAATCGGAAGTGTATTATACTAAATTAACTTCCGATTATAGGTTTCCCCAAAAATGAGTTTTCCCAAAAATCCGTCAATTTGAAATTAAAAAATTTGAAATTAAATATAACCATCGTTATTGCGATGTATCATATTCGGGATGCTAAATTAACTTCCGATTATATGCCCCAAAAATGAGTTTTTCCAAAACCTAACCATCGGAAGTTAATTGCTGCGTTAATAAACGAACCTTTGCCAAAATTTCACAGGTTTTAGGTATCATAAATCGGGATGTTACTCTACTAAATTAACTTCTGATTATAGGTTGCCCCAAAAATGAGTTTTTCCAAAAACCAGTCAATTCCAAAAATTTGAAATTAAATATAATCGGAAGTTAATTGGCTACCGATTATAATAATCCCCTAAACGAACCTTTGCCAAAATTTCACAGGTTTTAGGTTAATGAGCCTGCACTAACCACTTGGCAACCACATTGAAGTGTATTATACTAAATTAACCCTCCGATTATAGGTTGCCCCAAAAATGACGTCAATTCCAAAAATTTGAAATTAAATATAATCGGAAGTGTATTATACTAAATTAACCAAAATTTCCAGGTGTTTTAGGTTAATGAGCCTGCACTAGGTTGCCCCATTTAGCATAAAATGATACTAAATTTTTCCGATTATAAAAACCAGTCAATTCCAAAAATTTGAAATTAAATATAATCGGAAGTTAATTGGCTACCGATTATAATAATCCCCTAAACGAACCTTTGCCAAAATTTCACAGGTTTTAGGTTAATGAGCCTGCACTAACCACTTGGTGCGTGTTTGCGACGTAGCATAATCGGAAGTGTATCATACTAAATTAACCTCCGATTATAGGTTGCCCAAAAAATGAGTTTTTCCAAAAACCAGTCAATTCCAAAAATTTGAAATTAAATATAATCGGAAGTTAATTGGCTACCGATTATAATAATCCCCTAAACGAACCTTTGCCAAAATTTCACAGGTTTTAGGTTAATGAGCCTGCACTAACCACTTGGTGCGTGTTTGCGACGTAGCATAATCGGAAGTGTATTATACTAAATTAACCTCTGATTATAAGTTGCCCAAAAAATGAGTTTTTCCAAAAACCAGTCAATTCCAAAAATTTGAAATTAAATATAATCGGAAGTTAATTGGCTATCGATTATAATAAGGGTTGTGTTTCCTGAAGCCTGAAACTTGCAATGTACGTGGCACATTCAATGCAACATCAAACACAATTGCCATCGCCATTTCCAAGCTAAAAAACCAAATAAGGGTACCAAGAGGTCGAAGGAACAGGATGAGCGCATTAGTAAATTAACCGTGGAAGAAAAAGAGGAAGAGAAGAGGTTATTTGATGAGAAATGGACGGAGGATGGAATTATTTGGAGAATGTTCATGAAATCATGGGACAAAATCGTTTGGTCGAAGACCGAGGAAATTTACGAACGAAACTTGAAGAAATTGGAGGATGAATATGGAAAGGACTACCCAAAACCGGTTGAATATTGTAAAACACAATGGTTAACGATCAAGGATAGGTTTGTGTTTGCATGGACATATGAATGTCGCAATTTCAAGAACGAGGCGACAAGCATAGCGGAGGGGTCTCATGGCCGGTTAAAGAAAATACTTCTAGGTAGTCAAAATGGAGTTGTATCGATCCAAGAAGCAATTCATGAATTCACGAAGAGAGATCTCTTTAAGATTAAGGGTTCTATGCAATTTAGTGTACATAAATTCCCGACGGAACATGAAAAGGAAATATTGCTTCTAAGGGGAATTGTGCATAATGTTTCAAGATGGGCAATAAATCACATGATGAAACAATTGAAGTTATATAAAGATTACAATGACGAGAATATAGTTTGTGTTTGCAAAGATATGATAGGTATTGGTCTCCCATGTCGTCATAAAATGGGTACGTACGTCGATGTGATTGACATCAATGATATTCATCCATTTTGGAAACAATTAAGTTTCACTCCAAGCACCCCCGTAGTTGATGGTCCGTCGTTCTTGGATTCGGAATTGTGTGCAAGAATAGCCGAGCGTTATGCTACAACAAATGGCGCCAAGAAGCAAGTATTGATGCATGATTTGGAGCAAGCTCTTCACCCTAGTCTAAGGGAGGTTGATGAACCTATTAAGCAAAAGGGGGCGGGTAGGCCCTCCGAAGTGTCTTGGTCCATGGGAAGAAAAGAATTGAAAGAGTATTTGTCTAATCGAAGAATATTGTGTAGGCATGAGCGTTCGGAAGCCGAATTTTAGGATGGGCCGCAACCCAAGAAAAGAGGTCGTCCAAGAAAAGATCAAAGTGGACCAACCGTACGACAAGTGGGCCCAAAGGTCTCTATGAAGCCTTCTCAAGTGAGTCAAGCCGAGGCGGTGGAAGAAGTTGTGTTAGTGGAGACCCAAACTACCTCCGTAGTTATAGATCAAATGAGCAACTCCCAAGAAACACAATCAACGGAAATGGTGACTATAAGAGAGAAGTATGGTACTCTTCATTGTCCTAGGGATTTTAATGGAAAACCTACGCGATCAAGGTATAAAATTATAGAAGAGTATATGAAACAACTCCCTCCCCTCATTGTTCCATTTGTTTTGTCCACCGACGAGGTGGATGGGGATGGTAATTGTGGGTTTCACGTCGCTACGGAACAAATTGGTTACTTTGGAGAGGTCATGGACGAAGATGTCACCGAATGCCAATATTTAAGAACTAAGATGGCGGTACAACTAATAAAGGACAAGGATTTCTATATGGGGATGATGAAGCAAGGAGATAGACACGACAAAGAGCTAGAGTTCAAAAACTTAGTTGCGCGTGTAAAGTGCCGAAAGGGATTGAATACTATCGGATCCAAGTATTGGATGAGAATGCCTTCATGTGGATATCTCTTAGCGGACGTTTTGAATTGCGTGGTACATTTATTTGTTCCACCTAAGTATGGACATTCCTTTACGTTTGCACATACAAGGACGGTTTGCGATGATTCGGTTAAAGATAGAAGAATTGTGATGGCATTTGTAAATGAGATGCATTTTATCGGTTTAAGACTAAAGAGAGATTTCCCATTACCTCCGTTGGATGGTGCGACGGATTACTTCACAACGAATCATTGTAAGGATTGGTTGAAACAATATGATACCAACATGTTCGATTGGGATCGCGTCATGAAAATCAACTTTTCGGCAGGCATACTCGAATTAGTTCCCTCGGATGATGAAGATGAATGATCATTACTTGCAAAATTTGTATTTTTTGGCAATTTTTGGAATGCTCTGTGAAGTATATACCTATAATCGGTAGTTAAATTATAAATTTGTCAACCGATTATAAATGCTTTTGTAAACAGACTCAATCAAATTTATAATCGGTCATTAAAACTTCTAAGTTACCCCCCAATTGCAAGTATAACAAAATTACTGAAATTTATTCCCCAGAATCGGTAAATAACATCTTACATTAACATCCGATTGTCACCAAACTCTGAAAAAAAATTGAAAAAGTTTCCAAGAATCGGTAGACAAAACAGAACATAAACGTCCGATTATTACCACACTCTGACATAAAAATATGAAAATCTCCCCAGAATCGGTAGATAAGTGATAATAATAACTTTCGATTGTATCAATTAATCAATATTTATACTGTGGTCACGGACTTCAGGAATTCATAACTCCCATCATAAGTGAATTCTTCGCCCTTTCCCACAAAGTACTGTCTTTTTGCGAGTGCCTCCTACATAAACAAACACAAAATAATGCCAAGTTGGTTTTAGTAAGAAATATTAGACACAACGACTATTAAAAATAAAGAATTTAAACCATACTTACAAATTGTTGGATTGACAAGCTTAAGTGGCTAGTATTAAACATCCTCTTTTGTATCGTTATATAATCATTTACCCCTTTTTGGACAAGTCGGAAACGATCATGAACTTGTTGGAGTGATCTTTGCTTTGGATTTCCATACTCTCGCACAAATTGGATATATACCCTCGACCAAAAGGCTTCGACTGTTACGTTCCCGCTATGACATCTTCACGTTTTGTTTCATGATACCAGGTTTTCACAATGACCAAATCTTCAGCTGCGTCAAACATTGCCATGCTAGTAAGTTGAGATATATAAGGAATGAACTAGAGTAGACGATGGAAAAGATATTTGTAGAATACACAATGTTATATATGTGTTGTTTGCTACATAAATAAGAAGAGTTTACCCTCCTTATATAGATGACACTCCCAACGTCTCTTTTTTTTTTGGAAAATATGGCCTTTGATGCGTACTTTACAAGACTGTACTGAAGTTGCGTACAATTATTACACATAATCGGTAGGAAATTCTGTAACATAAGTAATCGATTATGTTAACTCGGAACCTTAGGATACTTGTGAAATTACCGATTATAGACTGTTTTGTTAACATGGTAGGTAGAAAGTTTCATTAGGGAGGTATAATCGGAGGTTTATCAATATGTTTTCGCTACCGATTTTGTGTGGTTTTCGAGGCTCGGATTCAAAAATAGCCGTTGAAGTATAATCGGTAGTTAAATAAATAACATAAACTTCCGATTTTATTGGTGTTTGGGAAATTCATTACAATATCACCTCAACATCATCATAAATTTTACGTTGAACTTCCACAAATTCTATTACAATATATTGTGATTAGCGTCGTGGACGTGTTGGACGAGTCCTAAACGGATTAAATCTTTCCATCGCCATAAGGATTCTAAAATGAGCTTCATAACGGAAGCTTGATCTTTTCCATCTCCGCCATTCCCCGAGAGATTGTTCTATAACCTCATCATTGGTTGCACCCCTCAATCGATATTGATTCACAAGATAAGTTAAATCGACAAATTCTCCGACACGTCCGTTTATTGAACCAATTCGGCAGAAAAGATCAGCAGAGTGACGGTTGTTTGGGTTACCGGTGTCGGCGCAGAATTTTTCGTGAATTCTCCCCAAATAACTCATACTCATTATGCCTCCTTGCCTCCGTTCTGCTCCCCGTATCGGATAGAATTGAACGTAGCGCCTACATAAAGATAAATCTTCTTCAATCGTGAACTCCGTTGGATTAATGAATGGTTGGGCCATTATGTTGAAGATGAAGTTGGAGAGAGTTAAAAGGTATTTGTGTTCCATAGAGGGTACAAGGATACAATCCTTATATAGGGTTTAGAGTTCCAACGGCTCTTTTTTTTGTTGGGGAAACTGTATAATCGGTAGCCAAATAAGGTATTTAGCTACCGACTATACAGTTGCCCAAAATTTTGTTTTGGGAGAAATCTCAAATTTACGAATTTGAGAACTTTAATAATCGGTAGTTTATATGACTACCGATTATAAGTTGCCCCAAATTTTGTTTTGGGAGAAATCTCAAATCATACGAATTTGAGAACTATAATAATCGGTAGTTTATATGACTACCGATTATAAGTTGCCCCAAATCTCTTCTTTGGGAGATACTATAATCGGTAGTATAGTGAGGTTATTAATACTACCGATTGTTATAGGACCAAGATTCACGTTTGGCACGAAATCTATATTAATCGGTAGTCAAATATGATTACTAACCTTCCGATTTAGTATTAAATAATCGGACACAAAATTGCTTCCGATTATATAAGGACATTAACGTAATCTCCACGTTTTTTGACACTCCTTAACATGGTCTCTGGGTTGGGAATAAAAAAGTCGCCCCTAATTGTGACTGAGTCGCCCCTAAATGTGCCAGGAAAAAGTGCTAGTAAGATTTAAAAAAATCCCTTTGCCAACTTTTTGTATTTGTGCAAAATACCTGCCCACAGGAAACCAAATCCTAAAACACAAAGAAAACCATTTATCGACAAACAGCCCTTTCAATTCAGGTACTAGACGTTGAGTCAGAAAAACAGTTGGATGACTAGATACCGACCGCATTAAACGTCAGATTAAAGCTAAAAAAATATCCAAACAATATCTCCAATCCTAATAAATACACCATCACCCATCATCATCATCCCTTACAAACGAAAAACGTTAAGAAAATGAAACCTCAAATCCAGTCACACCCACATGTCGACAGAATTGACATATGTTACCCTCGGTAATTTCACAGCATGCAAAAGAAATAGAAATCAGATACGTGGCCATCTGTTAGTATGCCACTTGCTTTAGACACGTTATCAGAAAAAGAATGCAGTCGTTTTATGGAGCCCATAGCATTCCAGCAGCTGTTTACCAGGGACACGAATCCTACGGACCTACTCTCCTTCGAATTCCCGGTTTCCTTTTCCTGAAATCCCTTCTCCTATAAAAACAGCCCCTGATTTGTAATAGGTTTGCCAAAACGGATAAACTTCAAAGTACAGAGAAACAAAAACAACTTTCTCCCACAGCAAGAACCAGATAGAATGGCTTCATCTTTATCAAGAAGGTCTAGTACAAGCAGCGGTCCGGTCCTATCATCATATTCTTCAACAGGTTTTGCATCAGCAAGTTCCAGGTTTTCTTCTCCATCTACATCAGCAGCTACTAGTATGACTAGAAATAGTTCTTCGTGTTTTGATCATAATAATCATAGATCAGCATCTCCTACACGAGTGAATCTTTATAATTTTAATAACGGATTGTCATCATCATCATCCATTCATGCTGCCTCGACGAAGATATCTAGCACTGGAAAAAGTAGTAGATCAGTGGCAGTAAATTCTGCTAATTCTGCATCTCAGCATCAGAATCGGGTTCCGTCGTCTACAAATCAGCAGAAGCGGACATGTATGTGTTCACCAACAAACCATCCAGGATCATTCCGTTGCAGTCTTCACAAGAACAGTAATAACTCGTCATCGGCAAATAATTATCAATCAAATAATCAACGGTTGAGTGCTCGTAGATCGGCCATGACAAATTCACTAGTGAGAATTAGCACAGTTGAAGGGGATTTGGTTAAAAGGGCTTTAGCGTCTTTGATTCGTCCTTCTTCACATAATCAAAGAAGAAGATCAAGTTTTCAACCAAGGCCGAGTAGGCTTTCAGTTATGTCTAGATAATAATGTCAGATGTCTTCACATATTAGAGGTTCTTTTTTGATCACTCCTTGTCTGATCAATGTCTCAAAGTCTTGAAGTGTATATTTACTAGGATGTCACAGTTAAATTGAAATATTAATGAATCGGAATTTTGTTGTTCTCTTAAATTGTTTTTCCGTTTGAATTTTATTTGTATTTTTTTAAAAAAATTTAGTATAAACCAACCAAATCTATCCAAAGAATCAGAGGTTATGTAGTGAGAGTTGGAGATGCCTTCAGGTGACGATACAACGGCCTGGGAGTTCAAAAAAAAAAAAAAATGTCGTCACCTTAAGTTAAGGGAAAATACCACACTAGTAGTGTACAGTGAATCAATTCAAGTACAAATTATTTACAATGGCTTGTCATTCAGGATTGACTGACCACTTAGCTGGATTGGTAACCCTTGATAGGAATTCAGTTTTATTAGTTTCAAGTCAACTTTGGACCTGATTTGTGTAATGGGTGAGCAACGAGATCTGTTATGCCTTTCAGGAATCCTGAAAATCAAGTTATTTTTGGTGAGGCTGGAGAGGATCTCCAGAGATATGATAAATAGAGTGTGGAGTGTTGGAGAAAATGTTTTGTTTTTAGTCTTAATGGGACTGGATCTTAGTACCAGTGTACCCTAATTTCTTTTAGGGGTGAGCAACAAATGGGTGGATGCGGATCTGGTATCGCTCTTGTCCAATCACCCATGTCCAAACCATTACCCGGTGGATTTGGTATTGCTTTGGTATCGCTCGTGTCCAACCTTTGCCGATTGCCCGTGTCCAACCTTTGACGATTACCCATGTCTTGCCCGTCGGATTTAACACCCATGGATGTGCGGATCGGATGCGGATGGCTTTATGGATTCAAAAAAGATATAAACGAAAACAACCCGTGGTATTTAACACCCGCGGGTGAGCAGATGTGCGGATGGATTTGCGGATTCAAAAAAGATTAAACGAAAACAAGTAAATGTCAAAGATGAGTAATATAACTTGGTTTCAAAACATAGATTACCGAAATATATACTTTTGGAATATCTTTGAGGAACTTCGATGCATCTCAATAGGAAACTATATATGTTATCTAGCAATTTTGTATACTAACCTCCGTATATATTCATGGGAAACGAAAACAAGTAAATGTCAAAGATGAGTAATATGACTATTCATGGGAAACAAGCATTTTTGTTCAAATTTGCTCAACAAGAAGACGTGATTAAAGTTTTAGAAGTGGGTTTAGTGTTCATTGCTAAAAAACTCTTCCTTATTCGACCTTGGTCCATTTCGCTCGAGAAAAACATTAATGTTATTGCCTCGGTCCCGGTATGGATGAACCTCATATAGGTTCCCCTTTATCTATGGAATCAATTGGGATTATCTAGGATTGCAAGCATATCTGGTACTCCAATCATGACCAATACTCCAACAGCGTTGAAGACTAGGATATCATACACTAGGGTTTTGGTTGAAGTTGCAGCTGATTGTGCTTTCCCAGCTGATTTTCCTATTCAAGTGGATAATGTAAAATTTGTCGTAAAAGCCAAGTATCCTTTGAGACCTGATGATTGCTCTCACTGCAAGACTTTTGTGCACTCAAGTGCCAAGTGTAGCTTCATTCTCAAGACTAAGGAAAACTCCTTGCCTCCTTGTTCAACTCTAGTGATGATTGCTCTCAGCCACAAATAAGGTTTAAGATGAAAGGGAACCATCGAGAGAGATGGATATTAGCAATTCAACACCGGTTATTTTGGAAAGAAACGAGAATGTTGAAGGAAATGGTGTCTTGGATAGGGCTCTTATTCCATCTGATAGAAATTGGTTAAACCTTAAAAAAAAAAAAAAAAAAAAAAAAGGCAGAAAAAAGAGGAGACAAGTTAATTCAGGAGTATACAAAAGTTTTGAATACTTATAACATCCTTGACTCTGAACTTCTTTTGGCGAACTCAAGCGAAGAAGACAGTGTGATGGAAAACACTCTGTCGGATGTGAGTCTGATTTTACAAGGATAAATGAGTTTGGATGATGATATTGATAAGAATGGAAAATAAGAAGAAGAGATAATTGAACATGAAAAGGTTCTTGGTGAGTGGACTTCTTGTTAGAGTACTGCGCGGTCGAACTCGCAAGTGTTGCTATCTCAAGCTTGTTTGTCAATGTTATAAATGATCAAAACTATAAGTCTTGATTTCTAGTATACTTATAGTGATGTCTTGGAATGTTTGTGTGATACAATCACTTGGTGTAGACTTGGAATGTTTCGTTATGATTATTTCAATATCTTGAAAATTTCTTTGATGCTAATAGTGTGTGAAAATGGTTATTGTCATCCACTACGAAAGTTTCAATCATTGAAATAGAGTTTAGAACTATTGGATTATGAACATAGTATGCATTCTTGCATGTATGTGATCCATGACCGGAACTATAGTATGTAAGATTATTTCTACACCATTAGAAATATCTCTTGGTTCCATGTGAATAATACAAGATAATCAAGACATTTCTATACATGCATCTTAGGTTACTAAGGAGTTATAATCTTAAGTTTCAATAAGGATTTAATACCTTATTAACTCTCCCTTGATGGACGGTTGAGTATTAAAAGTTAATGTTAAAAATCCTAGGAACTTGGTCCTTACTCTGCCTATAAATGGAATACAATACCCATCAATATTTATTTAAGAATTAACAACTCGTTACGTAAAAGGTGAAGATGAAGAAAAAAAAACCTCCACATGGTATTATGTAACAAGGAGATTTACGGGTGTTCTAGGAGGATTAATTGGATTCAATATCAATGACATTGGTAGGTATATATTTTGTACACATATGCATACACATGTGATTGCCATGTAGTTCAAAGATCCTACATCATGAAATATAAAACTTATATTTGGCATGTAGAGCAAGGTTTTAGAAAGCATGACTGTCCATTATATGGTATGTTATATTGTGTCCATATGAATCTATTATCATGTTCATTGGATCTATAATAATGATGTCTATGGATCATGAATTATTACCATGTATCTTGTTCATTTTCCGCTGCATAAAATAACATATTTGATGTGATTCATGTTTGGTATGATGCATGCATAATGATTTGATTCATGCATAAAGTAATTAAACTCATTTTTTTATGCGGTCTGGGTAATTCTCTACGAAATTGTTGAGGATGTGTGTATCATTGATCATCACAATTTACTTATGTTACAAAGTACGCATGAAAATAACACCATAATGTCTCATGCATATTAATTAGGTTTTAAAAGATCGATTTTGTATTTACATTGTAAAACCATAACAGTCTATGGGTTTTAAAAACAAAACAAAACATGCATACATATTTAATATTTTCTTTGATCCTGATAAAGATATAGACTCACCTATAATGTTTGTTGTTTTGTTTGTATGCATGTTAGGCTTATATCAAAACCAAAAACCTTAAGTAATGAGAATATGTTTTATATATATTTGTTTATTTGTTTGTTTGTTAATGCTTACTGGGTTGCTAATGAAAACATGCCTAATACGGTCATAAGTTTCTTTGTTTGACATTTGATGATTTAGACCATGATTGTTTGAGTTTGACCATAATGTTGACTTTTTGCGTTGACAAATCTGTTGAGTTCGGACTTTGACTGAACAAGTTCTTAATTGGATCTGGTTTAGACTTGATTAGGTTCAAATGTTATCTAATTTGAACATGTTTATCATAAAACTATTTTATGATATACCCATTATTATGCTTCCGTTTATTAAAATCATTTAAGAATAACCTATAATGATTTTTCACCGAACAACTTCGTTAAATGAACGAGAACATTTTATAAACTTGTATTGCATTATGGTATGGTTTATGAGAGAGTGGATTATGGTACTGTTTATGGGTGAAAACTATTCCTGCCGATTTTTGTAATTTGGGGTGTGTGGATGAGGAATGAATCTAAACCCTAAACAAATGCACTGCGCGGTGAGTGCTTGTATATTCGAGAGATCAATCTGTGCAAGTCCGGCCTAAACCAAGAAATGGCCGTTCCAGACTTGTTTCAGTCACAAAGTGAAGGAGATGGGGTTGATCTTAGGGAGGGAAGCGAAGAAGGTGTTGATATTGTGAAGATGTTGGCTATGTATTACTTGTATCAGAAAGCTGAACTGGCTTGCAGGATGTAAGCTATCAGTTCCGGTGTTTGAATACGATTGTATCAACACTTGCCTCTGTTGTCTCATCTTGTTCAAAATAGGGCGGAAAACCTATTTATACAAGTCTTTTAGCCTAACCTTTGTATCTCATGGGAAGTGGATAAAGTGGAGTGATGGAGTAGTGGAGTAGAGTGTTGGTGTCACACGACCAGGCTTTCTCACTTCTCCCATCATCACTAACCGTCCATGACTTCCTGACACGTTCTTGTGATACCTCATTGTGCGCTGCATGCTGTAAACCGCCAGACCAATACCCCATTTTGTGACATGATTGATGTCTTGAACGTGTGGATCATGGGACCCACAGAAAGTAGCATGTAATGCTATGTTATTTAGGAAATTGATACTTGTGAAGTATCGTGTGTATACTATGCAGGTACTGCATCGAGTATATTCGGCATGTATGAAGCATCGTTGTTTGAGCGTCTCAAAATAACCTCATGTACAACTTACTTCATGTGATGGTTTGGAGCTTGCGCAAACAAGTCCTCCCTTGGCCGACCATATAGTGTGGTTGAGTGACGGATGGTGATCACCATGACTCCGCACTGACCAATTAACTCCTGACCAGGGCTGTGTAACTAATCCGGCGAAGTTGGACGGACGAGATGATCTTTGAGACACTTATCTGCGACTGTTGATGGAATTATGGTTTATGAAGAAGTGTGCAAGCATCACTTTTCAGCTTGGTCGAATCCAAGCTTGGGACACAATTTTGTTGAGGCCGATCGTGCATGCGTGTAGACGGCATGACGGTGTAGGCGCCCATACCTCATTGTCTCACTCAAGTGTAAACTGGGCCACTCTATTCGTCTGGAGAAGTTAAGTGGTTGAGATCAATTTGCGATAGAAAACTGGTGCCGCAAAAGCTGCTCATCATGCCATCTTCAGGCGCCCGTTCCAAGACGACCAGGCTTGGTCGGTCCTGGCCGATTAACCCAGCGTGTAGGTGGTAGGCTGGAGTTCACGTCCATACCCTGACATCCCATAGAAACATGATCTAAGCCACTCAATTTTTCCGGTGAAATCGAGTGGTCAAGATTAGTTTGCAGCTTGGGAGGTGCGACCACACTTGTTTTGGGTGCACGAATCGAGACATATAGCCAAGTTCGGTCTTGGACGATTGGGTGTGGAGATAGGTGGGCCCGCAGTGATCATGTTGATACTTACCAGACCTGCTTAGCCTATTCCGTGACCCTCCATCTGCTCAGGAGAAGATGGACGTTCGTGATCGCGAGACAAACCCTATTTAGGGTATTGCCGGCCGCGTGTCACACCTGGTTTTTGGCATGAGAATCGAGGTGACCAACTATAGTTGGTCCTGACCGATCAGTCAGGTATGCAGGTGAGCCCACGGTGGTTGTTTTGACATGCTTTGGGCCATCTGAATCTACATCTACATCCTCCATCTATACCTGCGAAGATGGATGGTTGAGACTATTTTGCGTCACATGTAATGTGCCGCAAACCCTAATTTAGGGTTTTCGTCCATACTGCTTTGGTTTGGACGTTTTAGCAAGCTAGGCCAATCTTTCGGGGAGGTCGACCATGCGAGGCCCGCATTGGTTTGGCTGCGAATATTCCATACCTGCTCAGGGGTTATGGAATTGATCTGGGCCATCCAATCATGCTGATGGAGATGGATGGTCTTGATCATTTCCAGACTGATACGGACATTCCGGATGCTCAATCGGGCTAGTATAACACATCGATAGTTGCAGCCTGTACGTGTATTTCGTACATGCTTTCATTATAATGCTTGGAGATTCGTGTTGCTCTGCTGAGTGCAACACTCAGTCGTCATGCCGTACTGATAATGAGTACAGGAAATACAAGGCTGGTTACGCATTAATTAATAATGCTGCAAATTCACATGGTATATGGGATTGTTGCTACATGCTCCAACCTGGATGAATTTCGTGTATTTTGTTTACATAATGGGATTGTTGCCACATGCTCCATTCTAGGTGAATTAGTAAAGTGAAGGAGTATCCATCACTTATTAATGGCCTTATTTTACAAGAATGTTAGCACATAATCTTTGGGTTTTACAATTTTAACCTTAAATGAAAATCCACCATCAATATTAAGTCCCCTGCCTAGTACATAATGGTTACACAATTGTGGGGTAGGCATGAGATGGTGACATACATATGTGAGAAAGACAGGATAAAGGAAGTTTACCCGGAAGAGTATTGACCGACCGCTAGCCGTCCATGCCGTTGTGCTTGTATGGAATCCTTTGGTGGGACTGGTTTCCTTCCTTGGGTATTTGATTCAAAAGAGGAATCCAATCAAAAGAGGAATCCTTGTTCTACTAGGATTCTCCCAAATTTTGTCTATAAAAGGGACCAACCCCTTTTCTTTTTCTCACGATTTTTTTTTGTTTGGTTTAGCAGCTCCCGTCCGTGATCATCGCCGCCCGTCGCTGCCAATGCCACCGGAACTCGCCGTCGTTGTCTGTCCGTCCTTCCGCAGCAAGGTAAGCGTTTTTTTTTTAAAGGTAAAACCCTAGTTTGCTAGGTAAACACCTTTTGCAAGATATATATTATGCTTAGTTCTTCCACCAAGATTGATACGCCAATATTTGCTAGGATTGCTTAGTAAAACAAGTCGTGAATCCATGAATATGTCGTTTTTTCTTCTTCTTCTATTGTTGCATGCAAAACCTAGCTTCTTAGGTTGTAGCTTGGAAATGAATTCGGCTTGAATTTCATAAACACGATTCCCATGAATATAAGAAAACCGTGTTATAATACGTGGACATGAATTCGGCCCCACAATGTGCGTTTGATTTGAACGTGGGTTCCACCCACATATTCCTGACTGAAAGTCGACCTTATACTAGTCTTGTGCCCTGAACCAATACCGGACTTGAAACTCGAGCAATACGAGACTTGAAACCAATACCGGACTTGAAACCAATACCGGACTTGAAACTCGAGCAATACTAGACTTGAAACTAATACCGGACTTGAAACCAATACCAGACTTGAAACTGATACCGGACTCGAAACTGATACCGACGTTTGGACCTAATCCTAGCTTTGTGCACTCCAACGTGAATTGTATCTTGTCGTGTGTGATTTCACATCTCATGCGTTTTTTATACAAGTACTGACTCTTGTCCTTTGTTTTGAAATGAAGGAAAGAATTCCTATTGAGATGTCTTCTGGAGACAATGCTGGTGCCAGGTCAGGAAGTGTTGAAAACTTCAAAGATATGCCGAGCACTGCTAATGAGTTGTTCACTTCACCTTTTCCGAACACTAAGAAACATCCTTCTCACAAGATAGTCCTGCTCTCCAGTTCAGAAAATATGGAGGCTGATCCATCTTATTTTTCAGCACTTGTGATGAGGTTCTGTCTTCGAAGAAATGAATATCCACCCTCTCCTATCGACTTCAGTATTTTTTATACTCCACTGGGCTCTTATGAAGGGTGGATGAGGCGCATGTTGAATAATAAGGATGTTAAAGCTAATTTCACCAAAACGCAAATCCTCAATGCGGTTATGGCATCTGCTACTCTTGAAATTAAGAAAGGCGCCGCAGGCTTGATTACTTTCATTTCTCATTGGCGCCCTTCAACTCATACATCCATATCTATATGGGGAGAGATGACTATTACTCTGGAAAGCGTAGCTGCATTGATGAGCCTGCCTATTTCTGGAAGTTTTTATTACGAGCTTTCTGACACAGAACAACGTGATGATGATGCTATACTCCGAAAGATGGAAGATTTCGACGATCTGTACAAGGAGGAGAAAAAAGATACGAGATGCTTTTACACCTGGTGGGTGTCAGAATGGTCTCTTGCAGACCCAGAACCGGATCAGGAGTTGGAAAACGAGCACATCGTGATTGCATTTCTGTCTTTATGGCTATCTAGAGACATATTTGTTGATGGTTCTGGAAAGAAGACCATAAAAGGTAACCTTGTCAAGATTTCCATAAAGCTAGCTAAAGGCGAAGTCCTTCCTCTCGGTGCTCTATTCCTTGGATCATTGTATTCTGATCTGGATGCCTTAGCAATGGATATGCATATTTCCAACAGGTACAAGAAGGTGGAGTCGTACGTCCACTTCGCTTTTCTCCAGGCATTCTTGTGGGAACATTTTAAAAGTTATGCTCCTGTTCCTTCAACTTTGCTCAACAGTTTGTATGGTGTTTCTAGAATACTCCGCTGGCAGAGGAGGCATGCCAGAGCCGATGTGAAACTCGTGGACATCTTTGACAATGTGTCTTCCATAGATTTCCGTCCATGGGGGCCAATCCACTCTTCAATTGTTTAGCCGAAGACTTTTGCCATTGCCTCTGACGGTCCTGATGTTGTATTGTATACTGATGTTAAGACTATGAAATTTGGAGAACTTATTTACCTGCACATCTTCATTCCAGGATATATTCCATCTCTATTCAACGAAGTATTTACTGTGACTCCTTATAATATCGACAGAGTTTCTCGTCAAATGTGATTTGATCAGGGAGTTCCATTTATCCGTCCGTCGGAGGCTCCAAAAGAACTTTTTCCAGGTATATTTAATGCCGACATGTTCTTGATACTGCAGAGTATTCCCTTCTGGACCATCGGGAGAAAGCCCGTGGTAACTGATAAGTATAAGGAATTTTGGAGGAAACAACTGTTGGCTTTTCAGGAGTTCTCGGAGGATGTTGTGGCGGATTCTCGTGGTGAGCCATCCTATGACGTTTTGAAGAAACATTTCCGGTTAAAACCACTCCCAGGCAAACGGACCAGAGCTGATGATTGCATTACCCAAGCAGAAGGGAGGTCCAAAAGGCATGCAAGCAATTCGGTGATCCTCAATTTCTCCAATATGCAAGTATTTAAATCTCTTTCCGTCGACTCCTTTATTTCTCCGGAGTGATATCTTCTAAGAGTGATCCTTTCTTGAATTTTAGGGAATTCCGAAAGAGAATGTTTTCACAAGGTTGGCGCGCATTCAGAACGAAAATTTCGGTGACGTTGGCCTTCGTGTTGAGAAGTCTGGTGATACTGATCCTCATGCTGAGAAGTCCGGTGAAACCGAAACCGCTCCTTCATTGGAAAATGACAGAGATGACGCAAGCTCGGCTGGACAAGGCGCCTCTGTAAGTGATATTATTGATGAGGTGGTGATGGAAATCAGTACCCAGAGCGAAGTAGACATCAGGAAAAATGTAGGAGAGGCAACATATGCTATTGTTGAAATAACTCCCCTTGAAGCACGTTCTGAACATGTTCCGATCAATCAAGATGTGGTGACTTTTTCCGAAAGGCCTCCTGCAACTGACAAGGCTCCTGCAATTGGTGAAGTATTGGTAATGCATCCTGGGGCTTTGTTCGATCCTCCTTTCACTACTCCTTATCCAGGTCATGTGTTGATTGGAGGATTCAGTGTGCCGGCTCAGTTCGAAAGGTTGTACAAGGTGATATGGGAGAATCACGGCCATATTTCTACCACTACGAAGCTCAAAAGTCGTCTTGCCTTGGTCAATCGCGTCCAAGAAGCTATATTTTCTATCCATGGGATGAGCGTCACGACTGGTCGAACAGTTTTTGAGGATATGATTGAAGACTGGAAGTGCCATCAAGATGTGTTTGTGCAGTATGATTTCAATGCTCCTTGGTTCTTCAAAGGGTTATCCGAGATTCAGGAGCTCCAGAAACTACAATATGAAGTCCCTTCTACAGACTGTGTTACTCTCCAGGAAGAGAAGATTGAAAGGCTGTCTAATGAGTTGAAGCTGGAATAGGCCTTTCTTCATAAAATGAAAGCCTCTTTTGCACAGAAAGACGAGTTTCTGTTGAAGGAATTTCCTTGAAGGATTCACGCAACTTATTTGTCTTTTCTTTTAGATGTTCTTCTTTTTGAGTGATAGTGAGGATTTCCTTCCACAATTTGACTTCCGGTTTTGAATTAATAGGTAATTGAATTGGTTTATTTTGAGATAGTTTTGTGAATCGACTTTTCTATAAAGGGATTATCTTAAATGGAATTTGCATCTTGGTCATGAATGATTGCACATATCACATGAAATTGCAAATGTTGCGTAAAAGGGAAGTATAAAAGGAAACAAACATGGTGATTTAAAGATTTTTCAAAGTTTTCATAGTAGTAATTAAGATTCGTTCTATCAGATTTGCAAAGATTAAATTTAAAGGTTGATGAAAATAATAAAAGAGAGAGTCACTGGGTCTAAGATTCCACTGAATTCACAACACGAGGTTCAATTATTTATTCTCAACAATTATCGCTCAGTAAATAAATAAAACAACGACTCTTGTTTTGCCAAGGTAGATCCTCAAAACATTAATTGTATCCCCAAAGCATAGATTATCTAAACAAAGCATAACCTATCTAATTGAATCACAAATAATTTTATCGAATCATAAATCAATTCAAAATAAGTGCAAAAGTCAAATAGAAAATAGAATAAATTCACCCATGTGTGAAGTTCGGCTTCCTCCGTCGACCCAGTGTCGGTGTCTAGCTTCTCATGATAAAAACACACTCAAAAATATAATTCATAGCTCAAATGGTGTTTTTATTATAGAAAAATAATTATAAAACGAGTTTGCAACGCTGTACAACCTTTACAAAACTGTTACAATGGCTGTTACAGAAAACAAATGTTTTACTATGTCGCAAAAAACTGTCGTTCATGGAAGAAACATCGACAGTTCTAAACGACAAACTACAAGTGTAGTCTGTTCTTCTTCTTCTCTGCAGCAGCAGAGAAGTTGCTCTGCAATTCTCTGTTCTTCACTCCCCACTCTCTATATTCTTCTCAAAAGACTAAAAACCCTTTATATACTCTTCAGACTCGAGAATACTCGACAGTAACTCCATATAATCTTCATTAATCACTTCTTATTCATTGCTGCCAAAAACAAAAATAGTTTATATTTCTTGCTCTTTCACGCGCTCATGTTGCTTTCAAATATTCTTATTTATCTTCAACACGTTCATGTTCGAGTAAAACTCAGTCAAACCACAAACCAAACTGCCAAAGATACAACAGATACAACCTGAGACTTATTTTCTTTCCTTCTTTAAAACAAACACCATAATAACAGAATATTTCTTCTCCAAAACACGTGAACAGATTGTGTACATGGTAACCAAAAGAGTACTCGTCGAATCCCTTGAAAATATCCAACCGAATCTTCCAAAATTGATTAACAAAAACACCGAAAATAGCTCTCCCTTGTTTACTTCAACTCAGTGTAACTTCCTATTTTTTTCGAAAATAGAAGACTTACTGTTTAGTGATAACAGGATACTTCCAATCAAATCCAACAAAAATATCTCATGAGATCTAGAATGAAATCAATGACAGAACCTTGGATATTTATGCTCCCCTGTTTTATTGAGAACCGATTACCCAGCCCAATATACTCGGTAAAATCACTTGTACTAGCCCTGTTTAGTCAAATATAGTCCAACACAACAAGTTTCGTGATTGAATCTCTTCATAACAGCTTCAAAATTCGAATCCAAATTCTGTTCGTGACTGCACATGTTTTCTCGCCAAAAACAGTTTCTAAAATGAAGAAGGAGATGGTTAGCCCTTAGCGAAGTCTGGAGTGCCTTTAGTACGTGGGTGGAAATAATATCCAAGGGTGCAAATAGATGTGGGTGCCCCTTAGTAATTAAGGTACCCCTTATCCGAAAAGGGGGTCCGTTTAGCAAATCTCCTCAAGGGGTGCCTTTAACATTTTTTCGAGCCGATTCTTCTAAAAACATTGATTTGCCAAAAACACCTACAAACAAGATTATTAGTGGTAAAATAAGTCCTAGCTAATGTATTTATGCGTGAAAATGCGTCGCACTTTCGTGCTCATCACATGGCGTTTAATTATCGAGCCTCTTTTTTCCATGCCCGGGATGCCAAGTCCCCAGTGAACTTTAAAATTATCTTTCTTGTAAGGTTGTTGGATATAACTTACTTTCTTTCGAGACCTCACTTGGGTAAAACCGAAGTAGCCCACCCACCCCCCCACCCCCCCAAGGAAGTCGACCGCATTGATTTCCCAGAGAAGGAAAGCTTTCCCTCTGAACCAAGCTTCTCCTGAACAATGCGCTTCAAAGAGTTGCATTCACTGGTGGGGTGGTGAAGGAACCGGTGGAAATGACAATACCTAGGGTCCATTACTTCTTGATCAGTGGGTGAACGCCATACCGGAGGTATCTCCACCTCTCCATTTTGCACCCATGCCTCCAGCAACTCCAAAATCTTCTTCATTGGGAAGGGAAAGTGTAGGTACTTTGAGTCTAGCTTTTCCTGCGTTAGCGGGCGTTGTGATGTCTCTACGTGGATTTGATGTGGAGCACATTTCGGAGATGAAGTTCGAAGATTTGCGAGTGCCATCATATCCGCGGATCGCTTTCCTGGGTAAAGGAATGTGGAAGGTGTCGTAATTTCACTACTGAGTGATCAAATTGAACACTCCCATCCTATGTATTCACGTATTTCTTGATTGATCTCTCCTTCCTCAAGAATTTATTCGCTTGGTTGAAAGGTAGATGCGGATTGGACAGTCTTCCGGGCTTCAACAAGAGTCTTGAGATATAAATCTTCTAGCAGGACTCCGTAGGCTGCAGGCTCCTTTTATTTATTCGGAAGACGTTGTAGTACTCCGGATAAGTCCTTTCCTCTATGGAGTTGCCTCGAGTCTTCATTGTAGTCTGGACCATGTTGTTCATCTTTCCTGAGTCTCATGCGATTACACTCTCTTTTCGCTTCTCCATTGGTAAAGGTGTGACCCCTGGCTAAGGGTCCAGCGTTTCTCGCACTGTCTAAGTAGATGTCTGTCGATCCTTCTTGTAATTTTGTTGTTATATCATTTAAAATGCGGAATATTTCGCTCTGTCTTCTAGTGATACCAGCTTGATTTGCCAAGACATCCTCCAGCATTCTAGCTATACTTCCCATGATATCTGAACCACCTGTGGTTTCCTGGTGAGGATAAATCGCGAGATGAAAACCGAAAAATTGAGAATTCAATTTTTTTTGCAACCGAGAGATCAACCTCCCACTGTGGTCACCAATTGTTTATGGGTGAAAACTATTCCTGCCGATTTTGGTAATTTGGGGTGTATGGATGAGGAATGAATCTAAACCCTAAACAAATGCACTGCGCGGTGAGTGCTTGTAGATTAGAGAGACCAATATGTGCAAGTCCGGCCTAAACCAATAAATGGATGTTCCAAACTTGTTTTGGTCAAAAAGTGAAGGAGATGGGGTTGATCTTAGGGAGGGAAGCGAAGAAGGTGTTGAGATTGTGAAGGTGTTGGCTATGTATGACTTGTATCAGAAAGCTGAACTGGCTAGCAGGATGTAAGCTATCATTTCCGGTGTTTGAATACGATTGTATCAATACTTTCCTCTGTTGTCTCGTCTTGTTCTGTGTTGAAAAATAGGGCGGAGAACCTATTTATACAAGTCTTTTAGACTAACCTTCGAATTTCATGGGAAGTGGATAAAGTGGAGTGATGGAGTGATGGAGTAGTGGAGTAGTGTGTTGGTGTCACACGACCAGGCTTTCCCACTTCTCCCATCATCACTAACCGTCCATGACTTCCTGACACGTTCTTGTGATACCTCATTGTGCGTTGCACGCTGTAAACCGCCAGATCAATACCCCAGTATGTATCCCCCAGTTTGTGACATGATTGATATCTTGAACGTGTGGATCGTGGGACCCAAAAAAAGTAGCATGTAATGCTACGTTATTTAGGAAATTGATACTTGTGAAGTATCGTGTGTATACTATGCAGGTACTGCATCGAGTATATTCAGCATGTATGAAGTATCGATGTTTGAGCGTCTCAAAATAACCTCATGTCCAACTTACTTCATGTGATGGTTTGGAGGTTGCGCAAACAAGTCCTCCCTTGGCCGACCACATAGTGTGGTAGATGACGGATGGTGATCACCATGACTCCGCACTGACCAATTAACTCCTGACCAGGGCTGTGTAACTAAGCCGGCGAAGTTGGACGGACGAGATGATCTTTGAGACACTCATCTGCGAGCGTTGATGGAATTAGGGTTTATGAAGAAGTGAGCAAGCATCATTTTTCATCTTGGTAGAATCCAATCTTGGGACACAATTTTGGCTAGGCCGATCGTGCATGCGTGTAGACGGCATGACGGTGTGGGCGTCCATACCTCATTGTCTCACTAAAGTGTGATCTAGGCTAGTCAATTTGTCTGGCGAAGTTGAGTGGTTGAGATCAATTTGCGATAGAAAACTGGTGCCGCAAAAGCCGCTCCTCATGCCATCTTCAAGCGCACGTTCCAAGACGACCAAGCTTGGTCGGTATTGGCCGATTGACCCAGGGTGTAGGTGGTAAGCTGGAGTTCACGTCCATACACTGACATCCCATAGAAACATGATCTAAGCCACTCAATTTTTCCGGTGAAATCGAGTGGTCAAGATTAGTTTGCAGCTTGGGAGGTGCGACCACACTTGTTTTGGGCACGCGAATCGAGACATATATCCAAGTTCGGTCTTGTCCGGTTGGGTGTGGAGATAGGTGGGCCCGCAGTTATCATGTTGATACTTACCGGACCTGCTTAGCCTATTCCGGGACCCTACATCTGCTCCGGAGAAGATGGACGTTCGTGATCGCGTGACAAACCCTAGTTAGGGTATTGTCGGCCGCGTGTCACACCTGGTTTTGGGCATGCGAATCGAGGTGACTAACTATAGTTAGTACTGACCGATCAGTCGGGTATGCAGGTGGGTCCACGGTGGTTGTTTTGACATGCTCTGGGCCCTCTGAATCTACATCTACACCCTCCATCTATACATGCGAAGATGGATGGTTGAGACTGTTTTGCGACACATGAAATGTGCCGCAAACCCTAATTTAGGGTTTTCGTCCATACTGCTTTGGTTTGGACGTTTTGGCAAGCTAGGCCAATCTTTCGAGGAAGCCGACCATGCGGGGCCCATATTGGTTTGGCAGCGGGTATTCCATACCTGCTCGGGGGTTATGGAATCGATCTGGGCCATCCAATCATGATGGTGGAGTTGGATGGTCGTGATCATTTCCAGACTGATACGGACAGTCCGGATGCTCAATCGGGCTAGTATAACACACCGAGAGTTGCAGCCTGTACGGGTATTTCGTACATGCTTTCATTATAATGCTTGGAGATTCGTGTTGATCTGCTGAGAGCAACACTCAATCGTCATGCCGCACTGATAATGAGTACCGGAAATACAAGGCTGGTTACGCATTAATTAATAATGCTGCAAATTCCCTTGGTATATGGGATTGTTGCTACATGCTCCAACCTGGATGAATTTCGTGTATTTTATTCACAGAATGGGATTGTTGCCACATGCTCCATTCTAGGTGAATTAGTAAAGTGAAGGAGTATCCATCACTTATTAATGGCCTTATCTTTTACAATATGTTAGCGCACAATCTTTAGGTTTTACAATTTTAACCTTAAATGAAAATCCACCATCAATAGGTACGTTCCTCACTCAACGTTGATTGTTTAATTATATAAGATTATTGTGCTCGTGTTTATTATTTTAGACTCTTTAGCCATCAATTTAGCAATAATCATAATGTTATTGTAAGCAAAAAATTCACCAAACCATTAAGTTAGGGTTTCGCAGTTACTAAATATATGATAAGGACATTATTGTTAAGTTATTTATCAATCACCACAATGATGTCTAAATAAATTTTTGTCTGTAATCATCAATTGTTAAATGCTTACACTATTGTTTTACTTAAATATATTAGAACAACAATTACCCACAGGTGATTTGAGTTCACATATTTAAGAGAAAACTGAAGGATATGGTCTTATTAATTAGATTATATATTATATATGGATCTGAATTGTTTTAAGTGTGAATCAGCGTCTAGTGTCGTTCTCTTTATTTTCTACCTAGAGTACCAATTTTGACCATATTTTCTATACATAGAATAAAGATCATAATTAACTAAATGACACGTGATTTTATTTTTAAATTGCATAATAAGGGCAATTTTCTTAAACTAAACTCATTACTGAGTTGAGTAACCCATTATGAATTTTCTATTGTTCATGTCAAATTATGTTCTATTATATCCAAAAAAAAAAAAAAAAAAAAACCTTGATTAGTACATTCTTTAAAGAAATTTAAGTTTTATTTTATCTAGATAAAATTTTATATTTGTTAAAAATGTTGTCCATATCGTCTATTTTAAACAACCTTCATATTTATCAACCTTATCGAGCCTTATTTACCGTAATCCTTAAAGCCATTATCGAATTTCATTAGCATTGCATTAAAGAGTTTTCTTCAACAAATCTTCATTATTTGATCATTATTGCACAATGCTTGATCTTGGGTTACGAAAGGTTCATAATGTTTGAATATTTTTAAATTAAGGTATGTTGATGTTTTTCACAATTTATATATGACATGGTTTCAAATAAATGTCTGCTATTAATGTTTTAGGGTTACTCATAATTGTTTACAGTCGATTAAATTTATGATCAGTTCAAGTATGTTCATATCATTAAATGGGACTATGCAATATCACAAGAAAGGTAGTGTGATATTTGCAATTGTACATATTTGCTAGATTGTTTAGTTATCACCACAGTGATACTAAACTTTCTTCTTGTAAGTGTTGTATATTTTTAATCCTCTTAGTTTGATTTAATGATAAGAACAATGCTGATGCAAGTAGTTTTGATTCACACGTTTAAACTAGCATAAAGGTTATCTAAATGTTTCATATACATGTAAAATAATAGCTACCCACATGAGACTATTATTTCGATGTATTAGGTTGAACATTTGAATTATTTGAGTTTGTTAATACATGTTAGGACGAGATTCTCCCACAAGAGACTCTAGTTGTGGCATTAAACAAACATAATATTGTGTGCATGAGAAGGTAAGATATCTACAGAGTTTTTCATGTCTCACATTGTTCCTTGATAAGGTTTTACCCACAAGAGGATCTTATTAAAGGTATGAAACTATTGTAAACTTAATTATCATTGATCTCAATTCTATCTTTTGTTCTTATAATTATTGATTATGATTATTTTGTAGACTTTGTATGGTCCATTTTTTTGAAGATAAAATTGTTTATCACCTGATGATTTTTCGCGTTACTGTGTACATCTATCAACTGCATTATGAATATGAATCCGTGGATATTTTCTCGAACATTCATTATGGAAATTGAGAGGCAAATTATAGAGAAAGTGAAAATCATAAAGTCTGATAAATGTGGAGAATATTGTGAAAGGTATGACAAAATAGGATAATATCCTTAATCTTTCGCGCAGTATCTCGAAAAGTGTAATTGTTTCTCAATACACAAGGCTAAATTATCCTTGGCATAATGGTGTATAATAAAAAAGGCGAAATCATACTTTTATGAAAATGGTTAGAAGCATGATGAGTTATGCATAATGGCCACACATCTATGAATATTTGTTCCTTCTATAACTGTGTAATTTAAATAGATTTCCGAGTAAAGCAGTTTCAAAGACACACTTTGGACAAGAAAGGCTGGAAACCTAGTTTAAATCACTTTAAAGTTATGGTTATTCAGTTGGAGGCGAGGGATCACATTTCCAAGAATGAAAATTGGATTTGAAAAATATTACTGGTTCACTGGTTTTCCTAAATAATCCAAATGGTATTCTTTAATGTTCTAGCCGTAGTGTGAGATTTATTGAAACCGAAAATATAAATTCATTACTGATGATAATCAGCGGGAATACGTGGGTATATCTGTTCAAGAAGTGATAATGATCCCATAATTTAATATTTCTACATATATTGTGAAACTTCTCATTGTCGGAATGTTAGATAATGAAAGACCATAAATTACTGATCCAATAATCCATAATAAAACTATTGCCAATAATTTTTTGATAACAACTTGAACCAGCATTAAGAAGGTTTCAAAAGAGACTAAAAGAAAATTATTCATGTTGTTTCAGTGATTTGCTTACAAAAATTTATTTCATTTTGATATGGAATAACAAAGACTCGGTTTCTGGTTCACAAACTATTATGTGTATAATAATTTTGATTAATGGATTGATGCTATGTGAAATAAAAATCAATGGTTGAACGTAAAGTCTAGAATATTGTTTAGTTGCTCTAATGACACAAAACAGTTGCGCGCAAGTGGGTATTTCAGCCCTAGCATGACTGTCATTGCATTACTAAACGATATAAAGCTTGACTTTTAGCCAAAGATTTTACTCTGAAATGATGCATTGATTATAAATAAGTATTTTTCTCATGTCAAAGAAAGATTTATTCAAAATTATCATAATACTATTAGTAGCTCAGTATGACCTAAGAGTTACATTAATTAAATGTGAAAATAGCCTTTATTAATGATAAATTTTAGTCTATAATTTTTAGAAATCTAAGTATGAAATTTAAGTAGCCTCCCGTAATGGTATATGAAATTCAACAAAACTATAAATGTTTCAAGTTTTGGATGAAATTATTATAGATTTATGCATATATCTCAAGATCAGTGGGAGAAATTCATACTCTTGGTATTGTATGTTAAGACATACTACCTACGAGTAGTGATCTTGACTTTATGCATATCTCTATATTTTTTAAAAATAAAAGATATGAGTGAAGCTTACCATGTGATAGTACATTTCATATGGATTACTAAAGCTCTCATATAAGGCATATATCAAATATTCGAAGAATTTTGAGATAATAACAGATTTTATTTCATGTTGGGTAGAAGATATAAATTTAATCTTCATTACGTCTTAATTATGATATGAAACTTATAACAAGTTGTTGATATGTTAGCTAAATTCCTAAAGATTCGAAGAACAAATTATGGGAAAGCAATCAAGAATTTGGAGATACTAATCTTAACTTATATGTTACAATTAGTTATCCAACCCAACTATAGAGTTAATTGGGTTTTCAGATTTCAATTTTGATGGATGCACGGATTCCATAAAGGAAGAATCCATTAATACTAATCCCACAATTGAGTTTGAATAATTATGACTGCGAGACTTAGAGACTTGAGGTTTGTCTCTACATTGCTGAAACTTATCGTCATAACTTCGCAGCATTAAAGCACGATATAATACAAGAGGAACAAAACACATGAACCTTGAGTATGTATACGTGAATTAAGCAATTCAGAAACAATAGTCGTTCATTTACCAATAAGCACAATTATATCCGCAAATGCATTTATGGAACAATTACTTTTTATGACCTCTTAAAAAAAATTGATATCTTAGGTCTGTGGGAGTAATTGATTATTGATTCAGCTAATTTATGCTTATTTTGAACACTTGTTGAGCTCTTATTAATGAAATTCTGAATATATTTTTGTATCCATTTTTAGTATAGGTTTATGTGAATGGATGAATGTTAACAAAAATTATTTTCTTTTGAAGACATCACTGGACCATTATGATACTCCTATTTAAGGCCTAGTTAAGTAAGTTATTCGTGTTGTGGTACATGGAAGGAAACATGTTGATAACATGACAATGTGCAACCGCTATGACTCGCATGAGTAGTTTTCTTGATTAAGGTATTATGTTTAACCATTGAATTTTGTTCAGCAGGTATGCGCGCTTATGTTGTCTATGATTAACTATTAAATTGATTATCACATGGACCAGTGGGAGAATGTAAGATTATTTCTACACCATTAGAAATATCTTTTTCCATGTGAATAATCTAAGATAATCAAGACATTGCTAGACATGCATCTTAGGTTACTAAGGAGTTATAATCTTAAGTTTCAATAAGGATTTAATACCTTATTAACTCTCCCTTGATGGACGGTTGAGTATTAAAAGTTAATGTTAAAAATCCTAGGAACTTGGTCCTTCCTCTGCCTATAAATGGAATACAATACCCATCAATATTTATTTAAGAATTAACAACTCGTTACGTAAAAGGTGAAGAGGAAGAAACCAAAACCTCCACAAGGTATTATGTAACAAGGAGATTTACGGGTGTTCTAGGAGGATTACTTGGATTCAATATCAATGACATTGGTAGGTATATATTCTGTACACATATGCATAGACATGTGATTGTCATGTAGTTCAAAGATCCTACATCATGAAATATAGAACTTATATAGTATGCATACCCGTATGCATACTTTTAGTTGTGGAATTCCGGGTACCAAGTACACATACCGGTGCGCGTACTTGCGTAAGATATAGGTCCGGGAATTTCTTTCGAGTTTTGGAAGTGTAATTAGGTATGCGTACCCGTTCGCATACTGGTGTTTATGGGTGAAAACTGTTTATGCGGTTTTTGGTAAATTTGGGTGTGTGGATGAGAAACGAATCTAAACCCTAAACAAATGCACTACACGGGAGTGCTTTCTGATTCGAGATATCAATCTATACAATTTTGGCCTAAACCAAGAAATGGTTGTTCCATACTTGTTTCGGTCACAAAGTGAAGGAGATGGGGTTGATCTTAGGGAGGGAAGCGAAGAAGGTGTTGAGATTGTGAAGGTGTTGGTTGTTTATGAGTTGTATCAGAATATTGAACTGGCTTGCAATAATGTAAGCAATCAGCTCCGGTGTTTTCTGGATATGAATGACAACACTTGGTTTTCTGTGTTTGGAAATAGGCAAAGGTCCTATTTATATAAGTCATTAAGCGCAAACCCTCATCTCGTAGGAAGTGGAGGAAGTTGAGTGATGGAGTAGTCGGGTCATTTGGGTGATTGCACGATCACGTCTTAGCCCACTTCCCTCATCATCTTAACCGTCCATACCTCCTGACATGTTCTTGTGATGGCGCGTTGCACGCTTCACGCTGTAAACCGCCAGACCAATACCCCAGTAAGTATCCCCCAGTTTGTGACATGTTTGATGTCTCGAATGAGTGGATCATGGGACCCACTGTAGAAAGTATCATGTGATGCTAAAATAACTAAGGATTTGATATTTATGAAATATCGTGTATTCTCAATGCATGTAATGCATCGAAAACAATCAGCATGTATGAAGCATCGATGTTTTAAAACTTGACCGAATAAGTTGTGGACCAAGCGTGTTAAAATAACATCACGTCCAACCATATTCGAGTGATCGTTTGGAGGCTGCATGGGCGAGTTATCTTCTGGACGATCACTCCCTATGGAAGAGTGGCAGATGGTAATCATCAGGATGCCTCACTGGTCGTCTAGCTTTCAACCTAGGTTGTCCGACCAAGTTAGAAAAATTGGACGGACGAGACGGTTTAAGACCCTCATCTGCGACCATTGATGGATTTTTAGGGTTTTAGGAAGTGCGCGTACATCACTCCTATGCTTGACCAAAACCGAGTTTGGGCACAAGTTTGGTGGGGATGACTAGGCATGCGTGTAGACGGCATGCCGGTGTATATGCCCATACATCTTTATCTCATGAAGGTGCGATCTACGCCACTTAATTTTACCGGCAAAGGTGAGTGGTCGAGATCGATTTGCGGCAGAAATCCATTACCGCAAAGGATTTGGAAGCCGCTCAGCATGTCGCTTTCGGGCACACGTTTCGAGGTCATCGAGTCCTAGTATGCCTAGGACGACCATCTCCACGCAAATATGGTCCAACGGTGATCATGTTGACATGCTTGGGACCTTTTAAATCTATATCTATACCGTTCATCCAAGCTTGAGAAGATGGATGGTCGTGATCGAACTGCGACAGTTATGCAGCGCCGCGAACCCTAATTAGGGTTTTGAAAACAACACGTGCACACGATTTTGGCCAAACGGTTTGGCAAGTTATGCTCCTCTTTTGGAGGAACAGATCATGTGGGGACCACGTTGGGCTAATGGTGAACATGTGTGCACCTTCCTGATGGTCTTAGGTGTGATCTAAGCCATCCAAGCATGATGGCGAAGTTGGATGGTTGTGATCGATTTAAGACACTAATGGAATTCCGCGACCCATTAAAGCATCACACCAGCCATGTTTTGAGCAAACATTTATTGCTTCATGACTTTGTCGTGAGAAAACCGATCGGGCATGGATAGAGTGGGCCGCCAGTGTGCGTGTTGGCGCCTCTTCCATCTTTCATGGTGCGATCTAAGCCGTCCAATCAGGCTAGTGAATTTGAACGATCACGATCATTTTGAGACTATCTTAAGCAGTCTTGCTCATTCGAGCTTCTTCCAAAGCAGAGTGGCCACCCTATTTTGGGGCTGGCGTTTTGGCATGCTGAGAAATAAAGTGTAACATTCGACCGGCTAGGGAATAAATAGGCCCGCCAGTGGTCATCACGGTGGTAGCTTGCTCCTGCTAGGGCTCGTCTAGGCTGGTTAAATCATGCGGTCAACCTGCGTGGCCATGATCGTTTCTGAGACTGATATGGACAGTCCAGATTTCCCTTAGGAAATTAAATATGCTCAATCGGGCTAATATAACATACCGAGAGATGTAGCCTATACGGGTATTTCGTTCATGCCTCACCATTGACACTTGGAGATTCGTGTTACTCTGTTAAGAGCAACGCTCAGCCGTCATGCCGCACCAATAATGAGAGTTCTGCGGGAACAACATAGGAAATACTAGGAAAATCATGCATTATAAATAATGCTAAAAATTTACAGGGTATTTGGGATTATTGCTACATGCTCCATCCTGGATGAATTTTGTGTATTTAATTCACAGAATATTTGGGATTGTTGCTACATGCTCCATTCTAGGTGAATTAATAAAGTGAAGAGGTACTCATCACTTATCAAACAGCTTTATCCTCTGCAGGATGTTAACGCGTTAAAATTGGTTTTATAATTTTATCCCTGAACTAAAATCCACCATCAACAACTGGTGAACCCAAACTCAGACCGACTACTTAGGTATGCGTACTCATATGCATACTTGAGTGGTTAAAGTTCTAAAATCGGTTGGCTCATGAAATAATACATTTATATATTAAGGAATGCATTCTTTTCAAACCGTGGCTATAATGTTCATGAATTGATTCGAGTGAATCAAACCGATTTTGCTTAAATTGTGTTCTTGTATACTTCTATGAGAATGCAATAATTGAACAACTCTTTAATTAGTTTTATTTCAGTCATTTGAACAAGTTGTGGTAAAGATGAATAAGGTTGATATGAGAGTATTCATATAGCTAACCTTGGTTAACTATTGTTGAGCCAACATAGTGTACATGTTTAGGTACGGTTACTCAAACCTAAATGTGGGTACATTTCATTTGTGTATAACAAGCTAAGTTCGATCTAACGGTTGAAAGATATTAGCTTGAGTCTAATCAGGTTTTCATCTAACGGTGAATATTGAATGCTTTGTTACCAAGGTAACTTATATTGCAAACCCTGATTTGAAGACTATATAAGGGAGAACTCTAGCAACTAGGAAACATAATCCCCATACCTCATGTGTGATACTAGTTGCGACTAGAGTCGATTCTCCTTTAACCTTAGGTTTTTCACGAAACCCTGTAGGTTAACGACTTAAAGACTTCATTGGGATTGTGAAGCCAGACCCAACTATTTTCTCTATAGTTGCGTGTTCTGATCTTGCCATGTTCTATCGTATTGAGTAATATCTTCTCTAAGATTTTCTCGAGATTGATTCTTTGATAGGCAAGTGTTGATGGTGGTTTTTAGCTTAGGGTTAAAATTATAAAACATTAAACCCTAGCAGACACTAATGTCACAACATTTAAAGCAACAAGCATTTACTAGGCACATTTACTGAAAGTTTTAATGTGTCTCTAAAATAATTACCCGGGTATATTTTTCAAATTAGGGTTACGACGAACCAAACCCTAATTCCCCTCTGTGCCAATGGCAAATCATGACAGCCACACCGACCACGCCAAGGCATGCCAACCATGCTAGCCGCACCTCTGTGCCAATGGCAAATCATGCCAGCCACACCGACCGCGCCAAGGCATGCCAACCATGCTAGCCGCACCTCTGTGCCAATGGAAAATCATGCCAGCCACACCGACCGTGCCAAGGCATGCCAACCATGATAGCCGCCCCTATGTGCCAATGGAAAATCATGCCAGCCACACCGACCGCGCCAAGGCATGCCAACCATGCTACCGCACCTCTGTGCCAATGGCAAATCATGCCAGCCACACCAACCGCGTCAAGGCATGCCAACCATGCTAGCCGCACCTCTGTGCCAATGGAAAATCATGGCAGGCACACCAACCACGCCAAGGCATGCCAACCATGCTAGCCGCACCTCTGTGCCAATGGCAAATCATGCCAGCCACACCGACCGCTCCATGCCAAATAAATCTCGCCATGGCCCCTCATGCTGCGCCACCATGTTGTCCTTCCCCCTGCGGCTACTAAAGTGAAGGCGTGCAACAATCAACGGTTGCCCTTCAATCCCAGGAGAAAATCCTGGCCGCCTAAAGTCACCTCACAACTTTGGCCCAAAACCCTAACTTGGTGACGCACCTAGCCAAGCTAGCCGCGCCATGCCAAATATATCTTTCCATGGCCCCTCATGCCGCGCCACTATGCTGGCCTTCCTCTTGCGGCTACTAAAGTGAAGGTGTGCAAAAATCAACGGTTGCCCTTCAATCCCAGGAGCAAATACTGGACGCCTAAAGTCACCTCACGACTTTGGCCCAAAACCCTAGCTTGGTCACGCACCTAGCCAAGCTAGCCGCGCCATGCCAAAAATATCTCGCTATGGCCCCTCATGCCGCCCCACCATGCTGGCCTTCCCCTTGTGGCTACTAAAGTGAAGGCGTGCAACAATCAACGGTTTCCATTCATTCCAAGGAGCAAATCCTAGCCGCCTAAAGTCACCTCACGACTTTGGCCCAAAACCCTAGATTGGTCACGCACCTAGCCAAGCTAGCGTCGCCATGCCAAATATATATCGCCATGGCCCCTCATGTCGCGCCACCATGCTGGCCTTCCCATTGTGGCTACTAAAGTGAAGGCGTGCAACAATCAACGGTTTCCCTTCAATCCCAGGAGAAAATCCTGGCCGCCTAAAGTCACCTCACGACTTTGGCCCAAAACCCTAGCTTGGTCACGCACCTAGCCAAGCTATTCGCGCCATGCCAAATATATCTCGCCATGGCCTCTCATGCCGCGCCACCATGCTGGCCTTCCCCTCGCGACTACCAAAGTGAAGGCGTGTAACAATAAACGGTTTCCCTTCAAACCCAGGATCAAATCTTGGCCGTCTAAGGTCCCCTCACGACATTTAGCTCAAAACCCTAGCTTGGTCACGCCAAGCGCCCTTACCTTGGCCCTAGCCATGTCATACGACCATGACAAACCCTTGAACCCACATACCAAGCCAAACCAAACCTAGCCAGGCTATCCGCGCCATGCCAAACGCACTTTGCCTTGGCCTTAACCATGCTAGTCACGTCATGCCAAGCCAAGCGCCCTCGCCTTGGCCCTAGCCATGCCATACGCCCATGGCGAACCCTTGGCCCCTCATGCCAAGTCTAAACACACCCTAGCCGTGCCACCCTATTGGCCCTCACTACACGGCTACCAAAACGATGGCGTGCAACGATCAACGGTTTCCCCTCCTCTCAAGATGCAAAATATCGACCGTCGAAGGACACCAGGCTAGCAAGTTTCCCGAGCTCAACTTGCCAAGCCACAACAACGTGTTACATGTTTTCCAAAAACATTTGGGACATCAACACAAACTGGGGGATCCTCTTTGGGTATTGGTTTGGCGGTTTTCAACGTGCGACGTACACTACGCCCTTCATAAGGAATTGTCATAAGGGTGAGGTGGCTAGTAAATACAGGAAGTTATGTGGGAAACGTTAATGGGACATAAAGATGTACGTTAACAACTTTATGGAACATCAATTCCATAACAGTTTCATGCGTTAACCACTTTATGGAACATCAAGTCCATGCATACGGTTTCCACCTCCTCCCATTTACTTCCCCACTCCTTAATGAGATCAGGGTACATTTCTACTTCGACTTGTATAAATAGGTCTTACCTATTTCCATTTGAACAACAATTTTATTCGGACAAGACAACACTCAGAAATACTTACTTGTTAGCTCTCCTTGTGAGGCCTCTTACTTTTCTGATAACATGTCGTGGAAACCCAACTACTCTTCCAAAATCAACTATTCTGGTCTCACCACTTTCTTTGCTTCCCTCCCCAAAACCAACCCATTCTCCTTCGCTTTATGACCGAAGAAAGTCTGGAACGGCCATTTCTTGGTTTAGGCCGGACTTGTACAGATTGATATCTCGAATCTAAAGTACTCCCTTGCAGTACATTGTTTAGGGTTTAAACTGTTTCTCACCTTCACACCCGCAATTACAGAAATCATCAGAAATAATTTTCCCCTATAAAAAATTAGCGACCACATCAGGAGGATTGATCTATCGGTTACAATGTCAGTTTTCGACTGTCGATCTCGTTCTTCGACCCATACATTAAGATGGTAGAGTAAGACGACTCATTCCGACTCAGTTACTCGGCGACTCGACTATCATTCATGACACGACAAGGGATGGCTGGGGACTTCCCAGGGGTTAAAAGCAAAACGATCCGCCCAGGGATTAATGGCTCGGTTATTAGACAACTCATCAACGACTCAGAACACTGGGGACTTCCCTTGGCCATGTTTTTCGTAAAACTTGGTACTACACCCGGAAAGTTTATTTTCATCAGAAGACCTAAGAAACCGAGTAAGTCTTATTTAGACAAAATACGATGGATTGCTTTTTCAAGTTTTGATAAAACCTATAACCATGTTTCTTCCCATGTCATCTACCAACACACGGTTCCATGGTTTACCTGGGACGTCTGTGTCACTTTTATTCATAGCCAAAGACAGTTCAATTCTAAACATTTCATTCAAAAAAAAAGAAAAAAAAGGTATAACCGAAAACCGTCAAGGTAGTATTTATCTACTAACCCGAGAATACCAGAAAAATCAAAAACCAAAAACCAGGCGCCTCATTTGCCTTTCAAAAAAAAAAACCTAAAGATAAGAAGTCCGAAAGGCAAATATATATTCAAGGAAAGTTTTCCAACAACGGCTAGCTCTTCTTGGAAAAGTCCTCCTTTGTGCTATGGAGAGCCGCCATTTTCAATTTCAATTACCGGCACAATTTATTGAATTCCGCTTCCTGCTTATTTACCATGTCTGCGGATGGACCTTCGACTATTTCGACCAGTAACCTTTCAACATCAGAGAGACCTTCAACGAACCAAGGAACGTTGAATTCGAAGCCCATGCACATGTCATGATGGAACTTCCATCTTGAGATTACATCCTCATAAACTGTATGACCAGTCATGTTGCACATCTCATCAATCGAAGACAAGGCTTCCTCCGCACGCTTGACCAACGCATGTTGACTAGTGATCTTCTTAGTCATAGAAATGTGACAGTAGCTTTCCCAAATCTTGGTGTACAATATCGCATGTTTAGCTGGCACGCTAAATCCACCAATCAACACATGACCTGGGAAAGGGGCCGGATATGGAGGATTGAAGGTGGCCCCTGAAACTGAATCAGCAACTGGCAGGATATCCCTAACTACGATTTCGCCCCCCGGAATGCTCTCCTCCACCTGAGTCACGTCGGCGCCCTCGGGACGATGAATCGCCATGTCCAAATCGCTAGCTGGTGTAGTTTCCGCAGTAGGAAGTACGGTTACGTCTTTTCTCTGGTGGTCTTCCACTTCAAGATCATCCCCAGGAATGGTCTCCTCCTAAAAAAAATCATCGAAATTTAGTTTTACTGCAAAAAAAAAGAGGAAAAAGAAGAAAAACATGGAGGGGACTCACCGATTCAGTTTCAGAATGATTAGACGAAGATTCAACATTGATATCGGAAGAATTTCTCTCTCCATCGCTAGACACAGAACTTTCATCCTTCTCGGATTCTTCATCACTTTGGATAGGCTCGACAACGCCACTCTCTGGCTCGAAAAATGGTGCTTTTTGACTGCTCGCGAGTTTGGCAAAGGCGTTCATACTACTGAGACCCTGGACGGAATACAAGGGCGAATTCTCAGAAAAGGAACAAAGATATAAATGTTCCAAGCTAAAGTAAATAGGAGAGTTGTACATACCCTCATGTTAGATGAAATAAAAGTCGGTAGAATCGTGGAGTCTGACTGAAGACCACCAGCACGATTCTTAGACCTTCGCTCCTCCACTTGGGGACTGTCCACGACCAGACTGACGGGTTTCCTTTTGGTTAAAGGAGTATTCCTCAAAAACGGGTGTATTGCTAAAATCTCGTCAGAAGGCCATCCACGAGTGTTCTCCACTATGGATTTCACAAATCCCTCGATGATGAGAAATCACTCTTCCAGAATGCGTTATACTTGGAGGTTATTGATGGATTACGTTCCGCGAGCAGGAAAGGGAGACTTTTATCCGATGCGAGAGCGCCGGCATCAAGAACAGTCGACAATAGGACTTCCGGAACGACCGGCTGACGAACAAGTGGGAACCCCTAATCGAAACCCATGTGCCGAGCCGCTCTATCGATGTTGTAAGAGATTTCTTTGCAAGATCCTCGGAATAAAGAAGGCACGTGACCAGGCGTGCAGCTTCGCATGAACACCATTTCTCCGACACTCAGGCCCTCTTTATCAGAAGTCAAATACATGTTTGGAACAGGAGCAAAGGTAGTGACCTGAGTTATAGACCCATGCAACGGAGCCCACGGACGGAAATTAACTGCGTGCGAGCTATCAAGAGGTCTAACCAGGTTCGACCAGCGCAGTATCCTCGAGCCACCCAAAGACTCAGGAAGTACAGCCAACGGTTTCGGGGCATACTTCTCGAAGTGCTCCCAAAGCCACGCTTGGAGAAATGCAGAATGAACATATGAATAAACTTTCTTGTAGCCTTTCGAGACACGCATGTCCGAAACTAGTTGATCCAAGTGTGCATACAGAGAACCAAGAAATAGACCGCCAATGGGGAGAACAACACCTTTTTTCCAAGTTTATGGCAAACTTAATAAGTCCATGTCATATCTCTTTCTTGCCCGAGCCTTCATCAAAAATATCTCTGGATAGCCAAAGAGCCAATAACACCGCAACGTGAAGTGTACTTTTCTTCTGGTTCGACTCTAATGCGTCAGGAAACCACTGAGACACCCACCAGTCATAGAAGAACTTCGTCTCATTCTCTTTCTGAACGAATCCTTTTGATTTCGCGACCATGGCGTCATGCATCTCTACTTCATTTGCGGACAACTTAACATCAAGGTTTCCAACTATGGGAAGCTTCAGCAGTATAGTCACGCTCTCCAAGGAAATAGTTATTTCACCCCATCTACATACGGCCGTGTGGGTGTCCGGACACCATCTGGAAACAAAAGTGACCAAGCCTGGAATATCTCTCCTAATATGAAGCACTGTGAAAGCTGCAACAATATCAATGATCTGCACCTCGGTCAAATTGGTTCTTACATGCTCTTGGCTCATCATGAACCACACCCATTTATCGAAGGAACACAATGGGCTCACCGGGGCTTTGAAATCAATAAAAGAAGCGGACTACTCTTTCTTATGAAGACAAAACCATATCACATTTCCGGGAGGAACCGACCGATCCCCTCCATCACTATCCGGGCCTGTCAGAAGTAGCGGCACATGCTTAAGAGGACTTCTCCTAACAGAGATTATCGTGAAGAATTCATCAACCACGTTTGGCTTGGAGTTACCAACATCCTTCGGTATGGCAGAATTTTTCTCAAGCGGCGTCATAAAAAATATTCTCTCACAGCACTTCCGCTTTCCAAATAACTACAACGAAACAATACAAGGCGAAATCATTACGGAAAATGCACGGAAGTTATTTTTCCAAGACGCAAGCCAGTCTGTTTCAAGGATGTACCCTGCATCATGGAATTCTCGTCCAACTGAGGAGGTGCGCCCCACCATGGGAACTATGCACATGGCTATACCAAAGCAAGGAGCAAACCCTAAAAAGATAGCTTTTCTTGAGAAGACATGGCAATTACTATCACATGCCTACCCTGCACAGTGAGTAGGGGCGGTCAAAATTTCTATGGTATCCATGCCTAAATATTACTACAAGCTAGGGCAAAAAATACCTAAGATTCACGCCAACATTTCTACAAGGTCATGAAGAGGTACGCCTACAACTAGGGTTTACACCAGCAAAAAAAAAAAAAAGATAAAGAGGCGTACCTGGGATTCGTTCGTCCGCTCTGCTTTAATGATGTCACACGGCTGGGAGGAATGAAGAGGCGTGAAATAAAAGAGAAGCCGTCCCTCCTTTATATATACATGGTACGTGGGAGTTTGAACAAATAAATGATTTCCTATTTTGAGCCAAGAAGGGAAAAGAGGAAACCGGCCCCGCAAAGACCAAGACCACTCATGCCATATCACGACCCCATCACAACATACCACGTCCCCACCGCGCCTAGTCACCCATGTATGCCATTGTCATGGCCTTATCCAATCCCTCGCTCCATCATCGCGGCCCCACCGCGCCTATCCTCACATGCATGCCATCGCCGCGTCTCTAGCCAAGACCTCGCTCCATCATCATGGCCCCCCGTCATGCCTAGTCACTCATATATGCCATTACCGCGGCAAGGACCACGCCACCTCTTATCCCCTAGTCACTCATATATGCCTAGTCGCCTCCCGAGACCGCACCCCCTTTGCCTTGGAGATGTACGACCAGACCAAGCCGGTAGCTTTCGCCTCACAACTCCACGGTATGCATTTCTAGTACAACTTACGCAGGGCCACAAGCCCAAACTCTCCTTACCACTCAAAAAGGTCAGCCGGATTCTCCTGACCATCTTTGCAATGATTTACACCTCGATTCCGTACTTGTCTGTCACCATCATATGCTTACCTTGCAACAAGGAACTTGTTCCAAGCTAAGCATGGGACTTAATGCTGATGGTGGTTTTTAGCTTAGGGTTAAAATCATAAAACACTAAACCCTAGCAGACAGTAATGTCACAACATTTAAATCAACAAGCATTTAATGTGTCTCTAAAATAATTACCCACGTATATTTTTCAAATTAGGGTTACGACGAGACAAACCCTAATTCCCCTCTGTGCCAATGGAAAATCATGCCAGCCACACCGACCGCGCCAAGGCATGCCAACCATGCTAGCCGCACCTCTGTGCCAATGTCAAATCATGTCAGCCACACCGACCGTGCCAAGGCGTGCCAACCATGCTAGCCGCACCTCTGTGCCAATGGAAAATCATGCCAGCCACACCAACCGCGCCAAGGCATGCCAACCATGCAAGCCGCACCTATGTGTCAATGGAAAATCATGCCAGCCACACCAACCGCGCCAAGGCATGCCAACCATGCTAGCCGCACCTCTGAGCCAATGGAAAATCATGTCACCCACACCGACTGCGCCAAGGCATGCCAACCATGCTAGCCACACCTATGTGCCATTGGTAAATCATGCCAAACACACCGTCCGCGCCAAGGCATGCAAATCATGCTAGCCGCACCTCTGTGCCAATGGAAAATCATGCCAGCCACACCAACCGCACCAAAGCATGCCAACCATGCTATCCGCACCTCTGTGCCAATGGCAAATCATGCCAGCCACACCGACCGCGCCAAGCCATGCCAACCATGTTAGCCGCACCTCTGTGCCAATGGAAAATCATGCCAGCCACACCGACCGCGCCATGCCAAATATATCTCGCCATGGCCACTCATGCCGCGCCACCATGCTGGCTTTTCCCTTGCGGCTACTAAAGTGAAGGCGTGCAATAATCAACGGTTGCCCTTCAATCCCAGGAGAAAATCCTGGCTTCCTAAAGTCACCTCACGACTTTAGCCCAAAACCCTAGATTGGTCACGTACCTAGCCAATCTAGACGCGCAATGCCAAATATATCTCTCCATGGCCCCTCATGCCGCGCCACCATGCTGGCCTTCCCCTTGCGGCTACTAAAGTGAAGGCATGCAACAATCAACGGTTTCCCTTCAATCCCTAGAGAAAATCCTGGCCGCCTAAAGTCACCTCACGACTTTGGCCCAAAGCCCTAGCTTGGTCAGCACCTAGCCAATCTAGCTGCGCCTTGACAAATATATCTCGCCATGGCCCCTCATGCCGCACCACCATGCCAGCCTTACCCTTGCGGCTACTAAAGTGAAGGCGTGCAACAATCAACGGTTGCATTTCAATCCAAGGAGCAAATCCTGGCCTCCTAAAGTCACCTCACGACTTTGGCCCAAAACCCTTGCTTGGTCACGCACCTAGCCAAGCTAGCCGCGCCATGCCAAATATATCTCTCCATGGCCTCTCATGACGCGCCACCATGCTGTCTTTCCCCTTGCGGCTACTAAAGTGAAGGTGTGCAACAATAAACGGTTGCCCTTCAATCCCAGAAGTGAATCCTAGCCGCCTAAATTCACCTCAAGACTTTGGCCCAAAACCATACCTTGCTCACACACCTAGCCAAGCTAGCCGCGCCATGGCCCCTCATGCCGCGCCACCATGATGGCCTTCCCCTCGCGGCTACCAAAGTGAAGGCGTGTAATAATCAACAGTTTCCATTCAAACCCAGGAGCAAATAATGTTCTTCTAAGGTCCCCTCACGACCTTTTGCTCAAAACCCTAACTTAGTCACGTACCTAGCCCAAGCTAGTCACGCCAAACGCCCTTTCCTTGACCCTAGCCATGCCATGCGACCATGGAAAACCCATGGCCCATATGCCAAGCTAAACCAAAACTAGCCAGGCTATCCGCGCCATGCCAAACACACTTTTCCTTGGCCCTAGCCATGCTAGTGACGTCATGCCAAGCCAATCGCCTTCGCCTTAGCCATGCCATACACCCATGGCGAACCCTTGGCCCCTCATTCTAAGTCTAAACACACCCTAGATGTGCCACCCTATTGGACCTCACTACGCGGCTACCAAAATGAAGGTATGCAACGATCAACGGTTGCCCCTCCTCTCAAGATGCAAAATCTCGACCGTCGAAGGTCACCAGGCTAGCAAGTTCCCCGAGCTCAACTTTCCAAGCCATAACAACGTTTTACATGTTTTCCAAAAATATTCGAGACATCAACACAAACTGGGGGATCCTATTTGGGTATTGGTTTGGTGGTTTACAGTTGTTTATAGGTGAAAATAGTTTATGCTGATTTCGGTAATTGCAGGTGTGAAGGTGAGAAACAGTTTAAACCCTAAACAATGTACTGCAAGGGAGTACTTTATATTCGAGAGATTAATTTGTACAAGTCCGGCCTAAAGCAAGAAATGGTCGTTCCAGACTTGCTTCGGTCACAAAGAGGAGGAGAATGGGTTGGTTTTGGGGAGGAAAGCAAGGAAAGTGGTAAGACCAGAATAGTTGATTCTGGAAGAGTAGTTGGGTTACCATGACTTGTTATCATAAAAGGTAGGAGAGCTCACGAGGAGAGATAAGTAAGTATTTTTGAGTGTTGTCTTGTCCGAATGAACTTGTTGTTCAAATGGAAATAGGTAAGACCTATTTATACAAGTCGAAGTATAAACGTACCCTGGTCTCATTAAGAGTGGGGAAGTAAATGGGAGTAGGTGGTCACTGTATGCATGGACTTGATGTTCCATAAAGTGGTTAACGCATGAAACTGTTATGGAATTGATGTTCCATAAAGTTGTTAATGCACGGCTTTATGTCCCATGAATGTTTCCCACATAACTTCCCGTATTTACTAGCCGCCTCACCCTTTAGACACTTCCTTATGAAGGGCGTAGTGTACGCCGCACGCTGTAAACCACCAAACCAATACCCAAAGAGGATCCCCCAGTTTGTGTTGATGTCTCGAATGTTTTTGGAAACATGTAACACATTGTTGTGGCTTGACAAGTTGAGCTCGGGGCACTTGCTATCCTGGTGACTTCGACGGGCGAGATTTTGCATCTTGAGAGGAGGGGCAACCGTTGATCGTTGTACGCCTACATTTTGGTAGCCAAGTAGTGAGGGCCAACAGGGTGGCACGGCTAGGGTGTGTTTAGACTTGGCATGAGGGGCCAAGGGTTCTCCATGGGCATATGACATGGATAGGGCCAAGGCGATGGCACTTGGCTTGGCATGACATGACAAGCATGGCTAGGGCCAAGGCAAAGTGTGTTTGGCATGGCGCGACTAGCTTGGCTAGGTTTGGTTTGGCTTGGCATGTGGGGCAAAGGGGTAGCCATGGGCGCATGGCGTGACTAGCTTGGGATAGGTGCGGTTTTGGCTTGGCATGTAGGGCCAAGGGGTAGCCATGGGAGCATGGCGTGACTAGCTTGGGATAGGTCCGGTTTTGTCTTGGCATGTGGGGCCAAGGGGTAGCCATGGGCGTATGGCGTGACTAGCTTGGGCAAGGTGTGGTTTTGGCTAGACATGTGGGTCCAAGGGGTAGCCATGGGCGCATAGCGTGACTAGCTTGGCTAGGTGCGATTTTGGCTTGGCATGTGGGGCCAAGGGGTAGCCATGGGAGCATGGCGTGACTATCTTGGGTTATGTGCGTGACCAAGCTAGGGTTTTGGGCCAAAGGTCGTGAGGGGACCTTAGACGGACAGGATTTTCTCATGGGATTGAAGGGAAACCTTTGATTGTTGCACGCCTTAACTTTGGTAGCCGCGAGGGGAAGGCCAGCATGGTGGCGCGGCATGAGGGGCTATGGCGAGATGTGTTTGGCATGGAGTGGCTAGCTTGTCTAGGTGCATGGCCAAGCTAGGGTCTTGGGCCAAAGGCCGTGAGAAGACCTTAGGCGGCCAAGATTTTCTCCTGGGATTGAAGGGCAACCGTTGATTGTTGCACACCTTCACTTTAGTAGCCGCGAGGGTAAGGCCAGCATGGTGGCGCAGCATGAGGGGCCATGGTGAGATATATTTGGGATGGCGCGGCTAGCTTGGCTAGGTGCGTGACCAAGCTAGGGTTTTGGGCCAAAGTCGTGAGGTGACTTTTGGCGGTCAGGATTTTCTCCTGGGATTGAATAGCAACCGTTGATTGTTGCACGCCTTCACTTTAGTAGTCGCTAGGGGAAGGCCAGCATGGTGGCGCAGCATGAGGGGCCATGGCGAGTTATATTTGGCATAGCGCGGTCGGTGTGGATGGCATGATTTTCCTTTGGTACAGAGGTGCGGCTAGCATGGTTGGCATGCCTTGGCGCGGTTGGTGTGGCTGGCATGATTTACCATTGGCACAGAGGTGCGGCTAGCATGGTTGGCATTCCTTGGCGTGGTTGGTGTGGCTGGCATGATTTACCATTGGCATAGAGGTGCGGCTAGCATGGTTGGCATGGCTTGGCGCGGTTGGTGTGGCTTGCATGATTTTCCATTGGCACAGAGGTGCGGCTAGCATGGTTGGCATGCCTTGGCGCGGTGCGTGTGGCTGGCATGATTTGCCATTGGCACAGAGGTGCGGCTAGGATGGTTGGCATGCTTTGGCGCGGTCGGTGTGGCTGACGTGATTTGTCATTGGCACACGTGGGAATTAGGGTTTGGCTTGTCATAACCCTAATTTGAAAAATATGCCCCGGTAATTATTTTAGAGACACATTAAAGGTTTCAGTAAATGTGCCTAGTAAATGCTTGTTGTTTTAAATATTGTGACATCACTGTCTACTAGGGTTTAGTGTTTTATGATTTTAACCCTAAACTAAAAACCACCATCAATATTAAGTCCCCTGCTTAGCTCGGAACAGGTGCCTTGTTGCGAGGTAAGCATATGATGGTGACAGATAAGGACGAAATCGAGGTGTAAATTATTGCAAAGATGGTCAGGAGAATCCGACAAACCTTTTTGAGTGGTAAAGAGAGTTTTGGCTTCCCGTGTTGGCGGCCCTGCGTAAGTTGTACTAGGAATGCAGACCGTGGAGTGGTGAGGAGAAAGTTACCAGTTTGGTCTGGTCTAACATCTCTAAGGCAAAGGGGGCGCGGTCTTGGAAGGTGACGCAAGTGGACGGATTGGCTCGAGGATCCAAGAGGTTGCGTGGTCTTGGTAAGGCAGACGCGTGTGGATGATATGGTCGTGTCAGTGGAGCGGCGGGTTGGCAGGGAGGGCCGCAACAATGGCATGGTGGAACGTGCAAGGACGGTTAGGCGTGGTGGGGGCCGCGACAATGAAGCGGATGGCTTGGCCTGGTGCGGCCATGGCAGGGCGCAGCTTGGTGAGGTGAGGCGTGCTAGGATGTCTATCCATAGTGGGGCCGCGACAATGGCATGAGCGGTCTTGGGCATGGAAATTGGTCTTTGCGGGACCGGTTTCCTCTTTTCCTTTCTTGGCTCAAAATAGGAAATCCTTTCTTTATTCAAACTCCCACGTACCATGTATATGTAAAAGGAGGGTCGTCTTCTATTTTTGTTTCACGCCTATTTATTCCTCCAAGCCGTGTGACAACGGTAAAGCAGAGCGGACGAGAAAATCCCAGGTATGCCTTCCAACACTTCTCTTTAACTCGTTTTATTTTTTATTTTTTCTTTTATGCTGGTGTAAACCCTAGTTGTAGGCGTACCTTTTTATGACCTTGTAGAAATGTTAGCGTGAATCTTAGGTATTTTTTCCCGAGCTTGTTGTAACACTTAAGTATGAACACTATAGTAATATTGACAGCCCCTACTCACTATGCAAGGTAGGAACATGATAGTAATTGCCATGTCTTCCCACGAAAACCTAGTTTTTTAGGGTTTGCTCCTTGTTTTGGTATGGCCGTGTGCGTGGTTCCCATGGCGGGGCGCACCTCCTCGGTTGGATAAGAATACCATGTTGCAGGGTACAGCCTTGAAACAGACTGTCTTGCGTCTTGGGTGAAAAAATAACCTCCATGCACTTTCCGTAATAATTTCTCCTCGTATTGTTCCGCTATAGTTGTTTGAGAAAATTATGATGTCACTTGAGGAGAGTTCTGATGTACCAGAAGACATTTGCAATTCCAGATCAAACGTAGATGATGAATTCTTCACCACATCGGCCACTGTTAGGAGAAACCATCCCAGCTATGTGTCGCTTCTTCTGACCGGCTCAGAAAGTGCAGGAGGGGATCGATCGGTTCGGCCAAGAGGCATAATAAGGTTTTGCCTTCAGAGGAAAGAATATCGTGCCTCTTCTATCGAATTTAAAATCCCTGCAAGTCCGTTGCGTTCCTTTAAGAAACGGACGCAATTTATGATGGACCAAGAACCCGTGAAGACCAATTTGACCAGGGCGCGGATTGTCGATGATGTTGCGGCTTCCGCAGTGCTTAAGATTAGGAAAGACATCCCAGGCTTGGTTTCTTTTGTCTCCAGATGGTGTCCGGACACCCACACAGCCGTATGCAGATGGGGTGACATGACAGTTTCTTGGAGAGTGTTGTTGTACTGCTGAACCTTCCTGTAGTTGGAAACCTTAATGTTAAGTTGTCCGCTGATGAAGAATAAATGCATGCCGTCCTAGTTGCGAAATCAAAAGGGTTTGTTCGGAAATAAAATGAGACGAAGTGCTTCTATGACTGGTGGGTGTCCCAGTGGTTTCCTGACGCTTCAGAATCGAACCAGAAGAATAGTACGCTTCATGTTGCAGCGTTCTTGGCTCTTTGGGTATCCAGAGATATTTTTGATGACGGCTCGGGCAAGAAAGAGATAAGACATGGACTTATCAAGTTTGCCATAAAATTGGCAAAAGGTGTCATTCTTCCCCTCGGTGGTTTGTTTCTTGGTTCTCTGTATGCACACTTGGACCAGCTGGTTTCGGAAATGCGTGCCTTTAACGGTCATATGAAATTGGATTCGTATGTTCATGCCGCCTTTCTTCAGGCATGGTTGTGGGAGAATTTCGAGAAGTATGCCTCCGAAACCGTTGGCTATACTTCCTGAGTCTTGGGGTGGCTCCAGAATACTGCGTTGGTCGAACAGGTGCCGAAAGACTGGTCCGAAACTGATTAGGTTCCTTGACAACTCGTATGCGGTTAATTTTCGTCCATGGGCTCCGGTGCATGCATCTATAACTAAAATTAGTACCTTTGCTTATGCTCCAAACATGTCTTTGCTTTCTGATGGAGGGAATATGGGCGTCAGTGAGATTGTATTCATGCGAAGTTGCACGTCTGTATATATATCGTCTTTCTTTCGAGGATCGTATTAGGCAGTCTCTTATAATATTGAACGAGAAGCTCGGCATATGGGTTTCGACCAAGGGGTCCCTATCGTTCGTCAGTTGGCGGCTCCAGTGGATCTATTATCAGACGTTCTTGATGCTAGTGTCCTCGCGCCGGGCAGAATCCTCCCTTTCTTGCTTTCAGAACGAAATCCGTCGACTACCTCCAAGTATAACGCATTCTGGAAGAGTGAATTCCTCGTCATCCAGGAATTTGTGAAAGTCGTAGTGGAGAACACTCGTGGTAGGACTTCTGCCGATATATTAGCAAAACATCCATCGTTGAGGGATACTTCTTTAACCAAAAGGAAATCTGCTGGTCTGGACATGGATAGTTCCCAAGTGAAGGAGCGAAGGTCTAAGAATCATGTTGGTGGTCTTCAGTCGGGTCTGTAGGGTCTCCGGACTTTTATCTCCTCCAATATGCGAGTACGTATAATTTTCTTCCTGACTTAATCGAATTACATGTGTCTCTGTCTCATTCTTGAGTGTCTGTCCTTATGCGTTTCCCAGGGTATCAGCAGTATGAACGCCTTTGCTAAACTTGCACGTAGTCAGAAAACAACACCTCTTGAGACAGAAGGCAGTGCTGCTGATCCTACCCATGACGGAGGGGAATCCGAGAAGGATGAAAGCTCAGAGTCCAGAGATGGCGGGAGCAGTTCTTCCGATAGCAGTGATGAATCTTCTTCTAGTCAGTCTGAAACCGAATCGGTGAATCCCCTCCATGTTTTTTTTTTCTTCAGTAAAACTAAATTTTGAATTTTAGGAGGAAACCGTTCTCGAGGATGATCTTGAAGTGGAAGACCACCAGAGTAAAGACGTAGCCGTACTTCCCACTGCGGAAACTGTGCCAGCTAGCGACTTGTATATGGAGATTCATCATACTGAGGGCGCTGCCGTGACTCAGGTGGAGGAGAGCACTTTGGGGGGTGAAATCGTAGTTAGGGATCTCCTGCCAGTTGCTGATTCAGTTGCAGGAACCACCTTCAATCCCCCGTATCTGGCCCCTTTCCCAGGTCATGTGTTGATTGGTGGATTTAGCGTGCCAGCTAAACATGCGACCTTGTACACCAAAATTTGGGAAAGATACGGTCACATTTCCACGACTAAGAAGATAACTAGTTGACATGCGTTGGTCAAGCGTGTGGAGGAAGCCTTGTCTTCGATTGAGGAGATGTGCAACGTGACTGGTCATACAGTTTCTGAGGATGTAATCTCGAGCTGGAAGTTCCATCGTGACATGTGTATGGGCTTCGTATGCAACATTCCTTGGTTCGTTGAAGGTCTCTATGATGTTAAAAGGTTGTTGGTCGGAGTAGTTGAAGGTCCTTCCGCAGACATAATGAAGAAGCAGGAAGCGGAATTCAAAAAGTTATGCAGGAAGCTGAAACTTAAGAGGGCGACTCTCCAAAGCACGAGGGAGGCCTATGCCAAAAGAAGCAAGCCGCTGTTGGAAAACTTCCCTTGAATATATATCTGTCTTTTGGACCTCTTATCTTTAGGGATTTTTTTTTGAAAGGCAAATGAAACGCCTGGTTTTTGGTTTTTTTATTTTCTGGTTTTCTCGGGTTAATAGACAAATAATACCTTGACGTTCTTGGGTTATTCTTTTTGGAATGAATTATTTAGAAATTGATTGTTTTGGTTATGATTGAAAGTGCCACAGGCATCCCAGGAAAAACCTTAGAACCGTGTGTTGGTAGATGACATGGGGTAAACTATGTATCTTGTCTTGAAAACTTGAAATAGCAATCACGTATCTTTTCTAGGTAAGACTTACTTGGTTTTTAGGTCTCCTGATGAAAATTGAACCTTCCGGGTGTAAGACCGAGTTTTATGGGAAATACCGCCATGGTAAGTCGCCAGTCGTTACTGAGACGTATGATAACCGAGCCGCTGATCCTTGGGCGGATCGTCCGCTTATATCCTCTAGGAAGTCCCCAGTCATCCTTTGTCGTGTCATGACTGAAAATCGAGTCATCGAGTAACTGAGTCGGAGTGAGTCGCCTTCCCCTACCATCTTGATGTATGGGTCAAAAAACGAGATCGACAGTCTAAAATTGACATTGTAACCGATAGATCAATCCTCCCGCTGTGGTCTCCAATTTTTTATAGGTAAAAATAGTTTCTGCTGATTTCGGTAATTGTGGGTGTGAAGGGGAGAAACAGTTTAAACCCTAAACAATGTACTTCACGGGAGTACTTTAGATTCGAGAGATCAATTTGTACAAGTCCGGCCTAAACCAAGAAATGGCCTTTCCAGACTTGCTTCGGTCACAAAGCGGAGGAGAATGGGTTGGTTTTGTGGAGGGAAGCAAGGAAAGTGGTGAGACCAGAATATTTGATTCTGGAAGAGTAGTTAGGTTATCATGACTTGTTATTAGAATATTTAGGAGAGCTAAGTAAGTATTTCTGAGTGTTGTCTTGTCCGAATGAACTTGTTGTTCAAATGGAAATATATAATACCTATTTATACAAGTCGATGTAGAACATACCCTGGTCTCATTAAGGAGTGGGGAAGTAAATGGGAGGAGGTGGTAACCGTATGCATGGACTTGATGTTCCATAAAGTGGTTAACACATGAAACTGTTATGGAATTGATGTTCCATAAAGTTGTTAACGCTCGGCTTTATGTCCCATGAACGTTTCCCACATAACTTCCCGTATTTACTAGCCGCCTCACTCTTATGACACTTCCTTATGAAGGGCGTAGTGTACGCCGCACGTTATAAACCGGCAAACCAATACCCAAAGAGGATCCCCCAGTTTGTGTTGATGTCTCGAATTTTTTTGGAAAACATGTAACACATTGTTGTGGCTTGTCAAGTTGAGCTCGGGGAACTTGCTAGCCTGGTGACCTTCGACGGTCGAGATTTTGCATCTTGAGAGGAGGGGCAACCGTTGATCGTTGCACGCCTTCGTTTTGGTATCCGCGTAGTGAGGGCCAACAGGGTGGCAGGGCTAGGGTGTGTTTAGACTTGGCATGAGGGGCCAAGGGTTCGCCATGGGCATATGGCATGGAGAGGGAAAAGGAGAGGGCGCTTGGCTTGGCATGACGTGACTAGCATGGCTAGGGCCAAGGCAAAGTGTGTTTGGCATGGCGCGGCTAGCTTAGTAAGGTTTGGTTTGGCTTGGCATGTGGGTCCAATGGGTAGCCATGGGCGCATGGCTTGACTATCTTGGGATAGGTTCGGTTTTGGCTTGGCATGTGGGGCCAAGGGGTATCCATGGGTGCATGGCGTGACTAGCTTTGGCTAGGTGCGGTTTTGGCTAGGCATGTGGGGCCAAGGGGTAGCCATGGGCATATGGCATGACTAGATTGGGCTAGGTATGGTTTTGGCTTGGCATGTGGGGCCAAGGGGTAGCCATGGGCGCATGGCATGACTAGCTTGGGCTAGGTGCGGTTTTGGCTTGGCATGTGGGGCCAAGGGGTAGCCATGGGCGCATGGCATGACTAACTTGGGGTTAGGTGCATGACTAAGCTAGGGTTTTGGGCCAAAGGTCGTGAGGGGACCTTAGACTTCCAGGATTTTCTCATGGGATTGAAGGGCAACCGTTGATTATTGCATGCCTTCACTTTGGTAGCCGCGAGGGGAAGGCCAGCATGGCCGAGCGACATGAGGGGCCATGGCGAGATGTGTTTGGCATGGCGCAGATAGCTTGGCTAGGTGCGTGGACAAGATAGGGTTTTGGGCCAAAGGCCGTGAGGACACATTAGGCGATCAGGATTTGCTCCTGGGATTGAAGGGCAACCGTTGATTATTGCACACCTTCACTTTAGTAGCCGCGAGGGGAAGGCCAGCATGGTGGCGCGGTATGAGGGGCCATGGTGTGATATATTTGGCATGACGCGGCTAGCTTGGCTAGGTGTGTGACCAAGCTAGGGTTTTGGGCCAAAGTCGTGAGGTGACTTTAGGCGGCCAAGATTTTTTCCTGGGATTGAAGGGAAACCGTTGATTTTTGCACGCCTTCACTTTAGTAGCCGTAAGGGGAAGGCCAGCATGGTAGCGCGGAATGATGGGCCATGGCGAGTTATATTTTGCATGGCGCGGTCAGTGTGGCTGGCATGATTTGCCATTGGCACAGAGGTGCGGCTAGCATGGTTGGCATGACTTCGTGCGGTTGGTGTGGTTGGCATTATTTTCCATTGGCACAGAGGTGCGGCTAGCATGGTTGGCATACCTTGGCGCGGTTGGTGTGGCTGGCATGATTTTCCATTGGCATATAGGTGCAGCTAGCATGGTTGGCATGCCTTGGCGCGGTTGGTGTGGCTGGCATGATTTTCCGTTGGCACAGAGGTGCGGCTAGCATGGTTGGCATGCCTTGGCGCGGTTAGTGTGGCTGGCATGATTTGCCATTGGTACAGAGGTGCGTCTAGCATGGTTGGCATGCCTTGGCGCGGTTGGTGTGGATGGCATGATTTTCCATTGGCACAGAGGTGCGGCTAGCATGGTTAGCATGACTTGGCGCGGTTGGTGTGGCTGGCATTATTTTCCGTTGGCACAGAGGTGCGGCTAGCATGGTTGGCATGCCTTGGCGCGGTTGGTGTGGATGGCATGATTTTCCATTGGCACAGAGGTGAGTCTAGCATGGTTGGCATTCCTTGGCGTGGTTGGTGTGGGTGGCATGATTTTCCATTGGCACATAGGTGCGTCTAGCATGGTTGGCATGCCTTGGCGTGGTCGGTGTGGATGGCATGATTTTCCATTGGCACACGTGGGAATTAGGGTTTGTCTTGTCGTAACCCTAGTTTGAAAAATATACCCCGTTAATTATTTTAGAGACTCATTAAAGGTTTCAGTAAATGTGCCTAGTAAATGCTTGTTGCTTTAAATGTTGTGACATCACTGACTGCTAGGGTTTAGTGTTTTACGATTTTATCCCTAAACTAAAAACCAACATCAACAACAGCGTGCGACGTACATTACGCCCTTCATAAGGAAGTGTCATAAGGGTGAGGCGGCTAGTAAATACCGGAAGTTATGTGGGAAACGTTCATGGGACATAAAGCCGTGCGTTAACAACTTTATGGAACATCAATTCCATAACAGTTTCATGCGTTAACCACTTTATGGAACATCTAGTCCATGCATACGGTTACCACCTCCTCCCATTTACTTCCCCACTCCTTAATGAGACCAGGGTACGTTTCTACTTCGACTTGTATAAATAGGTCTTACCTATTTCCATTTGAACAACAAGTTCATTCGGACAAGACAACACTCAGAAATACTTACTTGTTAGCTTTCTTCATTTGACGTATTTTCCATTTAACGTGCTCTTTGACAGTTTCACCTTTGTTTTTGAATTTTTTGTTGTTAACTTTCAAAACTGGATCTCTTCTTTGCCTTTTAGCGGAACATTTTCTTGGAGCAACTTCTAAAACTTGCACTTCCCTTTTACAATTTTCAATCTTTTTAAAACTCCCACATATCTTAGAAACATCAGCTTCAAGTTTTGTATCGCAAAAAAGTGTGATCGCCTTTTCAGCCATTTTAGAAGAGAAAATTCAAGTGAATTTTGGTATGAGTGAATTGTTTGAAGATGGTGGTAATTTATTGAGGTAAAACATTAAATTCGAATTTTAAAAAACTACCCATTGGCATTAGAAGGAAATACATCGGCGTTATATCTTAGGACGCCGTGTTGGTTGTTCTGACGCGAGCATTTTTATTTCCTACGCCAGCATTCGACTTACAGACTCTAGCATTTTTAGATGGATTGCGTGCCTATTGATTTAACGCTCAATGCTTTACCATAGTGGAAAACCTAGTTTGGCCATCCACCTGGCTCAACTAACGAATGTGTTTGTTAATTCCCATAGGAATTTCTCTTAGGCATGAGGGGTATTTACAAGAAAGCACAATTGTTGAGCAGTGATATTTGAAAGTTTTTAAGTCCCTTACCAGGAAATTAATTGTGCTGGTTCGGACCAATTATTTGGAGACCTAGAGTTGAATTGTTAGTGAAATGTCAGGCATTTCCACTTTTGTGTGGTGGAGGAGAAAATGTTTTGCATAATCCCTGTGTATTAGGATGGAAATAGGACTGTGGTGTTTTGGGAGGTTTTTTTAGAAGGTACATAACTTGTAAATGATGTTCAAGTTGCAATGTCATTGTGTACGTCTTAATATCTTTAATTTTGCCATATTTTATTGGAAAAAACTCGCATCTTTTCAAGTGCTTCATCAGTTTCGTTTTTTAATTTGTGTTTCCTTTTTTTTATAAGAAAACTAAGGCCAAGAAGGACTTAATTTACGTACAGAAGGTTAGTAGGACTGTTGTCACTAGTCCTGCCCACATTGTTCTTACAAGAAAGTGTCATATTAAAAGTTTATAGATTCCGAGATCTATGAATGACTTTAAGTCTAATTAAAACGAAATTAACTGGGTTGATTCTAGTAGTATTATCTTCTTCTTCATAGTTCATAGCTTTATGAAAGTTCATGTGAAATCTCCCTTTAACAGCATTATGATATAACAACTTGAAACGGATCAGGATTTCCATGGACTCAGCTTGTATTTCCACATTGGTGTGCTGCATTTCTTTTTCCCATTTGAGAGATAGATCTGCACCTCATGTTGCACTCCCAATTTCGCAGTTTCCTGGGTGTCCTCTTATTCCAATGTGGTTACCTGCTTATGTAGAAGTTAGAGCAGTATAATAGATTAGAGTGTCAGGATCTTGGAGGGTGCATATTTTTATGATTATACCAAAGTCTCCTCTAGTGTAATGATCCAAATTGTATGGAGCAATGGTATAATCATCAAATAGTGCATGCTCCTCACAGTTTAGGGAGAAAGTATTCATAATATGGCTTGGGAGCTTATGTATTCTTTTATGATTGCATAAATGCTGCCTAATGCTATTTTGATGTTTGTTTGGCATTTGACTGAATATGTATGAAAACCATATCACACATGGCCTTCCAAATGAACCAACAAACAGTAACATAAAGGTTGTAGTTGTTATTGGCATCTCCAGGTATGTACCAGGAGTTCAACTAATCTATGAAGATTATTATGTTCTCAAATTGCACATGAGGAGAGCCAATAGTTTCATGCTAGACAGAGATGGCAGCAGGACAATTTAGGAACATATATGTCATTGTTTCCTCCCCACTTTTGCATATTCGGCAAATATGATCAATGTAATGCAGAATGCTAGTTGTTTTAGCATTGGTGGGTAGAATTTCATGAGCACATTTCCAAATAAAGATTTTAATCACTGGAGCAATGTCCATGTTCCAGATTGCTCCCCAATTTCTTGTGACAGTATCATTTCTGTAGAGGTTCTCCATCTTGGCCTTGTATAGGGATTTGACAGAGAATTTTCCCGTGTCATTTAGATTTTACTGAATTTTGTCTTCCTCCCCTGGATGGGTATCCAGAGCAAGAATAGCCTGAGCAGTGTGGTGACTGAAGTAAGTTTAGACCAGGGTGTTATCCCAGTAAACATTTAGTAAAAGAATATTTGAAACTGTCTCAATTGAGTGTGGGCAGTTGGCTAGTTTGATAAGTTTTACAGAGATACTTGTAATCTAGATATCCTCCCAAATTCTGATATTCCTTCATTGCAAATCCTCCAAGCACAATGGTGTTGAATGTTTTTGATGTCTTCTAATATGCCTTTCCATATCCAGGAATCTCCATCTTTTGGCTTGATGTCCATATTGAGAACATTCCTGCCAAGAAGATACTTAGCTTCCATTAGTTGGAACCATAGAGAGTTTATCTTGTTCTAACCTCCAACCAATTTTAGTGATCATGGAGCTATTGAATAATTCCATATTCATGAAGCCTAATCCTCCTAGATCTTTAGGTTTGCAGACTGCAGTCCAAGCCTTTGGGTAGTAACCTTTTGGATTTTCTAAGATTTTTACCCAGAATAAGTCTCTTTGAAGCTTGTTGAGATCTTGGAAGGTTGCTTTGGAAGCCTCAAACAGTTCATCTGATAAATTCTAGAAGTATATGTGACAGCTTTGATGAGAACTTCTCTCTCAACTGGATTTAGTGGAATATTTTTCCAGCTAGAGAGTCTTATCCTTAGCTTGTCAACACCTAGCTTGAAAGAATTTATTTTTCTTCTGTGAGTGAAAAGAGGGGAGCCTAAGTATTTGTCATCTAGTTGAAGCACTTGAACTCCCATAATATTTCGGATATTAGAAATAAGATCAGGGTTGGTGTTTTTACTGAAGAAGACTCCAGATTTGTTGAAGTTGATTAGCTGACCTGAGAAGACCATGCAGTCATCAACAAAGAGAAGATGGATGATAGAAGGTGCATTTGATAAGTACATATTTTATATCTATTTATTCTTTAATGTCCATTCCATGCTAGTATTAGATATATTTTCTTGTAAATTATTGTATATTACGTTTGTTTTGTTTATGTTTTTCTAGGTGAATCATCCGAAAGAAGTGAATTGGCACTTAATTGTGCAATAAAAAAAGTTCGCTACAAGTGGAGAAGGGCCAAATACCAAGTAGAGCTCGTTTATATCTAGGAGCCCTTGATATCATCTCGAAGAGGACGAAAAGGCGAAGCCAATGGCGAAATAATGGAGTCAATCCGATGTCGTATGAAGAATCGGGAAGCGTAGCGATAAAGTACAGATTTTATAAAGGCACTCGCGTGAATTATTCGGGGCAGCTAATGTTCAAAGTTACTCTGTCAAGTCTCCAAGACTGACAAGGGTATTATTGTATTATAAAGGCGCCTTGTATTGTTACTCCGGGGACCATCATCTTTCACATGCAACCCATACGACCAGTTCATGGTTACGGTGGAGCTGTGAATGGTTACTGCCATTATTGATGGGAGTTCACGAGAATGATGTCATGGTAGTGATGATTGTCTTATGGAAGATGGAGGAGAAAGAGCTCGATCTAGAAACCAGCATGAAGATAATGGAGAACGGGTTTCCTGTCGGTATCCAAAAATGACGAAGTTCGTGGTTTGATTTGGCAGTGACACAAATTACTGGAGGAATCTGTGGTCGCTGCTTGCATCTGAAATGGAGCTCGAGGAGGAGTCTGTTGCTTGATGGGAAACATGGAAGCAATGGAGATAGTTGAAGTTCGTTGGATCCATGGAGAAGATATCTGTGGTGTTGATGATGATCATGTAAAGTTGGTCTGATTACTTCCATTGAAGTTGTAGCTTTTATCGGTGAATGATGGATGAGTTCAAGAAAATAAGATGGAACTAAGAGCAGTAAGAAGGAAGGAATGGTAGTGTTTCTTCCATTAACGAAGCAGAGGAGTATACGGACTAAACATTTGAGTTTGTTAATTCCAGTAATGGAAGTGACGACGAGAATGGTGGGTCAGTTGATATTGGTGATAGACAGGGAAGAACATGGAAATGGTTCTGCTCGAGTGAACAAAGTCAGGGATGTTGACAGGGAGTATGTGATGAAGAGCTGTGCTGGAGATGAACTGTAATGAAGATGGATGCTGCTATGCTTGGGTTTGGAAACTCAGGGAAGGAGTGTTGCTGTTATTGTCGCGTTAAGGAATGTTGAGAGGCTGTTGGTTAATCGAATATAAGGAAGTTTTGTTGATGGTTTCGGTTATTAACTGATGATGGCAGTGAAAGATGGACAGATCGAGAGTGGTGCTCCACTGAAGATGGAATTGTTGTAGGATATGACAGTGAGGATGGGTTAATATGATGGTTTGAGCTTCTGCCATTTCCGATGAAGATGGGAAGACGATGGAGTTGGTATTCGCCTGAGTCCGAGTCCGGAGAAGAGAGTGAAGAAATCTGAGTTTACCTCGAAGATAAAGCAAGAAAAATAAACATAAGATACAAGGAAGTAATCGGCTAGAAAGTTTCAGCCATAAATCATCCGAGAGAATAAGAGAAGGACACAGGAGAACTTACGGCTTGAAATTCTCAGTCGTGATTGAATAGAAAAATAAAAGGAAAAGTCACATGAGAACATACGGCCGGAATACCTGTCCGTGGATAAAAGAAGCTGGCAGTTCCACGGAACTGACAATCCAATAATAAGGAGAAAATGGGCTGGACTGGGACATTTGACGTGATCCCAATTGTTGTGCTTCCGAAATTTATAACGTGACCAGCCTTGGGCGTGAATTGTATATGGAAATGTGGCTAGGTTTTGGCAACCAAATTCGACCGGGATTCGACATGGGCACTTCTACTCTTGGGTACCTATAAAAGAAGACTTCTTAACCTAATATATATATATATCACACATCTCATAATACACTTTTGTTCTTCATCAATATTTTAGGGTTTACCCCTTTAGGGGGAAACCGGGTAATTGTGTAAACATGAGAGGCTAAAATTTTATTGATTAGGATGAATTCTATGTTACGGGCGTGAAGCTTATTTATTATACTCCTCCGTTCCACTTTAGATGACATTCTAGGAGTTTTCACGTAGATTAAGAAATGAAGAGAGATATGAAGATTTTCCAATTATACCCATAAGAAAAGTCTACAAACATTAATTGCTATTAGTGTATTTTAAAATAAACTTATAGTTCCAAGACAAAGTGTTGTGGTATTATTGGTATTTTTGTGGGAAAATATGAAAACTTTCAAGTATTGTGGAGCAAGAAAATAACCCTAAAACATCATCTAAAATGGAACGGAGGGAGTACAAGTTTATTCCAAGTTTTTATCATATTATCGATCGTCTTTTCTATATTTAGGGTTTATTATTGATTACTAGATTGTCCAAGTGTACAATTGGATTAATATTTTGATCATTCTAATGCTAGTAGAAGTTGGGTGATAAGTGTAATATTCAAACAACTCTCTACACAAGTAGAAATCGTGAGACCTTACAGAGGGATTCTGTGGAGCAATTGCGAGTGAAGACAACATCAGCAAGTGAACCTTGAGCTAAGAGTTTAACTACTGGGATCAACCTAATTCGCAAAGCCTAAAGCATTCAGTTGGATTACACCTTGAGTGAGATACTACTTGGTGGTTCGGTTGAATAAAATCTGATCTTTGAGAGCTTCTGTATCCGTGGTAAAAGGAGTTTTTGGGATAGGACTGAGCTAGCTGTTATTCTACGGTTGGTGATTATTGATTCTTACGAAAGTTAAACGAGTATACTATGCAAGTCAACGTTTGGTAACGACGAATGATTCCTAATCATATTTTCATCTTATTGTTTATTATTATTTTAATTATTCAACAATCCCCCTTGTCTTTTATTTATTTTGCTAAACTAAATAACATATCAATTACACAGCTCTCTGTGGGAACGATCTCTTACTACCGCTATATTATTATTTAATTAGTGGGAAATATTTTGAATAATTTGTTGTGGTTATGACACGCATCAAATTTTGGCGATGCTGCCGAGGAGCGGTTGATAATTGATTTGTTATTTGTTTAGCTTGTTATTTTTGTTTTAATAATTACAAAGTTAAAAATTACATACTAGGCAAGCGAGCGACAAGCTGTGCCGCTGGCCCTTTTTGAATAGAAAAACCTATACTATTAAAAATAAAATCTCGTGAGCCTTGAGCTAAGAGTTTAACTACTGGCCCTGAGCCCTTTTTGTTTTTAGATTTTTCTTTTTTATTTTCTTTTGTTCTTGTGAGTCGTCATGTTTCCTTACGGACATAACATGTACGGAGCACAAGACCAATCATCATATTATAGGGGTGATCAATTTGGTTTTCAATCTCAATATTATGACAGCTACCAACCATTCCATGGGTATAGTCAAAACCAATCTTTTGGCTATAATCAATATCCTACGTAACCTTATGGTTATTCTAATACATATCAACAACCTTATGAAGGGTATGTAAGTGAAAAACCGCAAGGATGTGGGGATAGTTATGCTTCTAATCGATATTCTTCTAGTCTTACAGATCTAATACACCGATTTATGAATAATATGGAACGGGAAAATCAAAAGTTGGACCAACACATTCAAATGATGGATGAACGCGACCAGACTATGGAAATTTATGATTCTAAAGATAGTTCTTCTACTCTCGAAGATCTAATGCACCAATTTATGAATAGTTTGGATCGGGAAAACCAACAGCTGGATGAACACAACAAAAAGACTGATGATACACTTCAAGAACTTCAAGAGGTTATTGACAACCTAAGAAGATAAATGGATTAAATTAAGAAGGGAATAACTAAAGAAGAAGTTTGGCCTCAAATCCAAATCAATTCTGACGTTCCCTTGATCAATAATGGATATATGATTCATGAGTATCTTGAAGATGAGCAACCTTTGGAAATTCCTTGCAATAATGGTAATGTTATTCCAACTCCAGATCATTATAATGATCACTCGCCTATTCAAAAGGAGGAGAATGGATATGACATAATTGTTGTTATAAATGGTGTAACATACTCAAACAATGATTTTAGGATTTGCACCAATGAATTAGACTTTCTAGGAGATGATACCGATTCCGATGACGAGATTGTTGAAGAAATAGAGATTGAGAATGAAATCAAATTGGTTGAAGTTGTGGAAGACCCAATTGAGCTAGCCAAGGATTATAATGATGCTGCAATTTTGATTGAATCACAAACTGACGAAGAATGGCTAAATAGTTTGATAGAGGACCACAATACAAACGAGGTAATAATTCATTGCAATTCTTTAAGAATGTTGAGGATCCCGTAATAAAAGAGATTGTGGAAGGTTTGTCTAATCCCTTGCATATTTCTAAATCTTTTGATTCGCATCACTTAGGATTGATTATTTGTGCTTCTAAAATTCTTAAGGATTATTTTACATCTAATTAGCCACCACTTAATGTGTTTGATTCTAGCACAATGCAGGTTCAACAAGAGGAACCTATAGAAGCTCCCTTATTTTATGTTCTTTATCCACTTTCGAGTGTAGAAAGGACTAAGTGTGGGGGATACTTCCAAGCTATAACAATTTCACTATTCATATGTTATGCTAATCATTGTGTGAATTTGTTACTAGAATTGCAGGAAGTTTTCTGGGCAGACTACCAGATTTTCAGATTGTTGGTATATGGACGATAACAAAAGAGTCGGGCTGATGACTTTAAACCAAGCGCTAAATAGGAGGCAACCCATAGGTTTTGTATCTTAAACCCTTTTATTTTTTGTTTTTATTGTTTATGTATCATATTTACATCCCCATGTTTAATTTCATTGAGTCCGTAATCTATTTTAGAAGAGAATTATGACGAATATCTTTTCGTCAGAAAAATTCATACTGCGCGTAGTTCAGTCCAGAGACCATAACTGTCAGACCTTTTATCTAAACACTGTTATCTTTTGACACTGTGTAGAAAACACGTAGATGAACAACTTTTGTGAAATGGAGTTTTTCCAAAATCCTTACCAATTTGCACAGTTTTTGCATTTTATCTCATGTTATGTCAGAATTCAGAACTTTTGGTTTTACACATTGAGGACAGTGTGAAGTTTAAGTGTGGGGGAGTATTTTGCATATAGATTTTTCACTTTTTTGCAAAATTTTTGCATAAAACCTCCAACTTGTAGAGATTTTAGAGTCACTAGCATACTTTTAGGTATGTTTACATAGAGAATTCTGACCGACATAACTGAACTTGGAAGTGTTAGGGAACTAAATTCGGATTTCTTACGAATTGGAGTGTTAAATAATGGATTTAATCATGCTGGTGATGCAAATTAGGTGTAGAGGGAAATGCATTATTAGAGTTGCTGATCAATCACTAGTGGAGTCTACCCATTTTCATATCAACTGAGGCACCAGCCAAATTTTCTTAGTAGCTGACTAAAGAGATTTCTTTTGAGTGTGTGTCACCGTACGTTAATTCCGGGTAGAATGGTGAGCTACCCAACTTCACACCATTTTCAGCACTATTTTTGATCTCTTGAGTGCTAATTTTGTCAATCATGAGGGTGACGTCTATAGATGAAAACCACCTTCTTGTAGTTTGATTTTCAGTTAGCACCATTCTCTCTCTCGACAACAAATCCATAGAAACACCATCATCATCAACAAGGGAGCGACATCAAAATCTACAATAAAGTTGAAGACGTTTGAGGTTTACAAGCAACAATTCAAGGAAGTGCAAAAATTTTATACCCAAGTAAAAGAAACATACAAGGAGCGGAATTTTATATCAAAGTATGATGACTTATTTACAAGAGTGAAGCAAATCAAAAGATGAGAATTATTGAAGTTTATGATACGAAGACAATACAAGTTCTGAAGATTAAAGTGGTAAAGTACTTCTTTCATGGCCATGTTAATTTTATTTCATATTTATTGTTTTAGTTGCAATCTCTATTTAAAAAATAATAATACAAGAAAAAGAAAAAAAATAGAAAAAGAAAAAAATACAAAGAGATTTGCATTTAGGTTGTTATTTGTTCAATAAGGCCATGGGGAAAAAAAATATAGAAAGAAGTTTCAAGCAACAAGGAAATTGAGGAAAAGAGTTACAAATTGTCAAAGTTCTACGAAGTTCAAGAGTTTATCATCAACAGTTGAAGACCGAAGACCAAAAAAATGAAGAAGACGAGCTGAAGGAAGACGTTTCTATTGGATGTTGTGAGAGTGGTGCTTTCATCATTGCAATCAGATATGAAGGTGGTAAGTACTTCCATCCTTGCTATAGTGGTTGATTTCATTTCTTAGAGATCATCAGAAAAATATCTTTATTTTCCACGATTTTGTGGAGTCTCCAGAAATAATTCGGAAGGTTTCCTTCCCACCATTCAACGTGTGTAGGATTCTCTCTTCATTCCTACCTGCACACATGTGAGACCCATAAAAAAGTCATCTTATTGAGCGCAATTATCATAAAATCCTTTTAAGTGAGGCAGAAGTCGAGGTGAAATGCTTATTGATCCTTCTCAAACACGCATTCTCTCATTATGGTGTGGTTATTTCTCACTCAAGATTTAAGAATGAATATGTTCTTTGGTATTTCTAACTTCTTATTACTAGCATGCAGAAACTCTATGTCCTCATAGCTCTGTGGATGCTTGGGAAGCTGGAACGCTTTGAAGTTGGAGTAGGTTTTGTGGGTATATCTCTCATAAACCTTCACGAGACTATAACTCGTCCACTAGGGACACCTAGGGGTTTAAAGGCTTGTTGCACATGCTAAGTGCAACCGTATCCTCAACGACATGGAGTTGTTGTATTTAGATAGTTTGCTCGAGGACTAGCAAAAGCCAAGTGTGGGGGAATTTGATAAGTGCATATTTTATATATCTTTAGTGTCCATTCCATGCTAGTATTAGATATATTTTCTTGTAAATTATTGTATATTACGTTTTTTTTGTTTTGTTTATGTTTTTCTAGGTGAATCATCTGGAAGAAGTGAATTGGCACTTAATTTGGCAATAAAAGAAGTTTGCTACAAGTGGAGAAGGGCCAAATACCAAGTAGATCTCGTTCATATCTAGGAGCCCTTGATATCATCTCGAAGAGGACGAAAAGGCGAAGCCAATGGCGAAAGAATGGAGTCAATCCGACGTCGTATGAAGAATTGGGGAGCGTTGCGATGAAGTAGAGATTTTATAAAGGCACTCGCATGAATTATTCGGGGCAGCTAATGTTCAAAGTTAGTCTGTCAAGTCTCCAAGACTGACAAGGGTATTATTGTATTATAAAGGTGCCTTGTATTATTACTCCGGGCGCCATCATCTTTCACATACAACCCATACGACCAGTTCATGGTTACGGTGGAGCTGTGAATGGTTGCTTCCATTATTGATGGGAGTTCACGAGAACGATGTCATGGGAGTGATGATTATCTTATGGAAGATGGAGGATAAAGAGCTCGAGCTAGAAACCAGCAGGAAGATAATGGAGAACGGGTTTGCTGTCGGTATCCAAAAATGACGAAGCTCGTGGTTTGATTTGGCAGTGATGGAGATTACTGGAGGAATCTGTAGCCGTTGCTTGCGTCTAAAATGGAGTTTGATGAGGAGTTTGTTGCTTAATGGGAAATATGGAAGCAATGGATATAGTTGAAGCTCATTGGATCCATGGAGAAGATATTTGTGGTGTTGATGATGATCTAGTAAAGTTGGTCTGATTACTTCCATTGAAGCTGTAGATTCTATCGATGAATGATGGATGAGTTTAAGAAAATAAGATGGAACCGAGAGCAGTAAGAAGGAAGGAATGGTAGTGCTGCTGCCATTAACGAAGCAGGGGAGTATACAGACTGAACATTTGAGTTTGTTAATGCCAGTATTAGAAGTGACGACGAGAATGGTGGGTCAGTTGAGATTGGTGATGGACAGGGAAGAACATGGCAATGGTTCTGCTCGAGTGAACAGAGTCAGGGATGTTGACAGGGAGTACGTGATGAAGAGCTGTGCTGGAGCTGAACAGTAATGAAGATGGATGCTGCTATGCTCGGGTTTGGTAACTTAGGGAAGGAGTGTTGCTGTTATTGTCACGTTAAGGAATGTTTGGAGGCTGTTGGTTGATCGAATATAAGGAAATTCTGTTGGTGGTTTCGGTTATTAACTGATGATGGCAGTGAAAGATGGACAGATCGAGAGTGGTGCTCCACTGAAGATGGAATTACTGTAGGATATGGCAGTGAGGATGGGTTAATGTGATGGTTTGAGCTTTTGCCATTTCCGATGAAGATGGTAAGACGATGGAGTTGGTATTCGCCTGAGTCCGAGTCCGGAGAAGAGAGTGAAGAAGTCTGAGTTCACCTCGAAGAGAAAGCAAGAAAAATAAACATAAGATACATGGAAGTAATCGGCTAGAAAGTTTCAGCCGTAAATCAGCCGAGAGAATAAGAGAGGGACACATGAGAACTTACGGCTTGAAAGTCTCAACCGTGATTGAATAGAAAAATAAAAGGAAAAGTCACAGGAGAACATACGGCCGGAATACCTGTCCGTGAATAAAAGAAGCTGGAAGTTCCACGGAACTGACAAGCCAATAATAAGGAGAAAATGGGTTGGACTGGGACATTTGACGTGAGCCCAATTGTTGTGCTTCCGAAATTTATAATGTGACCAGCCTTGGGCGTGAATTATATATGGGATAAATATCGTTTGGTCCTTTTTTAAGTGGGCCCATGTCTGTTTAGTCCTTTGGTCAAACGCCTTTTACTGTTTGGTCCATAATTATTTAAAAATTTAAAACAGACAAAAGTACCCTTCCGTGTTAATTTTACTTATTTTCTTGTAGCAGTTCATTCCAGAAATGAAGTCCATATAAAAACCTAAAAAAACATACTTCATTCCATAAATGAAGTCCATATAAAAACCTAAAAAAAACAGACTTCATTCCGGAAATGAAGTCCATATAAAAACCTAAAAAAAACATACTTCATTCCAGAAATGAAGTCCATACAAAAACCTAAAAAAACAGACTTCATTCCAGAAAATGAAGTCCATATAAAAACCTAAAAATACAGACTTCATTCCAGAAATGAAGTCCATATAAAAACCTAAAAATCATTTCAGAATTGAAGTCCATATAAAAACCTAAAAAAACAGACTTCATTCCAGAAAATGAAGTCCATATAAAAAACTATACAAAACAAACTTCATTTCTGGAATGAACTCCATATAAAAATATCAGAAGCATCATCTTCTTCTTCTTCGACGTCTTCAACAGCAGCAACAACATCATCTTCCATCGTCTTCATCAAATAGATCGGATTCATAGTTGTCGTCGTCTTCATCAAACATAGTTCATTCTTTACATGAACACAAAATCTTCAACAGAAGCAGGAATAAATAATAATAAATAAATAAAAACAGTAGAAGAGAAAAAAGAAAAAGAAAAAGAAAAAGAAATCAAACTAGTCTTTCTTGTAATAACAAATTAAGCACAAATTAGCCTCAAACCTCAAATTCTATCATAATGATAACAATTTATGTACAAATTCGTCTAAAATTTTATCTAAATCAAAAAGATTAGATACACGTTCTTGGTGGACCATAAAGAAGATACCCTCTTTTTCCATGCCCTACCAACTCTAGTATAATAATCTTTCATGCTAACAAATTTCTCCAAATCACCTTTAATCTCTTATTTAAGAACTGGACTGATGCGATCGTATCACCTGTAATAATAAATCTTCAAATGCTTGATCTCTGTAATCAATCTCTTTATGTTCATCTCTGTAAACGATTGCAGCAGCAGCAAAAAAATTAAAAACCCTAGATTAATTGCAGCGGCGGAGAAGAAAGGGAGAATCGAGAGGAAAGAGAATATAGATCTCAGAAATGATTTCTCTCTCTTACCAATTGACTATATATATGGTCCTAATCTAAAAGGGTATTTCTGCCACTACAGGATGACAATTACATCATCCATGACATCACCCTAGGACCAAACTATAATTTTTAGGACCAAACCATAATTTATATTTTCAAATAGGACCAAACAGACAGTTGACTGAGTCAACTGGACTAGACTCTCTCTAATATATTATTTCTAGGACTATATGGTATTTCCTACAATTGTATATGGAAATATGGCTAGGTTTTGGCAACCAAATTCGACCGGAGAAGGCTTCTTAACAATTGTAACCTAATATATATATCACACATCTCATAATACACTTTTGTTCTTCATCAATATTTTAGGGTTTACCCCTTTAGGGGGAAACCGGGTAATTGTGTAAACATGAGAGGCTAAACTTTTATTGATTAGGATGAATTCTATGTTCCGGGCGTGAAGCTTATTTATTATACAAGTTTATTCCAAGTTTTTATCATATTATCGATTGTCTTTTCTATATTTAGGGTTTATGATTGATTACTAGATTATCCAAGTGTACAATTGGATTAATATTTTGATCATTCTAATGCTAGTAGAAGTTGGGTGATAAGTGTAATAGTCAAACAACTCTCTACACAAGTAGAAATCGAGAGACCTTACAGAGGGATTCTGTGGAGCAATTGCGAGTTAAGAAAACATCAGCAAGTGAACCTTGAGATAAGATTTTAACTACTGGGATCAACCTAATTCACAAATCCTAAAGCATTCAATTGGATTACACCTTGAGTGAGCTACTACTTGGTGGTTCGGTTGAATATAATCTGATATTGGAGAGCTTCTGTATCCGTGGTAAAAGGAGTTTTTGGGATAGCACTGAGCTAGCTGTTATTCTATGGTTGGTGATAATTGATTCTTACGAAAGGTAAATGAGTATACTATGCAAGTCAACGTTTGGTAACGACGAATGATTCCTAATCATCTTATTGTTTATTATTATTTTAATTATTCAACAATCCCCCTTGTCTTTTATTTATTTTGCTGAACTAAATAACATATCAATTACACAGATCTATGTGGGAACGATCTCTTACTACCGCTATATTATTATTTAATTAGTGGGAAATATTTTGAATAATTTGTGGTGGTTACGACACGCATCAGCGTTCTTGCAGATTTTTATTCCAGTGATGACACCCAATTCTTCTGCATGAACGAGGGTTCAAGAGAGAGATTCCATGCAAAACAGAAAGAGATAGGGAGATAAGGGATCACCTTGTCTCAGGTCCCTAGATGGTTTGAAGAAAGCATCAGGAGAGCCATTTCTAAGGACAACAGAAGTGGCGGTGGAGATGCATTGTTGAATTTTATTGCACCATTCATTATTGAACCCAATCTTCTTCATGATGGTATGTAAAAATTCCCAGTCCACTCTATCAAAAGATTTTGCCATATCTATTTTAATTTCCATACTTCCATTTTCGCTCCTTTTACCTCTCTTAGTTCTCATTGTGTGAATTATCTCATGAGCAATTGCTATGTTGTCAGAGATTTTCCTTCCAGGTATGAATGCATATTGGTAAGGAGATATGATTTTATTTTGGTAAGGTTTCATTCTTTGGGATATGATCTTGGAAATGATTTTGTAGGTTGTGTTACAGAGGCTTATGGTTCTAAAGTGGCTTGGAGAGGTTGGGTTATCAACTTTAGGGATGAGGGATACAAAGGTGGAGTTCATCTCTTTGAGCATGTGACCAGAAGTAAAGAAGTGTTGTACCATTTTGACAATGTCATTCCCCAAGATTTCCCAGTTGGCTGAAAGAAGTTTGGGGGAAGCCATCAGGACCTGAAGCTTTGTCACTTTCCATACTGAACAATATGGCCTTAACTTCATTGTGATCAGGGATACTATTTAGCATGTTGTTGTCAATTGTGGTAATAGTAGTGGGTATAAGGTAAATGATTTATGGATTTATGTTTGTGGTTTCAGCAGTAGCCATTCTAGATAAATGAGATGTGAAACAATTTTTTACTTCTTGGTATTATGTTATCCATTCCCCTACTTCATTTTGGATTGTATCAATCTTGTTTCTCCTTGCTCTACTTTTAGTGGCTCTGTGGAAGTAGTTAGTATTTTTATCTCCCAGTTTAATAGCTTTATCTCTACTCTTGGTTTTCCAAAACTTCTCTTCAATGTCTTTCCAATTTTTGAGGATTTGTCTTGTAGCAGCTAGAGCTTGCCCTATATCCATCTTGAAGTAGTTGTTATGTAGCCAATGTAGATGTTGCTTGCATTCTTCTATATTAGTATTGATGTTTCCATAGACCTCCTAATTCCACACTCTGATTTTAAGCTTGATATCTTTTAGTCTTCTGGTAATGATGTAAGCACTGGATCCAGAGTGATTTTTGTTCCAACATTCCTTTATTATTTTCTTGCAGTCCTCCTGATCTAACCATGGACCAAAGAACTTGAATGGGATGCTGCAATTCTTCCAATTTGGATTAGAATTAAGCAGTATAGAATGATACTCAGACCCAATAGCCAACATACTAGAGATGGTAGTGTTAGGGTAGAGGAGTAACCAACTTTATGTGGACAACCCTCTATCAAGTCTTTATTCAGTGAGAGCAAAGCCTTTTATTTTGTTTGACCAAGTAAATGGGAAACCATTGAAACCCAGATCCACTAAATCCAGATCAAGTATTTTATTATTAAACAAAGTGGCTTCAGTAGAGTCTGTTAGAGCATTGCTCGGTCGAACTCGCATGCGTTGCTATCTCAAGCATGTTTGTCAATATTAATGATCAAAACTATAAATTTTTTGATTTCTAGTCTACTATAGATAAGGTCCCGGACTAGCATAGAAAGTGTAGTTGAGCTCAAGAACTCCATGGAGATCATCATACAAGACGAAAGACTACTCAAGGAACCAGTGGATCTTCATCGACTAAAAGGTATGTGGAGACTTGAACTTATATGTCACTCAAAAGTCTATCTATTTTATCTCATATCTTGAGATAAAAGTCGTATTACTATATAGACTAAGAATATACACATATGATATTCCGAGCTGAGTATATCTCATTTATCTATTTTTCGAAATATGCGTTAGTAAAGATTTCTCTTTAGCCAAGTTCATCTTTACCTAGTGACGAAATCCATGTTATGTTTCAATCATTTTGGAAATTGCTCTAACGAAAAATAATTTGTGAATAACAACTATATAACGCCCTATGAGAATGTTTCAATGATTTAAATAAGAGTTTAGACAATATAACCATTCAAGGATATAAGCATTGTTGTGGTAACACATATATGTATAAGTCCTTATTGCTTTCACCAAAGTTTGCGAACTTTGTTGATCAAGTGAAACCAGAGTAGTGCGTGAGCTCAGTCCGCGAACTCATCATACAAGCTCAGTCCGCGAACTGGCGTATTTCTCGAACCCGAGAATTTCTGCTGGAGTTTGTGAACTCCGTCCGCGAACTCGAGTAGGTTGTGTCTAGAAACGATGTTTGTGAACTTATCATCATAAACTAAGGAACGCTATTGCAAACCGTGGATTTATAGTTCATGAATCGATTCGAGTGAATCAAATCATTTTGCTTCGATTGTGTCTTGTGTAGTACATAAAGATCTAAGAAATTGAACAACTCTCTAACTAGTTCATTTGAGTCATTTGGACTAGTTATGGTGAAGAAGAATATGGTTGATATGAAAGTTATTATTTGGCTAACCATTTGGTTAACTAGTGTTGAACCAACTAATGTACAAGTTTGGGTATGGTTTTCACAAGCCTACAAACATGCAGTACATGTGTGTATAACAAGCTATGTTTTTGATCTAACGGTTGATAAATATTAGCTTGTATCTAATCAGGTTTTCATCTAACGTTGAATATTGAATGCTTTGTTACTAAGCTAACATTGATTGCAAACCCTGATTTGAAAGACTATATAATGGAGAACTTTAGCAACTAGGAAACCTAATCCCCACACATTCTGTGTGATACTAGTTTGCTAAGCTAGAGTCGATTCTCCTTTAACCTTTGGTTTTCTTCTACTAAAACCAGGTTAACGACTTAAAGACTTCATTGGGATTGTGAAGCCAGACCGATACTACTTTTATCGTAGTTGTGTGATCTGATCTTGATGTTTCTATCATACGAGTACAATTGTAATAATTGGCTTGAGATTTCTATATTTGATAGGCAAGATATAAAAGTAGTCACAAACACTTCATCTCATCGTTTGTGATTCCTCAAGAATCTTCTTCGCTGCGTCTATTAAGTTTATTGTGAGGTAATTGATAAAGCTGAGCTGTTCTTCGGGAATATAAGTCTGGTTTTATCAATTGGTTCCTGTTCACCTTGATTTATCAAAAGATGGAACAAAACTCATAGGTTTATTCGTGGGGGACCAATTTATCTATCCTTGTAGACTTTTCTTTGTGAGACATATTTGTTTATTAAAGACTTCGACTTTGGGTCGTAGCAACTCTTGGTTGTGGGTGAGATCAACTAAGGGAATCAAGTGCGCAGTATCCTGCTGGGATCAGAGGCATAGGAGGATAACTGTACCTTGGATCATTGTGTGTTTGGTAGGGGTTCAACTACAGTCCAGGCCGAAGTTAGCTTGGAGTAGGCTAGTGTCTGTAGTGGCTTAATATAGTGTATGTTTAATCTAGACTAGGTCCCGGGGTTTCTATGCATTTGCGGTTTCCTCGTTAATAAAATTCTGGTGTCTGTGTTATTTCTTTTCCGCATTATATTTTGTTATATAATTGAAATAATACAGGTTGTGCGTTGTTCAATCAATTAGAATATCCGACCTTATTGGTTGTTGATTTAAATTGATTAACACTTGGATATTGGTCTTTGGTACCATCCAAGTTATCTCTCTTTGATTAAGACTCGCATATTGTATTTGCTTGAGTAAATCAAATTAAGAGATTGAGATAATAATTCCTTGAGATATTTTTATCTAGATTGAGTCTGTCTGTCTAGTTGATTCTCTAGTAAAGTAACTCGGACTTTGTCCATACTGATTGCTAATCGAAATATTGGGTGTGGTTGTTAGACCCCCGCTTCTTCAATTGGTATCAGAGCAGGAAAACACGTTCAAGACCTTACAAGTCTGTGTTTGTAGCGATCTGACTCTATGGACAAGAGTAGTATCTCTGATAAACGCATCACCAGAAGTAAAATTTTTGTCTTGTCTATTAAAGAGAATGATCCTTCAATCTCAAACATAGATGAACCTCATGTTCAAACTAGACAGACGGATTATGACATGTGTTGTTCTGATTACATTTCAAAAGAGTCTATTTCTCAAAATAAATGGGAAACAACTGAAGAAAGTAAGTTGATTCTAAATCTTGTTAGAATTCAAGCTGATAGACTCAATCAGATGAAACAACACGTCAATGTTCTTCTTGGTATGATAAGATACTGCAAATCTAAAGAAAATACTAAAAACCATCCTTCATGTATGACTCTTGATGCAAGCCTTAAAAAAGGTGCGTTGGAAATAGAACATCACTTGAGTAAGCTCTCTATTCAAGGATGCTCTAAGCATTCCAATCAAATTACTTCTGCTACAACTGAAAATGCTCTGGCACCAAAAGTAAAAATGGAGTCCCTTCCAATTAAGAAATAAGTGTTAGTTTCCTCTGATCAAGGAAATTCCATACCATATGGAAGGAAGAAATCTCTTGACGAGAATGTTAAGACTAAACTGCCTAATCACTCATGTGATCAGAAAGTATGTCTCTTTTGCGAAGCAAAATGTTCTGTTAGACAAAAGAGAAACTCTAAGTTGAATAAAAATTCTCTTGTTCAACTTCAACACGCCTTAGACTTAATCCTCAAAGGTGTAAATGAAATTCGTATGTCAAAACCCATTGGTTTTCATACGTACCATGTGTATGTTACCAGGAAAGTCAGTTTAATGAGTTCCTCAAATGTTCGAAAGCATAACAGAAGTCTTAATAAGAATCTTCAAAGGAAATACCAAGTTATTATTTTTGAAAATAACATGTCCACCTTAAATAAATGCACTTCACGGGAGTGCTTGTAGATTCGAGAAATCAATCTATGCAAATCCGGCCTAAACCAATAAATGGCCGTTCCAGACCTGTTTCAGTCACAAAGTGAAGGAGAAAGGGTTGATCTTAAGGAGGGAAGCGAAGAATGTGTTGAGATTGTGAAGGTGTTGGCTATGTATGACTTGTATCAGAAAGCTGAACTAGCTTGCAGGATGTAAGCTATTAGTTCCGGTGTTTGAATACGATTGTATCAACACTTGCCTCTATTGTCTTGTCTTGTTCCTGTTTGGAAAATAGGGAGGAGAACCTATTTATAAAAGTCTTTAATCCTAACCCTCGTATCTCGTGGGAAGTGGAGAAAGTGGAGTGATGGAGTAATGGAGTCATGAGTTAGTGTCACACGACCAGTCTTGCCCAATTCTCCCATCAACACTAACCGTCCATGACTTCCTAACACGTTCTTGTGATGGCGCGTTGTGCGCTGCACGCTGTAAACCTCCAGACCAATAACCCAGTATGTATCCCCCAGCTTGTGACATGATTGATGTCTCGAGTGTGTGGATCGTGGGACCCACATAAAGTAGCAAGTAATGCTATATTAAATAACTAAGTTATTTAGGAAGTCGATACTTGTGAAGTATTGCGTGTATTCTATGCAGGTACTGCATCGAGTATATTCACCATGTATGAAGCATCGATGTTGGAGCGTATCAAAATAGCCACATGTCCATCCTACTTCATGTGATGGTTTGGAGGTTGCACATGCAAGTCCTCCCTTGGCCGACCACATGGTGTGGTAGAGTGACGGGTGATGATCACCATTACGCCTTACTGACCAATTAACTCCTGACCAGGGCTGTATAACCAAGCCGGTGAAGTTGGACGGACGAGATGATCTTTAAGACACTCATCTACGACCGTTAGTGGAATTAGGGTTTTAGAAGAGGTGTGCAAGCACCACTTTTCAGCTTGGTTGAATCCAAGCTTGGGACACGATTTTGGCATGGTTGATCGGTCATGCGCGTAGACAGCATGTCGGTATACATGCCCATACCTCATTGTCCCGTGAAAGTGTGATCTGGACCTCTCAATTTGTCCGAAAAAGAGGAGCGGTCAGGATTGATTTACGACAGAATTTTGGTGCCGCAAATGTCGCGCGACATGCCTTCTTCAGGCGCGCGTTTTGGGACAACCAAGCTTGGTCGGTCCCGGACGATTGGTTTAGCGTGTAGGTGGCAGGATGGGTACATGCCTATACCTTACTTTCCTATAGGAACGTGATCTAAGCCACTCAATTCGTCCGGCGAAGTTGAGTGGTCGAGATCAGTTTGCGATTGGGAAGTGTGACCACGCTAGTTTGGGCGTGCGAATTGGAACGACCACGCATGGTATGCCTTGTCCTATCAAGTGTGGAGATAGATGGGTCCACGGTGATCATGTTGATGCTCACTGTACCTTCTCAGTCGACTCCTAAACCCTACATTCGATCAGGAGAAAACGGACGTTTGCGATCAATGCAAACCCTAATTAGGGTTCTGCCGGCCGTGCGTCATGCCCACTTTGGGCGCATGATCTGGAACCACCAGCCACGGTTGGTCCTGACCGATCGGTCATGTGTATAAGCGGGCTTAAAGTGAGCGTGTTGACATGCTCTGGGCCCTTTGAATCTACATATACACCCTCCATCTATGCCTGCGAAGATGGATGGTTGAGACTTTTTTGCGACACATGTAATGTGCCGCAAACCCTAATTTAGGGTTTTTCGTCCATATTGCTTTGGCTTGGACGGTTTGGCAAGCTATGCCACCCATTTAGGGAGGCCGACCATGTGGGGCCCGCGTTGGGTCGGCAGTGAATATTCCAATACCTTCTTGGGGTCATGGATTCAAACTAAGCCATCCAATAATGCTGGTGAAGTTGGATGGTCGTGATTATTTCTGAGACTGATATGGACAGTCCAGATTCAAATATGCTCAATCGGGATAGTATAACACACTGAGAGATGTATGATTAATCGGTCTAGTATAACACACTGAGAGTTGCAGCCTATACGGGTATTTCGTACATGCTTCATTATTAATGCTTGGAGGTTCGTGTTGCTCTGCTGAGAACAACACTCAGTCGTCATGCCACACTGATAATGAGTACATGAAATACAAGGCTGGTCATGCATTAATTAATAATGCTATAAATTCATAAGGTATATGGGATTGTTGCTACATGCTCCAACCTGGATGAATTTCGTGTATTTAATTCACAGAGTACTGGGATTGTTGCCACATGCTCTATTCTAGGTGAATTAGTAAAGTGAAGAAGTATTCATCACTTATTAATGGCTTTATCTTTTGCAAGATGTTAGCGCATAATTTTGGCTTTTATAATTTTAGCCTTAAATGAAAATCCACCATTAACATTAAGTCTCGTTCCTAACGCATAATGGTTACGATATTTTGGGGTAGGCATAAGATGATGACAAGTTTGTATACAGAAATGACCAAGCTAAAGTGAATATACACTTACCGCAAAGGTCGACATCGTCAGGTGTTGTCCTGGGAGTCCTGATTAGGGTTTGGGAGAAAAGTACAACTTGGTCGGTGTTGAGACCTCATTCATTGGACGAGTTCCGTTGTAGTTAATTTGGTCTCCCTTAGGGTTTCCTTCAGTATGTATGCGGGGTTTAAAACCGCCATTCATTGATAGATTTTTCTGCAGAAAACTCTATCTCTCCAACATGTCGAGCAACAACAGATCATCTTCATCGTATCACCCAGGATCTTCTATCAATCGTGCGCTCCCGTTTGAGACTCAGGATGAGCAGCTTTGCGATGACTCTTTTGTTCGTGCTCGCCGGGTTAAGAAGGTCATACTAGTCCGTTCTCCCCCTTTTTTGCAGAGACGTCCAAACGTGACAGTGGTTGATGATGATGACTTGACTAGTCCTCTTCCTTCAAGTTCAGACATACCTAGTCCTGTGGATCTTGATGATGCCAATTTAGGTATCTTGTCTTACGAATATCCCAACGCAGGTCTTCCGTTCGATATTCACATGAAATGTCTGTCTTCCAGCTATCGCAACATCAGTGGATTCTTAGTGCGAAAGGAGTTTGTGCCTTTATACATAAAAGTATGGAGAAGATATGGCCATATTGCAACCAGGAATGTCGTTCAATACTGTGCGTCTGCCTTGGTTACCACGGTAAACTTCCTCCTCCCTCTGATTACCGAGATGGAAGGTACCTCCATTCGCAATGTTGCTGAATCAAAATTTGAAGAGTGAGAGAATATGGTGTCTACCTGTGAATCAATGGAATTCAATGTGGGTTGGTTATGGCAGCGTCTTGATGTCATTAAGGTTGATCGAGCTGGTATCCTTGCAAATGTAGTTCATGCTACAAAGGCCATCTTGGAAGAAGAGAAGGCTCTGGCCGTTGAATCAGAGAAGGTAGAGCAGGCAGTAGAGGACTTGAAGAAAAGGACAGAGAGATATCAAGCTAGACTGGAGATGATGCTCTTAAGGAACTATAATCTGTTAGATGGCCTCCTCTAAGTCGCATTCAGCTGTATTCCCTCAATGTTAATGACGTTTATGTCAAAAAGTTTTCTTTTGAAAATCTTTGCGAAATAAATTGCATTGGTTTTTTTATTGGTGAAACGGGTTTTTACATTAATGCATTTCTGAATATAATTAATGATTCAAACATGTAATGAAAATAAATGCCTGCATTGTAGCGTCATGATACAGAGCGGACAATGGTCAATCATGATATGCCTTGAGCCATTTTCCATTGATGATCACTTCCATCTTGCCTTCGTCCACCTTAATGATATTTTAGTAGCCAGTATTGTAAGCCTTAGTGACTGTGAAAGGACCTTCCCATTTCGGTGAGAATTTTGGTGCGGACATGTCTTGTTGGATATGCTTGGCCGTTTTCAAGGCCAAATCTCCCACTTTGAAAACACGTGGTTTCACAGTTTTGTTGTATGCCCTGTAAATTATATTCTTGTACACCTGAGTGCATTCTTCTGCTTGGTTTCTTCTGAAATCCATAGTGTCTAACTCTGCTACTCTAGAGTTAGAGGCTTCGGCCTCGTTCCAGTGGATCCCGGTTGCCGCTGCAATCCTGGGTGATGGGATTTTGATCTCTGCTGGGAGAATTGCGTCCGCTCCGTAAACAAGTGAGTATGGGAAAACTCCAATGGATCTTCTAGGTGATGTCCGGTATGCCCATAGCGCCATTGGTGACTGGTCATGTCATTCCCTAGGATTGTCGTGTAATGTTCGACTGATGATCCGGATCAATGTCTTATTGGTACTTTCAGCTTTTCCATTCCTTTGAGGATAGTAGATGGTGGGGAAGACATGTTTAATGCCATACTCTTCAAGTAACGCTCGTACCTGTTTATTGGCGAAGGGAGTGCCATTATCAGTGATGATATGCTTAGGCACGCCAAAATGACAAATGATATGTTCTTTAATGAAAACCGCAATTGTTTCTCTTGTAGTTCCTCGCAGGGGAATGGCTTATACCCATTTGGTGAAGTATTATGTCACGGTTATGATGTACTTATGCTGCTTCGATGATGGATGATTGATTTTCCTGATAATGTCCAGTCCCCATCTGTAAAATGGCCATGGACTGCTTATCGAGTGCAAAGGGGTGGAAGGCGCGTGAACAAGGTTCCCATGAATTTGGAATTTGTGACAGCTTTGAACAAAAGCGGCTGCATCATCCTCCATGGTCGGACAATAATATTTCTCATGTATCTGGAGAAACAATTTCCTATTCCCTTGATGTTCCCCTTCATGTGTTTCCTTCAGCATGACTGGGATTTCTACCTCAGCCAAGCATCGTAATAGATCTCCTCCGAAGCTCTTGCAATACATGATCCCTTCGTGGAATACAAACCTCTTGGCCTTTTGCTTTATCTTGATGGCATCCTTTTGATTGGCAGGAGTTTCAATGTTACGAAGATAGCTAATGTATGGCTCTCTTCATTCCCCAGTGTAGTTCATATTAAAAATTTCCAATTGATGTGGTGGTGCTTGGAAATTTGAGCAGGACTGCTGAAGTAGTCTTTATTGAGTCTCCATCTCTGGCCAGTAATAGCCCAGGTATTGAAGTCTTCGGTAAAGTGTTACCACCAGTGATTATCCAAAAATTTCATTGTGAACACGATTCAGTTGTAGTTGTACTTCGTCATCCCCAAGATATCTTGACAGGGAACCATCCGGGTTTCGATAATACAACATACCATGAAACATGAAGAAGTTCTGCATGGTTTTGAGACTGACCTTTCCTTGGGAGAGTGAGCTGTTGAGCTCTTGAATGATCGGAGTTCGCCAATCGTCAGTCTTGGTGTATTTATATTGTGATAGCCATGTCGATTCTATGGTTCTCCTCTTTACTTTCAGGGTTTCTTCCAAACCTTCGAACTTCAATTTGGAAGCCAGTGTTGCTAGATAATCGGCATGTTTGTTGTTGCTGTGACCAACATGGGTTATGGTTGCATCGGCAAAATCGTTTAGTAACCTTTGTGCTTCTGATCGGTATGGATCTAGCGTTACATCCTTAAATGCGTATACTCCATTCATCTGGTTCACCAGTAACTTGGAGTCACCTCTTATCTCCAGACGCGTGACTCTTGCTTGCTTAGCTATTGACAGCCCTATGAGGAAGGCTTCATACTCTGCTGAGTTGTTGGTGCATTCGATGTTCATCTTGAAGGAGTGTGAGAATACTTCCCCGGTTGGAGATACTAATACCATGCCCGCTCCTCCAGTATTACTGCTAGGGGTAGCAGAGCTATGAAAATACAACAACCACACTTCTTCTTCCAAAACAGAGATGTCTGGAAATTCTCCAAGAAGATCCTCGTGTAGCCCAATAGTTCCTTCTCCAGGGAATACTGCTAGTAAGTCAACGACTGCTTGACCCTTGATAGCTCTAGGTGACATACATGTTATGTCCACCTCTGACATTTGGAGAAGCCACTTGCCTGTCCTTCCCGTCAGGACCGGATTTGAAAGTAAAAACTTTGCAGGATCAGATTTAGACACGAGTATCACCTTATTGGACAGTAGGTAATGCCTAAACTTCTGAATGGAATGGATCAAAGCTAAACATGCTTTCTCCGCTTTGGGATATCTGAGTTCAGTATCTCTCAATATTCGGCTGAAATAGTATATGGGACGTTCGATTCCCTCGTCATCTTCCTGAGCGAGTAGAGCCCTTACGGCGGTGTAGAGACACAGCGGCTTCCCTTGGACAAGAGACTTCATGATGGCTGGAGATGATAGTATTCGTTGAATCTTTTGAAAAGCTTCCTGCTGGGTTGCGGTCCAAACGAAGCTAGCTCATTTCTTCAGCAAGGGGGTGAATGAGGCATAAAGTTGGGATAGACCAGGTATAAAATGTCGAATGTAGTTCACCTTGCCCATGAAACTTTGAAGGTCCTTCACATTTCGTGGAGGCGGCATTGTGAGGATATCCTGAGTCTTAGACGAGTCTACCTTGATCCTTTCTGCAGTCACTTGGAATCCCAGAAATTTGCCTGAAGAGACACCGAAAGCGCATTTCAAAGGATTCATCTTAAACTTGTATTCTCGACACCTCTCAAACACTTGCCGTAAGACGTTGGTGTGATCTGCTTGAGCCCTTGACTTGACCACGATATCATCTACATAGTCTTCTACTTGTTTATACATCATGTCATGGAAGATTGCCGTCATAGTACGTTGATACGTTGCGCCAGCATTCTTTAAACTGAATGGCATAACAGTATAATAAAAATTTCCAAGAGGGTTCGGAAGGCTGTCTTACTTGCATCGTGCTCATACATCCTTATCTGATTGTACCCTTTGTTACCATCCATGAAGGAGAACATGTTGTGTTCGCTGGTGGCGTCTACTAACATGTCGATGTTAGGCAGAGGAAAGTCGTCCTTGGGGCAGCACTTGTTCAAGTCTCTAAAATCCACGCAGCACCTAATCTGTCCATTTTCTTCTTTACCGGGACCACATTATCTAACCAGGTCGGATGATGAATAGGTCTGATGAAGCCAGCAGCTAGAAACTTCTGAATTTCGTTCTTGATTTGTTCTTCCACTTCGTGTCTGAATTGCCTCGGAGATTGCTTGATTGGCTTGGATCCAGGTATGACATGTAGGTGATGGGTGACCATTTTTTTGTTTATACCAGGCATTTCCTCATATGTCTAGGAAAACACATCTTGGTACTCCTTGAGTAGTTGGACAAGACTCGCACGTTCGTCCACGGACAAAGTCGAACTGATAGAGACAGGCCTGGGAGATTCTTCATTCCCGATGTTAACAATCTTGAGCTCATCAGTTGTGGAGTTGGTGCCATCTTGTAGCTGTCGCGGAGCGTCCAATACCTCCTCATGTGTTTCATCGTTCTTGCAGCATTCAACTGGACGGAGAGATTGGGTGCCAGTCTCTCCTGCTAATTGCTAACAACGGCGCCGGTATATTATCTTCCCCTTCTGATCACGGTTTGCCTCGAAAGTGCGTTCCATTTTGGTGTGAGCATGGGTTGAAGCTTCACTGGATAAAGATGGATACCTAGTCATAAAAGGCGTGTCGTGGTGCTTAGACCCCAGTGATGCAAGTCAGTCTTCTTCCTAGATTGAAGCCCATATTGGTAGTGGGGTGCACAAGACTTTGTCTGACCTTCCCTGCGGAGTTTCTTTTGGCTCGAACAGTTCCACTCCGCATATTGGTGCGTATGGAGACAATGATGTAGGAATATGGATGACTTCCTCATTTAGCATGGTCTTCAGGCACTGGTGATACATTGAAGGGATGACCTTATTGTCATGAAGCCACGGTCTCCCTAGTATCATATGGTAGGCCGAATCCTTTTCTATGACTTCAAATTTCACTTTTTACTGAACGGGTCCTACTGATAAATTCAGATTGACATACTCGTATGTGCTGGTCTGGTTTCCTTCGAATTTCATCATTATGGTGGGTTGTCGTACAATCTTGCATGTGCTAACCTTGGCTGTCCTGAGAGTCTTGAGAGTAATCACATTTGAAGATGCTCATGTGTCGATGAGGGCCTTCCTGAACTCTAAACCCTTGATGCGTGCGGTAACATGTAGGGCCCAGTTGTGACCTTCCTCTGCCATCATGTCATCTTCTATAAATGTAACATTATTTACAGATGTTTCCGATGCAGTTAGGACTTCTGGACTTGAAGGAGTCAGGTGTACGTCCAGAGCTATTTTATTAATTGCAGCAAACATCTATGCCCGTTGATTCTTCGAGAGGTGCAAGAGTTCACACGAGCTTTCCACTAGATATGCCGCTTCCTGATCCACTAGTCTCTGGTTCGTATTAAAGCTGTTGATCTGAGGGGAACTAGTCCCCGGTGTAAAAGTCTCCGGAACGCTCATATCTGATGTCATCTTGATGATGAGATCAATTATGCCGTTTACCACTTCTTTGATTAGGTCCATGTTCTTCGTGTGAATCTCTTGTACCCGTGCTAGTTCGCTTAATGTTGGAAATCTCCTAATCATGCCGTCAGATACGCCGCTAGGAGGAGGGGTATATCCATTGGAGAAACCGTCGGGATTTGAGACTGTCGAGGCAGTCCTAAGACCAACCATATCGAGACTGATTGAATGGTATTGAAGAAATTGACTTTACAACCGAGAAATTAACCTCCCGATGTGGTCGCCAATTGTTTATGGGTGAAAACTATTTCTGCCGATTTTGGTAATTTGGGGTGTGTGGATGAGAAATGAGTCTAAACCTTAAACAAATGCACTACATGGGAGTGCTTGTAGATTCGAGAAATCAATCTGTGCAAATCCGGCCTAAGCCAAGAAATGGTCTTTCCAGACTTGTTTCGGTCACAAAGTGAAGAAGATGGGGTTGATCTTAGGGAGGGAAGCGAATAAGGTGTTGAGATTTGAAGGTGTTGGCTATGTATGACTTATATCAGAAAGCTTAAATGGCTTGCAGGATGTAAGCTATCAGTTCCGGTATTTGAATACGATTGTATCAACACTTGACTTGTTCATGTTTGGAAAATAGGGAGGAGAACCTATTTATACAAGTCTTTAAGCCTAACCCTCGTATCTCGTGGAAAGTGGAGAAAGATGAGTGATGGAGTAGTGGAGTCGTGTGTTAGTGTCACACGACCAGTCTTGCCCACTTCTCCCATCATCACTAACCATCCATGACTTCCTGACACGTTCTTGTGATGGTGCATTGTGCGCTGCACACTGTAAACCGCCATACCAATACCCATGTATGTATCCCCCAGTTTGTGACATGATTGATGTCTCGAGTGTGTGGATCATGGGACCCACATAAAGTAGCATGTTATACTAGATTAAATAACTAAGTTATTTAGGAAGTCGATAATTGTGAAGTATTGTGTGTATTCTATGCAGGAACTGCATCAAGTATATTCAGCATGTATGAAGCATCGCTGTTTGAGCGTCTCAAAATAGCCTCATGTCCAGCCTACTTCATGTGATGGTTTGGAGGTTGCGCAAGCAAGTCCTCCCTTGGCCGAACACATGGTGTAGTATAGTGACGGGTGATGATCACCATGATGCCTCACTGACCAATTAACTCCTGACCAGGGTTGTATAACCAAGCCGGTGAAGTTGGACGGACAAGATGATCTTTGAGACACTCATCTGCGACCGTTAGTGGAATTAGGGTTTTAGAAGAGGTGCGCAAGCACCACTTTTCAGCTTGGTCGAATCCAATCTTGGGACACGATTTTGGCATGGCCGATCGGGCATGCGTGTAGACGGCATACCGGTATACATGCCCATACCTCATTGTCTCGTGAAAGTGTAATCCGGACCGCTCAATTTGTCCGGCAAAGAGGAGCGGTCAGGATTGATTTACGACAGAAGTTTGGTGCTGCAAATGCAGCGCGACATGCCTTCTTCAGGCGCGCGTTTCGGGACATCCAAGCTTGGTCGGTCCCGGCCGATTGGTTTGGCGTATAAGTGGCAGGATGGTGTACATGCCTATACCTTACTTTACCATAGGAACGTGATCTAAGCCACTCAATTCGTCCGGCGAAGTTGAGTGGTCGAGATCAATTTGTGATTGGGAAGTGTGACCACGCTAGTTTGGGCGTGCAAATTGAAACGACCAGCATGGTATGCCTTGGACGATCAGGTGTCGAGATAGATGGGTCCACGGTGATCATGTTGATGCTCACTGGACCTGCTCAGTCGACTCCTTAACCCTCCATTCGATCAGGAGAAAATAGACGTTTGCGATCAATGCAAACCCTAATTAGGCTTTTGCCGACCGTGCGGCATGCCCACTTTGGGCGCACGATCTAGAACGACCATCCATGTTTGGTCCCGACCGATTGTTCAAGTGTGTAGGTGGACTTACAGTGAGCGTGTTGACATGCTCTGGGCCCTTTGAATCTACATCTACACCCTCCATCTATGCCTGCGAAGATGGAGGGTTGAGACTGTTTTGCGACACATGTAATGTGCCGCAAACCCTAATTTAGGGTTTTTCGTCCATACTGCTTTGGCTTGGACGGTTTGGCAAGCTATGCCACCCTTTTAGAGAGGCCGACTATGCGAGGCCCGCGTTGGGTCGGTAGTGAATATTCCAATACCTTATTGGGGTCATGGATTCAATCTAGCTCATCCAATCATGCTGGTGAAGTTGGATAGTCGTGATCATTTCTGAGACTAATATGGACAGTCCAGATTCAAATATGCCCAATCGGGCTAGTATAACACTCCGAGAGATGTATGCTCAATCGGGATAGTATAACACACCGAGAGTTGTAGCATGTACGGGTATTTCGTACATGCTTCATTATTAATGCTTGGAGGTTCGTGTTGCTCTGCTGAGAACAACACTCAGTCATCATGCCGCACTGATAATGAGTACAGGAAATACAAGGCTGGTCATGCATTAATTAATAATGTTATAAATTCACAAGGTATATGGGATTGTTGCTATATGCTCCAACCAAGATGAATTTCGTGTATTTAATTCATAGGGTACTGGGATTGTTGTCGCATGCTCCATTCTAGGTGAATTAGTAAAGTGAAGAAGTATTCATCACTTATTAATGGCTTTATCTTTTGCAAGATGTTAGCGCATAATTTTGTCTTTTACAATTTTATCCTTAAATGAAAATCCACCATCAACACCGGGGTATTGGTCTGGAAGTTTACAGCGTGCAGCGTGTAACGCGCCATTACAAGAACGTGTCAGGAAGAGTGGACAGTTAACAATGATGAGGGAAGTGGGCAAAGGTGTGAACGTGTAACAATCACTCCTACACGACCCCACTACTTCACCTCCTCCACTTCCTATGAGATGAGGGTTTCGCTCAATGACTTGTATAAATAGGTATTTCACCTATTCCCAAACAAGACAGACAAACACAGAAAAAATCAAGTGTTGTAATCAGTATCCAGAAATCACCATTCTAATACAAGTCATAAACAGCCAATACCTTCACAATCTCAACACCTTCTTCGCTTCCCTCCCTAAGATCAACCCCCATCTCCTTCACTTTGTGACCGAAGCAAGTCTGGAATGGCCATTTCTTAGTTTAGGCCAGAATTGTACAGATTGATCTCTCGAATCAAAAGCACTTACGTGCAGTGCATTTGTTTAGGGTTTAGATTCATTTCTCATCCATACACCCAAAATTACCAAAACCAGCAGAAATAGTTTTTACCCATAAAAAATGGTCGGCCCATCATCCCATGTAGTCGGTCCCTCTCTCACTCATTAATTTATTTTTAGTGAATCATCAATTAGTCAACAATCGATCAAGATTCTGCAAAGCATAATATTGAACATGTTCAAACACCACTATTTTTATGTTGATCAAGCAGTCAACATTTTATGATATACTATTATGTCCAGCTACCAATATTTTAAATTAATATGTTTTTTGGTCATGCTACCAATAATCATCAGATGAGCAATTCATCAAATGGGCAATATTTGCTCAAATGAGAAATATTGATTCAACTGTCAATATTTTATTCTTTAAACGAGCAATATTTTCTCAGGAATATTGATTCAACTATCAATATTTAACAATTCATAGAACGAGCAATATTTGCTCACACTATCAATATTGATTCAACAATCAATATTCGGTAATTCATCATACGAGCAATATTTGCTCAGCCTGTCAATATTTATCATGTTGATTCAATTATCAATGTTTATTCGAGATCTATACATCTGTCCCAGCAAACATGCTCAATCCGTAAACCATAGAGCATTCGTCCATCATGCTCGACTCAACAATACTAAAACTCATCGTCTAGTCAAGTCAACAACTGAATAAATACACGTCTTCTTTGTAGACTCCACATTCATGAGACATCAATCACATCACATGGGGGGATATTAACTAGGGTTTTGGTTTGGTGGCATATGGCATGTGTGTTCATCCACGGTGAGATATGTGAGTAAGTCGTGCAAGCGGTTAAGGAAGTTGGAAAAGTAGTGGGTGGACGATCAACCCAATCTCCACACGACATTGAACTGTTTAAACCACAATCTCCCACTTTCCCACTCTTTCACTCAAACAACCGTCACACTTACTGGAGATCCATGTGTCTACGTTCGGCAATATAAATAAGTTATCTGAATTTATGATTGACAGAACAAGACAAATACGGGAATTATCACAACAATTCTCATCTGAACAATCACTCAACAGAGCATAATTCAAACTTATTCGAACCCAGCAGTTCATCAATTTGCAGAAACCCATAACACATTTACAATCCCTTTGATCATCATTGATCTCACACATACTTCTCATTTTCCCTCCTACAGACCGACCCATCCTCTCTTGTGACCGAATTGACTCTGGAATGACCATTTTCTTGGTTTAGGATGGAGTCCTACATATTGATCTCTAGAACTCAAATCACTCCTGTGAAGTGCATCTGTTTGCAAAAAGGTTAAATCAATTTGCTCGTTTGAGGAGTCTTCGTCCGCAGGGTCATCTCTTAATTTCCTAAAAAACCATTAAATTATTTTCTCCCATCAACACAGATGCTCAAACTATGTGGTCTTCCATCATCCATAAATTCCGGCAGGGACTAGATCTCCATAAACAACTTTTGGAATGACTTGTTCAAGGCCATTGAGAGCATTATCCATCCCAAAACTACTTACTCTATCCATAGACTAATGGCCAACCAAAAAGAGTTAATGCATTTTTGGAGAATTATCTTAGGTGCATGATAGGCTACACACCAAATACTTGGAGTAAATGGTTACCACTAGCCTAATGGTGGTATAATTCCAACTATCGCACTAGCATGTACATCACTCAATTTAAAGCACTATATGGGTATAATCGTCCACATATGGCATTCTCTCTTGCAGTGACAACATCTGTAAAAGATAGAGAAGGATGTATCAAGGAAAGGGATAGAGTAATCAGTTTTTTTAAAGAATCTTTACATAAATCTCAAGAAAGAATGAAGTATTCTCTGACATGAGAAGACTGATAGAAGTTTCAGATTGGCTGACATGGTATATCTAAAGCTTCAGCCATATATGAAAACTTCAATAGCCTTGAGAAAGAATCTCAAGCTGTCTGCAGAGTATTATGGCTCTTTCAGAGTGATTGGGGAAATTGGTTTAGTTGCTTACAAGCTCCAACTACCACCTGAATCTAAGATTCATCCAGTTTTTGATTTGTCTCAGCTCAAAAACAAAGTGGCAGTTGCAGTGATTACGACACCCTAATTATCGTTAGTTGATTAGCAAGGATAAATTATAATGAAACCAGTAACACTCTTAGGATAAAGGGTTGTTAACCACAATTATTTCTCATTGTCACGGTTTCTGATCCAAAGGTCAAACTAAGTTATAGAATATTGCACTTGGGAAGACACCAACAACATCAAGTCTTACTTAATAATTTTTAGGAGAGGGTATCGCCATATCCTTGAGGTTTCTGTTCTCTAAATAAATTGGTGTATGTCGTAATGAGTTAGTTATGGCTTAATTGGTAGTTTTGTTAGTTGTTACTTGAGTTTCAATAGCTGTCAATAATAGACGACTGAGATGTAGATACAGCTATAAGGAGAAAATGTATTATGCTTACGGTTTATGAAATGAAAATATAAAGATTATGTTGTCTTCTTTGTTAACAGGCGGAGTTCTTTTTCCTAATGAAGTATGGTTCTATATCAATTTTTTCTTTTCAGAACAATTAGCTTTCATCAAACATATAACGCAAACCATAAAATATTTAACATTCTCCCACTTAGTTAAGCAACATAAGCAAATTTTATGCTAGTTGCACACTTAAGTCAAATAGTATGCTAGCCTTAGATTATAAAGAACTACACATCACGATTAAAATATTTAAGCCATTTATATAATTACAAAAATTAGAGAACCATTATTCTCAAGTATTATTTTTTTTCAATAGGCTTAACCTTATGCCAAAACCAAGTTGCACTTCATTTGGCTAAACTTATGCCAAAAACCAAATTGCAGTTGTAACTTTATTGGCTTGACCGTATGCTAAACAAGTTTTGAAACATATTCTCATACCACAACCGCATAATCCTTAGTGATATACTACTTGTTTTGCTCGAATTAAGCACTAGGATCATGTTTTAATGATACCAAAAACTTTAGGACTTTAAAGTTATCTAATTGGGATACATCATCTCATACCACTAGTATATAACCCGTGATACATACCAGGTCCGATGGGAATGGTTGGTGTGGCGGGTGTTGATTGGTGAAAACGATTTTCTATTTTTTAGGAAAGTGGAGACTCGAGCGTGCGGGCGGAGGCTTCTCGACCGAGCAAATTTCCTAAACCTTTTTCAAACAGATGCCCTACACATGAGTGCTTTGAGTTCGAGAGATCAATATGTAGGATTATGACCTAAACCAAGACAATGGCCGTTCCGGAGTCAATTTGGTTACAAAGAGGGATGGGGGTCGATCTGTAAGAGGGAATCTGATAAGTATGTTGAGATCAATGATGATCTAGGATTATGAATGTGTTTATAAATTCCTACAAGTTACCAAACTGTTGAGTTATGATCGATTGAGTGATAATTTCTTGTATGTCAGAATTATTTCCGTTCAATCGTGGATTCGAAAACTTCTTTATATTGCAAGAATAGTAAACACATTGATCTCAGTAAGTGTGACGGTTGCTGGAGTGAAAGAGTGGGAAAGTAGGAAATCGTGGTTAAACCAGTTCCATGTCGTGCGGAGACTTGGTTGATTTTCCATCCACTACTTTGCTAACTCCCTCAACTACTTGCATGACTTACTCACATTTCTCATTATGGGTGTACACACGTGCCGTAGGCCGCCAGACCAAAACCCTAATGAATATCCCCCATGTGACGTGATTGATATCTCATGAATGTGGAGTCTACAAGGCAAGCGTGTATTTAATTAGTCAGTTGTTAACTTGACTAGACGATGAGTCCTAGCCTTGATGAGTCGAGTGAATGTGCTATGCTTTGAGACTCATAGATTGAGCAAAAGGTGTTTGTTAAGACAGATAATGGAAAGATGTTGAGTCTTGATAAATTGTGATATATCAATTTACCAGTCAAGGTAATAATGATAATTTGATAATTTGGATTAAGCGTCCGATGAGATTTCTCGATCAAGGATTTATTTTGATATGTCGAGTATTCGATAGAAAATAAAAAATTGCTCATTTCTAATCTAATATATCATGATTGATCGAATGACAAAGTAGGAATCAAAAATATTGGATAGTCGTCCGCTCGAACAATGTTGCTCAGTCGAGCAAAAAATTTGGTAGATGGACTGATCATTAAATATAAATTAGAATATTGATTGTTGGATCAATAGAATTCTCGAATGTTGATAGTTGAATCAACATGAGGAATATTGCTTGGTCGAGCAATTGATAGTCGAATCAATGAGTTCTGAACCCAGTCGATCGTGTATTTTGCTAACCTAAGCAATTTAGTGTTGATAGATGAGAAAAATACATATTACTGGTTTAAGCAAATATTGCTCGTTTGAGAAATATTGCCCGATTCATGAATCATTGGTAGCATAACCAAATGAAATGTTTAATTAATAAATACTGGTAGCTGGACCGAATATTGTATAATCAATTTGGATGTTGATTGCTAGATCAACATAAAATTATTAGTGTTTGAACTTGCTCAGAATTATGATTTGCAAAGCATTTTGTAGTAGCAGGAAATCCTACACTACACCCCTCACAAGAATTCATAGTAATTAACACATCTTTTGAAGATTAAAAACAACACTTTTATTAATTGATTCCCAGAAATGTTACAAGTAATGGAAGAAAACAAGAATACAATCGCTCTTTTCACTTTCTCTCTCCTAAATGACTTGTTTAACACTCGAAAAAGATCTCCCTTTCCCTTACGCCTACTCATCTCTTTATATAGGGATTTACATAGTGGATGACAGCTAATCTGTCCTTTAATTTCGGATCTGACTTGCGATATTCTCGCAAGAGTTACATTGTTAATCTTCGCAAACATTCTAATCCTCGCAGAATCATCACACTTTTCTCATGTTTCTGCTACCGTCATCTGTTGCGTCATTCTTCAGATCATCCTGCGATGATTGCAAGGTGTTGTTAATCATATTTCTCAAATGAGTTCTTCTTGCGATATTCTGATCCTACATCTTGCCTCTTTTTCCTTGAAGAGTGATTTTTAAGGAAAAATCTACTTTGTTGCTACTTGTTGGAGGAACGAGTGAAAGAATATTGGATTTGGAAAGTACGTACTTGCCTCTATTCTTTTGCGAAGTTCCAAAGTTGCAAATAAGGAATGTCAATTCTTGAATATTGCCACTGGTCTTGCAAAATTATTACTTAAACTTGTCCACTTTGGAAATGAATCTTGCCGAGAAGATAAAGAACATAAGATGTTTTCTTAGTAATCCACGCTTGCCTTTGTTCTTTATCTTCTGAGGGTAGAACCCTTGAGAAAATGAGTTAGTTGTTTCTTCATTCTTATCTTGCCTCTGTCTCATGGTAGTATAATCTCTTGAAGATGCCTTTAATTCGTGAAATTACCTTATTCTGCGAACTTATGAATAATTCTTCTGATACATCTTTGTGATTTTCGCAAGATTTATTACACGTATCTCTACTTCCATCCAATCCTTGACACGTCTTTTTCAACCGCAAATTTTCAACTATTCGCGATTATTCTTTGCATTAATTGCGTTTGTCTTTTCGAGAATTTTTCCTCTCTATAAATATTCTTTCCATTCTCCTCTCTTCTTATTTTTACATTCTTTTCAATTTCTCTGCAACTTTACTATTCCTACGCAATTTCCGCTTCTGTTACTGTAATTATTTATTCTTTTCTTTCTTTCAATCTTCATCCTCATACCTCAAATATGCCTCCAGATGGTCGTAAAAATGAACTTGCTTTCAAAGCAGTTCAAAAGAAACTTCAAAATAGAGGTTTTATTTTATCTTCTATTCTCGAATAAAACCCTAAATCCGAGCTTTCTGCTAAATTATTTTCTAATCATTCTTCCAATCGTGATAAAATCATAGTATCGTTGGGTCAACTTCTCGCTGGCCTTCTCATTCCTCTTTACGACCCTGAACTTCCCTTGTTTTATGAAATACTTTCCCATGAGAAATTTTCGCGAGCTGTGTATCAATTAAGTGGGGATTGCATACGTCTAATGCTTGAGTTCTCCAACCATGGTGCTGGTAAGGGATCTCGTTATCCCGATGATGCTAAAAATCCTAAGTTCAAAGACATTGCGATTGTTTCTGCGAACTGTACCGTCGAAAACTTCTTTGAGAATTATGAAGTAATTCCCATGAAGAGAGATAACACTTGTTGGGGCGTTCGCTTGATGAAAAAGAATGATGTTGCTGCTGATAAGATTTTGATGCAAGATATTGACTGGCATCCTGGCAATAATTCATCTCCGCGTCACTCTAGTGATGATAGGTGTCATATTTTCCCCTTAAGCCTAGAAGGTCCGTACATCTCCGGTACTCATATTTTACCCGCGAACCTCGCAGAATATCATCCTTGGGAATTCAAATGGCCCGAGAAGGATGAAGAGGTATGTTTCTAAATTTCTCTTGAATTATTTTATTTTATGCTTCTATATAAATTTTTGCTGATTATTCTCATATTTTTGTATGTTTGCGAATTTATCAGATTGAGAGACTGAAAGTAAATTATGGCAAGACTGGGAAAATTAGTATTTTATCAGCTCATCGATCGATCATAGATGAGGTAAGAAATGCCCCTTTAAGATCCTTAACAATATATTGTTGTCTCTATTTCTTATTTTTATCTGCGTGTATAGGTTATCGCTGAGATAGAAGAGTCTGTTAAAGTTGCGAAGACCAGCAATAGAAGTAAAGGCAAAAGTGCTCTTCGCAAGGAGAAATCTGATATAGTTGCTCTTAATAAAGAGAAATCTACTGCTCCTCCTTTAAAGAAAAGGAAAACATGTTCTCCCTCTCCTTCAAATTCTTATTCTTGTGAAAATTTTGTTGAGGATGATGCTGGTAACGATAACATTTATTCTGCAGAGGAAACTTCTCATCCTGAGTCTTCTATGGCTCAATTGTCCAGCATATTTTCTGATACTATGCACGTTATTGGAGGTGATGTTCTTACTAGTGCATGTCAATCTCTCGCAACTATCTGCGATGCTCCCATATTAGTCAACCACGATTCTCTTCGTGTGATTTCTAGATCAGTGTCTCCTAGCCTTCTGAACTCACTTTGTATTCTGGTATGTTTTCATTTTTTTGCTTCTCTTTCATATTTAAAGTTTTAATTATATATGTATCCTGATAATTTTTGCTTTTCTTCGCAGGATGGAAATGCTTCCTTCACTGTTGCCTCAGATCTGGAAAAAAGACGTATGGATTTCGCAAAGAAAAATGCTAATCTTCGAAAAGAAAATGAAGAATTAAAATTTGAATCTGTTAATCTTCACAAAGAAAATGATGAATTAAAATCTGAATCTGTTAATCTTCGCGGGTAGTTGGAATCTAAATCTGTTGACCTTCACGAGAAGATCAAGCAATTGGAAACTGAACTCTCTTTTTCGCAGAATAAGGTTGCTAGCCTCCAAGCTGCGAACAATCAACTTTATGGTATGAAATTTTCCCTTCTTCTTTTATCCTATTATTTTATATTATTTGATCAACCACTCTTGCAGACATTTATGGCCTATCTGATGAAGCTACAACCCTTCGTTCTTTTCCCAATTCTATGGATGACAATACTCTTCTTGAACATCTGAATAAATCCTTGAATAGTTTTTCTAATGACCAAATTACTCCCATCTTTATAGATGAACTTAGATCAAAACTTCGCCTTTTAGAGGTCGAGCATAGATTCAACTTAGGGCTAACCAATAAGTATAAGCGCTTTTACATTAATTCCAAAGAGGAGATTGCTATGTTAAGAACCAAATACAGTAATCTTATTGATGAGAAAGACCGCATCGCTAAGCAAGGTACTCAAGCTTTAGCGGATTTCCATAAAACTCTCCTTGATATTCAAATTGAAAGGAACCGACTTATCTGCGAGAATACAGCTCTTGTTGAGAGGGAAAACCAAGTTTGCTCCCGTTTTCTCATAGATAACGATGATGAATTTGCTTGGGCTGCGAAAATTTTAGATGATGCCAGAAGTAATCTAGGTGTAAATGTTAGTCTTCACGCTGACCATACAGCCTTGATTAAAGATATGCTTTCTGAGAGAGAAGGTTGTTACTATTCTTTCCTACTAACTTCTTATCCTTTGTAAATTTTCGCCAAATTACTGATTCATCATTATACATTCACAGAATCTGAAGGAAGACTTCACCGGAGAATTGAAGATTTAGAAGCTGAAATGGGGGATCTCGCAAAGAATCTCTCTTCTTGTAATGATAAGTGTTCAAGATTGAAGAATCAACTGAAGATTACTATTGCCAATTTTAAGAATGATGCCATTTCTTATCGCAATAACACTATCAGGACGATTTGTAATAATCACAGCATTCCTCTCTCTACATATCCTTGCATTGAAGAAAAGGTCCCAGAAAATGTTCCTTCTTTAGTGATTTCAGACATTGAAGCTGATGAGGATGAAGAAAAATCTGAAGACGAAAGATCTGATAATGAAGAAGAATCTGGTGAGGAAAAAGATGAATCAACCAAAAAATAACTCTGCTTTTCTTCTTTGACTTTTTGTAATACTTGTACATTCATTCTTGGATCTTTTATTCTTGTAATCTATCACTTTTGAATCTCTCTAATCTTTAATATAAATTCGTTTTTGTTCCATCCTGCATGTGTTAGCAAAATTTTCTCTCTTGCAATATGATTAACCAAAACATAGTTGCGTAAATCTATCATATGGAAACAAGTAACATTTAATTTATCTTATGCATTCCCAAACTTGCCTCTGTTATTTGTGTCCAGATGAATAATTGAGCATATTGCTTTTGTTTGGTAAAGTAGTTTGCGATAAAATCGCAATTGCCTCTGTATAATCTCGCAATCATAAACTATAAGATTACATTTATTCGTGTATTTTGATGTGGTCTTATTTTGTCTTCCTAGTTAAAGGTCTTATTTTTCCATCTTTTTTCATTCGACAAAATCGCAGGACATATCTACACTTTCATGTAGAAACCCATTGATCTTGCCTTAACTTTTTGTTCTTTTATATTTCTCCTACGACAATATGATAGGCCCAAATTTTCTTGCGAAATTAAATACCCATGATATTTCCGTCTTGCGACAAAATCGCAGGACATCTTTACACTTGCATGCAATGACCCATTGATCTCATCTTATCTTCTCTTTTGTATTATTTCCTCTTCAGGAATGTTGCACAAATATTACAAGTCTTAATACTCCCGTGAGTAAAAAGTCTCATGATATTTGCGTCTAAAGACACTTATCATCTCCCTAATGCAGGGTTCCGCCCTTATCTTCTCACTGGTTGCCTTTTCAAGGAGACGTACATCGGCCATACAATACTAGATCCTCCCATCCGGTCTTGACAACAACCAGTTGTTTTCGCAGTCTCTTATCCCATTTGCCTATATGGCTTATGGTTACGAGACTCCACCCTAAGTGGGGTTTTCTTCGGGCCGAGTGCATCATAGCCAAGACTTGCCAAGAATGGCCAGGGAAGTTTCATACGCCTCGGGCACTCTTATCTCAACCGTGTACCTCGGCTCCTTGGTCATACTCTGCACTCCTTGGGAGAGTCCTTATTACCTTAGTCGCCCAACTCAAGTCATATGCTCAAGTTGAGAATCCAAGGTGCCTCTCCTGTATGGGCTTCATTGACCCCAAATCTCCATGACTCAGGTTCCAACAACGGTGTAACCTTATCGCTGAGTCATGTTACAGATACCCCCTTCTATGACGTACTTTAGGTCTTACATTTGCCTCTTGCGAAATTTTATTCGCGAACTAGGGTGTACGCCATAAAGTTTCGTCCCATTCTAGATCTTAAATGATAATTTCTTGCGAAATTTTCGCATATCTTTCATTTTTGTTGTAATTTATCAATCTCATTTTTACCATTAAACAAAATATAGTTTTAAAATTTTTAATATTTTTGTAACAAATCAATTATACACCTTTTTTATTGTTCTCAATATTTCTTTCACTTCACAGTTTGAATTTTTTACCTTAGTTGTTTTCTGTCTCTGTTCCTTGGTTGCTTTTTGCTACAGTATTTTCTTCTGCGACATTTTCATCATTTGTTATTTTCAGCTGGCGTTGGCTTCGCAGTACTCTTTCGTCTCTTAGTTCTACTGAATCAACCATCAATTTCTCACTTGTTTGTCTTTCTTTGATGTTATACTTCCAATTCCCCTTCTTGGCAGCTCTTTCTTCGCAAGATTCCACATCAATCTCATAACATTTCTTTCCTTCAATCCAATATCCCTTTATTATTCCAACACCATTAGGATGTGGAAACTTAATACACTGGTGGAAAGTCGATGCCACACCTAAAATCCCATGTAGCCAAGGTCGACCAATCAGAGCGTTGTAGGGTGACTCTACATAGACAATACAGAATATAATCTTGGAAGATATCCCCTTTAATGAAATTGTCATTGTGATCTCCCCCTTAGGCTTATTAGCAGTACCATTAAAACCATAAATTTTGTAGGTTGAAGGTATTAAATCCTCGTCTCTGTCTCCTATAGTCTTATAGGTATGATAGTATAAGATATCCAAAGAACTTCTCGTGTCAATTAAGACTCTATTAATTGCCCATGTATCTTCAGCCTCATCATCCTCTTCTTCTTCATCTTCATCTTCTTTTTGTTTTGGGTTTATTTCCAGCCTCACTACTAATGGGTTATCATGCATTTCGCCAGACTCTGGTACTTCTTCTGCGGTAAAAGAGATAGTCTGCTTTTGTCATTCTTTTAGCGGCGAGATTTTCGCAATGTTCATTATCTCTCTTTCATCAGCATCTCTTGTGAAAACTCTACTTAGAACATTGTCGTGAAAATCTTTAATCGTTTTGTACGAATGTACAATAGAGTCACAAAATAGATTCTTCGCCTTCGCTCCAAATTCTATGACAAATGTTTATCCTCCTTTTGTTGCATTTACTCTGCAAATTTCTGGTAGTGGTGGTAAGGGTTGAGATTGAGGATGCCCTATTAAAAAATGATTTAATTTTCCTTGGTCTATCATCTAGAGAATGATCCTTTTAATATATCTGCAGTTATTTGTTGAATTTCCATGAAAATGATGGTAAGAGAAAAATTCTTGACTTCGGTTGCTTGAAAGTGGTTATTTTCCCATGTTCCAGGGCGTCGGAATGTTCTCCATTAGAATTATAGCTTCCCAAAAAATTTCCACACTAGCATTCAATGGTGGCATCTTGATTTCTTCCCATATCATCTTTGGACTTCCTGATCCCCTATGATAATTCTGTCTTTGTCCCCCATAGGTTTCTTGTGGCTGATCAAGTCTTTGAATTTTGTTGTTTCCACTTCGACTATAAAAATTTCTTTCCCTTTCGTATTCTTCTTGATCTCTGCTTCCCATAGACACTAGCTTATGTTGATTATCATTCTTATTTTCTTGTTGTGCCTGCGAGGTGCTCGCCACTATATTTATTAATTTAGGCAATAAGCTTGCGCTCGCTGTATTTGAGTTTGTGTTCGCAATTGGATAAGATTCTACTTCATTCTGCTTTTCTTCAAGAGCAATGTACTCCTCTTGCAATTCTCGCAGCTCAGTCATTGTGATTGTATTCTTGATTCTAAAAATTTGAATGTATAGTAGATTGGTTGCGAATATTGCATTGATGAATGATAAAATAAGATATCTCTCATCCACCCGTCCAGCGATCTCAATGCACATTGTCTTCCACCTTATGGTTAGATGTTTCAAACTTTCACCAATTCTCTGTTTTAATCCAAATACATCTTCTATGCCTGGCCACGAGGAATTGTTAGTTATGTACTCCCCTAAGAATGTAGTCTGCAAATGGTTGAAAGATGTTATAGTATTCCTGGGTAAAAATTCGAACCACTTTAGTGCCTCTCATGTTAAACTTGATGTGAAATACTTGCACAACATAGCATCATGATTCTACCACTGTAGCATACATCTCACATAAGTTTAATGTGTTGAATTGCACAGGTTGTCCCATCAAAGATGCTGGTTAACGCAGGAAAGCTGCACTTTGGTGGAATTCCTCCTAATTGTACTTCTTGCGAGAACGGAGTTTTCTCAGCTTATTCTATGGATTCATCCAATTGTCTCCTACCTCCTTCCCTCCTATTATTTAGTACTCCTCTCATTTCTGCCAGTTCTCTTAAGATTTGTTCATTTACCCCAGATGTTGATCCCACTGGTCTCTTTAACTCCGCTTATCTTCTTCTGCGTTCTTGCCTGTCTTGTATTGCGAGGTTTTGATTTCCTTCTCCATTATTTTCTTCTTTTCTTTCTCTGCGATCTTCTCTTACATTTCTTTTATGAATTCGCACACCATTATATCTCTCATTTTCTCTTCTGCAATTTTGTTCATTTCTTATTAATTCTCCTTGTTTCCTTTCAGCTCTTCTTTGCACCCTATCATATTCTTCGTTGATATTACCATTGTTGCGGTTTTTTTCGCGTCTTCTTTCTCGATTGTCATGATTGTTATGGCGAATTTCCTCTTGGAATTCTTGTTCTTCCACCTCTGCTCTAAATCTTTCCCTCTCGCAAGCTAAGCGTGCTTGTTCAGCATAATGTCTCTCGATTTCTCTTTCAATTATCTGTTGATTTCTTTGAATTTCTATTCCACGCAATATCCTCCTTCCTTCTTCTTGATTTTCTTCGCCATCTTGGTTATTTCGTTCCTGACGCTGCTCATTCTCCTGACCTCTGTTGTTTTGTTCGTTTTGTTGAATTTCGCCTTGTGGTATATAATGATCTTCAATCATTTCTCTATTTTCGCGACGTTCTTCATCTGGATTTTGCACCTCCTGCCGAATATTTCCATCAACATTTTCTACAAGTGAATTTTGTTTTTCTCCTCTTCTGGTTGACCTTGAAGTTGATCTTTTAGTGCTTCTTGATCTTCTATTTTGTAACCTCGTGTTTTCCATTCTCAATTCATGGTTTTGTCTTGTCAAATTTGCGCGTTCTTCTGCTTCTAACCTCCTCTCTTCATGTATCCTTTGTCTTAATGCCTCTGTTGCTTCTAATACTCCAATTCTTTCATCTCCATGAATTATTCCTCCAATTGCCTCTTCAACTCTTTCCTCCTGTCTTTCATTTCTTAACTGTTGCTCCTATTCTATTTCTTCCGCTGAATCTGATTGCCAAGTATGTACACTCACTCTATCATAATCCAAAGTTCTATTCTGCGCCGGTGTACGTTGAATTTGATTTTCTCCATCATTTCTTGCATTCATTCTTGATGATTCTCCAGTTTCATTTCTTATTTCTCCAGCAAGTCTCTTACTCCTCTTAACAGTAGTTGGTTGTCTTGAAGCATTTCTTCTTCTAGCCATCTCTTCAACTTCAATGAATTGCTGGAAATCGTCTGAAACATCTCACCAACTATTACAAATTCTCTCAAATCACAATACTAATTTTCACACTAAAAACAAGGGAAATTTTCCCTGTTTCTAGTGCCAATATGTAGTAGCAGGAAATCCTACACTACACCCCTCACAAGAATTCATAGTAATCAACACATCTTTTGAAGATTAAGAACAACACTTTTATTAATTGATTCCCAGAAATGTTACAAGTTATGGAAGAAAACAAGAATACAGTCGCTATTTTCACTTTCTCTCTCCTAAATGACTTGCTTAACACTCAAAAAAGATCTCCCTTTCCCTTACGCCTACTCATCTCTTTATATAGGGATTTACATAATGGATGACATCTAATCTGTCCTTTAATTTCGGATCTGACTTGCGATATTCTCGCAAGAGTTACATTGTTAATCTTCTCAAACATTCTAATCCTCGCAGAATCATCACACTTTTCTCATGTTTCTGCTACCGTCATCTGTTGCGTCATTTTTCAGATCATCTTGCAACGATCGCAAGGTGTTGTTAATCAGATTTCGTAAATGCGTTCTTCTTGCGATATTCTGATCCTACACATTTGGTTTGAAACACTAATTTTGATCGATTGTTGACCAATTGATGATTTACTGAAAATCAACCAATGAGTGAGAGGGAACGGCTACATGGGATGATGGCCGACCGTGTAGCGCCCAGGTGCTTGAATTAGTATACACCAAAGTCCTTGTAGACCATTTGGTGAAAGTATGATTAAATGTTCATTTAATCATTATTAAAACAGTGCTCGTCTAAGCATTAGGTGGTAAAACCTAATTATGGAGAGAGGAGGGACCGACCAAGGGGTATAAAACCGTCCCTTGGTGGTTGTGGTACCAACTGATGGTCGATTGATCAAATTCCAAGTTATTTTGAAAGAGTTTGAACCCAATATGAATTATGGAAGATTAATCATGTCAAAATCATAATAGGGCGTGGGACCGGTTTCTGCAAGCCAAAGGGCTGACCTTGGTCGGTCAAGGTAGAATGCTCGTGTCAGTATATTTTCCATGACTCAATTCTGAGAATTTTGACATTTTTTTGGTGCGCGTTCGAGCAATATTTTGGATTTTCAGAAGAGTTTGATCTTGACTGAAACTCTCGATTTTGCTTGAATGAGCAAGTATAACTTTTCTCGTGCGGCCAATATTTTAAGAATATTAAAATAATAATATTTTCCGTGAGAAGCCTGGATGGTCGTGTGACTATTTGACTTTTTGGTGGTTTGAGCAATATTTGAGAAATATGGAAAAATTAGGTTTTTTGCTCAAACGGAGGAGTTTCGTGAGATGAGAGAAGACATAATAATAATAATAAAATAATAAATTAGAGAGGTGTGGGACCGGCCATGACCAAGGCATGACTATCGGGCCAGTGTGCCCGGTCCCGCGCTCTTTCCTATTTTATATTATTATTTTTCATCATGCGAGGAAATATGGAGAAAGTTTTGCTCAAACGAGGAAGTTTGCTCAAACAACGGAGTTTTCATGAGACAAGGAAAATAATAAAAATAGGTTAAGATAAAATAAAGAGAGAGGTGCGGCCGGCCGGCCGGTGGGCTCGGTCCCGTGCGCCTCTTATATATTTTATTTTGTATTATCTTCTTTCCCTATTTTGCATAAGTTTCCTCGTTTGTCCATATTTTTGACTGATCGTTTATGCATTTGGGTGCTCACTTATGCATATTTGGGTGCTCGTTCGTGCATTATTGTTAACTACACTTGCACCATTTTCTCGGGGCTTACTCGGTGCTGGCCTAAATGCCCTAAAAGTGAATACCTATCACCAATCCATTGAATTCAGCTGATAATAAGCCATGGAAGGAGTAATGAGATAGATTGAATATCTATTACTGATTCATGGAATCCAGCTGAGAATAAGCCATAAAACGGAGTAATGAGATAAAATAGATTATTATCTAGGAATTTAATTGATGAATCTTGCGCTAGAATTTATCTATGAATGGCTTTATACTAGCATGCAATATGTTTAGGAGGGTTTATTCGAGAATCAAGGTATGAGATGGTAGAGACATCATACTCGTTCTGAATATTAGTTTTGTATAGTCATGGAACATTGAGACATCTTAAAGACGTTAACGCTTTATACTAGCATGCAATATGTCTAGGAGTCGTCCAATCATTAAGATTCTATACATATGTATTCTATATAGTCGGGGAACATTGCGACATCCTGAATACATTAACGCTCTATACTAGCATGCAATATGTCTAGGAGCCATCCAATCACTATCGATTTTATATAGAAGTGTCGATGAAATATGCGAAGTATTGAAAGCTTAGCTGGGAGACTTTAATATCATATATTCATGCATGCTCTTAGAGAATGTACCCACGGTTGGAGATTATGAGTCTATGACATGAGCTTTCACGTTTGAATACTAAAATATGAATTTAACATACGTGTCTGAAGTCGTGTCTGAAATATGAAAAATTATAAGTTTACGATTTTAACATTTGTTGAAAATTCACCATTAGGAGCGGGGCTTCGCGTTGCACCCGTTGCCCAGATGCATTGGAACATTCTTTAAAAAAATCCTGATTAAATATTATTGTTTTATTTATAAATTTTGATAGCCTTGTGTTGTCAATATATTTTGGGAATTTCGAATATATGTGTTGATGGTGGTTTTTAGCTTAGGGTTAAAATCGTAAAACCTTAGTCAAACAGTGATGTCACTCTGAAGATAAGCGGAACTTGAGTAATAATATCCCCACTAGCGTATTTATTGAGCCCTTCAATACTTCTGTGAGAAATTTACCATGGTACCTTTTTTTTTATATATGTGTCATGTTCCACGGCAGAACCCCCAGTATTGACCGACATCATCTTCACACACGCCAAACACGCATGCTATCCGAGCACGCCAGCTATGCATGCCGTGTATGCTAATTAGGGTTTCGACATAACAGACCATAATTCCCACGCCTCCGCGCCAAGGCATGCCAACCATGCCAGCCACGCCTCCGCGCCAAGGCATGCCAACCATACAAGATGCACTACCATGCAAATGGCACATCATGCTATCTATGCCTCCGCGCCAAGGCATGCCAACCATGCCAGGCGCACCACCATGCCAGCCACACCTCCGTGCCAAGGCACGCAAACCATGCCAGCCGCACCACTGTGCCAATGGCATACCATGCCAGCCACGCCTCCACACCAAGGCATGCCAATCATACCAGCTGCACCACTGTGCCAATGGGCATGCCATGCCAGCCACATTTCCTTTTGCCGCGCCTAAACTATGCCAAAACCTTAATTTGGCCGCGCCTAGCTAAAACATTTCCAAAGCCATGTCGGCCCTGCCTCCATGCCGCTAGCTGCTAAGCGAAGGGTTGCGACGACTGACAAATACCTTTCTACCTGAGATACAGATCTCATCCGTACAAGTTCGCCACCAAACGCGTGGCAACTTCTATCCCAATGCCAAAAATACTCGATTTGTACCAAACCCTAATTTTGGTTGTTCCTAAAACATTGCCAAATCCATGTCGGCCCTGCCTCCATGCCGCTGTCTGCCAAACGAAAGGTTGCGACAATCGACGTCCAGCCTTCCACCTGAGATGCAGATCTCAGCCATACAAGTTCGCCACCAAACGCGTGGCAACTTCTGGCCCAATACCAAAACTGCACGGTTTGTATCAAACCCTAATTTTAGTCGCGCCTAAACTATGCCAAAATCCCAACTTGGCCGCACCTAAAAGCATGCCAAGTCCATGACGGCTACGTCTCCATGCCACTGGCTGCCAAACGGAAGGTCGTAACAATCAACGGCTACCTTTCCTCCCAAGATGAAAAATCTCGACCATCGAAGGTCACCACCAAGCCGGCAAGCCTCCCAAGCTTAACTTGCCAAAAAATAGCAACACGCTACACGAAATCACTCGAGACATCAAAACATGTCACAAACTGGGGGATGCTCATCAGGGTATTGGTTTGGCGGTTTACATCGTGCGGCGTGCAATACGCCCATTACAATAAAGTGTCATAAAAGTGAGGTGGTTAGTAATGAAAAGAAATAATGGTGAAACGTATCCTTCATTATGGAAACATCAATTTCAGGCGTTACCCGTTACCATTTCCCTCCATTACTCAAACTTTTTTCACTTTTACGAGACTAGGGTACGTTTTGTTATGACTTATATAAATAGGTCTCACCTATTTTCACCGAAGAACAAGTTTTTGGTCAGGAGTATATAACACTCAGAAATCACTTGTTAGCTTTCCAATCTGCTAACGTTTCACTTTCTGATACGAGTCGTCAAACAATTACTCTTCCGGAATCAGCTATTCTGGTCTCAACACTCTCTTCACTTCCCTCCCTAAGACCAACCCTTCTCCTTCACTTTGTGACCGAAGCAAGTCTGGAACGACCATTTCTTGGTTTAGGCCGAATTTGTACATATTGATCTCTCGAATCAAAGTACTCCCTTGCAGTACATTGTTTAGGGTTTAGACTCGTTTCTCACGCACACACCTGAAATTACCAAAATCAGCAGAAACTGTTTTCACCCTCAAACAATATGAAAGCAAAATAATAACGATTATAAAATTAAATCTTCACGTCATAACTTTTTTCTAAACATATGTGACCTGTATGATACCGATAGTAAATCTTCTTACATAGAAAAAGAACAAAACAATTTAGTTTTTCACATATTTTACCATCGAGCATGAGTGTTAATCTCGGTCACACGAAAATCATAATATATAGTTTATCTCTAGTTTTAGTTTTAATGTTCTCGATGTTTTAGTATATTTCTAGAAAATAATGTCAAGCTTGACTTAGCTAATGAGAAGAAAAAAAAAACTAATGAGTAAAAACCAGAACCCCTTATTGATATATTTAGCTAAAATTATATATATATTATTTTGTTTTTTACAACTTAACCACAATTAAACCACTATTATTTCGTTCAAACGGATGGTGATTAATCCATAATTCGAACGTGCGCCAAATTTTACTGAAACGAAAAACTATACTAAGAAGTTGCAGAGAACGCAAAATTATTTCTTCTAAGGAAGCACTCAAAGAAACCATACCACCATGTCCATATAAAGTATTCTTTAGCTTACTACTTAGACAGTCATATCCCAAGATGAAAAAGTTGGTTGAGAAATAGTAAAAGGACTAGATTTAACAAAACTCACCCATTTAGTCCCAGTTAGTATGTGAATCACATGTATACTCGCATTCACCGAAAAAATCACATTTCCTAATTGAAATATCTCTCTAAAATGAAACACTTCGACATTTATCTATCAAGTATGCAAATGATAATAATACATCTTTGGTATGACAAAAAACTCTGGAAGCTCACCATCCCGTATGGGCCGAACCAAGAAGTTGAAGTATGGTTTTTATCTGCAAATATCCATACCAACATGTTCTTAACCAATATTTCAAAAGAACCATCCATATATTATGCAAGTAAACCATGAAATCAGCAACAATAGGGTAGACCTTGTGCTAAAATTAAGTAATCTATTTACTCACGGAATCTTCAATATTCACGGGTTCACACGTATTTTTAAGAAAGTTATGAATCATCGAATTAACTTGAGACCAGTAGAGTATTTTGTGAGGACAAAACACAACAACTTCTGAGATTGATATAAGCACCAGTATTGCACTGCTTTTCGCAGATCTAATATTAAGATAGGATGCATGTATGATTTTTGCCTACTCAAATAATTGTGCCATATGTCGGAATCGAACCCATAATTACATGGTTGGAAACCATGTGCTCTGCCATTTAAGTTAAGATAGCAAATATCATCACCTAATGTAAGTGGGGTTGGATAGGACCAAATATAGCGACACTTAAGCGCAAGTGATACATAGGAATAAAGGGGTATCAAATAGATCTCAAATAACTGATAACACGCAAGCAGTCATTCTTCAAAAGAAATAAAAAAAATGATGATCTACTTATTCCCTTCGACAAAGTGGAGTGTAGAGATGCTGAAAGTTAATTAAACCCCCGTCAATGGACCTTGGAGTCAAGCAATTGCCAACGATATAGAACTTTGTCTTAGCAAATGATATTTTTTGTCATTAAACCAAAAGAAAATGAAAAGATAAGAAACAAAACATTATGTGACCACGTCACTTATTAGTGGCCCACCATTTGTACTGCCCAGAAGAGTCGAGAAGTCTCCAAATATATCTACACATCCCTGTCCGAAAAAGATAAGGATGAATTCTTGTCATTTTCCTCTCTGATCGACTTATTAAGTTAAGCTATAAATAGCCAGTTCCTTCCCATTATGGATGTACCTTTGAAACAAAATTGAGTAATAAAACATGGAACACGGTTCCATTTCTCCCTCTTTATCTTTCCTTTCCTTCCCATCATACTAACTAAGTTAGTTAGTTCATCTAAATTATGATATGCTGGCAGTATAAAATGGTGATTACATAATACGTTATCAGCACGAATTGCTCGATAGTTATAATAGTTCTGTTTGATTGATTAATGGAGATTTGAAACAAAATGGTTATGGAATGGTAACCGTTGGATTAAGTAGTTCATTGTTTAACAGAGGTCAGATCTGTGGTGCTTGTTTTGAGTTAAGATGTGTTGATGATCTTAAATATTGTATACCTGGTACTTCTATCATTCTCACTGCTACTAATTATTGTGCTCCTAATTATGGTTTATTTACTACTCCTACTCCTGCTTCTGGTAATGTTGATGATGATGATGACGGTACTATTGTTTCTGGTTCTGGTTCGAATGCTGATAATGTTGGTGGTCTTTGTAATCCTCCTAATAAACATTTTGTCTTGCCGACTGAAGCTTTTGAAAAAAAAAATTTGCTATTTGGAAAGCTTCTAACATGCCTCTTCAGTATCCAAGGTTACTTTGATAGAAAAAGGAGGTAAGGTGAAAAACCGATTAAACAATTGTTCATGGGATTAATTTTGGTCCCCTAATTTTCTTGATTGATGGAGACGAAGAGTGCTCTCTTTATAAGACATCCATCATGAGCATCTCATTATTTTTTTGGCACACCGGGGCCCATCTCATTATCATTTCTCCCTTACTGCTCCCGTTAAATATCAAGGAAGCTGTAACTACAAAATTTGTTATCAAGGATGGTAGCAATTTTTTTGGTAAGTACGAAAAAGGTGAGAATTTCAGTTCCATAAATTCTGATATTAATTTCGGCTTTAATTAATTAATTTTATGGTACTAACGGTTTTAATACCGGTAAAGCGAGAAATTATCAGCGTAAATTTGGTTTTTCTCGGTTTTGATAATCTCCATAAATTTTGAAATAATTCCACCAGAAGTTGGAATATTGTGTGGCATAATATGGATACAAAGCGCGCGCTCTGCTAGCCGGTCGGTCCCAGAAGTGACCCGTTACAAAGTGCTAGCCGGTTTCTAATAGCGGTCCCTGAAGTGACTTGCGACTGATATTAAGGCAATTTTTCCAGAGCGTATCCATTTTTGCACACTTGTAAATTAATATTTCGTTGACTCTGAAGTGACGAAATTGGAGATTTGTTGATATTGTATTAGTACCATACATATTTTGATGTTTGCCCTTTGTTTTAAGTTTTGTTTATTTTCTTTACTTATTTTTATAAGTAATGGATTCCAGAATTAATCCATGAGATATTGTCGACTCCAGAAGTAGTCCAACATATATTTTGTGCCTTCCTGTAGTAATCCAAAATTTATGGGCACCAACAGTAATCCATAAAACAGACTCCAGAAGCGGTCTATCGAAATAGTTGGATTCCAGGAATTAGCCACAAAAGTTTGGGTTCCCGAAGTAACCCATGGTTACTGAAGAAGCCCATGGTTACCAAATGTTTTTGTTGATGATTCTGCTATTTTTCTCTCGTCTATCTTTGCTAAAAGATATGGATTCCAAAAGTAATCTATCCAGTAAAGATATGGATGATGGAGATATTTGTCTCAAAGATAGTGGGACAACAAACACAAATTTTTGAACAATTTATGTAGCCTTGTAAGAGGTTTTGGGAAATGTGAAATGCCATTTCGGGTTCGAATAATATGATAGACGGCTCCGGAAGAGCGTGTATCAATCTGGTGGTGTAAAAGCTACGCCGTATATTATTCCAAATTTCTGAAGAATCTGTTGAGTGTTTGAGAATATTTGGCGTTACCACCTTAAACGATAAATGACCATTTTTATGGAGTATTTTGTTACTTCATTTATTTTTAAAAGCACGTTGTAAAGAAGCGTAAGGCTCTCTTTTATGGTGTGCCATAGGAGAATTCGAACAGTTGAATTCCACGTTGTCATTAGCCAGAAGTTTAATGACCTCGATTTTTCATGCTTAGGCATGATCAACATGGACACAAAAGTTCTACCAAGATGAGTAGACAATTTAAAATGCTCATGGACATCCTTTACAGAACCTGAAGCTTCTGTTATATGAGGATATAAATTGTGTTGTTGGCCCCTGAGACAATTGGTTGTTAAATTACATTAACATTAGCATTATGGTAACCTATTTCTGAATCACCAACATTAATTCCTATAAAGGTGGCAATTGCAGGACCTAGTCACCCTGCAATATGGACAATTATTTCAATACTTTACTATATTAATAGACACATCTACTAGATGGTCTCTTGTTAACACGTAATGCTAGATTTTGCCAAACCGTTTGTGAAAATCTTGTGGTTGCGTATCCAGTTTTGGACTTTCCAATTAAGTCCATTTATTTTGATGGTAACTTTACATGCTTCTGATGCTTTACCTCAGTTGGTATTATATCGAGCAATAAAAAGCACATGTGCGTACTCGACACATTAGTTGAGTTCTTTGTTTAAGCATCTTTAGTTTATTGCTCGACCAACTATTTACCATCAATACTGGCTTGGGAAGCAACCATACATTTCAAAATTACGTGTTTGGTCCATAGGGTCACCTAGCTATATATGTTGGTTTCTGTTCATAAGACATTTAAAACCTTGAACTGGTAATGTCTTATTGCATATGAGACTGTATTCCCGCCATTAGGGGGAGGAAGTAAGCCGTTACAAGGAACGGCGTGAAATGTCTCATCTCTTGTCGAGCCTGCAGTTGTTTTTGGGTACTTCTTGTGTAGTTAAATTAAAACCCAAAAACTATCATGAGCAGAATTGTCTTTGAAAATCAGGCAATTATGGAACCAGAAGTTTCCAGAAATGAGATAGTAATATTTCCGCCATGATCAGGAAAGCTAAAATGCTACCAGAAGTTAGCATGACAACCCGCCACCAGAAGTTTGGCAATAGTAAGGTTGATAACCTTAAATGTTCTCCCACTTTAGTCAGGGGAGAAAAGTCACCATTAAAGGATTGTGCAAATTATGATAACCTAAAAGGTTTTTCCCGCCTTAATTAGGGGAGAAAAACTGCCGTCTGAAGATGGCACGTATTATGTCGACAAATTTAAAGGCTTTCCCTAGAAGTCATGGAGATGACAGGCACCACCTAATGGTTGCAGTAAACAATGTCGACATTTAAATAGGTTATCCGATTAAGCTTTATCCTGATCAAAGAAAGTTCGGCTTCCACTAGAATTGGCGTGAAACATCTCATTTGTTTTTCTCACACCAAGATATTGGATGTAATTGAGGTGTTGGAAATTACTCATGATTAAAACAAATAATTGCAGTGGCTCTGAGAAAATATTGTTGGTCACTTGCTTGAGGATGCAGGCACAAGAAGTTGTCACAGCAGGTTAAATCATGTATCTCGCAATAACCAATTCGTGTGTTAAAACACGCTTGAGGCCTGAATAACTTCCTCATATATGCCTCTTAAAATAGAATCCAATCACTTTTCTAATATGTAGTTCTCTTGAAGAGAGACTATAGATAGTACTCGTGGAGACTATCAGGATATAATCCACATTCTCTAAGTTTGAAACTCCTTATTGAAAATAAGGAGGTGATAATGCCCCTGAAGTGGCGCTGGTACCAGTCTATGAAACTTTTATTGAATGTGCATGCACTAGAGAACTGTGGGATCTATATAATTATCGATTATCTATTTACAATGGTGGTTATGTACCCCTCTGCAGAGGAACATCGACATTGATATTGATAGGCGTATAATTTGTTCCTCTATAACTGAGATAGAGGATGAAATCTCTCGAAAAAGCGCAATATTCGGATCCGACTCATACTGCAAAATCATGAGGCCTGAATATTACAGGTTGGTGTTTGAGATAAAGCGCAAAGAGAGTAATATTATCGCTTTAAGCGCGATTGAGGGTTTCCTGCTGAACCCCAGGATTTGTTCTGAAAACTAAAATGTTCTCCTACAATTGATGCACTTTAGCGTGGTAGTCCCTGAAGGACTCATATTGCATTTTGTTGGTGATTGTAATAAATCCCTGAAGGATTCGAGTTTCTGAATTAGGCAGCTACCTGACCTTGTGAACTATGTCAGGCTTGAAATAAGTCATTATCACCACATAGGAGAAATTCGTGAACAATCCTTATATGTGTTCTTGGTATAAGGTTATAATATGAATGGATTAATGATATCATTTTTGGATTCTTAAAGAGCCCTTAATAGCGTTAAAACCCACACATGAATTAAACTATGAGATCTCATTGAAAATTGAAACAATTGCTCGACCTGAAGTTCAACATCATGCTAGCATAGCCTGTCTGTATAGACTAGAGTATCCAATCTTGATACTCATGATACTTGTTGTGCTACTAAATTAGCACTATTACTATGTGATTCCCGAAAAGAGAAAAGTGATCGATCTATCTGATACGTACGTTGAATTTATGGTCCAGAAGTACCATACATGGATTTAATGCATGCATTATCTTCTTTTTCCAACTTTTGTTTTACAGGTTACAATTTTAGAGGCCGAAATTGATTCTACGGTATTTATGAGTTTACAAAAGGCTTTTTCATTATTATGCCTGAAGTTAAAGCGGAAAACTAAATTTGGTGTGCAACGTATGGAGGATCTAAATGCGAGGTGTACATTGTTAGTGGTGCACTCGGCACAAGACCTGCAGTCAATCCTCCATAAGCTGCAAATAGTAAAGCAGTTTTCTAAAAGCCATATAATAGTTGCACCACCAACCGCTTTAAGATGTCATGCTTCAGGGGGAGTAAAACTCGTAGAATCATTGGGTGGACTTCAACGCGATGTACTCTTTTTCCTTCACTAAGGTTTTGTCCCGTTGGGTTTTTCTTGTCAAGGTTTTAACGAGGCAGCATTTGCATGTCTAGCACCATTATCGGGCGACGTCCGTTGTTCTCTTTTCTTTTGGTCTGGTTTTTTCCCACGTGGTTTTCCAGACGAGGTTTTTAACGAGGCAACATTAGCATCGACGTCAGCATTATCATGAACTTTAGGCGCTCTGGTTTTGTCCCAAGTGGTTTTCCAGACGCAGGCGCTCTGGTTTTGTTCCAAGCGGTTTTCCAGGAGCAGGCGTTCAGGTTTGTCCCAAGCGGTTTTCCTGACGCAGGCGTGCACTCAGGTTTTGTCCTAAAATGGTTTTCCTGATGCAATTTTGACGGAAGTCATGGCAATGACCAACCTCACTCCAAGTTCAGGTTTTTCCTAAATGGTTTTCCTGACACGGTTTCGGAGACGGGAGAATATGTGTGATTACCATCATCACACTAAAGGCTACTAGTGTTGTACTTTTCCTTAAACCAGTTTTTAAATTAGCCCAATTTTTCTGGCAAAAGTTGTAACGTGGCAACGGTTTTTTTTCTTCGATGGTGGTCCAAGGGGGAGTGTTATGTGACGACGTCACTTATTAGTGGCCCACCATTTGTACTGCCCAGAAGAGTCGAGAAGTCTCCAAATATATCTACACCTCCCTGACCGAAAAAGATAAGGATGAATTCTTGTCATTTTCCTCTCTGACCGACTTATTAAGTTAGGCTATAAATAGTCAGTTCCTTCCCATTATGGATGTACCTTTGAAACAAAATTGAGGAATAAAACATGGAACACGGTTCCATTTCTCCCTCTTTATCCTTCCTTTCCTTCCCATCATACTAACTAAGTTAGTTAGTTCATCTAAATTATGATATGCTGGCAGTATAAAATGGTGATTACATAATAAAACAGAGTTTCTCATGATTAAACCCGTCCAAAGATGCATACCTTACGGTTTTATCACAGTACAACACACTTTACCTCAACTTCAGCTTCAAATGAAGCCTAAAAAAAATAGATGGAACTGGTCTTAGATATGCACCCTTCATCATGTTGTCCCATCACATGGAAGAGTAAAAGAACTATTTTAAGCTTTTCCAACCCAGTTAAAATAGGTGGTATTTTAGGATCTATTACGTACATCCACATTGACCATTATATTTATAAGCAAAATCATTAATCAACACAGTTAACAGTAATAATCTCACTTCGAACATATGTTTTTTCAGGGTCATAGCTGTAAAGACATGTTCGTCTATTAACCCGCCTAAAAATACCAAAATCATCTGTCGTAATAAGGCTCCAAATTCTGGATATTCAGCCGCCTAGGTCGGTGGAAGCAAGTGATCAGTTTTGCTTCGGTTCCATAAGAACTTTGTGAGCAACTTTTTATATATCAGCGTGTCAAAACAAAAAAAAAAAAAACTTTTTATATATCAGTAACCCACTACAATTAACATATCGGTTGGTATCAATAAGTCGATCCTGGGACATTTAATTAAAGTTTAAGAACAATAGTTGATTAGAGATCAGCAACTAAGCCGCAAATCTCATTCCTCTTGGTAAAGACGTTACTGTGTCGAGGGTACTCACACGACTCTCTTCTTGTACTTTTACTTCACTTTTCAGTTTTGGTGGACTTTCATTTTTTTTAACATGTACAATGTCCCGTGGATAAATATAAATAAAACTAATCAAGCTATATATACTTTTCATCAAATTCTGAAAGTAAAACCAATGACAACCAACATCCAGGATTAACATACCCCAACCTAAGCTCGTCTCGTAGTTCCATCATTTACTGCATATTATATAACAAGACCATCATCTAATGCACATTCTTCCCTGGAGCCTTGCACTCTGTAATGACAATCCGTAAAGAAAATCAAGGTTGGCATGATTCCTTAAACAAATTGTTATACGCATAACATTATCTGAAGCTCATACAATATTCAATTGCTAAACGCTAAAGCAACATTTGCTTTTTTCCATTCTTCATTTTGGCACGACAGTAGGTACACAATCCGTTATTCTCTATTGTCAAAAACATGGAAACGTTTGATTCTTAACTGTGACTGTGACCCAACCTTCGTTTTAAACATTAAAGATTTTTTTTAAACATATAAATATAACCTTTCCCTTCAAAAATTTGATAGATCACCTCACCCACCTGAAAAGTTCAACAAAAGCTAAAGCTTCGTTAAGACTTTGAACCATCAAATATAACGAGTAAAACATAGGCACGGAGCTATGTATGATCTAAGGGGGACAGCAGTCCCCCCTAGAATTTCCTAATTGCATAATTAGGCTTTGATAATTATTATTTTAGGCTTGAAAATTTTAAGTATTTATAAATTTTTACCCCATATTTTTGTATATTAAATAGAGAGCCTTGAATTTTTACTATACACTTTAAAAACTACTGATATTAGGTATTTATCGTACAAAACTTGGCTTAAATATCAAAATTACGTAGGAAAGAAGTGAAAAATATCAAAATATTAAATCTAACCATAAATCTAAACATCTAACAACTTATTGGATATTTTGGTGACATCATTTGAAGGAAGATATCAAAGCCTAAAAAAAATTTGCGGCCTTCGACCGCCTACTTTTACGGCAAAACTACTATACCTATATATATATTTGTCCCCCATACAAAATTCCTAACTCCGTCCCTGGTAAAACAAATACTATCAACATAAGGTATCAAAGATGTATTATAAACTAGCAAAGCCTACAGTTGATAAAAATTAAATATAATACTTATAAGCATAACCCAATTACCGGTGATAGCCCAAGGATAATATTTTGCAACCACGCCGGAGTGATTACCTTTGATAGATTTCACCCTGCACATTATATACGTACTTTACTGATTTTATAAAAATGCAAAGATAAATATGATCAATGCCTTTCTAAAAAAAACGTTATTGTGATCATATTTACAAAAATACTGTAATATTATAGCCTGGTGGAATGAGGAGGCCACAAATAGCATATTTTAAGAGTAATGCGTTTGTACCAATTTTCCAATTACGTATTTCCATACCGTGATTAAAAATTCAATCTATAGTTGTAGACGGGGCAAAACGATTTGCTGGTTTTTATGGAGGAGACGACCGTGCGGAGGAGACTCCTTGAACCGAGCGAAATGTTCAACCTCACATAGATGCATTGCAAGAAGGGAGTGCTTTGAATTCGAGAGATCAATCTGTAGTACTCCGGCCTAAACCAAGACAATGGCCGTTCCAGAGTAAAATTAGGTCACAAGAGAGGATGGGTCGATTTGTAGGAGGGAAGCTGAGAAATATGTGGAATCAATGGTAATCAAAGATTGTAGGTGTGTTGTGAATTCTGAATATGATAAGTTCTGAATGATTGAAATTGCTCAGTTGAGAGTAATTGCTCAATTGATGAGTTGATGATCCCGTGATGTCAATGAGACGTGAGATTCTCGTCGTTGTTGACGTTGTTGTTCTTGTTATTTCAATCATGATTCAGAGACTTATTTATATTGCTGAAATTGTAGACACCATGATCCCGTGAAGTGTGACAGTTGATGGAATCAAAGAGTGGAGAGATGGAAATAGTGTTTGAAACCAGTTGCTCATCGTGCGAAGACTTGGTTGATTTTCCATCCACTACTTTGTTAACTCCTTCAACTGATTGCACGACTTGCTCACATTCCATCGTGTTTTTGAACACACGTGCCGTAGACCGTCAGACCAAAACCCTAATTGATATCCACCCAAGTGACACGATTGACGTCTCGTGGTTAGTTTAGTCAGTTGCTAAGTTCGTTATATCATGGGACTATGAGTCCATGTAATTACTGAGTTGAACACGATTTTGTAAAATATTCTGAAACTCATGAATTGAACGTGGGTATGATCCTCACGTTGATAGTTGAGGCGCGCAAGTATTGCTCATTCGATGATTTGCTGAATATTGATAGTTGAACCAATATTCTCTGATTTGAGCAAGTATTGCTTGTCTGAGCAAGTGTTGCTCACTAGTGAATTATTGGCAACGTGACCAAAATAAAATATTAATTAAAATATTGGTAGTTGAACCGAGTATAATTAATAAGAGTATTGATCATGAGATCGTCATAAATTTATTAGTGTTTGAATCTGGAATTATGATCCTTGGACTCAGAAACCCTAATTTGATCAATTGATGACCACTTCATGGTTTGTTAGGAATTGAACCATGGAACGAAGGAAGGATTGGTTTCATGAGGCCGTGGGTCAATCATGTAACACCCACATGCTCACCTGAGGAAACACCAAGACCTCTGGTAGAGTTGGTGACTTGTTGATGAAAGAATGATTAAATGTTGGTTTAATCATTTATTCGAATTACTGCTGGGTTCAGCATTAGGTGATAAGACCTAATTAATTATGAAGAAGTGGAGGACCGACCAAGGGGTCATGAAACCGGGGTGGTCACGGGATCAAGTGTTGATCGTTCCATGAAGTTCAAAGTCGTTTGGAAGATTTTTGGACCTAATATGTGCAATTGCGCAAATTAGGTCAAATTGTGAACATATGTAAGAACGGCTCAGTGAGAGCCAAAGAGACAACCTTGGTCGGTCAAGGTAACATGATCATGTCCCCAAAGCATTCGTATCTCAGTTCTGAGAATTTTGATATTTTCGGATGTGCGTTTGAGCCATCATTTAAGAAAATATGAAGAAACCAGGGTTTTTTGATAAAACCGTCAAAACTTCATGAGATGAAGGAAAATAATGAAAAAGTGAAGGAATCATGAAGTGTGGGACCGGACATGGCCAAGGGAGCCAATCCACACGGTTTTCCAAAATTTTATAATATTTTCATGATTTTAGGGAAATATGATAAAATCAAGGAGGTTTGCTAAAATTAAAGAGTTTTTGTTCAAATCAAGGAGTTTCCATGAGATGAAGGAAACATAAAAAATAATAATAATAAAATAAGGGACGTGTGGGCGTGTGAGACCGGCTTGGAGCATGGTTGGCCGTCCAGGGCCCGGTCTCGTGCTTTTTCCCTAATTTTATGTATTATTTCACAATTTAAAGGAAATTTCAAAATTTGAAGGAAATATCATGAAATCAAGGAATTTCATGGGATTATGAAAACATGAAAAATATAATAATAAAAAAAAGGACGTGTGAAGCCATCTAGAGTTTGACCGACCGGCTATGGCCCGTGCACACGGGTTTTCCTAATTTTATATTATTTTTCATGGGACCAAGGAAATATCATGATATTAAGAAGTTTTCATGAAATTAGGGAAATAATAATAAAATAATAGGGAATCATGAGGTGTGGGACCGGCTGGGACCAAGGCATGGCCGGTTGGCCAATGGTCACGCCCCATAATATTCTTCCCTAATTTTATATTATTTCTTTGGTGTGAAAGAAACACCATGAAACTGAGGAGTTTCCTCAAAACGAAGGATATTTGTTCAAATGAAAGAATTTTCATGAACTCAAGGAAAATAACAAAAAATATGATAAAAATATGAAACTCGCTTGAGATTGACCAGGGCACGGTTGGCCGGTCAGTGGGCCCATGCTCCCGGCGCCAAGGTCAATTTTTAATTATTAATTATTTTCTTTTCTATTTTGCATAGGTTCATCGTCTCGTCGTATTTTGAAATACTCGTTCGTGTGGTGATTGTTAGTGCATCGTCGTTGAGTACACTTTCACCATTTAAATCGGGGCCTACTCAGAGGTAGCTCAGATGCCCGTGTGTTGAATATTCATTACTAACCCAAGGATTTCTGCTGGGAAGAACCATGGTTTGCATTAATGAAATATCTGCGAAAATATTTGAATATTTTCGGAAATTCTATGGATGAATCCAAGAATTTTGGAATAATTAACTTATGGATCTATACTAGCCGAGCAAGCTGTCTAGGAGCATTAATTATTCCGATATGAGCTTGTTGGAGCTTCATATCCTTTATATAGTCAGGGTAAACTCGTTGTTTGTATCCTGAAGACGTTATCGCTCTATACTAGTAGAGAAAGTTGTCTAGGAGCCGTCCATCTCGTGATACTATATAGAAATAATTACTAAAGTGTTCAGTATTCATGAGATATGTTGTTGTCTAGCCGTGAGACCACATATCTACATGTACTCTGAGAGAAAGTATTCTCAATCAGAGGATTCGATGAGAGACCCATGTCTCAATACAGATATGCCGTTGCCCAGCCGAGATACTACATATCTGTATGTATTCTGAGAGAAAGTATTCTCAGTCAGAGGATTCGATGAGAGACCCGTGTCTCAATACTCGCATCTGATTGCTGGATCAGAAGTTCATATAATTTTAGGTTTACGATTTTAGCCTTCGTCAAAAATCCACCATCTATATTAAGTCCCCTTCTTAGTGAGGAAAGCCATGTTCCTCAGTCAGCATTGAATGGTGATTTTCCGGTCATAAACGATATAAGTAATTAAAATTAGTCGTAAGTTAAGATGTTACCGGATTTCGATCATACGAGCATACCATGACTTGAATGAATATTCCAGTGACATACTAGAGCGTCGTTTGATGAGCATAAATTGGTGTTGAACCGCTGATTTGGACGACGGGTCCTTGGTCGTTTAGGATTCGCGGGCAGGGCCTAATAAGGAAATCCTTAGAAAATTAGGTTTTGGAAATAAAAATTGATATAAAAGGAATTGTTCCCTTTTCTTTTTTAATTTTCCCACGACCAGAATTTTCATCATCTCTTCATCACCTTCACGCCAGCAGCAAGGGGAGAAAAAATTTGTCGGACCACCAGCACCGCCGCCGTTGTTGCCGTCGTCCGGCTGTTTTCCGCCAGCGCCGACCAGGTGAGCGTCCAAACTCTTTTTTTTTTTTTGATGTTTGCTAAGTTCATGTGAGTTTCATGATGTGATCATGTTGAAGTTATATACATGTGCATATATGAGTGTGGGTTTCGTCGAAAACCCTCGTTTTTGAAAACGTATGTTCGTTTGATCGTTAGTTTTTGAAAACTAATAATAATCCCTGATTTAAGAGAGATTTTTCTTCATATATGAATATTTAGGTTCAGTAATAAAACTATATTTATGATCTTTCATGTGAGCCAAAGTTTTATTATGAAAAGATGAATTTTTGCAAAACCGAAATAAACCCTTCGTTTTAAGGAATGACGATGATACAAAGAGGGGATTTTCTTCTTTATACATATATGAACTTGTGTCCAGTGATAAAATTTTGCTTATGAGCTTTCATGTAAACCAAAACTTTATCTTATAATGTGTATGTTTTCACAAAATTGAAATAAACCTTCGTTTCAAAGACATATGACGATACGAAGGAAAATATTTTTTATAAAACCATGGTATGTTCATGGATTTTTTTTTTTTTTAAACCGTGGAGTGTCCACAAGGTTTATTTTTGTGAGCCTTGCTCACGTTGAATTTTATTTATTTATTTACGTGAGTAAATAAAACGTTTTCTTTATATATATATATATATATGCAAATATATATTATTTTCTCTAAAATCAAAACTTGAGTTTTGTGCAATACTATTTAGAAATAAACAATTATTTATGATGAAATAATGTTTTAGTTTTCATAATTCCATGGTGAATGCTCACATAGTAGAAATATTCATGATTTTATGAAAAATCTGAGTTTTGTACGTCCTTTTTGTAGGTTTCGAAGAGACAAACGATTTTGAGGCGTTAACTCTAGTATTACTATCACTACTGCTAGTGGAAGCGTAAAAAGGTAAGAGTTAAGAGTTACCAATCTGTAGATGCCGGTATGAGCACTTTTAACTTCCTCATTTCGTTGACATTTGCATACTGAATCGTAGCATTGTGTGCATGTTACAGCTGCTTTGCAAGGATGTCTCATCCTCAAGCTAATGACTTTAGATATGATACGTGTGTGGATGATGATGCTTCCAGGGAAGATTCACACATATACGATGTCTCCAGGGATGATTCGGTACAGAAGAGACTTCCATTGGCGAAGATGAGACTCCGGGAATCAAGAACGTTCCAAACATAGAAGATGCCTTCTTTATAGATCAAGGACCTGAAAAGCGTCTCAAAACTCCAGCCTTTCGTCTTCTGATAAATTCTAGAGAGGTTACTCAAAAGAAGTTGGTGACACCTCAAGGAGTTATTCGGTTCTGTCTCGAATGAGGATATTTTTCTACATCAGTTATTGAGTTCAAACTTTCTCGACGGCCCCTGGAAAAGTTTTCTGGATGGTCCAGATATATGCTGGGTTTTCCTCGTGTTTGAGCCAAGTTGCATGATGCACGAGTAATACGAGATATTCAAGCCTTTCAAGATTTATTCATTTTTCATGATGCACGAGGTATTGTAGCTCTACTTGCTCGATGGTGTATTCCAACTCACTCTTTCATATGCAGATGGGGAGAGTTTACTATTAATTTAGAAGATGCAGTTGCCTTGTTTCACCTCCCAATCATAGGTAATCTTCCTGAAAGTATTTATCCAAAGGAAGATGTAATCTCCAACGTCTTGACCGCCATAATGGAGGAGATTAATAAGGCGTCTGGCAGCAAAGGTTATTATGCTCATTGGTTGATACACTGGTGGCCAAGAGATGCTCGTCCTGATTGTCCAGTTGACGGTACGTTATCCATTGTTGCTTTCTTGTGCTTATGGCTGTCCAGAGATGTATTTAAAGATGCTGGAAATTTTTTGAAGCCTTTCGTGATTCCTTTTGCGATTAAGATGGCTCAGGGTGAGAAACTTCCAATAGGTATCTTATTCTTGGGTTCTCTGTATTCTAACTTGGACTCCTTGATTATAGACTCCAGCGTCTTAAATGGTTTCATGAAGATTGAATGTTATGCCAACACAATGTTTCTTCAAGCTTTGATGTGGGAGCATTTCAAGAATTATGCGCCCATTCCACGGACTGTCTTGCAAGGATTGAACACTGATGCTCGCCATGTATTCTCGGAGAAGGCTAATGCCGGGATTATGCGCTGGTCCACAAAGCAACTTCGGCTCAAGACTCGCTTCATTAATGTCCTGGATCGTGAATCTGAATTCAATTTCCACCCATAGGTATCAGTTCCCTCTTACATTTCTCAATTGAAAACCTTTAATGATGAAGAAAGCATGATTTTGAAATATGGTGCTGACTTGGACGATGGTAAGAGAGCTTTTATGCTGAGTTATACTCCCGGTCATATGATATCCATAATGCATGGCGAACTCTCAGTGGAAGAATACAATATTGATAGGGCGGATCTGCAAATGGGTATGGATCAGTGTGTTCCGACGAAGAAGAAAACCTTCAGTAGATCAGCTCATGACTTGTCTGGACCGTATTCATGTGGAGGGGAGTGAATTCTGGTTCCCCAGTTCTGAGAGAGTTTCATATGTAACTCCGGGTTACATAAACTTTTGGGATCAATAGCTCGAACGTTTACTTGATTTTGTGAGAGTTGAGCAACCTTCAGTGAAGGAGCCTCCTTCCCCTGAGATGATTGCTACTCGACCAAGATTGAAGCATTTCCATGGTAGTGATAAACGAAAAACGTCTCCAGGATGTTCACCGGTAAGTATCTTCTGAAGTCTTCATAAGGTTTTAATGATTGCGTTTTGATTGATGCATCAAATTTTTTCTTTTTCACAGGGCGGTCGTAATGTAAGACCACGAATTGATGTAGACCTCTCAGAAATTGAAGCAATCGTTCATGGTGGAGAAGGCAGGAGTAAGAATTATAAGATGTTACCTAACACCATAAAGTCCCCAGTGACCTATTTGGTGAGTTATCGATACTTCTTTCATCATGACTTCTTCTTATCCGCGTAATTAGGATATTAAAACCAACTTTGTTATTCCGTTGCAGAATTTTACTCCATCGAGTATTGACGATTTTCAGTTTTCCACTGCTGGGCAGACTGTATCTGACTCGGGTGTTGAAGAAGCCGAAGTAAGTATTCTTTTGTATTTCACCCATATAAGTATAAACTCGCTGGTCTATGAGTGAATGAATGAGAAAGTATTTTAATATATGACAAGTTTTGCCGAAAATACGTCACCAGAAAATTCAGAACTCAGCATTTTAGGAAAAAGTCGTAGAATTCTCGTCTGATGTCAGATTTTCATGATCCGCATATGAATATTTAAGCCCAAGAAATTTCCAAGCTTTGTTAAATAAGCTTTTTAAGTTTTGAGCACGTTCATAGCCTGAAAATGGCGAAACAGTGAACTTCCAGGAAACTTTTAGAACTTTTTTTAGATGTTGTGTAGTCCCGAGTTTCGACCACATCTTTTTGATCGTTCGTTTGATTGCTATGAAATTTTGACATGTTGTAGGTAACACCGATACGAAGAGAATGGTATATAACTAAACCCTTGATTCTTCACCAATTGCTCCCAGTTCATTACGTTGTATAGGGCAGTGTAAAATCTTCTCAGGTAGGCTTGTTGTAAAACGTGATTTTGTGACTTTCACGTTATTTGCTGACATCTATTCTAGCATGTATAATGAAAGACTTTGATGATGTTAGACCACTTGTATGCCGTAGTTCATAATTTCTTTTGTTTTCATGCTTGGATGATCCTAATCTCATGTAATCTTCGTATTAGGTGCAAAATACCGAAGTTGAGAATGAAGGAACCCAAAATGATAAAACGAGCAACCCTGAGGCTATTGATAAGGAAACAACTATCTCTGATCTTCAAGTCCGTGAAAGTTTTGTTGATGAAGTCATGGGGACCCAATTGTTTCTGTTTCAGTAATAGAAGAATCCATGACACCAACAGAAAATACTGAAGAAACTGTTGCCTTGATTGTAGAAGCTTCTCCAATAGTTGAAAACCGTATAATCATGTACGAATACCCAAGTGCAGGAGTTGATTTTGATCCTCCATTCGATGCCTCACTTTCGTATCATGAGTTAGTTGGTGGATTTAGCGTTCCCATTGGATATGTGGGTTTGTACAAGAAAATATGGGAGAAATTTGGCCATATAATTGTCGACATGAATCCTGGGCGTGCTTATGCTTTAACAATGCAGGTAAGTGTACTCTTGCGTGTTGTAAGCGATATATGCACTAGAGCCAGAAATGTCATAACTCCAGATGTACTCTTTGATTGGGAGTTCAACTTGGAGAATTCTGAGAGACTTGGCTTCAATGTGAAGTGGCTTCGTGAAAAGATGAATGCTATTAAGGATTCATGTGAAAATTACATACCCTTTCCCAATGATGTTGTGATGGATAAGGAAGACAAGATTGCCAGGCTGACTGAAGAGCTGAATAAGGAGAAGGCGGCTTTACAGGCTTTCAAGGATGCAGAGGTGCAAAAATCTTTCTTCGCTGATTTTCTTTGATTCATTTTCCATAATCTCTTGAACTTATGAATTTCTGAGGGATGTGATGTTTTATTTGGGTTTTGATATCATGGTTTTGGATTGGTAAATGGTTAAGGATTTTCTTTTGGACTTGATAGAGATTTTCTTTTAAGAAGTATGAACTGAATTTTTGATAAATTGTTGAATTCAAATACTGATTGCAAGTATTGCAAACGTTTTGGAGGAATTGAAATACAATGAAAGAAAATCCTAAAATCCCAAATTCAGACGTCATGAATGCTTAAACGCCCAGTACCTCAAATGCCCAATAATCTCAGACAAACGCCTTAAGCTAATTCTCGTGTATTACTGGTAGGGTTCGTCCATCCGTGTTGATCAGTTTGTAGTATCCCCCGGTGATGGACTTAGCGATCATAAATGGTCCTTCCCAGTTAGAGCTCCTTGCAGAATGGAGATCCCATTTAGTTGCTTTGATAACCAAATCCCCTTCCTTTAACTTGTTTGGCTTTATGGTCAGTGCCTTGAATATTTTGTGTTGACTCCATGGTTGGGTCACATATGGACACTGGTGTAGAGGAGGATATCCAACATACTGTCTGTCGTGTTTTGACTGATCTTCAGCAATAAATTTCTTGACGAGATGATCATCATGGATACATGCTGAACCCATCCATTGGGTGTAATATTGTCGGGGTGAAGTTACCCATTCATAACTCTTGTAAATTGCTAAACTGTTCATGGGGAGAAGTCCCTGGACTAAAGTAGCATATTTGAACATCGGTAATATTGGAGCATGGAGAGGAATAAGACTTGCTGAGCTCGAAAACTTTTGACAAAGGCGTGTGGACTCTCTCCAGATTCTTGTGCAAGTCCCGTCAAGGTTTCAACTTCCTTTAGATGTTCAAATGGTGGGGCGTTCTCCTCTTCTTCTTCTGACTTGGAGTCTCTGTCAGTAGTGGAGTGTGCTGAATACATGAAGGTCAGTCTTCCAGTATGGATCCAAGTCCTTCCAAGGATCATGTTATATCCAGGGTCTTCCCGCATTATGTAAAACTTGGTCTCAGTGCAGACCGAACTTTCTGTAATTTTGAGATTGATGAAGCCATATGCATTCCTGGAAGTTCCTTCATGATCTCTGATTGATGTGGAAGCATGATTAGCCTCTTGTCGAGTAATTCCGGCAGCCCTAAGGGTCTTCAAAGGAATGATGTTGACAGCAGTACCAATATCAACAAACGCCCTTTTAAATATGTTTCCTTTGATGTGCACTGTGGTGAGCAGTCCCTAGTCATATATTTCTTTGTCAGTGGCTGAAGGTTCAGGAGGTACATCTGAAATCAGCAGGCGTTCCCCAGAAACTATGTGATTTAAAGCCGTAAACATATCTCCCCTTTGTGATTTCGATAGATAGAGCAATTCGCAGACATGCTCTATTAATGACTGAACTGCTTCCTTGATTGGTGCTTTGGAAATAGAGAAAGTCCTGATGGGAAGGGGATCTCTGTGCACTCCTTCGGCTCCAAGATTAAGTTCTCTTGACTCGACCTTTTCTTTAAATATGCGCTTTAAAGTCTTGCAATCGCTTGTGGGATGGCCGACAAACCTATGAAAGCGACAGTACCGAGTATTTTCCATGGCCTCTTCTGTTGGTTCCTTCCTGACATATGGAAATTTGATTGCACCGTCTTGAATCTAGGCTTCCAGCAATTCGATGACTTCTTCAATGGAGAAGGTAAAGTCAGGTACTTCTGGATCCTCTGTATGCTGAGGAGAAGTTTCACATTATCCTTCTTTTATGCCTTTGAAGGGGTGGAAGAAGTATGCTTGCGCCGTGGTTCAGCTTTCCGGTTGCTCCCTTCCATTACAACATTTGTGGAAGGATACATATTGTACTGCTTATTGACCAGATGTCTGCTTTCTCGAGTGTCTATTGCTTCTTCAATCTTTGTGGATTTTTCTCTTCCTAACAGAGCAGGTGCAGTGGTTGCCGACCTCTTCGCTGCTTCGTGGAGCTCTGAGAAAGTATGGAATCAGAGATTCTCCAATAGAGCTCTGTAGACCGGGAGTATGCCGTTGATGCATAAGTACACCAGCTGCTGTTCTGTGACGTTCGGATCATGACAATCCAAGTCTTGGACTCTGAATCTTTTCACAAAGTCATTGGGATTTTCACCGGCCCTCTGAAACATCCTTCCAAGGTCAGAGAGAGTGACTTGTTCTGACACAAAGAAGTACTTCCTATAGAAGGCGTTAATCATTTCTCCCCAATTGTTGATGGTTCCAGGTGCAATATTGTTGTACTAGGTGTACGCCCTGCCTTTTAAAGATTTTGAAAATTTCTTGAGGCGAACAACGTGGTTATGTTCATGCTCTCCTAAGGCTTCAAGGAAACGAGAGACGTGTTCCCGATCATTGTCGGTCCCATCATATAGAGTGAAAGTTGGGGATACATAACCTTTTGGAAGGGAAATCTTTTGCGTAGCAGCAGGATAAGGAGGTTGGTGACGATGGACATGTGATGTCTTGTCTTTTCCATGATTCTCCAGAAGGCGCTCCAAGTCTTACCGAGTGATGAAATTCAATGATTCTTTCGTTGAAGAATTGCGTGCAGCTTTGTTAGTTTCATCGTCATCTACTATGTGAATTGGAATTACCTCAGGATCGGCAGCGTCTGAGGACTTCTTATTTTCTTTCCCTTTCTCTTGAGTTTTCTCTTACAATTTGTCATTAAGAGTCTTCAAATGATCAAATAGCTTCTGCTGTGCTGCGGCCATATCCGCTTGATTCTTTGCAAGAGTTTCTTGCACTTTGATGAGATCGGCAATGGTGGGTGGTAGATTTCCTCTGACTTCTTCGGGATGTCTTCCGAACAGGAGATGACTTTCCGCATTAGTCTGAGGAAGAGTATCGTCAGCGTCATCGACGTTAGCGGTCGGAACAGTTTCCGAGATATCTTTATTATTGCTAGTGCTAGCAATGTTTGTGTTAAGATTTGTAACTGATCCTGACCTAAGACCGACCATCTTGATGAATTTGAAATTGCAACCGAGAGATTAATCTCCCACTGTGGTCGCCAATCTGTAGATGGGGCAAAACGATTTGCTGGTTTGTATGGAATTGAGGAGACGACCGTGCGGAGGAGATTCCTTGAACCGAGCGAAATGTTCAACCTCACATAGATGCACTACAAGAAGGGAGTGCTTTGAATTCGAGAGATCAATCTGTAGTACTCCGGCCTAAACCAAGACAATGGTCGTTCCATAGTAAATTCGGTCACAAGAGATGATGGGTCGATTTGTAGGAGGGAAGCTGAGAAATGTGTGGAATCAATGGTAATCAAAGATTGTAGGTATGTTATGAATTCTGAATATGATAAGTTCTGAATGATTGAAACTGCTCAGTTGAGAGTAATTGCTCAATTGATGAGTTTATGATCCCGTGATGTCAATGAGACGTGAGATTCTCGTCGTTGTTGTTCTTGTTATTTCAAACATGATTCAGAGACTTATTTATATTGCTGGAATTGTAGACACCATGATCCCGTCAAGTGTGACAGTTGATGGAATCAAAGAGTGGAGAGATGGAAATAGTGTTTGAAACTAGTTGCTCATCGTGCGGAGACTTGGATAATTTCCATCAACTACTTTTTTAACTCCTTCAACTGATTGCACGACTTGCTCACATTCCATCGTGTGTTTGAACACACGTGTCGTAGACCGCTAGACCAAAACCCTAATTGATATCCCCCCCAAGTGACACAATTGACATCTCGTGGTTAGTTTAGTCAGTTGCTGACTTCGTGATATCATGGGACGATGAGTCCATGTAATTACTGAGTTGAACATGATTTTGTAAAAATGTTCTGAAACTCATGAATTGAACGTGGGAATGATCCTCACGTTGATAGTTGAGGCGAGCAAGTATTGCTCATTCGATGATTTGCTGAATATTGATAGTTGAACCAATATTCTCTGATTGGAGCAAGTATTGCTTATCTTAGCAAGTGTTGCTCATCTAATGAATTATTGGCAGCGTGACCAAAATAAAATATTGATTAAAATATTGGTATTTGAACCGAGTATAATTAATAAGAGTATTGATCATGAGATCGTCATAAATTTATTAGTGTTTCAATCTGGAATTATGATCCTTGGACTCAGAAACCCTAATTTGATCAATTGATGACCACTTCATGGTTTGTTAGGAATTTAACCATGGAACGAAGGAAGGATTAGTTTCATGAGACCATGGGTCAATCATGTAACACCCACATGCTCACCTGAGGAAACACCAAGACCTGTGGTAGAGTTGGTGACTTGTTGATGAAAGAATGATTAAATGTTGGTTTAATCATTTATTCGAATTACTGCTGGGTTTAGCATTAGGTGATAAGACCTAATTAATTATGAAGAAGTGGAGGACCGACCAAGGGGTCATGAAACCGGGGTGGTCACGGGATCAAGTGTTGATCGTTCCATGAAGTTCCAAGTCGTTTGGAAGAGTTTTGGACCTAATACGTGCAATTGCGCAAATTAGGTCAAATTGTGAACATATGTAATACCGGCTCATTGAGAGCCAAAGAGACAACCTTGGTCGTTCAAGGTAACATTCTCATGTCCCCAAAGCGTTCGTATCTCAGTTCTGAGAATTTTGATATTTTCGGATGTGCGTTTGAGCCATCATTTTAGAAAATATGAAGAAACCAGGGTTTTTTGATAAAACCGTCAAAACTTCATGAGATGAAGGAAAATAATGAAAAAGTGAAGGAATAATGAAGTGTGGGACCAGCCATGGCCAAGGCATGGCCGGCCGTCCAAGGGAGCCAATCCACACGTTTTTCCAAAATTTTATAATATTTTCATGATTTTAGGGAAATATGATAAAATCAAGGAGTTTTGCTAAAATTAAAGAGTTTTTGTTCAAATCAAGGAGTTTCCATGAGATGAAGGAAACATAAAAAATAATAATAATAAAATAAGGGACGTGTGGGCGTGTGGGACCGGCTTGGAGCATGGTTGGCCGGCCAGGGCCCGGTCCCGTGCGTTTTCCCTAATTTTATGTATTATTTCACAATTTAAAGGAAAATTCATAATTTGAAGGAAATATCATGAAATCAAGGAATTTCATGGGATTATGAAAACATGAAAAATATAATAATAATAAAAGGGACGTGTGAAGCCATCTAGGGTTTGACCGACTGGCTATGGCCCATGCACACGGGTTTTCCTAATTTTATATTATTTTTCATGGGACCAAGGAAATATCATGAGATTAAGGAGTTTTCATGAAATTAGGGAAATAATAATAAAATAATGGGGAATTAAGATGTGTGGGGCCGGATGGCACCAAGGCGTGGCCGGTTGGCCAATGTTCACGCCCCACAATATTCTTCCCTAATTTTATATTATTTCTTTGGTGTGAAAGAAACATCATGAAACTGGGGAGTTTCCTCAAAACGAAGGATATTTGTTCAAATGAAAGAATTTTCATGAACTCAAGGAAAATAACAAAAAATATGATAAAAATATTAAACTCGCGTGAGATTGACCACAACACGGTTGGCCGGTCAGTGGGCCTATGCTCCCAGCGCCAAGGTTAATTTTTTATTATTTATTATTTTCTTTCCTATTTTGCATAGGTTCATCCTCTCGTCGTATTTTGAAATACTCGTTCGTGCGGTGATTGTTAGTGCATCGTCGTTGAGTACACTTTCACCATTTAAATCGGGGCTTACTCAGAGGTAGCTCAGATTCCCGTGCGTTGAATATTCATTACTAACCCAAGGATTTCTGCTGGGAAGAACCATGGTTTGCAGTAATGAAATATCTGCGAAAATATTTGAATATTTTCGGAAATTCTGTGGATGAATCCAAGAATTTTGGAACAATTTACTTATGGCTCTATACTAGCAGAGCAAGCTGTCTAGGAGCATTAATTATTACGATATGAGCTTGCTAGAGCTTCATATCCTTTATATAGTCAGGGTAAACTCGTTGTTTGTATCCTGAAGACGTTATCGCTCTATACTAGCAGAGCAAGCTGTCTAGGATCCGTCCATCTCGTGATACTATATAGAAATAATTACTGAAGTGTTCAGTATTCATGAGATATGCTATTGTCTAGCTATGAGACCACATATCTACATGTACTCTGAGAGAAAGTATTCTCAATCAGAGGATTCGATGAGAGACCCGTGTCTCAATACATATATGTAGTTGTCCAGCCGAGAGACTACATATCTGCATGTATTCTGGGAGAAACTATTCTCAGTTAGAGGATTCGATGAGAGACCCATGTCTCAGTACTCGCATTTGATTGACGGATTAGAAGTTCATATATTTATGGGTTTACGATTTTATCCTTCGTCGAAAATCCACCATCTATAATAGTATCAATCAAAAAAATAAAAATTAAGTTTTCCATATATTTTCCAATTAAGTACTTCGGACCAGACTCAGTTAAACACCAATCATCTAATGTAAACTTTTTTAGTGTTATTGTATTGATCTTACAGTTCAAGGTGGTATAACATCGAAATATTCCTAGTTTTGTATAATAATAATATAAAAACTATTCTTTTTTTTCTTTCTTATCTGTACACTTAACCCTTTATGTCCACAATTTTTCCAACAATAAAAAATTAACCACTGCAGTTGATCAGTAAGTTACAACATCGCACCATGCTCTATCAGCGTCATTAACTACCCTCCACAACTTATATTTGAAGGGATATCTGAGTGTTTATCAGTTTTAATATTAAACCCATGCTTTCTGACGAGATAACCTTTGGAGAAATGCAATGGAATATGGACTTAATGGTTTCTAAAAACAAACGCTTCTTTTTTGTATCAATATCTTCGACCAAAGGCACATTGCCTATTCAATGCAAGGAGTCAGACCACACGGTTGCACCTGACCAGTATCCGCCTGTATTATTTATTTTTTGATGCAAAATGAAGATTTTATTAAACCTGAGAAACTTCCATGTCCAAACGTAATTGACTCTCAATGACTCTAGGTGGTTGTTCACCCCAAAATTGAGTGACACCATTTATCATGTTGTATTTAGCTAACTTATCATCAAATTTATTACATATTCTAGGAACGAAATTACATTCCCATTGTGGGATATCATTAAGTTTATTCATAGCCTCCAGCAGGATATCTTCATTTTCCCAAGCAATAACTGGTGATAGATTGTTGATGAAGCATTCGATACTTTTGAGATCAGTTTCAAATACGAGGTGCGTATTCCCTAAGACATATCCCCAGCCGACTGCTTCAGAGAATGCAAGACATTTTGCTTGCTCTGAGTCCTTCACTCCTGTATAGCATTTTGACTTGCCTCCATGCCATTTTCCTGGGAAATCATGAAGAACAAGAGCAATGCCAGTAAGTCCAGTATTTATATCATAAGAAGCATCACAGTTAATTGTAAAAAAAGGATGCATGAGTGGTTTCCATTTAGGTGTATTGTTCATGGCCTGGGATTTTCTACTATGACTCAGTGATTTCCTAGTATTCAGAGTGTCGATATAACCAGGAAATCTCAGAGATTTTCTCGTAGTGACCACAAGATCTGCTTTCTTATTTTGAAAGTTTACTTCACATCGTTCATTCCAGATAGTCCAAGCAACTATCATGATAAGATTCAGATTAAAACCATGAGTATAATTCTGAGCGGCTTGTATTGTCCAACTTTCAAAAAGAAGAGGGATATCTTTCTGAATTGTTGCCAGGACTGTTGCACTATTAGGTATCTGCATCCACACAGCTCTTGAGAAGGGGCATAAGAAAAGGATGTGCTTTGTATCTTCATCAAACTGCTTACAGAATGGGCATAAACAGTTATGTAGCTGCAATTTCTTGAGATTCTGACTTTAGTAGGCAGTATGTCAAATAAGACTTTCCACCAAAAATGTTTAACTCTGGGCCATATATCAATGCTCCAAAACTGCTTCCATCTGATGCTTGTATTTCCAATTTTGTCAGAGACATACATATTACCCAAGATATTTTCATGGAGCTTGTTGTAAGCAGACTTTAGAGGGAAGGCTAAATGAGTTTATCCTCTACTGCATTAGGAATCCTCATGTTAGTTATCAAGCTAACTATAGCTGGTTCAAATAAATGATCCAACAAAGGTACATTCCACTGTCTGCTTTCCTGTATGAATAGTTCATGAACCCAAATATACAATTCACTATATGTAACATCCTGTCTTGGAATTGGAGGATTATCAAGACCATTGACCCAAACATCAATCCATATTTTTATTTTGTTTCCCCTTCCCAATCTTCATCTGCTATGAAGACCTCTCCAAGACCAAGAACAGTTTGTCTTGATATTGGCATGAAGTAAGCTTGTACCTGGAAAATATTTAGCTTGCATTGCCTTAACCCATTGCTCCTCTGAGTTAGTGCACATTCTCTAAACATCTCTAACTAGAAGTGCTTGATTTAAAAAATTTAAATCTCTAAAGCCTTGACCTCCAAAGTGTTTATGTAAACCCAATCTCTTCCATGAAGTAATGCAGATACCTCTATGTTCTTTAAATCCCCACCAAAAATTACGCTGCAATGTATCAATTTGCTTGATAATTTCCATTAGGATCTGTGAATATCACATTGAGTATGCAGGTATGGTATTGGTAACAGAATTTATCATGAGTGATTTGCTGCATTGTGACATAGCTTCAGTGTTCCAGTTGGATAATCTGTGTTTTACTCTATCCACTAAACCAGTAAAACATCTGACTTTATTCCTTCCAATAATTAAAGTGATGCATAACTATCTTTCATTTGAATTCATCCTAGGCACCTTTAGTCTTTTAGTAAGTAACCTGCAAAATCTTTGAGGAACATTAACACTATAATAAACACTTGACTTGTTGAAATTTACCATCTGACCAGAGGCAGCACTAAAATCAGCAATGATGGTAAGGAGATTATTCACATTGTGAAGATCAGCATTGATGAATAGCAGGAAATCGTCAGCAAATAACAAGTGGGATATAGGAGGTGCATTTGGAGCAATTTTAATACATTCTATTTGCTTATTCTATTTATCTCTGAGTAATTGGCGAGAGAAAACCTCCATTACTATAATGAATAAATAGGGCGAAAGGGGATCCCCTTGTCGCACTCCTCTTAATGGTGAATATGGCTTGCAAGGAGTTCCATTTAGCAAGATTGATATTTGAGTTGTGCTAACACATTGCATAATGAGGTTACACCAATCTGCACATTATCCCAATTTCAGCATAACATCATTGAGGAATGACCATTCTATCCTATCAAAGGATTTTGACATGTCCAGCTTCAGGGCTAAGTGCTTGCAATCTTCTTTTTTATTGTTCATTGTGTGAACAATTTCTTGAGCAAGATGAATGTTATATGTTATTTTTCGGCCTTGAACATATGCAGCTTGTAGTGGAGAAATGACTTTTCCCATCACTTTTTTCATTCTTGATGACATGATCTTTGAGATAATTTTGTAAGAAGTGTTGCACAGTGCAATTGGCCTCAAGTCAGCGGGGAACTGTTTATTCTTTGTTTTTGGGATAAGTAAAACATTTGTAACATTTAAGCTCTTAAGGATGTATCCTGAATGAAAAATTTCTTCACCATGTCCACTACATCAGTTCCTATAATGTCCTAATGATGTTGAAGGAAACCAGGTGGAAATCCATCTGGTCCTAGGGATTTCCATGGCTTCATATCTTTCAAAGCTTTAAGGATTTATGCATCATCAGGTATCTTCATGAAAGCTTCATTGTCGGAAAAAGTAATGACTGTGGGAATACAGTCTAGGATATCTTCATTTTATGTAGGGGAAGAAGTAGTGTAAAGAGATGTAATGATCAGTGAGTAACTTCTCCAACACTTCTTTAGTGGTGCACCAGTTACCATTACCATCTTTCAAAGCAATAATGTTATTTTTAACCCTTCTTCTATTAGCATTTGTATGATGATATTTGGTGTTTCTATCCATTTCAAGATAGTATTCATCCCTTGATTTTTGATCCCAAAACTCATGTTGTACTTGATTCCAGTGTTCTATTTGATTCTCCACATGTTGAACTTCAGTATTTGTATTTTGATGCTGACTATTTTGTTGTGGAGCCTCTAGTTGCTGATGTAGAAGAAAGATATTGCTTTGAATATTTCCATACTTTTCCATGTTCCATCTTGAGATATATATTCTAGTGGTGACCAGTCTTTTTGATAACATGTAACCATGAAATCTATTAACATGTTGTTCCCATGCATTAGCTATTTCATTTTTGAGTGTTTCATCCCTCTCGTAACATTGAAAATATTTTCAATTTCTTTTCCTGTCACCATTTGATGAAGAGGTATCTAGCATTATTGGGCAATGATATAAACCCAATTGTGGCATGTGAAGTAGCTTTGAATCTAGGAAATGAATGAACCAATCATTATTAACAATAGCTCTATCAAGTCTTGATCTTCTAATACCAGTTCCATGAACATTGCTTGACCAAGTAAAAGATCTTCCAGTATACCCTAATTCCTCCAAACCAGCTTCATAAATGAGATTGACATAAGAAGAATCCCTTGATGAAGATACCAAATTTCTTGAAGAAAAAGAAGTATTTGAACCAGAAGTAATATTTCCATTCACATGGAGTCTTCCTTCATTGTTGAAAACCATATTTAGATCACCAATTACAACACATGGATGATTTACTGTCTGACTTAGATTCTTTCTATAAGTCCATTGTTTTTCTTTATGATTAGGATATGAAGATCCATATATACAGGTAAGAAGCCATTTAGGTTTTGAAGGATCTTCCTGCACTAAACAATTAATAATCCAGGAATCTGCATTCACAACATTAAAATGGAAGCCATCCTTCCATAGAAGAATTAAGCCTCCTACAGGACCTCTAGAAGATATGAGCTTGCGAAAAGGAAACTTAAAGGGCTTAATGAGTTTTTTCATTTTTTTCCTCACCTATTTTAGCTTCAGATATAAAAATAACACCAGGGTCATATCTATGGAGAAGGTCTTTAAGGTGATCTCTAGTAGTTTTACTGGAAAAACCTTGACAGTTCCAAGCTAATATTCTCATGATTTTAAAATGCAATCTAAATTTGAGCAAAGATAAAGAGCTAAGCTTGTAAAGATGATCTAGTTTGTTATGAGATGCGGGGAAATTAAAATCTGAATTTGAAATAATAAAGCTAGAAATAGTGTAATTAATTACCTCAGATGCATGACCCTCCAGAGTTTGCATGGGATTCTTCTTTGTGCCAGCACAATGCTTATCATTATCTCTGGTATCAACCCCATCCATTATTTCATCAGCTGAAGTTAGTGGCATAAAACTAGTATCCCCGCCATGATTAGCTAAAATGGCTCATTTTATAGAAGGATTAAATCCATTATCTTCAATAGTTTGATTTCTTACTCTTTTGGTAGTTCTTTCTTCAGCAGTATCATCTATATTCTCAATAGCTATCTCCATTTGACTAGTATTAGTCTCCGTGTCTCTCCCAACATTATCAACAACCTTCTTAGCTTTACTATGCTCTTCATATTCTTCAATAGTCATTGCACGTTCACGCAGAAGCTCAACCACTTCTTCACGGATTACATCATCATGCTCGATTATATAAAACTTATCATATAGGTTGTGGGGTTGCTTAAGATAATGGTACCTAATCTATACAGGTTCTCCATGATTTGAGTTCCACCATTCTCCACATTTTAGAGGCTCAGTGAGATCAATCTCAATACAAGCAGTGATCATGTTACCAGAACGTGGCCTGCATTTTTTAGGCTCTGTAGATATTTTTTTACCCAAATATTCAATGGCTTTATTGACTACAACTTCATGTGATGTTCTAACAGCAGGCCCTTGAATTGGACACTCCAATCTTGTGTACGGAAGACATAATCTATGTATGCTACATCAGTTTTGTATTCTTGCAGAGCTAGGAAGTATCTTTGAACATTCCATGGAGATTTTTTCTGAACATCATTCATATCCTTAGCTGAGTTGAACTTGAACATGAATAGGTACTTTCCTACAATCTTTGTTTCTCTTTTCTTGTAGTTTTTCCAAAGAATATTTAACTCATCCTTGATGGCAGAAGTTTCGATCTCATCATCATCAGTAATTAGTTTTCCAATTAAACTATTAGACCAAACAGTTGCAGCCTCAGTTAAATTCTTTGCAGATCCAATGGCTCCTCTTTTACTCCTGATTGAAGTGCCTTTCATCTTGTCAGTAATAGTCTTGACCCCATTGTTTTGAGCATTGTTGTTGCTGTTAGAATCCATTGGTACTCTATGAGTTTTTTTCCTAGGGTAAACAAAGTTCTTTGTGGAATAATTGCACAAAGGCTTCCCACTTTTGGTATTTAAGGTTGTTACTAAGGATAAAGAGTAACAGATATTCTATTTCCTAAATAAATGACTAGGATAATTTAGGGAGGTATGAGAATATTTTTTGTTGGGTGTCAACTGCATGAGATTCGAAGAATCATGAAGACTACTAAAATTATGGGACCAAAAAGGGGGAAATTTTTGTTTTTGAATTTTTTGAACTAGGATCGGTTTTTGGATCGGGGGTAGGATACTGTGTATTCATGGTTTTAAAAAATTAAATCTGGGGATAATGATACATCTCATATTGAGAAAAACTTAGGGTAGAAATATTGTAATTTTGCAATATAACAGCAAGAGGAAGACCTGTGATAGGCAATATAGCCATTGTTGAAAAAACTATCTTGAGAATCAAGCATATGCTGAGCACAAAGATCCAATATAGGAAGGAATCCATAGCAAATATGGGGTAGCCTACAAAAGAATCAAAAACCCATATCAAAAGAATCCAAGAAAAGTAAAGAAAAAGAAGGTAATGTAATGAAAAGACAATCAAGAAAAATAAATAAGGGACATAAAGAGATGTTAGAGCCTGTTTAAAGATATAATATTAATACCAAAATAAATTAGTCTTGTGATAGGCAATATAGCCATTATATTCACCAGTATTATACTACACCCATCCAAAGTCCTTTTGCATCAAAAATAAATTAGTATCAAAAATAAATTAGTAACTTGTGTAATATACTCCAAAATGCTACTGATATATAGGCAATCCTTACATCATTCATAAGATTTCCTACAACAATTACCACAATACATGGTGAAATCGTAATTGGTATGCAAATTTATTACAACAATCATTCATAAGACCATCGATAACAATAATTTTAATATTTCACGATGAAGATTATTATACATACATGTCTGTGTGAGTTATGTGTGTGTCAAGTCAATCAGTCAATATTGACTTGACCACATGTGTCCAAGTATCAGGAGCGAGGGTTTTATTCACCGTCCAATGGAAGGGGAGGTAAGCGTAACTCTCAACGTGAAGTGAAAGATGTAGTTGGGTGTTTAGGTTATTGACTAGTATGTAACCCGTGCTATGCGACGGGTCTGGTGTGAATTGTTGATTTGGTGTGGCGGGGCTTCGCCCCACGCCCGTGGTTCATATATATATTTTTAAATTTTTTTGATACTAAAGAAGATTTTATTCAATAGAAGAAAATATTACAAATATCCTTCTCTACTGCTGTAGAAAGCTCAGCTGGTAGATTTCCTTCAAACTGAAAATTAGAATGTTCATCTCTAGCTTTTGTAGCTAGTAAATGAGCTACTTGATTACATAGTATGTGGTTCATATATATTAGTACATCTTTAAAAATGTTTAATAGATTATTTTTTAATTAGTAGGAAAGTTTGGTACCGACTGGTAATCAATATATTGTGGGATATTTGGTGCTACACAGAGAGCCTGGTGGTATATTTTTGGGTTAGCCTAAAAATTATAACAATCTCTACAGCCTTGATTTTTTTTACGGTGCTCCAAATTTGGTTTGCACGTTATCTTCCTTCCTTATTCAATTTGGGGCTTTATTACTTTACGTACTATTTATTGCAGTCGATTCAACTGGGTGAGAATACACCAAATCGATTTCGATCCACCTCATTGAGATATTTAGACTCGAGTTTCCAGGTGTAAACATAATATCCAAATCATTGATTCTATCAATTCTTTCGTTTCCTTGAGTTTTTTCCTAAATTGTTACAGAAAGGTTTGCCTTAATAGCCCAAAACAATCTTTATACACGAATATAAAATAATCTTTATAATCCAAAGATTTATTTTAATTTTTTATTCTACATCATCTCTCACCTTTTTCATCCTACAAAATTTTCCCTAAATGTCAAATCATAATATTTTCTACGTACGTCCATGAAATTCTAATTTTCTTCTTAAGTTCATGAATTGTTAAACATGCTTCCATTCGAATTTTTTCATCAAAAATATGTAACAGGTACTCTTTGCTCATTCTGATTCATGAAATGCACTATTTCAGTAATCTTCCTCTTTTTTTTATAAATCTCAAATTCTAATATTTTCTTCACTCATAAAATCTAAATCACTTTATTTTCTTCGCTCATGATATCTAAATAAAAATCAAAAGCATGCAAGGACTATCACCTATTACAACCGTTGAATTTTGGTTATATTAGGAAAGCATTAATTTTAAAATAAACCCATTGGAATATATTCTTATAACTTGTTATGGTTGTACATATATCCGCGTACATGTGTTTCCAAGAGTTGATTTACTATGTCATTTAAAAGTTTGGATGTGCATGTTTTTTCAATGTTTGGTCGTGCATGTTCTTTCAATTATATTATAGCTCAAAGGAGTTGTTTGGTTTCACATGACAGTCTGGCATCACCTGATTCTGATTGCTTTTAGTGATGATCTCTAAGGTTCGTAATTTAAATTAGTTATTGTCCCTTTCGTACACGAGTATCTTATTGAATTATATATAAGAGCCGTGATATCATATGTAATATAATATGGGTATTGGTTGTGAAGTAAAATTAAGGCCGTGATATCATTTAGAAGTAAATTTTTTAATATTATAGTGTCGGAGAATAAATAATATGTTCAAAGAAGTGTGACCAAAAGTAAATACTCATTCCATCTAACCTCTATTAATACGTAAATACTTCGTTTCCTTCCTCATATATCTCGACCAATTGTGGCATGTCAGGATCCCTCTCCATAATATAGTTCATTTCACCATCATGTTCATCCAGCTCAACCAAAGTCGACATGTCACCGTACTTTCTTTTGTTTACCAGGTCTTTCTTAGTAGGTGTCCGGAGTTGTTCTATGTTAAGAATATATACTTCACCAGCTGTTTGGTTTTTGTAGAGGCCTTTACCCGGTGATCTGTATTGACATGATTGTTCTCCAGTTGTATTTATATCCTGCAGAATATATGTTTTTATTACTTGAATTTGACATAATTTATATTGGCATGTAGTTGCCTTTTCATTTTTGTTCAAGAGATATGCTTTTTCCAAAGCATTATCATAGAGAGGAATGTGTCATGTGCAGTTGGATTGTGATAAAGGAAGTTTCTTTCATCAAGTATGAATCTAAATATCATTGTTTTCCTTATCGCAACTAATATTTCTTTAGCACAGTCTGCCCTGTTTTTCTGCAAAAGAAAATCGTTCCCTAAGATTATTATTTTTTAATATAACTTATTTGAGTCATTCCCTGTCTATTCAAGACATAAAATTTACCTTTACATCCACCATTGGTAATGCCATCATTTTCGTTACTCTAATGTCATCATATTGTTGTGATTACACCATTGTTGACGCCGTCATGTACTATTAGTTGGAGAATATAATTATCACAAAGTATACAGTAGTTTTATATCGGTTTTTATTTTCATCGCTTAATATTTATATAGATGAATTTTCATCGCTTAATATTTATACTTATTACCATGGCATTGGTACACTATGACCCTACATGTATTGCACCATGGTTTTCCTTCCATGTAAGCATTTTTTTCTATGCATTCTGGACATGCCATGTAGTACCATGGAGATCTTGCTTCAATTCTAATAATTGTTGCTTTAATGGTAAAAGTTGCGCCCTACATTGCATTTGATTCATTTATAAGATAATTTTTTGAAGTGAAATATAATTTAAATTGAATTAATTTTCAAATCTCACCTTAAGCTTTTCCTCGTCATGTAACATTTTTAGTGCTTCGTTGAGTATTATACGATTTTCAAACATTAATTTTTCTTTTGTTTCGTTTGGAATTCCTGAAATACTTAGTTCCTCCACTGGTGCATATTTCCTGTGACCAACGCGTCAATAATAAAATCATTATTGTACATTAAGTTGATTAATTCAAACATGTATGTCTCATAACTTACATTTCATATAAATTTCCAATTCTGGTACATCGAGATTTCTGTATATTCTTGTAGCTTTACTGTAATACAGATAGATCTCTCATGTGATCATTCACACTTTTTATTTTCAACGTTAAGCTCAATCCAAAAATTAAATTTAATCTTAGTTTTATATGAATGTTATACGTACCTTGAAACTATTCAACAATTGTTGAAGGTATTATTACTATTCGACTAACCCCATCATTTTCCAGCGTAGAATCACACGGTTGGGTGGTCAAATTATCCCATATAGTTACCTTTATCGTCCCACTATGGATTTGTATTAGAACATCACGTGCGGGTGTATCAGTTTCATTTTTTTCTACGTTTCATCTGACTCTTCGAAAGACCGCTTAGGATTCCAACAACATCCGTTAAAAATAGTAAAAAATAATTACTTAGTTTAGATATCTTGATCATATATATGCAATCTTGTGTTATGGTTATTAAAAAGTATAACATTTGGTATAACCTGTTAGATCTTTTTTTTTTCTTTTCTCTAAGGGCTGTAAAATTTGATACCGTAAACTTGTATCTTGGTATTTGTTGATCCTTGCACCAGGTTTTAGTCGAAAACCTTCATGGTACGGAGGTAGGTTAAAATGTTAGATTTAAATGATTTGTTGATCTTTGATTTTTTCCTTGAAGTAAGGAATACCGTTTAGCTTAATGTAAGCATGTATTTGGTTTCCCTATTACATGATTTGATTTGTAAAGGAATATCTTTTAGCTTAATGGTTTGTTCACTGTCAAAGCACACTTTTAGTGGAAACTGTCTCATACGCAGATATAATGGATGATTTGTCTCGACAAAGTCACTATTCCCGATATCAAACCTTCTGCCTGGTCAATGTCTTTGAGCAGCATTATAGGAACACCAACATTTAGGTACAACTAATGGCTTGGCAGGCCCGACACTTCCATTTTCATTCAGAAATTCTTTCGAATAGAATACTACTGCTGCATGGTAGTTATCCGATTCTGGATCGATGGAATCAGCACTTAATAATTCATACTTGTTAACATGCCACCAAGCTTGTGAGTAAAATTGATTCATCAATTGCAATAGCATATTACCATAAAAACTTTAGGTATATGGTTTCCACCAAGCTTGTGAGTAAAAACTGATGGGAAAATGGAAGAAGATTCATAAACATGGACAATCGTATGAATTTCTGAAAAACTTGGCATTTTATACAAATCAAATAAGCAACTAACCACATCCATATAGTAGCTAATGTATCTACATTTATTATAACATTTAGGATTCCGTTGGAAATTATAAAAATCCAGGGAACCCATGAGTCAGATAGTTACCTGTGCGGGATATCTTCCTCCAAAAGCAGCTGGCTCCAAATCACGTTCTCCTAGATGTAGCTTTATATACACCATAAAGAAGATTTAGCTTAACATCACGAATTATCCATTTCAAACATCACAAACAATATAAAAGGGAAAAAAATGGCCTCTGACAAACTATAGAATGATACAAACTCGAATATGTAGATTTTCTAACAGCAAGCTTATTGGCCATACTTCTGCTAAACTGAACTGAGCATATCCTCCCTTGATTAGTGATAACTCCAACAGAATCGATGAAGTAGCGATAACTACGACCGAGTATAATTTTGTATCGTTCCCTGGGTATGGTTTGATTGATTTATGTTGTATGGTTTGTCATTCCATCATTTCCTCCTTGGTATTACTCGGGTCATAAACTTCGGCCATTAAGAACGATCTCAATATTTAGTTAATGGTGTTATAGTAGCGTGTTTAGTTAGTCAAGTAAATGCTAACCAATGGAGATTGCAACAGATTAGCTCTCTTTTTCATTTCCTTCAGCTGCCATTATCTTTGAGCTTTCACAGTACATGCAATCAAAAGTTAAGCTATAAATACTTTATTTACTCTATTCTAAAATGTGTCATAATCTACTACTAAAAACATCAATAAAAGTGGATCAAAGAGAAGAACATGTATAAAATATTTTAGTTTAAGCTGTGTACAACCTTTTAGAAACACACACTGCCATTAAAAACCACATCTAAACTAAGAGAAAACCAATATTTTTAGGCACTACATACCAATATTTTAGAAACACACACTTTGTCATTAAAAACCACATCTAAACTAAGAGAAAACCAATATTTCTAGCCTACATTCATTTGAAACCCTACATTTGAAACCAATTTTGCTTCATGCTGAATCACTCTCGCTCCCTAGTGAAAAAGATCCTTGTCTATAAACCTAGAGACAAACACAATTTCAATTTTCGTCTTCTAAACACACTCAAAGAAATCAAAGAAAATAAGTATTAACAATTTAAGAACAGTCAATATAAATCATGTGATTCACATAAAATAAATTGTAGAATGGGTAGAAGGGACGAATACCTTGTTGTAATTTCTACTAAGGGTGCAGGCAAAGGCTTGTTAAAATTAACATTTACCTTGATTAAAATCAGCATATACCTTGATAATACTTCACATAAAGTCGAGCAAATGGCAACCATGACCAATCCTGAATTTGAGGAAACATCAATTGGTTCATCCAAAACTTGATTAGTGGCACAACCACAAAGGACAATATTCAAAGTGACCCTATATTAACATAGGAAATAAAATTTTCATTATGTATGTGCATTGAGAGATTAAAATCCCGGTGAAGTCCCCGTTACCTATTAAACACAAAGGTGTTAATGTGAAAGTTTGTATGCCTGAGATTCTCAATTGTGATAATATATAACATCAGATTTACCCTGAAGTAGGAGCAACTAATGTTAAACCGGAGCTTACCTATACAATGCAAAGATGATAATTGGTAAGGCTAGATTTGAAGTCTGCCACTCAAAGTAGCAGTACAACTGCTCTTAGTCTTGCTGGATTTTTATGATACCTGTGTCAATTCATTTGATTACTACCACATGCTTCTTAAAAGTAAACAACGACATTACAATATACTACCTCAACATGTAATTTGTCATCTTGATCTACCCCTCGACTTGTTGTCGATTGTTGTCCAGTAAATTGATTTTATTTTGAAAGAACCCATTAGAAAAATAAATTAATATTTGCATAGATCCGGAGATTCCCGAATAGGTCAACCTTTCGAACTGTTATTGAATCCATGGGCAGGCAAGAGACAACCTGGCGAACTGCCCCGAATGAAGATATCCAGACTTTGCAGCTAAGTTTTCATATATCAAGATAGGGTAGGCATTTGGTAGTGACATTGGGACTAAATCCCTACTACCGAACATCTCTCACGCCGCTCTTACCAATGATGAATTCAGGCAATCACAAAAAAATAAATTAATATTCAACTGAACACTAAAACCTACAAAAGTGACAAAATCAATATCAGATTCGTCATAATTGGAACCAAAAATATCAAAAAATAAAATAATCTGAAGATTCAAGATTGAGTGGTGGAAGAAAAGGCCGGGAAAATAGGGAACATGATTAGGGTTTGAGAGAAAATTGTATATAGGTAATGGCGAATCACAGGAATCATTAATCTTGTGATAATATGAAACAAAATCCAAAGCAAAATCATGAGAGTATTTACCTTACTAAATCAGAAACTGTGAATTCAAGAATCATCAAAATCCATAGCAAAATCATGAGACTATTTACCTTACTAAATCAACAATACAAACATCTGAAAGATCCAATACCTTAGATGAAAGCTTCCCCCACGACCACGGTGAACTAAATCATGATTAGTAGTACAAATTGTTCTCTACTAATGCAAATAATCAGCTGTGTTCGAGTAATTTCCGCATTCAACATGTGGAATTTTGCATATTATTATAAAACTTAAATCTCACACGCATTATGATATGCATCTATGCATGTGTTAAACAATTCAATGCCCACCTTAATTTGCAGTTATCAGAAGCCACCGATTAATATATATAGGAGATTACTACGCGGCAGGATCCAAATTTATGAGTATCCATCATCCTCAAAATAACGACTATACACCATAGAATTAAGAGAAAAATATGACCAAAGCCTAGAGACTTGTCTCAACCATAAGACATCTTAATACCTGCTAAACAAACAAAGAAAATATGCAAATGATGTCCATGTGTATTGGCACACAACATTACAAAGAAGATCTCTAAGATGAGGTACTGCTAGGGAATGGATCTAGGTTAAAAACGCCAAACAACAGCTAAAAGAATAATATGATCTTAAATATGACTAAAAGTGTAACAGCCGGAAACATGACCGATTAAACAATAATAATATATACACGATTGGAGTGTGATAAACTACAGATGTCTTGCAGCTCAGAAATGGTAAGCACATCTAAAACATATTGCTGCAAGAGGATTTTTTTTTTTTTAATTAGACCGAATTATAAATGATCAAACACATGATTAGGGTCTGATATATAATTCTAAGCGATCTTCCCATCAAAATTATAAAGCCATCATGCTCATACTTACCACAAAGTCCCTTCATAGTCCATTTCTTTTGTTATAAACTTCCTTTTCCAAACGGAAGCCTGTCAATCGTAATATCCAGAAGTTCAAACAGTCTTAAAATAACAACAAAGAATAGTACTTGCTAAAATATATAAACCTAATAGAAGAGAAACACAGGTTGTTCCACGTCTTGCATATTAATTTCTAACCCTAAAACTCTAAAAAAATATTCAAACCCAACAAAAAAAGAAACACAAACTGTGTAATGTCTTGCATATAAATTCTAAACCCTAAAGAAAAAAATCAAGGCATCATCACATCTCTTTACTTCCTCTAGTCATTTTCCAGCAGTCCAACGATCCTCGCTTCACAGTAGCAAGTGGTATTCTGCATTGGATAAACACAGAAGTATTAATAAATTGATTATATCATTCCTGGTAACATCGTACATTTGGTGCATAGGCAGATAGCTTGTTTTCATCATACTTTTATCTTCTCAGTAATTTCAAACAGAGTTTATATGTTATCATAAGGATTTTTTTCTTCCTCTAGATAGTCTTTGCCAACCTCGGTAGTAACTAAATAAATTATATACATATATATAAATCAAAACGTGTTAGCAATAGTAAAGCGTGACCTCGCGATATAAGTCTTCTTTTTTTAAACACACTACTTACATCACCTTGAATTCATTCACTTGATCGACATCCATATTGACAAATACCCTAGATGCAGCTTTAGTACAAAGGCTTAGTGTACCTATAACGCCACAATAAGTCACTTCGATCATCAAGACATCACTATCACCATGTTCACAATGTTAGAGGTAGATTACTTAAGCTTTCCAATGACACCTACAAAAAAATCACAATTTCTCGCATCAAGACATCACTATCACCATGTTCACAATGTTAGAGGCAGACTTAAGCTTTCCAACGACAGTTACAAAAAATAAAAAACATTTTACAACTTTATTAGTTGTGAGATCGATAAATGGCGTGTAAATTGTCCCTGCAAATTTGTTAACCACTGGAAGTTAACAAAGAAACAACCAAGCGATCAATAACCAATAAAATCACAGGAAAAAGAAAACTAAAATCAGTGGGTCTTTATCGTTACCTGATGTTCCTTCTCACCCATTGAATGTGCCATATTCATCGCTCCGTGATGTTCCTTCTCACCCATTAATATAACTTGATTCTTAAAAAAAAAAGAAGTGATAGATTACTTGATATTCTGCTCGAACATGAAAATCCATGAATTTTGGTAGCTTATATATATATATATATATATATTTTAACCTAAACTCCACCAAACTGCCTTTTTCGTTTCCATTGAACAAACGTGCAATAATATCGTAGTTTGGATCTAAACTTAGTATTAACGACCAAGGATAGAATTTGTTTCCATTGAATAGATGTGCAATGACATCATAATGTCATGTAAACTTGGTATTAACCGACAATGATAGAATTTCCTAAACATAGACCCTAAGAAACTTCCATCCTTTTCCATTAATTGCATCCTTTTTGACTTCCAAAATTACAATATGAAAATTAATCTCTATATATGGGTTTAAATTGATTTAAGAAATTTAGGTTTATTTCCGGAAATAAATATACACGCCAAAAATCAACACAAATATTTTCCTAACATACTCGTTTTTTTTCTAGAATTTAAAATTTGTTCCAAAAATAAATATGCACGCCTAAAAATAAGGCAAATATTCGATTTTATTACAAACCATATTTTCAGAAGTTCTTCAATTTTTAAGCTAAAATGTCTTTCCAAATATTTTTTATATGGCAATTTTCGGATTTTTGCTTCTTTTTTTTTTCCTCAAAAATCTTCGTACAGTAGAAATTCTATAAATTAATGATGTCGGGACTAACAAAAAATATTAATTAAGCGAGATTTTTTTTTGAAGCATAATTAAGGGAGATATTAATTAACCTATACATTAATAAGTATTAATTAATTTATTAATTAATATCTTATTAACTTATGGATAAGTTTATTATCAAATAATAATTATCTTTTCTTATCTCATATATAATCACAATATCAATATCAAATTATATTTTTTATTTCCTATATAAACACAATATCAAATCATAGTACAAACACAAAGAAATCATACAATATGGCTTCTCACCTTAAAGGAATGAAAAAATCAACAATGATTGATGAAATTCGAAGAGCATTATGCAACCACATCAAGGATAATCCAAATGCCACTCAAAAGCAATTGCAAGAATGGGTTTCTAATAAATATGGTATTAAAGCGGCAATCACACTGAATAATTTCTTCCTGAGCTATGAGAAAACAACACCACAAATTCTTACGATGATAAGAAAAAATAGAGATGAGATTCAATGTGATATTGATTTTAGCAAAAAAAACAGAAGAGAATTGAATCATTTTTCAAAAGATCTTCGTAGATCATTAATGTATCGAATATATATAATGCATTATTAATTTATATTTCACATGGGGTCTACATAGGTAATAAAAAATATATTATCTTATAATTTTAGTGAATTATTAATTTGGCACGTTGTCCCCGACTTGGGACCGACTAAAACTATTATTTAAGAGAGTTTATTAAATAATCGAATATTAATTAAAGGAGTTTCATATGGAAGGAGAAAATATGAACATGGATTGGCAATGCAAGAACATTCTGGAAGAGCTCAAGGAAATGGCAAAGGACTTCAACAATTTCAAGGTCTCACACACGAAAAGAACGGGAAATGGAGTTGCTGATTACTTGGCAAAAGAAGGAAGAAAAGGGAGAACAAACACGTACACAGACGACAACATCACACAAAAGTTGCTCTATTTAATTTCTTTTGATTCTAATTTAAGTAATGCAACTTTGAATGTAATTGATCCCACCATGGTGGATAACAGTTAAGCTTTTTAATAATATTTTGACTACAAAAAAAAAAATTAAAGGAGTTTCTATTGTAGATTTTTTAGTCTTAGCTATAAATGGCATTTTATTTGCACCCAATCTGAAGGCCTGGATATTATGAAAATCATGTAAACGCAGTGTAAGAAAATCCCAAACCTACCGACCAATACAGAGCATTAGATCGAACAAATTCAATTAAAAATTAACGGCCACGAAATGTAGGGGGTATAAATTGCTTTTCGACCAATCAGGAGCGAGGATTTTATTTACCGGCCAATGAGAGGAGAGGTTACCGCAACTCTCGACGTGGAGTGAGATATGACGTGGGGTTTTTAAGTTATTGATATGCACCTTACATCACTCCACTAATTTGCAAAAATGCTGTTCGTCCGATCGAATCCGTGGATTTCGAGCCATATGCTCACCCATTTTTCTTTTAAGTGAGGAGTGAAGCCTCTCGACCGCGCTCGAGGGTAAAGCTTTTAGGGTTTAGGCTCAATTCATTACGACGAGGATACGAAGGGAATTTAAGAATTAACAGGGGTTAGATATGGGATTATGAAACATCATTTCTCATATAAAATCTTCCACTAACCCTAACACTAGAAAAACCCTCTTATATCATCCATCCTTTCGGCTCTTCGTTACTTTGCTGCCTCAAACCCTAAACTCAGAAGAAACTCAAGGAAGAAGAAACAGCAGCAATCATGGCGGAACCAGAGGTCGATGTTGCAGGAGCACCAAAAAGAAGGACGTTCAGGAAGTTTGCTTTCAGAGGAGTAGATCTAGATCAGCTTTTGGATATGGGTACTGATGAGTTGGTTAAGCTCTTCACTGCTAGAGCTAGGCGAAGGTTCCAACGTGGTCTTAAGAGGCAACCAATGGCTCTTATCAAGAAGCTCCGTAAGGCTGTAAGTTTTTTTCTAAAACCCTCTTTTTGTTTCAGTTATTTCTAGTGTTTTTGAGATCTGTATTCTGTTTTTCTGTATCGGTGAATAGTAGTTGATTGATTGTTTATGTGTTGTTGTTTTCGTTGTTGATGTTGAGTAGAAGCGTGATGCTCCACAAGGAGAGAAGCCAGAACCTGTTAGGACTCATCTTCGTAACATGATTATCGTCCCTGAGATGATCGGTTCCATTGTTGGTGTCTACAATGGAAAGACCTTTAACCAGGTTGAAATCAAGGTGAACTTTTCAACCTTTTCATGTTCTTTAGCAATTTTTTGTTGTGTGATACCTTTTTATTTTACATCTTGTGAATCAATATTAGTCTTGAGTATCTTGCCATGTATTATGTTTGTTACATCATCATATCTGTAAGCATGATTTGATGTCCATGTTCTGTATGTTTCATTCATTTAGTCTAGTGTTTCTATTGTTGCTGTCTAGTGTGTTCAGAATTTTGGATTGGTAAACAATTAAGTGAAGTAAGGCACAATTGGAATTATAAAGGTTGAACTATTGCATTCTAATTTATAAGTTGTTGGTCACTACATTGGATTTTAGCCTTGAATTTTACTTTTTTCAGTATGCCGTCTTCTTTGTTTCTTACATGAGATGTGATTGCAAATAACTATAGGTCAATAGTCCATTGAACAATTTGGGTCTTGCATAGTACTCTTTGTTCATACTGGAATCATTTTCCTCATTCCTCTAAGAATGGGAGTTGTGATGTCTGATTGCTTGCTTTGTGTTATTAGCTTGCTTTATGCTATTATCTGCTATCAGAAAATAGGCAATTTTAGAATCCACCAAACATGGCTGTTTTATAGCAAGTGCAATGCATGTTCAAATTTGTATTCAACCCAATAGCAGAAGTATGGAAGTTTGTTGATTTGTTTATTTGATTGATTTGTTGCCTAAAGCTCCTTATTTGTTTATGCAGCCTGAGATGATTGGTCACTATTTGGCTGAGTTCTCTATCTCATACAAACCTGTGAAGCACGGTAGGCCCGGTATTGGAGCTACTCACTCATCTAGGTTCATTCCCCTCAAGTAAGAGTTCTGGTTGTTGCTGTTCGCTGCCATCATCAGTTTCACCACCAAATTCTCTTTCACCATATATCATCAGAGACATGCTTTTGGAGTTAATAGGCTATTTGTGTTCCGTTTAGAGTTTCTACCAATGTTTTGTTTTTAATTAGAGTTCAGAATGCTTGATGTTGCTGTCTTTTAGTTAAACATCTTAATTTTGTTGGTAATTTTGGTTAATAGAAAAAACTAAGGATTTCTTATGTTTTGGGAATATCCGTCTGAATTTTTATAGAGTTGAAACATCTGGGCAAATCAAATTACCTTTGGCAAGGAAAGAGATAATTCCAGCATTTTCTTTGGGATTCTAGATGGTTGTCAATTGGAGTTGTCTAGACTCTAGATAGAGTTTGTGTGTTTTTATGCTCTTGTACAAGAGGATTCGGTGCATGGTGATCTTTTAACATTAATGCATACATTTTGCCAAATTGGTTGAACCAATAGCCAGACCAAATTCATGGTACGGCTGTAGTTAGATCGTATGCATGGTGGAATGGTGGAATTTGCAGTGGTGAGAGAAGAAAACTGCAATAAAATAAACATGTAGAAGTTAGCATTAAACATGTTGAAGTTATTATGTCAATGAAAGAGATTCCTGTCGAGATAAAATTCCTACACCCTACAGCCCGTTTGTTTCAAGGAATTGGAAAATGTGACCAAGGTCCAAACCAACTCCATTGGATTCCAAGGTAAAAATAAAAGAAATTGGATTACCTCAACCAAACGATAATTTTTTGGAATTGAATCCAATTCCAAGAATTGGATTATCCCATAATTGAATTCCTAGAAATCCAATTCTTCCAAAATTCTTCCAACCAAACGAGGTGTAAGTGTTGAACTACTTATGAATGAAACGATGCTCGAGAACCAAGGACCCAAATGTGCAGAGATCAGATAAAAGTCCAGACTCACTCCAGACATACAGCATAATTTCATAAGACATAACAAGTAGCATTCATTCATCACAATATTAACAGCAGAAACGGGATCGAAAAGGAATGTCGGCCCAAATACATAAGAAAGAACAAAACGATGGAGGAGTGAGAAACACCACCCACCCACACTCATCTCATCCAAACAGATCTGGAAAATATAAAAGATCCCTACCAAGAAACTAACTATCAGCAGATTCAGTACGCTACTACACACGACGCAAAAAAGTTCCTCCCCTTTTTTCAGCCATCATTTTGTTAGCCTCTCCATGCAAAATCTCCTCTTCCTTCTCTCAAACTTCTTCCTCTTCTGTAATCAACTTCCGCATCAGAGCTTGATGAACCTAACCTGTGGTATCTCTTGTTGGATTTAGAACTTCCCATCATTGAGAATATGTCTTCTTCATCAGTCATAGCATGGTTCTCATCAAGCTTTCTGTGCTCTGAAGCTTCCCCACTTGTCTGCTTCTCTGGTCTATGATCTGAAACATTAAGGAAAACAAATAACATTAACCAACAACTAAGACGGCAACCAAAAAAAAAGGGTCTTTTTATCTTTCAGCTAATTGTTCATTCAGTTCACTACGATCTCTCGAACTTAATGCCCAAGAGGTCGAGGTGGCAATACAATGAATGCATGCATTACAAGGAATCGAAGAGATGACTGATGTACAACATTTTGGTTTCTGAACTGAGTAGCACCCAAATTTGAAACCCCAAGCATCTGGGAGAATTTTAATATTTAGAACATAATTCTTAGGCAACACACAGCTAACCTAAAATAGTGGTACTTTTATAGCAAATATACGAACAAGAGATGATCTTAGAAATATTTATTCACCTTTGAAACCGTTGCGCAAGTGCTCCTTCACTTTGCCATGAACACCACCCAGCACCTGATCTGATGTTGATCTTGGGCCTCTGAAATCCAACAATTTCATTTTTGTTGTTTGCTTGTTTTCTTCCCCATTATACGTTTCAGGTATCGTTTCTTCCAAGTTCAGATTACTAGAAGCAAAAGGGGCTATGGTAAAATTTTCATCTAACACATCGTCTGAAATTTCTACATAATTAGGAGTTGTGATGATTTCATCGGCACTAAATCCAAAGGATGCTCTGTATGCTTCAACTTCTTCAACATCTGCCTTTTTACTATGCTTTCCATTACTCATGTGAACATCAGTTTCTCTGGAAATGCTTAGACGCCCTCCATTATGAGGATACGGATGATATGACTGCTGAGCTTGATCCAGATAGAATTGTGCAGAAGTCGCGGGGCAGAAGAAACCAGCATCTTGGGAGAGCATGAAATTTTTCGACGCTGGTGTATCAAGTCCAAATAATCTAGATGACGGGCTTCGAGGATATTGAGAATCTTGGGCAGAGATTGAAATACCCCATCGATCAGGAAATGATGCAGGGGATAGTCCTCCATCACCAGGAGTTCTTGAAATTGGTGAAATGAGACTGCTCGCTGGACTTTCAGGATAAAGCGGATATGTTGCTTGAAGGTCATTAGCACTAACATAACCAGATTTGCCACCACTTTTAAGATCCATTGAAGATGAAAGAAACTGCGCGTAAGGTACATCTGGAGATGAGGGAGTCGTAAGGTGATTTAATTCTGGTGGAGGAGTGAAAGGAGCAGTAGATGGTTCAGTTGTATAAGTTGAAAAAACGGGAGGAGAGACCAGTTGAGTTTCATTGGCATAAGGCCCTGTAGCATACATGCTAGAAGAAGGACCTCCAGGAGAATTGGCAGACAATGACAAGAAACAGCTTGGTGATTGAGCAGTAGAAGGTAAGGCAGAGTTTGTAAAAGATGCTGGGGAAGATGGTGGAGCTAGAAGAGATGGTGATATTGTTGTAGTTTGGTGAGAGCCGCCAGGTGCAGGCCCATTTGCACGGTTTCCTGATGTATTCCCCTCCGGAATACGAGTTGCAGGTACAATCCGTTTCCCACCTTTCTGCGAACCGAAGCATGACAACCCACCCCAGCAGCCTCCCCATCTCCTTCGCTGCACAGTAAGGTTAAGGTTCAGGTTATGTATTGTATATCACACAAGTACTAGAGCATAAATAACAAAATTGACGAAGTATATGTTCAGGTTATGTATTGTATATCACACAAGTGCTAGAGCATAAATAACAAAATTGACGAAGTATATGTTCAGGTTATGTATTGTATATCACACAAATACTAGAGCATAATTAACAAAATTGACGAAGACATAAGTTCAACCCAAATCTATAAGTAAATGTGTGATCCGTTCATATAAGAAAAGATCTTTGCCAAGATTGATCAAAGTAAACAATGCTATTCACCCATCAGTAAATTCGTGAAATGCGATTCGCTGCAAAAACTTCCAACTACCAGTGGTTTACCTCCCTAACACTACATATACTACCAGTGCTGTGTATGCAAACGCACCAAAACACAGGGTTAGTTGTTGGACCCTTCTTAGCAACCAGTGGAACCTAAGATTAATACAGGCATACTTGACTTCAAAATTCTGTTCAGGTGTGTGACATTGAAATGTTAAAGAAGTTTACAATAAGAGTAAACACTGTGTGAAGCATACTCATGATTCCGAACCTTGTGGAGATGTGGAGAAACAGGACAATAAAAGAAATATTTGACAAAACAAGTTCAAAATGACATTGAGGTTGATTAATAACGAAAGAAAACTGAAAACACATTATAAAGAAAGTAGATAAGATGTTTCTACCTTAATTATTAAAAATAAAGCACCAGTTAAATCAAAACCCTTAAAACTCACTACAACTACCTAAAATAAGAAGCTCAATGCATACCAGTTGTGAAGATGGCGCAATATCAATTAGCTAAATACGAAACACTAAGCACGGACTAGATCACTAAAAATCAGAACCCAAGCACTTGAGAAAGGAACTTAAGAACAACTACTACCCAATAATATCGAAGCTAACAACTTAGTACTAATACACTAAATCAAAGCCAAAGTTCAAACTAACATTCTAAAGTCAATCTAGGTTAAATTTACAGTAAGAAAATGAAAGATCAACAACAATCAAACAAAGGAAACAATAAGTGGAGAAGTAATTTCACATATAATGCTCTAAATCTAACATACTATAACCTCATACGGATTTTGAACCTCCATAATTCCTGTATTTCCTTGACTGGTTTTCAGTCTCTGTGATAATCTTGCTTTATACCCCCTTTTTTATTTTAATCAATGATAATCTTGCTTTAGTGATCAAAAGATAATAACCTCCTACTTTCAAAATGCAAAGAATAACTAGCAAATTTCACACTAAAAAAATATTACTCCATAAAAGACAAAAATCAAGAATCAAATTAACCACAAATCTAAAAGAAATTGTTTTACTCTGGCAAAAAAAAAGGTAAAATGCATTTTTATTTAGTATTCTTTTTACCCGTTCATGGTGATGATGAAACCTAGTTGGAGAACCGATATCAGTAGTTGCAGCACTAATCGAAGCTCCACCATTTCTTACACTACTTACTCCTCCATTACCAGCCATCATAACTTATCTCTAATTTTTCTCTTTCTCTCTCACATTTTCTAAACCAAAACAATAAAAAAAAAAAAAAAAGAGATCTGAAATTGTGTACTTTACTTTTTCAGATCAGGATAATTAATTAAAATTAGTTGTAAACAACAAAGTAAGAAGAAGAAGAATGTAAGTGAAAGAGTGAAAAAATCATCATCTTCTTCACAAGCTCTCTCTACTCACTTCTTCATTAATGAAGTTCAGAGAGTGACTTAAGATATAGAAAGAAGGGGAAAGTTTTGGTTTGGAGTTCAAGAGAGTGAGAATACGGAGAAGAAGAAGAAAAGGATTTGTGTAAATCTGTGAATGTTAAAAAGAGAAAAAAGAAAAAGAAAAGTGTGATTTTAGGATTCGTGAAAGCAAAAATAGAAAAGAGAAAGAAAAAAAGACTGAGCGAGTCTGAGAGAGAGAGTGAAACAAAGAAAGAACAAAGTGAGCGTAGGATAACAAAGGGAGTGTCCTCCAAACTCTTTTTGTTTATGGCTCTCTGTCCTTAATATATGTCCGCGATCTTCGCTTCTCTTTTTTTTTTTTCCCCTCAATCCTAATTTTGTTTGGGTTTTGTTTTTCTCTCTCTGTAATTGATTTTTTTTTTTTGTTTAGCCTCGGTAAACAAACCGAACCTGTTTTGCTCGGTCTAGGCTCGGTTGTACTGATGGTATTCTATCATTCCCAAAAACGCACTTAACGTTTAATCTATTTTCAGAATGTTGTCCTACAAGGCCTCTGCTCTGCCCATCGTTTCCGGTGGGGTGTTTATTCACCAAATGATTTGCAAAATACTACGCGAGTCAGTTGTGATGAAGTCGTGAGACTCGTGAATCGTTTTTTTTCTTTTGCAAATTAATTATAAGAGAGAGTGAATCGTGATGCGTTTGACTCGTGACGAGTTTTATTTTCCGGATGGAGCGGGGAGTGAAAGCATGTGCTCGGTGCTCCTGTGGCCTGTGGGGGTGGGAATGGTTTTTGGCACCGGTTAATTGGATTAACTGAAGAGAGAGCGGGACAGTAAAGCAGTTAGGCGGCCCTTTTGGTTCTCGTGGCCGTGGGGTCCTACAGGGCCACAGGCAGCCAATTGGATAAATGCACGTAGATTAATAATACGCACGCCAATGATGGAGATGGTTTGTGTGGTAATGCACTCCTAGGGTACCAAAAACACTTTATTTTTTAGCTTTGAATTCCTTAACGAGTCGCTTTCTCGTCTTTTGGTTTTGTTTGGTATTGCAACTAACACCAAGACCGACCACAGTCGCAGCCTAAAACCAAATATTTGGCGAAAACCAGACACTATGTAGAGGAGTAAAGAGCAAATATTAGAGTATATTTGGTCTTTGGTTTTGTTTTTGTCAGGCGTAAGAGCGTCCACAATCATAGACTATCCTAAAACCAAAAACTATACCAAAAACTTTTTTTTTTTTGGTTTTAGTGGTGTTTCAAAACAATGGGTAGAGACTAAAATTTTAGTCAAGCGAACATGCAAGTTACGCCCCATGGGCATGGGGTGGATCTTCATACTACGCTTGAAAAAAAAATGAAAACTGCATGTGGCGGACAAGAAAGCATGAGCCTCATTGGGGCGTATTTTCAAAGTGCGCCCCATGGGGCGAACGTTTAATAGACATTTGTGTTACGCCTGGTTGCGGCGCGGACAATTGGTTTACGCCTGTCATCAGGCGCACTTTGAAATTCCGCCCGACTCTAATCATTTTTAGTCGAGATTTCACTCTCTCTCCAACTAAAACCAAATATTTTGTTTTACTCCTGCCCCACTGCGATTGGTTTTCTCGACTATATGGGGTTTAGTCGAGTTTTTAGTCCGTGGCTGTGGACGCTCTAAGGTTTTGATTGCTCTTGATTTGGGCGTAAATATAAATTGTGCATGATGGTGGGCGTAAGGTTTTGAGTGCACCTGATGGTGGGAGTAAGGTTTTGAGTGCGCCTGATGACGGGCGTAATTCATAAGTTACGCCGGACAAAAATATATATATATATATATATATATATATATTTGAGTTTAGTCGACCACAGTGGTTGCTCCAAGGGAGTATATCGTCCCTAAGTAAAAATTACTTTCCTCGAGATACGTCTCAAAATTCTTAAGTGTGGTACAAAGACAGCAACCACATGGTGAACTTACAATGAGCTTGGTACGACGGTACTTAACACCCAAAGGCCCAATGGTAGTAAAAAAGGAGTGCCAGCCGACATTGTGAGCAAGAGCAACATGCAAATGTAAGGGGTTATCCGTAGCTGTAACTTATGTGTCAATCACATCCATGAAACTACATACTAAAAGTATGTAGAGTTTGGTGTTTCTTTTCGATGTCTACATAGTAAAAGTATCATGGGACGTTATGGCAACAACAGTAGAATTAGGCCACGTAATTCCCAAAGCCGGAAACTGTTTCCTCCTAAACTCGACTAGTTAATAGTTAGGTACACATACATAAATGATGGGCCCCGCCTAGTGGCTACTATAGCACTAGAGACGACAAATGTAGTATTAGAATGGGGAGCGGATCCGTTAACAAACTATTTTGACAAAAGAAAAAGACAAACCATCACAGCCGTTGCCTTGCATATATCTGATGGTCAGTACTACGATGATGTGGCACTCCATATTAGCTCAAATTTCTTATACGGCTAAAGCCAAGCCAAGCCGTTTCTTTAATTAAGGAAAGCTTAATAATTTCCTATATTTCCAGAATCTTTTTCATCCGTGAAAGCTTACCTTTTTTCCCGAGATAAAAAGAGCAGCTTAATTGGGCCCCGGAAATTAATTAGGGGCCCTGCGCTACGTGACAAAAAAAAGATATGAAATAACAATTTTGGGTACCCCTTATCCAAATATTTTTTTAATGTCTAAATTACCCCTAAATGATTAGTGTTAATAATTAGTTAATTAAGTTAATTAGTATGTTTAAGTTAAAATTAGATTTAAGAGTTAAAACTTGGGGATTTTTTTTTTATGTTTTTGTGTGTTGAGAAGAAAAAGAAGAGTTTTGGGGGAAAATTAAGGTTTTTAGGAATGTCTCAGTGTAAGGGTCGTCAGAGTCGGGGGTGCATAACCTAACGACTCTCTAATGTCGTCACAGAATTGATACTACCAATGACGACTCAAAGCTTCAACTTTTCCAGGTTATGAAAAATCGTTAGGGTGGTCTGATAAACATTGACGACTCCATATAGCTAGCTAGGTCCCTAAGAGTCGTTACTTTGTTTTATGTATACCAAGACGACTCTAAAACCCAAAACTCTCTTTAAATGTAACTCTTAGGGTCGTCATTTGTGTAATCATATATTCAATAACGACACTAACCAACCATTTCATAGGCAGCTTAGAGTCGTCATTACCGCCATCTATAACATTAACGACTATGAAGGAGTCGTTATTCGCTATATATATAGTTGATTCGACCCTTAAGTCGCCACATTATATAATATTATCGGCTTTTCGAGTCTTATTCATTCTAGCCCACATTTAAACAAAGAACTTCTCAACAACGTTCTAAAATCTTAGGAAAGCAAAATAGTTTCAACAAACCATCCAAACCAAACCCCGAATATCTAATGGACAAAATAGTTGCATCTAAGAAAAGTTAAGAAACATAAGTTCAAGTCAAAAGTAACATAAAACATAAGTTCATTTCGACAGTAACCCCTAGTACCTCTCTGATCGGGTAACTTTCCATCTTCTATTAGAAGGACCTTGAGTTGCACATCCCCCTGGGGAACCATCATTTCCGCTATTGCACTGTTCATCAAGCGGATGATGGCTATCTTTTCCCTGTTCAACACGTTCTTCTCCGAGTTGGCTGCGTGTTTCCCTAGTCCTCTTACCTTCCTTAGTCAGCTCAACAAACATTTTCTTTGCATTTGGATTTTCAACGTGTCTGCAGTAATCAGCGTACCGACGTTGTTTGTCAGGATCGAACACTTCCCCTTTGTCGGACGAGCAACACAGTGCGTTGGCAAAAAGATTCATTTGTTCCCTCTATTTGCATTTAAATACAAATTCACATTAACAAACTTATATTTGTATGTAGATGACGATGACAATTACAAAAATAAATACTCACCACAAGCTTAAGAATGGTAAAATCATCCTCTTCATCATTCTTATCACCAACATCATTACCACCATCATCATCATCCTTATCACCACTACCACCACCATTTCCATCCTCCTCCTCATCCTCATCATCATTGCGTTCATCCTCCTCAGCATCAATCTCCAAATCCTCCTTACCACCACCACTACCATTATCAGCATGACCATCATCATAAAGGACCCTTCAACACAATTGACGACTTCAATTATACCATGACGATTCTCAAATACATAATGACGACTCTAGTTATTTTCGATAACGACCCTTATAATTATTTGGACAGTAAACAAGTTATTTTTTAATACAGAGTCGTTAGGTTCTAAAAATGGGTCGTCATAAGGAATCGTTACTGGTTTATATGTTAAAACTAACGACCCTTTGATCGGGTACTTAAAACATCGACGACTCTAACATAGGGTCGTTATCTCCCTCATCATAAACATTAACGATTTTTCATAATATCAACATGCAAATGAAAAATCGTTAGGGTATAAAGTGTTCGACTTTGACGATCCTAGATCTGTAATTGCAAATTCGCAGTTAAAAACCACAGTTATATCAAATTAAACGTAAACCCAAGATAGATTATGGGGTTTTAATTCACATACCTTCTGATTGGAGCCATACCTTGGTCCGATTCCGCCTCTTTTGATTTCTTCCTCTGGGTCATTAATGGAGATGGAGTGAATAGAGAGAAGGAGAGGAGGAGGAGAAGAGACTAATTTTTGTTTAGAGATGAAATGAAATTGGGGGCCTAGGGTTAAGGGTAATAGGATTTTTAGATTAGTAATTAGAAAAGGCTAAAATGGTATTTTCAGCACAATTTTGGAAGCACACAATTTTTTTGGGGCGGGAATAAAATTGGCAGGGCCCCTAATTAATTTCCAGGGCCCCCAATTAAACTACTATAAAAAGCTGTTATGAAACCTGCAAATATCTGGAATGCCATTGTATATATATTTTGATCATAAATTGGAATCCTTCTCCAATTTTGTTTATCTTCAGATGAAAGGCATCCAAATGATACCCGGAAATAAGACTATTCACGTCCGTAATTAGGTATTGTATCCAATTTTCCTGCACTTAAGTTGAACTAAAAATTTACTCGTCTACGGGCGATGCAGCATCACATGATTGGAATCTTTAGGAGAAGCTTTGCAAAAATGCAGAGATATTTTTGAGTACACCTATTTTAAGATGGATTATGAGTAATAAGCAAACCATGACATAGTCCAGGTTAACCTTAATGCTCATAAATTACAACCTTTTAAATGTAAATGAAGAGATTTTACTTTCCTTGAATGACTAAATGTTCAAACAGATTTTTATTTATATTTTATGGTTAAAAAGGGATAAATTAAGTATCATAAGTGAGATTTTATTGTTGTTCTTTGATGTGACAGTCGTAGTGCAGGACATTGCAGAGCTACTCTTGTGCTTTCTCACTATATTCAGAGTTTGGTGGTAGCTGTAAATATCGGAAATGTACTCAGCTTAAATTGAGGAATCCAGTGGAAACATCTATGGTCCCTGAGGGTCAATTTAAAGACCCAGTTCTGAAATAATATGCTAAGATCATAAACAAGAAATAAGTGGATGACTCCAGCTTCTGATAAAGTAAAGTGCTTGTTTCTCTTTGTCCTTGCAGTATATGCTTTTTGTCTTTGGCACCTTCTCCATAGCTGCAACTCGAGAGGTGGCATGTAAATCCTTATTATTGCACCTAAACAACTCTGTAATTATGTTGCGAACTAAACATATATATGCTGACTCTTTTAGTGACATACTTGATTAGAGATCTCAGGACCTGTACAAAAGTTAAACTTACACACTTAATATCATTTCCATTCATGAGTGCAGAATATTTATAAGCTTTTATCATAGGAAACACACCTACTGCACTTTTCATGCTATATACGCATCATCATGATACACCAAGCACAGTGGCGTCTTCGCTGCTTAAACCTGCAGGTAGATGAAAGTTTGCAATAACTCGACATTATTGAAAAGTAAAAATAATGCATATATAACAGACATACTACTACTTACCAGGTTCAACAATATTTAGCTGCTCAGAATCCGGTGGTTTTGGACAATTTCTTTTGTCATGGCCTGTATTCTTACAATTTGAACACTTCTTTTTCTTGACACCAGTAGACTCAACAAAACTTAGCATTCTACCAGTGTTACTAGTCTTTCTTTTATCTTTTTCTTTATCACTAGGCCTACCTTTCACCTGAGATACATGGGGGTTTCCGATGAACGGTGCAACACCATCTGGAATTTCAGAGTTCAAAACTTGAGTGGTTTTTTCAGTTTCAGCCACCTTATTGTGATCATCAATGATTCGATCAAAAAGCTCCTCTATACCTTCAATTGCCTTTTTATATAATATATTTGATTTGGAAGCAAAACACGACATCTGAGTTGACCTGCGACAAAGATGGCTAAGTCTGAAGGCTTCTGAATTCTCATAATCATTATATGTTGATGATTCATCTATTATCCTAAATGAGTTGGCACCTTTCAACCATCTTTTCAGAATGAAATGTGAGGGAATTGTATCCACATCTAGCTTTGTCAGGACTTTTAACACATGTTTGCAGGGTAAACCTTTGATTTCAAAATATTGGCACTCGCAGTATCCTTCATATGTACCTGGATTTATTTTTACGGTGAAAGTTTGCGGATAACCAATCTTATAAGTCACCGAAAAAGTGCTAAAATCATCATCTCCATCTACCTCTTCAGCCTTGAATCGTAATGCAGCTAACAATTGATCGCTGAACTTGTTAAAAATATTGCGGGTATAAATTTCAGCAGCATGATTAAGTATCAAATTGTTTTCTTCGATAAGGCGGTTGGTATGCTCCGATACAAAATCTTCCTGATTTTCTTTATCAGCGATCTCTTTCAACGCATGATCATATCGAATAGCAAATTCTTTGAGATTAGTTTTTGATGAGACAAATTCTTTAAAAAAGGATCTCACTCCCTCACTTCGACCCGTCGTATTCATACCCGCATAAAATGTATTTCTATGGTAAACAGGTACCCATGATTATCGAATCATATATAAATCATTTAACCAAGTATTATGGGTTAAACCAAATTCTACAATCATCTTGTTCAATTTCTCTTCAAACTCTTGTATTTTGTATGTATGATGGATACAACTTTTCATATCGCCTTTGAATTTTGACTTTTTAAAATATACATGAGATAATTTCTCTGCAAATTTTTTCTTTATGTGCCACAGGCAAAGACGGTGACGACTGTTCGGGAAAACCTGCTTTATCGCCGTAGCCATGGCAGCGTCTTGATCAGTTATGATCGCTGATGGATGTTGTCCTCTCATAGCTTCAAGCCAAATGTGAAACAACCATATAAAAGTAGGTTCAGTCTCATCTTGCAATAACGCACACCCAAATTGGATGGTCTGGTAATGATGATTTACACCAGTAAATGGTGCAAATGGCATGCCATACTTATTGGTCTGGTAAGTAGTGTCAAAGAACACTACTTCCCCAAATTGTTCGTATGACATACGCGACCTCGCATCTACCCAGAAAAAATTTACTGCCCTACCATGTTCATTAACTTGAACCCGATAAAAGAATTGTGGATTCTGACTTTGTTTCATATGTAAATAATCCATGACAGATTTGGCATCACCAACTTCAAGATTTTTATGCCTAACATTACGTAAGTGATTCCAACAGTCTCTTTTATTAAATCCAATCGTTGCACCACCAAACACTGATGAAACTTTTCCGACCTGAATGTTTTCCAAATTAAACACCTCTGTTATATCTTTCACCCCTTCCGACATGCATCTATTAGACCGCATGCACATTCTCTTCCTCGACGATACGAATTTGTGATTGTGATCATCTGAGAATGCCATCACTGTCCAAATATTGTTTTCTTCATTAAAAAGAATATGCATCTTTGCGTCACAACCACATTTTATAGTATTACAGTGTCGACCTTTTTATTTATTCCCTCTACTTTCTCCTTTATTTCGTGTTTTCCCTCTCGTGAGCATACCATATAAGCTGCAGTCACTTCTCCCACACCTACACGAGTTTTGTTTGTTGATCGAACCCGTATTGTGAAACCATTTCGACGCCCATACTCTATATAATACTCTTTTGCATCTTTAAAACTTTTGAATTCCATACCTTCGTGTGGAGTTGTAATATTGATGTTGTTGTTTTTTGGAGTACGGCAAGTGTCATTAGCATTCTCTTCATCTTCTGTGAATTTATTTGCATCACTTATATCAAAATCAGAATCTTGGGTTGGAAAATTAGAGAATTCATCCATTGCTCCTGGATTAGAGATAAAAAGAAGAAGTTAAAAATACATAATCACCAAAAAGAAAGCAAGTACTAATATTGTTGTTCAAGAGATAAAAGAACCAATACATGTCTTCATGAAAATGATATGTGGTTACGGAAAAAAAAATCAAATAAACACAACTTAATCCTAATGAGAATAACATTGAAATACCGTTGATGTGTGATAGATCGATTCCAGAGCATAGTAGAAGACGATGAATTGGAGAAAGATAAAGATGAACTACACTATATTTTGACGATTTTTTCTATAAAAATTGTTATGAGAATCCTTACCGATACGGTTAGGGTTTCTTAAGCTTTCCTTAATTAAAGAAACTGCTTGGCTTGGCTTTAGCCGTATAAGAAATTTGAGCTAATATGGAGTGCCACATCATCGTAGTACTGACCATCAGATATATGCAAGGCAACGGCTGTGATGGTTTGTCTTTTTCTTTTGTCAAAATAGTTTGTTCACGGATCCGCTCCCTAAATAATTTTAAAATTTAAGGAATGAGAAGAATTTAGTTAAAACAATCCTTAAGCACGTGCAAGCTCGTGCATGTGGTTTGACCATGTGTGAGCAAGAGAAAGGATGGTGATATGAAAGTTAGGTGGTGAAAATGGCCAGATAAAATGTTTCACCTTCGCGGCAGTTCTAGCAATTAATTGACACATCCGAATGCAGATAACAAGAATTGGACGATATGAAACCTGGTTGAGAACACACTGCCTCCATTTCCAGCCATCGACCAACCGGAAACGGCCAAACTTGATCCAGAGTCCCGGACCATTTATGTGTAAATAAAGACGACAAAGTAAAACTAATGTCTTATTTTCATGATTAGTTCGACCAAAATTTGTAGGGAGAAATGGGGATGATTATTGTCGTCCATTGGGGAAAAAAGCAATGACGATCCATCATTTACTAATTACACCATACAATTTCTTATGTATATTGTTGAGAGACAAATCTTATCTTTGATTCAGTGTATACTAGGCCAGAACCCGTGACGTTAGTTAATTTTAAATTCAGTATCAAAAAAAAAAAAAAGTTAATTTTAAATATCGTACTAATTGTGTCCTGAAAACTTATCAATTCCTTATGATGCCAACACCTTTAGAAGATCCTTGACAATGTAAAAATTATTTAATCCATTCGGTCTCTTACTCAACATCCGTTAATCTTTGTCAGTTGGAACTGTTCTTTACCAACTCTCCATTTTGAATTACTAATTGTCAAATGCAATTCAAAAGTCTAAAATATAATACAATAAAAGGATCAATAATTGATCAGCACGCGCGACTAATTCAAGTAACATCTCGGGGGTGTATATTCTAGTTGTTCCCTTAAAATAATTCCACAACAACGTCGATCGAAATGGAATTAACTAATGTTTTTAATTTTTGTTTTGTTGATATTTTTTTTTAAGCATTTTTGTTGATGTTAATTTAGGGATTTGATGATTATCTTATTATAATAGGCTATATATAATAATTATACATAATTTTTTGGGCTACGTCAAATGATTATAAAGGTCCGTTTGGTTAGCTTAAGAAATTATTTTAAATGAGTTATGGTTAATAAATGTGCGGGCTACATTTAACAGAAGCCTTTTTTTGAGAGAAAGAAATTACAGACTCACCGCGGACCAGTCTGGACGCCAATCATTCGTCGGTTGTAAATGGAAAAAATGGTAAACAAAAGAGATATAATCTTAACTGCGTGACACTGTTTTATTTAGGTTCATTGGTCATAATGAGCTAATGCTCTACATGAACATGGAAGTTAAGATTTTGCTAGGAAATATGTCGTCAGTAGCTCCCTTCTCAGTGAAATCAAATAATCGATATCGTCCATAACACTCTCCCCATGCTCCTCTTTCATATCACCTTTCCCCATCACATCTGGTAACGCTTTCATTCCATCTGACTCATTTGTTATTTTCATGTTGTCGAACTTCCAAATAGGTGGAGAATAGGATTTTTTGGCATCCAAATAGTATTTTTTGGCATCGAACGGATGATACAAACTTCCCAACGTGCCATGTTGTTCCTGAAATTTTTATAACACTCATTAGAAGAAAATATTTAAAATATGTACCCATTACGTTTTAGATGGGGTAGTATATATGCGAACCCCTGACATTAAAATCTTCAACATAGTATTGTGCCCAGCAGTTCCTCTTGACGAATGCGTTTGTAACTTCAAAAGTTTTGGCCCTATTATCTACGTATGTTCATATATGCACTTGGAATACAATCTGGCGATGTAGGACCTCATAAAGAACCTTGAACACATTCTGAACTCCTTGCTAATGTTCCAAATTAATAGGTTGTCATCAGTTCCCTTACCACTTTATGTCATTTTCAACCGTAAACTTGAAGTCATTTTCTACTGTAAACTTTTTGTCATTTATGAATCTAAATAGCTATACATGTTTCATTCGCATCAAGTAATCCGCCGTATGTCCCAACAATTCTTCCGCTGCAGTTCCTTTTGCTTGGAATATTGCCAATTCTGTCCCATCAATAACCAATCATTGTCAAACGCAATTCTTTAGTATAACAATTTATTTATGTCGATATTATGTAATGTTCATTTTTTTAATACAAAAAGTAAAAGAAAATAAATATTACGCTGGGACTGAGTTAATGTATTTCAAGCACTCTGGACACTTCTTCCCGTGTCTTATTTCCTCAAAATCCTGGCTACATTCTGAACAGTACATGCAACACCAATCATCGGCGAATTGAGTTATTTGTGCCAGTATAGTCAATGTATCCCCTGCCTATAATAACACCACGCTTGTAATCGGTAAATAGATTAATAGATTAGTTCATACCTCAATCTCGAACTTCAATTTCTTCTGACATGGCATAGCAATTGACATCATATGTTTTCGTTCATATGTAGAAGCGGTTTCCTGATTCCTTTGAATGGTATTCATGGTGTTGTTGCTATTCGATTCATTGTAGTTTGTCCCTACCGTAAATAGGGCAGTAGAAGTTACGACACAGATCTTTATTTATCCCCTAGAAATAGCCCCTTGAAAACTAAACATCCATGGTTCCAGTGCCACGCATGTGGGGGGTAGCTTAACTTAACGGGGTATTGTATTACAGATCAACATGACCATCCAAAACTCTTGGGATAAAAAAGTAGATTGAACATACTCACATAGTTTTATTGGTGAAACGGAAACTACATTCAGAAACCAAACGTAAATAGACTTAAGCAAGTTCAAACCAATAAAAAGTAAGGACTTTCTGGAAAAACCAATGTAAACTTAAAATATGATAAATTGCATTACTCTTTTAATCCCCGCTCCAAAGTAAAACATCAATGTTCCCCATCCGATATGTTGGTATCATTAGTCTGGATCCTTCATTGATTCTGTTACTTGATATGCCAATACCATTTGCATATGTCAGTGGTTTAACTTGTCAGCCAAAATGTCAGTGCTGACATCAGGCTCATCTTATCTTGGTGGCGGTGTTCCATATACAGGCTTCATGTCCTCGATTTTCTCGAACAATGCTTCATAGTCTTCCAGAATCATCATTTTCCTCCTGCACAATAATTTGAAACCTTGCCATTAGGATCTCCCCGAAAGATAATCTATATTGCTCGTCTATCTGAATAATTGGGTCGTTTTCATAGTAATAAATCCATGAACCCTTTTTCAGGTTGACCCTTGAAACCTCAAAATTTGTCCCTACCTGTGTGGCCTTCTTACCTCAAATACACCTCAAAATAATTTTAGTCTCCATCCACTGGTACCATGCCCAACAATGTATACCGATACCACTGATTGTTGACCAGGTGATTCTATCTATCAACCCGCTGAAGTGCGGTCATTGGGACATTATGTTTTTTAAATGGATTGTATTAAAGTGTTCCTTGTAGGGAGTCAGTGGAAACATAAGGCTATACTACTAATCACCGATAACTATATATATCAAAAAGTAAATAAAATTTTCCATTTGAATCACATTCTAAAACATGTAAAAAGTGACGGACACGGAAATATCTAAAATATGGGTTTTCATCCGAATATACATAAACACTAAAAAATATTCAAATTTTCTTAATTAGAACCCTGAATTTCTTAAAGATAACTAAATTGAATGAAAGTTAGGTACCAAAAAGATCAACCTAACACCAAAAAAAAAAGTGTGATATGTAAAATTTAACTTGAATGTATGGCCTAACTGCTGAACGCATCCCATCACCAAGTTTCGATGTCACCTTTCGGCTCTTTTAAATGTTTAGTTTAGAGCGGGGATTTAAAAAGTAATGCAATTTATATACTTAAAATGGCTGGGATTAAAAGAGTAATGCAATTTATCTTCGCCCCTCTCTAAAAAATGCATCAAGGGTAAATATACTACCGAAGGCAACTCATCAACACCAACTTGGTTCCCAAAAATGGGTTTTGTGAATATCCTGAGGATATACGTACCTACGCCTTGGTTTCTGCAATCGGAAATCTATAATTGGCAATCTCATTACAAAATAGTATTAAAAGTTATTTAGATATACGAAAGATATTCGAATTAGAATTAGAATCACTGAAAAAACCGGATTTATCTTTCTTACTTCTCTCTAGTTCAAAAAAGGATGTAAACTTAAAAAGTACCATAAAAAATCTAAAACTTATTTATGTTGCAGATTTATTTTAACTGCAGAAGAAACCCTGTTTTATGGGCTGATGCCCTTTTTGTTGGTAACTTCAGTTCAAAAGTCTAAAAATGAAGATCATGAATGAATATAATTATAGGTATTATGTACAAATAATATAATTTAAAAGAAAAGCTTTCTCATTCTGGATAAACGCATGTCGACAGAGTAGTAAACGACAAACTGACAGAACAAACTATAGATAGACTTCGTTGCACACACCTAGCAATAAAAAATGCAAATGACTAAGAAAAATGCAGTACTATCAAATTAATGCTTACCTCGTATGTCATGGACGTAGATTCCTTTTCCGGCAAAGGTTTTCTTTAATCTACGAAATAAGAGTACTATCACAATAATAAGATGGGGTGAGAACCTATCTTTTCCACAGTACTTTTACCTGCAAAAAAAAATGAGTTAAAATTAACAAAAAATGATAGTTGGAACCAAAATGCTCACAAAAATAAAATAAAATAAAATAATATAGATGAATCTATGTGCCTAGCCTAGCGTCGCGCAGAAAAAAAAATTGGTCATGTCTTTGCGCCTTTTTTGCTAGTCGCCCCCTAGGCGAGAGCCCAGGGCGCCTTTGATAACATAGATATGAATACATGAGTGCTCTCGACGAATTAATGTAGTGTTAAAAAGGTTCACTCCGCAAATGTGTACTCATGACTGCAAGGGCATTAGTTAGGAAACAGATCACAATAGAACGTTTCTTTGGATGTGCTACAATCGAAGATGTCGTTACATCCTCAACGATGTTCCCTCTCCATTGACACATTGGTTTCACATATTGTGCACCATTTGTCATCCTCTCACCAAAAACTTTCTAGCTGTATTCATTGTACGCCCAATAATGCCATCCACTGCCGGCTGAGTGGGAAATGGATAATTTCTAGAAGCACTTTTTGGGGAATGAAGGTAACCTATGAGGCCGTGTTGATTTCTCGCAATTGTAAAATCCAAAAATGAGGTTAAACATAAGCTTTCACAAAAAAGTTCAAAAAAAATCGGGTTTAGTCGATTTTATTTGGCTTTCAGACTTTGGTAGAGGTAATACAAATCCCATATAAGAACTTTCAGTTTGGATAGTCTATAGAACATTATATGAGAATGGAGAACAACATGGACCAAGAATTAAAAGGCAGGCATGGAGGAATGAATACCTGGTGACGTTAACTTGGAGGAAATCCTTCGTCTCACAATGACAGTCTCATTCCAACTTTCTCAATGTGACTAATGCCGACGACGAATCAAATTTTTTGAGTAAATGTGGAACAATTTGCTCATACCTGTCACTATCTAAGTGTCCAAGTCGAGGTATATACTTGTTGCTAGATTATAAATGAAAGTAACTTACTTGAAGTAAAAATGACGATTCCAAAATCAGTACCAACTCCCAAATAGAATGTCTAAAAAAGAAGACCAAAAACATGAACACAAACAGTTGAACAGAATTAAGTTTTGATAAAGGATACAATTTCAGGAGGTTGACACGTTTTCTTCTAAATTTAATTTTCTTTAAAGAATTTTAAACAACTTTAGAACTAAAGATGCTTATACCTTCAAAAATAGGATTCCTTGCTTGGACATAGGTAAATTTTCCCTAGTAAGGATTGAGAAGAAAGTCAACTTCACATTTGAAAATCAAGAGAAAATTCTTCGACCTGCGACATAAATTGAACACCCACTCTTTATATAGTTCCATATATGAGTTTCCATGGTTAATACAAATAAAAAAGAGAGATCAAATAATTAAATTCAAATAAGATTTGAAAGGTGCATTTTTTTTCTTCCATAGACACACTTGAAGATGTATTTGACATCACATTAACAAAGCATGTGTTCCAGCAAGAATGCAGAAAGTAAATAGATAGGCAAAGAAAACAGCAAAGATCATGAAAATTAACATGCAATCCAACAGTAAAGAAACTACTTCTAATTAACATCGTCGATCAATTTTTCTCTCTCTCTATATCTCCTTCCCCATTTTTTATGAATATTCGTTTGTTCAGAATGGGAAGCAGAAATATCACCTGCGAACTGAAGCTTTGGTTTGAAGGGAAAACTGAGGCCGTAGATTTATCTATTTTATCAAAACTCACAACATCGATGAAACAAAATCCAATCATTCTAATCAATTTGAAATTGAAGCCAATAGAACACCAAATGGGAACAATTATTCTCCTTGATTCATACACAATATACGGGATTTTGATTCTTCAATTGCTCTGAGTTTTTTTGTTGCTAGGGTTTGAGCCCCTTTTTCTTCGGTGCTCGAACATGAGCAGCGTCTCAGAACCATCGCATGGATGCTGCAGCGACTTGGAGAAGATAGAAAGATAAATCTTCACTTTTTTGGGGGGGATTTCCTACTCGAAGACTTAGTTGGCCTTGAATTAGAACCGTTAGAGAGAATTAAAATAAATGGGCATGCACATGAGCTAACAAATGAAATTCTTTTACTTCCTGTAATTAGAATTAATGAGACTGTGTTTGAGGGGATAAATCACAGCCATGGATTTATTTACTTTTTTACACCACACGTGCGAGTTGTAAGGGGTGGTCAGAGGAATCACATCCCTTGATTTATCTTTATCTGGACAAATCCTGACCACCACTAACAAAGGCAAACTTATCCAAACCTTGTTTTATACCAATGATAGTCACCGATGAGTAAATGTGTCACTCTATAAATCGAATAGCTTCAAGATTTCCCTTTTTTTATTATAGTTTTTTTATTTTTTTCTCGTGAATAAAGATATTGTGAACGAGTAAATCACGATGGCATCCACGTGTTCACAAACAATGTTTGCATATACTAAAGTTCACAAATTAAGTGTTGTATGCAAAAAGGGGAGTGAATATATCGATTCATCGACTTTGAGTATTCGGACTCATCCTTCTAGTCATATATTATCACTAACAATGCTCGTATAATAGATTAAATAGAGAGCGAAGCATAATATAAAGTTTATCATGCGAAATACTGAATATAAAGTACGAAATGTAAGTGATGAATGTAAACGAGACAAGTATTTACGTGGTTCGGCACTAAGGCCTGCATCCACGGGGTTGGTGCTTCATTATATGTAGATTGATTACAAAGATATTCGAATGACTTTGGAGTATAAACTGAGGCTGCGGGATTAGGGGAATTACTTACTCTTCCTAATTCTCTCTCCTCTCTTCTCTCCTAGAACCGATCTGCCTCTCTCTCTTAATGGGGAAGGGTATTTATTGGGGTCACGACATGGGGTCCACTTCTGAAGGCCGTTGTATTCTTAATGTCTTGTATTCTGTGTCAATAACGCATACCTCTTCATCTTCTACGATGCCCCCCACGTTCCATGCCTATTGTCTAAGAGTTCGGTCGTATCTTCCATAGGTTGGCTGACACGTATACTGCTTAGGGAGTTTAATGCGGGTGGTTGGGTCGTCTGCACACGTTAGATAATGGTCTTATGCCCCTGTCATGTCTGTGTCGGTAGGGCTAACCCCAGTCGTCGATCTTTGCTTTTCCTTGAGATGGGGTAAAGTGAGTCTTGGGGTGCTTTTCAGTACTTTGCGATATCATAGTATCTTGATGCTCCTCGATCCTTGACCGTCGGATCTATTTGATGATGATCTTGCATGGATTAGATATGTCTCTTAGATATCCACGTGTGGCATCATATCTTGATGCTCCGAGTTGTATGCCTCCCACGTGTTTGTCCATGAGCACATGGCGGGTGATGAAATATGTGCATACAATTTGACCATTTTCTTCTGACTAAGGCGTCAGTTGAAGCTAGAGGAAAACCTTCACATATTCTTTACCTCTCTCTTAATAACTTCCCCTAGATTTTAGGGTACGTTTCCCACTACATGCAATAACTCCTTGCAATAACTTCTCCTTGGGTGAAGGGGCGGTTTCTATATCCTTCAATGCTTATAAGTGAGAAATAGAATGTGAAAAGCATGAAATAAATTTCATTCTTCTCTGTTAGTCCTTCATTCTTTTTCTCCTGAAGCTTTCTATTCTCCATTTTTATTTGGATACTCTTAACATATGCCGCTGCCTTTGTCTTGAATACGGTCAGTCCTTGATTCTTTGGTGCTCGCGAGTTGTTGTTGTTCGTTGTTTCTTGACTACGCTCTTATTTTGGTAAAGCCCTTGATACAGGTAAGGGGTTTTTGTTTATCTTTGATTTTGATATCGACTATTTGTTCATCTTCTGCTACTGTGTTTTTGGCTTTATGATGAAGAACATATACAAAGTATATATATATACTTGCCCATGTTGTTTATTACAAAAACCATGGATTCTTATTCGAAGATTCTCCCCCGATGATCCCAACTAAGTTAGGGTTTCTCCGATTCTATTTTTTAGTCTAGGGTTTTCCTTATTTTCTTCTGTCGGATAACTATGATGAACTAGCCGAAATTCAGCTTTTTGATCTTTATTCGTTATTCTACGGAACCTATAACGTGTTTGTGTGTTCCGCAGACATGGCTGATCGTCAGCGGGTTCCTTATCAGACTCTGCCGTCTAGTCCTCGTAGATCTCATCCGCGCAGAGACCCTGATATATCTCCACCAGGAGGTTCTAGATCTTCGCAGGCTGATATTCGTACCCAAAGGGTCCCGTATTCCTCTGGTCAGAGGCCTTCGTCTTCCAAGAAAAAAGATCCACCGAAGGGTACTCCTGGATATAGGTATGCCGCTACCCGCGCTTCTTCTCGCCCTCGCGATGAATCTATAAGCACGCATGCTCCTCCTCGTAGTGACGTGTTGGACGTTGCACCTATTCGTTCTATGGCTCCTCCTCCGCTGCCTCAACAAAGTCCTCTGCTTCCTCCTCCAGCGGTCCCTTCCAATGGGAAATTTACTAAGGGTACCGCTTCGAAGACTGATCCGCCCAAGCATGTTTCTTCTAAGAGGAAGATCTCAGACATGAGTCCTCTGAAGGATTCCACACCGGAGCCTACGAACGAGGAAGACGCTTCCCCAATAATACGAAGCGTCTCGGTTGGTAAAAAGAAGGTCACCTTCAAACATATTGACCTGGAGGTATTTAAGGAGAAACATGAACTTCAAGTCTTTGATGTCAGCTTCTACGCTCCTGATGATGACATCACTTATGAGCTTATCTCAAGGTATCAATTCGATGAGTTTCATCTTCTGACTACCGTGGGAGCCTTTGAGGCTGGTCTCATGTTGCCCATATACAAGTCAGGTGATTCTTTTTATTACGACGTACTGGCTGGTCGTGAGGGCTCTTCTACGAACACCCATAGTCATTATGTATCACAGTTGACTTGGAATTATCTTCATGCGCTGAGGGAGTGCTATCTTCGAAGCAAGGGATAAACGATGATGACCTGCTATGTCCCCGACCCTGCTGATAGGGAATGGTATACTCCCCATAATTTTAATAATTCCTCTGGGGATTATATTAACAGTAGGAACCGTAAGCCGTGGAGTGTAGATCTTCGTAACATCGCTGCTCCTCGTGGTGAGATCCGTCTTTTAAGTGAGGTGAGCGACGCCAAGCTGAAGTATGTTCCTGGTACGGAGAGGTCTGCTAACAAGAATATTTTCCCTCCTCGTGAGAGGATCAAGCGTGATCATGACTATGAGTGGCATGCTACTGTTATTGATATTATTGGTTTGTGGGCTTGGGGTTGGATTCCTGGCCCACACAGATGGCGTCCCACTGCTGATAGTGTACCTCGTGAGGTTGCTCATGTTCGTTACGGAGATTTCTGCCCCTGGCGTTTGAACTTTGAAGGCATGAATTTTCCTTATGATCTCGATGTTGTTGTCGGTGATGAAGAAAAAAGTTCAGATGCTATTCTTCCTTCGAAGAGTACTGTGACTGTCAAGGTATGGCTTCTTCCTATACTACTTGCCCCTTTTTTCCTTGTGTTAAAAATAAATTTTTAAGTAAATGAAAAAGTAATCCTCTGATGGCATCCTTTATTATTCTGTAGGTAACGAAGAAAAGAAAGATTGGTCACAAGCGATTTTCTACCGTTGTGGCTGATGAGGCAGAGATTTATGAGGAGGTTACTAGTCCTGCTAACTAGGACTTTGATGATGAGGAAGATATTTCTGATGGGGATGAGCGTACTGAAACTTCTCCCCCTAACCACGAAGATGGTGGTGGCAGTGGCGGGAAGGAGAATGCACCTAGTGGCAGCGTTGCTGGTGAAGAAAACGTCGTCGGTGGTGGTGATAGTAATGTTGGTACTATTCCCGTTGGGTCCCAAGAATTTTCTTTTGGACGAGTTTACTCCACAGGGGAGACCTTCGACATGAATGCTGCCATGGGTCTTGCTGGGGAGTTCTATTTGCTTTCCTCAAACGATGATTGGGATGTGCTTGATAATTCTGGCCAGAGGAATACCGCGGGAAAAAAGGTCGTAGGTGTGGGTGATGACGTTGAAACCCTTGCTAATCAGGAGGCAGAAGCAAGGAAGAAGTCTACGGCTGGGAAGGCCGTTGTTGTTGGAGAAACTTCTACTGAGTCTCCCTTGGAAGATTTCCCATAATATTTGATGCTGGAGGGTGATGATGCCATTCTTTCTTGGATTAAGGAGAAGAATTTGATATTTGTCCCGAACCCTTCCCCCGTACTTGCCGGTGAGAAGGATTCCGACGCCTATACCCGTCGGATGATGCAACTATCTGCCAAAGATAAGGTTGCAATAGCGTGGGACAAGGATCTGCAGGCCTTGGAGGCTACTCTAACGGTTAATCCTCCATCCACCATCGTTGATATAATGGCCATTGCCGATGGGTATCAGTATGGTTATCCTCAGCAGCGGGTGCTAGAGGTACGTTATTCTCTTTATGTTTCTCTATTTTTAAACTATACATATTTCTTTTATGATACCCCTTGCTTTCTTGGAACGTAGGTGATGAGGAGAAAACACTGCCATCACACCCTGTATCAGTTTTTTAAGGCCAAGTCTCTCAAGTTTGAGGCCAAACTTCGTTACAGAGAAGGGGAGCTATCTGCGGCTGAGGCGGTTATCTTTGCCAGGGATCAGGAGATAAGTGAGCTGAAGGGTCATCTCAAAGGGAAGGAACAGCTGGGAAACGAAGAGGAAAAGCTTCGTCTAGTGGTTTCTATGGTCCGTAGTGAGTTGAAGGAGGTTCAGAAAAATGCTTCATCTTTACAGGTTCGTTTCCTTTCTTCACTTTACTCACCGTCGCTACTTTCTAGCAATTAGTGTTCTGTCTGAGTCTCCCCACCATATCTTCAGTGGATGGAGTCCCAGAGCTGATATGGATTCGGAATGAGAGAGGGCGGCAGAAGGCTGTATCGCTGAATTAGTGGATCGAATAAAAAGCGAGGCCGAGAGATGGGACGCCAAGGCCGAGGGGTGGCGTCTGAGGTATACTCAGATAGTTGATATGCAAAATAAGTATAATTCTGATCGTTGTCTTTTTAATGGAACCCTGCTATGGACACGTGGAAATCTTCGTGAAGCCCGCGAATATGCTTCGTATTTGGAAGCTAAAATAAATCTTCTGGAGGAAGAATTACGACATGCGCGTTCCTCCCAGGGTTCTGAAGTAAGAGAGTATATGCAGCATCTTGCCAAAGAAAGAGACGATGCCAAAGCTGAGGCTGGTGCCCTTAGAAGAGCCTTAGCTGCGTCTCGGGCAGACGTAGCCCGCCAGTCTGAGTCTGAGAGAAATCTCGAAGTGAACATGTACAGACTCAACAAAGGGTTAGAGGAGATGAATAACGAAGTCAATCATCTTCGCCACTTGGATTCAATGAAGTAGGTAGAGTTAGACGCTAGTCAATTCGCTCTTTGTACCCTTCAAATGGATTGTAAGAAACTAGCCGACGAATTTGACTTCCTTGGCGAAGCTCGAGATGCAGTTGTTAATGAATATGAAATAGCTTCGGCTAGAGTCGAAGGTATATATTTGCTTCATCGAGTGTGATTTTGTGGTTCCGTTTATCTAACCCTTCATATTTTTTTTTTTAGAGCTCTAGGGACAACTTCTCGCTGGAAATGAAAGACTTGAAAAGGATCAATCTAAGCTAGGGAAGGATCAAACTTCCTTAGTTCATCAGGAGAGTCATACCACATACTACAAAGGTTTTTCTACGTCAAAGTAATCGAAATCGTTCCTCGGTCCTACTCGGTGGAGTACCTTGTAGCGAGGAGCAATGAACTCGGACTTGTAAATCGCCAATACTCGGCATCATACTTGGTCCCTAAATACTCATGAGTCATGAATTATACCAAGTACTCGGCCAATTTTTATATAAAATCGGTCTCCTCGGCCTAATACTCGGTCTACTCGGCTACTACTCGGTCTCCTCGGCCGACTTAATCAGTGTTCCTCGGAATGACCTTGTACTCGGAAATTGCATCACTCATTTACCTTGTAGCGAGTACTCGGCCTTGGAGAGCGATTTCGACTACTTTGGTCTACGTCTCGAGACGAAGTAGCGAATATGGCCTCTAATGAAGTGAGCCGTCTGTCCTCCTTGTTGTCACAGTCGGAGATGCGGAATAATGCCATCACGTATAAGGCTCGTTGTCAGTTGGATGAGGAAACCAATAAGGTCCTGACCAGAATCGAGCATGATCTCAAGACTGAGCATGGGCTCGTTAAGGAATATCCTCGTCTCCCTATGCCTCCCCCCTTGACTAGATCTTCACGGCCTTCTTCTGGTGGGAGCGTACCTTCATCGCAGAGGAAAGATCCCAGCGGTAGAGATGAATCATCCAAGTAGATTCCGGTGCTAGTTATAGAAAGTTGATCTTTACTGATTATGGAGTTTTGTGCCACCTGTTGATGTGCTTTTTGTTTTGTTTATTTTGCCGAACTTGTTAATCAACATTTATGGAATGGATTATCATTTATTAATTATGTACATCTTTCGTTTTCCTGGATTATTATCTTACCTGTATTATTTGGTTAACGAATTCAAATGAGGTACAAGAAAAAAAAAAGAGTTTCTTTTAAGAACGAAGTGTTTGAATGCGATACCGAAAGTATATACCTTCGTGATCGTCTTGAGACCAGTCACCCCGCTGGATAATCCTTGGCCAGAGGATTCCCAGACGATGGGGGTCGATGCAGCGTTCTAGGATATGGGGTGTTAATTTGAAATATTTACATGTCCCCATTCCGTTGACCCGCTGACTTAAAATGGTTGGGGATCTCTTTCTGCTGGATGTCTTCCCCCATGATCTTACACTTATAAACGCTGATAGGGGAGTCCTAAGAGATTTAAGGTATCTACTTTCCCCAATAGGCGCAACGTTTTTGTAGCATATTTACAGACATATTTACAAGTATTCATTATGCTAATATGTAGCCCCTTGTATTGTCTTAGGCTATCTTGTTACCCAAGAATTTTTGCAAAAAAGCTTGTTTGATTGATTTGTTGAGGTCTGTTATTCCTCGTCCAGAGATAGAAACACATCGTCTTCTTCTTCTGATACTCTTCACACAGTTGCAGAGTTGCGCTGCTATCTATGGATGGTATGGCTTGAGATATTTAGCATTCTGTGGGTGTCTGAGGACTTCCCCCTTTTAAGTTGCGTAGGTAATAGGATTCATTTCCTGCGATATCATGCATGACAAAAGGTCCTCCCCATGTTGGTGCCAACTTTCCCCACTTCTTTTCTCATTGGTATTGGGGTATGGTTCTCAACACATACTGTCCTTCTATGAAATTTCTAAGCTTAACCTTTTTATTGTACTCCCTTGCTAGCTTTCTTTGATAATTCTCCATTTTCTGTAACGCTGCTTCTCTTATTTCCTCAAGATCGTCGAGTCTTTCCAATATCATGTCTGCTGTGAGGTTCTTTTCCCATGCTTCGGTCTTCGTGGTTGGCATGATAATTTCTGTGGGGATGACATCTTCAGCTTCATAAGTGAGCAGGAATGGAGATTCTCCTGTGGCTGACCTCCGGTTTGTTCGGTATGCCCATAAGACGTTATGTAATTGTCTACACCATCATCCCTTATGATCGTCTAGTTGTTTCTTGAGAATGAGAGCGAGGGTCTCGTTTGTGGCTTCTGCTTGGCCATTGCTTTGAGGGTATATCGGTGTTGACTTATTCTTTCGGATTTTGAAAGTATCAAAGAGTAAATCGATGTTCTTTCCCTGTAGCTGCTTACCATTGTCAGAGACAATCTCTGCTGGGATTCCGAACATGCAGATGATGTTCTGAAAAATGAATGTGAAGACATCTGAGTCGCGGATTCTTGCCAGAGCCTTAGCTTTTACCCATTTACTGAAATAGTCTGTGGCTACTATCAAGAATCTTCATTTCCCTGACACTTCAATCAGAGGACCCATAATGTCTATGCCCCATTTTGAGAATGGCCAAGGACTATCTACCAAGTTTAGCATTGGTGTTGGTGCGTGGATTCTTTTGGCAAAATGTTGGCATTCTTCGCATCTTCTCGACATTCTTGCAACGTCTCGTATCATCGTTGTCCAGTAATACCCTTGGGTCTTTGCCTTGTATGCCAGGGATCTCATCCCACTGTGATTTCCCGCATCCCCACGATGAATATCCTTTAGTACCAGGTGGCCTTCAGATCTATATAGGCAGCGTAGCAAGGGTCCGAGGAAAGATTTTTGGTATAAGATCCCTTTCCTTAAGTCGTACCTTACTGCTTTTGATTGTACCTTCCTGGCCTGCTTCAGGTCTGTGGGCAGTGTCCCTTCTTTGAGAAATAGGTGGATCTTAAATCTCCAGTCCTTTTCTTTGCCGAAGTCTTCATCTTCGTCTGGTCTTGCCATGATGTCATCCTCCTGGAAGTCATCAGTGATGTATTCTCCTACATCATCGCCTGCTACATATTCTCCCATGCTGCCCTTTTGGTTTGCAGCGCAGAATTCTCGGGAAGAGACTGAGGTTTCGTAAACCCTAGTGATTTTGATTGCCTTAACATCCTCGTTTTTCAACATAGATGATACATAGGCCAAATCATCTGCGTGCCTGAGCTCTTTTCTGCTTAAGTGCCGTAATTTAATGTTTGGTATTTGAGGTGCCAGTGTCTGGACTAAAGCCATGTATGCTGATAAGGTTTCGTCATAAACATTATATTCCAGCTCTATTTGCCGGATGACCAGTTGTGACTCACTTGTCAGGCGTACGTTCGTTATACACATTTCTATTATTATACGAAGAGCATGTACAACAGCTTCGTATTCGACTATGTTGTTGGTGTGCCCCTTGAATTCTAGTCGGAAGGCATGTATGATTTTATCCCCCATGGGAGTAGTGATCACGATGCCAATGCATGCTCCCTCTCTGTTCTTCGAGCCATCAACGAAGATTTCCCATTATCTTGGGTTTGCCGGTTCGAGAATATCGATGGGATCTTTGCTCTTGTCGATCTATGGTAATCCTGTTGTCTTGAGTCCATCAATGAAGATTTCTTAGTCGTTATCTAATGGCATATCTTCCAGGAAATCCTCTAGGACTTGTGACTTTTGGGAATGCTGGAGTTCATGTATGATGTTGAACTGATCAAGATGAGTGTTCCATTTTGAAATTCTCCCTGCTTTCCTTGCGCTTTTGAGGACGGCCTCTAGCGAGGCTTTGCATGGGACGCGGATGTAGTGAGTTAGGAAGTAGGTCCTTAGATTTTGGGTTGCCCATACTAACGCCAAGATGAGTTGTTCTATCTTCGTGTAATATCTTTCTGCTGTGTTGAGAGTTTTGCTGACATAGTAGATGGGATGTTCTATCTTTGTGTTGGTTTTAACCAGCACCGCGCTGACTGCATCCTCTGTTGCTGCTGTGTACAGGGCTAAAACCTCGTCGGGATCGGGTTTTTGCAATATGGGGATCTCATCCAGGTATTCCTTGATTTTTTGGAAACTTCTTCGCACTCTGATGTCCATTCAAACTTGCTCCCTTTTTTAAGGATGTTAAAGAATGGCTTGCATATGTCTGATGACCTGGATATGAACCTTCCTAGTGCCGCTAGGGAACCATTTAGTTTTTGGACTTCTTTCAGGTTCCTTGGAGATGGCATTCGTGCAATGGCCTGGATTTTGGCAGGGTCTACTTCGATGCCCCTCTTCGTTACCAGGTATCCGAGGAATTTACCTGAAGTGACTACGAAAGTGCATTTCTTTGGGTTTACTTTCATGTTGTGTTCCCTCATTGCTTGGAAGATATCCTTCAGATCTTTGTGGTGATGTTTGCATAGCTTTCTCTTGACTAGCGTATCATCCACATAGACTTCCATAGTATTCCCAATCCATGGTTTGAAGATAGCATCAACCATTCTTTGGTACGTTGCCCTTGCATTTCGAAGCCCAAAGGGCATTCTTACGTAGCAATAGAGGATATGCGGGGTGTAGAATATCGTGTGTTGTTTATCTTCTTCTGCTAAGAATACTTGGTTGTACCCAGAGTACCCGTCCATGAATGACATCTCTTCGTACCCTTCGACTGCTTCGACCAGTTGGTCGATGTTTGGCAATGGGTAACTATCCTTAGGGCACGCCTTATTGAGGTTGGTGAAGTCAATGCATTTTCTCGCCCCGCCGTTCTTTTTAGGTACAATGACCATGTTTAAAATCCATGTTGGATATTTGACTTCTTTGATGAATCCAGCTTCTAGAAGCTTACAAAACTCCATTTCAACTATTTTGTGGTACTCTGGGGCTACTTTTCGCACCTTCTGCATGAAGGGTGATGTACCTGGATTTATTTGAAGCTCATGATGGATTGTCTTTGGGTCGATTCCTGACATGTCTCCTAGTTTCCATGCGAAGACATTTGCGTAATCCGTGAGCAACTTTATTAAGGATGCTTCTCGCTCCTTATCCATCAGATTTACGATCTTGACTATCCTAGGTTCTCCTTCAGTTCCTACGTTTATTTCTTTTACTGCTTCTACGGGTGTAAACATGGGTTTTGATTCCCCTAGGAGAGGAATATTCTTTGATTGCTATTTGGTAGGATCCTTGCCTTCTTTTGTGGCCGAGCTACTTGCCTCTGTATTCCCAACCGTATTTCCCTTTGAAAGGCTTCTCCCGGAGATTTCTTCCAGATAAGCATCGATGGCCTTTTCTTTCGCGGCTTCTTTATTTTGGGATCTTCGGTTCTTTCGCTGCTCATCCTGTTCGTCGTTGGCCTGGTTCTGCAAAGTTTGACATTCTCGTGCCATGACTTGGTCTCTTTTTATTTCCATTACCTATTGGGGAGTTGGAAATCTAAGGTATTGGTGGTATATAGTCACCACTCCCTTGAGCTTATGCACCCATCTTCGGCCGATTATAGCATTATATGGTGATAGTGCATCCACCACACTGAAAAGGGTGTCTACCTTCATCGGCTCTGCGTCTACTTGCAACACAATGTCTCCTAAGGGCTTCGTGGCTGCTCCGTTGAAGCCGTAGATAGTGTAGTATGAAGATAATAGTTGTTCATCGTTGAGTTCCATTCGCTTAAATTTATCGTAGAATAAAACATTAACTGAGCTTCCCCCATCGATGAGGATTTTCTTGATATTTCACCCTGTTATTGGCAGTGTGAGAACCAGGGGATCGTTGTGATTCTCCATATCTTCTTCGACGTCGTTCGCGTCGAAGATCATGGGAGCGTCCATCCATTGTTCATGTTCGTCCACTTCTTCCCCATCGATTTTGTATAGCTCACAATAGTCTTCAAACTGTTTCCCCAGTCTCTTACCTATCTGAGCCGTTAGGGATGGTCTCGCGGCCTCAGAACATGAGATGGTGTTAAGGGTGCGGTTTCCGTCGGGCAGCTGTACCTGCTTGATTCGTTTGGCCTTATCTTCGTCACTAGTCCTTTGTACATACTGTTTAAGATCTCCTGCGTTAACTATCTTTTGGATCATTATCTTTAGATTCTTGTATTTCTCTGTCAGGTGGACACTGAAACAGTGATATTCACAATATTCCTTGGACCTTTCTGATCTTGGGGACTGCTTCCCCTTAGACCATGGCCAATCGAGGTTATAGCTTGAGGTATGAAATGGCGAGGGTACCCAAATATACCTCAAGCTATTACTTTTCCTTCCTATAAGTTCTTTCTCCGAAAGTGATTGTCTATGGACTAAGTCGAGACAATACAATTAATCGGTTCACACTTCGTGTGATTGTCTATGGATACGAGATCGATACAATACAACAACGAAGTATGTTTACTTGATACAAAGGTTCGGACTTAAACAAACACAATAGGATTGCATATCAAGTAAATAGGAATTAACATTTGTGCAATGTACTTTAATTATAATAAAATAATTATAATGCGGAAATATAAAGTAAATGACACAGAAGATTTTGTTAACGAGGAAACCGCAAATCCAGAAAAACCCCGGGACCTTGTCCAGAATTGAATACTCTCAAGATTAAACCGTTATACAAAATAAACCAATTTCGTATAGTTGAGACCAAGCAACTAAACATATAGTTCACCTAGTTTTGTATGTATTCCCACGCCTCCAACCTGTAAACAAGTCACGTACATGGACCAATTCCTTTGGTTCGTATTCCAAACAGTAAATGAACAACAAATCTGTTTGGTATCAACTCTCTTCAACCAAGTGATATGAGTTGCGCAAAGGTTCTATGTTTATCTTAACATAAACTCCTTTGCCAGATTCCAAGATTTATCTTATGTTCAATTACCCAAAGGGCAATCGGTAAGATTACGCCAACAACACTCTTAATCCAAAGAGTTGTGTTGATGTCGATCTTCTCAACTATTCTATCAAAATATCCATAGGATAAATCAATTATTGTTGGATCCCCTTTTACCAAAACAAGTATTGTGCACACCAAAGATTATAAAACCAAGTCATAAATCTTCTATCTCTTCTTTGTCTTCAAATCTTCTTAGATCTTTAATAAACACATGCACACAACTACTTGAATCTCTTGTGATCAATCACACACACAACGGAGTCTGTTAATAATGGATTATCACAAGATCGTCTTTAGATCTAACAAAAGTCTAAAGATCCCTGTCGAAACTTTGAACTAGTTTGAGTGAATCTTATATCAGAAGAGAATATTCTCAAGCATAAATAAACTAGGTCCAATCAAAGTTCAACCACCGTTAGTCAATCAAATCAATACAAAAACTAATGATAAACCGCAATATCTAGTTTCCCACCAACGGGTCGCGCTAGAGCATCTCAATCCCAAATAATACTTTAAATTGAGCGGCCGTAAGAGATTTCACCTAATTAGATTACGCTCCTCTCCGATAGGCGGCTTCACCAGTAACAAAGACAAAATAGGAAGTCTATTGTTACGAAGGATTAGTTTGCTAGAAATGCAAACTCAAAGTATTTATAGACAAGGAAGTTTGGACACCAAGGAATTTCCAAAACCCAAAATATTCTCAAGATATTTTTCATTACTACACCAAATTCAGTTTCCATAATTCCTGTGAATGCACTGTCCAAAAATATGATAGAAATCTCCTTGGAAAATTTTTAATTAGCAAATGCACATTACTAATTCTTATTTTCCATATATAATTAACAACCCTTAATTAAAAATATTCTTAACTTATTTAAATTCGATATTGGGATTTACTTCCTTCTTAGCCTTTAAGGAATATCTTTGAACAAAAAACAATAAGCATTAATGCACCGTGTTCAAAGTGTGTCGACATCTTACTCTTGCAAGTCCTTTTTCATACTTACTCACTTGAAACCGATTTACCACACTTCCAAACAAGTTTAGAATTGGTTCATATGACTTTCAAGAATTATGTGATTGATCAAGTAACACTCAATCACAAACCATGGGTTTAACGGTTCTACCAATACAAGTTTCGGTTCTACCTCCATATGAGTACTGTGCATAGTTACACTAGCTTACCAAAATTCGGCTGACTAGGTACTAGGATCGGTTCCCCACATATATTTGGTATCTAACTTGTATGCACTGCACATGTCCATAGGATCGGTTCCCCTTTTTCAAAAACATGTTGCACATGTTCATAGGATCGGTTCCCCTTTCTTTTATAAACCTTGTTGCACCTCATAAAAGGATCGGTTCCCCTTGTGATGTACTGCACCTCTTACTAGGATTGGTTCTCCTTTCCCAATATTTGCCAGACACTCACAAACCCGATCATACCCCAGGTGATTACTTAAGATAGGTTTCACTAATAAAAGTCATACCAATACATAAGTTAGGCCTTATGTGAATAGTTTTACTAAGAACACAAGTAAGTCATGAGTGGTTATACTAATCACACATATTGGTCTTTCAAAAGATTTGCAATGAAGAACAACCCCAATAACGCCTGGCGATTTCCTTTTCGGTTCCCAACACGTATCATGAACTTTCTTCCTTAGAACACATGTAAACATTGCTACCTAGGATGAAATCCTTACCTTAACCCATACATAATCACAATAGCATTCATACGATTATGTTGATGTCTTACATACAAATTTTAATGTTTAAGCAATAAACCTCATATTGTATTCCTTAATAATATGTCTATCTAGAGTGTTCATGCTTCACAGTTTTATGTTTTCAATATGCACGACCTGAAAGATACGTTAGGGAATGAAACAGTTCAAGTCAAATATCACTAACCTCAAGTGGAAGGATGATGTTGTGGTTGTAGCTCCGTTCTTCTTCACTTCTGCAAGTCTTCGCAATACTTGTAATGTCTCATCCTAATACTTTCAATCTAACCTATACGAAGTTGACTCTAGTACATTTAAATCAAGCGACTCTTAAATGAGTTTTGGTTCACTAAAATATGACAACCAAACTTGACATACCAATGCTTGGTGGGTTCAACCGAGCAATGCTCTAACAATCTCCCCCTTTGTCAATTTTAGTGACAAAACTCTTACATATGGATAAACAAATTACAATAATTCATTACACATACGCTTGATTCCCGAATCCACAACACATAACCTACATACATTCAATCCTCAAAAATGCAGCAACTGTACTATAATAACAAAGCTTATACTCCCCCTAAAGGTGAGATAGGTAGATTTTCAATCCGCATGTCTTTGTTATCCCAATCATATGATATGTTACCCCCCCTTAGTCTGTGCTTTTCCTCATTCGTTAGATAAACGTTCAAGCACCATTGTCCTCTTCCCTAGTGACTCCAATCAACATAAAATTGATACTAGCATCACATGTTTACTTCATATATTTTCCCCCCTTTTTGTCACAAAAATGACAAAGAAACGAAAAAATAATGGACAACACGAAAAGGATCTTACAAATCTCAAAATGGACTTGCAACCTGTTGATTCAAGCACGAGGGTTCCACATACCATTTTTGATAACCAATATCAAAACATAAACTACAAATAATTACGTTTTGATATGTTATCGTGAAAATAATTGCCCGAAGCAATTTTCCCATCTAGTTTAGCAAACCAAAAATCAACTAAGCAACTTAGTTCCTTAGCTAAACAGATTGTATAAATAAAACCGCTTCATTCAATAAGACCAAAACAAAGATAAACTCCATTTTTCTCATCAGGTTATAATTATCCATATAACTTAGACCTTTAGATTTTAAACAAGCCAAATACTAGGTTAGTTAACTAGCATTCCTTCTTCAGGCTTACAAAATTTCGGTGCAATAGTGAAACTTTGATATATTTGTTGTTTTAATTGCTTACGGTTGAGATGAATAATTATGCAAGTTGATTTATTGGTTTGTATGAATTATTTATGGCTTAACGAATGAATATGTTGACGATTCAACATATTGTGACTTTTTCACATATTGTTTCTACAGGAAACCCTCATGATCCTTTGATAAAGCCTACCAACATGGGCTAGAACTTAATCCTGCTAAATCAAAAAGTCACCCAAACCACAAGGGTTAACAACATATTATGAGATCGAATATCAAGGTAATAAAACCTAAATCAAACATCCCATAAACATACATAGCAAATAAATAAAGCATTAAAGTACCGACTATGTAAATCAAAAACTATCACAAGAAAATTATAAATCAAATAACTTTATTCATTATAGTTTTTATTCAATAGACTTATACAATCAATGAAAGAGATCAAAAATTGATGTCTATTTTTCTAATACAACTTAGTCCTTCATATCAACACCACATGAAGGTGGATTTCTACTTTCATTCTTCAGCTTGTGAATTTCTTCAAGTAGAAAACCTTGTTGTTTAACCAGAACCTCTTGCAGGTGAGAAATTTTTGTAAAGGATTCTGCAAGAGCATGTAATTTTGTCTTTGATTGAACACATAAAAGTGTCAATGCTTCAATACACTGATCTTCTTCAGCGTATTCTCTCTTTCCTTCTTGATAAGCCAATCTCTCTTTTTGATTTTACCCCTAATCTCAAGAGAAGCCCCTGATTTATTCTTAGGTTGATCATTCTGATATATCATCTTTTCGTACAAAGATGTTTGATCCAGACTCATGATTCGGACAAGGAAATATCACAGAGAGAGGGGGATATCTTTATATTTCTCATACTTCCGAAAATATAATATTCCTATAGAATGAATATGCCAAATAATTTCAATTTCTAGATTTTTTTTCCATAATCTACACAAAAAGTGCCTTGATTTTCTTTTTCCTCACTCGAAATTGGCACACATGGTGAGGAAACAATTCTAATACCGATTAGGTGGTATTAATATGAGATTTTCTCTCATTATGGAACTTTGAACAACCAGAGTGTTCTTGATCTAGAATCATATGAGAAATTCTCCTCTTGTTACCTCGAACTAGCGAAGTATCTTGACTTTGGTTGCCTATGCAACTCTTAGCAGTTCTGTTCTTGAAACCGTTTTTGCATCTTATCTTATCTTTCCCTTTACCATTAGGTGATTTAATAACATCGGAAGACATGTCAATTCTTAAAATGGGTAAATCACTAATGGAGGAGGAGGAAATAAGATTGACAACTAATGCAATATTAGATGTTTCCTCTTCTTCAGAATCGTATGAATCAGAGGTCTCATCATGAGTTATAGCCAATGCCTTACTTCCAGTGTACTTCTTACGATTGGGACAGTCTTTAGCAATATGACCAAACCCTTTACACTTGAAGCATTGCGGCTGATATTCATCATCTTCTTCATGTTTCTTTTTGACATGAACTCGATCATGTGGTCGAGAAGATTGGTGAGTATCCTTTATGAATCTCTTATTTCTTTTCCTTAAGAGATATCAAAACTGTCAAGTAATCAAATATAATGATTCTTCGATTTCATCATCAGAGTTTCCTGCAATTTGTTCATCAGAATCATCCAACTATCTATTCCTTTCCATTTGAACTTTAGGATTTTTTTCAGCTTTAAAAGCAATTCCTTTATTTTGAATAGACTGTGATTCATGATCAAAGATCTTTAACTTTCCAATGAGTGTGCTTCGTGTGAGAGTTGAGAGATCATTTGCTTCTATGATTGCATGCTTCTTAGAATCGTATCTTGGAGGCAACGATCTGAGAATTTTGCACACTATATCTTTTTCATAAATAGTCTTTCCTAGAGAGAAAGAGGCATTAATAATCTCAGAGAGTTTAAGATGAAACTCTTCAAAAGTGTCGTTGTCCTCCATTCGAAGGTTTTCCCAATCAGATATAAGTGTTTGAACTCTAGATTCTTTCTATGATGTGTTTCCTTCGAACACGATTTGAAGATTATCCCAAGCTTATTTCGAAGTTTGACATGTTGATACATGATGTTGTAGATCACGGCTTACAACATGTATTATAGCATTCAAACCATCTGAATTATGATTAGCTAGTGCCTTTTCTTTGTTCAAAAAATCTACTAGGCGTTTAAGCTTAGTATCCGAATTTTTTATCTTTGGAAGAATATAACCATCGACGACTAATAGCCAAGTATTAAAGTCTCGTGATTGAAGAAAAGATCTCATAGCAGATTTCCACCACAGATAGTTTGTTTCGTCAAATCTTGACGGTATGTTAATTGAAGTCGATTCGTGAGAACTCGAGTTCATTCTTTTTAGTTGCAGAATAATATACAACTACACCCTCAATAGAATTAGTAAAAACTCAAGAAGTTCTTGATGGTGAATGATAACTTTCTTATTAATTCTCTTAGTTGATTACATAGAATTATCAAAATGGAACTAGAATAGTTACAACTTTTTCTATTCTCTTTCCTAAGATAATTTCTTACACTCATTAAAAGAACCTCTCGAATTTTACATTTGAAATCCTATTTATAGTAAAACTTATGCAGTTGTATATGAATTGCGAAGTATCGCAATTCATCTTCGCAAAATTATTTCATCCTCGCAAAACTTCATATTTCCCCGCACTACTTCTATCATCGTATCATTTTATAACTCTTTCCTCCTTTATTTATTACGATACTCGTGAACTATTATCTTGAGATATTGTCATGAGAATCTCTATTCTCGTAAATTTAGTGTAGTTATTACCACCCATCAAGTTCGCAACACGTCTTTTTACTTTTCCCTTACCTTTTTGACACGTTTCTTCGTAACAGTTCTTTTCAACCGTTCACGCTTACTCGTATTAATGAGTTTCTATCTTCATCAAACTCTCTCTATTTATAAATATTATCCTTTGTTTTTGCTTTTTATTCTCTTATCTTATTCATCTTCTTCACCACTTCTGCCTCTGCAATCTCTTTTATCTTTTTTCCTTTCTATTTTCCATCGTATATTCAATGGCACCAAAGAAGAAAACTATTGAACAGATTAATGCGGAACTTGCTGATAGGGACCTCATTCTCTCTGAGATTGAAGGTTATGATAATAAATCTTCTCTCTGTGTGAAGCTCTTTACCAACTATGTTTGGGATGATCAGAAAATTTTAATCTCACGAGGTCAAATCCTCGCAGGTCTTCCTCTTCCTCTTTATGATGTTAACTTTACTCTATTCTATGAAATTATTTCCCACCCCAATTTTTCTTGTGCCATTTACCAATTGACTGGTGATTGTATTCGCCTCTTAGTTGAATTCGCAAATCGTGCCGCTTTTGGGAAATCTTTGTATTCAGTTGATCTTAGGAAACCTGGATTTGAAAATATGGAAACTGTTGTTGCGAATTATACAGTTGAGGGTTTCTTCAAAAATTACACACTAATTCCTGCGAGGAAAGAAGATAATCGTTGGGGTGTAAATGTCTTCATCGTAAAGCTAATATCGCAGCAGATGATCTTCTCATGCACGATATTGATTATGCCTCAAGAAATAATAAGACACCTCGTCGTTCTAATGATGAAGATTGGTATAAGTACCCTTTAATATTATCGGGTTCTTATATTTTCGGGATAGTAGAATTTTCTGCGAACCTTCAGAATCGCCATTATCAACCTTGGGTTTATAGAAATGTATGTACTTCCATCTCCTTATCTTTTTGTTACCCTTTAATTTCAAATGAGGTAAGAAACACTCTTGTATTTTTCTAAACAATATATTGTTGCCTCTATTTCTTATCCTTATTTGAATTTGCAGTTCCACTTCTTCCTGAGATTGCTGCGAGTGAAAATAAGAGTTCTACTTCTTCTAAAAGGTTTACTCGCAAGACAACAAACTCTTCGTTCTCGCGAAGGTTACCCAAGCTTCGGTAGTCAAGATGATGCTCTTCGCAAAGGGAAAAGGAAACTTCAAGATGTTGTTTTTAGAGAGGAGGAAAAAGAAGAAACTCTCAACCAAGTCTCATTCCAATGTAATCTCTTCTAATGAGAATATTGAGGAAGATCTTGGTGATGAAGATGATAAATTTCCGAGAAGGACTTTAGTTCTAATTCCGATACCCTTTCGACGAAGGAGATGATGATAATGATGTTGATGAAGGTGAAAATGAAGATTGCAGTATCCCAGAAAATTTTGCCTCAGCAATGGTTAGCATATCTGAGGCTTTCCTCCATTCTTCTCATGGATTAGGAAATTCTCCTACAACGAATGCTCGCAAACTTATTGTGAAGGCTTGTAAAGTTCCTACTGTAATTGATAATAACTCCCTCAAAGGCATTTCAAGATTCGTCTCTCCTGCTTCATTATATGCTTTAGGTAGCATGGTAAGTTTCTTCTCTATTCCTTGTTTATTTCCCTTATTTTGTTGATTTCTAACCCCTTTTTTCTTGTTTAGGTTGGAAGAGTTAGTTGTGCATTTGCTTCGATTGGGAAAGACGTCATTCTATTGCTTTGAGAAGAAAATTTTGAATCGTTGTAAGAAGTTAGAGGTTGAAAATTCAAATCTCCGTCATTAAAGTAGAGGATTTAAGTATTGATAACGCAGAATTAACATCCCGTCACGAAGATAATTCACAATCTGCGAGCATCGCAATTGATAATTCTTCTCTTCTTAAGGAGAATAATCAATTAAAGCTTGAAAATTCTTCTCTTCGTAATGATAAGAAGCAATTAGAAGGTAAATTCTTTGCGATGGTAATTATTTTGATTACTTTTCCTTCGTAATTTGCTAACCAATTCCTTAATTTCTCTCCTTGTTGTTGAGAAAATTATGCGAAGATGAATGACGATCTCGGAAACTATCCTTGCTAACCGTAATAAGAAAATTTCGATTTGAGATCTCAACTTCTAATTTCCCAAAGATAACCATAGTTTATATGTCAAGCATTTTCGAGCTAAGATGACTCGCAAGATTTGCGAAGATAATGAAATTCCTCTCAAGAAGTACCATACGCTCCTTTCCGAAGAAATTCCTGAAGATACTCCATATCTGGAAATCTATGATAGTGAAGTTGAAGATGATAGTGAAGTTGAAGAAGAAGATCATTTTGATGGGAATAGATCGCCTGAAAAATAACTTCACTCTTTTTTGTATGTCTTTTCTGTTTCTTTTCAATACAACACTTTCTTCTTGATTGCACTTTTAATCAATCCAACAATTTCTTTTTCAAATCTTAATTTGAATTAATCTTTCTTTGATTGATTGTTTCCCTTATTCGCATAACTTGATCATGTGGAGAGAAATAATATATCTTAAAGACTTAGCTTAGTATTCCCTTTCCCTTATTATTGCTCTTCAAATGATCAACTATCATTTGGAAGTATTAGAATATCCTTCTCAATTTATCTTACGAAGTTTCGTCTTATTGTGATTATGAATAAAAAGTCATCCCTTTGAAGTATAAGAAATATAAGCCTTTTGCCTTTTGTGGAATGTTGCGAAGTAAATAATAAATCTCTCCTTGAAGTATAGGAAGTATGAAGTATACGAAATATGAAATACCCTTAAGAAGTATAAGAAGTATAAAATATCTTTGAAGAAGTATTAGCAGTATTCAATTCATGAAGAATTGCCCAATATATGAAGAAGTATAAGAATTATTACTCACTGTATGAAGAAGTATAATAAGTACTTAACCTTCGCAAAATTAAATATCCGTTGAAGAAGTATAATAAATATGATATATTCTTGAAGAAGTATAAATAGTATTGAATTTGTGGAGAAATATTCAATATATGGAGAAGTATAAGAAGTATGTAATTCTCGTAAAATTTTACGAGTATGAACTTATCTGTATTTGATTGCTATCAAAATCGCATCTTTTGTTAAGTCTTCGTGAAAATTCTTCAATGATGTTATCTTCTTTGATAGGACTTCTTGTAAAAATTCTTCAATGATATTGACGAAGCTGTCTTCTCTTCAAAACTTCATGATGTATATTCTTGTAAAATTTCTTCAAAACTTCATGATGTATATTCTTGTAAAATTGATATAACTTTGAGTTGCTTCCATTCATATAACTATCTTCGCAAGTTTATTTATGTATTTTCTTATATATATTCGTCTTTGATCGCGAATGAAATCGCTTCTTCTTCGTGAAAATTCTTCAATGGGATTGCCTTCTTTGTTTCTTCAATGGGATTGTCTTCTTTGTTTCTTCAATGGGATTGTCTTCATGATATATATTCTCTTCAAAATTCTTCAATGATACTGATGGAATTAATTGATGTGGTCTTATCATGCCTTCCTAAGTAAAGGTCTTATTTTGCCACCTCTTTTGTGATAATATTTTGTATTTGCGATAATATGACAAGTCTGAACATTCTTGCGAATATACAACCTCGTGACATTATCGTCTTGCGATGAAATCGCAGGACGTCTTTACACTTTCATGCAAAAACCCATTGATCTCATCTTATCTTCATTGTTATGTTCTGCGAGTTTTTTTTTTTTTTTTTTTAGAAGGCTCGCAGAAGTTCAATTGTTGCACAAATATGACAAGCCTTTATGTTTTCGCAAACAAGAAGCCTCGTGACATTTGCGTCTTATAGCACGTATCATCTCCCTAATGGAGGGTGCTGCCCTTTATCTTCCCCCTGGTTGCCCCTTCAAGGAAGCGTACATCGACCATACAAGGTTAGATCTTCCCATCCGGTTCTGCCAACAACCAGCTTTTGATCGCAACCTCTTATCCTTTTTGCCTATAGGGCTTATAGTTACGAGGTTGCACCCTATGGGGTATCTTTGGGCCAAGTGCATCATTTGCCAAGACTTGTCAAAAATGGCAGATGTGGTTCAACCTCACCCGGCACTCTTGACTCAACCGTGTACCTCGGCGCCTTGATCGTTTTATGCACTTCTTGGGAAAGATAGTATGCCTTAGTCGCCCAACCTAAATCCTCTTACACCGCATTTTATATTGCGTAATGTCGCTAGATTAGGTGAGAATCCAAGGTGTCTAACCCGGATAGGTACCCCATTATTGGGTTGTACCCCTAAAATTTTACCATGTACTAAGGGCCCTTGGTGGTGTTCCGGTTACCCTTAGCCACGTTTATAGGTACCCCCTTAAATGACGTACTTTAGGACTTTGCCTCTTACGAAATATAGCTTCGCGAACTAGGGTGTACGCCACAAAGGTTTGCCTCGTATAAAATTTTCTGCGCTCTCTTTCTTTTTTGGAGGTTGATCACAGATTGCGGTCTTTTATTCGCAAATTAATGAAAGTTTAATCGCAATATAAATTTTGAAATTCGTAACTTTTCCCAATTTCCTGCGAGCAAACAATATTCGTAAAATTTATCATGAAATAAAAATTTTTGTTTTGCAACATACCTCATTTCCACGAGCAAACATCTTTTGATTACCTTCTTGTTTTATTATTTTCCTTCTTCTTTCTTCGCAAATCACAACCCCTTATTATCATCGTAAATTTCTTATATGATTATCATCGTAATTTTATTCTCTTTTGCCTTAATCCTCCGCCATTAAATTTTCACTTCTTTTCACAACCTTTGCTCTTTTTCTCCAATTTTCCTTCTCAGTAGTTTTTCCTTCGCAAACTTCTACTTCTGTATCGTAACATTTCTTTCCTCGGCCCAATCACCCTTGATAATTCCAATACCCTTCATATGAGGAAACTTTATGCACTGATGTAGAGTGGAAGCTACGCCTAGAATTCCATGAAGCCATGGTCTTCCTATCAAAGCATTATATGGTGATTCGACATCAACAACGCAGAACAAAATTTCAGTTCGCATTCCACTTAATGGAATTCGCATGCTCATTTCTCCTTTGGGATTGTTAGCAGTTCCATTAAAACCATAAATTCTGTAAGTAGAAGGTATTAAATCTGCATCTTTTCCCCCCATAGTTTTGTAAGCAGAATAGAAGAGGATATTGACAGAACTTCCCGTATCAATCAAAATCCTATTAAGAGCAATTGATTCTTCCTCCATATCATCTTCGTTTTCTTCCATATTCATGTATATTGCTAATTTTACTACCAATGGATTATCATGTGCTTCACAACCTTCTGGAATTTCAGTGGCTTCAAAAGAAATTTCACGTTTCTGCCAATCTTCAAGTCGTGAAATTTTTGCGATGTTCATTACTTCCTTTCCTTCACCATCCCTCGCATATACCCTGCTTAACACATTATCATGAAAATCCTCTATGGTTTTATATGAATGAACAATGGAATTACAGAAAACATTCCTTGCTTTTGATCCCACTTTTATATGTAGGGTTTCTTCTCCCTTTTCTTGTGCTGTGTTCTCCCTGCGAGTTATGGATGGAGCCTGTGGTAATTGTTGCGATCAGAACTGCTTAAGTAAAAATTGATTTAGTTTTCCTTGATCAATCATTCGCAAGATTATCCTCTTGATATTATGGAAATTATTTGTAGAATTTCCATGAAAATGATGATATGAACAAAATTCATGACTTCTTGGACCCATTGGTGGTTCCTTTCCCATGTTCCATGGAGTTGGTATATGCTCTACCAGGATAATTGCTTGCCATATCTTTTCTACACTTGTATTCAAAGGTGGAAACTTTATCTCTTCCCTTACCATTCTTTGACCTCCTTGACCGTTGTTATAATTTTGTCTCTGGTTCCCTTGTCCAAAATAATTTTTCCTTTGTCCCCCATAATTTTCTTGTTGTTGATCTAATCTTGGAATTTGGTTATTCGATTATAAAAATTCCTCTCTCTATCATACTCTTCTTGATCTCTACTACCCATTGCTACCATTTTTGGATGGCTATCATTGATTTTCTTCTCTTCTGAAATTTGCGAAGAAGTTTGTGAGGATGTTTGCGAAGTACCTGCTACTACATTGATTATTTTGGGAAGTAAATTTGCTCCTCCATCTTGATTGCTAGTGTTTGCTACTGGATATGACTCCATCTTTGTTTTGCTTTTCCTCTAGTGTAATGTATTCTTCTTGCAATTCTCGTAACTCTGTCATCATTATGGAATTCTTTCTTCTGAAGATTTGAACATATAATTGTTCAGTTGCGAACATCGCATTTATGAAGGACAGAATCAAGTATCTCTCATCCACGCGCCCTGCCATATCACTGCACATAGTCTTCCATCATCTTACCAAATGCTTCAAACTTTCACCCACTCTTTGTTTTAAACCAAATACATCTTCAATACCAAGCCGTGAAGAGTGATTTGTGATATATGCTCCAAGGAAAGTTGCTTGCAAATGACTGAATGACGTAATAGTGTTCTTAGGGAGTCCTTCGAACCACTTTAAAGCTTCCCCTGTTAAACTCGATGCGAAGTACTTGCATAACACAGCATCATGATTCTCCCATTGTAACATGAATCTTATGTATGCTTTAATATGCTGAATAGCACATGAAGTCCCATCAAAGATACTGGTAAGTGTGGGCAAATTGCATTTTGGTGGAATTCCTCCCAATTGTACTTCTCTAGCAAATGGAGTCCTCGCAGCTTCTTCTATTGCTTCATCTAATTGCCTTGTATCTCCTCCTCTTCTATTGTTTATCATCCCTCTCATTTCTGCTAATTCTCGAAAGATCCGTGCATTTGCCTCAGAATTCTCATCCATTGGTCTTTTTAATGCAGCTTCTCTTCTTCTACGTTCTTGCGCTTCCTCCCTTACGATCCTTCGCATTCTATCATATTCTTCATTAATGTTTTCATTTGCATAATTTTGCAAATATCTTCTTTCTAAATTATCATAATTGTTCAGTCGCAGAGCATCTTGGAATTCTTGTTCTTCCCTTTCTATTCTTCTCATTCTTCTCATGCGAATATCATGAATTTCTTCTTCTTCATTTCTCCTCCTTCTGTGATTTATTTCTTCTTGATTTGCTTGTACTCTGATTCGAGAGTTTGGTTCATTCCTCTCCACTTCTGTTTGTTGATTTACAATTCTTCTCTTAATTCTTTCATACTCAACATTTTGTTTGTTACGAGCCTCTTCATATCTTCTTACTCCATTCTCGTGATTGTTTTGATGTACTGCTTGTTGTCTCTCAGTTTCTTCCATAAGTTGTTGTTCTTCCTCTCGATTCTGATTCGTTTTCTCTAGGATTTGGCCTTGTTCGTAAATTCTCCATGTTTTGTTCGTGGTTTGGTATTAAAATGAAACGATTCTCTTGATTTCTTTCACCTTGATTCTGTGCTTGTTCTTGCATATTATTTTCATTATTGATTATCGGTGAATTTTGTCCTTCTCTTTTTGTTCTAACATTTGATCTTGCAACACTTTGAGATTTCCTTCTTTGTTGCATCTCATTTTCCATCCTCAATTCTTGATTTTGTCTTGTTAAATTGGCACGTTCTTCAGCTTCGATCATTCGTTCTTCTTGGATTCCTTGTCTCAATGTTTCTAACATCTCCCTTTATCTTTCAAGAATTGTTCCTCCCATCAACCTCCCATTTTCTCTGATTTGTGGTTCTCTATCTTCTTCTTCTGGTGTTTCAGTTCTCCAAGTGTGTACATAATCCAATTAAATTGGCACGTTCTTCAGCTTCGATCATTCGTTCTTCTTGGATTCCTTGTCTCAATGTTTCTAACATCTCCCTTTCTCTTTCAAGAATTGTTCCTCCCATCAACCTCCCATTTTCTCTGATTTGTGGTTCTCTATCTTCTTCTTCTGGTGTATCAGTTCTCCAAGTGTGTATATTCACTCGATCATGATCTATTATTTGTTGAGCTTGATTTCTTCGATTACTCCTTCTCCTACTAGGTTCTCCTGTTATATTTGCTTCTCCTCCTGCGAGTCTTACACTTCTTCTTACTTCAGTTAATGGTTCTGATGTGTTTCTTCTTCTTGTCATTTTTCTGGTACATGAATTCTTCAAATCCCAGTTTCTAGCGCCAATTATGTAGTTGCAGAATAATCTACAACTACACCCTCAATAGAATTAGTAAAAACTCAAGAAGTTCTTGATGGTGAATGATAACTTTCTTATTAATTCTCTTAGTTGATTACATAGAATTATCAAAATGGAACTAGAATAGTTACAACTTTTTCTATTCTCTTTCCTAAGATAATTTCTTACACTCATTAAAAGAACCTCTCGAATTTTACATTTGAACTCCTATTTATAGTAAAACTTATGCAGCTGTATATGAATTACGAAGTATCGCAATTCATCTTCGCAAAATTATTTCATCCTCGCAAAACTTCATATTTCCCCGCACTACTTCTATCATCGTATCATTTTATAACTCTTTCCTCCTTTATTTATTACGATACTCGTGAACTATTATCTTGCGATATTCAGTACCTACATTCTTATAGGATGGATGGCACCAAACACATATTGTTAGATCTTTTCGTGTTTGCCTGCTCTGATACCAATTAAAAAGGCGAGGGTACCCAAATATACCTCAAGCTATTACTTTTCCTTCCTATAAGTCCTTTCTCCGAAAGTGATTGTCTATGGACTGAGTCGAGACAATACAACTAATTGGTCCACACTTCATGTGATTGTCTATGGATACGAGATCTAGACAATACAACAACGAATTATGTTTACTTGATAAAAAGGTTCAGACTTAACCAAACACAATAAAATTCACGTATCAAGTAAATAAGAATTAACGTTTGTGTAATTTACTTTAATTATAATAAAACAATTATAATGCGGAAAAATAAAGTAAATGACACAGCAAGATTTTGTTCACGAGGAAACCGCAAATGCAGAAAAACCCCGGGACCTTGTCCATAATTGAATACTCTCAGGATTAAGCCGTTATACAAAATAAACCAACTTTGTATAGTTGAGACCAAGCAACTAAACATATAGTTCACCTAGTTCCGAATGTATTCCCACGCCTCCAACCTGTAAACAAGTCACGTACTTGGACCAATTCCTTTGGTTCATATTCCAAAGAGTAAAGGAACAACAAATTTGTTTGGTATCAACTCTCTTCAACCAAGTGATATGAGTTGCGCAAAGGTTCCCTTGTTTATCTTAACATAAAATCCTTTGCCGGGTTCCAAGATCTATATTATGTTCAATCACCCAAAGGGAAATCGATAAGATTAAGCCAACAACATTCTTAATCCAAAGAATTGTGTTGATTCCGATCTTCTCAACTATTCTATCAAAATATCCAAAGGATAAATCAATTATAGTTGGATCCACTTTTACCAAAACAAGTATTGTGCACACCAAAGATTATAAAACCAAGTCAAAAATCTTCTATCTCTTCTTTGTCTTCAAATCTTATTAGATATTCAATAAACACCTGCACACAACTACTTGAATCTCTTGTGATCAATCACACACAGAACGGAGTATGTTAACAATGGATTATCACAAGATCGTCTTTAGATTTAACAACAGTCTAAAGGTCTCTGTCGAAACCTTGAACTAGTTTGAGTGAATCTAATATCAGAAGAGAAGATTCTCAAGCATAAACAAACTAGGTGCAATCAAAGTTCAACCACCGTTAGTCAATCAAATCAATACGAAAACTAAAGATAAACTGCAATATCTAGTTTCCCACCAACGGGTCGCGCTAGAGCTTCTCAATCCCAAAGAAGACTTTAAATTGAGCGGACGTAAGAGATTTCACCTTATTAGATTACTCTCCTCTCCGATAGGCGACTTCACCAATAACAAAGACAAAAGAGGAAGTCTATTGTTACGAAGGATTAGTTTGCTAGAAATGCAAACTCAAAGTATATATATACAAGGAAGTTTGGACACCAAGGAATTTCCAAAACCGAAAATATTCTCAAGATATTTTTCATTACTACACCAAACTCAGTTTCCATAATTCATGTGAATGCACTGTCCAAAAATATGATCGAAATCTCCTTGGAAAATCTTTAATTAGCAAATACACATTACTAATTCTTATTTTCCATATATAATTAAAATGATTCTTAACTTATTTAAATTCGATCTTGGGATTTACTTCCTTCTTAGCCTATAAGGAATATATTTGAACAAAAAACAATACGCATTAATGCACCGTGTTCAAAGTGTGTCGACATCTTACTCTTGCAAGTCTTTTTTCATACTTACTCACTTGAAACCGATTTACCATACTTCCAAACAAGTTTAGAATTGGTTTATCTGACTTTCAAGAACTATGTAATTGATCAAGTAACACTCAATCACAAACCATGGGTTTAACAGTTCTACCAATACAAGTTTCGGTTCTACCTCCATGTGAGTATTGTACATAGTTACACTAGCTTACCAAAATTTGGCTGACTAGGTACTAGGATCAGTTCCCCACATTTATTTGGTATCTAACTTGTATGCACAACACATGTCCATATGATCGGTTCCCCTTGTACAAAAACGTGTTGCACATGTTCATAAGACCGGTTACCCTTTCTTCTATAAACCTTGTTGCACCTCATATAAGGATCAGTTCCCCTTGTGATGTACTGCACCTCCTACTAGGATCGGTTCCCCTTTCCCAATATTTTTCAGAAACTCACAAACCCGATCATACCCCAGGTGATTACTTAAGATCGGTTTCACTAATAAAAGTCATACCAATATATAAGTAAGGCCTCATGTGAATAGTTTTACCAAGAACACAATCAAGTCATGAGCGGTTATACTAATCACACATATTGGTCATTCATTAGATTTGCAATGAAGAACAGCCAAAATAACGCCTGGCGATTTCCTTTTTGGTTCACAACATATATCATGAACTTACTTCCTTAGAACACATGTAAACATTGTTCCCTAGGATGAAATCCTCACCTCATACCCATACATAATCACAATAGCAATCATACGATTATGTTGATGTCTTATATACAAAGTTTAATAGTTAAGCAAGAAACTTCATATTGTATTCCTTAATACTATGTCTATCTAGAGTGTTCATGCTTCGCAGTTTTATGTTTTCAATATGCACGATTTGAAAGATAGGTTAGGAAAAAAAAATAGTTCAAGTCAAATATCACTAACCTCAAGTGGAAGGATGATGTTGTGGTTGTAGCTCCGTTCTTCTTCACTTCTGCAAGTCTTTGCAATACTTGTAATGTCTCACCCTAATACTTTCAAGCTAACCTATACGAAGTTGACTCTAGTACATTTAAATCAAGTGACTCTTAAATGAGTTTTGGTTCACTAAAATATGACAACAAAACTTGACATACCAACGCTTGGTGGGTTCAACCGAGCAATTCTCTAATAAGGTATATTTGGGTACCCTCGCCTTTTCAATTGGTATCAGACCAGGCAAACAAGAAAATATCTAACAATCTATGTTTGTTGTGATCCATCCTATAAGAATTGAATTCAATGAGTGATTCAGTTAACGTAATACCAAGATTAGATGACTCAAAATTGATTGAAGGAATGTCAAACACTGAAATTATTGAGTCGCTTCGTTCGAAAGAATTTTGGACATTCGGTGAATGTCGTATATATCTTAATTTCACTGAAGATGATTCTAGGAAGATTAATAGAAAAATTTCTGAATTTGCAGAAATGGAAAAGCAACTCTCTTATTTAAAGAATGAAATTAAGATATATGAACAAAAGGAAGATGAGTCTCTATCTAAAACACTTAAGATTCTTGAGGACTCCAGAAGAGTTCAAAATGGAGTTGATGAGTTCCTCAGAGAACTGGACCACTCAAAGAAAAATATAAATTCTAAAGGAAATCAACTAATTCATGAGTATTTATTAAATTATACTTCTGAAGAATCCGATAATCTTCAAGAAGACTCTCCCTATAATGACTCAGAAGAATTTTCTCTTAAAGATTATAATGACTCTGATATAGGTTGTGAGTCTACTGAAATGAGTCATGACTTGTCTAGTGAAACTTCATTAACTAACAGTTTCATTACAACACCTAGTGTGTCAACTCCATCAAAAACCAATCAATTTAAGATTGGTCAAGAAACCGATTATAAGCTATCCCCTATCAAGTTCCGGTCTTTGAGTATTAGTGTTCGGATTCAGATCCACATCCGAATACATGATAGAATTGGTGATAAAAACAAAGAAAGATGGAATTATCTCTTTCTCAACCTTCATCGAGTTCATGGAAACTCCAACAGTTCACGAAGGTTCGAAATTTCTCTTATAGTAATTTTTGCATATTCGATTCAAGGGAAGAAACTTGTATCATTCGATTCTAGTTATCAAAAGGAACAAAGGGTTGCACTTATTTCATTCTAAATCGTCGCAAGCAAGGGGATTCATCCCTCAAGAAGCTCTATCTATTGTAAGTTGTTCTTCACTTCTCTTGTTAATTCAATGGATAATCGAACTAGGGGTAATAGAAACTTTGTTAGAGGAAAATGGTCTAATAGGAATTCGATGCTTTACTCCACCATGAATATAAATTATGAAAACATGCCTAGTCTATGATGTTAGTTCTCAAAATTACTTTGTGAATGATGAATGCCTTATGAAGTTCGAGTCAATTAAAGAACCCATCATGGAAATGTTATTTGTTAAGGTTTCGGATATGAAATATATGAACTTTGTGAAGCATCTTGAATGGGGTATCATTCATGAAAGTTCTTTCAAGGAAACTCCAGAGCTTGTGAAGCTATTTTATGCCAATATGCATGAAATGAACTTTGAAGGTTGTACTTTTCGTACTATGATTGGTACAAGGTCATTTGAAGTCAACAAACAAGTAATTTCAGAATTAATTCTCTATCCCAACATGAATACCTTCTTGCCATGTTCATATGAAAGGTACAGAGTCGATAACAATATCATCTCTTCATTAATTGGTGGAACATGGTCAGGTAACTCCCTGCTTATTCACAATATTGAATTTCATCTCAAAGCCTTTGGAAAACTAGCTTGTGCTAACCTATGCCCTAGCAATATGCATAAGACAAAATGGACTAGAGATGTTGCTGAACTTGTATACCATCTTATCATAGGAGTTAAAAATTTTGATTTCCGTGGCTTATTGATCAGACAAATGATCACAATCCGAAGAGGTAAAAGAAGAACACCTGGTTTTGCTTGTTTGATTACAAGAATATGCAGTTCCTTTGGGATTGTCTGGTCAAATGCAAGGGAAAATATTCCAAATAAATTAGGTGAAGGAATTGTCAACAGTATGAGAGGACAAGTCTTTAGTGCACCTCCACCTATAAGAGTTGAAGGGGGTCCAAAAACTCTTAAAAGAAGACTAGAGAGAAAGAAAAACTACATCATCGAACTGATTGATCATGCTACAGAGATACACCCAGATCTCACCTTTGCTGTGAATATTATTTCTGACAGATATCAGGATACCTCCTATGAAGAAGAAGTTACTGATTTGGACATCTCAGACTAGTGTCCAATGCTGAGACTATAATATTATGTATATTATTATAGGATGCATGTGGGAACTGTTTCCTTTTCAGTATGTTTTTATGAATAAGAGTTGTAAGAACTTTTGTTTGTTTATGGGATGTTTGATTTCGGTTTTATTACCTTGATATTCGATCTCATAATATGTTGTGAACCCTTATGGTTTGGGTGACTTTTTGATTTAGTAGGATTAAGTTCTAGCCCATGTTGGTAGGCTTTATCAAAGGATCATGAGGGATTCATGTAGAAACAATATGTGAAAAAGTCACAATATGTTGAATCGGTTTTAGTTTATTATAAAAGCATACGTGTTTCGACGGTTTTCAACTTTTGTTTGCAATTGTTAAAACCGATTTTCAACCTTTCTCTGGTAAAGGTTGGTTGTTGTTATTATTTTGTTTTTGCATAAGGATAACAACATAATTGTATTTCGATATCCATTCTTCCTAGAAGAAGAAGATGCGATCATATTGGAGAAGTTGGATGCGAAATTGAGGTTACAATCTTGATTAGTTAATTGTTTTCCTGTTTAAGAAAAGCCTTTTTTTATTTGATATATTTATTGTTTTTGCTTAAACGAAATTGTCGGTACAATTGATGTGTTTATTCCATCATGAATGTGTGGATGTATGTGTGATTCAATTGGTTCCGGTTAAGTAAAACTATTGTTATCTTGATTTGTTGTGTGATATCAATCGTTTAGGATTATAAAATTTGGTGCAATTGCGGTGCTTTAATGTCTATGTTAATTCAACTGCTACCAGTTAAGTAAAACAATTGTTATTTTGCTTTATTGTGTAGTATCAATTGTTTAGGCTTACAAAATTTCGGTGCAATAGTGGAATTTTTTATATGTTGTTTAAATTGCTTCCGGTTGAGGTGAATAATTATGCAAGTTGATTTATTAGTTTGTATGAATTATTTATGGCTTAACGAATGAATATATTGACGGGATGAGTTGTTTAGTCCAATTCGATTCTGGATAAGATAAACTAAGTTAATTCTGATCTTAGTTAGACTTATCAAAGTGGAGGTTTCGGTTATTCAAGTCTAGACGAATGCCTAAAAAAGGAAATGCTAGTTAACTAAGCTAGTATTTGGCTTGTTTAAAATCTAAAGGTCTAAGTTATATGGATAATTAGAACCTGATAATAAAAATGGAGTTTATCTTTGTTTTGGTCTTATCGAATGAAGCGGTTGTATTTATACAATCGGTTTAGCAAAGGAACTAAGCTGCTTAGTTGATTTTTGGTTCGCTAAACTAGTTGGGAAAATTTCTTTGGGCAATTATTTCCATGATAACATATCAGAACATAATTACTTTGTAGTTTCGGTTTTGATATTGGTTATAAAAAATGGTATGTGGAACCCTCGTGCTTGACTCAACATGTTGCAAATCTATTTTGAGATTTGTAAGATCCTTTTCGTGTTGTACTTTATTTTTTTCGTTTCTTTGTCAATTTTGTGACAAAAAGGGGGAGAAATATATGGAGTAAACAAGTGATGCTGGTATCAATTTTATATTGATTGGTGTCACTAGGGAAGAGGACAATGGTACTTGATCGTTTATCTAACGAAAGAGGAAAAGCACAGACTAAGGGGGTGTAACATATCATATGATTGGTATAAAAAATACGCATGGATTAAAAATCTACCTATCTCACCTTTAGGGGGAGTATGAGCTTTGTTATTATAATGTCAACAACGGCATTTTAAGAATTGAATTAATGCAGGTTATGTGTTTTTGAATTCGGGAATCAAGTGTATGTGTAATGAATTATTGTAATTTGTTTATCCATATGATTTTAAGAGTTTTGTCACTAAAATTGACAAAGGGGGAGATTGTTAGAGCATAGCTCGGTTGAACCCACCAAGCGTTAGTATGTCAAGTTTAGTTGTCATATTTTAGTGAGCCAAAACTCATCTAAGAGTCGCTTGATTTAAATGTACTAATGTTAACTTCGTATAGGTTAACTTGAAAGTATTAGGATGAGACATTACAAGTATTGCGAAGACTTGAAGAAGTGAAGAAGTATGGAGCTACAATGACAACATCATCTTTCCACTTGAGGATAGTGATATTTGACTTGAACTATTTCATTCCCTAATGTATCTTTCAAGTCGTGCATTTGAAAACATAAAACTGCGAAGCATGAACACTCTAGATAGACATAGTATTAAGGAATACAATATGAGGTTTATTGCTTAACCATTAAACTTTGTATATAAGACATCAACATATTTGTATGAATGCTATTGTGATATGGGTATGAGGTGAGGATTTCATCCTAGAAAATAATGTTTTTTACATGTGTTTTAAGGAAGTAAGTTCATGATATGTGTTGTGAACCGAAAAGGAAATCGCCAGGTGTTACTGGGGATGTTCTTCATTGCATATCTTATGAATGATGAGTGCCAAATATTGCATATTCATACACCTTTTTATTAGCATTTAACTCATCTTTTCCGCTTTAAAATCATATATTATCCCAATTTCTGTATTTTTACTGTTTTCAAGAATAAATATTTGTATTGATTAATTTTGTGTTTTTAGGTAGTAAATAAAGCTTGGATGAATTGAGAATCCAAAAGAGCAGAAAGTTGGAAGCTGGCAACTATGGAAGAGTTGCAACCTGTTTGCGCATTAGTTGCAACCTTTTTACAAATACATGGGTCTGAACTACCCATGATCCAAGACCTAAGCCTGTTTCCATCTTGAGCCATCGGATTTAATCTAGTAGATGAATTTCCAACGGAATCTCCAATCAATGCATCAACTTTCGCCGCTCCCGCCCTCACACCCTAGCAGCCTATCTTCTTCTCCTAAATCGCACAAAAGACCAAACAAATCCGTTTTCCTTGTCCCCAAAAGAGCCACCTCCCCCTCAATCTCTCCATCAATCACTCATAATTTCAACCATTAATTAAGGAAAATTTGGGTTATATTCAAATAAATAAAAGAAAAGAAAAAGCAAGCATCAATTAAGGAGAAAATTGAGGCTTTGTTTTGGCATCTCTCTCTCTCTCTAATTTTCGGATTCAAAGAGTGAAGGAGTTTTGTGTATAAATTGGGGATGTTGTTGTGTTGAAGAGATCATCCAAGGCTAGCTTGTTCATAATAGTTCTTAATTTCAATTAAGTTTTCATTCTGTTTAGTATGTTTTAAATCATTTTACTAGAGTTTAGATGAAGCTCTAGCCTACTGATATGTTATTCATACTTTATGTGTTGTTCTTGAATGTTTAAAATTGTTTAAGATATAATTTAATCCAAGTTTGTCAGCATTTTGCTCTCACAATGTATGGCATGTATCCATTATAGTTAGAATATCACTATGTTGATTATGCTGCAACTCATGCTTAAAAATATTATTGATCCTTAGATTAGTTGTGCTATAACTAGACAGTTAATGCTTTGGAGAAATATTTTAGTTGTGATTAAATTATCCAATGGAGAAACACCTTAGATACAAGGTAAACTTGAATCTGCTACAAGGACAAGAATAACATCATAAGTTAAGTGCATATTGTAGGTTAGTGGTGGATTTGAAAGCTCTAGTATCCATATTCTCAGTTTTTACATCTGGAGTTATTTGCATCTTTCCTTTCTATTTAAAATCTCTGCCAACATCTTGTCGTATCGACACAACACAATCAAATCATTTTGGTTACTCTCTGAATCAGTTTTAGTGAAGCTTTTAAACCGACTCTACACTCTCCTTGTCTCTGTGGGATCGACCTGTATTTGCCTTGTCTGCAATAGACGCTGTGCACTTGAAGTTAGACATAGTCATAGGTATCTTTCTAAGCCTACCAATGAACGACCAATATATGTGATTAGTATAACCGCTCATGAATTGTTTGTGTTCTTGGTAAAACTATTCACATGAGGCCTGACTTATGTATTGGTATGACATTTATTAGTGAAACCGATCTTAAGTAATCACCTGTGGTATGATCGGGTTTGTGTGTCTGACCAAATTGGGGAGAGGGGAACCGATCCTAGTAAGAGGTGCAGTACATCATAAAGGGGAACCAATCCTTGTATGAGGTGCAACAAGTTTTATAGTAGAAAGGGGAACCGATCCTATGAACATGTGCAACACGTTTTTAAGCAAAGGGGAACCGATTCTATGGACATGTGAAACACATACAAGTTAGATACCATATATATGTGGGGAACCGATCCTTGTACCTAGTCAACTGAAAATTTGGTAAGCTAGTGTGACTATGCATAGTACTCACATGGAGGTAGAACCGAAACTTGTTTTGGAAGAACCGTTACACCCATGACTTATGATTGAGTGTTACTTGATCAATCACATAGTTCTTGAAAGTCATATGAACCAATTCTAAACTTGTTTGGAAGTGCAGTAAATCGGTTTCAAGTGAGTAAGTATAAAAAAGGACTTACAAAATGAAATATGTAGACACACTTTGAACACGCGCATTAATGTGTATCTTTAATTGTTCAAAGATATTCCTTAACAGCTAAGAAGCAAGTAAATCCCAAGATCGAATTTAAATAAGTTAAGAATCTTTTAATTAAGGTTTTTAATTATATATGGAAAATAAGAATTAGTAATGTGCATTTGCTAGTTAAAGATTTTCCAAGGAGATTTCGATCATAAATTTGGACAGTGCATTCTCAAGAATTATGAAAACCAAATTTGGAAAATATTGAATATCTTGAGAATATTTTCGGTTTTGGAAATTCCTTGGTGTCCAAACTTCCTTGTCTATAAATACTTTGAGTTTGCATTTCTAGAAAACTAATCCTTCATGATAGTAGACTTCTTCTGTTATACTGTTACTGGTGAATCCGCCTATTCGGGGAGGAGAGTAACCTAATTAGGCGAAATCTCTTACGGCCGCTCAGTTTAAAGTCTTCTTTGGGATTGAGAAGATCTAGTGTGTACTGTTGATGGGAAACTAGATAATTGTGGTTTATCTTTAGTTTTTATATTGATTTGATTGACTAACGGTGGTTGAACTTTGAATGCACCTAGTTTGTTTATGCTTGAGAATCTTCTCTTCTGATATAAGATTCACTCAAACTAGTTTAAGGTTTCGACATGCATCTTTAGATTGTTGTTAGATCTAAAGACGATCTTGGAATAATCGTTGTTAATAGACTCTATTCTGTATGTCATTGATCACAAAAGATTCAATTAGTTGTGTGCATGTGTTTATTGAAGATCTAAGAATATTTGAAGACAAAGAAGAGATAGAAGATTTCCGACTTGGTTTTATAACCTTTGGTGTGCACAATACTTGTTTCGATAATAGAGGATCCAACTATAATCGATCTATCCTTGTGGTATTTCTATAGAATAGTTGAGAAGACCGGCATCAATACATTTTCTTGGGATTATAGGTATTGATAGCAAAATCTTAACGATTACCTTTTGGTGATTGGACATAAGATAGATCTTGGAACCTGGCAAAGGAGTTTATGTTAAGATAAACAGAAGATCCTTTGCGCAACTCATATCACTTGGTTGAAGAGAGTTGATACCAAATATATTTGTTGTTCCTTTACATTTTGGAATACAAACCAAAGGAATTGGTCCAAGTATATGACTTGTTTACAGGTTGGAGGCGTGGGAATACAGACAAAACTAGGTGAACTATAGGTTTAGTTGCTTGGTCTCAACTATACGAAGTTGGTTTATTTTGTATAGCGGCTTAATCCTGAGAGTATTCAATTTTGGACTAGGTCCCGAGGTTTTTTTGCATTTGAGATTTCCTCGTTAACAAAATCTTTCTATGTCATTTACTTTATATTTCCGCATTATAATTGTTTTATTATAACTAAAGTAAATTGCACAAACGTTTATTCCCATTTACTTGATATGCAATCCTATTGAGTTTGGTTAAGTCTGAACCTGTGTATCAAGTAAACAAACTTCGTTGTTGTATTGTCTTGATCACGTATCCATAGACAATCACACGAAGTGTGAACCGATTTGTTGTATTGTCTCGACTCAGTCTATAGACAATCACTTTCGAAGAAAGGATTTATAGGAAGGAAAAGTTATAGCTTGAGGTATATTTGGGTACCCTCGCATTTTCAATTGGTATTAGAGTAGGCAAACACGAAAATATCTAACAATCTATGTTTGGTGTGATCCATCCTATAAGAATTGAATTCAATGAGTGATTCAGTTAACGTAATACCAAGATTAGATGACTCAAAATTGATTGAAAGAATGTCAAACACTGAAATTGTTGAGTCGTTTCGCTCAAAAGAATTTTGTACATTCGATGAATGTTGTCTATATCTTAATCTCGCTGAAGATGCTTCTATCAATATTGATAGAAAACTTTCTGAATTTGCAGAAATGGAAAAGCAACTCTCTGATTTAAAGAATGAAATTAAGATATATGAACAAAAGGAAGATGAGTCTTTATCTAAAACATTCAAGATTCTTAAGGACTCCAGTAGAGTTCAAAATGAAGTTGATGAGTTCCTCAGATAACTAGACCACTCAAAGAAAAATAGAAATTCTAAAGGAAATCAACTCATTCATGAGTATTTAATGAATTATACTTCTGAAGAATCTGATAATCTTCAAGAAGACTCTCTCTATAATGACTCAGAAGAAGTTTCTCTTGAATATTATAATAAATCTGATATAGGTTGTGAGTCTACTGAAATCATTCATGACTTGTTCAGTGAAACTTCATTAACTAACAGTTTCATTGCAACACCTAGTGTGTCAACTCCATAAAAAACGAATCAATTTAAGATTGGTTAAGAAACCGATTGTAAGTTATCCCCTATCAAGTTTCAGTCTTTGAGTATTCGGATCCGGATCCATATCCGAATACATGATATAATTAGTGATAAAAACAAAGAAATATGGAACTATCTCTTTCTCTACCTTCATCGAGTTCTGTTAGAGCATTGCTCGGTCGAACTCGCATGCGTTGCTATCTCAAGCATGTTTGTCAATATTAGTGATCAAAACTATAAAGTCTTCGATTTATAGTCTACCATAGCTAAGGTCTCAGACTAGGATAGAAAGTGTAGTTGATATCAAGAACTCCATGGCGATTATCATACAAGACGAAGGAATGCTCAAGGAACCAGTGGATCATCATCGACTAAAAGTTATGTGGAGACTTGAACTTATCTATCACTCAAAAGTCTATCTAGTATATCTCCTATCTTGAGACAAAAGTCGTTTTGCTATATAGACTTAGATTATACACATGTGGATACTTCGAGCTGAGTATATCTCGCTTATCTATTTCTCGAAATATGTGTTGGTAAAGCTTTCGCTTTAACCAAGTTCATCTTTACCTAGTAACGAAAGTCATGTTATGTTCCAATCATTTTTGAAATTGCTCTTACGAAAAATAGTTTGTGAATAACAACTATATAATGCCCTCTGAGAATGTTTCAATGATTGTAATGAGAGTTTAGACAATATAACCATTGGAAGATATAAGCATTGTTGTGGTAACACATATATGTATAAGTCCTTATTGCTTGAACCGAAGTTTGTGAACTTTGTTGATCAAGTAAAACCGGAGTAGTGCGTGAGCTCAGTCTGCGAACTCAGCATACAAACTCAGTCCGCGAACTGATAAAGTTCTCGAACCCAAGAATTTCTGTTGGGTTTTATGAACTCCGTCCGCGAACTTGAGTAGGTTATGTCTAAAAACGATGTTTGTGAACTTATCTTAATAATTAAACTAAGGAATGCTATTGCAAACCGTGGATTTATAGTTCATGAATCGATTCGAGTAAATCACATCATTTTTGCTTCAATTGTGTCTTGTGTAGTACATGATATTTCCTTGCAATTGAACAACTCTCTTACTAGTTCATTTGAGTCATTTGGACTAGTTATGGTGAAGAAGAATATGGTTGATATGAAAGTTATCATATGGCTAACCATTTGGTTAACTATTGTTGAACCAACTAATGTACAAGTTTGGGTACGGTTACACAACCTAAAAGTGTCAAGTACATGTGTGTATAACAAGATATGTTTTTCGATCTAACAGTTGATAAATATTAGCTTGAATCTAATCAGGTTTTCATCGAACGGTGAATATTGAATGCTTTGTTACTAAGCTAACATTGATTGCAAATCCTGATTTGAAGACTATATAAGGGACAACTCTAGCAACTGGGAAACCTAATCCCCACACATTCTGTGATACTAGTTGTTCTAAGCTAGAGTCGATTCTCCTTTAACCTTTGGTTTTCTTTTTCTAAAACCAGGTTAACGACTTAAAGACATCATTGGGATTGTGAAGCCAGACCGATACTACTTTTCTTGTAGTTGTGTGATCTGATCTTGCTTTTTCTATCTTACGAGCACAATTGGAATAATTAACTTGAGATTCATATCTCCGATAGGCAAGATTTAAAAGTAGTCACAAACACTCTGTCTCATCGTTTGTGATTCCTCAATAACCTTCTTCGCTGCGTCGATTAAGTTTATTGTGAGGTGATTGATAAAGCTGAGCTGTTCTTCGGGAATATAAGTCTGGTTTTATCAATTGGTTCTTGATCACCTTGATTTATCAAAAGACGGAACAAAACTCATAGGTATATTCATAGGAGACGGATTTATCTATTACTGTAGACTTTTCTGTGTGATACAAATTTATTTATTAAAGTCTACGACTTTGGGTCTTAGCAACTCTTGGTTATGGGTGAGATCAACTAAGGGAATCAAGTATGTAGCATCCTGCTTGGATCAGAGACATAGGAGCATAACTGTACCTTGGATCAGTGTGAGATTTTTTGGGGTTCAACTACAGTCTAGACCGAAGTTATCTTGGAGTAGGCTAGTATCTGTAGAGGCTTAATACAGAGTATGTTTAATCTGGACTAGGTCACGGGGTTTTTCTGCATTTGCGGTTTCCTCGTTAACAAAATTTTGGTGTCTGTCTTATTTATTTTTCGCATTATATTTTGTTATATAATTGAAATAATACAAGTTGTGCGTTGTTCAATTAATTAGAATATCCGACCATTTGGTTGTCGATTAAAATTGATTGACACTTGGATGTTGGTCTTTGGTACCATCCAAGTTATCTCTCTTTGATAAAGACTCGCAGATTCTATTTGCTTGAGTATATATCAAACTGAGATATTGAGATAATAACTCCTTGAGATATTTTTATCTAGATTGAGTCTGAATGTCTAGTTAATTCTCTTGTAAAGTAACTCGGAGTTTGTCCATACAGATTGCTAATCGAAATATTGGGTGTGGTTGTTAGACCCCGACTTTTTCAAGTTCATAGAAACTCCAACAGTTCATGAAGGTTTGAAATTTCTCTCCTTGTAATTTTTGCATGTTCGATTCAAGGGAAGAAACTTGTATCATTCAAATATAGTTATCAAAAGTAACAAAGGGTTGCTCTTATTTCATTCCAAATCGTCGCAAGCAAGGAGATTCATCCCTCAAGAAGCTCTACCGATTGTAAGTTTTTCTTCACTTCTCTTGTTAATTCAATGGATAATCGAACTAAGGGTAATATAAACTTTGTTAGAAGAGAAGGGTATAATAGGAATTCGATGCTTTACTCCACCATGAATATAAATTATGAAAACATGCCTAGTCTTACCTATGGTGTTAGTTCTCAAAATTACTTTGTGAAAAATGAATGCCTTATGAAGTTCGGGTCAATTAAAGAACCCATCTTGGAAATGTTATTTGTCAAGGTTTCGGATACGAATATATGAACTTTGTGAAGCATCGTGAATGGGGTATCATTCATGAAAGTTCTTTTAAGGAAACTCCGGACCTTGTGAAGCTGTTTTATGCCAATATGCATGAAATGAACTTTGAAGGTTGTACTTTTCGTACTATGATTGGTACAAGGTCATTTGAAGTCAACAAACAAGTAATTTCAGAATTAATTCTCTATCCCTATATGAATACCTTCTTGCCATATTCGGATAAAAGGTACAGAGTCGACAACAATACCATCTCTTTATTAATTGGTGGAACATGGTCAAGTAACTCCCTGCTTATTCACAATGTTGAATTTCATCTCAAAGTCTTTGGAAAACTAGCTTGTGCTAACCTATGACCTAGCAATATGCATAAGACAAAATGGACTAGAGATGTTGCTAAACTTGTATATCATCTTATCAGAAGGGTCAAAATTTTTGATTCATGTGGCTTAATGATCAGACAAATGATCACAATCCGAAGAGGTAAAATAAAAACACCTGGTTTAGCTTGTTTGATTACAAGAATATGTAGTTCCTTTGGGATTGTCTGGTAAAATGCAAGGGAAAAGATTCTAAAGAAATTAGGTGAAGGAATTGTCAACAGTATGAGAGGACAAGTCTTCAATGCACCTCCACCTATAAGATTTGAATGGGATCCACAAACTCTTAAAAGAAGACTAGAGAGAAAGAAAAACTACATCATCGAACTGATTGATCATGCTACAGAGATACATCCAGATCTCATCTTTGCTCTGAATACTATCTCTGACAGATATCAGGATACCTCATATGAAGAAGAAGATACTGATTTGGACATCTCAGACTAGTGTTCAATGCTGAGAATGTAATATTATGTACATTATTGTAAGATGCCAGTGAGAACTGTTTCCTTTTCAGTATGTTTTTATGAATAAGAGTTGTAAGAACTTTTGTATGTTTATGGGATGTTTGATTTAGGTTTTATTACCTTGATATTCGATCTCATAATATGTTGTGAACCCTTATGGTTTGGGTGTGTATTTGCAGGAATTCCCACACTACACCCAACTCAAGAATTTATGACACAATTTGAAGATTAAGTACCTCTTTATTGATATGATCCTAAAAGAATTACATTAAACAAGAATACATTTCACTTAATAAGATTTTCTCTCTCCTAAAAACTTTCTTAGCACTCAAAAATTCATCTCTCTCTCTCTGGAACTATTCTTTTTCTTTATATAGGCATTTACATAATGGATTACAGCTCATGACATCTCATTTACAGTTAAGATTCCCTTTAATTTCAGATCTGAGTTCTTGCGATAAATCGCAGTTAGCACCGCCTTAATCATTCGCAAGTTTTATTGGTTCGTCGCAGAAATGTCACACTTTACTCATGTTTCTGTCGTTTTCATCTGATATGTCATTCCTTACGTCACTTTGAGATGTGTCACAGAATATCATTGATGTGTCGCAGAACTGTTGTTTATTTCGCAAGAATATTGTTGTGACAATATTCTGATCCTACATCTTGCCTCTTCTCATATCTTTTCTGCGAAGAAGATAAAGATCATGAGAATTTAAGTTTCTTGATTTGCCGCACCTCCTTACATTTTACCCGATAAAGTTCCCTATTTTACGTTTTACCATTGGCACGTGTCAATCTTTACTTTTTTACCGATCAACCCGGTTACCCATCCTTCATCTATAAATAGATGTCCCACTCGAACTTCTTTCTTTTTCATCTGCAACTTTTTCTTTCCTAATATCCTTCCTGCTGCTGCTCTAATGGATACTCAAAGGTATGTTCTTATCTTGAACCTTATTTTGTTCATGTTTTATCATTTCTATCGCCTGATTTTCTTTGTAATCCCCATATTCTATATTATCCTTTTCAGTAACACTACTTCTCAGATTAAGATTACTGTCAAAAACCCTAACCCTAAAGTTCCTCAAAAAAGGCGTGTTGGAAAGGCGAAAAGATCTGAGAATGATAAGGTAGTAAGAAACAATTATTTCTTTGAAATAACAATATTGTTGCCTCTGTTTCTTATATACATTATTATTCGCAAGGTGAAGAAAATATTTCTAGGCCTCTTAAGCGTTCTCGTAAAATTAAAACTCTTCCAGATGAAGTGGATATTCTTGATTTCTTGCCTGCAGACCCTGTTCCGACGCAAGATAAATCTTCTCCTTCTCCTCGCGTAAATTCTAATATTAACACCAATACTACTTCTTCATCAATTCCAAATGAAACTATTGATGCTAATATTTCCATCAATATTTCAAAAGTTGCGATGGATGAATCTTTAATAGCTGGAACTAAAGTGAATGAATCAACAGCCTATGATCCTGTGATTAATGAAACTGTGGTGAATAAAACCACGGTAAATCAAACTGCGGTGAATGAATCCGTGGTGAATGAAGTTGCGATGAAGGATGTTGCGGTGAATGAGACTGTAACTGCGACTAACCAAGTTCCTTCTTCCACTCCTACTACCGCGAATGATTCTAATCTTCAATTTATTATCCCCAAAACCTCTTCCTCTACTTCTCTTCCTTCTTCTCAAGAAATAGCAACAGTGGTTGAAGCTGCTTTTCAAATATTATCTGAAGTTTTGAATGATGCTATGAAATCTTCTACAGACCCTGCGAGACAGGATATTTGTATGATTCTAAGAAAGCATCTTGGATCCTGCGGTTCTTTGTCTAAGCTAACTGCTTTAGAAAGTGAAATTGAAACCTTGAAGAAGAATCTTCAAGCAAAAACTTTAGAATGTGAACTTCTCGATCATAAGTTTCGCAATTCTGAAATAGACTGCGAAAATCTTCGCAGCAGAAATGATGATCATAACTTTCTTGCCTTTGTTTTTGCCTCAGTAATTCTTTGTTTTCTATGTACTCAATTTTTCTTTATTTATTTGTTGACGCATATTTAGCTTCAAAACATAACCAATTATTGAAGATACTTGAATGGGAAACAATCGCTGATGAGGCCCGCATTGGGAAAGAGTCTTGGAAGAATCAATTTGATAGATTGAATACTCTTCACACATATTCAATTGACGAGATAAATAATTTTAATAATGAGAATAATCAGCTAATTTGTGAACGAGATCGCCTAAGTAATGAAGCCACACAACTTTTATATTCGCTAAATCAGACTAATTTGAGGGTGGAATCTTTATTAGATGAAAACAAAACCCTATCTCAAGAGAAACGTAGCTTTGTGAGTAAAACAATGGTTTATTCGCAGCAATTGAGTAATCTTCAAAAAGCTGTGTGACAACCAAAAGCAATCTCTTCGTGTATTGAAAGATGAGCTTAAAAAGATAACCGAATCATCTGCCGATGAACAAGAGAAACTTATAAAAGGTAGATTAGCTCTGTGCGTAAAAGTCAACAGTCTCAAAGATGACTATGCTCTACTGAAGAACTCCCATTCCTCCTTAAAAGAAGAAAATACGCATCTTCTTTCTAAAGAAAAAAGAATAAAATCTCGTTTGAAAGGTAAAGTTGGTGATACTTTCGATGATACCATGAATCAATGGAAGAATTTCTTCCTTAACATAATTCAAACTTTATCCTCGCAAAAGGAAGGTAGTCATTTTGACTGCCTCATTTATTAATTATTTCATTGTATTTTCCCATCTTATTTCTTGCGAGAATTCCATCTAATATGCAATTTTTCTTCTGCAGAATCTGAGAAGCATCTTCAAGCTTCAATTTCTGATTTGTCTATGAGGTTGGCCAAACTTCGCAAAAAGAATACCGCGCTTTCTAACTCCCGCAACAGAGCATTAAGAAGATTTGACTATCTTGAATACTTCAAAGATATAGAGATCAGAAATCGGGAAAATAATTGCCTCCGTAAGGCTCATTTAGGTGCTGAGGTTCTCGTAAACAATGTTATATTTTCTCATTCCTTACCTCCTATGAAGATCAAACCCTTGGAGATAGATAATAACGAAGTCCCTCGTCTCATAGATGAAGATCTAAATTATTCAAGTAACGAAGAATATTTTTCTGAGGATGAGCAAAACCCACCTAAAGAAATAGAAGAAGAAGAAAACCCTCTCAATGATGCAGAAGAACAAAATCCTTCTCAAAAGGCAATCGCCAATGATGGAGAAGAGGAAGAAAATCCTCATAAAGAAGCAGAAGAACAGAATCCTCCTCACAAAACAATCGCTAGTGATGGAGAAACCCAAACTGAAAAAGATATCGCTGGTGAAGATAATAGTAGCGAACAAGAATGATAAAATTAGGGAAGAATATTCTCTGAAGTTTTATATTCTTGCGAAATATCTTGTTCTTTTCCTTCGAATGATTGTAATTTCTGAATCTCTTTTGCGAAACATTTCAGTTTTTGTAACTCCATCATCTTCTTCTGATTATATATTTTTATTAATCTGAATATAAGCTTCGCTGATTCTTGTAACTTGATTATTTTTACTATCTTAATTCTTCTCAAGGAAGATAATGAAATATTGTTTTATAATCCCTATATTTTCCCCTCATAATCTTCCTTGTGAAGTATGTAATATGTTACCATTGTAAGAAATCCCTTATACTTGGCTCTTTTTATCATTCTGCAATATGATGAATGAATTGTCGCGAATAATGCTGCGAAAAATCTGTTATATGATTCACAAATATAATCTCTCTTGTGGTCTTATTTCGCCTTCCTAGTTAAAGGTCTTATTATGCCACTTTTATGTGACAAGATCGCAGGACATTCTTACTTTCATATGTAATAATCCATTGATCTTGTCTTATCATTTATTTTGATCTATGCGACAATATGACAAGTCTAAGCCATCTTTCGAGATTAATTTCTCTTTGCTTTTTAAGACTCATGACATTGGCGTCTTTTCGATGAAATCGCATGACGTTTTTGCGATTTATATCCTCTTATCATTGATTTCATTTATCTCGTCTTTTGTTCTTATCGCAAAAACCCATTGATCTCATCTTAACATTTCTTTTTTGGCTTTTTTGCCTATTATGCGGCAATATGATGGGCCTAAATATTCTTGCGAATATAAAGTCCCATGACATTGCCGTATTTTTTGATACACAGCTCCCTAATGGAGGGTATCGCCCTTATCTCTCCCCCTGGTTGCCCCTTCAAGGAGACGTACTTCTGCCATACAAGACTAGCTCCTCCCATCCGGTTCTAGAAACAACCAGTTGTTTTCGTAGCCTCTTATCCTTTATGCCTATATGGATTATAGTTACGAGACTACACCCTAGTGGGGTTTTCTTCGGGCCGAACACATCGTAAGCCAAGACTTGACGTGGATGGCCATGGTAGGTTCATCCGTCCCGGGAACTCACAGCTCAACCGTGTACCTCGGCGCCTTGATCATATGTTGCATTCCTTAGGAGAAACTCTCGGGCGCCCAACCAGGGTATAACCTTATATAGTTGGGAATCCAAGTTATTCCTCCTGGATGGATTTTCTATAATCCCAAATCTCCATGACTAGGTTCCAGCAGCAGTATAGCCTTTCCCATAGTCATGCAAAGAGATACCCCCCTTATGACGTACTTTAAGGACGTTGCCTCTTACGGAATAGAATCCGCGAACTAAGATGTACGCCATAAAGGATCGTCCCATTTTCATATGTTTTTAGGCGATTTGCGCCCGTCTTATGCATTTAAAATTCTTAATTATCTCGCAAGTTATTGCGAAAAATTGCTTTGTATTTTTCCAATTTTGTTCTTGCGAATTATTTCTTTTATTCTCTCGCAATTGCTTGCGTATAATCCAATCATCTTAGTCTTTCAAACCTTTATTGATAATATTTTCTTAGATATTGTCTATTCCATGGTCTTCCCAGTCTTTGACCCATGTCTCTTCCTTCTGGATCCATTAACTTATATGCTCCAGTTCCAATTATTTCTTTGATAATATATGGCCCGTCCCATTTTTTCGCTAATTTCCCTCCATTTTCTCGCTGATATTCTGGTGTTTCTCGCAGAACTAGATCTCCAACTTGGAACTCACGCTTCTTTACTCGCTTATTATATTCACGAGCTAATCTGCGATGGTAGTTCTCCATATGTTGTAATGTTTTTTCTCTCTTCTCTTGTACTTCATCAAGTTTGTCTAGAATCATACCAGCACTAAGATTCTTTTCCCAAGCTTCTCTTTTTGTTGTAGGAATAACAACTTCTGTTGGTAATACTGCCTCAACTCCATATGTTAAACAAAAAGGTGATACCCCAGTTGCTTCTCTTCGTGTATTATTATAAGCCCAAACTGCATTATGGACTTGTTGACACCATGTTCTATGATGCCCTTCTAACTTCTTCTTGAGGATATCTGCGATTGTTTTGTTAGTTGCCTCAGCTTGACCATTAGCTTGTGGGTATAAAGGAGTCGATTTTCCGCATTTTATCTTGAATGCATTAAGTAGCATCTCTATATTTTGTCCTTCAAATTGCTTTCCATTATCTGACACCAACTGTGCAGGAATTCCGAATCTGCAAATAATGTTTTCAAATATAAATGTAAAAATGTCCTTATCACGAATATGCTGTACTGCTTTAACTTCTGCCCATTTTGTGAAGTAATCTGTTGTGACAATTAAATATCTCTTTTGCCCTGTTCCTGGTACAAATGGGCCCACAATATCTAAACCCCACTTTCCAAATGGCCAAACAGTTTTTGAGGATGTTAGTGTTTCACCAGGTGCATGTATTATTTTTGCAAATCGCTGACATTCCTCGCAACTTCTTGATAAATTCTTTGCATCTTCATGCATATATGGCCAATAATAACCTTGCATTTTAGTTCTATATTCTAAAGATCTTCCGCCGCTGTGATTACCAACATCCCCACTATGTAACATTTTTAGTATTCGTTTTCCTTCCTCTTGTGTCAGACATCTGAGGGAAGGCCCATTTAAAGATTTTCGATATAATATTACATCTCTTAACTCATAATTTGTTGCTCTACTTTTTAATTTGTGTGCTTCTAATCTGTTTCTTGGTACCTCTCCTCTTACTAGATATGCGTGAATTTCCGCACGCCAATCTGCGATAATTCAACTTGATTCTTCGCCATTATTTTCTACTACCATTGCCTCAGCTTCCTCTTCATCTTCTTTATTAATTGACGGTGCTATGAGTGTTTGTATTTTTATATTTCTCGCAGTTGGATATACCATCATACTTGATATAAACGCAAAATCATCTGCGAGCCTATTATCTCTTCTTGAAATATGCCTCCACTTGAGTTTTGGAATTTTCGCAGATAATTCTTCAACAAGTTTCTTATATTTTTTCAAAGTTATATCATTAGTTGCGTATTATCCTTCGATTTGGCGAATAATCAATTGCGAATCACTGGTAATTCTTGCATTCTCTACCTTCATCTCTATTGCAAATCTTAGAGCATGCACTACAGCCTCATATTATGTTTCGTTATTTGTAGATTCAAATTCTAACCGGAATGCAAATGCCATTTTTTCCCCTTCTGGTGAAATAAAAACGACTCCCACTCCATTTCCTTCCCCATTGGATGATCCATCTACTAATATTTCCCATCTATTTGGTTCTATTAAAAGATCTCTTGGATCCCTATACTCTTCTTCTATATCCATCATGTCTTCTACAGCTTCATCATCCTCCAAAGGAAATTCTGCGAGAAAATCTGCGACAATTTGAGATTTTGGCGAGGACAAAATTGCATATTGGATCTCAAAATGCCCCACTTGTGCATTCCATCTTTGAACTCTGCCTGATATTTTTGAATTTTTCATTACTGATTCAATTGGTACTTTTGTTAGTACTTTGATTTTATGCGCTTGGAAATATATGCGAAGTTTAGATGCCGCATAAACTAATGCCAGAATTAGTTTTTCAATCTTTGAATAGTTTTTCTCCGCAGCATTGAATGTTTTGCTGATGTAGTAAATTGGTTTTTCAACTCCTGCGTCATTTCGCAAAAGTATTGCGCTTAAAGCATGTTGAGTTATCGCAAGGTACATCAACAATTCTTCTCCTGGTTCAGCCTTCTGCAAAATGGATATATTCACCAAATATTCCTTAATTCCTTGAAAAGCTTTCTCACATTCATCTGTCCATTTAAATTTTGTTCCCTTTTTTAGTATGTTGAAGAAATGCTTGCATTTATCTGATGACCGCGAAATGAATCTGCCTAATGAGGCTAAAAGTCCATTCAATTTTTGCACATCTTTTATTGTTGCTGGAGTTGGCATATCTCGAATTGCTCGCACCTTTTCAGGATCAACTTGTATTCCTTCCTTTGATACAATATATCCCAAGATTTTCCCAGATGATACTCCGAAAGTACATTTCTCAGGATTTACCTTGATATTAAAAAGCCGCATCTGATCAAAAATTTCCCTCAAATCCTGCACATGATTCTTAGCTTCTTTGATTTTTACCAACATATCATATACATATACCTCTAAAGTTTTATGTATCCATTTCGCGAACACCTTTTCCACCATCCTTTGATAAGTTTCTCCTGCATTTCGTAACCCAAAAGGCATCTTTGTGTAACAATATAATCCTCTGGGAGCAAAGAATGCAGTATATTCTTGATCTTCTTCCGCAAGTGGGATTTGATTATAGCCCTTGTATCCATCTAACGAAGATATTCGATCATTTCTGCATGCAGATTCCACCAGTGGAATATCCGGCAAGGGAAAACTATCTTTGGGACATGCTTTATTTATATCAGTAAAATCGATGCAAATTCTTATCCCCTTATTTTTCTTGGGAACTACTACCATGTTGGCGATCCATTCTGGATATTTTGCTTGCCTTATAATTCTTGCTTCTAGCATCTTCTGCAATTATTCTTCTATCTTGGCATGATAAGTGGTCGCAATCTTTCTTATTCTTTGTTTGAATGGTCTGAAATTTTTGTTAATCTCCAATCTATGGCACGCAACAAATGGATCTATTCCAGGCATCTCGTCCATATTCCACGCAAAAATGTCTCTGTATTCTCGCAGAAGGTTTACAGTTTGCTCTTCTTCCTCCATATCCATCTTAGTTCCAATTTTCAGCATTTTTGGGTCTTCTTCACTGCCAACATTTACTTCTTTTGTGGGTTATGCTACAATATAACTGGCTTTATGTTCTCCCATTGGTGTTGGTGTTTTTATTATCTCCGCTGGTTCATCACTTTGTTGCGATACATCGTTAAATATTCCTTTTCCTTCTTCTGATCTTATCATGTAAATCTTGAATTCTTCTTCTTTCCTTTCTTCTTTCCTCATTTTTCTGCGCTGTTTTCGCAACTGAATTTGATTTTCACAATTCTTTACTTCATTCTGGAAACACAACGCTGCATAATCTGCATCTCCTCTAATCTCGCCAATTCCGCTAGGCATAGGAAATTTTATGCACTGATGTAGAGTTGATGATACAGCCTTGATTGCATGTATCCATGGTCTTCCCAACAACATATTATATGGTGATTTCACGTCCACCACGCACAAAGTTATCTGCGTCTCTATTTCCCCCAGCGGAATTCGCACTATAATTTCACCTTTAGGTTTTGTTAGAGATTTTCCAAATCCATGAATATGATATGTTGGACTAAGCATTTCTTCATCTTTGTATCCCATTTTCTTGAATGTGTGGTAAAACATTATATCCACAGAACTTCCTGCGTCCACCAGAGTCCTATTCACAGCCCACTCTTATGTAGATCTTATTAATTTCTCTTTTCTTGTTGGTACAACAGACACTCTGATCACCAATGGAGATGTATGACTTAAATTTTCTTTCGGAATTTCTGCTGCCGTGAATGTGATCTTCTGTTTTTCCCAATCTTTTAGCGGTGATGCCTCATCTTCCAACATGATTTTCTTTCCTTCAAAATCTCGCTTGTGTATCCTTCCTCTAATATGTTCATGGAACTTATCTATCATCATCTTTGTTATTACATCACACTCTAATTTCTTTTGATTATCTTTGACTTCAACCATCTTTTCTTCCACCAATTTTCTTGATATTCTTCTAACTCTTGAATAATTTCTTTCTTTTACCTAACTTTTGCTATGATTTTCAACTATTCATCCCTGTTTCTGGGCGCCAAAATGTAGTTGCAAGAATTCCCACACTACACCCAACTCAAGAATTTATGACACAATTTGAAGATTAAGTACCTCTTTATTGATATGATCCTAAAAGAATTACAGTAAACAAGAATACAATTCACTTAATAAGATTTTCTCTCTCCTAAAAACTTTCTTAGCACTCAAAAATTCATCTCTCTCTCTCTCTCTGGAACTATTCATTTCCTTTATATAGGCATTTACATAATGGATTACAGCTCATGACAGCTCATTTACAGTTAAGATTCCCTTTAATTTTGGATCTGAGTTCTTGCGATAAATCGCAGTTAGCACCGCCTTAATCATTCGCAAGTTTTATTGGTTTGTCGCAGAAATGTCACACTTTACTCATGTTTCTGTCGTTTTCATTTGATATGTCATTCCTTACGTCACTTTGAGATGTGTCGCAGAATATCATTGATGTGTCGCAGAACTGTTGTTTATTTCGCAAGAATATTGTTGTGACAATATTCTGATCCTACAGGGTGACTTTTTGATTTAGCAAGATTAAGTTCTAGCCCATGTTGGTGGGATTTATCGAAGGATCATGAGGGGTTCCTCTAGAAATAATATGTGAAAAAGTCATAATATGTTGAATTGGTTTTGGTTTAGCATAAAAGCATACGTGTTTCGACGATTTTCAACTTTTGCTTGCAATTATTAAAACTAATTTTCAACCTTTCTCTGGTAAAGGTTGGTTGTTATTATTCTTTTGTTTTTTCATAAGGATGACAACATAATGGTATTTCGATATCAATTCTACATGGAAGATGAATATGTGATCATATTGGAGAAGTTGGATGCGAGATTTAGGTAGCAATCTTAATTATTTAATTATTTTCCTTTTTAAGAAAAGCCTATTTTTATTTGAGATATTTATTGCTTTTGCTTAAACGAAATTTTCGGTACAATTGATATGTTTATTCCATTATGAATGTGTGGATGTATGTGTGATTCAATTGGTTCCGGTTAAGTAAAACTATTGTTATCTTGCTTTGTTGTGTGATATCAATCGTTTAGGCTTACAAAATTTTGGTGCAATTGCAGTGCTTTAATGTCTATGTTAATTCAATTGCTTGAAGTTAAGTAAAACAATTGTTATTTTGCTTTATTGTATGATATCAATTGTTTAGGATTACAAAACTTCGGTGCAGTAGTGAAACTTTGATATATTTGTTGTTTTAATTGCTTCCGGTTGAGGAGAATAATTATGCAAGTTGATTTATTGGTTTTTATGAATTATTTATGGCTTAACGAATTAATATGTTGACGGGATGAGTTGTTTAGTCCAATTCGATTCCTGATAAGATAAACTAAGTTAATTCTGATCTTAGTTAGACTTATCAAAGTGGAGGTTTCGGTTATTTAAGTCTAGAAGAATGCCTAAACAAGTAAATGCTAGTTAACTAACCTAGTATTTGGCTTGTTTAAAATCTAAAGGTCTAAGTTATATGGATAATTAGAACCTGATGAGAAAAATGGAGTTTATCTTTGTTTTGGTCTTATCGAATGAAGCGGTTGTATTTATACAATCGGTTTAGCAAAGGAACTAAGCTGCTTAGTTGATTTTTGGTTTGCTAAACTAGTTGGGAAAACTGCTTCGGGCAATTATTTCCATGATAACATATCAAAACATAATTACTTTGTAGTTTCGGTTTTGATATTGGTTTTCAAAAATGGTATATGGAACCCTCGTGCTTGACTCAACATGTTGCAAGTCTATTTTGAGATTTGTAAGATCCGTTTCGTGTTGTCCTTTATTTTTTCGTTTCTTTGTCATTTTTGTGACAAAAAGGGGGAGAAATATATGGAGTAAACAGGTGATGCTAGTATCAATTTTATATTGATTGGTGTCACTAGGGAAGAGGACAATGGTACTTGAACGTTTATCTAACGAAAGAGGAAAAGCACAGACTAAGGGGGAGTAACATATCATATGATTGGTATAAAAAAGACGCGGATTGATAATCTACCTATATCACCTTTAGGGGGAGTATGAGCTTTGTTATTATAATGTAAACAACGAAATTTTAAGGATTGAATTAATGCAGGTTATGTGTTGTTGAATTCAGGAATCAAGCGTATGTGTAATGAATTATTGTAATTTGTTTATCTATATGATTGTAAGAGTTTTGTCACTAAAATTGACAAAGGGGGAGATTGTTAGAGCATAGCTCGGTTGAACCCACCAAGTATTGGTATGTAAAGTTTGGTTGTCATATTTTAGTGAGCCAAAACTCATTTAAGAGTCGCTTGATTTAAATGTACTGGAGTCAACTTCGTATAGGTTAGCTTGAAAGTATTAGGATGAGACATTAAAAGTATTTCGAAGACTTGAAGAAGTGAAGAAGTATGGAGCTACAACCACAACATCGTCCTTCCACTAGAGGTTAGTAATATTTGACTTGAACTAATTCCCTAATATATCTTTCAAGTTGTGCATATTGAAAACATAAAATTGCGAAGCATGAACACTCTAGATAGACATAGTATTAAGGAATATAATATGAGGTTTATTGCTTAACCATTAAACTTTGTATATAAGACATCAACATAATCGTATGAATGCTATTGTGATTATGTATGGGTATGAGGTGAGGATTTCATCCTAGGAAACAATGTTTACATATGTTCTAAGGAAGTAAGTTCATGATATGTGTTGTGAACCGAAAAGGAAATCGCCAGGCGTTATTGGGGTTGTTCTTCATTGCATATCTTATGAAAGGCCAATATGTGTGATTAGTATAACCGCTCATGACTTGTTTGTGTTCTTGGTAAAACTATTCACATGAGGCCTGACTTATGTATTGGTATGACTTTTATTAGTGAAATCGATCTTAAGTAATCACATGGGGTATGATTGGGTTTGTGTATCTGACCAAATTTGGGAGAGGGGAACTGATCCTAGTAAGAGGTGCAGTACATCACAAAGGGGAACCGATCCTTGTATGAGGTGCAACAAGGTTTATAGTAGAAAGGAGAACCGATCCTATGAACATGTGCAACACGTTTTTAGGCAAAGGGGAACTGATCCTATGGACATGTGCAACACATACAATTTAGATACCATATATATGTGGGGAATCCATCATAGTACCTAGTCAACCGAAAATTTGGTAAGCTAGTGTGACTATGCACAGTACTCACATGGAGGTAGAACCGAAACTTGTTTTGGTAGAACCGTTACACCCATAACTTGCGATTGAGTGTTACTTGATCAATCACATAGTTAATGAAAGTTAGATGAACCAATTCTAAACTTGTTTGGAAGTGTAGTAAATCGGTTTCAAGTGAGTAAGTATGAAAAAGGACTTACAAAAGGAAAGATGTCGAAACACTTTGAACACGCGCATTAATGTGTATATTTTATTGTTCAAAGATATTCCTTAACAACTAAGAAGGAAGTAAATCCCAAGATCGAATTAAATAAGTTAAGAATCTTTTAATTATATATGGAAAATAAGAATTAGTAATGTGCATTTTATAGTTAAATATTTTCCAAGGAGATTTCGATCATAAATTTGGACTGTGCATTCTCAGGAATTATGAAAACCGAATTTGGAAAATATTGAATATCTTGAGAATATTTTGGGTTTTGGAATTCCTTGGTGTCCAAACTTCATTGTCTATAAATACTTTGAGTTTGCATTTCTAGCAAACTAATCCTTCGTGACAGTAAACTTCCTATGTTGTACTGTTATGGTGAAGCCGCCTATTCGGAGAGGAGAGTAACCTAATTAGGTGAAATCTCTTACGGTCGCTCAGTTTAAAGTCTTCTTTGGGATTGAGAAGCTCTAGTGTGTACCATTAGTGGGAAACTAGATAATTTCAGTTTATCTTTAGTTTTCATATTGATTTGATTGACTAACGGTGGTTGAACATTGATTGCACCTAGTTTGTTTATGCTTGAGAATCTTCTCTTCTGATATAAGATTCACTCAAACTAGTTCAAGGTTTCGACATGGATCTTTAGACTGTTGTTAGATCTAAAGACGATCTTATGATAATCCATTGTTAACAGACTCAGTTCTGTGTGTGATTGATCACAAGATATTCAAGTAGTTGTGTGCAGGTGTATATTGAATATCTAAGAAGATTTGAAGACAAAGAAGAGATATATGATTTCTGACTTGGTTTTATAATCTTTGGTGTGTACAATACTTGTTTCGGTAATAGATGATCCAACTATAATTGATCTATCCTTGTGGTATTTTGATAGAATAGTTGAGAAGATCGACATCAATACATTTCCTAGGGATTAGAGGTATTGATAGCAAAATCTTAACGATTACCTTTTGATGATTGAACATAAGATAGATATTTGAACCTGGTAAAGGAGTTTATGTTAAGATAAATAGAAGAGCCTTTGCGCAACTCATATCACTTGGTTGAAGAGAGTTGAAACCAAACCGATTTGTTGTTCCTTTACTGTTTGGAATACGAACCAAAGGAATTGGTCCAAGTACGTGATTTGTTTACAGGTTGGAGGTGTGGGAATACAGACAGAACTAGGTGAACTATAGGTTTAGTTGCTTGGTCTAATCTATACGAAGTTGGTTTATTTTATATAACGGCTTAATCCTGAGAGTATTCAATTCTGGACTAGGTCCCGTGGTTTTTCTGCATTTGCAGTTTCCTTGTTAACAAAATATTGTTGTGTCATTTACTTTATATTTTCCGCATCATAATTATTTTATTATAATTAAAGTAAATTGCACAAATGTTAATTCATATTTACTTGATATGTAATCCTATTGAGTTTGGTTAATTCTGAACCTTTGTATCAAGTAAACACACTTCGTTGTTATATTATCTCGATCTCGTATCCATAGAAAATCACATGAAGTGTGAATAAATTTGTTGTATTGTCTCGACTCAGTCTATAGACAATCACTTTCGGAGAAAAGACTTATAGGAAGGAAAAGTTATAGCTTGAGGTATATTTGGGTACCCTCGCCTTTTTAATTGGTATCAGAGTAGGAAAACACGAAAAGATCTAACAATCTATGTTTGGTACGATCCATCCTATAAGAATTGAATTCAATGAGTGATTCAGTTAACGTAATACCAAGATTAGATGACTCAAAATTGATTGAAGGAATGTCAAACACTGAAATTTTTGAGTCGCTTCGTTCAAAAGAATTTTGGACATTCGATGAATGTCGTCTATATCTTAATCTCACTGAAGATGCTTCTAGCAAGATTGATAGAAAACTTTTTGAATTTGCAGAAATGGAAAAGCAACTCTCTGATTGAAATAATGAAATTAAAATATATGAACAAAAGGAAGATGAGTCTCTATCTAAAACACTCAAGATTCTTGAGGACTCCAGTAGAGTCAAAAATGAAGTTGATGAGTTCCTCAGAGAACTGGACCACTCAAAGAAAAATAGAAATTCTAAAGGAAATCAACTCATTCATGAGTATTTAATGAATGATACTTCCGAAGAATCCGATAATCTTCAAGAAGACTCTCCCTATAATGACTCAGATGAATTTTCTCTTGAAGATTATAATGACTCTGATATAGGTTGTGAGTCTATTGAAATCAGTCATGACTTGTCCAGTGAAACTTCATTAACTAAAAGTTTCATTACAACACCTAGTATGTCAATTCTATCAAAAACCAATCAATTTAAGATTGGTCAAGAAACCGATTGTAAGCTATCCTCTATCAAGTTTCGGTCTTTGAGTATTTGTTCATAGTGAGTTATCTTTTCTAAAGGGCAAATGATTTGAGATTTTAAATCATTTATATTGTTGATGAAATATTTCACCATGCCTCTAAAATCATTATCATAATGACAAACAGACAAGAGACAGTTAGAGGAAGAACCTTTTCCATTGATTGTCGACTTCACCTTCTTTACTCTTGAGGAAGAGATTCCTTCATAAAGATACACATTAACTGCTTCAATTGCATCTCTTTTTATGATCCCTCTAGTCACATGAGCCATAAGACTATATCTTTTGAAGAGAAATGAGAAAGGAAGGACAAATATAAATGGATTTATGAACACAAAACCCTAGAAGACATAGAATGAGTCTTTCAGGATTTTTTATCCTCCTTCCATCTTCTTAGGAGAATATTTTCTTAAAAAATATCAGAAAAATATTTACGAAAACAAGAACTTGAGTTATTTTTAGTGCAACCCTCATTTTTCCCAATCTAAAAATGAGGATGCGGACGTCACCAGCATTAGTTGGTGACTAAGTGGGCCATATGCTCACACCTTTTATTTTTTCATGTCTTATCACTGTTTGTTGTGTAAACAGATTTCTTAGCTCGTCTAGATCTGGATTTTTTAAAAGAGCTTGGTTATCGGACTCATATTTATTTTTTGCATGTTCTCTTGAAGTTTACTGATTCTCTTATTGCTCATTCTGAATCTCCAACAAGTGTTCTGATCATGCTTCAAATGTCCACAAAAGGAACAAATCAATGAGGATTTTTTATCTTTATGTGACTTTTCCTGTTTAACACAATAAATCAACAAACGTTGTCCCTTGATTAGTTGGAACAAACAACTTTGAACTTTGAGTTTTGCTTTTGAATCCTAAACCATTAGTGTTTCCAAAGGATCTCTGACCAAATAACATTGCTGCAATTTTGTCATAACTTCCAGATAACCTTTGCAGGCCATACTTGAGAGTGTTAATCTCTTCTTCCTTTAGAGACATAGTTCTGACGAAATTATCATTAAGACACTCTATCTCAATATTTTTTTCCTGGAGTGATGATTCAACTCGCTTCAAGGAAGCCTTTAGGAGAAGGTTCTCTTGAAGAATCTCCTTATTCAAGAGATCAAGAAACTTTGTGTCATACTCAAGTTCTGAATTAGAAGTTGAAGAGGAGAGAAAATATGTAGTAAGGGCAGTAAGTCCCTTGCACCTGTTAGACTCATCTGAGACATCCATAGTAGTTTTGTCCTCTGTTGAATCATCTAAAGCAATAACTGAAGATGGATATTCATCACATCTATTCTTCCTTTTTATCAAATCCTTGACCTTTGTGATTATCATAGATTTATTAAAATCATCATGATTGGTGCAACATTCATCATCCTAAGACAAGTGAGTGGATACACCTGTTTTGGTCACAGCATTGAACGCAAGCGTTCTGCCTATGTCAAGATCAAGAATTTTTAACTTTCCTATCAGAGTGTTTCTGGAAAGTGTATCAAGGTTATTTCCCTCAACAATGGAATGCTTCTTAGAATCGTATCTAGATTGCAGCGATCTGAGAATTTTCATCACAATGTCCTTTTCAAGAATAGTCTTACCCAATGCAAAAGATGCAGTAACAATTTTAGACACTTTGTGATTAAACTCATCAAATGAATCTTCATCTTCCATACGAAGGTTTTCCCAATCGGAATTTAGGTTTTGAAGCCTGGCTTCCTTTTCACGGGTATTACATTCGAATACGGTTTCTAAGATATCCCATGCATCTTTTTAGACCTAGTGCAATTTAACACATGGTAATGAAGATTTAGGGTAATGGCATGTATGATGGCATTCAAACTGTCAGAGTTTTGCTTTGTAGCAAGTTTCTCAGCAGCATCGTATTCGCCAATATTCTTTGGAACAGTACCAATACATGTTGCCACAACAGGAGCATCATAGCCATTAACAACAGATACCCATGATTAAAAATCACGCGCTTGAAGAAACGCTCGCATAGAAATTTTCCACCATAAGTAATTTGAGACATCGAAGACTGGTGGTACGTTAATAGAGATAAAACCTATGTCCATAGAGTCAGGTCGCTACAAACACAGACTGATAAGGTCTTTAAACGTGTTTGTCTGCTCTGATACCAATTGAAAGGGCAAGGGTCTAACAACCTCACCTAATATTTCGATTGGCAATCTGTATGGACTAACTCTAATATACTTTTAAGAAAATCAACTAGACAATCAGACTCAATCTTAATAAAAAGTATATCAAGGAGTTAATATCTCTATCTCTCGATTTGATCTATACTCAAGCAAATAGAAATCTATGAGTCTTTATCAAATACAAGAGATATAAACTTGGATGGTACCAAAGACCAATATCCAAGGATCAATCAATTTCCAATCAACAACCAAATGTTGGATTTCTCAATTTAATCGATACAACGCACAACCTGTGATATTTCAATTATATAACAGAATATAATGCGGAATAGAAATAACACAGACACCAGAAATTTTTTTAACGAGGAAACCGCAAATGCATAAAAACCCCGGGACATAGTCCATATTGAACACCACATTGTATTAAGCCGCTACAGACACTAACCTACTACAAACTAACTTCGGTATAGACTGAAGTTGAACTCTAATCAATATCACACTGATTCAAGGTACAGTTGCACTCCTTGCGTCTCTAATACCAGTAGGATACTATGCACTTGATTCCCTTAGATGATCTCATCCACAACCAATAGTTGCTACGACCAAAATTCGAAGACTTTAATAAACAAATATGTATCACACAGAAAAGTCTACGATAATAGATAAATCTGTCTCCCACAGATAAATCTATGATTTTTGTTCCGTATTTTGATAAAATCAAGGTGAACATGAACTAATCAATAACCTGAACTTATATTCCCAAAGAACAACCTAGAATTATTGATCACCTCATAATAATCTAAATCGTATGGTAGCGAAACTAGATATTGTGGAATCACAAACGATGAGACGAAGATGTTTGTGATTTCTTTTTATATTGCCTTATCGGAGATATAATCTCAAGCCAATTATTCAATTGAACTCGTACGATAAAAAATGGAAAGATTAGATCGCTCAACTACAAGAGAAGTAGTTTCGTATGGCTTTACAATCCTAATGAAGTATTTAAGTCGTTAACCGACAGGGTCTCGATAAGAAACCTACGGTTAAAGGAGAATCAGATCTAGCAAAACCAACTAGTGTCACACAAGAGGTGTAGGGATTAGTTTTTTCAGTTGCAAGGCGTCTCCTTTATATATTTTTCAAATCAAGGTTTGTAATCTAAGTTACCTTGGTAACGAAGCATTCAATATTCACCGTTATATGAAAAACCTGATTTATCCATGTTAATATCTTTCAACCGTTAGATCGAAACTTAGCTTGTCACACACAAATGAAGTGTATTTCATTTAGGTTTAAGTAACCAAACCTAAACGTGTACATTTGGTTGATTCACAAATAGTTAACCAGTGGTTAGACATATGATCACTTTCATATCAACCATATTCATCTTCTTCACAACTAGTTCAAATGACTCAAAAGAACTAGTTGAAAAGTTGTTCAACTGCTTAGATCTTTACACATAGACACAACTGAAACAAAATTGGTTTGATTCACTCGAATCAATTCATGAACAATATATCAAAGTTTGCAAAGATTGCATTCCTTATTCCGCCAGTACCTAACCTGTCTCCTTCACCAATACTGCATGCACATATATGCACGCACTTGGTTTCCGATACATGGATTTATACACTAATGTGCGAACACACTATATATGCTTATATCCATAGATGGTTACGTAATATCAACTCTACATTTCAATCATTGAAACATTCTTCTATAATGTTATAATAGTCATTAGACATAAGAATCGACTATCATCATCAAAGCTATTTTCAAGATTAAAATGTCATCATGACTTTCGTCATGGGTAAATATGAAAAGAGGTTAAAGCAAAAGCTTACCAACACATATTTCGAGAAAAAGATAGGCGAGTAAAATCGGCTCGAAATAGCAAATGTGTATGTATAAAACCATCATACTTATACGAATGTTATCTCAAGAATTGGAGATAGAGTAGATAGACTTTTGAGTGACAGATGAGTTCAAGTCTCCACATACCTTTTGGCCGGATGAAGTTCCACTAGTTCCTTGAGTAGTTCTTCATCTTCGTAAGATAATCACCATGGATTCTGGAGCTCAACTATACTTAACTATCCTAGACCGAGACTTAGTCATAAGTAAACTAGAAATCAAGAAGTATAGTTTTGATCACTAATATTGACAAACATGCTTGAGATAGCAACGCATGCGAGTTTGACCGAGCAATGCTCTAATAATATCCCCCTTTGTCAATTTTAGTGACAAAACTATCAATACATATAGATTACAAAATAGATAAAACTTTGTAGCTTCTCGTCCACATGCTTGATCTCCTTTGTGCTTCAACATTGTTAGAGCATTGCTCGGTCGAACTCGCATGCGTTGCTATCTCAAGCATGTTTGTCAATATTAGTGATCAAAACTATAAAGTCTTTGATTTCTAGTCTATTATATCTAAGGTCCCGGACTAGGATAGAAAGTGTAGTTGAGCTCAAGAAATCCATGGCGATCATTATACAAGATGAAGGACTACTCAAGGAACCAGTGAATCTTCATCGATTAAAAGGTATGTGGAGACTTGAACTTATCTATCACTCAAAAGTCTATCTATTCTATCTCCTATCTTGAGACAAAAGTCGTATTACTATATAGACTAAGAATATACACATATGATATTTCGAGCTGAGTATATCTCGCTTATCTATTTCTCAAAATATATGTTGGTAAAGCTTTCACTTTAGCCAAGTTCATCTTTACCTAGTGACGAAAATCATGTTATGTTTCAATCATTTGGAAATTGCTCTGACGAAAAATAGTTTGTGAATAACAACTATATAACGCCCACTGAGAATGTTTAAATGATTGAAATGAGAGTTTAAACTGTAGGAGCGGAATATCACAACAAATGATAACTTACGAAATTGTGGAGAGAAAAGACATCTTGCGACCAAAGAACATTTTGCGAGCAAAGGAAATCACGAGGAAAGCAAAGGAAGTTCGCAAAGTGAAGTTACGAAGGTTCGCAAGATAATTCTCAAATCCGAAATGGCGGGACAACACAACTGTCATCTTTTGTAAGAACATATAAATAGCCATTTAGGCATGAGAAGTAGGAGAGACACATTTTGAGAGAGAGGATAATTTTAGGAGGAGAGAGAAAATGTTAGGAGAGATTTATTTTCTTTATCATCTTCTTCCCCAAAAAACTAGAGCTCCAAATATTCATTAATGGAGTCTCAATTGTAAAATCATGTAATTACATACAATCACTAGTGAAGCACCGTGGATGTAGATCACATTGATCGAACCATGTAAAAATCTTTGTGTCTCTTTTTATAATTTTAGTACTTTAATTCTTAGTTTCATATCAAATTAATTAGATCTAGGAATCATTTTAATGGATTCTTATGAGGGTGTAGTTGTGAGATAATCCGCAACTACATAATTGGCGCTAGAAACAGGGACAGATTAAATTGATTTATCCTTCCTGTAACTTGTTGGTTTCAGAAATTTTCATGAAACTGGTACTGTTGGTGGTGCATTTCTCTGAGTTTATCAAGTTCTTGGGAAAAATTGGAAGGTACAGCAAAGTAATATCATTAGAAATTCACGGAAATCCAAGGAAAATGGATATGGAGATGTAAAGCTACGTCGGAAATCACATTCGAAGGAAACATCGAGATAAAATCAGTTGTAGTTGCCAAAACAGATCTGTTGAAATCACTCTGGAATGAATCCATTTATTATCTTTATGGTTTAGTTATCAAAAACTCAGATTTGTTGTCAAGATAGATCTGCGAAGTAGAGTCGATGCCACTTCGTGAACAGGAAATCCTTCTTGTTTCCTGCGCTAGAAGGTTCGCAGGTAATTGTTGGTGTCAATATTCAAGAAATAAGAAGTTCTGCGAAGTTCACTCAGGAATGAATACCTTGTAAATTCGACGAAGACAAAATAACTCACAATCCAGGTCAACTCGCCGGATTTGGTACAAAACCAGGCAGCCAATGGTTCACAGTATATTGCTTTGTTTAAGGAAATGACCGGAATCAAACTCTGTGAAGATGATTTACTTCTCAGCGGGAAGAGGAAAGAACTTTCTTTGCAAATATTTATCTTGCGAACATTCGCACTTCTACTCTTTGCAGTTCGCAAATATTTACTTTGCGAACGTTCGCAAGACCAACACTACTACTCTTTTACACTTCACAAATGTTTACGTTGCGAACATTCGCAGCACCAACACTTCGCAGACGTTCGTTTACTTCATGCAAAAGTTTACTTCGCAAGATCTATGGTTATTTCGCGAGAAAAAAATGGGAGATTATTTCACGGACATATTTCACAAGAAATGGTTAGAACAGTTGGTATAACGCAACATTATACAAGAGGCAGATCAAGAGACAACAACAAACCACAAAAGCTAAGTACTTCTTTCCTTGAACATTTTATTTTGCTTATGAAAAATAAAAGATTTTTGATTTGATTTACCAAAAGCGATTCAATCGCATGATTACAAATATTATACAATTACAAAGATCTCAAGATTTCACAATTACAAAAGAAACCGAGAAAAACATCTCGCACAAACCAATTTATATATTTCTCTTGAAAAATTTACTTTGCTTCAAATGATATGATATTCAACATGGAGAGTAGTAGATGGCAAACCTTTATGGCGTACACTCGTGAAGCAACATTCGCAAGAGGCAAAGAACCTCAGTGCGTCATATGAGGGGGTACCTATTAGGATCATTTCCATGGAAAAATATTTGTCAAATGAGATGAAATAAATCATACAAAGGAAATCAAAACAAAGAAAAACGATTTGAACTTGCAATTAAATGAATATTTTGATAAAAGAAATGTTGAATACTAATCTAAATTTTTATTTGCATTACAGCATAGCATGAGGCAAAGAACATGGAGTGAGAGTTCGCATGATGGGTTCGCAATATTTCTTACATTTAGAGGATTAAGTACTTCTTATATATTTCGAGGATTAAGTACTTCTTACACTTCTTAAGGATACTTCATACTTCTTATATATTTCGAGGGTTGAGTACTTCTTATGCTTCATCAAGGATATTTAATACTTCTTATACTTCAAGGGTGAGACTTCTTATTTACTTCGCAACATTCCGGAACTTCGCAAAAGAATATAAGCAAGTATATACTTTTTGAGTTTGATATTCTTTCGCTCGTTCCTTCATCAACAAAGATCAAAGACTACACCAACAACTACAACAACTAGTTTTTTCTTAAAGATCGCTCTTCAAGCAATATTCAAGAAAAAAGAGGCAAGATGTAGGAGCGGAATATCACAACAAATGATAACTTACGAAATTGTGGAGAGAAAAGACATCTTGCGACCAAAGAAAATTTTGCGAGCAAAGGAAATCACGAGGAAAGCAAAGGAAGTTCGCAAAGTGAAGTTACGAAGGTTCGCAAGATAATTATCAAATCCGAAATGGCGGGACAACACAACTGTCATCTTTTGTAAGAACATATAAATAGCCATTTAGGCATGAGAAGTAGGAGAGACACATTTTGAGAGAGAGGATAATTTTAGGAGGAGAGAGAAAATGTTAGGAGAGATTTATTTTCTTTATCATCTTCTTCCCCAAAAAACTAGATCTCCAAATATTCATTAATGGAGTCTCAATTGTAAAATCATGTAATTACATACAATCACTAGTGAAGCACCGTGGATGTAGATCACATTGATCGAACCACGTAAAAATCTTTGTGTCTCTTTTTATAATTTTAGTACTTTAATTCTTAGTTTCATATCAAATTAATTAGATATAGGAATCATTTTAATGGATTCTTATGAGGGTGTAGTTGTGAGATAATCCGCAACTACAAATGATAACTTACGAAATTATGGAGAGAAAATACATTTTGCGAGTATAGAATATTTTGCGAAGATAAAGAAATCACGAAGAACGTTTTACGAGTAAAGGAAGTTCGTGAAGTAAATTTGCGAAGGTTCGTATGATGATTCTTTGATCCGAAATTAAGGGAAAGATTAGTTGTTATCCAATGTGTAAAATCATATAAATAGCCATTTAGGCATGAGAGGAAAGGAGAGACACATTTTGAGAGAGAGGATAATTTTAGGAGGAGAGAGAAAATGTTAAGAGAGATTTATTTTCTTTATCATCTTCTTCCCAAAAAAACTAGAGCTCCAAATATTCATTAATGGAGTCTCAATTGTAAAATCATGTAATTACATACAATCACTAGTGAAGCACCGTGGATGTAGATCACATTGATCGAACCACGTAAAAATATTTGTGTCTCTTTTTATAATTTTAGTACTTTAATTCTTAGTTTCATATCAAATTAATTAGATCTAGGAATCATTTTAATGGATTCTTATGAGGGTGTAGTTGTGAGATAATCCGCAACTACATAATTGGCGCTAGAAACAGGGAAAGATTAAATGGATTTATCCTTCCTGTAACTTGCGGGATCAACCATTTCGTTTAATAATTGGGATCAGCTTCACTAACTCGTGTGAGTTCATTTGGATCTATACAAGGTCCATCTGTTCATTTCTCAATGGCGGATCATTCAATTCCACCGAGTCGATCAATTACAGCTTCAACTTGTGAAAACTACAAGTAATTGATTAAACGTTCCGTCGTCGACCAAGAAAGCATGTATGTGTTCGTTGACAACTCATCCAGGAAGATAAGTCAAATTCACGAAGAAAGATGAAGTTATGTACTTCGCAAAATGATTATACGTCCCATCTTGGAGTATACGAAGTCCAGTATACAACTACTTGGAGTATATACTTAATTATATACTTAATTCTTACGAAGATGAGAAAGCTCCACTATGATAACTTACGAAGAAAGCTCCACTATGATTACTTACAGGAAATCACACCAAATTAAGTATATGCGAAGTATATTACCCCACTTTAGTGTTACCACATTAATTCTTACGAAGATGGTCCCATATACTTACGAAGATGATCCCCATCAAAATTCTTACGAAGATGGTCCCCATCAAAATTCTTTTCTGTCATATACTTACGAATATCATCTTCGTAGGGTCAAATCTTACGAACATTCGCAGAGGCAGCATTTCTACTTTTACACTTCACAAATATTCACTTTGCGAACGTTCGCAACACCAATACTTCGCAAATGTTCGTTTACTTCGCAAAAGTCCGCAAAACAACAGAATTCTATTTCGCAAGAGTGGGCTAGAATAATTGGTATGCTATGAGAACATGCAAGACGATGCTATCTTCGCAAGCAAATCACATACTTCGCAAGAGACAACAACGACTCACATAAAATCTAAGTACCTCTTTCCTTAAACATTTTATTTGCTTACGAAAAATAAAAGATTTTTGATTTGATTTACAAAAAGTGATTCAATCACACAATTACAAAGATGATACAATTACAAAGATCTCAAGATTTCACAATTACAAAAGAAACCGAGAAAAACATCTCGCACAAATCAATTTATATATTTCTCTTGAAAAATTTACTTTATTTCCAATGATATGATATTCGACATGGAGAGTAGTAGCTGGCAAACCTTTATGGCGTATACTCGTAAAAGGCAAAGCACCTCAGTGCGTCATATGAGGGGGTACCTATTAGGATCATTTCCATGGAAAAATATTTGTCAAGAGAGATGAAATAGATAATACAAAGGAAATCAAAACAAATAAAAAGATTTTGAAGTAGCATATAAATAAAAAATAAGAAATTTTGATAAAAGAAATGTTGAATACTAATCTAAATTTTTATTTGCATTACAGCATAGCATGAGGCAAAGAACATGGAGTGAGAGTTCGCATGATGGGTTCGCAATATTTCTTACATTTAGAGGATTAAGTACTTCTTAAGGATACTTCATACTTCTTATATATTTCGAGGATTAAGTACTTCTTATACTTCTTCAAGGATACTTCATACTTCTTATACTTCAATGGTTGATACTTCTTATTTACTTCGCAACATTCCGGGACTTCGCAAAAGAATAGAGGCAAGTATATACTTTTCAAGACTAGTATTCTTTCGCTCGTTCCTTCATCAACAAAGATCAAAGATTACTACAACAACGGGTTTTTTCTTAAAGATCGCTCTTCAAGCAATATTCAAGAAAAAAGAGGCAAGATTTAGGAGCGGAATATCACAGCAAATGATAACTTACGAAATTATGGAGAGAAAATACATTTTGCGAGTATAGAATATTTTGCGAAGATAAAGAAATCACGAAGAACGTTTTACGAGTAAAGGAAGTTCGTGAAGTAAATTTGCGAAGGTTCGTATGATGATTCTTTGATCCGAAATTAAGGGAAAGATTAGTTGTTATCCAATGTGTAAAATCATATAAATAGCCATTTAGGCATGAGAGGAAAGGAGAGACACATTTTGAGAGAGAGGATAATTTTAGGAGGAGAGAGAAAATGTTAGGAGAGATTTATTTTCTTTATCATCTTCTTCCCAAAAAAACTAGAGCTCCAAATATTCATTAATGGAGTCTCAATTGTAAAATCATGTAATTACATACAATCACTAGTGAAGCACCGTGGATGTAGATCACATTGATCGAACCACGTAAAAATCTTTGTGTCTCTTTTTATAATTTTAGTACTTTAATTCTTAGTTTCATATCAAATTAATTAGATCTAGGAATCATTTTAATGGATTCTTATGAGGGTGTAGTTGTGAGATAATCCGCAACTACATAAACATTCTGATACTTCGCAACTCATATACAGTTGTATAAGTTTTACTATAAATAGGAGTTCAAATGTAAAATTCGAGAGGTTCTTTTAGTGAGTGTTAGAAAATATCTTAGGAAGAGAATAGAGAAAGTTGTAACTATTCTAATTCCATTTAGATACTTCTTTGTAATCAATTGAGAACATTAATAAGAAAATTGTTATTCATCATCAAGAACTTCTTGAGTTTTTACTAATTCTATTGAGGGTGTAGTTGTAGGTTATTCTGCAACTACATAATTGGCGCTAGAAACAGGGATTTGAAGAATTCCTGTACCAGAAAAATGACAAGAAGAAGAAACACATCATAACCATTAACTGAAGTAAGAAGAAGTGTAAGACTTGCAGGAGGAGAAGCAAATATAACAGGAGAACCTAGTAGGAGAAGGAGTAATCGAAGAAATCAAGCTCAACAAATAATAGATCATGATCAAGTGAGTATACACACTTGGAGAACTAATACACCGGAAGAAGGAGATAGAGAACCACAAATCAGAGAAAATGGGAGGTTGATGGGAGGAACAATTCTTGAAAGAGAAAGGGAGATGTTAGAAACATTGAGACAAGGAATCCAAAAAGAACGAATGATCGAAGCTGAAGAACGTGCCAATTTAACAAGACAAAATCAAGAATTGAGGATGGAAAATGAGATACTACAAAAAAGGAAATCTCAAAGTGTTGCAAGATCAAATGTTAGAACAGAAAGAGAAGGACAAAATTCACCGATAATCAATAATGAAAATAATATGCAAGAACAAGCGCAGAATAAAGGCGAAATAAATCAAGAGAATCATTTCATTTTAATACCAAACCACGAACAAAGCATGGGGAATTTACGAACAAGACCAAATCCTAGAGAAAACAATCAAAATCGAGAGGAAGAACAACAACTTATGGAAGAAACTGAGAGACAACAAGCAATACATCAAAACAATCACGAGAATGGAGTAAGAAGACATGAAGAGGCTCGTAACAAACAAAATGTTGAGTATGAAAGAATTAAGAGAAGAATTGTAAACCAACAAACAGAAGTGGAGAGGAATGAACCAAATTCTCGAATCAGAGTACAAGCAAATCAAGAAGAAATAAATCACAGAAGAAGGAGAAATGAAGAAGAAGAAATTCTTGATATTCGCATGAGAAGAATGAGAAGAATAGAAAGGGAAGAACAAGAATTCCAAGATGCTCTGCGACTGAACAATTATGATAATTTAGAAAGAAGATATTTGCAAAATTATGCAAATGAAAACATTAATGAAGAATATGATAGAATGCGAAGTATCGCAAGGGAGGAAGCGCAAGAACGTAGAAGAAGAGAAGCTGCATTAAAAAGACCAATGGATGAGAATTCTGAGGCAAATGCACGAATCTTTCGAGAATTAGCAGAAATGAGAGGGATGATAAACAATAGAAGAGGAGGAGATAGAAGGCAATTAGATGAAGCAATAGAAGAAGCTGCGAGGACTCCATTTGCTAGAGAAGTACAATTGGGAGGAATTCCACTAAAATGCAACTTGCCCACACTTACCAGTATCTTTGATGGGACTTCATGTGCTATTCAGCACATTAAAGCATACATAAGATGCATGTTACAATGGGAAAATCATGATGCTGTGTTATGCAAGTACTTAGCATCGAGTTTAACGGGGGAAGCTTTAAAGTGGTTCGAAGGACTCCCTAAGAACACTATTACGTCATTCAGTCATTTGCAAGCAACTTTCCTTGGAGCATATATCACAAATCACTCTTCACGGCTTGGTATTGAAGATGTATTTGGTTTAAAACAAAGAGTGGGTGAAAGTTTGAAGCATTTGGTAAGACGATGGAAGACTATGTGCAGTGATATGGCAGGGCGTGTGGATGAGAGATACTTGATTCTCGTCCTTCATAAATGCGATGTTCGCAATGAACAATTATATGTTCAAATCTTCAGAAGAAAGAATTCCATAATGATGACAGAGTTACGAGAATTGCAAGAAGAATACATTACACTAGAGGAAAAGCAAAACAGTATGGAGTCATATCCAGTAGCAAACACTAACAATCAAGAGGGAGGAGCAAATTTACTTCCCAAAATAATCAATATAGTAGCAGGTACTTCGCAAACATCCTCACAAACTTCTTCGCAAATTTCAGAAGAGAAGAAAATCAATGATAGCCAGCCAAAAATGGTAGCAATGGGCAGTAAATATCAAGAAGAGTATGATAGAGAGAAGAATTTCTATAATCGAATAGGAAATAACCAAATTCCAAGATTAGATCAACAACAAGAAAATTATGGGGGACAAAGGCAAAATTATTTTGGACAAGGGAACCAGAGACAAAATTATAACAACGGTCAAGGAGGTCAAAGAATGGTAAGGGAAGAGATAAAGTTGCCACCTTTGAATACAAGTGTAGAAAAGATATGGCAAGCAATTATCCTAGTAGAGAATATACCAACTCCATGGAACATGGGAAAGGAACCACCAATGGGTCCAAGAAGTCATGAATTTTGTTCATATCATCATTTTCATGGACATTCTACAAATAATTGCCATAATATCAAGAGGATAATCTTGCGAATGATTGATCAAGGAAAGCTAAATCAATTTTTACTTAAGCAGACACAGTCGCAACAATTACCACAGGCTCCAGTCATAACTCGCAGGGAGAACACAACAAAAGAAAAGGGAGAAGAAATCCTACATATAGAAGTGGGATCAAAAGCAAGGAATGTTTTCTGTAATTCCATTGTTCATTCATATAAAACCATAGAGGATTTTCATGATAATGTATTAAGTAGGGTATATGCGAGGGATGGTGAAGGAAAGGAAGTAATGAACATCGCAAAAATTTCATGACTTGAAGATTGGCAGAAACGTGAAATTTCTTTTGAAGCCACTGAAATTCCAGAAGGTTCTGAAGCACATGATAATCCATTGGTAGTAAGATTAGAAATCTACATGAATATGGAAGAAAACTAAGATGATATGGAGGAAGAATCAATTGGTCTTAATAGGATTTTGATTGATACGGGAAGTTCTGTCAATATCCTCTTCTATTCTGCTTACAAAAATATGGGGGGAAAAGATGCAGATTTAATACCTTCTACTTACAGAATTTATGGTTTTAATGGAACTGCCAACAAGCCCAAAGGAGAAGTGAGCATGCTAATTCCATTAAGTGGAATGCGAACTGAAATTCTGTTATGCGTTGTTGATGTCGAATCACCATATAATGCTTTGATAGGAAGACCATGGCTTCATGGAATTCTAGGCGTATCTTCCACTCTACATCAGTGCATAAAGTTTCCTCATATGAAGGGTATTGGAATTATCAAGGGTGATTGGGCTGAGGGAAAGAAATGTTACGATATAGAAGTAGAAGTTTGCGAAGGAAAAACTGCTGTGAAGGAAAATTGGAGAAAAAGAGCAAAGGCTGTAAAAAGAAGTGAAAATTTAATGGCAGAGGATTAAGGAAAAAGAGAATAAAGTTACGATGATAATCATACAAGAAATTTACGATGACAATAAGGGATTGTGATTTGCGAAGAAAGAAGAAGGAAAATAATAAAACAAGAAGGTAATCAGAATGTTTGCTCGTGGAAATAAGGTATGTGGAAAAACAAAATTTTTATTTCGTGATAAATTTTACGAATATTGTTTGCTCGCAGGAAATTGGGAAAAGTTACGAATTTCAAAATTTATATTGCGATTAAATTTTCATTAATTTGCGAATAAAAGACCGCAATATGTGATCAGCCTCCAAAAAAGAAAGAGAGCCGCAGAAAATTTTATACATGCAAACCTTTGTGGCGTACACCCTAGTTCGCGAAGCTATATTTCGTAAGAGGCAAAGTCCTAAAGTACGTCATTTAAGGGGGTACCTATAACGTGGCTAAGGGTAACCGGAACACCACCAAGGGCCCTTAGTACATGGTAAAAATTTAGGGGTACAACCCAATAATGGGGTACCTATCCGGGTTAGACACCTTGAATTCTCACCTAATCTAGCGACATTACGCAATATAAAATGCTGTGTAAGAGGATTTAGGTTGGGCGACTAAGGCATACTGTCTTTCCAAAGAAGTGCAGAAAACGATCAAGGCGCCGAGGTACACGGTTGATTCAAGAGTGCCGGGTGAGGTTGAACCACATCTGCCATTTTTGACAAGTCTTGGCAAATGATGCACTTGGACCAAAGATACCCCATAGGGTGCAACCTCATAACTATAAGCCCTATAGGAAAAAAGGATAAGAGGTTGCGATCAAAAGCTGGTTGTTGGCAGAACCGGATGGGAAGAGCTAACCTTGTATGGTCGATGTACGCTTCCTTGAAGGGGCAATCAGGGGGAAGATAAAGGGCAGCACCCTCCATTAGGGAGCTGATACGTGCTATAAGACGCAAATGTCACGAGGCTTCTTGTTTGCGAAAACATAAATGCTTGTCATATTTGTGCAACAAATGAAGTTTTGCGAGCCTTCTAAAAAAAAAAAAAAAAAAAGAGAGAAAAAGAAAGAAAAGAATAAAGAACTCGCAGAACATAATAAAGAAGTTAAGATGAGATCAATGGGTCACTACATGAAAGTGTAGAGACGTCCTGCGATTTCATCGCAAGACGACAATGTCATGGGGCTTTATGTTCGCAAGAATATTTAGGCCTATCATATTGTCGCAACACTTCCTGAAGAGGCTAAAATACTATACAAAGAAGTTAAGATGAGATCAATGGGTTTTTGCATGAAAGTGTAAGAACGTCCTGCGATTTCATCGCAAGACGATAATGTCACGAGGTTATATATTCGCAAGAATGTTCAGACTTGTCATATTATCGCAAATACAAAAATTTACTACAAAAGAGGTGGCAAAATAAGACCTTTACTTAGGAAGGCATGATAAGACCACAGAAATTAATGAAATTCATTGCATCAATATCATTGAAGAAATTATACAAGAATATACATTATAAAGATCTGAAAAGAAGACAACTTCGTCAATACCATTGAAGAAATTATACAAGAATATACATTATGAAGATTTGAAGAGAAGACAGCTTCGTCAATACCATTGAAGAATTTTTACAAGAAGTCCTATCAAAGAAGATAACATCATTAAAGAATTGTCACGAAGACTTAACAAAAGATACGATTTTGATAGCAATCAAATACAGATAAGTTCATACTCGTAAAATGTTACGAGAATTACATACTTCTTATACTTCTCCATATATTTAATATTTCTCCAAAAGATTGAATACTTCTTATAATTCTTCAAGAATATCTCATATTCATTATACTTCTTTAACGGATATTTCATTTGGTGAAGGTTAAATAATCATTATACTTCGTCATATGTTACGTAATTATTCACAGATTGAATACTTCTTATATTTCTTCAGTTGGTGAATTGAGTACTTCTAATACTTCTTATATCTCTTCATTTGGTGGATCGAGTACTTATAATACTTCTTATATCTCTTCATTTGACGGATTTGGTACTTCTAATACTTCTTCAAAAGTATTGTATATGTAGTATACTTATTAAGGATATTTCATATATTTTATACTTAAAAGGGAGGATTTCTTATTTACAATCGTAACAAGTTGAAACTTCGTAAGATAAATTGAGGCAGATATTCTAATACTTCAAACAATGTTTAATCATTTAAAGAGAAATAATAGGGGGAAAAGGAGATACTAAGCTTTATCTGTGAGTTATATATTATTTATCTTCATATGATCAAATGGGGCAAATTTAAGGTTAAATTATCTTCGCAAAATATCAGAAAGAAAGGATAAATCATCTTCGCAAAATATCAGATGTACTTCTTAAAAAATAGAATTGTTCGCAAAAAGAAAACCAACAGTAAATAAGGGAAGGAATTCAAAAGAAAGGAGGACAAGAGAGTTAATGATAAATTGAAAAAAGAATGTTATCATGCTCCATCAACACTCTGTGCTGGATCTTTAAGATCAGTAGGGTCATTAGCAGCCTTCGACTTTTGCGAGATATCATCCTTGGAAGAATATGCAATAGGAACATCTCCTTGAGGAATAGATTCTTTCTCATCATCAAGATCTTCATCATCACTCTCATAATCGAAATCACTATCAGGCTCACGAACAACTTCATCGTCAGATATCTTCAGAGGAGTAATTTTCACATGAGGCAAGGCTCTTGATAAGAGAATGTTATTCGTAAAGACTTGAGCTTTCAGATGACTTTCACGAAGTATAGCTTTTTGATGATTCGTATCTTCGATATCTTTGGAATAAGCAAGATAGTTGAATCTCCGAGTAGCACGGTCACGAGAGTTGATTAAGCGGGTAGAAAGCAAAGCATTTTTCTTACGAAGCTCGGAACAGGAGGCTTCTAATTCAGCTTTCGCATTGCGAAGGTTGTTCTCAGATTATGCAAATAAAACAAAATTCAAAGGATAAAGTTTGCAAGTATAACAAAATTTAAAGATATACCAGAGGCAGTCAAATTTTAATGACTACCTTCTCTTTGCGAAGCAAGAGATTGAGTTAAAGATAAACAACAGTTCTTCATCTGATTCATCGCATTATCAAAACCATCACCAACTAATCCTTTAAGTCGATATTGAAGCTTTTGATCTTTAGAAAGGAGAAAATTTTTATCCTTCGCAAGTTTGGCATTAAGACTCTTTAATGACGAATAATCTTCTTCAAGTTGATTCTTCTTAGCACTCAAGACTATATTCTTATTAATAAGGGAATTCTTATCAGTAACAAAAGAATTTCTTTCAAAGATCGAAGACTTCTTTAATTCCTCAAGTTCACCTTTCAACAAAGAAAGAAGATTTTCTTGATCGCAACATTTTATTCAAGAGTCTTTAATTCTTGCGAAGAAACAATCATTGTATTCAAAAACGAACATTTATCTTCGATAAGGTTTTGTTCTCTTCTAATAAGGTTTCTATTCTCAAATTAGCTTTAGTTAAGGAAGAAAAAAGTTGAGATATGTCATCATTCAAAAAATTTTGATCATATATTAGTTGAGTATTCTCTTGAAAAAGAGCGTCAGAGTTGTCAAGAGCACACGAGTAAAGATTAGATAAATGGGAGAATTGGTTTGAGAGGCTTTCATGCTTGGTTCGATATTCTGTTGCATCTGATTCATGGTGAAGTACCAATCTTCTACATTTTGGATGGATTCTATAAAGGGGAATGGGTTTTAATGGATGTTTCAAGCATATGAAGAATATAAGTAAATAAAAGGGAAAATATGAAGATAGTAATCATACCTTTCAATTCATCATTTCTTTTGCGAAGAATCGCATGATCGAGAGAATTATTCGAAGATGATGATTTTCTTTACGGAGATCCTCGCATTCTGCTTGAGAGATTTCAAAGATTGGCGAAGCAATTCAATTTCTTTTTCCAAGGATTGACGTGAAGAAGAAATGTCTGGATTGACGAAATTATTTAGAACTTCGCAAAATTCATATTGCGAACGAACATTAGTAGACTTCGCAGTATTGGTCAAAACCTCAGATAACATTCGAAAAGTTGAATAAATTCCATCTCGAATTTCTTGAGGAAGAGGAGAAGAATTTGAAGGAATAAGAGCAAGCTGCAAATTGTTTGGAGAAATAGCACTCAAAGGATTTGGGGACAAGACAGATTTTTCAAAAGAAGAAGTTGAAGAAATATTTTGCGAGGGTTGTTTTTTAAGAGAAGAAGTTGAAGAAATATTATGTGAGGGTTGATCTTGAAGAAGTGTTGATAAATTGACACTGATGGGAGATTGAAAGGTAGGTAATGGAGTAGAGGCAGGAGTGTGTGAAGAAGCATTTTCACGAGGAGGAGAGGAAAATTCCTTATCAACTTCAGGAAGGAAATCATCAATCGGAATTAATGGTGTGGGTTTAGTTATTCGAGATCTCTTACTAGGGTTTGGTTTTTCGCCAACCTGCGAATCAAAATGTAGATTAAAAACTGAGGCAACAATATATTGTTCAGGAAAGAGGGCAAAGTATTTTAACTACCTTTTGATTCTCAGATTTTCTTCTTCGTGGATTAAGGCTTGGATTCTTTAGTTGATATTTCATCTGAGGAGTTATTTTGCTGAAATAAACCAAAATCAGATAACAAATTATACAGAAATCAAAGAGGAGAACAAATGAAATACGCAGAGATAGAAGGAAATTACCTTGAAGAACTCATGAAGATATAGTAGAAGAAAAAATTGCAGAGAAAACAGTAATAGAGAGTATGAGTAGAAGATAGAATTGCGGAAATAAGAAGAAGAAAAGGCAGAGAATATAAAGGAGTTATATAAAGGAATAACTAGAAAAGAACGGTTACAAAAGACGTGTCAAAATTTTAAAAGACTAAGTAACGGTTATGTTCTCACGATCATTTCTTCTTCGTAGAATTGACATGAGAAGAGGCAAGATGTAGGTACTGAATATCGCAGGATAATAGTTCACGAGTATCGTAATAAATAAAGGAGAAAAGAATTATAAAATGATACGATGATAGAAGTAGCGCGGAGAAATATGATGTTTTGCGAGGATGGAATAATGTTGCGAGTATGAGTTGCGATACTTCGCAACTCATATACAGCTGTATAAGTTTTACTATAAATAGGAGTTCAAATGTAAAATTCGAGAGGTTCTTTTAGTGAATGTTAGAAAATATCTTAGGAAAGAGAATAGAGAAAGTTGTAACTATTCTAATTCCATTTAGATACTTCTTTGTAATCAATTGAGAACATTAATAAGAAAATTGTTATTCATCATCAAGAACTTCTTGAGTTTTTACTAATTCTATTGAGGGTGTAGTTGTAGGTTATTCTGCAACTACATAATTGATTATAGGTTATTCCCCAAATACATTTTGCGAGTATAGAATATTTTGCGAAGATAAAGAAATCACGAAGAACGTTTTACGAGTAAAGGAAGTTCGTGAAGTAAATTTGCGAAGGTTCGTATGATGATTATTTGATCCGAAATTAAGGGAAAGATTAGTTGTTATCCAATGTGTAAAATCATATAAATAGCCATTTAGGCATGAGAGGAAAGGAGAGACACATTTTGAGAGAGAGGATAATTTTAGGAGGAGAGAGAAAATGTTAGGAGAGATTTATTTTCTTTATCATCTTCTTCCCCAAAAAACTAGAGCTCCAAATATTCATTAATGGAGTCTCAATTGTAAAATCATGTAATTACATACAATCACTAGTGAAGCACCGTGGATGTAGATCACATTGATCGAACCACGTAAAAATCTTTGTGTCTCTTTTTATAATTTTAGTACTTTAATTCTTATTTTCATATCAAATTAATTAGATCTAGGAATCATTTTAATGGATTCTTATGAGGGTGTAGTTGTGAGATAATCAGCAACTACATATACAATATAACCATTGTAGGATATAAGCATATTTGTGGCAACACATATATGTATAAGTTTTCAGTGCTTGAACCGAAGTTTGCGAACTTTGTTGATCAAGTGAAACCGGAGAAGTGCGTGAGCTTCAGTCCACGAACTCAGTCCGTGAACCCAGTCCGCGAACTGGCGGAAGTTCTCGACCGAGAATTTCTTCTGGAGTTTGTGAACTCCATCCGGGAGCTTAAGTCCGCGAACCCAGTTTGCGAACTTGAGTAGGTTATGTCTAAAAACGATGTTTGTGAACTTATCTTAACAAACTAAGGAATGCTATTGCAAACCGTGGCTTTATAGTTCATGAATCAATTCAAGTGAATCATATCGTTTTTGCTTCAATTATGTCTTATGTAGTACATAAAGATCTAAGCAATTGAACAACTCTCTAACTAGTTCATTTGAGTCATTTGGACTAGTTATGGTGAAGAAGAATATGGTTGATATGAAAGTTATCATTTGGCTAACCATTTGTTTAACTAGTGTTGAACCAACTAATGTAAAAGTTTGGGTATGGTTTTTACAAGCCTACAAACGTGTAGTACATGTGTGTATAACAAGCTATGTTTTCGATCTAACGGTTGATAAATATTAGCTTGTATCTAATCGGGTTTTCATCTAACGGTGAATATTGAATGCTTTGTTACTAAGCTAACATTGATTGCAAACCCTGATTTGAAAGACTATATAAGGGAGAACTCTAGCAACTGGGAAACCTAATCCCCACACATTCTGTGTGATACTACCTTTGGTTTTCTTCTTCTAAAACAAGGTTAACGACTTAAAGACTTCATTGGGATTGTGAAGCCAGACCGATACTACTTTTATCGTAGTTGTGTGATCTAATCTTGTATCTTCTATTGTACGAGTACAATTGTAATAATTGGCTTGAGATTTCTATCTCCGATAGGCAAGATATAAAAGTATTCACAAATACTTCGTCTCATCATTTATGATTCCTCAATAATCTTCTTCGCTGCGTCGATTAATTTTATTGTGAGGTGATTGATAAAGCTGAGTTGTTCTTCGAGAATATAAGTCTGGTTTTATCAATTGGTTCCTGTTTACCTTGATTTATCAAAATACGGAACAAAACTCATAGGCTTATTCATGGGAGACGAATTTATCTATCCTTGTAGACTTTTCGGTGTGAGACTGATTTGTTTATTAAAGTCTTCGACTTTGGGTCGTAGCAACTCTTGGTTGTGGGTGAGATCAACTAAGGGAATCAAGTGCGCTTTATTTTGTTGGAATCAGAGGCGTAGGATCATAACTGTACCTTGGATCAGTGTGAGATTGGTTGGGGTTCAACTACAGTCCAGACCGAAGTTAGCTTGGAGTAGGATAGTGTCTGTAGTGGCTAAATACAATGTATGTTTAATCTATTTTCTTGTTAACAAAATTCTGGTGTATGTGTTGTTTCTTTTCCGCATTATATTTTGTTATATAATTGAAATAATACAGGTTGTGCGTTGTTCAATTAATTAGAATATACGACCTTATTGGTTGTTGATTTAAATTGTTTGACACTTGGATATTGGTCTTTGGTACCATCCAAGTTATCTCTTTTTGATTAAGACTCGCAGATTGTATTTGCTTGAGTATATCAAATTGAGAGATTGAGATAATAACTCCTTGAGATATTTTCTATTGATTGAGTCTAGTTGATTCTCTAGAAAGTAAGTCGGAGTTGTCCTTACAGATTGCTAATCGAAATATTGGGTGTGGTTGTTAGACCCCCGCTTTTTCAAACATTACTCGAAAATTTCGTATTTTCCAAGTACTCCCATGATTCCATAGATGTTCAGTTCAACATCATAGTTGTTGAAGATCCGTTGCCATAACAATGAGAAAACAAAAGCTCTCGATCATTGTTATACAGTGTCATAGTATTATTACATAGCATCAAAGTTCTTATATCACAACCTTGACAACAATACTATGGTGATATGTATCACTCCCCCTTAATCAATACTTTCGTCTCAACATGAAAACCACTCCCCCTTACATAATGATCTGAAAACCATATGTATTTGTAGTGTGAACTACATATTAATTCTCCCCCTTTTTTGGAAATAAAATTGGCAAAGGTACAAAAACGGGATCCTAATGAAATTTTCACGGAGATGCTTCAAGACCAAAAAAAAGTACATATCAACTTTGTTTAGATGCAATCATTAAGCCGAAGCTAAATGCATTCATCAAGGAGTTTATAAAGATACAAGATAACCCCTAAAAATTCCACAGCCGCACTCCCCACAAAGATATGGAAATTAAGAGCAAGTTCAAAAGAACTCTCCCCCATTTGATGTCATTCCCGAGAGAAAAACAAGAGCGACCTTACTTTTACAAGAAAAGAAGGATTTCATTGGACATCAAAAACCACAATAAAGATTTTATATCCAAAATTCTCAATTAAACTAATCACAAGAAAACCTATGATTAATTTAATTGGAATACACAACCAAAATAACCATAAACGAATTTATGATTACTCTAGTTGGGAATGCTCACACAAGAAGCCTTCTGGAGCTGCACAGTTATTTATGGGTAAAAACTATTTTTGCTGGTTTTGGTAATTTTGGGTGTGTGGATGAGAAATGAATCTAAACCCTAAACAAATGCACTGCACGGGAGTGCTTTTGATTCGAGAGATCAATAAATAAAATTATGGCCTAAACCAAGAAATGGTCGTTCCAGACTTGCTTCAGTCACAAAGTGAAGGAGATGGGGTTGATCTTAGGGAGGGAAGCGAAGAAGGTGTTGAGATTTTGAAGGTGTTGGCTTTTATGACTTGTATCAGAATGGTGGTTTCTGGATACTGATAAAAATACTTAGTTTTTTCTGTGTTTGTCTGTGTTGTTTGGAAAAAAGGCAAAGGGCCTATTTATACAAGTCATAGAGCGCAAACCTTCATCTCGTAGGAAGTTGAGTGATAGAGTAATGGGGTCGTGTAGGTGATTGCACGATCACGTCTTGACCCACTTCTCCCATCAACACTAACCGTCCATGTCTTCCTGACACGTTCTTGTGATGGTGCATTGCATGCTGTAAACCGCCAGAACAATACCCCAGTAAGTATCCCCCAGTTTGTGACATGTTTGATATCCCGATTGTGTGGATTGTGGGACCCTCAGAAAGTAGCATATAATGCTAGGTTAAATAACTAAGTTATTTGGGAAGTCGATATTTATGAAATATCGTGTATACTCTATGCATGTAATGCATTGAATATACTCAGCATGGATGAAGCATCGCTATTTTAAAGCTTAACGGAGTAGGTCGCGGATTAAGCGTCTTAAAATAGGTGCATGCCTAGCCATATTCGAATGACCGTTTGGAGGCTGCGCAAGCAAGACCTCCCTTGGCCGATCACTCCATGTGGTAGAGTGACATATGGTAATCAACACGACACCTTATTGGTCGTTTAACTCTTAGCTTGGTCTGACCAACCAAGCTGGTAGAGTTGTACGGACGGGATGACACATCTGCGACCGTTGATTAGGGTTTTGAAGAGGTGCGCAAGCATCACTCTTCATCTTGGTCGAAACCAAGTATGGGAAGAATTTTAGGGAGGACCGACCAGGCATGCATGTAAACGGCATGCTGGTGTACACGTCAGAGCCTCACTGCCCCATGAAAGTACGATCTAGGCCACTCAATTTAACCGGCAAAGAGGAGCGGTTGAGATCGATTTGCAACAGAAATCCCATGCAGCAAAGGAATTGGAAGCCGCGCATCATGCCTACCTTGGGCGCGCATTTCGAGACTTCCGGCCAAGGTTGGCCTTGGTCGATCGATCATACATGTAGATGGGCCCACGGTGATCATGTTGACATACTCGGGACCCTTTAAGTCTACATCTACACCTTCTATCCAAGCTTGCGAAGATGGACACTCGTGATCGATTAGCGACACATGTAATATGCCGCAAACCCTAATTAGGGTTTTGTATGGTTCACGCCAATGCAACTTCACCCGATCGGCTTTGCATATTGTGCTCCTCCCTTGGGGAGGCCGATCGTGTGGGGCCCACATTGGGCAGGCGGCGAACATGTTGGTACATGTTCCACGGTCATAGGTTTGATCTAAGCCATACAAACATGCCAGTGAAGTTGGATGGTTGTGATCAAACTGCGACACATAAGAGATTCCGTGTCCCTTAAAGCATCACGCCAACCTTATTTTGGGCAAACGTTTATTGCTCCAAGACTTGCTCGTGAGAAGGTTGGTCAGGTAAGTATGAAAGGGGGCCCATCGGTGTGCAGGACAAGCTTTTCCGACCGATCATGGGATAATCCACACCGTCCAATCACGTCAGCAAAGTTGGACGGCTGTGGCTGATTTTGAGACCGCCGTTGCAGTCTTGCTCATATGAGCTTCCTCCAAGCCGCTCCATACCAACTCGGACACCCTTTTCTAGGATGGCATTTGGTGGATGTTTTGGAGGCGTGATATATGTTCGACCGGTCAGGGCATAAACGGGCCCGCTGGTGGTCATTGTGGTGATAGCCTGCTCCTGTTGAGGATCGTCTAGGCTGGTTAAATCATGTGGCCAACTTGCGTGGTCGTGATTATTTCTGAGACTGATATGGACAGTCCATATTCAAATATGCTCAATCGGGAAAGTATAACACACCGATAGATGTAGCATGTATGGGTACTTCGTGCATGCCTCACTATTGACACTTGGAGATTCGTGATACTCTGTTGAGAGCAACACTCAGTCATCATGTCGCACCAATAATAAGATTCCTGTTGAGAAAAACACAGGAAATACAAGGCTAGTCATGCATTAATTAATAATGCTATAGATTCACAGAATAGGGATTGTTGCTACATGCACCATTCTGGGTGAATTTTGCATTTTTATCGAATTGCTTCAAATAAATAGAACAAGAGGATTTCTGCGCTCATCGTTCGTCAAATGGCCATCTTTAGCCCTGAACTAAAATCCACCATAAACAACAGTATATACATAAAATATGGATCAGGGAAGATCAATACTGCAGAATAAACAAGGATTCATCCTATTTTCCATCATTGTTTGCACAATGACATACAATAGACATAATCCTCGTAAACAAAAATTCATCCTATCTTCCGTCAATTATTTGCATAACGACATAATATGTTCAATTTTTGTTTGTCAAAAGTTCATCGATCTTGTATCAATTCTTTCATATCGACATGTAAAAGAGATAACTTTTGACAACGTATGGGGCAATAATAGTTCACGGACGCAAACACACATATTCCATAATATATTGCAATATATAAAACCATAAAGATTAATACTGCAAAAATCATCTTCCAAACAATTTTAGAGTTTGAATAAATAAATCTAAAAAACAAAGATGAAAATATTGGACATAGCTATGTGTAATCACAATAATGGCTATTCCAAACTCTAGTTATTCTTCCTAAAACACAAGAATAAATTTCTCTTAAGAAGACTTCCTAGACATTATAGAGATTTCTCAGGGAATCTACTGAGAATTCCTTCTCATTATTGAAGAAACTATTGATTATGGGATCATTCAATTCCTCTAGGTCTTCAGAAATGTCAGTTAACTCACTAAGTTCTCTTTTTAGTTCACATAAGGTGTTCTTGGTTAGATACAATATTTGTTCATAGTGAGTTATCTTTTTTAAAGAGGAAACGATTTGAGATTTTAAATCATTTCTCTTGTTGATGAAATCTGAAAAAGTGGGGGTCTAACAACCACACTCAATATTTCGATTAGCAATCTGTATGGACAAACTCCGAGTTACTTTTCTAGAGAATCAACTAGACAGTCAGACTCAATCTAGATAAAAATATCTCAAGGAATTATTATCTCAATCTCTCGATTTGATCTTTACTCAAGCAAACAGAATCTGCGAGTCTTTATCAAAGAGAGATAACTTGGATGGTACCAAAGACCAATATCCAAGTGTCAATCGATTTAAATCAATAACCAATAAGGTCATATATTCGAATTGATTGAACAATACACAATCTGTATTGTTTCTATTATATAACAAAATATAATGCGGAAAAGAAATAACACAGGCACCAGAATTTTGTTAACGAGGAAACCGCAAATGCAGAAAAACCCCGGGACCTAGTCCAGATTAAACCTACACTTGTTGATGGTGGATTTTCATTTTAGGCTAAAATTATAAAAGCCAAAATTATGCGCTAACATCTTGCAAAAGATAAAGCCATTAATAAGTTACGAATACTTCTTCACTACTAAATTCACCTAGAATGGAGCATGTGGCAACAATACCAGTATTCTGTGAATTTACATCATTATTTGCATAACCAACCTTGTATTTCATGTACTCATTATCAGTGCGGCATGACGACTGAGTGTTGTTATCAGCAGAGAAACACGAACCTCCAAGCATTAGTAATGAAGCATGTACGAAATACCCGTACAGGCTGCATCTCTCGGTGTGCTATACTAACCCGATTGAGCATATTACTCTTGGTGTGCTATACTAGCCCGATTGAGCATACATCTCTCGGTGTACTATACTAGCCCAATTGAGCATATTCGAATCTGGACTGTCCATGTCAGTCTCAGAAACGTGACCATCCAACTTCACCAGCATGATTGGATATCTTAGATCGGATCCATGACCCCAAGCGGGTATTGGAATATTCACTACCGAACCAACACGGGCCCCGCATGGTCGGCATCCCCAAAAGGTTGGCATAGTTTTCCAAAACGTCCAAGCCAAAGCATTATGGACGAAAACCTAAATTAGGGTTTGCGGCACATTACATATGTCGCAAAACAGTCTCAACCATCCATCTTCGCAGGCATAGATGGAGGGTGTAGATGTAGATTCAAAGGGCCCAGAGCATGTTAACACAGTCACTGTGGGGCCGCCTACATACCTGACCGATCGGTCAGGACCAACTATAGTTGGTCGTTCTATTTTGTGCGCCCAAACAAGGCATGATGCACGGCCGGTGAAACCCAAATTAGGGATTGAACATCACGAGCGTCCATCTTCTCCTGCACGAATGAAGGGTCCAAGATTAGACTAAGCAGGTCTGGTGTGTACCAACATGACCACAGTGGGCCCATATATCTCCACACCCGATCGTCCAAGGCATATTATGCCTGGTTTCCTCGGCTCTCACGCCCAAACTAGGCGTGGTCGCACCTCCCAAATTGCAAACTAATCTCGACCACTCAACTTCGCCGGACAAATTGAGTGGCTAAGATCACGTTTCTATGGAATATTAAGGTATGGATGTTAACACCAGACTACCACCCACACGCCGAACCAATCATCCAAGACCGACCAAGCTTGGTCGTCTTAAAACGTGTGCCAGGAATTGGCATGACTCGCGACTTTTGCGGCACCTGATTTCTGTCGCAAATCGATATCGACTACTCAACTTCGTCGGACAAATTGAGTGTCCCAGATCACATTCTCACAAGATAATGAGGTACGGGCGCCTACACCGTCATGTCGTCTACATGCATGCACGATCGGCCCTGCCAAAATCATATCCCAAGCTTGGATTCGACCATACTGAAGAGTGATGCTTGCGCACATCTTCTAAAACCCTAATTTCACTAACGGTCGCAGAAGTGTCTCAAAGATCATCTCGTCCGTCCAACTTCACCGGTTTGGTTATACATCCCTGGTCAGGAGTTAATTGGTCAGTGATGCATCATGGTGATCACCACCCGTCACTCTACCACACCATGTGGTCGGCCAAGGAAGGACTTGCTTGCGCAACCTCGAAACCATCACATGAAGTAGGCTGGATATGAGGCTATTTTGAGACGCTCAAACAGCGATGTTTCATACATGCTGAATACACTCGATGCAGTACCTGCATAGAATACGCACGATACTTCACAAATATCGACTTACTAAATAACTTAGTTATTTAATCTAGCATTACATGCTATTGTGGATCCCACGATCCACATACTCGAGACATCAATCATGTCACAAACTGGGGGATACATACTGGGGTATTGGTCTGGCGGTATACAGCGTGAAACGCACAAAGCGCCATCACAAGAGCGTGTTAGGAAGTCATGGACAGTTATTGATGATGGGAGAAGTGAAAAAGACTGGTCGTGTGACACTAACACACTACTCCACTACCCCATCACTCCACTTTATCCACTTCCCACGAGATACGAGGGTTAGGCTAAAGACTTATATAAATAGGTTCTCCACCCTATTTTTCAAACAAGGACAAGACAGACAGAAACCAAGTATTGATACAACATATTCAAACACCCAGAGCTGATTGCTTACATTATTTGCAAGTCAGTTCGGTATTCTAATACAAGTCATAAACATCCTACACCTTCACAATCTCAACACCTCCTTCGCTTCCCTCCCTAAGATATCAACCCCATCTCCTTCACTTTGTGACCGAAACAAGTCTGGAACGGCCATTTTTTGGTTTAGGCCAGAATTATATATATTGATCTCTCAAATCAAAAGCACTCCCGTGCAGTGCATTTGTTAGGGTTTAGATTCATTTCTCATCCATACACCCCAAATTACCAAAACCGGCAGAAAAAGTTTTCACCCATAAACAACATTGTATTAAGCCGCTATAGACACTAGCCTACTCCAAGCTAACTTCGGCCTGGACTGTAGTTGAACCCCAATCAATCTCACACTGATCCAAGGTACAATTATGCTCATATGTCTCTGATCCCAGGAGGATGCTACGTACTTGATTCCCTTAGTTGATCTCACCCACAACCAAGAGTTGCTACGACCCAAAGTCGAAGACTTTAATAAAAAAAAATATGTATCACACAGAAAAGTCTACAGTAATAGATAAATCCGTCTCCCACGAATATACCTATGAGTTTTGTTCCGTATTTTGATAAATCAAGGTGAATAGGAACCAATTGATAAAACTAGACTTATATTCCGGAAGAAAAACTCAGCTTTATCAATCACCTCACAATAAAATTAATCGACGCAGCGAAGAAGATTATTGAGGAATCACAAACGATAAGACGAAGTGTTTGTGACTACTTTTATATCTTGCCTATCGGAGATAGAAATATCAAGCCAATTATTCCAATTATACTCGTACGATAGAAGAAGCAAGAACAGATCACACAACTATAAGAAAAATAGTATCGGTCTGGCTTCACAATCCCAATGAAGTCTTTAAGTCGTTAACCTGGTTTTAGAAGAAGAAAACCAAAGGTTAAAGGAGAATCGACTCTAGCTTAGAAAAACTAGTATCACACAGAATGTGCGGGGATTAGGTTTCCCAGTTACTAGAGTTCTCCAAATCAGGGTTTGCAATCAATGTTAGCTTAGTAACAAAGCATTCAATATTCACCGTTAGATGAAAACCTGATTAGATTCGAGCTAATATTTATCAACCGTTAGATCGAAAACATAGTTTGTTATACACACATGTACTTGACGTTTTTAGGTTTGTGTAACCGTACCCATACTTGTACATTAGTTGGTTCAACAATAGTTAACCAAATGTGTAGTTGCAGGATATCCTACAATACATCCCTCACAAGAATTCATAACATCAACACATTTCTTAAGATCAATAACGACACTTTTTATTAATTGAATCTAGAAATTTTACAAGAAGGAAGTGAAATCAAAAATACAACACTGTTTTGGACTTTCTCTTTCCTCAAAACTTTCTCAACACTCCAAAAATTATCTCTCTCCTTCTTACACCTATTCATCTCTTTATATAGGGTATTACATAGTGGATGACAACTAAGTTGACCTTTATTTTCGGATCTGATTTGTGGTATTTCGCAAGCTTACAAATGTTATTTTCGCAAACATCCTAAATTTTTCTAGATCATCACACTTTTCTCACGTTTACGCTGTCGTCATCTGTTATGTCATTTCGGAAATCACTCTGCTTACATAGAGTCGAATAAAGTCAGATAAGATAACTTCAATAAGCAAGATCGGTTTGCACCAATGAACCAGACTTTTTGGGGGAGGATTTCGATTCCGATGACGAGATTATTGAAGAGATGAAGGTTGAGAATGAAACCAAATTGATTGAAGTCGTGGAAAACACAATTGAGCTCGATAATAATAGTTCAATAGAGGACCACAATATACTTGAGGTAAATTATTCACTGGAGATAATTAATGAGGATCTGAAACAAGGTTTGTCTAGTCCTTTGCATAATTCTATATCTATTGATCATTTCCATCCAATTGAAGTAGCTTATAAAAGAGTTGTTAACCCAACTTTTAAGAAAATACCTCACTTAGGATTGGAGTTGTGTGCTTCCAAAGTCTTAACGGATTATTTTGCTTCTAAGTACCCACCACTTGATGTGTTTGATTCGAGTATTGTGCAGGTTTACCAAGCTGAGGAACCTTTTGAAGTTCCCGAATTATATGTTCTCTATCCACTTCCGAGTGTAGAAAGGACTAAGTGTGGGGGAAACTTCAATAAAGTTATAGCTTCAATATTTATATTTTGTACTAATGTTTTTGTGAAGCTATTATTTGAACTGCAGATTGTTGTCTGGAAGGATTACCAAATTTTCAGATTGCTGGTGTACGGACGATAACAATAACGTCGGGCTGACGACGTTAAACCAAGCGCTGCGTGGGAGGCTACCCATCGGTTTGTATTTCTATCCCTTTTGTTTTTAATTTTATTAGTTTTTCATATATATTTTGCATTCCCATCTTAGATTTCACAAAGTCCTATATCTATAATATAATGAAAGTTTTGACGAATTCTCGTCAGGAAAATTCTGACTGCGCACTTATCACGAAAATAGATCTCTAGACTTCATATGGTGTCCGATTTGAGTGGTTTACCCCAACTTTTAAATAGGACAGACATGCATTTCTTTTCCAAAAAGAAAATCTGAATTCAGAGTCTGTTTAGTTGGAACGATAGGCCTGGACATGTGAGTTTCGGTATTTTTCCAGAACTTTTTCAGATAGCATGTCAGTCATTCCGGAGGCCATAAAAGTCAGACCTTTTATTTAAACACTGTGAAATTTTTAAATGTTATAGAAAAGACGTAGGCGAACAACTTTTATTTATGATGTTTTTCCTAGTTCCCTACCCATTGGTACAGTTTTCGAGTTTAATTTGATGTTATGTCAGAAATCAGAATTTTCAATTTTGAACATTGAGGACAATGTTGAGTTTAAATGTGGGGGAGTAGTTAAGCATGTTTTATAAAAAAAAAAAATCATACTCTTTGATTTCTTGCATCTTGAGACTTCGTATTTTGGAGTTACTTATGAGATATTTAGGATGACACTCTACACCTTTCAGGTTGAAACAATTCTTACAGCTATAGATTGAGTTCCATTTTATCATTCCACAATCCTTAATTATATACGTTCATAATTGAATGCGAAACTCATCTATGGTAGTCGTTTGAAAGATTCATCCTCGCAATTAATCATTACTGAATCACTTTCTTTTTATTTTTGCAGTTTTATGTTTCTCTAAAGTGATTTGGTGGGATCCTGATATTGCCGTGGATGTTGTAGCAAGGTAATCATTTGTTTAGTATTTGAAAGACCCATAGACAATTGTCTTACACTCAGTAAGAGTGACCCGGAAAAAAAAAACATATATAAGGCTCCTCTTCATTTATCGACACTAATAAATGATAGGTCCGGAATCGCGGATAATCATAGTCGATAAAATAAAAACCATATCATCATTATATAGCAAGTCAAAAAGACTATTGATGAGGTTCTTGACACTTGGATAGCAGTATGTGTGAAACGTTGTCCCTGTCTCCGTTGCCTAAACAAGCGTGAAATGCAGATCCAAGGCAACTATCACGTACTTGCTGAAAAGGAACATGCACTTAAAGTATCTAATCATGTGGTAGAGTTAAATGGGTGCTTCTCTCAACTATGTGCTATAAATACATATCCTTTGACGACATTCACACAAGTATTGTGGGTAACATCTTTCACTTAAGTCAACATTTGCACACTTCACTTTTCTATTTCCATTTTCTTATCTATCCATGTGATTTTAGTATGCGAGTGTTGTGGCGAACGTTGCAACAAGTACGGTGACTATCTTAGTAGAGTTTAGCAATCAGGTTGAATGTCATACGTAAGTAATTGTTTATGTGTGCGGATTAGAATGTATATGGGATGTTTGCAGCTAAAGAAATTATGCTAGCTAATCATTTGGCTTTATACTTTGTGTGTATCCTTAGTGGTTCTTCCAAGGTGAGAAATTGGAGTAGGTTTTGTGGGTATACCTCTTGTAATCCCTCGCGAGACTATAACTCGTCCACAAGGGACACATAGGGGTTTAAAGGCATGTTATTCATGCTAAGAGTAACTGTATCCTCACGACATGGAGTTGTTGTATTTAGGATTATTTTATTTTAGTTTGCTAGAGGACTAGCAAAGGCTAAGTATAGGGGAATTTGATAAGTGCATAATTCATATGATTTTAGTGTTCATTCCATACTTGCTTAAGCTATTATTCTTGCATATTTTCGTATTATTACTCTTGTTTTCTCTTATTTGTCTCAAATAGGTGAATCATCCAAAAATTAACTACAAATTTCTGAAAAGATCTATGAAGAGAAGTATTACAAGTATCCAAGCACCCAAGTCCAAGAGAAGTGGAAGAAGAGCGACGAAAATGAGCAAAACCCTCAAAATCAGGAGAAGGGCTAAAGACCGATCTTAACACATTAAAATTAAGGATTTATCATCACCATCTTGAATATAATTGAAAAATAAAAAGAATACAAAAAGAATGAGGTCATTCCGAGTTCGGATGAAGGAGTTGTGGCCAAAACAGTTTTATTGAAAACCGAAGATAGTGCAGTTCGCGAACTGGGTTTGCGGACGGGGTTCGCAGACCTATTTCCGAAAATATCTACTGGAATTTGAAGTTTGCGGACTGGGTTCGCGAACTTAGCAAATGGGAAACGTGTATTGACACCTTGGAAAGCCTAAGGGCACGTTTGGGAACGTTATTTCGTTATTTCGGGTCGGGTTCCTAAACCTAATTAATACTTGGAGACCAAGCAATGTAAATCTATAAAAAGGTATTAGGTCATAGAATCGATATCTCATATTATACTTTTGTTCTTCATTAATATTTTAGGGTTTACTCCTTTAGGGGGGAACCGGGTTTTTGTGTAATCATGGGAAACTAAATCCTTTGTTGATTAAGGATGAATTCAATGTTATAAGCGTGAAGCTTTATTAATAATACAAATCTATTGAGAGTTTTTATCATCATCGTTTGTCTTTACCATATCTAGGAGTTATGAATGATTCTTATATTGATTTGGGAGGCCTATTAGATCAGTATATTGATTGTTCTATTGCTAGTGGAAGTTATGAGATAAGTAATCGTCGATTAACTCTCTACATAAGTAGAAATCGCGAGACCTTGCAGAGGGATTCTGTGGAGAAATCGTGTGTGAAGATAACACCGGAAAGTAAACCTTGATATAAGAGTTTAACTACCAAGATCAACCTAAATTCACAAAGCCTAAGGCGTTCGATTGGATTACACCTTGAGTGATATACTACTTGGTGGTTCGTTGGATAGAATCTGGTAAGCGAGAACTTCCGTATACAGTGATTGGAGGAGTTTTGGGGATAACACTGATCTAGATATTATTCTACGGTTGGTGATGAATGGTTCTTACGAACAATAGATAAGTATTCTAATTCTGTTAACGTTTGGTAATGGCGAAGGGTTCCTTAATCATCTCTTTTCTTTATTATTGTCTTTCTATTCATCTTATAAACCAAAACCCCCCTTTGTTATTTAATTTATCTTGCTATTTCAAAGAACCTATCAATTACACAGCTCTCTATGGGAACGATCTCTTACTACCGCTATATTACCAGTTAATTAGTGGGAAATATATTTATTAATTTGTTGAGCCTACGACAGCCCATATCGAGACCTTATCTATAGTAGACCAGAAATCAAAGACTTTATAGTTTTGATCACTAATATTGACAAACATGCTTGAGATAGCAATGTATGCGAGTTCGACCGAGCAATGCTCTAATAATCTCCCTCTTTGTCAATTTTAGTGGCAAAACTATTAATACATATGGAATACTAAAATATATAAATAAACTTTGTAGCTCATATTCCACATGTCGTCTAATCTTCAACAATACTCGAAATCTTCGTCACTTCCAAGTAATCCAATGATCCCAAATGTTGTAAGTTTAGCATCATCGTTGTTGAAAATCCATAGATATAACAACGAGAAAACAAGAATTCTCAATCATTGTTATACAGTGTCATAGTATCATTACACATCGTTAAAGTCCAATTGCATCACAACTTTAACAACAATACTATGGTGATACTTCACTCCCCCTTAGTTTATACTCCATCTCACATGGAAACCACTTCCCCTTACATAATGATCCGAAAACCATATGTATTTGTAGTGTGAACTACATATTAATTCTCCCCCTTTTTGTCAATAAAATTGGCAAAGGTACAAGAACGTGATCCTAATGAAAATTCTGTAAGAGACATTTCATGACCAAAGGTAAATGTATATCATATTTTTTAGATGCAATCATAAATCTGAAGCTAAATGCATTCATCAAGGAGTTAATAAAGATACAAGATAACCCCTATAATATTCCACAGCCGCACCGCCCACAAATATTTGGCAATTAAGCACAAGTTCAAAAGAACTCTCCCCCATAAAATGTCATTCGCTAAAGAACAACAAGAGCGACCTTAATTTCAAAAGAAAAGAAGGATTTCTTTGGACTCAACAAATATCATACAAGTATGAATTTGGAATCCAAAAAGAAATATTCAATCAAATTAACCATAAGCGTACCATGATTAATTTGATTAAATATGCTCAACACAAGTAAACTTACGGAGACTTAAGAAATCAATTAGATTAATCACAAGAAAACTCACAAATAATCTAATTGCCATACTCAACCAAACTAATTACAAAAGTAATCAATTTAATTGGCCACACTCGACATAAGAAAAATCTATGGAGAAATGACTAAGTTAATCATGAATAACCAACCCAGTCAAACAAATGCTTAAACATAAGAAAACTTATGGAGTGCTAACTAAATAACCACACAAGATGATTAATTTAGTTTAACATGTTCAACATAAAGTACCTTACGGAACAACAACTAAGTTAATCAAAAAAGTAATTAACTTTTGTTGTTTTAGTGCTCAACATAAGACACTTCATGGAACAACACAGTATTTACACAAAAATTGTGGATCTGAGATCAACCTTATACCGTGGAATAAGCAAGGATTCATTTTATTTTCCATCACAATGAAATACAATAGACATAATCCTTAAATCACAAAATATTTTAACCTATCTTCCATCAAAACTTGACAATATAGGCTTAACTTTTGTGTTTGTCAAAATTCTATACATTCTTTTATCAATACTTGCATATCAATTCACAAATGACTTTACTTTTGACAACATATGGGACAATCAAGTTCACGGACGTAAACGCACATATCCCATAACAATATTGCAATATATGAAACCATAAAGATTAATACTGCAAAAATCATCTTCCAAATCAACTTTAGAATAAATCTAAAAATATTGCAAGATGAAAACGTTGAGCATATCTATGTGAAATCACAATAATTGTTATTCCAAACTCTAGTAATCCTTCTCAAAAATAAGAATAAATTATCATAAGAAGTTTCCTAGGCATCAAGACAAACTCGTAATGCACATTATAAGATGATTTGTCCTTAGATGGTAGAATCAATATTTTTCGCCCGGATTTACACCAATAATAGCTACCAAAGGCGTACAAAAAGACTTTCCAACAACATTCTTCTAAAAGCTACAAATTAGCTTAGAAGAGTAGTACTCCAAGAATCTAAGTGCCCAAGTTCAAGAGAAGTGGAACAAGTGCAACGAAACTGAGCAAAATACTAAAAAAACAAGAGACAGGACAAATACCAATCTTAACTCATCCAAATTCAAGGTTTATCATCTCCATTTTTAATATAATTCAAATAGGAATAGATTTCAAAAATAATGAGGTCATTCCGAGTTCGGACGAAGAAATTATGGCCAAGACAAGTTTACCGAATATCGACGTATACATGCAAGTATGCATACGGGTTTGCAAACGAATTTTCATAACTTTGAGCAGTTTGCAAACTGGGTTTGCGAACTTAAACCCCTGGATTTTGATTTTAAAAGATTTTATGCATACTTGGTATGTCTACCATGAAGTCCAAACATCTCGAACTATTATTTTCAAACCTACACACATAAGAACCTTAAACACATATCAAGTTAGGTAGAAATGAACGATAATCAAGGTACATGGATCATTATAAGTACTTAAACAAAAAACAAAAAACTTGCTCAAGTTTATAGACATACCTTTTTAGAAAATTCCAATTGAATTCTACAGCCTTACCGAACATAATCTGTGCACCCTAATTCTCGTGTTTCCCTCACCATATACATAGCAGGGCATTCCTTAGTGAGGATGCACTTACAACACAATCAAGTTGTGTTGAGGTAAACAATGTCGTGCTCACCACAAGTGACCTTTGGATTATCATGAAAAAGATCGCTTTTAGAATCTTTCACATCCAATTCCATTTTTCCAAAAAACTTGTTAAGTTTCAACATCATGGATACTTCCTTCTCCATAGTCATGGAATTTTCTGGAAGATCATTCCTCTTCACACTCAAGGCATCACTGGATTTCTTTGGTACCCACTTCTGAGTGTGTTCAGGAACAATCGGAACCTTCTTCCCATTACTCTTTCAAGATTTTCGGAAGAGAATTGGATTGACTATTCTTTAGCAAGTTAGTCTTTCTCCAACTGGGAGCATCGGATCTTGTCTTATTATTTACGAAGTTATCCTTTTGATAACTATTATAATTGTGAAAAGACTTCGTATGACGTTTATAGGAAAATCTAAGATTATCACAACACTGATTTCTTTGCCTAAAGGTTAGACAGTTACAACCTGTAACGTTAAGGGGATTAGTCCTTATATATGATCTTGGTTTCACAACTTCTTGTGATGCCCAAACAAGAACATCATGAAGTTTCTCATTCCTTATACGGAAACGACATCTCCTTTCCAGGTGACCTTTGATTCCACAATAGTGGCAAACATAAAGAATGTTCTTACCTCGATCTGTGTGTGCTAACTTTGGAGGTTGATATACTTTGCTCTTTCGAACTTTAACTGCCGGTGAAGGTATTTCACTTTTTCCATCAGTGGAAACCTTTTGTGGAAAAGAATCACTAGCCTTGACAAATTTTACCTCTTTGCTAATACTTGGAGCATCTATTCCCTTATAGCCCAATCCTCGTGTATCACGGTGATTTTTACTTGCTCCTAGCATAGTGGTTAATTTGCTTGAACTAGTATTGAACTTTTTCAAGTCATCTTCCAACATCTTGATTTTATCAAAAGCAGCAGTTAAATCAGCCTCAAGGTGTTTTTCTCGAGCGAGAAAAGCGCTTTCTTTGTCATCAAAACTTGCTTCCTGAGAGTTAATCCTTCCTTCAGTTTCAGCAAGTTTCTCTTCCAACAAGAAGTATTTTTGATATAAACGATCACATTCAATGATTTTCTACTCAGGTTTTCTTCGGTATCTTTGAGGACCACTTCGCAAGAGCGATTCTGACCATAAAGACCATCGTAGATCCTTTTCAATTTCTTATTTTCTCGACATATATGAGTCAGAAGAGATGTGACCTGAGACGTTGTAATCTTCTCCATTTTCAAAAAATCCAAAAACTTATCATACTATGAGACTTCCTCATCAACATCTCTAACAATATCTGGATCACCTTCAAAAGAAAGTTCAACCAACTGTTCTTCTAGGAGAGTTTCCCAATCAGTAGTTTTTACATCAAGAGAATGTTTAGATATTAACTTAGATGTGACAATCCTCTTAGGTGAATCCAAGCTTTCAGAATCATCTGGTAATTTCTGAACTTGTACGTTATTAGAGATAGACACGTCCATAATCAGATCGTAACAAACACAGACTTATAAGATCTTTATCGTGTTTGCCTGCCCTGATACCAACTGAAAAAGCGGGGTCTAACAACCACGCCCAATATTTCGATTAGCAATATGTATGGACAAACTCCGAGTTACTTTTCTATAGAATCAACTAAACAGTCAGACTCAATCTAGATAAAAATATCTCAAGGAGTTATTATCTCAATCTCTAGATTTGATCTTTACTCAAGCAAACAGAATTTGCGAGTCTTTATCAAAGAGAGATAACTTGGATGGTACCAAAGACCAATATCCAAGTTTCAATCAATTTAAATAAACAACCAATAAGGTCAGATATTCGAATTTATTGAACAACGCACAAACTGTATTATTTATATTATATAATACCGGGACCTAGTCCAGATTAAACATACACTGTATTAAGCCGCTACAGACACTAGCCTACTCCAAGCTAAATTCGGTCTGGACTGTAGTTGAACCCCAATCATTCTCACACTGATCCAAGGTACAGTTATGCTCCTACGTCTCTGATCCCAGCAGGATGCTACGTACTTGATTCCCTTAGTTGATCTCACCCACAACCAAGAGTTGCTACGTCCCAAAGTCGAAAACTTTAATAAACAAACTTGTATCACATAGAAAAGTCTACATTAATAGATAAATACGTCTCCCATAATACCTATGAGTTTTGTTCCGTCTTTTGATAAATCAAGGTGAACATGAACCAATTGATAAAACCAGACTTATATTCCCGAAGAATAACTCAGTTTTATCAATCACCTCATAATAAACTTAATCTATGTAGCGAAGAATATTATTGAGGAATCACAAACGATGAGACGAAGTGTTTGCGACTACTTTTATATCTTGCCTATCAGAGATAGAAATCTCAAACCAATTATTCTAATTATACTCGTATGATAGAAGAAGCAAGATCAGATCACACAGCTATAAGAAAAGTAGTATCGGTCTGGCTTCACAATCCCAATGAAGTCTTTAAGTCGTTAACCTGGTTTTAGAAGAAGAAAACCAAAGGTTAAAGGATAATTGACTCAAGCTTAGAACAACTAGTATCACACATAATATGTGGGGATTAGGTTTCCTAGTTGCTAGAGTTCTCCCTTATATAGTCTTCAAATCAGGGTTTGCAATTAATGTTAGCTTAGTAAAAAAGCTTTCAATATTCACCGTTAGACGAAAACCTGATTAGATTCAAGCTAATATTTATCAATCGTTAGATCAAAAACATAGTTTGTTATATACACATGTACTTGACGTTTTTAGGTTTGTGTAACCGTACCCAAACTTGTACATTAGTTGGTTCAACAATAGTTAACCAAATGGTTAGCCATATGATAACTTTCATATCAACCATATTCTTCTTCACCATAACTAGTCCAAATAACTCAAATGAACTAGTTAGAGAGTTGTCCAATTGCTTAGATCTTTATGTACTACATAAACATAATTGAATCAAAAACGATGTGATTCACTCGAATTGATTCATGAACTATAAAGCCACGGTTTGCAATAGCATTCCTTAGTTTATTAAGATAAGTTCATAAACATAGTTTTTAGACATAACCTACTCAAGTTCGCGGACTGGGTTCGCAGACTTAAGTTCCCAGATGGAGTTCATAAAATCCAGCAAAAATTCTCGGGTTTGAGAACTTCATCAATTCACGGATTGGGTTCGCGGACTGAGTTTGTATGCTGAGTTCGCGGACTGAGCTCACGCACTACTCCGGTTTCACTTGATCAACAAAGTTCGCAAACTTCGGTTCAAAAAATAATAACTTATACATATATGTGTTACCACAACAATGCTTATATCCTCCAATGGTTATATTGTCTAAACTCTCATTTCAATCATTGAAACATTCTCAAAGGGCGTTATATAGTTGTTATTCACAAAGTATTTTAATTCATCAGAGCAATTTCCAAAATGATTGAAACATAACATGACTTTCGTCACTAGGTAAAGATGAACTTGGTTAAAGCGAAAGCTTTACCAACACATATTTCGATAAATAAATAAGTGAGATATACTCAGCTCGAAATATCCACATGTGTATAATCTAAGTCTGTATAGTAAAACGACTTTTGTCTCAAGATAGGAGATAGAGTATATTCACTTTTGAGTGATAGATAAGTTCAAGTCTCCACATACCTTTTAGTCGATGAAGATCCACTGGTTCCTTGAGTAGTCATACGTCTTGTATGATGATCGCCATGGAGTTCTTGAGATCAACTACACTTTCTATCCTGGTCCGAGACCTTAGCTATAGTAGACTAGAAATCAAAGACTTTATAGTTTTGATCGCTAATATTGACAAACATGATTGAGATTGCAACGCATGCGAGTTCGACCGAGCAATGCTCTAACAAAATCATTATCATAATGACAAACAGACATGAGACAGTTAGAGGAAAAACCATTTCCATTGATTATCGACTTCACCTTCTTTACTCTTGAGGAAGAGATTCCTTCACAAAGATACACATTAACTGTTTCAACTGCATCTCTTTCTATGATCCCTATAGTCACAGGAGCCATAAGAATGTATCTTTTGAAGAGAAATGAGAAAGGAAGGACAAATATAAATGATTTATGATCACAAAACCCTAGAAGACATAGAATGAGTCTTTCAGGATTTGTTATCCGCCTTTCATTTTCTTAGGAGAATAAATTCTTAACAAATATAAGAAAAATATTTACGAAAACAAGGACTTGAGCCATTTTTAGTGCAAACCTCATTTTTCCCAAGCTAAAAATGAGGATGCGGACGTCACCAGCATTAGTTGGTAACTGAGTGATCCATATGCTCACACCTTTTATTTTTTCATGTCTTATCACTGTTTGTTGTGTAAACAGATTTCTTACCTCGTCTAGATCTGGATTTTTTTTAAAACAGCTTGGTTATCGGGAATCAGATTCAGTTTCTGCATGTTCTCTTGAAGTTTAGTTATTCTCTTATTGCTCCTTATGAATCTCCAACAAGTGTTATGATCATGCTTCAAATGTCCACAAAAGGAACAAATCAATGAGGATTTTTTGTCTTTATGTGACTCTTCCTGTTTAACACAACAATCAACAAACGTTGTCCCTTGATTAGTTAGAACAGACAACTTTGAGCTTTGAGTTTTGCTTTTGAATCCTAAACCATTAATGTTTCCAAAGGATCTCTGAACAAATAACATTGCTGTAATTTTGTCAGAACTTCCAGATAACCTTTGCAGGTCATACTTGAGAGTGTTAATCTCTTCTTCCTTTAGAGACATAGTTCTGACGAAATTATCATTAAGACGCTTTATCTCAATAGTTTTTTCTTGTAGTGATGATTCAACTCTCTTCAAGGAGGCCTTTAGGAGAAGGTTCTCTTGAAGAATTTCTTTATTCAAGAGATAAAGAAACTCTATGTCATACTTAAGTTTTGAATTATAAGTTGAAGAGGAGAGAGAATATGTAGTAAGGGCAGTAAGTCCCTTGTACCTGTTAGACTCATCTAAGACATCCAGAGTAGTTTTGTCTTCTGTTGAATCATCTGAAGCAATAACTGAAGATGGATATTCATCCCAAATATTCTTCCTTTTTATCAAATCCTTGACCTTTGATTATCAGAGATTTATTTAAATTATCATGATTGGTGCAATATTTATCAGCCCAAGACAAGTGAGAGGATACACATGTTTTGGTCATAGCATTGAACGCAGGTGTTATGCCTGTGTCAAGATCAAGAATTTTTAACTTTCCTATCAGAGTGTTTCTGTAAAGTGTATCAAGGTTATTTCCCTCAATGATGGCATGCTTCTTAGAATCGTATCTACGTAGCAGGGATCTGAGAATTTTCATCACAATGTCCTTTTCAGGAATAGTCTTACCTAATGTAAAAGATGCATTAACAATTTCAGACACTTTGAGATTAAACTCATCATATAATCTTCATCTTCCATACGAAGGTTTTCCCAATCGAAATTTAGGTTTTGAAGCCTGGCTTCCTTTTCACTGGTATTATCTTCGAATACGGTTTCAAAGATATCCCATGCATCTTTAGACCTAGTAAAATTTAACACATGGTGCTGAAGATTTAGGGTAATGGCATGTATGATGGCATTCAAACTGTCGGAGTTTCGGTTTGCAGCAAGTATCTCAGCAGCATCATATTCGCTAATATTCTTTGGAACAACGACGCTACCTATTACCACAACAGGAGCATCATAGCCATTAACAACATATACCCATGATTGAAAATCACGCGCTTGAAGAAACGCTCGCATAGCAATTTTCCACCATAAGTAATTTGAGCCATCGAAGAATGGTGGTACGTTAATAGAGATATCACCTTTGTCCATAGAGTCATATTGCTACAAACACAGACTGATAAGGTCATTAAACGTGTTTGCCTGCTCTGATACCAATTGAAAAAGTAGGGGTCTAACAACCTCATCCAATATTTTGATTAGCAATCTGTATGGACTAACTCTAATATACCTTTAAGAAAATCAACAAGACAGTCAGACTCAATCTTAATAAAAAGTATATCAAGGAGTTAATATCTTTATCTCTCGATTTGATCTATATTCAAGCAAATAGAAATATGTGAGTCTTTATCAAATACAAGAGATATAAACTTGGATGGTACCAAATACCAATATCCAATGATTAATCAATTTCCAATAAACAACCAAAGGTTGGATTTCTTAATTGATCGATATAACGCACAACCTGTGATATTTCAATTATATAACAAAATATAAAGCGGAATAGAAATAACACAGACACCAGAAATTTTGTTAACGAGGAAACCGTTGTTTGTGGGTGAAAATGGTTCCTACTGATTTCGGTAATTTCGGGTGTGCGGGTGAGAAACGAATTTAAACCCTGAATAATGTACTACAAGGGAGTACTTTATATTCGAGAGATCAATTTGTACAAGTCTGGCCTAAACCAAGAAATGGCCGTTCCAGACTTGCTTCGGTTACAAAGTGGAGTTGAATGGGTTGGTTTTTGGGAGGGAAGCAAGGAAAGTGATGAGACCAGAATAGTTGATTCTGGAAGAGTAGTTGTGTTACTACGACTTGTATCAGAAAAGTTGGAAGGCTAACAAATGGTAAGCTAGCAAATATTTTCTGAGTGTTGTATGCTCCTGACTGAACTTGTTGTCAGTGTGATTTGAACCCAGCACGTTGAGTGCGTTAGGTGAATGTTCCACCAGTTGTGACATGGTGTTGATGTCTCGAATGTTTTTTATGTAAAACATGTAGCATATTGGTGTTTCCTGGCAAGTCGAGCTTGGGAGACTTGCTAGCTTGGTGACCTTCGACGATCGAGATTTTGCATCTTAAGAGTAAAGGTAACCGTTGATCGTCGCACGCTTTCGTTTGTTGGTGGCTGGATAGGGAAGACCGGCATGGTGGCATAGCTAGGTTGGCATGCCATTTGCATGGCATGGTGACACATCTAGGTTGGCATGGCATGCCTTGGCGCGACCAAACTAGGGTTTTGGGTCAAAGGTTACCATGTGTTATCTGGTAACCTTGGACGGCTAGGATTTTTTCATGGGATTGAATAGCGACCGTTGATTTTCGCACACCTTTGTTTTGGTAGCCGCGTAGGGAAGGCCAGCATGGTGGCGCGGCTAGGTTTGCATGCCATGGTAGCGCGGCTAGGTCGTCATGGCATGCCTTGGCGCGACCAAACTATGGTTTTGGGTCAAAGGTTACCATGCGCCATCTGGTAACCTTGAATGGCTAGGATTTGCTCCTGGGATTAAAGGGAGACCATTGATTGTTGCACGCCTTCGTTTTGGTAGCCGCATATAGAAGGCCGGCATGGTGGCGCGGCTAGGTTGGTATGCCGTTGGCACATGGTGCGGTTAGCATGGCTAGGGCTAAGGAAAGGCGTGGTTTGGCTTGGCATGGTGGGGCCAAGGGTTTGGCATGCCATTGGCACATGGTGCGGCTAGCATGGCTAGGGCCAATGCAAGGCGTGGTTTGGCTTGGCATAGTGGGGCCAAGGGTTTGGCATGTTGTTGGCACATGGTGCGGCTAGCATGGCTAGGGCCAAGGCGAGGCGTGGTTTGGCTTGGCACGGTGGGTTCAAGTGTTTGGCATGCCGTTTGCACATGGTTCGGCTAGCATGGCTAGGGCCAAGGCAAGGCATAGTTTGGCTTGGCATAGCAGGGCCAAGGGTTTGTCGTGGGCGCATGGTGCGGCTAGCTTGGCTAGGACCAAGCCAGTGTGCGGTTTGGCTTGGCATGGGTTTGGCGTGACCAAGCTAGGGTTTGGCTTGGCATGGGTTTGGCGTGACCAAGCTAGGGTTTTGGGACAAAGGTTCCCATGCGTTGTCTGGTAAACTTGGATAGCTAAGATTTTCTCCTAGGATTGAAGAGCGACCGTTGATTATCGCACGCCTTCGTTTTGGTAGCCGCATATGGAAGGCCAGTATGGTGGCGCGGCTAGGTTGGTATGACGTTGGCACATGGTGCGACTAGCATGGATAGGGCCAAGTCAAGGCGTGGTTTGGATTGGCATGGTGGGCCAAGGGTTTCGCATGCCGTTGGCACATGGTGTGGCTAGCATGGCTAGGGCCAAGGCAAGGCGTGGTTTGGCTTGGCATGGCGGGGCCAAGGGTTTTTCGTAGGCACATGGTATGGCTAGCTTGGCTAGGACCAAGGCAGGATGCGGTTTGGCTTGGCATGGCGGGGCCAAGGGTTTGCCGTGGGCGCATGGTGCGGCTAGGACCAAGGCAGGGTGCGGTTTGGCTTGGAATGGGTTTGGCGTGACCAAGCTAGGGTTTTGGGCCAAAGGTTCCCATGTGTTGTCTGGTAACCTTGGACGGCTAGGATTTTCTCTTAGGATTGAAGGGCGACCATTGATTGTCGCACGCCTTCGTTTTGGTAACCACATAGGGAAGGCCAGTATGATGGCGCAGATAGGTTGGTATGTCGTTGCAATGGCATAGTTAGGGACAAGGTAAGGTGCGGTTTGGATTGGCATGATGGATGTGGATGGCACAGTTTGCCATTGGCACATTGGTGTGGCTAGCATGGTTGGCATGCCTTGGCGCGGTAGGTGTGTCTGGCATGACTTTCCATTGGCACAGTGGTGCGACTAGCATGGTTGGCATGCCTTGACGCGGTAGGTGTGGATGGCATGGTTTTCCATTGGCACATGTGGTGTGAGAATTAGGGTTTTAGCTTGTCGAAACCCTAATTAGCATTTAAAAAAGGTACCCCGGTAATTTTCTCACAGACAAATTAAAAGGTTCAATAAATGTTCTTGGTTTGGACATTATTACTCAGGTTCTGTGACGTCACTGCTGACTAGGGTTTTATGATTTTACCCCTAAGCTAAAAACCACCATCAATAACCGCAAATGTAGAAAAACCCCGGGACCTAGTCCAGATTGAACACCACACTGTATTAAGCCACTACATACACTAACCTTCTACAAACTAACTTTGGTTTGGACTGTAGTTGAACCCTAATCAATATCACACTGATTCAAGGTAAAGTTGCGCTCCTTACATCTCTGATCCCAGCAGGATACTACACACTTGATTCCCTTAGCTAATCTCACCCACAACCAAGAGTTGCTACGACCCAAAGTCGGAGACTTTAATAAACAAATCTCTATCACACAGAAAAGTCTACGATAATAGATAAATCTGTCTCCCATAGATAAACCTACGAGTTTTGTTCCGTCTTTTGATAAAATCAAGGTGAACATGAACTAATCAATAACCCTATATTATAATCCCAAAGAATATCCTAGAATTATTGTTTAAGTTCATGAGCTTACCGATTTATTGTTTAAGTTCATGAGTTTACCGATTTGAGAAATATAACCAGCTTGGGTATGCGTACCTTAGCTACCGGATTTGAGTTTACAAACTCAGCAAAAAAATTCGGTTCGAAAACTTCCGTGGGTACACGTACCTAAGGTGACTGGTTTGACCATTTGCAAACTTACAAACTCAAAAGAATTTTTCAGTTCGAAAACCTCCGCCAATACGCGTACCTAACCTATCTCCTTCACCAATACCGCATGCACACATATGCACGCACTTGGTTTCCGGTACATGGATTTATACACTAATGTACGAACACACTATATATGCTTATATCCATAGATGGTTACATAATCTCAACTCTACATTTCAATCATTGAAACATTCTTCTATAATGTTATAATAGTCGTTAGACATAAGAATCGACTATCGTCATCAAAGCTATTTTGAAGATTGAAACGTCATCACAACTTTCGTCATGGGTAAAGATGAAAAGTGGTTAAAGCGAAAGCTTACCAACACATATTTCGATAAAAAGATAGGTGAGTAAAATCGGCTCGAAATAGCAAATGTGTATGTATGAAAACTATCATACTTATACGATTGTTGTCTAGAGAGTAGGAGATCGAGTAGATAGACTTTTGAGTGACAGGTGAGTTCAAGTCTCCACATACCTTTTGGTCGGATGAAGTTTCACTGGTTTCTTGAGTAGTTCATCGTCTTCGTAAGATAATCGCCATGGAGTCTGGAGCTCAACTATACTTAACTATCCTAAACCGAGATTTAGTCATAAGTAAACTAGAAATCAATACGTATAGTTTTGATCACTAATATTGACAAACATGCTTGAGATAGCAACGCATGCAAGTTCGACCGAGAAATGCTCTAACAATCTCCCCCTTTGTCAATTTTAGTGACAAAACTATCAATATATATAGAATATAAAATAAATAAACTTTGCAGCTTCTCATCAACATGCATGATCTCCTTGGTTATTTAACATTACTCGAAATCTTCGTCACTTCCAAGTACTCCAATGATTCCAAATATATTCAAATCAGCATCACCGTTGTTGAAGATTCGTAGCCATAACAATGAGAAAACAAAATCTCTCAATCATTGTTACATAATGTCATTGTATTATTACACAACATCAAAGTTCAATTGTATCACAACTCTGACAACAATACTATGGTGATATGTATCACTCCCCCTTAGTCAATACTCCATCTCACATGAAAACCACCCCCCCTTACTTGATGATCCGAAAACCATATGTATTTGTAGTGTGAACTACACATTAATTCTCCCCCTTTTTGTCAATAAAATTGGCAAAGGTACGAAAACTAGTGGGATCCTAATGAAATTTCCATAGAGACACTTCATGACTAAAAGAAATTACATATCACCTTTTTAGATGCAATCATATAGCTGAAACTAAATGCATTCATCAAGGAGTTTATAAAGATACAATATAACCCCTATAATATTCCACAGCTACACTCCCCACAAAGATTTGGCAATTAAGCACAAGTTCAATTAAGAACTATCCCCCATAAAATGTCATTCCCGAAAGAACAACAAGAGCGACCTTACTTTCACAAGAAAAGAAGGATTTCTTTGGACATTAACAAATCACATAAGAATATGAATTTGTATCAAAAAACTCAATTAAATTAACCACAAGAGAACGCATGATTAATTTAATTGGAAATGCTCACATAAGAGAACTTACGGAGCCGCACAGTATTTAACATAAGAATATGGATCAGGGAAGATCAATACTGTGGAATACCCAAAGATTCATTCTATTCTTTATCACCATTTGAACAATGACATGACATAAAATAGACTTAATCAAACAAAAGCTCATCCTATCTTCCATCAATATTTGCATAATGACATAATAGGCTTATCTTTTGTTTGTCAAAAGTTCATTCAATCTTTTATCAATACTTGCATATCGACATATGAAGGACTTAACTTTTGACCACATATGGGACAATCATAGTTCACGGACGTAAACCCACATATCCCATAACAAGCTGCAATATATAAAACCATAAAGATTAATACTGCAAAATCTTCTTCCAGACAAACTTTAAAATTTAAATAAATAAATCTAAAAACATTGAAAATGAAAATCGTTGGAAATAGCTATATGTACTCACAATAATGGCTATTCCAAACCCTAGTTATACTTCTCAAAAACACAAGAATAAATTCTCATAAGAAGTTTTCTAGACATTGAGACCCCTGAAAAATTCTTTATCGTCCCCGAACTCCTTGTCGTCAATAGCCATGGGAACATATGGTTCATGGAGAAAGGAGTCAATTCCAACAAACCTTTTGGGCTGATGATGTCGAACCAGGGCCTTCTGAATTTCAAGAGTTCTCATAACAAAAGCCTTTATTTGTTGAATCTCCTTTCTTGTCTCCTTCAAATCTTCAAGAACATCAGAAAACTTCTGAGAATTTGAAGGAACATCACTTGGCTTCCTCACATTTTTTTTTCTTTTAAAAGTTGGAGGTAACGGAAATCTTTCTTTTTCCTTCATGATTGATGGCTTAACAATCATATTAACATCTTTTCCATCAGAAGACATGATGCTTGGAGTATCCATAAGCGTATGGGTTTGTGAGAGGAAATCACAACTTAAACTCAACAAGCAGTCTTAAGTTAAAAAGAGTTTCAAGGAAGGAAAAAGGAATGTAGGGTTACAGAATCTTTATACATTTAAAGGATTCACTTATGCACAACTCATACCGTATAAAAGGCAGAATTGTCAATTTTAACCCTCTTTTATTGATTAAACATGGAAGTCCTTTCCAATATCAATTAGATATGAAAAGCGGCTTGAATTCCAGACTTTACAATGCTCCCTGAGCAAAAGCAAAAACAAAATCAAAACAACTAAAGCCTTTTCTTTTTTTAAAGCCCGAGGTATGCAAAATCTTGTCTCTTTTGATCAGACACATGAGACAAGATGCACTAACTAACACAAAGTAAGTTTTGCTTGGGTGAACAATAATCTGTCCACCATATCCTTTTCGATCGAAATTTATAGAACCTTATTCGTCATAGTATTTAGATCATAAATTTATTTCTAATGGTCTCGTCTTATCCTTGAAAACTAACTTCTTTGACGAAGATAAAATCTTACATACCACAAGTCTTTTGAAAAAGTTTGAGCTTGTTTGCTAATCGATTTGCTATTCGTTGAAGTTTGTTGACATGCCTTAATTTGTGTTTGTACTTGAAACACTTTGATAGTTCATGGAACTTGAGCGAACAATAAGAGAATGTCAACCTGGAATATGATTCAAGCGTTTGAGATGTGCAAGCTTCTAGACACATAGTAGAACCTGAAAAATTTAACAGAGAGTTTCCAACAGAGAGGTCAATTTTTTCTTTCAGAAAGGTTGAGGTTTCTCCTGAAAGACTACCGAGATTGATGTATGTATTGCTACAATTATCAAAATCAATATTTTCATAAAGAAGTATAACACTTGACTTTTCGTCTTCATTAGAATCATAGTTGTCAGACATTTCATCAAGAGTTGCAGCAAGACCTTTGTTCCTAGTGTATTTCTTTCGATTTGGACACTCATTTGCAAAATGGACAAAACCTTTACACTTAAAACACTGAGGCATATCCTCGTCATCGGTTTCATCATTATCCTTGTTTTTATAAGGAACATGATTATGCGGTTTATCGATGATCTGGATTTATCTCTGAAGAACCGTTTACTTATTTTCAAAAGAAGATCCCTAAATTGTCTTATGATCAACGAGACTGACTTGTCAAGATCTTCATCTGATGAATCAGCCTCAGAAAGATCATATTCAGATATGCAAACACTTTTACTTTTATCAAGTAATTTAGTGTTCTCTTGTGCTTTGAAAGCAACATCCTTCCCAGATTTGGATGCATGCTCATGATCAAAGATCTTTAACTTCCCAACCAAAGTATTTCTGGAAAGCATTGAGAGATTATTTCCTTCAATGATGGCTGCTTCTTAGAATCGTATCTAGATGGCAGAGATCTGAGAATTTTCATCACAATGTCCGTTTCAGGAATAGTCTTACCCAATGCAAATGATACATTAATAATTTCAGATACTTTGTGATTAAACTCATCAAAAGATTCTTCATCTGCCATACGAAGGTTTTCCCCATCAGAATTTAGGTTTTGAAGCCTAGCTTCTTTTTCACAAGTATTCCCTTCAAATACGGTTCTAAGATATCTCAAGCTTCTTTGGACTTCGTGCAAGTAGTCACATGATGCTGAAGGTCTGAGGTAATGGCATGTATGATAGCATTTAAGCCGTCAGAATTTTTCTTTGCAGCAAGGATTTCTTCTGGACTATATCTACCAATATCCTTAGGTATAGATACATCGCCTTCTGTATTAATCGGAGAATCATAACCATTAACAACACGTACCCATGTTTGAAAATCATGAGCTTGAAGAAAGTCATGTATAGCGATTTTCCACCACAAGTAGTTAGAGCCATCGAAGACTGGTGGTACGTTTATGAAGATATAATTTTTGTCCATAGAGTCAGATCGCTACAAATACAGACTTACGAGGTCTTTAAACGTTGCATGCTCTGATACCAATTGTAAAAGTGGGGTACAACAACCTCAACCAATATTTCTCTTAGCAATCTGTATGGACTAACTCCAATATACTTTTAAGAGAATCAATTAGATAGTCAGACTCAATCTTAATAAAAATTATATCAAAGAGTTATATCTCACTTTCTCGATTCAATCCTCACTCAAACAAATAGAAATCTGCGAGCCTGATTGAATACAAGAGAAATAACTTAAACGATACCAAAGACCAGTGTTCAAGGATCAATCGATTTCAATCAACAACCAAAGGTTGGATTTACAAATTGATCGATACAACGCACAACCTATGATATTTCAATAATATAACAAAATATAATGTGTATAAGAAATAACACACACATTAGAAGTTTTGTTAACGAGGAAACCGCAAATCCAGAAAACCCCCGGGACATAGTCCAGATTGAACACACGCTGTATTAAGCTACTACAGACACTAGCCTACTACAAACTAACTTCGGTCTGGACTGTAGTTGAACCCCAATCAATCTCACATTGATCCAAGGTACAGTTGCACTCCTTACGTCTTAGATACCAGCAGGATACTACGTACTTGATTCCCTTAGCTGTCACCCATAACTAAGAGTTTCTATAACCAAAAGTCGAAGATTTTAATAAACAAATTTGTCCCACACAGAAAAGTTTACATGAATAAATAAATATATCTCCCACAGAAATACCTATGAGTTTTGTTCCTTCTTTTGATAAATCAAATTTAACAGGAACCAATCGATAACCCGGACTTATATTCTTGAAGAACAACCTAAAATTATCAATCACCTCACAATAATCTTAATCGACTAGCGAAATAAGATATTGCAGAATCACAAACAATGAGACGAAGATTTTTGTGACTACTTTCTATCTTGCCTATCGGAGAAATTAATCTCAAGCCAATCTTACGATTGTACTCAAATATGATAGAAACAGCAAGATCAGATCACGCAGCTATAAAAAAAATAGTTGGGTCTGGATTCACAATCCCAATGAAGTCTTCAAGCCGTTAACCTACATGGTCTCAATAAAAACCTAAGCTTAAAGGAGAATCGACTCTACCTTATACAACTAGTATCATACATGAGGTGTGGGGATTAGGCTTCCCTATTGCTAGAGTTATCCTTTATATAGTCTCCATATCAGGGTTTGTAATCTAAGTTACTGAAAAAGCGCGGGTTTAACAACCACACCCAATATTTCTATTAGCAATCTGTATGGACAAGAATCAACTAGACAGTTAGACTCAATAAATAGAAAATATGTCAAAGAGTTATTATCTCAATCTCTCAATTTGATTTACTCAAGCAAATATAATTCGCGAGTCTTAATCAAAGAGAGATAACTTGGATGGTACCAAAGACCAATATCTAAGTGTCAATCAATTTAAATCAATAACCAATATGGTCGGATATTCTAATTGATTGAACAACGCACAACCTGTATTATTTCAATTATATAACAAAATATAATGCCGAAAAGAAATAACACAGACACCAGAATTTTGTTAACGAGGAAACCACAAATGCAGAAAAACCTCGGGACCTAGTCCAGATTAAACATACACTGAATTAAGCCGCTAAAGACACTAGCCTACTCCAAATTAACTTCGGTCTGAACTGTGGTTAAACCCCAACCAATCTCACACTGATCCAAGGTACAGTTGCGCTCTTTACGTCTCTGATCCCAGCAGGATACTGCGCACTTGATTCCCTTAGTTGATCTCACCCACAACCAAGAGTTGCTACGACCCAAAGTCAAAGACTTTAATAAACAAATCTGTATCACACAGAAAAGTCTACAAGATAGATAAATTCGTCTCCCATGAATAAACCTATGAATTTTGTTCCATCTTTTGATAAATCAAGGTGAACAAGAACCAATCAATAAAACCAGACTTATATTCCCAAAGAAAAACCAGTTTTATCAATCACTTCATAATAGTCTTAATCGACGCAGCGAAAAAAAATATTGTGGAATCACAAAGGATGAGACGAAGGTGTTTCTGATTTCTTTTATATCTTGCCTATCGGAAATAGAAATCTCAAGCCAATTATTACAATTGTAGGAGCAGAATCTCGCAACAACAGCGCTCTTGCAAGGATTTCTGCCACACATGGCAAGTGTCGCAGATTGATTACTAAAACGACACAACAAAGGACGGAAGACAAAAATGAAGAAAGACGTGAAGAATTAATAGAGAAAGCTCGCAAGAAATATAGCAAGAGAAATCCTGCGAGATATTATAGAAGCCTGCGAGAAATGACAATGATGTTGCTGCGATATTACCGCAAGAGTTCAGATCCGAAATTAGGGGAAATGTGAGCTATCAATGAGCTGTCTATGAGCTGTCATCCACAATGTAAATACCTATATAAAGAAGAGAGCAGGAGAGAGAGAAGGGGGAGATAATTTTAGGAAGAGAGAGAAAGTTCTTTTGCAGAGAGATATTTTTAGAGAGAGAAAATGTAATTTCTTTATCATCTTCTTCCCCAAAACTAGATCTAGAATTCTTCCAAGAACTCCATTAATGAAGATTGTAAATGTAAATTAATGTAGTTACAAATTATTATAGTGAAGATCCGTGGATGTAGATCACATTGATCGAACCACGTAAAAATCTTGGTGTTTATTTATAATTTTAGTATTTTTATCACCATTTTTATATTTAGATCTAGGAATTGTTATCAAGATTTGATAAGGGGTGTGTTGTAGGAATTCCTGCAATTACATTTTGGCGCTAGAAACACTACCTGCTATTTGATAGATTGAAGAGGATTCAAAGAAATTAGCTATTGGAAGAGGTTATACATCACTGGATCTAAAATATTTGAGAGGAAAAGTGGAAGTTTCAATGGAGAAATTATTAAGGAAAATGAAAAAGAAAGAGATACAGAAGCTAAACAGGAGCAGATTCGAAGAAGTCTTGAAATGAAATGGAGCGGCATTAATTCACCGCTCAAACAGGAATTTTTTTCTTTTATCTCTTTAATTATATATTCATAATATATAGATCTGGAAGATTTGGCGTTTTAAACTATTAATCTTTATTTTTTTTTACAAAAATTGATGTTTAGTTGATATTTTGAATTAACTAGAGTTTTGATCATAAATTTACATCCATAAACCATGAATTTAGTCATAATTTTGATCGTATAAACAACTAATATGAACATAATTTTATACTAGTGAAATTTCTCTTTTGCGATAAGATGAAATGAACATTCCAACGGAGGGGAAAAAATTATGTAAGAAAGAGAAAAGGGATAATTAAGTGCCTTTCATCATTATATGCCATATTATTATCTTGATCTAATGATATCACGCAGGAGTTAACTTGCAGAATAAAAAAGTATAAATGGAAAATGACTCTCATATCAGCGAATCAAATATCAGCGAAGAATCAGCGAAGAATGATGAAAGAAAAACTTTCACTGCGTTATATCACGCAAAACTTTCAACACATCTAGTTCGTTAGCGGCAAATCTATAGTACACATTAGCAAATATTTCAAGCAGCGAAGTAATTCCAGTCATTTCATCATCTGCCAAGAAAGGGATGATTATAGTTTGTCATTGGCAAATGGAACAACAAGACAAAATTGGCAGAAGAATTAAGTACCTCTCAACGTCAACAAGGAAGAGACAAAAGCCATGGAAAAAAGACGAAAATAATATTTATATATTATTACATTCTCCTTAACAAGGAAGAGACAATAATAATATTTTTTTAATTATATATAAAGAAAGGGGATATAAATAAGACAGAGATTAATAAGACCTCTGTTTCTACAACTACATTTTGAATTTCGAACTAAATGCCGCAGGCTTTATTAATTTACGCAGGTATTGATCCATTCTTCGCACTAAATGCCGCAGGTATTGATCCATTCTTCGTACTAAATAATTTCCGCAGGATGCATTTATTTCACAAGGACTTTACTTCGCAAAATATTTGAATACCTCGCAAGAATTTGGTAATTTCATTACTTCACAAGATCTTTGGTTATTTCGTAAGAAGAAAATGGGAGATTATTTCGCAGAAATATTTCGCAAGAAATGGTTAGAACAGTTGATATGGCGCAACAGTATACAAGGGGCAGATCAAGAGTTAATTTCGCAAGACTTCATTTCTCATTTCTTCTCAATGTTCAAGCAAATTATATACTTCACAAGAGACAATAGCAAGCCGCAAAAGATAAGTACCATTTACTTGAATATTTTATCTACGATTTTTGCGAGAAAGATTTTTGATTTTATTTATCAAAAGCGCAAGATTTCTAAAAATTTATAAGATTTCAAAACATTTCAGATATTTTTTATTAGAATGGCAAAAAGCGATACAATCGCAAGACTCAAAAATTTTCAAAAAGTTACAATAAAGAATTCATCGCAAAAATTTAAAGATCTCAATAGTTTTCAAAGATTTCAAAATTACAAAAAACAGAGAAAATCAAATTTATATATTTCTGTAGAACATTTCTGATTTAAAGACGCGATCTAATCGCAAGATTTCACAAAAGATTTCTATGATTTCAAAAGATTTTACAGAGAATTGACTTCAAAAATGATATTATGAGAATGAAAGAAGAAATGAAAGAATAAAGAAATGTGAAATTATCGCAAAAGACACGAATAAAATTTCGCAAGAGAGAAATGCAAATGCATAAGACGGGCGCAAATCGCCTAAAAACATATAAGAATGGGACGAACCTTTATGGCGTACACCTTAGTTCGCGGATTCTATTCCGTAAGAGGCAATGTCCTTAAAGTGCGTCATAAGGGGGGTATCTCTTTGCATGGCTATGGGAAAGGCTATACCGCTGCTGGAACCTAGTCATGGAGATTTGGGATTATAGAAAATCCATCCGGGAGAGATAACTTGGATTCCCAACTGTATAAGGTTCTACCCTGGTTGGGCGCCCGAGAGTTTCTCCTAAGGAATGCAACGTATGATCAAGGCGCCGAGGTACACGGTTGAGCTGTGGCTTCCCGGGATGGATGAACATACCCTGGCCATCCATGGCAAGTCTTGGCTTACGATGTGTTCGGCCCGAAGAAAACCCCACTTAGGGTGCGGTCTTGTAACTATAAGCCATATAAGGCATAAAGGACAAGGCTGCGAAAACAACTGGTTGTTGGCAGAACCGGATGGGAAAGTGCTAGTCTTGTATGGCCGATGTATAATCCTTGAAGGGGCAACCGGGGGAGAGATAAGGGCGATACCCTCCATTAGGGAGCTGTGTATCAAAAAAGACGACAATGTCATGGGACTTTATAATCGCAAGAATATTTAGGCCCGTAATATTGTCGCGTGACACAGACAGCAATGTCATGGTACTTTATATTCGCAAGAATATTTAGGCCCGTCATATTGCCGCGTGACTGGCCAAAAAGCCTAAAGAGAAATGTTAAGATGAGATCAATGGGTTTTTGCGATAAGATCAAATGATGAGATAAATGAAATCAATACTAAGAGGATATAAATCTCAAAGACGTCCTGCGATTTCATCGCAAAGACGGCAATGTCATAAGTCTTAAAAAGCAAAGAGAGATTAATCTCACAAGATGGCTTAGATTTATCATATTGTCGCAGAGATTAAAATTAAATGATAAGACAAGATCAATGAATTATTACATATAAAAGTAAGAATGTCCTGCGATCTTGTCACATAAAAGTGGCATAATAAGACCTTTAATTAGGAAGGCGAAATAAGACCACAAGAGAGGTTATACCTACAAGCGTATAACAGATTGCTAATGACTTTATATTAGTCTTATTTCATTTATCATGTTGCAGATCAATAACAAGAGGAGAAAATAACAATTTGTCGCAGAAAATAGTCGCAAGAAAATTTTACAGAGTAATACCATGAAATTTCGCAGGACTATTCATAATTCGCAGCACTATTTGCAACACTATTCACATGACTATTCATAATTCACAGTACTATTTGAACACTATTCATAATACGCGGAAATGTTCAGAAATTCACAGAAAATTTCAGAAATTAGCAGGGTTATTCATAATCACGCAGACTCATTCATAAACTCGCAGATTTATCCAGAATTTCACAGGAATTGTGATTGTTTCGCAGAGTGTGATTATTTTCATAAAGTGATTACCACTTGAGGAAGAGGCAACATAAGAATAAAGAAACAATTTACTCATTCAACATTTTCTCAAGGATTCTCCTTCACAGATAAAAGAACAGAGGCAACTATGGATTACCAAGAAAATATTTTATGTTCTTTATCTTCTCAGTAAGAATCATTTCTAAAATGGGCAAGAATTCTCACTAAAAATGAAGAAATAATTTCACATGAATAGAGGCAATACTTATGACTTTAAGAGCAGTTACTTCTTATATTTCGAGGATTGAGTACTTCTCATACTTCATACATCGCATACTTCAAAATATGATACTTCTAATTACTTCTCAAAGCTTCAGAACTTCGCAAAAGAATAGAGGCAAGTATATACTTTTTGGGTTTGATATTCTTTCACTCGTCCCTTCATCAACAGAGATCGGAGACTACTACAACAACAGATTTTTTTCTTAAAAATTTCTCTTCAAGCAATATTAAGAAAAAAGAGGCAAAATGTAGGAGCAGAATCTCGCAACAACAACGCTCTTGCAAGGATTTCTGCCACACATGGCAAGTGTCGCAGATTGATTACCAAAACGACACAACAAAGGACGGAAGACAAAAATGAAGAAAGACGTGAAGAATTAATAGAGAAAGCTCGCAAGAAATATAGCAAGAGAAATCCTGCGAGATATTATAGAAACATGCGAGAAATGACAATGATGTTGCTGCGATATTACCGCAAGAGTTCAGATCCGAAATTAGGGGAAATGTGAGCTGTTAATGAGCTGTTTATGAGCTGTCATCCACAATGTAAATACCTATATAAAGAAGAGAGCAGGAGAGAGAAAGGGGGGAGATAATTTTAGGAAGAGAGAGAAAGTTCTTTTGCAGAGAGATATTTTTAGAGAGAGAAAATGTAATTTATTTATCATCTTCTTCCCCAAAACTAGATCTAGAATTCTTCCAAGAACTCCATTAATGAAGATTGTAAATGTAAATTAATGTAGTTACAAATTATTATAGTGAAGATTCGTGGATGTAGATCACATTGATCGAACCATGTAAAAATCTTGGTGTTTATTTATAATTTTAGTATTTTTATCACCATTTTTATATTTAGATCTAGGAATTGTTATCAAGATTTGATAAGGGGTGTGTTGTAGGAATTCCTTCAATTACAACAATTGTACTCGTATGATAGAAATAGCAAGATCAGATAACACAACTACGAGAAAAGTAGTATCGGTCTGGCTTCACAATCCCAATGAAGTCTTTAAGTTGTTAACCTGGTTTTAGAAGAAGAAAATCAAAGGTTAAAGGAGAATCGACTCTAGTTTAGCACAACTAGTATCACACAGAATGTGTGGGGATTAGGTTTCCCAGTTGCTAGAGTTCTCCCTTATATAGTCTTCAAATCAGGGTTTGCAATCAATGTTAGCTTAGTAACAAAGCATTCAATATTCACTGTTAGATGAAAACCTGATTATATTCAAGCTAATATTTATCAATCGTTAGATAAAAAACTTAGCTTGTCATACACACATGTACTAGACAATTTTAGATTCGTGTAACCCTACCCAAACTTGTACATTAGTTGGTTCAACACTAGTTAACCAAATGTTTATCCAAATGATAACTTCCATATCAACCATATTCTTTTTCACCATAACTAGTCCAAATGACTCAAGTGATAGAGTTGTTCAATTGCTTAGATCTCTATGTACTACACAAGACACAATCGAAGCAAAAACGACGTGATTCACTCAAATCGATTCATGAACTATAAAGCCACGGTTTGCAATAACATTCCTTAGTTTATTAAGATAAGTTCACAAACATCGTTTTTAGACATAACCTACTCCAGTTCGTGGACTGGGTTCGCGGACGGAGTTCACAAACTCCAGCAGAATTTCTCGGGTTCGAGAACTACGCCAGTTCGCGGACTGGGTTCATGGACTGAGCTGGTATGCTGAGTTTGAGGACTGAGCTCACGCACAACTCCGGTTACACTTGCTCAACAAAGTTCGTAAACTTCGGTTCAAGCAATAAGGACTTATACATATACGTGTTACCACAATAATGCTTATATCCTTCAATGGTTATATTGTCTAAACTCTCATTTCAATCATTGAAACATTCTCAGAGGGCGTTATATAGTTGTTATTCACAAACTATTTTTCGTCAGAGCGATTTCCAAAATGATTGAAACATAACATGACTTTTGTCACCAGGTAAAGATGAACTTGGATAAAGCAAAAGCTTTACCAACACATATTTCAAGAAATAGATAAGCGAGATATACTCAGCTCGAAATATCACATGTGTATAATCTTAGTCTATATAGTAATACGACTTTTGTCTCAAGATAGGAGATATAGTAGATAGACTTTTGAGTGATAGATAAGTTCAAGTCTCCACATACCTTTTAGTCGATGAAGATCCACTGGTTCATTGAGTAATCCTTTGTCTTGTATGATGATCGCCATGGAGTTCTTGAGATCAACTACATTTTCTATCCTAGTCCGAGACCTTATCTATAGTACACTAGAAATCAAGACTTTATAGTTTTGATCACTAATATTGACAAACATGCTTGAGATAGCAACGCATGCGAGTTTGACCGAGCAATGCTCTAATAGTTACCTTGGTAACAATGCATTCAATATTCACCGTTAGATGAAAACCTTATTACATTCAAGTTATCATCTTTCAACCGCTAGATCGAACTTAGCTTGTCATACACAAACGAAATGCACGTTCATTTAGGTTTGGGTAACCATACCTAAACGTGTACACCTAGTTGGTTCAACAATAGTTAACTAATGGTTAGCCATATGAGCACTTTCATATCAACCATATTCATCTTCACCATAACTAGTTCAAGTGACTCAAATGAACTAGTTAAAGAGTTGTTCAATTGCTTAGATATCATAGAAGTATACAAGACACAATCGAAGAAAAAATGATTTTAATTCTCTCGAATCGATTCATGAACATTATATCCACGGTTTGCAAAGATTGCATTCCTTAATTTATAAATGTCTTAGTTCACGAATAAACCGTTTTTAGAAAATAACCCACTTAAGTACGCATACGGGTATGCATAATTAAGTATCGGATTGAGATTGTTTTCATTTTACAAACTTCAGCAGAAATTCACGGGATGTGAATTTCCGGCTGTACGCGGACGGGTACGCGGACTTAGCTCCGGTCATCCTAAACCAACAAAGTATGCATACTTTAGTTCAAGGATTTTGGACTTACACAAGTATTAGTTCTCATACAATGTTTATATCCATTTAAGGTTATATATTCTAAACTCTCATTTCAATCATTGAAACATTCTTAGAGAATGTTATATAATGGTTATTCACACACTATTTTTCATCAAAGCGATTTTCAAGAGATTGAAACTATCAACGTGACTGTCGTCACGAGTAAAGATGAACTTGGCCAACGCGAAAGCTTACCAACACATATTTCGAGAAATAGATAAGCGAGATAAACTCGTCTCGAAATAGAAAATGTGTATATCGAAGTCTGTATAGCAATACGAATTTTGTCTCAAGATATGAGATAGAGTAGATAGACTTTTGAGTGATAGATAAGTTCAAGTCTCCACATACCTTTTTGTTGATGAAGTTCCACCAGTTCCTTGAGTAGTTCTTCGTCTTTGTATGATGAACGCCGTGGAGTCTAGTGCTCAACTATACTTACTATCCTAGTCCGAGACTTAGCTATAAGCAGACTAGAAATCAAGACTTATAGTTTTGGCAACTAAACTTGACAAACAAGCTTGAGATAACAACGCTTGCGAGTTCGACCGAGCAGTGCTCTAACATAGGGATCAAACTGAATTTTTATTGGGGTTGGTTTTAATTCCCAGACAACTTTAGCATACCTATAATGAAACAGAAGGTGTTCAATGGTTCTTATTTCCTCCCCATACATTGTACATGAAGGGTTTATGACTTTTACTTTCACGAATAATTTAGTATCAGTCGCAAGAGAATTTTGAATACATTTCATAAAGAAGAGTTTGATTCCTTGCAATGTGTCCAATTTCCATAAGTTTTCCAAAAAGAAAAGATAAACGTACTATGTACATATATGAAGGTTATTATATAAAATTGGTAGATAATATATATAGTTTACTATTAAGAAGCATTGAAGATCCTCAACGATATTTTAAAAGTATCAATTTTTTGCTTAAGTTGCTTTCGAATTTCATCATTTAGTAACAGAGAAGAAACCCCATAATATTGTTGGGAGTTCATTTTCAATAGCTTCAAACGTATTGAGGGAAGGCATGCTCAATATCCGCAAAGGATTCGACTACTCCAATTCTTTTTACATGTTATCTGAATGTGTTTCATAAGCTATATATAAGGGAGGAAGGGTTGGATGTCTATTATCTATGATATTACGCAGGAAAATAACAACGTGGTAATTGGTTTATGGACGATAGATTATTATAATTTAATCATGTTAAACATGAAAATGAAAGTGCTAGTTTTGATTTTATACGTTGATTTAGTTTGTTCACTGAATGTTATTCTTAAGTCCATTATCGAACCACATTTTTGTACAATGTTATAAATTTATATTTTTCCCATTTGGATACCTGTCGAATTGTGACTGCTACTCAATTTCTCGTATCTTATTTATTTTGGGATTGAAAGGAGCCTTTAATAAAAGGGCGTGCATACAACATAAAATCATCATAGATGATTGTATTCTTGTATACAATTTTCTGATCTTCCAATGTATAGGCCCAGTTGTCTAGTAACATGCATCGTTGACATCAATGACACAACACTTGGAAAGTTACTGGCATAGGAGTGCTCCAAATAATTATTTCATCATGAGGTTACAGAGTGTTTGCAAGATTTACTGCATCAAAGATAGTCGCATATTACTACATATTCAATAGATTATTTATTTTTGCAAAACGAAATCTTACTAAATCAAAAGAAATATACCATGGTCAAATAATTTTAGCTTTCCTCTTAAACAGATAAGCTTTCCCTATAACAAAAATCTAATTCTATAACAATTGGATTAAAGAATTGAATTTTCAGGATATTTGCTTACTTAGTGATGCAAATAATGTTATAACTTATCTCAATAATAGCAGAGACCAAACTAGTTGGACATCTAGCTTCGTCTTAGATGATTGTCTATTTCTCTTAAAAGAAATTAATGTTTTCTATTTGAAACATTTAAAAAGAGATCTAAATAGTCTAGAAGATATAGCTGCTAAACACAGTAAAGTTCAAAATGTAAGGGAGTGGGTCGCTTAACAAAAGGTTTTGACAAAACATAACAACCTTAAAATCTTGTATATCTAACGATTATCGTCTTTAATGACATTACATGCATTTTTGTTTTAGTATGCATTTGGATCTATCACTAATAGTCATATATGAATATGGGAAAGCCAACACTGGAAAATTATCAAAAAAATTATCGTCTCTTCCGCTATTTTATAATCATGATTAGCTTGATACATCATAAACTCTAATGATTCAAAAGAGTTTGGATACTGTTAACTGCTTGATGGATCATAAAATGCCCCCTTCCCCAAAATTTTATTGCTTCTATTACTTAGTTGCTTTCATTCTTAATTTTATATCTTTCTATTGATGGTGGTTTTTAGCTTAGGGCCAAAATCGTAAAACCTTGCATTTGATGTGACGTCACTTTGCAAGGAAACGGAGCCACTTGTGCTAACCTCTCCACTGGAAAATTTATTGAGCCGCTCAATATACTTGCATGAAATTTATCCAGACTGGAGAATCCCAGATGTTCTGTAAATTTCGGCGCCTCGCGCATATTCACTTAATATAAGTTCCCCTGAACGCCTTCTATGATATGTTCTCCGACTGAACTCTTAACGTCTGCTATTTTTGAATCCGGGCTTAAAGCCCGTTTTCAACTCATTAGAGTTGACATAACGATTTGTATATATGTTATGTACAAATCCTAGTTTTTTTAGTTTTTTTTTTTTGTGATGGTTTTGGGGTGCATATAGCTCAAATTAGTGGGTGGCTAAAATAAATAGTTAGCCCATGGAATGATGGGGTCACTACCTAGTAGAGCACATGATTTTATGGCTAGTAATACGTATGGGAAAGAGAATAAGTCTTTTTCTCTCTCTTTGGATTTACTTTTAGGGTTATAATTATTATATATATTGTTTTTGTTATTTTCCTAAAACCCTAGAAAAGATAAAAGAAACCATCTCTTTCTTCCTCTTTTCATCTCTGCTACTTTACAAAAAAATATATAAAAAAAGGATCTGTTTTGTTACTTTATCTGCCTGGAATACTACTTGCTTGGATTGCTAGGATATCAGGATTTTCACTTGGATTGCGTAAGAGGTAGGGGTTTCTCGTAATAATTAAAAATTAAACTATTTTCATGTTTTATCGTCTGCATTCATGCTAGTTTAGTCAGTGTTATGTGTCGTGGATCAGGTTCTTTGTGCAGTCTGTTCTCTGATAACTTCAAAATATCTAAATCTGTACTTTCTTTGAATATACACGATTTTGTATTAAAAAATAAATAAATATTCTTAGATGTCTACAGCCAGGCCTACACCTGTTTTGGGTTAAGTGGAAGAAAGGATTCTTTTATCATCTTGTAGCCTTCGTCCGTGACAATTTAACCTTTCTCTGATTTTTTTTTTTTTGAAACAAGAGTAATCCCATGTGATATATGGGTCCCACATTCTTTTTTAAACTTATAACCACATCCTTAATTTATATTGTACATCCCACTCTTTAATTTATAAATCCATCTTTTAATCATTAGTAGGGGCCTCTGTCCCTTGTATTTGTTCCCTGGATTTTATATTCAATACCATAACCCCCACTCATTTTGACCCCACTGATTTGACTCTGATATTTCAAACAAAAAGGAAAAGTTACATTTGTAAACAATGAAAAGGAAAAGATAATTAAATAATGGTTTATCTAGTGATTTTGTTTTTTTCCCATGTGACTTACTGATCCCAAGTACCACTTTGGATTATAAACATTCTTTTAATTTAGTTAACCTACACAGTTTTCTTTTCCGTTTTCATTATCAAATGTAAAATAAATGTGTTTGCAACAACTCCCTTTTGCTACACCTTCTTAAATTTAATGAATTACTACTGGTCCCTTTCTAAATGGATATCAAATGGGAACTTATTCATTTTCCTCCTCTGTCAACCAGTGGTCATCATTTCCTTCTTCTTTTAGTTTCCGTGAGCTAGTGTTACCTAATGATTTTAAATCATTCCTATCTCGATCATCTTTCGATACATATCTATTTTCATACTGATGGGAGTCTGCCAAAATAGTACTGGGTAAATACAGTTTGACGCATAGTTGTTTTGTGCATATAGATGATTTCTGGTTTTGGGAGTATAGATGCATTTTGTCCGTTTATATATATATTATAAAAGTGCATTGATTTAATTTTATCGGATTATGGGCGTGTTTGAGTTTTTTACTGAATTGAGTGTACTGGTAAGAGAATAAATTTTAGATATACACATGTCTGCTGCTGCTGCTGAAATGTCAGGCCTTTATGGCATCCCACCACTGGTGGCTACCCTGGGAAGACTGTTCGGGGAACATTATGGTTTGTTACCGGAATAACTCTGACAATATATTAGGAATCTGCAATTATAGGTTGGCTTATGTGAGTAAAATGAGTAAGTAATTTCAGAGGATTTTGGACTTACGTGGTTTTTATTTATTTTTATCGGCTGCATGGTTTAATTTTCGTTGCACTATATTATTTTTTGAAATTCCTACTGGGCTGTGGTTTGCTCACCCCAAATTCCTTTTCCTCTCCCAACAGAGTTTGAGGAGTAGTTAGCACAGTAAGCGGACTAGGAAGCTTACGGCATAGTACTCAGATGTTAGTATTCTCGCAAGACACTACTATATGATATCAGGGGATAATGGGTACTTCTATTGATTATCATTTTTATTACTTTGGAGTTTTCAAGTATTTTAATAAGAGACATTTCTAGTTAAATGCTTTTTAAATTGTTGTTCTTATTTTATAAATTTTAGAACATCATTAGTGATTATTATTATTTGAGAACTTTTTACTCGGAATTTGAGTTGGAAAAGACATTTAATAATATCGTCTTTATTCATTTTGTAGTTGTACTTTGTTTTATTAGCATTTAAAAAAAATGTAGCCTGTTCCATAGTCATGACTCAAGAATCCGGTCTTGCTAGTTGGGTTGGACTCGGTCCATCGGGTCAAATCCGACTCAATAGAAGCCCGAATTTTTGCGGTCGTGACAGTTTGGTATCAGAGCATGGTTCCGATTTACTTGGACCGTGCGTGTGGACTTACTAGTTTTGAAAGTTGGTTTTAAAAAAAAAAAAAAAAAAAATTCACTCTGATTTTTTTTTTTTTATCGACTTATGATCTGAAATGATTTTGAGAGTTAGTTATGTTTTCTTTATTCTTTTTTTTGGAAAATTAAATTTATTTAGTTTTCATCAAGTTTTTTTCTTTTTTTCTTTTCATATTTAATTTACTTTGGGGTTGGGGTAAATAACTAAAAGCCTTATAATATAAAATGTTGTGTGTATTAGTTAATATAGGATTTCGACTTAGATATTAACATTAGTGCGCGTTTCTCTCTATTTAGAAGATGTCGCCTCGTCGTGATGCTACCAACGGTGCTCAACCAAATGGAGAAGAAGGAGAGGACAGAAGGGAACGCATGGAAGCTACCCTTGACCGAGTTGTTGGGACATTGGGAACACTGGTACAGGTTGTTGAAACCCAACGCCAGGGTAGAGTGGACTTAGAAAAATTCTTGAAGGTGGTAGGAAGGAAAGAATTTAAGGGGACTGAAGAACCTCTTGAGGCTGAAAGGTGGTTAATGGGGATACAAAAGGAGTTTTTAGCCTTGAGAGTGGAAGAGAATGACAAGATCCGTTTTTCTACGTACCTTTTCACTGGAGCTGCTGATTTTTGGTGGGATTCGATAAAACGAGTCCGAAATGTTACCGTTTGGGCAGAGTTTGAAACACTGTTTTTTGATAAGTATTTTCCTGAGACGGTTAAAGCCCAAATGTGTGCTGAATTTGCAACCTTAGGTCAGGGAGACATGACGGTTTCTCAACTAGACAATAGGTTCGTTGAATTGGAACGTTTTGGGGATAACTTGGTCAATACGTCGTTACGAAGAGCAAGAAAACTTCAGGATGCACTGAAACCTGTCATCCGTGCTAGGTTGGTACCATGTCTCCTTACCACTTATGAGGATGTTCTTGATACTGAACTAGATATAGAAGCGGACTGGGTCAAGAACCAGAAGGAAAGGGAGCCGAAGGATCAGAAGAGGAACCATAAGACGGACTCATCGACCCATCGAAAGCGTCCGCGTATGGATAACCCTGGGAAGGTAGTTGCACCAAAACCTTGCTTTCATTGTGGAGTTGTGGGTCACTTCGCTAGGGATTGTCCTAAATCGAAGCCACCTAGACAACTGAATGCAATCTCGGGGTGTTATCGTTGTGGGAAGGAAGATCATTTTGTGAGGGAGTGTCCTTTACCTGCACCACCTAGGCCTCCAACTCATAATCAGTTTCAGAATGCTCCAAGGCCGAATTTCCAAGCACGACAACCATACCAGCCGCGAAACAATGCACCACCATTCCAGCCAAGGCGTTAGCCAAATGTTCCGGGGCAGCTGAACCATATTGCTATTGTTGAGAAGAGGACAAAAAACTCTGCGATAGAGGGTAATTTCTTGATCTTTAGTTCTCGTGCTAAAGTTTTGTTTGATTCTGGAGCTACCCATTCGTTCATATCTTTGCATTTTGCTGCTTATCTTGGTTTGAAACCAGTACCCATGGGGTTTACTTTGAACGTCTCTTCACCGCTAGGAAATGTAGTGACCCTTAGTAAATTTTGCAAGGATTGTGAAATAACTTTTGGTGATTATAGAGTAAAAATAGATTTGATACCGATGAGGCTCCAGGATTATGATGTCATTATTGGTATGAACTGGTTGTCGCAAAACCAAGCTATATTGGAATGTTTTGAGAAGAAGGTATCTTTCCAATCATCGGATGGAAGTCGAGTGTCTGTTCAAGGAGAAAGGTGGAAAGTTATAAATCCATCCTTACCCGGGATGAAAAGGAGGGATGAAACCGAAGAACACATAGCTTATCTTTCTAATTTGAGTGAAGAAGAGGATACCAAGGTAGTAGATGAAGAGTTACCGATAGTTCGAGATTTTTCGGATGTCTTTCCAGAGGCATTGCCTGGATTACCACCAAAGAGAGAGATTGACTTTGAGATTGAAGTGCAACCGGGAAGTATGCCAATATCGATGCACCCATACCGCATGGCACCCAAAGAGATGAAGGAGTTACGGAAACAACTTGATGAGTTGGAAGAGCTGGGATTTATTCGACCAAGTACCTCACCGTGGAGAGCACCTGTTCTTTTTGTGCTCAAAAAGGATGGATCAATGAGGATGTGTATTGACTACCGACGACTGAACAAAATTACAATCAAGAATAAGTACCCCTTGTCGAGAATTGATGATCTTTTTGACCAGTTGAAGGGAGCGTGTTACTTAACAAAGATTGATCTTCGATCTGGGTACCATCAGATGCGGGTCAGAGAGGAGGACATTCGCAAGACCGCATTTGGAACTTATTACGGTCATTATGAATTTCTCGTGATGCCGTTCGGGTTAACAAATGCACCTGCAGTATTCATGGATCTGATGAACCGAGTTCTCCGACCTTTTGTGAACAATTTTGTGGTAGTATTCATTGACGACATTCTCATTTATTCCAAGACTAAGGAAGATCATGAGGAACATCTTAGAATGGTTTTACAAACTCTAAGAGAGCACAAGTTGTATGCAAAGAGGAGTAAGTGTGAATTCTGGATGACGAAAGTTTTATTTCTCGGACATGTTATTTCCAAGGATGGCATATCTGTTGATCCCGAGAAGATATCGGCCATAACGAAATGGCAACCTCCAAAGAGTGTTTTTGAGATTCGCAGCTTCTTAGGTTTGGCTGGCTATTATCGAAGATTTGTTGAGAATTTCTCGAAGATAGCAGTCCCTCTTACTCGTTTGACCAAAAAGGGTGTGAAGTTTGAGTGGACTACTGAGTATGATAAAGCATTCGAGGAGTTGAAGCGGAGATTGACTACGGCACCCATCTTGGTTACCCCAGAACTAGGATTAGGTTATGATGTTTATTGTGATGCTTCAAGAAGTGGTTTGGGTGGAGTTCTTATGCAGAAAGGGAATGTGGTAGCTTATGCTTCTCGACATCTAAAGAATCATGAAAAGAACTACCCGACTCATGATCTGGAATTAGCAGCTGTAGTGTTTGTGCTAAAACTTTGGTGGCATTATCTTTATGGAGAAAACTTTATGGTATTTTCGGACCACAAAAGTTTAAAGTACATCTTCACTCAGAAGGATTTGAACTTGAGACAGAGAAGATGGCTCGAGCTTCTTACGGACTATGAGTTTAAGTTAGAGTACCATCCTGGGAAAGCGAATGTTGTAGCGGATGCACTCAGTAGAAAGGAATCTGGATCCATAGCTTTATTGAGAATGGTCAAGGTTGTGGAAAAATATGACTTTGTTGTTGAGTGGAACGATGAAAGGGCATACCTGGCGCATGTTGTTGCAGTACCTGAGATTGTGGAGAAGGTTATTCAGGCGCAGTCATTAGATGACGGTTTGCAAGAAATCAAAGGAAAGATGGGTACTATGGATCAACAGGAAGGATGGACATTGGGAGTCAATGGGGCTATACGCTATAAGGGACGGTTGTGTGTACCAGATGTTGAGGAATTGCGAAAGGAAATTTTGACGATGGCTCATAAGTCTGTATTAACAGTACATCCGGGAAGCACAAAGATGTATCAAGACTTAAAGCGCCAGTTCTGGTGGAAAGGTTTGAAAAGGGATGTTGCATTGTTCGTCTCCAGGTGCCTTACTTGTCAGCAAGTGAAGGCTGAACATCAGCGACCAGCAGGACCTCTTCAGCCTTTACCAATAGCGGAGTGGAAATGGGATTTCATTGCTATGGATTTCGTTAGAGGATTACCTAAGACCCAACATGGGAAGGATGGTGTATGGGTGATCATAGACCGTCTCACCAAGTCGGCCTATTTTCTTCCGGTGAAGCATACCGATACTGTACCTATTTTATGTAATTTGTACATCAAGGAGATAGTTAGGTTGCATGGAGTTCCACTATCGATCGTTTTCGACCGAGATCCTCTTTTTACATCCAAGTTTTGGGGGAGTTTTCACCAGTTGATGGGAACAGGATTGGATATGAGTATTTCTTACCACCCTCAGACCGATGGTCAGTCCGAGCGAACAATTCAGATTTTGGAGGATATGTTAAGAGCATGTGCGATTGACTTCAAAGGTAATTGGAGCGATCATTTACCCCTTGTTGAGTTTGCATACAACAACAGTTATCAGTCCAGCATTGGTATGGCACCTTATGAGGCGTTGTACGGAAGACCGTGTCGAACACCATTATGTTGGGCTGAGGTTAGCGAAAGAAGTGTCATAGGGCCTCAGATGATTCAAGAGACAACAAAGAAGATAAGGATCATCCAAGACCGTCTGAGAACGGCACAAAGTCGTCAAAAGAGTTATGCAGATGTAAGAAGGAGACCACTGGAGTTCCAGGTTGGGGACAATGTGTTTCTAAGAGTTAGTCCTAGACCAGGCATTAAACGGTTTGGGAAGAAAAGTAAATTGGCGCCACGCTATATTGGGCCATTTGAAATTCTTCAACGAATTGGAGAAGTAGCATATCGACTAGCTCTACCAACACAATTTGCAGACATACACAATGTGTTTCATGTATCCATGCTTCGTAAATACAATGCTGATCCGTCACACATCATTGAATGGAGAGACTTACAACTGAACGACAATGTTTCTTATGAAGATAAACCGTTGCGCGTACTCGACTCAAAGGAACAAATCCTTCGGAGGAAAACCATCAAAACCGTGAAGGTGCTCTAGCAACATCATGGTTCCGAAGAGGCAACTTGGGAGCTGGAGTCTGAGATACGAGACAAATATCCGGAATTACTGAGAGGTAATTCTTAAACTTAGCTACGCCTCAAATTTCCGGAGAAATTCTTTTTTTTAGAGATTTATAGTATAACGTCTGCTATTTTTGAATCCGGGCTTAAAGCCCGTTTTCAACTCATTAGAGTTGACATAACGATTTGTATATATGTTATGTACAAATCCTAGTTTATTTAGTATTTTTTTTTTTTGTGATGGTTTTGGGGTGCATATAGCTCAAATTAGTGGGTGGCTAAAATAAATAGTTAGCCCATGGAATGATGGGGTCACTACCTAGTAGAGCACATGATTTTATGGCTAGTAATACGTATGGGAAAGAGAATAAGTCTTTCTCTCTCTCTTTGGATTTACTTTTAGGGTTATAATTATTATATATATTGTTTTTGTTATTTTCCTAAAATCCTAGAAAAGATAAAAGAAACCATCTCTTTCTTCCTCTTTTCATCTCTGCTACTTTACAAAAAAATATATAAAAAAAGGATCTGTTTTGTTACTTTATCTGCCTGGAATACTACTTGCTTGGATTGCTAGGATATCAGGATTTTCACTTGGATTGCGTAAGAGGTAGGGGTTTCTCGTAATAATTAAAAATTAAACTATTTTCATGTTTTATAAATCGCATTCATGCCAGTTTAGTCAGTGTTATGTGTCGTGGATCAGGTTCTTTGTGCAGTCTGTTCTCGATAACTTCAAAATATCTAAATCTGTACTTTCTTTGAATATACACGATTTTGTATTAAAAAATAAATAAATATTCTTAGATGTCTACAGCCAGGCCTACACCTGTTTTGGGTTAAGTGGAAGAAAGGATTCTTTTATCATCTTGTAGCCTTCGTCCGTGACAATTTAACCTTTCTCTGATTTGTTTTTTTTTTTGAAACAAGAGTAATCCCATGTGATATATGGGTCCCACATTCTTTTTTAAACTTATAACCACATCCTTAATTTATACTGTACATCCCACTCTTTAATTTATAAATCCAGCTTTTAATCATTAGTAGGGGTCTCTGTCCCTTGTATTTGTTCCCTGGATTTTATATTCAACACCATAACCCCCACTCATTTTGACCCCACTGATTTGACTCTGATATTTCAAACAAAAAGGAAAAGTTACATTTGTAAACAATGAAAAGGAAAAGATAATTAAATAATGGTTTATCTAGTGATTTTGTTTTTTTTCCCATGTGACTTACTGATCCCAAGTACCACTTTGGATTATAAACATTCTTTTAATTTAGTTAACCTACACAGTTTTCTTTTCCGTTTTCATTATCAAATGTAAAATAAATGTGTTTGCAACAACTCCCTTTTGCTACACCTTCTTAAATTTAATGAATTATTACTGGTCCCTTTCTAAATGGATATCAAATGGGAACTTATTCATTTTCCTCCTCTGTCAACCAGTGGTCATCATTTCCTTCTTCTTTTAGTTTCCTTGAGCTAGTGTTACCTAATGATTTTAAATCATACCTATCTGAGTCAGTCTTTCGATACATATCTATTTTCATACTGATGGGAGTCTGCCAAAATAGTACTGGGTAAATACAGTTTGACGCATAGTTTTTTTGTGCATATAGATGATTTCTGGTTTTGGGAGTATAGATGCATTTTGTCCGTTTATATATATATTATAAAAGTGCATTGATTTAATTTTATCGGATTATGGGCGTGTTTGAGTTTTGTACTGAATTGAGTGTACTGGTAAGAGAATAAATTTTAGATATACACATGTCTGATACTGCTGCTGAAATGTCAGTCCTTTATGGCATCCCACCACTGGTGGCTACCCTGGGAAGACTGTTCGGGGAACAGTATGGTTTGTTACCGGAATAACTCTGACAGTAGATTAGGAATCTGCAATTATAGGTTGGCTTATGTGAGTAAAATGAGTAAGTAATTTCAGAGGATTTTGGACTTACGTGGTTTTTATTTATTTTTATCGGCTGCATGGTTTAATTTTCGTTGCACTATATTATTTTTTGAAATTCCTACTGGGATGTGGTTTGCTCACCCCAAATTCCTTTTCCTCTCCCAACAGAGTTTGAGGAGCAGTTAGCACAGTAAGCGGACTCGGAAGCTTACGGCATAGTACTCAGATGTTAGTATTCTCGCAAAACACTACTATATGATATCAGGGGATAATGGGTACTTCTATTGATTATCATTTTTATTACTTTGGAGTTTTCAAGTATTTTAATAAGAGACATTTCTAGTTAAATGCTTTTTAAATTGTTGTTCTTATTTTATAAATTTTAGAACATCATTAGTGATTATTATTATTTGAGAACTTTTTACTCGGAATTTGAGTTGGAAAAGACATTTAATAATATCGTCTTTATTCATTTTGTAGTTGTACTTTGTTTTATTAGCATTTTAAAAAAAAATGTAGCCTGTTCCATAGTCATGACTCAAGAATCCGGTCTTGCTAGTTGGGTTGGACTCGGTCCATCGGGTCAAATCCGACTCAATAGAAGCCCGAATTTTTGCGGTCGTGACAACTTAGTTGCTTTCATTCTTAATTTTATATCTTTCTGTTGATGGTGGTTTTTAGCTTAGGGCCAAAATCGTAAAACCTTGCATTTGATGTGACGTCACTTTGCAAGGAAACGGAGCCACTTGTGCTAACCTCTCCACTGGCAAATTTATTGAGCCGCTCAATATACTTGCATGAAATTTATCCAGACTGGAGAATCCCAGATGTTCTGTAAATTTCGGCGCCTCGCGCATATTCACTTAATATAAGTTCCCCTGAACGCCTTCTATGATATGTTCTCCGACTGAACTCTTAATGTTGATATGGCATGACGATTCGGGTTCACTCGCATCAGAGTAGCATGAATCTCCATGTATCAAGAATAAGATCTTTTACATAAGGTAGTCAATCAGAAAAGAATGCTGCTCTCTGGCAATTGACTTAAAAGAACTTTGTGTCAACACATAAAATTCAATCAACCTTACTAACTTGCAGAAGTCAGGGCTTCGCGCCTCGCGCATCATACTAGACCTTTTTTGTCAAAATTAAGCCTAAGAAAACTAGGTAATTAATCCTCCATGGATTAGCAGGTGCAAAACCTCGCCCAAAATCATAAAAAACAGGGATCCGCAACAACAAAGGGAGGCGTGGACATGCCTTAGGCCAGCTGGCGCCACTTTCCATTGGCCACGCCCCATCCTAAACCGGCCATATTTCCCTAAACCAATCGGGTCGCTTTAAATCCGATGTAGCGCACTGGAAGTGTGGCCACGCCCTAGCTTGCCGGCCCCACTTCCCATCGACCAATCAGGTCACCCTAAATGTTCCACACGCATTCTGAATGAGGCCGGCCCCATTTTGCTTACCGGCCCCTAATTATTCCAAGACGCCTTGGCCACTCCAAGCCCCAATTCTTCCATTGAGAATTCTTCTAAGGGGAATTCATCCACGACGCCTTGGCCACGCCAATCCCCAATTCTTCCAAGGGGAATTCTTCCACGACACCTTTGCCTCGCCAAGCCCTAATTCTTCCAACGACGCCAAAACTTGGCCATGCCAAATCCTTCCAAGGTGCCAAGATTTGGCCGTGCCAAATCTTTCCAACCATGCCAAATCCTTCCAAGGTGCCAAGATTTGGCCACGCCAAACCTTTCCAACCATGCCAAATCTTTCCAACGACGCCTAACCCTAACTTTGGCTGCGGAGCCAATTTTTAGATTTGGCCATGCCGCAAAGTCTCTGGCATACCACTATGCCACGACTACTCTCATGCCGCCATGCCATGTCTACGCCACCGGCATACCATTAGCATATAGCCGACGCCACTTCACTATGCAACAAGATGCGCTCATAATCAATGGACATCCTTCTTCATGAGATGCAATCTCAGCCATCCAACTTCGCCAACGAACCGATAAGCTCACGACAAGTTTTAGGCGACTAGCCAAGATGAGCCTAGCATTACATGCTATTTACTTACGGAAAGCCTCTTAATTTTAACTTGCCACCCATAGAAAAATGCTACATGTTTCCAAGAAAACACTCAAGATATAAAAATATGTCACAAACTGGGGGATGCTCATCAGAGTATTGGTCTGGCGGTTTACAACGTGCGGTGTACAATATGCCCGTTACAATAAAGTATCATAAAAGTGAGGCGGTTAGTAATGGCAAGAAATAATGGTGAAACGTATCCTTCATTATGGAAACATCAATTCCAGGCGTTACCCGTTACCATTCTCCTCCATTACTCGAACCTTTCCCACTTTTACGAGACCAGGGTAAGTTTTATTACGACTTGTATAAATAGGTTTCACCTATTTCCACCAAAAAAAATATTTTTGGTCGGAAACACACAATATCTAGAAATTACCTGGTAGCTTTCTATCCTGCTCACCAGTTCTAATTTCCGATACAAGTCACAAAATGCTCACACTTCCAGAATCAACTATTCTGGTCTCAACACTTTCTTCGCTTCCCTCCCTAAGACCAACCCTTCTCCTCACTTTGTGACCGAAGCAAGCCTGGAACAGACATTTCTTAGTTTAGGCTAGGATTGTACAGATTGATCTCTTGAATCAAAGTACTCCCGTGCAGTACATTATTTAGGGTTTAGATTTATTTCTCACCCACACACCCAAAATCAGCAGAAACGGTTTTCACCCTCAAACAATTGGCGACCACGGTGGGAGGTTAATATCTCGGGTTACCATATCAATTTTCACTTCCCAATTTCGTTTTCAAGCCCGATCTCAAGATGGTAGAACTCAGGTCTAGATCGGCAACAAACCCTGGGAACAATAGCGTTGAAATCATCCCTGGTACTAACGCTCATTCCAGTGGCATTAATACGCCACCCGCCAATACCAGCAGCGCGCAAAATATTCCTTCAGCTGTTATACCACTAATCGTCAGATCCTCTACCGCCTCTCCCAACGTTTCTATAAGTCTGACACCTCCAACCGTCACCGGATCTGCTGCTACTCCATCACTGGGACGAGAGGCTGGAGGAGCCAAAGGAAGCCAACCTCCCCTTACCACTGTTGATATGATGAAAAGACAAAAGGTTCTCGTAGGGCTCATAAAGACATGGCTACAACTCAGAAGGACAAACCTATTTTCCTAAGGACACTAACGAGCAGCTACCACAAGAGTCATGTCAACCCCAGATGAAGCTGACAAGGAATACTTTTAACATCTGGCCCAAGCACTTCAACATGACGCACCTTTATAGATGAAGAGGCTCGCATTTTTCCTAAATGCCCGGTAAAAAAGAATCAGCAATCTGATTTCATCACACGTAAATATCATGAACGATTTCTCCAAAATCAAGGCAAAGAAAATCAGCAACCCTCCTGAGTTCACAGAGACCCTCTTCCCATCATGAGCTGCATAATTTCTGGGGACTCCATTTGAAAATTGTGCAGTCTATGATGAAATACTTGCGTGATATTTTGTATTTCTCCAAGGCGCATCGTCAAGACATACTTGCAGCCCTCAACCGCACTGTATCAAGAAAATAGCTATTTCCAGCCAGGGAAGTCGTTTCCAAACCCCAACCCCTCCTAGAGAGCACGATTGATAGATGAAACTGGGGACTCCTATCCATTGTTCACTTAAAGGATATCGAGTTCGATAGCACCGCGACCTACGACTTCAACATTGTAACCATCAAGACTCTGAGAGTTGCAAAGGAAAATCGAACAGAATAAGCGTATTCTTTCCCATGAGAAGAAAAACACGACTTGCCGAACAATACTATTTGTGTGTCGTCTTCCCATATGCCATATCGTATCAATTCGTTTTTCGAAGCCAAGGGTTAATGGTGCCCTCACTAGAGTTCTCTCCAAGAGACGTTTCGATATTTCGTTCCGAAAACCGCTTCAACATTCTCTCGGGAAGATGCTCCGCTTCCAGAGCCAGAAGTCGCTCTGCTTCAATGTTTTGCTCTAGAAACGATTCAATATTCTCTCGGGAAGCCGCTCCGCTTACAGATCCAGAAGCCGCTCCGCTTCAATGTTTCGCTATGGAAACCGCTTCAACATTCTCTCGGGAAGCCGCTCCACTTCCAGAGCCAGAAGCCGCCCCGCTTCAATATTTCGCTCTGGAATCCGCTTCAACATTCTCTCGGGAAGCCGCTCCGCTTCCAGAGCCAGAAGCCGCTTCGCTTCAATGTTTCACTCTAGAAACCGCTTCAGCATTCTCTCCATAAGCTGATCCAGGATCCGAAGCCGAAGCTTCAGAGTTTTGCTACATAAGCTTTAACTTCCTTTCCAAGAGCCGAGGCCGCTTCAATGCCGCTCTTTCCTTCCAAGGTTTCGTTCCCGTAGCCACCACACTCCTTCATGTCAAGGATCGTGATCACATCCAGCCAGGGATCACAGTTGTTGCCACTTTTTGATCCATCTCTCCAAACCTCGTGGTCATGGACAGTTTACTCGCTTACGCATCCAGCCGATCCCTTTGATTTTATGGACGTCCATGCAATTCCAGCCAACCTATATTGGTTCCCACGATAATGTAGTATCTTCTGATCACAGCTACTACCAAGAACCATTATTTGTTGATACAAGCCAGAGCTTCACCATAGCAACAACAACAACAAAGGTAATACGTACTTCTCCATATTTTAGTTTCACATGGAAGAAGTAATAGATTCACCAGTACGGATGCAAGATGGTGATATCTTTATCATGGTCAACCCGCCGACCATACAATATAGAAACATGTAAACCACACTTGGGGACTGAGGCTCTACACGGGATCCCTTCACTGTCAAATCTCAGAAGACATGGTCAACCAAAAGTCATAGCCATGACAAGGTCATCCACCCTTCAAAGGTGTAGCGTAAGAATATCATCACCTCGCAGTCTAGAAGGTGCCTGCAACACTTTACGAGGCCGCGACGGATCCCAAGCCTACTCAGAGAAAACAACATAACCAAAGAGAAGTGCGACTGAGGACTTCTCATCACATTCCATCCCCGACAACAATCAATTATTCATGAGATAACTCCAGAGACGCAGCTGAAACATTTTATTTAAGAGACAGAGGGAGCCACGATTAATGGCATGACTCTCTCACTTCTAATTCTTAGTTATCCAGAATATTTCGTCTATGTGATATTCCAAGCATCTCAGCATCACACCCAGGAGAGTATGATAATATTGTATCAAATACCATAGGCGTGGAGTCAAGGCGATGTAATTAAAGTAGGCTACACTTGGGGACTGAAGCCTCCTTCATGATTAGAATCTTAAATGCAGTCACCACCTAACCAGTGAATGCAGTAGAAACCCATCTTCCATGAGAAAATGGGTTCCGGATAATTACACATGGGGACTACCAGAATGGGATGCTTTCACTGCCCTCAACCAGGTTATTTCCGATTTCAACATCATCACAATAGAGGTTCGTAAGAATTTCTTAACATGAAGCCGTACACGCGCATCAAAAACCTCAAAAGTATGCCACAATGATACATTCACATATCCGGACACACCATCGGATCTAACAGAAGTATAACTGGGCACTGCTCACTGCATCCCATTCCATACAATATTCCAAGGTTCAGAAGATGGTTCAAAGGATGTCGTTTGGAACGAAGTCCTTAAAGACTTGATAGCAGCACATCGGCAATGGAATGTATTTCAACTCATCTATTTGACCCAATGGCTCTGGAAGATTTCGACCATACAAGCATCTATATCATGTCATTATCGCAATCAAAAGTCTAGGTACCAAGTAACCTGAAGTGAAGGATGAACCAACAACGCAACCAAAATCTCCAAGATTAGCCCTGACATTATTTCATCCATCCATCCCAAGAGTGCAACGGAGTTTGGTAAATTTTGAAATCCACTGGAGAGGTCAGATGCTCATTCTTCTGGAGTCAGAACCTTATTACACATTCTGGAGAAGATCGATGGTACTGTTGGGTGGATACATGTGAGAGCACCTACCTTGAGTTCTCCTGGCTCGCCTTGCTGCTGATTTGGAGATTTCTTTGTTACCATTAATGCTCGCTCTACCACCGCTAATAAATGACGAAGAGGAGACAAATACTGCAGATGAAAGCACGATTCTGGACGAACAACAAAAACATAAGAGGGTCGATACCCCTTTTCATACGAACGCAGTTTCTAGAGTTCGAACAGAATAAGGATTCCTTACTACTCCGTGAACAGGAATAGATTACTGGGCGCACCACACTCATGCTCCATATCCCAACAAGTAGTGTGATGATATCTCCGCTCCATGACCAAACCAAGCATCGCGACAGCACGAGGAACACCAGTTGCTCAACCATGGCTCCATCACTTCGTGGTCAAGCCAACTCTCCATGGATCCATCACTCCGTGGTCAAGCCAACTCTCCACGGCTCCAGCACTTCGTGGTAAAGCCAACTCTCTATGGATCCATCACTCTGTGGTCAATCCAACTCTCCATGGCTCCAGCGCTCCATATTTAAGTTAGCGCCAACGCTCCAGCATTCCGTGATCCAGCCATAAAATCTTCCAAGTACCATTTCCACCGTTCCACTGACTAAAGCCATCAGCGCCATCATCACCGCTTGGTAGAGTTTCAGTGCCATCATCACCGTTCCTAGAAGAAACGTTGAGAAACATACCTAAAATACGCTAGCCTACTTTTGTTGCTGCTCTCTCCGCTGATCCAAATCTTTGCTGCTAATACCGAGATATGGAAACAAAGCAAACTATATGAGAGTAAGGAATATGGGTGACGCCTTTTATAGGCATGGTATTTTTGGAGTTCGAATAGAGAAAGGTTTCTCTTCTTGGACACGCACGAAAGAAGGCAGCTGGGCCCATGGTGTTGGCGTTCCATGGAGCTAATCTCCACGGCCAGGCCAATACTACGCCAATGCCTCATGGCCTCATATTTACCAAGCCAGCTGCACGACGCCCGTATCGAAAGTCCGTGTCCAATCCAGCAGCGCCAACGGCTCCATATCCTAGCCAACACCAACATCTCGTATTATCCAAAGCGCTAGCTTCTCTGCTCGATGGCCGATGCACCAACAATGCCATCCTCTACTCCAAGCTAGCCACCCCCATTTGCCAATCCAATCTAGCTACTCCATCGGCCTTCCAAGCTAGTCGCGTTCATCTGCCACTCCAAGCTAGCTGCTCCGTCGACCTTCCAAGCAAGCCAGCGCTCCATTGGCCTTCCAAAGCCAGCGCCCCATTGGCCTTTCCAAGCCAACACTCCATTGTCCCTTCCGAAGCCAACGCTCCACTGGCCTTTCCAAAGCCAATGCTTCATTGGATTTCAAAGCTAGCCACGTTCATCTACCTCTCCAAGATAGCTGCGCCAACAGCCATGCCAAGCTAGCTGCGTCATCCGTTACTCCAAGTCAGCCGCACTAGGCATGTGCTAGAAGCTCGCGCTCAAGCTAGTAGCGATATTCCGAACTAGACGCACCATCGTATTTTCAAAGCTAGTCGCGTTATTCTCCATTTCGCAGCATCATCTCCGCTCTGCCAAGATTGAAGCACCATCTTCGCCGCTCAAGACAATGCAATCTCCGTCGTTCAAAGCTGCGCGTCCGCCATTCCCAGACTGTAAGCGCCATCTTCACCACCCCGTGGCCCAAATTGGCGCCAACATTCCGGGAAGCATGACTCTACGCCAACACCCCCTGGTCAAGCCAAAAATGTAGCAAGTCGTCAATACAAAGATCACAAATTCCTCATGCCTTCCGCTAAAGGTTAGTTGAATTTCCCTGGAAAACTCTTCACTTCTTGCCCATCTTCGATTTTGCTCTTGTGTGTCACCATTCATGCTTAACCCATAACAGCGTCACTATTACATGCTAAGCAGGGGACTTAATGTTGATGGTGGTTTTTAGCTTAGGGTCAAAATCGTAAAACCTTGCATCTGACGTGACGTCATTCTGCAAGGAAAAAGAGTCACGTGTGCTAACCTCTCCACTGGAAAATTTATTGATCCGCTCAATATACTTACATGAAATTTATCCAGACTGGCGAATCCCAGGTATCTTGTAAATTTCGGCGCCTCGCACATATTCACTCAATATAAGTTCCTCTGAACGCCTTCTATGCTATGTTCTCCGGCTGAACTCTTAATATTGATATGGCATGACGATTATGGTTCACTCGTAGTAGAGTAGCACGAATCTCCAAGTATCAAGAATAAGATATTTTGCATAAGGTATTCAATCAGAAAAGCATGTTGCTCTCTGGAAATGGACTTAAAAAAACTATGTGTCAACACATAGAATTCAATCAACCTTACTAACTTGTAGAAGTTAGGGTTTCACGCTGCATACTAGACCTTGCTTGTCAAAATTAAGCCTAGGCAAACTAGGTAATTAATCCTCCATGGATTAGCAGGTGCAAAACCTCGCCCAGAATCAGAAAAAATAGGGAGCCACAACAGCAAAGGGAGGCGTGGCCATGCCTTAGGCCAGCTGGCGCCACTTTATATTGGCCACGCCCCATCCTAAACAGGCCAATATTTCCCTCGACCAATCGGGTCGCTTTAAATCCGACGTAGCGCACTGGAAGTATGGACATGCCCTAGCTTGACGGCCCCACTTCTCATCGACCAATCAGGTCGCCCTAAATTCGCCACATGCATTCCGAATGAGGCGAATTCTTTTAAGGATAATTCTTCCAAGATGCCTTGGCCACGCCAAGCCCCAATTCTTCTAAGGAGAATTCTTCCAAGGGGAATTTTTCCACGATGCCTTGGCCTCGCCAAGCCCTAATTCTTCCAAGGAGAATTCTTCCAAGACGCTTTGGCCACGCCAAGCCCCAATTCTTCCAAGGAGAATTATTCCAAGGGGAATTCTTCCAACGACGCCAAAACTTGGCCATGCCAAACATTTCCAACCACGCCAAATCTTTCCAACGGCGCCAAACCCTAACTTTGGTTGCGGAGCCAATTTTTAGCTTTGGCCATGCCACAACGTCTCTGGCATACCACTATGCCACGGCTACTCTCATGCCGCCATGCCATGGCTACGCCACCGACATACCATTAGCATATGGCCGACGACGCCACTTTACTATACAACAAGATGCGGCCATAATCAATGGCCATCCTTCTTCATGAGATGCAATCTCAACCATCCAAGTTTGCCGACAAACCGATAAGCTCACGACAAGTTTTAGGCGACTAGCCAAGATGAGTCTAGCATTACATGTTTCCACGAAAACACTCGAGACATCAAAATATGTCACAAACTGGGGGATGCTCATTAAGGTATTGGTCTGGCGGTTGTGCGACGTGCAATATGCCCGTTACAAGAAAGTATCATAAAAGTGAGGCGGTTAGTAATGGCAAGAAATAATGGTGAAACGTATCCTTCATTATGGAAACATCAATTTCATGCGTTACCCGTTACCATTCTCCTTCATTACTCAAACCGTTCCCACTTTTACGAGACATGGGTACGTTTTATTACGACTTGTATAAAAGGTCTCACCTATTTCCACCAAAAAACAAGTTTTTGGTCGGCAACACACAGTATCTAGAAATCACCTGGTAGCTTTCCATCCTGCTCACCAGTTCTAATTTCCGATACAAGTCACAAAATGCCCACACTTCCAGAATCAACTATTCTGGTCTCAACACTTTCTTCGATTCCCTCCCTAAGACCAACCCTTCTCATTCACTTTGTGATCGAAGCAAACCTGGAATGACCATTTCTTGGTTTAGGATAAGATTGTACAGATTGATCCCTCGAATCAAAAGTACTACCGTGTAGTACATTATTTAGGGTTTGGATTTTTTTCTCACCCACACACCCAAAATTACCAAAACCAGCAGAAACTGTTTTCACCCTCAAATACTTTCATCCAAATTTTCTTCCTATTAAATATTCTGATCAAGTCCACTTTGTTCCACCTTAACTATACGATCAAGGTATGATTCATCATAAAAAAAAATCCCAAAGGAATAGGGAAACTGCTGATAAGGTGCATCATTTATGTTGGGATCGAGTTTTAATGTTCATCATGTTCAATGCGAACGGCGAACTATCACCTAAATTACAATTTTTACAGACTTATTGTAGTTACTTAAAATATGAGAGAGGCTAGAAGTGGGATTCTAGGGTTTCTGAAAGTGAGTTACAGGAGGTTGAGCATGAACAGTCTCTGCCTAAACCACACACAGTGGCCGTTCAAAGGCTGATTCAGTCACACAGAAGAGGTTTAGGGCTGGTCTTAGGGAGGGAATCATATGAAGAGAGAGAGATCAGAGAATTCTAAGGTTTGAAGAAGAATTGCACTGAGATGTTATGAGAAAGATATGTGTTAGCTTGAAGAAATAGATGACATATTTATAGCTAAATTCTCTAATCTTAGGTCGGTGAAGATGAGGATTGCCTGTCGTGCCATGCGTAGAAATTCTCCAGTCTCTTCGGGAATAGATAGAGATAAACTAGGTTGAGTTTCTCATTATTCCACTGCCTTTAATCTCTTCTTTAGTGACAAATATGTCGGGTATTTCTCACATATGCCGTAGAACGACTAACCAAAACCCTAATTGATATCCCCCCATTTATATGAAGTTGAGTCATCCTTTGTGATGATGTGCTGAGAGAGAGAACTATTTTGTTTAGACAAGTTAGTCAAGATAGATATATTCTCTTATTTATGAGAATGACTAGGATGAGTCACGTGAAAAGGCATGGAATTCTTCAAGAATCGTGTGCAGAGTGTGAGATGAGCTGATTTTGAGCTCCCTCTCTCCATGGCCGGTCACATATGTCATGTGGAGACCGTATTATTGCTTATGGGTACCTTTGTTGAGAATGCGGAGCTCAAGAGAGCTTGTCCATGTTTTTGGATAGACATGTATAGTTCAAGCTCAATTTATTAGTCGTGAATGTGTTTGAGAGGCTGAGAAATAGGCTTGAGCCCTGGATAAAGCATGTGCCTATTATGGAGAATATTCGGCCCTGAGATTTCCCCAGAGATTTGAAGATTTTGCAGAGAGATGTGAATCTCTCCGAGATTTTGTGGAGAGATGTGAATCTCTTTAGGATTTTGAGAATATATGTGAATCTCTCAGAGGTTTTGTGGAGAGATGTGAATCTCTCCGGGATTTTGAGAAGAGATGTGAATCTCTCAGAGATTTTGCGGAGAGATGATATTTTACAAAAAGATTTGAATCTCTCCAAGATTTTGCAGAGAGATGTGAATCTCTTTGAGATTTTGCGGAGATATGTCTTTTGCAGAGAGATTTGAATATCTCCGAGATTTTGCAGAGAGATATGAATCTCTTTGAGATTTTGCAGAGAGATTTGAATCTTTCCGAGATTTTTCAGAGAGATGTGAATCTCTCCGAAATTTTGAAGACAGATCATAATCTCTACGAAGATTTTCTTAACGGATCTGAATCTCTCTGTGGTCAGCTGGGACTCGTCTTGAAGAGAGATAAAGGGCTTTGTACGCCCGACTAATATCACTGCAAGAATTTGGCTCACTTGTCTTTGACCAGTGTATCTTGCATATATGTGCTAGGAATCAACTGTGTCTGTATTTATGGGGCTGACATGACTAGTGTATCACAGAGTGATGTTCTAGGAATCTGTCGAAAGGGCCCAGAGGCAGAATAACCAGTGTATCTCGCGGGGATGTCTTAGAAATTATTCGGAAACCTTAGTAAGTCGAGTCAGAGTCTAGACTAGACATCACCAGTGTATCTCACGATGATGTACTAGGAATCAATCATTGATCTCAAATAGGATGAGTCTTCTTACAGGAGACATGCATATCTCCGCTCTGGGTCATAAGTCTGTTGGGGACATTTTTACGTATCTACAGAGCCTATACGACCAGCAGTATCTCGTCGAGGATGTATACTAGGAATCACGACATCACAATTAGTTGCGTCTCGCGAAGGCATGCTGGAATTGTGGCTGTTCTGTTTCATAAGTCTGTCGGGGACGTTTTACGCTCTACAGAACCTATGTGACCAGTAGTATCTCATCGAGGATGTGCGTTAGGAATCACGACATCATGATCAGCAGTGTCTCATGGGGACGTATACCAGAAATCGTGTCCATGGGTGCCTTGAGGACCAAGGGCTTAATCTCTCCGACGAGAGTTGAATTTTGTTTATGGTATTGAAATGACACTTTTACCCTTCATCTAAATTTCACCATCTACATTAAGTCCTCTACTCAGAGTAGAACCTTGTTTGTTCTATGATGAGTATATTGATGGTGACGAATCGTTCAATTGCGAAATTATAATCCACTCGTTCTTATGGAATTGCGGAGTCCCCGAATTGATGTTTAGCCTTCGATTGCCATGACTCTGATATTGAAATTGTTTCTGGACTTTGGAACTTCCTGGGATTATGTGTTAGACATTAATGACATGATAATTAAGTCTTTATGAGACAAAATTTCCGTCTTGAGCTAATGGAATTTTTTAATTAGGGTTTTCTTGGCCAAAACCCTAATTTTCTCTCTTTGTGCATCCTTGATCTTCCGATTTTTTACAGGCGAGTATGTGGGGAAGAGAGAGTTTTTGAACTGTTTCTTGGCTAGCCTTGATGTTGGTGAAGAGTTGTGAGAAAATAGGCACTTACTTTTGAAGTTACGGAGTCTTTATCCCATGTAAATACCGAATTCAGGCTTGTATTGTACCTAAACCCTAATTTCTCTTTTATTCGCGTCTGACTCCTTCAAACACTTTGGAGAAGATTGACAAGCCTTGGAAGGTGTGCATCTATATTGAGGAGTTGTCACCTTGTGTGATGAGAGCATGTTTAGTTCCTTGTACCAATCAGACACCTCTTTTTAGAGAAAATACCTACTTTTGAAACTTAAGGGTTTTCATCAAAAAAAATCATTATGAGCTTGACTTAATTTGGAATGAGAGAGACTGTGATATTCCCTAGGCATGGTCACGGCTTGAGAGAGGGAGAGGCAAGCATCTGGTTCCATTTGTGAAAATCAAGAGCTCGGATTTTTCCTTTTAGCTAAATTCCTTTTACTTTCTCTGAAATTTTGTCTTTATGCTTTCTGTTTCAATTCCATTCTTCTTTGATCAATTAAAGAAATTAATTTGCATGTGCATACATCCATTGAGATGAGTGTGAGAGCACTTGGTCGGTCGCTGATTACTTCAGGGTAGCCTTCTTTGAAAAATATTCAGAACTCTATAATAGGGGCATTTAGGTCAAAATCCATTTGAGCTCGTTTTTGTTGAAGAGTGATGAGAAAAAATGGGTAAATAGAGGTGAAGGGGACCTTCCAAGTGAATGGGGAGAGGCTTGGATCCCTGTTTTAAGAATAAAAATCTAATTTTCATCCATTTTTCCAGAACTAAGGTTATTTTCATCAAAATCCTAATTCTCTTTCAAATTTTATCTTCCAAAAAAAGTTCCGAGAGAATATGTGACGTCCCAATACTATATAGAAGCATCCTTTATCGTGTGAGGAGCTTGTCTCTTTTCCTTTTTTGGATAAATCCCTTCCTTTTTTGGAGAAATCTCGTGCATGAGCCTATGTATAAAAAATATGATGTGCGACAATAGGGTAGATTTTTCATAGCAAACTTACAATGCAATCATATGTACATATCATTAATATTAGAATTATTCTACCGACAACCCTTGATATAATGCCATAAACGATACACCATAAGTACATTATCGGTAGAAAATCTACAGGGAATATATCCGAGAAATAAATATGTTAAGTGTCATTAAAAATATCAATCCAATGGTTTTAAATAGACATGTCAAAAACACTTCGTCCGCAAAAACCGGGATTGGAAAATTAAATCGCAAGTACACAATAAACAACTGAGTTAAGAGACACATTGAAGCATCCTACACGCAACCACCATGGGAAAACACCCAATCCGCAATCTTCAACATGATATTTGTTAAGCCAGTGTCCCGAGTAGTGTAAGAAGAGTATTTCACCTGATAGTTATTAGTTGTTATTAATTAGCTGTAAGTACACTCAGTTGTTTGTGGTTGGTCAAGACTAGTCCTGTTTGGCTTAGTATTTCTTGTGTTATTGTATAAATAAGAACTTGCTTCTCTCCAATCTTCAGTTTAGAAGATAAGAGCCTTGCCCACCGACTTAGTGTTTCTGACATGGTACCAGAGCCTTCTCTGATTTCCAAAACCTAAAATCAAAAAATATTTTCAATCTTTATATGTTTCTCTACAACTTTCAAGATCTTCACTAATATTTTTAACGAAATTTATTGTTAAATGTTGAATACATCAAGATTCCGTTCTTCAAATCCATTAAATACATCAAGATTCCGTTCTCCTACAACAAAGCTTAATTCAACAATTTTTGTGCTATGGAAGTCTCAAATTGTTCCTCTGTTGAGAAGTTTTGATATGTACAAGTATGTGGATGGATATACATATGAGACTCATGAATTCATTTGAGATCCTACAATGCAAGCTCCAATTGACAATCCCGATTACTTACAGTGTCATCAAGATCAACTTCTTCTTTCTTGGCTTATCTAATGTTTATCTGATAAAACTCACTTCTTTGTTCTTGGTTGTACATCTTCTTTGAATCTTGGTAAGCCTTGGAGAATAATTATAATTCTTCAATCAAATCTCGGCCTATGCAACTCAAGACTGACTTACAAAATCTCGACTTGGCTAAAAATAAAGAATTTTGTTAAAGGGAGAGCAAAATGTGATCTGAGGAGCGCAAAAATCGTACTCGACTCACTAACTAGGATCAACTCAATAAAATTTTCTACCTTGGTCTAAAATATCATATGGAACACACAAATCATTGGCACATGTTAAAGAAAACTTATTTTTCTTATCGTCTTCTTCTTCTGTCGATTATTTATGTCGTTTGAAGAATTTTTCGAGGGTTTATTACAAAAAGGCAAGCTTTGTTCGGAGCAAGCTATATAATACGGACATTATCAGAGCAGAAGGACGTTTTAGTTCTTCCCTCATTATACTTCTTTCGTGTATATGCTTGTGGACATATGTTAATTTGAAATCAGAACTGGCTGCTATATTTTGGAAATGTTTAATTGGCAAGTGACAACATCTATGATGTCTCTGGATTGAGAGCTTTGATTTTTGAATAACATATTATAAAGGATTCCTTTATTATTTAGAATTGGAATATGAAGCTCAATCTGCAACGAGTTGGCATGGTGCGAGTAATCACAATTTTGTGAATAACATAATTGCATTTTCCCTTCTCGGTGTCTCTTACTAAGTTTGTTTAGTACGAAAGAGAGTTTTAGTTTTTAAAGTGTTGGGTAAGGATAATTTTGACCGAGTTAGAAAAAAATGTAGAGTTGAGCCTAATTAGCGAGTTGATTACAATTTTTTTACTTCTCGGATCACTTTTTACTCATCCTCTCACAAAAATCAAAATAAAACAAATTCAAATAAGCTTTAATATTGATCGCTTATTACCTGGTTATCATCCCACTGCCCAAAATCATGATGTAAATCAAGCTTTCTGCTTTGAATGCAGTGAACAAGGCCAGTCAAATTTAGAAAGAAACTGATACGACTTCCATCGCACATTCATAACTAACCTTCTGTTAATGGTACCCACAAATCTCTCCCCACCTCTGTAATCACATCCTTTCCTCCCAATCCAATTTCACACCTACACCCATCTTAATCAAAACAGCCGAAACAAAACAAAACTGTTACCAAATTGCCCATAATTTTGTTCTATGTTTAAGGGTAGATTAGGAATGCACAGTCCAAAAAGAAAAAATTTAGGCAAAAATACGCGCACACCCAACTAACAACAAAATGGTTACCTTAAAACTTTTAAGCTTAAACCAGAATTAGCCTTTTCTTGATTTTTTTTTTTTTTTTTTGATTCTCATAAAACTTCAAAAAAAGCTGGAGTTCAGAAGAGAAACCGAGAGGACCTCATAACAACCATGAATGATCGACTTCGATCAATGGACTTGTTCCTTTCGGTTCTTCTCTGTATCTTCTTTGTCATTACAACAATAACATCAGCTCAACCTGTTTCTGGTCCACCTCCACAAACATTTACCCCAGTTGATAATTTCTTGATTGATTGTGGAGCAACAAACGTACATACATCACCTGACGGAAGAATTTTCAAGTCGGATGCGCAGTCTTCGAGTTACGTTTCTGCGAAAGATGTTAAACAAATTTCAACACCTTCAAATGACAATGTACCATCACCAATATATTTAACAGCTAGAATATTTACAGAAGAGACAACATATAGTTTTACAATGTCAAGACCTGGTTGGCATTGGATTCGTTTACATTTCTTTCCGATGAACAATTCGGAATTCGACTTGACAAAATCTTCATTTTCTGTTGCTACTGATGAATTAGTTCTTCTGCATAGTTTCTGTATTGACAATTCTACACGATGGGCAATGAAGGAGTACATTGTTAACGTTACCAAGGAACAATTGAATATAAAATTTTCACCAATGAAGAATTCTTTCGCGTACGTTAATGCCATTGAAGTTGTTTCTGCACCTGACATTCTCATTTCTGATCTGGGTTCTACTATAATTCCTGTTGGTGATTATTCAGGTCTTTCGACGAAATCTTATCAAACCGTTTATCGTCTTAACATGGGTGGTCCTAGAATTACACCGTCGAATGATACATTAGGCCGTTTCTGGGATCCTGATACACCATATTTGAAAGCTAGAGCATTGGCTAAACATGTTTCTGTATCTCCTGGTATCATTAAGTACCCAGCAGACGTTTCTCCATTGATTGCGCCGAATTGGATTTATTCGACGGCCGTAGAGATGGCAGATTCCCGTCTGTCTCATCCTAATTTCAATGTTACTTGGGGTTTTGAGATTGATCCAGCATTTGGGTATATGATAAGGTTGCATTTTTGTGATATAGTTAGTAAATCACTAAATGATCTTTATTTCAATGTTTATATTAATGGGAACATGGCGATTTCCGGATTGGATTTATCCAGCTTGGTGGAAGATTTAGCCACTCCTTATTTCAGAGATTTCGTGGCAAATGCGTCCGACTTATCTGACATGCTTCGAATTGAAATTGGTCCGTTTAAACAAAGCACAGGCGCTGTCAATGCGATTATTAACGGTGTGGAAGTTTTTAAATTGAGCAATTCAGTGGGAAGTTTTGATGGTGAATTTGGTGTTCATGGTGCTAAAAATGATTCTACGCGTAAGACGGTTGCGGCAGTTGGATTTGGATTGATGTTCGGAGCATTTGTAGGCCTTGGTGCAATGGTTCTCAAGTGGTACAAGAGACCTCATGACTGGGAGAGAAGCAAAAGTTTCTCTTCATGGTTGCTTCCTCTTCATGCAGGAAACTCAACCTTCATGACCAGCAAACACTCCATTGGATCCAATACTAAGAGTGGCTACAATTTTTACTCCTCAACCATGGGTTTGGGCAGATATTTTTCATTCGCCGAGTTACAGGAAGCAACTAAGAACTTCGATCAAAACGCGGTTATTGGTGTTGGTGGATTCGGAAATGTCTATATTGGTGATCTTGATGATGGTACCAAAGTCGCCGTTAAACGTGGGAACCCACAATCTGAACAAGGTATGCACTTGTACGCCATCTATGAGATTACCTGCATTCTTGCGTCTGACTAACATTTGTGAGTTTTAAATGTTGCAGGTATTACAGAATTCCAGACAGAGATTCAAATGTTATCGAAACTCCGACATCGTCATTTGGTGTCTTTGATTGGCTACTGTGACGAGAATGAAGAGATGATACTAGTTTACGAGTACATGTCCAACGGTCCGTTGAGAGATCATTTGTATGGAAAAGACTTAACACCACTTTCATGGAAACAAAGACTAGAAATATGCATTGGATCAGCTCGTGGATTACATTATCTTCACACCGGTGCAGCTCAAGGAATCATTCATCGCGACGTAAAAACGACTAACATATTACTAGACGAGAATTTCGTCGCTAAGATGTCCGACTTTGGTTTATCGAAAAATGCACCTACAATGGAACAAGGGCATGTAAGTACAGCAGTTAAAGGAAGTTTCGGGTACTTAGATCCAGAATACTTCAGAAGACAACAACTTACGGATAAATCCGACGTTTATTCGTTTGGCGTTGTATTATTCGAAGTCCTATGTGCAAGACCAGCGATTAATCCCCAGCTTCCAAGGGAACAAGTTAACTTAGCTGAATGGGCAATGCAATGGAAAAGAAAAGGTTTGCTTGATAAGATTGTTGATCCTGTTATAGCAAACACGATTAGTCCAGAATCCATGAAAAAGTTTGCTGAAGCAGCTGAGAAATGTTTAGCTGAATACGGAGTTGATAGGCCTTCTATGGGAGATGTTTTATGGAATTTGGAGTATGCGTTACAATTACAGGAATCATTTTTACAACAAAATGCTGAAGAAGAAAACAAAGCTGCTGTTGCCCCAAGTGGTTCATCATCTTTGATAGATGATCCACCTCATCCTTTAGCTACAGAAGAAGAAATGAGAAGAGGAAATCCCCCACAAGTTAATGCAGCAGTTGCTGAACATTCTGGAACGGCTATGTTCTCACAAATATCTGAAATTAGTGGTCGATGATAAAAAAAAATATACACAAACTTCCTGTCCACGGTTGTATGTACATGAGTTTTGTTGTGACATATGTACTGTGTTGTTGTTGTTTTCATACATAGGGCAATAGCGTCACGTAACAAGCTTGCAACCAATTTTTTCTTCTGAATGCGCCTCTCTCTTTATCGGTTTGTTTCGTTCTCGCTCTAAACTAAAAATAAATATGTCTAATATTCTATAGTGTATAGACTCTATACTGTTACTTCCACACTTCCTCTGTTTCATAGTTTCCAGTCATTTTTGTAAATTTTAGTTTGATGTAATTAGAGGTGTTGTTGGGGTAATTAAAATGTGCCGATTCAAGGGTCTTTATGAAAGGTTTATGATCACTCTTAACCCTAAATAGGGTTTGAGCAATGTATTTATATTAATCAAGGAGTACACAGGTTACCCTTCAGGCAAGTTAACAATAAGATATACATACTAATATACAACATAACCTATAGACGTCATAATGACTCTATGTAACACCAACATTATCTTGCGTTAACACCCCCCGCAAGCTGAACGTGGAGAATCCTAAAGTGAAAGCTTGGACGACAGATAGTGAAACCTTGGCTTGAGAAGTCCTTTAGTAAATAGATTTGCAAGTTGATGTTGAGTAGGCATGTAACGAACAAGTAAAGAGCCACGAGGAACACGTTCTCGAACAAAATGATAGTCAATATCAATATGCTTAGCACGAGAATGCATGACAGGATTAGAAGCCATGTATGTAGCACTGATGTTATCATATAATAGAATAGGTGGTTGCTTGATATATAAACCCAAGTCATTCAAGAGATACAATATCCAAATAACTTCAGCTGCAGCAAGAGCTAAGGCACTGTATTCAGCCTATGTACTAGAACGAGAAACCGTAGGCTGTTTCTTTGAAGACCAAGAGATTAAATTAGGACCAACAAAAACACAAGTGCCAGCTGTGGAACGACGATCATCGGGGTTACCAGCCCAATCATCATCACTGTACGCATAGACTGTATGAGAAGAGCTGCCAGAAACTTGAAAGGAGGAAGACGACCTAAAAAATAAACCCTTGCCTAACGTGCCTTTGAGATAACGAAGAATTCGTTTCACCGCAAGAAAATGAATGTCAGTAGGAGCATGCATAAACTGACAAACTTGATTGACAGCATAAGTAATATCCGGTCTAGTCATTGTTAAGTATTGTAATGCACCTACCAAACTGCGATATAGAGTAGCATTGGGAAATAAAGTACCATCATGAGCTGACAGTTTTGCACCCGTGGCAATAGGATTCGAAATTGGTTTGGCAGTCAACAAATCAACACGCTGAGAGGAATATCAAGAGTATAACGTGTTTGGGATAAATGAAGATCAGAAGAAGACCTGTGGGCCTCAATGCCAAGGAAGAAATGTAGATCACCCAAATCTATCATAGAAAATTGTTGCTTGAGCGCCATCAACAGAAAAGAAAAATAGTGAGAATCAGACCCTGTAATAATAATATCCTCCACATATAAAAGAAGTAACAAAACACCAGTGGAAGCTTTGCGAACAAACAGAGAAGCATCTGACTTGGAAGCAACAAAACCTAATTCGGAGAGATAACAAGTGAACCGTTGAAACCAAGCCCTAGGAGCTTGTTTCAGCCCATATATAGCTTTATTCAACTTGCAAACATAATTGGGAAATCTTTTGTCGACAAACCCCGGAGGCTGAGTTATGTAGACCTCTTGATCCAAGAAACCATGCAAAAATGCATTTTTAACGTCTAACTGACGAATGGGCCAAGAACAAGAGACAACAATACTTAAAACCAACCGAATAGTAACATGCTTAATAACCGGACTGAAGGTTTCTTCGTAATCAATGCCAAATTGTTGAGTATACCCCTTTGCAACCAAACGAGACTTGTGACGATCAATAGTACCATCTGATTTACGCTTAATCCGATAGACCCATTTACAGCCGATAACATTCATATGAGGTTGACGCGGAATATATGACCAGGTGTCATTAAGTTTAAGAGCATGGTGTTCATCCTTCATAGAATCTTGCCACTGTGGGATTTTACAAGCCTCACTGTAAGACTTAGGTTCAACAAAAGTGTCCTTCATCTCAGAAAGAAAACACGAAGCAATAGGATGCTTTGTAACTGCAAGTAGATTCATTTTAACAAGGAGTTTACGAATGTCATCACGTAAATGAGTAGTCATTGGATGAAGAGCATGATCCTGTGGAGGAGGATAAGTAGGTAAATGAACATAATCGATGTGTTAAGACGAAACTGGAGATGAAGACGCAGTTGAAAAAGCTGGAGACGCAGAAGAGTTAACTGCGGGAGAATGAGGTGGTGATAACGAGTCATTTCCTGAGGACAAAGAAGTATTGGAGAAGCTTGAAGTAGAATTTGACAGAGCTGGTGCTACATGACCATGAAAAGGAGGTGAAACAGATGGTGTGATTAATTATAAAAGAGATGTAGTTTCTAGAGGAGCACAATGATTGGTAATAGAAAAATGGAAAGAAGACTCATCAAAAAGAACATGTTGAGAGATATAGACACGTTTACTACCCAGATCAAAACACTTATAACCCTTGTGTTGGTCAGAGTAACCAATAAAAACACACGGTTTGGTTTTGTACTCCAGTTTGTTTTGATTGTATGGAACCAGATGAGGGTAACATAAACAACCAAAGACACGAAGTATGTTGTAGTCAGGATGCTGATTATACAACTTAAAATATGGTGAATAACCACCCAGAACAGAAGTGGGCATACGATTAATGAGATAAACTGCTGTTGCAAAAGCATCTGTCCAATAAGATTTAGGCATATGGCTGTGATGAAGAAGAGCTAAGCCTGTTTCAACTATGTGACAAATTTTATGCTCAGACACACCATTTTGCTGTGGAGTGTGAGGGAAAGAAAATTGATGCAAAACACCATGAGAAGCAAAAAAGTCACGCAAGGAATGAGAAATATATTCTCCACCACCATCACTCTGAAATTTTTTCAGAGTTGTTGAAAACGATTCTCAGTTTGAGCTTTGAAAGTCTTAACACAATTGAAAACTTGCGTCTTATTATGAAAAAAATATATCCATGTAAATCTTGAAAAATCATCCACAATAAGAAGAAAATAACGAAATCCATAATTAGAGATAACTGGAGAAGGACCCCATAAGTCACTATGTACCTTAAAAAGTATACTATCACTCACTGAATCTGATAGAGAAAAAGGAAGCCTATGATGCTTAGCACAAGCACAACTATTACATAAAGTGTGTCGTATTATTGAAGGTACTGAAACTAACTTCTGAGAAGCTAAACTGGAGAGACTTCGATTGTGTGGATGACCAAGACGCATATGCCACAACTGAGAAGAGGAAAGGGTTGCAACATGACTGTGAGCAGCAACTGAAGTAGAAGGTGTGTGAGAAGGGATAGGACGAATGGAGTACATACCACCATTATTGGGTCCGCTGAGTAGGAGTTTCCCCGTTTGACGATCCTTAACAGAAAAACCGAATCGATCAAAACATACAAAAACATTATAATCTTGCATTAACTGTGAAACAAAAATAAGATTTTTTGCAATCAACGACACATGAAAAACTCGATTCAATGAGATGGAACTATGTGGTGTTGTGATTAAAGCATTGCCAGTAGAAGTAATGGGCAGAAGATTACCATTACCGACCATAACATGATTGGATCCAGAGTAGGCAGTCGGCGTAGTAAGCATGTTTGGATCAGCCGTCATGTGATTTGTAGCACCCGTATCAGCATACCAATGTTGATCAAAAGGCGTAGCTTGGAGTTGCATTGTAGCAAAGGACTGAGGAAGATCACGAGCCTGATAAGAGTGATTGAATTTGTTGGGGCATTCCAAAGCTTGATGACTTCTGGAATCACAAATCTGACAAGGTGGTGGTTTGCTGCCAGGAAAACTTGATGGAGGAGCACCAAGGATAGATTGAGTGTAAGGTGTAGACTGGTTTCCAAAGGAGTAAAAGTGAGTACCACGTCCACGACCACCATTACCACGGCATCCACCACGATTACCACGAAAAGAACCATTGTTACCACCATGACCTCCTCTATAGGAAGTACTTTCAAGTCTTGAGTTGTTGTAAAACCGAGAGGATGAGAAGTTGGAGGAAGAAGGAGAAGAAGAGAAAGTGTAACCATAAAAAGATGTTGAAGGAATAAGATCTGGGGTAGGTTGATTATATTGAGTAAGACGAATTTCATGATTGAGAAGCAACGGCTTCAACTCAGAGAAGGACGGAAGAGAAGAACGAGTTTCAATTGCAGTTGAAAAGGCTTGATAATCAGGCCCTAGACCTCTAAGGGTATTGAAAACAAGCTCAACATCGGTTAAGGGAGAAGACGAGGTTAAAAGAGAGTCTTTAATGGAAGTTATTTTGGAAAGGTATGCAGAGATGGAAATTTTTTCTCTGTGAAGTGTTTGCAGCTGTTGACGAAGTTGAAGAGAGCGAGCAGCAGTTGGAGAAGCATAAGTATTGGCTAAGTATTGCCAGAGTTTACAAGCATAAGTAAAATCAGGGATATCCGCAAAAACTGATTGAGTGAGGGTAGCTTGAAGCCAGCTAAGGAGAGATGTATCAATTTGAAACCAGGAAGCATAATCAGGGTTTGGAAGAGGTGCTTCAACAGATGAACCAGGAAGAAAATGAGACGGAGAAGCAACGTAAGGATCCACATGACTATAGATATCATGGGAGCGTAGGATGGGAAGCACTTGACGACGCCATTGAATGTAATTGGTTTCATCAAGTTTGAAAGAGATGTAGGAAGTTTTAAGCTTGAGAGGAGAAGTTGTTGTTGTAGACACAAAAGAGATGACAGAAGAAGTTGTAGATGAATCTGTAGACATGGTTGCTAGGGTTGTTGAGGTGCTAGGTTTAGAGGGGAAAAAAGTAGACGGCACTAATGGCTCTATACCATGAAAGGTTTATGATCACTCTTAACCCTAAATAGGGTTTGAGCAATGTATTTATATTAATCAAGGAGTACATAGGTTGCCCTTCAGGCAAGTTAACAATAAGATATACTAAGATACAACATAACCTATAGACGTCATAATGACTCTATGTAACACCAACAGTATCTTGCGTTAACAATTTAGACCTTACGTGCTTCTGAAAATCAAAACCTTCATTGGTTTTATCTAATTACACAATAGCGATTGAGAAGGGCAAGAAAAAAAATTAGACCCTCTCACATGTCAAACTGTACCAGCAAGTTTTTGTGATAATATGTTGCTCAACCAGACAAAGGTCATGATAAAATGACTGAGTACATGAAAAAAAAATGATGCTAAAGCTTTAAGGCTGCAGAATTCTAGAGAAAGCCTGTAACCTAACAATAGATTTCCTTGAGTCTAATTTCCTAGCTAGGTGATGCTAAACTGGCTCTAAGTTTAAATACATCAACAGTTCAACACCCACTGTACTCCTTTGATTCGCATAAACCTCCGTAGCAACAAAAGTATTCCCCATTTTACTAAACTAGCATGATATCAGACGATTTCGTAGCGATACCATCGCAAAGCAGCTAGTCTCTCAAATTTATATCTGTGTATATTATTCAGCATAGCCAGGCAATTATAGTAAGTTTGGGATAACCCCCAACAAGGGGCGGTGGCGCAGTTGGCTAGCGCGTAGGTCTCATAGCTATATATAGAGTGATCCTGAGGTCGAGAGTTCGAGCCTCTCTCGCCCCAATGACTTTTTTTTTTTCGGTTTGGACTTCTTTATGAGGTGTTCATTTAAGAAAACCATAGAGTGCGTATATCATCACTTCATTTTGAAAATCAGATCTTACATTTCGTCTCCCGCTCCCTCCACTTTTTTTAAGTCACTTAAACTGGAGAGAGAAAAAGAAAAATACTCAGAGAGAGAGAGAGATAAAAAAAATTCCTTTTTTTTGAAATATGAGTGAGAGAAAGTTTTAGTTCTGCAGGAATCTGAAACTCCGTTTTTGATTTTTCATTTCTCTGTGAAAAATGGGGGTTCCGGTTGAAACAAGCTCGTCAGATCCTGATTCAAATCTAACAGGAGTAGAAACAACACCACCATCATCTAAAAAACCTAGGTTATTCATTAAAGAAATGGTTATGAAAAATTTCAAATCTTATGCTAATGAACAAAGGGTCGGCCCTTTTCACAAGGTTTGTTTACATTTGCTTAGGGTTTCAGTTTTTTTATTTTATTTTTGTTTTGTTATTTTAGTTCAAAAGAATTTACTTAGGGTTTCAATTTCGGTTCACAATAGAGCTTTTCGGCTGTGGTTGGTCCTAATGGTAGTGGGAAGAGCAACGTTATTGATGCTATGCTCTTTGTGTTTGGAAAACGAGCCAAGCAGGTAATTTGTTTACAAAACCCTATAAATTGAAAACCCTAATTTTTCTTATAAAGTTGTGTTTTTTCCCCTTATAAAACCCTAATTTTGGTCTTTCTGTGTGATGTTTGTTTTGTAGATGCGTTTGAACAAAGTTTCTGAGCTTATTCATAATTCTAGTGATTATCAGAATTTAGATAGTGCTGCTGTTTCTGTTCACTTTCAGGAGATTATCGATTTGGTGAGTTTTTTTTTATTCATATTTACTGAAACTATCACAATTTAGATTATCATTTATTGGCAATATATGTGTTTTGTTGTTATAGAATGATGGAGAGTATGAAGCAGTTCCTGGAAGTGATTTTACCATTACGAGAGTTGCATTTCGAGACAACTCATCGAAGTACTACATAAATGACCGGGCTAGTAATTTTACGGAGGTCACTAAGAAATTGAAAGGGAAAGGAATTGACCTTGATAATAACCGATTTTTGATCCTTCAGGTACTTCTTTGGTTGTGAGTTTTATTTATAATAGCAGTTGACGTTTTTGTTATCATGTTTTGAAATATGCTTCTTGATGTATAGGGAGAAGTTGAACAAATATCATTGATGAAACCTAAGGCTCAAGGTCCTCATGACGAAGGATTCCTTGAATATCTAGAGGATATTATTGGAACTGACAAATATGTTGAGAAGATTGAAGAATCCAACAAGCAGTGAGTTCTGATTCAACCTCATCTTTACCAAATGTTATTCTTAGTTTATTTTGTAAAAGAGTTAGCCATTTATCTTTTACCAATTTGAAATTCCCATGATTTTTGTTTGTCCACTACAATGCTCAGCTTAAAGATTTTCAAACAACTAATATGTTTTGGAATGTAACTATCTAGTTGTACTAGAATCTTCTAAAACAAAGAAAATAATTAGTAATTTAGGCTTTCTGCTTTCGGCGACTAGAGTGATGACATCTTTAACATCAAGAGTTCGCACCTACCTCTCTGTCTCTTTCTTTCATTTTGAACTCATACACTTGCTATATGTCTTCACAGTGAGAAAAGAAAGTGTATAATCAGCAAGTCATTCCATAAAGAGATGTAGTGTGATTAATCTTTTCCAGAAAAAAGTTTTAGACATGCTCCTTACTTGAAAAGAGAATGCCAGATATTATTAAAACATTACATCCACAAGTTTCTTTTGATACTTCTTTAGAACCAAACACTTAGTTTTTGAGTTATCCATGTCTTCATTTTCTACTTTATAACCTGAAAATGATACTAAACTCTGATTGGTATTTGATAACTTCTTTCTAGGTTGGAAACTCTTAATGAGAAAAGATCCGGGGTGGTGCAAATGGTTAAATTGGCAGAGAAAGAAAGAGATAGCTTGGAGGTACATCTTGGTGTGGGCTCTTACCGGTTGGTGTTTACGTAGAAGTAGCAATCTTAATATGTTACCATGTTTCCATGTTCCAGGATGTAAAAAATGAAGCAGAAACCTACATACTGAAGGATCTGTCACTGTTAAAGTGGCGAGAGAAAGCCACCAAATTGGCATCTGAAGATGCTGGTTCTCACGTGGTTGAGCTGCAATCGACTGTTTCCGGCTTGGAAGAAAATATCAAGGAGAAAAGGTATTTGTTGGATATTATGGTTAAAGTAATGTAATCTGCAATTTATAAGTATACTAGTTCATTTTCTTGACTTCACTGTGTAGGGAGAAAATCAAGGAGAACTCTAAAACACTGAAGAATCTTGAAACGGTGCACAATAAGCATATGAAAAAACAAGAGGTCTGCGCAATTCTCTTCAAAACTGAATGAAGGAGTATAAATGTTTGGAAGATTCATTTTCTGTATCTGTGATAATTTACTGTTCTAAATTAGTTGTGGTTGATGCAATTTAGGAACTTGATAAAGATCTCAAAAGCTGCAAAGATCAATTCAAAGATTTTGAAAGACAAGATCTCAAACACCGAGAAGATTTAAAGTTCATGAAGCAAAAAATCAAAAAGTTGGAAGACAAGCTTGAAAAAGTAAGTGATTGTAACAAGTTACTTACATCACTTTTGAACATGTTTAATCATCTTATTTTGATTTCAGGATTCATCCAAGATTGAAGAAATATCAAAGGAGTGTGAGGAGTCAACTGCTGTTGTTCCTAAACTTGAGGAAGAAATACCCAAGCTACAAAAGCTTTTGTCAGATGAAGAGTCCATCTTAGAGGAAATAAAAGAGAGTTCAAAAGGTGGTGCAATACTTAGTAATTTGTAATAGCACTTTATAAGGCTGCATATTCACTACTTACAGTATGTCGGGTTGTGTTAGTCTTGTTTTTCGTATATGCATTCTCAGATTGACTGCATTTCTTCCAAACTCTTCTCATTATTTAAGTCTAGTGTTCTGTATTTTTATTAAGTATTAGTCTTTATGTGTTTAAAATGATCTTGATGTTGTATCTGTAGGTATAGTTTTTCCAATCTCATTTGCGGGTTATTTATTTATTCCATATATATCCCATTTGATTTGTGTAGTCTTTCAATCCAGATAAACTTATTGGAACTCATGTATGGATCTTCTGGTTGGTCTATTGGATTATTCCATATGTATCCCATTTGATCTGTTTAGCCTTTCAATCCAGATAAACTTGTTGGAACTTATGTATGGATCTTCTGGTTGGTCTATTGGTACAGCTGAAACCGAGAAGTATCGCCTGGAGCTAGTTGAAGTTCGTGCTGAACTCGAGCCGTGGGAAAAACAACTAATTGAGCATAAAGGAAAACTTGATGTTGCATGTAATGAAACTAAGCTATTAAAAAAGAAGGTCGGAATTGCTTTTATAAAATTTTACAGCAAAAGTTTACTGGGAAGTTTGTGAATAAGTTAGCTGAATGAGTAAACTTTAATGTTTCAGCATGAGGCTGGCCATATTGCTTTTGTAGAGGCTCAACAAAAGATGAGTGACATAGAGAATGAAGTTAAAGCGAAAACTGCAGGCATGGAGAAGATTCAAGCTGATTTGACGAAACTAAAAAGTGAAGCAGTGGAAGCTCGAAAAACAGAACAAGTATGTTTAGCCTTCCTTTTTTCTTCCTTGTATTTATTTATCGTGCTTATTACCATGGTAAAGTGTGCTTGTTTATTTTAATTATCTGTATTGCACCATTGGATGTCCTGAGACTGTTTGCCCTCCTGCACAGGAATGTCTAAAAGAGCAGGAATCACTCATTCTTCTTGAACAAGCAGCAAGCCAAAAGGTCACAGAGCTTAAGTCTGTTTTAACATCGGAAAGGAGTCAGGGAGCTGTCTTAAAAACAATATTGCAAGCTAAAGAGTCTAATCAAATACAAGGGATTTATGGTCGTATGGGAGACCTTGGTGCTATTGATGGTGAGATTGCATTTCTCATTGCATCAGTACTTCATTTGATTTGAAAAAAATGGCAGTGGCACCATCTTATGAAAGCATGAAATTGCATTGTGAGAATGGTTACTAGGAAATCAGAACTTCCATATGAATGTTTAACTTGTTTCGGCCTGGCAAATATATTTGCATTCCCCCCTTATTTCTTTTTTTTGGTTTATACCTTTTCTTTTCCTTCCGTGTTAAGATTTTTCCTTTAACTGCTTGTTGGTTTTGCAGCAAAATATGATATTGCTATATCAACAGCTTGTCCTGGACTTGACTATATTGTGGTGGAAACATATGAAACGGCACAAGCATGTATTGAACTACTTAGGAATATGAACGTTGGCACTGCAACTTTCATGATATTGGTAATTCTGCACTATGTTCATATGTGTTCTAGTTGTTCCAGCTAATTTTGTGAATGAGTATAAAACACAAGCCTCCTGATGCCAACCAATGATTTGGGAGTCGGGTTGGAAGCGCCTTGTTGACTGCACATCATATGCAGTTTATTTTTTCTTCTCCCTATTCTTGGCTCTCACAGCAGGGATCTATCTGTCCTGTTATATTGTATTGGAGCTCTTACTTATAATCATAGTTCTTGGTTTTAGTTACATTCCCTTCCTTCATATGCAGTCAAGATTATTGTCATTATTGTTATTTTTTTATTTTGAGATGCGAAGATAGAAGAGAAAGTTCACACATAGGGAAAAAATGATCTATCCGCGGTTCTGTTATTTTCCAATTTCCATGAATGTGCTACTTACATAGATTGTTGTTAATCCTTGTGCAGGAGAAACAACGCAATTTGTTAAACTATTTGAACCAAAGGGTTGATCCCCCAGAAGGTGTTCCACGTCTTTTTGATTTAGTGAAAGTTAATGATGAAAGGATGAGATTAGCCTTCTATGCAGCTTTGAGAAACACTGTTGTGGCAAAAGACCTTCATCAGGTGTCTTCTTAAGTTCCTCTGCAGTTTGATTTTATATTTATGGTTTTAAAGCAGTGATACTGAATCCACATATGATCTTAATGAATATTGCTTTTGTTTATTTAGAGGCTAAGGCTCTGTTGTTTTCCTGAAATCTCATTATCATTAAGTATATGACTAACAGCAAACATACTTACCTTGTAATTTTTCCTTTTCTTATGCCCTAACATTCTTCTTTTACTCCCTTTATTCTATGTTTGTAGGGAAAACGAATTGCATATGCGAATGCAAACAGGGACTTTAGACGTGTAGTGACACTGGATGGCACACTTTTCGAAACAACGGGTACAATGAGTGGTGGAGGAAACAAGCAATGTGGTGGCAAAATGGGAACATCCGTTCGAGCCAGTAGCGTGCCTCCAGAAGCTCTTTCAAATGCTGAAAAAGAGCTTGCTACTCTTGTTGATCAGCTAAATGGTTTACGCCGGCAGATTGCTGATGCAGTGGCACATTACCAGGCTTCAGAAAGAACAATATCCCGTCTAGAAATGGAATTAGCCAAAAGCCAGAAGCAGGTAATACACAAGTATTTTTTGGAGTGATTTTTTTGACTCGTGCTAAACAACAGTTGAAACAACCCTATCATTCAATTGGTGGGGGATAGTGGACCGAGTCTGTATCGGCATTTGCTTTTCGTGACCCAAGTTCCAAATGGGTTATGAACGGCTCACCATGCGATTGGTGCGGACTTTGATTTGTTAACTTGGGGCAACCATGTGCAGTGCAGTACATGCTATTTTATCTTCTGATATTCAATAATTTGTTTACACTGTCTTGATATCCACAGTTTTCTTGGGTTTAATGTAGTGACCAGTGTCTCTTTTGCGCAGGTGAGCAGTTTGAGAGAACAACATGTATATATAGAGAAGCAACTTGATTCATTAAAGGCCGCGTCTCAGCCAAAACAGGAAGAGCTAGATAGATTAGAGGAGCTAAAGTCTGTTATATCTGCTGAAGAGAAGGAGCTTGAGAGACTCACTAAAGGATCCAAAAAGCTCAAGGAGAAGGTCAGAGCTTAAAATTTATCCCCAAGAATCGTTTACCAAATCAAGTTGTGCAGCATTTCATCCATTATGGTTTGCTAATACGATTATTCTGGTGTTTGAAGGCCTTGAATCTCCAAAGTAAAATAGAAAATGCAGGTGGTGAAAGGCTGAAAAAGCAAAAGACGAAGGTCAATCAGATTCAATCTGTAAGTGTAATCACTCTGTCTCAATCACAGTTCACACAGAAGAATTTCAAGCTAATATCTTCTCCCTTTTTTTTTTAAGGATATTGATAAACACAGCACTGAAATCAACCGCCGTAAAGTTCAGATGGTGACTGGCGAGAAAACCATTAAGAAATTAGCCAAAGGGATTGAGGAGTCAAAAAAAGAGAGAGAACGTCTTGGCATTGATAAGCAGAATATGATGGGTGTTTTCACAGAAATCGAACAGCAAGCTTTTAAGGTCCAAGAAGACTATAAAAAGACACAGGAGGTCTGAACTGTTACCACACTGAACTTATTGAGTAGGTCACTTTTGCATTGTTCTGTATAATTTAGTTTCATTTTATGCATTTACAGTTAGTTGACCAACACAAGGAAGTGCTGGATTCAGCAAAGGAAGAATATCATAAAGTTAAGAAACTCATGGATGAGATGCGAACTTCCGAGGTTTGTTACGTTGAACAATCTTTTTCTATTTTCTGTGGCTTGTCACTGAAACCTCTTATTTTGACTTTTGGTCTGTTATTAATTCTTCAGGTAGATGCAGACTTTAAATTACAGGATACCAAGAAGCTTCTTAAAGAGTGGGATATGAAGGAGAAAGCATACAAGAAAAAGCTTGATGATGTACAAGCTGATCTTGTAAAGCATCTGGAGCAGTATGTTCTGGCATATAAGACATGCTTGATGATATATTACAAATTTGGTTGTTGTAAGTTTTTATGCTGTATCTTAATATTATTTTTGTGATTGCAGAATTCAGAAGGATGGAGTAGATCCTGAGAAGCTCCAAGCCACTTTGGCTAATGAGACACTAACAGAGTCGTGCACTCTTAAAAGATCCCTTGAAACAGTGGCATTGCTTGAAGCACAACTGAAAGAAATGAATCCTAACCTTGATTCCATATCAGAGTAAGAATTTTCTCATCAATGATTGTTAGTCAAAATAAAAGCATCCGAAGTATCACTTTTTTTCAATTGCTTATTATTTTTTAATATTTCAGGTATAGGAAAAAAGCCTCTTTGTACACTGAGCGGGTGGAGGAGCTGAATACAGTAACTCAAGAGCGCGATGATCTAAAAAAGCAATGTGATGAGCTGAAAAAGAAAAGGTGTATCATCCCTTTTAGTGATTTCATGTTTTCTTTTGCTTGCATCTTCATTTTTATCTCACATTTGTCATTTTTAATAAAGTGCAGTGTCTCTGCTCCTGTAAGATGTGTCTAATCTAACGTAAACAATTCTGACATGATTTCAGGTTTGACGAGTTTATGGCAGGATTTAACTCTATATCCTTGAAGTTGAAGGAAATGTACCAGGTATGCGAGATTACTGTAGATGTTAATCTCTAATAAGATACAATATCACAGTCTCGCAGAAAGTTTGCCTTCTTAATAAAATCACATCATATAAGTGGATACCCACTGAGTCATTTTTTTGTTTAGAATGACGATCCCCCCGGAGCTGTCATAGAACCTTACCAGTCACCACTCAAGATTCAGATTCTCATTTGTCATATCCTTTTGTCTTCTGGATGTGCTTGCTGCAGATGATCACGCTTGGAGGAGATGCAGAACTGGAGCTAGTTGATTCATTGGACCCTTTTTCTGAAGGCGTTGTGTTTAGTGTTAGACCCCCAAAGAAGAGTTGGAAAAATATTGCCAACTTATCAGGTGGTGAAAAGGTAATCTGTAACTAACTCTTGCATAAGTTCATAGTTTGAGTGCATGTTTTTTGTCCCACCTTAAAATTCTTGACTATTAGCCTTACTAACACATGGATACTTGTTGATATTTATAGACGCTAAGCTCGTTAGCATTGGTCTTTGCACTTCATCATTACAAACCTACCCCACTATATGTAATGGATGAAATCGATGCTGCTCTGGGTACTATTCTCACTCTTCAGAATAATTATTTTTGTCAATTCTTCTTCTTCCACCATTTGACTCTGTTTTCACATTGGCATATAGACTTCAAGAACGTATCCATTGTAGGGCATTACGTTAAAGACAGAACAAAAGATGCACAGTTTATAATCATAAGGTAATAAAGTTGTCAATATCTATAGATAGTAAACAAAATTAGTTTTGTTATTTATATTTTGGATCATTTTTAAGCATCTTCTTTATTTGATTACTAACATTAGTTAATCATATATTTTGCAGCCTACGAAATAACATGTTTGAGTTAGCGGATCGCCTTGTCGGGATATATAAAACTGACAATTGTACCAAGAGCATTACTATTAACCCTGGGAGTTTCGCGGTTTGTGAGAAAGCCGGTTGATGCATCATCAGTGGACAGTGAGGTTCCCCCTGGTATGTTATAGGTAGGATCTACTTCCCTGGTAGGCCCTTAAAATACAGAGAAGAGGCCCTATAAATTAGAAATTTGTAATTTTTGTAATTAATGAAGATTTGTGCTCAACCCTGCAATACTACTTCGTGAGTTTGGAATCATTTTGCAAAAGAATAGTTAGACAACTCGTGTGCTTTTGGTTTCTTTGTGATGTCTGTGTAAATTAAGTCAGGTTTGACGTGTGCTGAGCACGCATATTATTCATTCTAATTATGTTCCTACGTAGTACATGCTTATTTCTTTTTTGTGTGAAGGTTTCAAGGAGCAGGTTACACATATAAATAATGAACCAACTTTGAAGAAGTGAACAAGATGATTTCGTTGTTGTCCAATACGGTAAAATCAGCACCAAAAATTAGCCGATACGAAGTGCTTCTAGAAAATGGATAGCCTCGGTCCTTTGTATAGTTCCGTTACTTTGATGATGGGTTTAGAGTTTGACAATCAACATTGCATTAATTGAAAAAGAAGGCTATTATTGGGGCGTCACACTCCAATAGAGGGGCTTCACTTGGATTCTTAATGTCCAAAAAAGTGGTTATATGATATCCTAACACAAATACAAAATGTCTAGATTACCTTTTAACTAAAATAAAAACTTAAAAACATACGGTCATGTATTGTTAATTTGTTAACCATAAATTTATTCTTTGCATCTGTTATGGTTGGGAAACCAAGAACTCCCAACCGTAACTCCAAAAAATAAATAAATTGAATGTGATTTTACGGTTTGGTTTAACCAAACCTAACCGTAACAAATGAATTTATGGTTGATTGAATCTTATAAAAGCTAACTGTAAAAAACTCGGTATTATGAAAAAAAAAAAAAAAATTTACGGTTGAGTTAGACTTTAGACCAACCGTAATCATCTTACAGTTGGATTCGACTAATCAAATCTAACCGTAAATTTTATTGCAGTAAAATGAAAATACATGAAGAGACAATCAATTAGGCATTAATTTCTAAAAGAACCATTTGATGGATTTGGTCATATTCTTCATACAATATCAATGGGAAAGATTAAGATATAAAAGAAAAAAAAAAGCTAGGATTGACGCTTCTAGAAAAATTAAGCTCTAACTTTTCTAAACATAGGATGAGTTTAAACATTTTCCTTTATTTAAACTTACATCCAGGTTTGGATTAATCCCAACCGTAAATACGTTTCTGCTAGTGTTAGTCTAGGTTCGGTACTGTGTTTCTAGCAGTAACTTTAGTTTATGAAGAACTTATGGCCATGTTTGGATTAATCCCAACCGTAAATACGTTTCTGCTAGTGTTACGTCTAGGTTCGGTACTGCTTTTCTGGCCGTAACTTTAGTTTACGATGAACTTACCAATTATATAACAAAATTCATTAATTTAATTATTATTTAATTAAATCAAATTAAAATTAACTAAATAAAGGCTGTTTGGTCATTACAAAATTATTTGAGATAAGAGGTTTTTAAAATTACTTATGGGTGACCCGTTTTTTGTCCTATTAGGTGACACCCCTCTAATAGAATTTAGCGCCCCAATAATAACCTTCTTGAAAAAACAGATGTTGCTGATCAAAGCTGTGAACCAGTGCAACATGTCACTACCCAAAATGAAGCAAAAACTCTATAAAAACAATTACACATCCGTGAGAAACTCCCAAGCTCATATTGCGGTTGTTCCTGGTCCCAAAATCAGCTTGCCATAAGTTGCGCATTTTAGACGTAACTCACCCACGACCTGCCGAATTCGAACTGGCACCAAAGGATCTGACACGGTAAAACCATACCGCAATCATTCCCTTCACTCTTCCTGTTGAGCTAAGGTCGTATTAGTCCTTCTCATTAAACTGCCGACTCTATTTGGGAGTTTACAATATACAATGCACAGCTGCAAATTGATGTTGAAGGAAATAAATATGATGATCAGGTTCCTGAAAAGTTTCATTTTCCCATTTTTGAAGAGCAACAGAAGTCTGAGAAAAGTTATAAGAAAGAGAGGCAGCTGCAGAACCTTGAATACGTGACTTCCATTTAGATTGAATTAAGCGCTCGCAAGTATGATGCTGAAACCAAGACTCATCAACACGAAATGGTTTTGAAATGGCAGTCAAAGCTGGATCCATAAATAAATAAGTTGGGAGCATGAGCTGAGCCAATATGGAGAAGATTCTGAAGAATAGCATTAGGAAAAACCTGGTGCCACAAAATATCAGCCAAAGCCCGGACCAATCTAGTTCAAATAAAAGTGGCCTCATGTTGCTTATTCAAAGTATAAGGATTACCCTTAGACGGTACATCAGTTAACCCAAGAAAAAAACTGTAGAAGTAATAACAGTTGAGAAGGAGCTGTATGAAAGGTGAAACTTTGCCATTCATTACTATAAAGAGTAGAACAAAAATCCCCCACTATCACCCAAGGTAAATCCATATATGCTCCCATATCTCAAATTAATTGCCATTGAATCTGTCTCTCGACTCTCTCCTTAGTATATCTAGAGCTATACAAGCACGTTTAAGCCAACTCATTGTTTGCTGGACCCGAAGGAATAGTAACACTAACCACAGGAGAAGCATGATGCATCAGCTCAAGGTGAAACCCATCTTTCCATAACAATGCAATTCCCCCTGTTCGGCCTCTTGTGTTTAAAGACCAAAGGTGTGGATAATTCAAAGAAGACAAAAGAGAGTTAACTTTATTGTCGGTCGATTTAGTCCAAGACAAAAAGATAAAAATCAGGCTGATAGTTTAAGATACAAGTATCAAGGTGATTACGAGTCAGGGGAGGGCCTAGACCTCGGCAATTCCAAGCTAAAATTTTCATGGTATTGGAAAGAAAACCAAAACTGAAAAAGGACTACTACAGAAACAAACTAAAGAAATCACAGCAGAACAAAAATAAGAGATAGATGATAAAGAGAAAATAAAGGGATGATACACTGAAAAGGATACAAACCTGATCAACCCATCCTGCCAAATTACTCGGGGTGGCGTCATAAGCAGGAGTAAGAAATTTATCCCAGTCAGTAAGAGGTTCAGTAGAATTATGAAAGCTGCATCATCCACTAGGGATAGTTATGAGGAGCATTTGTTTGCTCTAATCCACGCTGATCAGTGTTATCTTAAACTTGGCCATTATCCTTTTGCATAAGCTGTTGAATAGATGAGCTCGACGCAGCTTGAGAGGTTGTAACTTGATTACGAGTGTGTTTAAATCTGCGAAGAGCTGATCTTTCAGTCCTAGTGACGGAATTAGTCGCAGAGAAAGTGCTGACCAACTGACCATCATCAGGCTTATGTGGTGGTCTTCCATTCCTAGGAGTTTAACGAAAGCGATTAGTGACCATCATAAGGAGCAACAGCTACTCCATGAGTACCAAACTTGAAAATAGTACGAGCTCGTTCATTCAGTGCAACTGAATAGCTTCACAGTCAGCTTCAACATGATCAAAATAACAATAATAAAGAACATGGATTCCACGAATAAGAGGCTTCTTATGATCAATTTTAACATAAACACCAACCACATTGGAACCTGTCGGATTAGCGTCTTCAGAAACGATTCCTTGAATATGACCCACCAGGCTACCCATAACATCAACATCCAGGAATTCAGGAACTAAATCTTTAAAATCCAGCCACAAACATTGAAAACCGAAGTCCAAAGTCCTGTAATCAGTAGAAGGACTCCATCGATGAATACGAAATAAATAACCACCTAGAGACCAAAGGAGCATTCTGAAGAATTTCCTGTAATTCGTCTTTGGACTTTAATCGAACTTGGAAGATGTTTTTTGCAAGAGAACACCTGAAATTCTTGATAACGAGACCAAATGTGCTTAGCATGATTGATATTTGATAGCTGTAGCTATTGGCATGTCCATCTCACAAAAAACCTTACCAACAACTGGCCATTTCCACCTTTCAGTGCCCATGGTTAAATCAGCATTAGAAGAAAAAAAAAACTGTATGTCGAAAATCTTCAGAACTATCAATGGAGGCATTATTCACCCTTTAAGTTAAGTCAACAACAGTACCAGGATAAGTGGAAGCCATTGAAAAGGATGAGCAGAGATAACCAGATGAAGAATGAATAACCATCAAAGATAATGCCTATTTATAATCTTGGAACGGAAGATACGTATATTGATGCATGAGCACAACAACGGGTCCATTGAAGCCGCAAATATAGACCAACAGGATAAGCCAGTGAGGAATCGAAATATCAGGACAAACCTGTCGAGAACATTATGCAAACACTTACAAACACCACCAAAGAGCAGATGACAGGACAATGCTGACATGACTGGTTAGTTAAATCTATGCATAGAGAAAAGGATAAACACAAATGAAAGTATAGGAACAACAAAAACAACTAGAAATTAAAGAAGGTAAGAAGAAGCATGCTAATAAAGAAAAGGACAACACAAAACAAAAGGGAGATTCGATTGATAACTCCAAAGAAACAGAAATCAAATAAGGACATGTCAATTATCCATGGAAAACAACTCAGGAGAGGATCAAACAACTAGCGCTAATACTACGTCAGACATACTAGATACTTACATGGAGATATATGCCTCCAAACAAATACATACATGAAAAAGGAACCACTTTCCAGGGTTATAAACACGGAAGTAATGAACTTAATCTGAATCTGAATCCGAGCGCTGGCTTTGGCGTACGTTTCTGGTATGAGGTTTGGACAGGCTTAGAGATGATGATTCACCCTCAAATATTATGACTTGAGATCTTGCGATTCTCTCTTCAAGCTCCTCGGTGCTAAAGCCATCTGTCCCTCCTAACTCGTCAAATCCTACCTGATAAAGTGGCAAGTTAAAAGACGTCAGAATGTGAACAAATAAGTGGGAAAAAAGATATTTTACATAGGTGCAGACTCAACTGAAATATCATTTAAACATGCATAAAAGGGTTTGTACACCATACCACATAGTCATCGACTTTGGTATTCTTGATAAGGGCAAGAGTTGGAAGCACAATTATCTTAAGCTTCTCAGCTAGGAAAGGACTTTTCTCAGCATTAATTTTCACAAATCGAGTCTCTATGTGTTTTTTCGCTAGGACCGTCATGTGTTTGTCAATCACCTGCAAAGCAAAAGAAACAGGTTTAATTGTTGATATTACCGAGGCAGAGTTCAGTAAATTTGCCTTCATCCGTATCATCAACCAGTAATATGCTACAGTTGGAAAGTACTAACACTCCAGTAGAAAGCTAATAGTCAAAAAGTAAGCTTGAGATGAACAAAAAAAAAAAAAAAAAAATGTTTTTTTTTTTTTGTATTGCTCTAGTTAGAGAGTCTTTTAATTTGTGCAAACATCATTTAGAATAGCAGCGGTCTAACCTGCTCTAAACAAGATCCCAATCACAAAAGTTCGTTTTTTCCCCCCTCTTCTCAATTCAAATGTACTTATATTCGATATTTTCTGAATTGTACATTAATCAAACTAACAAAATAGCTGAAACCCTAATAAGATCAAAAACTCTACCAAACAAAGAAGAGGGGGTGGAAAATAATGATAAGGGGGTTACCTTGCAGGGCCAGTTCTCCCGATAGAAATGACAAACAACACGTTCACTGGCTTTAACAACAGTAAAGAAATCTTTTTCAGATTGGATCTCACTGTATTCACCATGACCAAGTGAGACCCAACGATTTCTTTTCTCAGCCATTTTCTTCATTTGTTGTAGCCTTCTTTCCCTTAATGCATCAATGTCATCGAGATCAACACGATCTAATGCTGATATTTCATCATCAAGTTTTTCTTCAAATGCTTTTGCTACTGTTAATACTTGCTGTTCTATAATCTGTATTATTATCAAATAAAAATTGAATCTTGTTCAGCATAATCGAACATAAATAATGATTAAATCAAAGAATTATTATAAATGGAGATTATACCTCCTGAACTTTTGAACGATCCATGGTTGAATCGGTTTTTCCTTTCTCTCTTTCTGGAAAAAGAAAAACAGAACGCAGGTTTGGGCCTTGTTAAAAATGCAAAATGATTTCGTGTTTTAGGGTTTGGTGATAGATAATTCAGTATTACAATGAATGTTGTGTTCATACCTTAAATCCTGCTTGTAAGCAAAGAACAGCTTCCAAAAACAAACTGCAATACCCCAAGTTGGAAAATCACTAAACCATGAAAAAGAAAATATATCGAAAAAATTATGTTTTACAATGTATATCCACCAAAATTTGGTGAAAGTTTGGGAGCCGAAGATGAAAAGGGAGGAAGAATTTTTGAGAGATGAAAGTTTCTGTTATTAGACCTAATTTTGAATTGAAGACAGCAACTAGCAGAATGGTTTGTAGGCACCAGCTGCACCACCCCTAGTTCTGCTCAAGTTTCCAAGATTGATAATAGGGAGTAACAATTTTCTTAAGAGGATAACATTATTTTGTTTTGTGGTAATGAGACAAAACATTCTTTACATTTGGAATGGTACACCCCCAAAAGAAAAATGGTACCCCTATTAACAGCCTTGCAAGTTTTGCAGGTACGCTTTCTGTATAATTGTGCTGGGTGAAAACAAGACCGCGATGATGTTTGTGAAACAGTGATCCTACTTGAGAAGAGAGGCTGTGTTACCGGAAGGGGTTTTGCACTTGCACACCAAGAGTTTATGGAATCCTGCCATTGCATGTAAATAAGGTCGTGTGCTTAGCAGAGTGATTTTGATTCAGCAGGAAGTATTACAGCAGGTTAGCATTCAACTTTTGGGAGTTAATTTATTCAGAATGATTTATTTTTTTGTAAACGTTTTATAGGCTTACACAATCTTAACAATGCATATTACAAATAATACTGTAAAATCACCACCTAAACCAGCCACACCATAGAGCTTCTAGAAAATGGATAGCCTTGGTCTTCCATCACTTGATGATGGGTTTACAACATATACATAAAATGATTTTAGTCGAGACAATCCGACATTGCATATGCTGAAGCCGCGAGTCAGTGCAACATGGCACTACCATAAAATGAACAAAAACACTACATGCATCCGTTTACAGCTCCCAAGTTCGTGCTGCAGTAGAATGGTTATTTCCTCGTTCCATCCGGCGAGTAGCCTTCTCACCCACGACCTGCCGGATTCGAACCGGCAACCAAAGGATCTGACACAGCACAACCATACTGCAATCATTCCCTTCACTCTCCCTATTGAGCTAAGGTCGTATCAGATCTCACCTTCTCATTAATCTGACCACTCTACTTGGGAGTTCACAAGAAACTGTGTGGTGATTAAGCCATTGGGTTTGCATAGACTAGAGGGGGAAAGCATTCCGGACACAATATTATGTGTGAATATTTTCGTCTTCCTCGTATGCGCTCTAGTCTTCCCCAACAATTCAATTACTGAAGTGTCTTTGCTGCCTCCCGTCTCTCTTAGATGGCCCAATGGTGTTCATTTTAATTTCATAATTTGCAACAAAAAAAAAAAAAAAATCAATTTTAGAATAAAGACCTTTATGTTTGCCATTACAAAGAAGCAAAAATTGAAGGCATTTTTATAATCACAATGACCTCTATGGCACTCAGACAGACTCCCACGCATAACTTGCCCACAAAACCAACACAAAGTTGTTATTAGTTATTACCACCTATAACATCACCAATCATTTCTTTGTTTTCTCTCAGTCTTTCGATCAGCTTCTTATTGTCCCATGTAGAGTTACGTGTAATTTTCATGGGATGGTGTGGGCCCAAAAGAGTGTAATGTGAAAGCAAGATTTTATATGTAGAGAAAAATTGGAGTTTCTCCTTCACCTATTTAGAGAGAATAAAATGACATTAAAATATACTACTAATTTAAAGGAGAGGAACTCATACCAGGATGTCTTTGAATATCGCCAAAAGTTCTGATTGGCAGTTTGATTTTCCTGCAAATATACAAGGATTGATGGATTTATTCTTGTAGTCTAAGAAAATTTAACTGCAAATTGGAATCTCAATCATTAATTCTACCATACCCAATCTCAGTTTCAATTCAGTTGATTCAAAATTGCTTCTTCCTCTCCAGCCTCTTCAATAAGACTAAGAAATAATAAGGCCAGCAAACGAAATACAAGAAGCTTAAATCATGGGGAGTTTTTGAATCCCTTGGTACTTTTACCTGTTACATGCCAAACAGTGAAGTGTGCTGTAATAGTCACGTTTTTCATTCTACAACTAATAAGGAACCACTCAAGAAGTGACATTACTAAAATTGGCAACATCCTCGAGTCTCATTAGGCACAAGACCATAACGCTCTTCCTGTCATAGATTGATACTGAGAAGAAAAACAACCTAGGCCAATTGGACACCAAATATTTTTGAATTACTAATATTTAACCACCACCTCATAAAAATTTCTCAATTGCTTAAATGTGGCTTCAGGGGTTCCACCAAGTCTTATTGAATAGGATGTACTACTTATTCCAAGCAGCTTGGAATGTGCACGTATGCTTCTGCAAGAAAAGAAGGATCGCTTGCCTCAGTCATGGTAAACAATTGTCTATTTCTCCTTTTCTTGAGTTACACAACCATTGTCATCCATTCATACACATCCAGAGAACACTCAAAATGACGACGGAATGCCAAAAAATGATTTCCATTGAAACAAAATAGAAATATTCACAAACCTTTAAAAGGACATGATGAAGTGAGATACCAAGATTTCAAAGGTATACCTAATATCAGTCTTTCTATAAGTTATATCTTTATACCGATTTAAGTAATTTGATGGACTGTTTCTGTACAGAGGTTTGATATTCCAACAGCCCCATTTGTGGTAGGAAAAAGAATAAGCCGATTTACAGTACCAAGTGAAGAAACTCATCTGCACTGCAAAGAAGACCGAACCTACATGTGCACGTAACTTAACCGTCCACTCTTTGACAGATCTTGAAGACAAGGTGAAAACTCCAAACTGGGGAATCATAGGAAGCTTGATGACGCTACGCTCCCTTACTCTGGAAATGAACAACAACTGACCTGATAAAAATATTAAAGAATGCACATCAATAAAATTCTCTAACTGTCATGCAGGCAAGTAAAGGTATTATCTGTTTGCCAATACTGTGGGCTGAGGAGAAAGCAATGAAGCCAATTAAACAAAGCCAGCCATACACAATTGTCACCAGTTATAACCACATCAGTACCACCCTCACCACTCCAAAAACAATTTGAGCCGTCATGAAGTTCAGATAAACTAACTTCAAGTCAACCAAACCTATCATTTTTGACAAACAAATTTTTTAACTATTTGGTCAATATTCTCATCCTTGATTTTAATAAAAACCCTAAAATCGTAAGTGTTTCAATCCTGCGCTGAGTTGGCTACATGTGTACAGCCAAATGATAATACAATTAAAAACTTGCCTGCATCTCATATTGTTCCTTCAGTTGTGTCTTCCACCACAAAGGATTAAGACCACAAAAGCTTCTCCAAGAACCAGCTTTACTTCAGCTCTCTAAAAGAGATGGCCATTCAAAACATAACAAAACAAAAAAATTAAGAAAAATTACTAGACTGTAAAGAATGAAAACAGACGGAATGTCAGTACAAAACGGTCATATACTATCCATTGCAGGCTAGTATTGGGCCATAAAAAAACACCATTTTTCCTACCATTCCTACCCGTAAAGATGGTATACATGATTCAGATTTACCAAATGCTTATTTTCATCTCAAATATATAATCCAATATATAAAATTTCTTGCAGATACAGTTCACTTATCCAAGGTGCCAACAAGTCCTGATAATCAGATGCAGGTCAATCAACGAAATAAAAAAATAATGTACCTCTCATCTCTAGCTGTGTGTTAAAGTAGCAGCACAGCAGCAGGTAAATACAGACCAAGGATCGGCCCAAGCTTCTAGTTCATTGATCCACGACACCTGAAGCAGAATCGGTAATTCAACACATGCGGAACAGATGCCTTAGGCACATAGACAATAATTACCAAGAGTGACATGTTTCCTTCAACATGTGTAACGAAAAAAAAACCTTATTTCAGAGGCATCCTCTTACAGAATGGATTTAACGAAAAAAACACTTCTTTTACAGAGAAATGAAGATGGGTGATCCCATCTTCTTCTCTTATGGATCTGTTACATGCTGAGGACGTGTAAAATAAATGAGCTCCTAGATTTCTGCAAGTATATCTTGCAAGTTATCAACTCTTAAATTGGTTTGACGGTTCTCACATAGGCCTAACCATTATTTACCAAAATAGGCTTACTGTTGATACATGCCGCTTCTATACTCTCTACAATTAACAAACAACAAATTGTCATACCTATTAGAACCACAGTTGCAGGGGATCTTCTTGTCCTCGAGTGGAAACTTGTAATTGTAAGTTAGTTCTTCACCGGGCGAGATGTGCCGTTTCGCATAAATGAAGATTTTTTTCTGACCATCGACAGCAATAATCTTCGTATAACAATTAGGCTGCAACAGAATTGCAAAGGAAAAATAGTAAGAAACAACGATAACCAACATAAGATAATCAGTGCCTCAATTCTTGTAAAAAAAAAGAAAGAGAAAACAGTCCACAAGGACTAGTACCTACCTCACATGAATGGTTTATAAACCTTGCGATTCCACCACGCTTTGTAGCATCAACCTACAAATATCTCGAGAAGGAAAAATTAAGAGGAATACCAACTGTTGTCTCTGGAACGGTCAAAGCCAAGTCTATTTCAAATGACATATCATTATTTAATAAATATTCCTAGTTAGATCACCATAAAGGCAAAATCTACACAAAAAGATGCACTGATGAAAACCAGAACCATGAGCCTAGAATATAAATAAAGCATAAGCTGAAAGGAAAAGGAAAATAATTAACAAACAGATGTTTGAAAGACACAAATAAACCTCAAAGAGGCGCACAATATGACCGCTAAAGTATACTTAAAATAAGAAAAGCAAAATGAGGCAAGTAAATTCCATACTTACCACATAACCATCATCCAGCCTAAAAAGATAACTGCTGCCAATTCCCATCTTTTCATAATGACGCTCGCGTATATCTGATATCTGAATAGAGGGAAACAGGGAACCAAAAATAAAACTTGTCAGAAGCACAAAATGTGAAACAGAACTAAACCATTCTACTAGAGGTGGTATTCCCTAAAATGAGTCGACTAGTATGTACCTGAGGACGAATCAATTCACCAACATATTCAATCACAAAATCCTCTGCCTCAATTGGTTCCAAGGCAACAAGACCCCAGTCATGGATCTTGCTTCGTTGGAAACGCAGTCGCTTTTTCCTTGACTGGAAAGAAAGCACAATTTCAGTCCCAACAAACAAAAAGACGTGGCATATTAAGTATGACACATTAATTTAATTAACTACCTTCAACTGGGTAATTTTAAGAAGGTCAGCACCCTCTGCAGCTGCTAGAAGATTTCGAAGCTTAATCCTATTTGTTCGTGCAGATAGACCTTTTGCATTTGCAGACTGGTACGTGTAGAACTCAGAACCAAAATTTTGAACCTGACCACAGTGAGATCCTCTGACACGAGCCTTTTCAGTAGAACTAGCTTTAATTGACCAATTATGCCACTCCCAGCCACTAATAGAAGCCCGAGCACACCCATCTGATTTTGGACATCTCTTGAGTTTTCTGATTTTACTTGACTTGACCTTCCGTACTGGTGTGTCTCTGCTGTTTTCTTTCTTTGCAGCAGTTTCATTACATATTTTCGGAACTTTAGCACGGCGAGATGAGTGTTCGTCATCGATTCCATTTGGAACTTTCGAAAACGTACCAGGACGAGATGACTGGTCATTAATTCCGTTTCGCGTGTTTCCAACAGGAGGTGAAGCCAGCCCAATGATTACGTTTGCCGCATTCCAAAATTCTGCCGAATAAGATGATGATGGGTCACTGGTTCCGTCTAACGTTTTCTCTTCTTGAGAAGGAAGAGCCAGAGACAGAATGTTAGGTGTCTTCGATACTTTAGCAGGACGAGATGAAGGATGATCACTGGAAGATTTCTTTCTTTTCTGATGCGACACCTGGTTAGCTACAGAAACACGATGTATCAACAGACAATTTGCAACAGTTAACTTCATAGAGCCAGGACTAGGGGCTTCCTAGCCACATACATGAAGGGTCGACAGGTAAACTAACATTCAACAATCAACTTTATAGTTCAAGCACCCAAGGGAGGAGGTACTTACAACTAGGTAATTTGTCAGAACTACACCCATTATGTTCCTTCCGAGATTTAGGATCATGGCCACTGGTATCCACAACCTTCTTTGTGCCAATTTGGTCCTTAGCAGAAGCTGAAGTTGCTTCAGCTGTATCATTTGCATCATCTTCTATGACCTTGTCGCTACCTGCATCACAAAAAGCAATACAATATAAGTGATTCACTCAATTTAGTTCTTCTTATTTTAGATTTCCTAAAAAAAAGATAGTACAGCAACAACATACTTTGAACAGCACAAATCATTTTTCTCGGATTGCATGTACCTGGCTTTCGGGTCGGTTCATTAGTCCCATAGTTTTCAACAATTTTCCGAGTTTTTTTGCTGTTCTTCACAGAAGATGCTAGTTTGCTTATATTAACCTTAGGAAGGTTTTCTACAGCTCTCGGTTCCAATGATTCAGAAAGTATACCACTTTCCCGATTACCAGATTTCACGTCATCATGCAGCAGCTGAATATCCTTTGAAGCCAAACATGCAGACAAAGATCCTAACTTCTTCCGAGCCGACTTTTTTTTACGCGATGGTGCACTCCTTGATCTTTGTTCTCCATGATTTCCTGGTAAAGCAGCTGAGTTGGTATTTCTTCCTTTGCCAGAATTTGATGTTCCTTCCTGAAAAAAATACATAAGCAAAATTAACAAGACCTGATGCATTAAATGAGAAATTATGGAACTACAAATCCAAAGAAGACAAGCAACAAGTCACAAGGATTACATGGGGAAATAAGGTACACCGCATGTCGATAATGCATAAGCAAAAGAGAAATAGAAATGAAAATTGAATGCACACTTACGTCAGCAATAGCTATTGCAGAGGGATTTTGTGAAGCGCGCCATGTAGTGAAGCACTGATGAAGAGAACTGCTAAACACTGTAGATCTCCATTTTCCAAGTATGTCTTTATGCAACTTCTGCCGAAACATTGCGAGTGAAACAAACTCCCCCATCTTGGAAACAAACTCATCAGACTTGGATGGTCGGTACTTGATACTCTGAGATGGGTCAGCATATACATAACTCTCATCTAGCCCAGGTGGAGGTGGCTCATCGAAGTCTTGGTCATCGACAACGTCAACTACTGGCAAACCTAGTTTCTCAAATGCACTTTCAAAACGAATTGATAGAAAATTTTCAGCTTGACCTCGCGGAGAAGTGAGGGAGGATGTCGCTGCAGTCAGGAGACTGCCTGATGGAACAGCTTCTGCAAAAACAGAAGACTCACCAGCGCGCTTTTCCGGATCAACGACGTCCTGAAAACAATTGTTACATGTTAGATTTGAGCACCAACAAACCCAGCCAAAATATAAAAAACAAATAGATTGCCCGTAGAAGACTTAAATAGGTACTCACTGTAGGGCTCCTTGAAAAGGTGACACCACTTGGATCCTTGCCCTCCACCGAAGCCTTCAGCTTCGCACATTCCTCCTCCAAAAAATCCTTACAGTACTCAGTCAGAGAAACTTGTGCAAACAAATGTAGAGCACCTTCTACCATCACTTGAATATCTTTAATTTTCTGAGAAGAATCTACTTCTGAGATGGACAATGACTGTGAACAAGTGTCAGGATTTTCCAACGGAGGCCTAAGACCTGGAGGACCCTCATCGTTGACGCAAACAGGAGACTCTGCGTCGGTTTGATCCTGCAGAACCATTGAAGCATGAGTTTCAAATGCAAAAGCAATTATAAGCCAGGAACCATAGACATGCAATTTCAAAATGTAGCTTAAAAACATCTTGAGAATCTATAACAGTATACCTGTGACCAACGTTTTCTCTTCCGCCAGCTACAAGAATAATCTGATACTGGGTCATAAAAGACAGCATTCCACATGACCTCCATACAAGATTCAAAACATGCCTTGCGAGCTACGGAGACTGCCCCCATAAAATTTCCAATGCTTCCAATCGATCTCATATTGTTGGGAGATTGCATAGGAACTTCCTGTGAAACAGGTGTAAGAACAGCAGCTGCGTCCCCAGAAGCAGCAATGTTATTGGTCTCTTCACCAACCTCGGCCTGTTAAGCAAAAATAGCACAGTTACAATATTTCCCATTTTCATTGTATCCAATATTAGTCCTATGTATCAAATTTGAAGTACCCTTTCGCCTGCGGAAGAACAGGCCTTGGCAGCCTGTTTCCTGGCCTCGTATCTGAGACGTCTCTGAGATTTCTTTATCGCCACAGACTCTGCAATTCTTTCACTGCTCCGAATAGATCTTGTATTTCTCTGTGACATAACAGGAGTTCCACAGACATCTGGCGATGGCACGACATCCTCAAGCCCTGCATCGACATAACTTTTTTTCTCTGGAACAACCATAGCCTGGTAAAGCAAAAAATTTAAAAGATAGTGTCACTGCCAGCATATCGATATAACAGTTGTTGTCCAACCATAGTGTCACTGCCAGCATATCGATATAACAGTCGACAGCAAAAAATTTAAAAGATAGTACTCTAGCTGTAATTTACCTTGCTGTCTGTTGGACAACAACTGTTGACATCCTCAAGCCCTGAATCGACAGAACTTTTTCTCTCTGGAACAACCATAGCCTGGTAAAACAAAAAAAAATTACAAGATAGTGTCACTGCCAGCATACCAATATAACAGTATAGCAGCACCCGAATTGTTGAATAATTTCAGTAATCTACTTGTAGTTCACCTTACTGTCTGTTGGACAACTGCTGACGGCTTGTTTTCGAGCCTCAGCTTCAAGTAGTCTCTGAGCTTTCTTCATGGCCATAAAATCTGGTACTATGCTACTAATTATCTCATCCAGCAACACTCGACGAGCTGCTTTCATTATTCCAGAGTGCAGTTGGGTAGAAACTTCTTCTGATACATCGGCTATGAAGCTGGTGTCATCGTTTTTTAAATTCTCTGGAGAGACAACATTGGAACTATTTGTTCTCCATGTGCTTAGAATAGACAAAAGAGTGAAGGGTTCAAATCTGCTATCCTTATGGCGAATCTACAAGAAAATCAGAAGTCGAGCAACTCAGTTTCAAAACATAGCCTACAAGGGACGTATAACAAGATAACTAATCCATCTGAAGAATGTTATTTCAAGCACATCAAGGAACTCGGCTTATCATATTGCTAATACTAAACAAAAAAATACTAATAAAGATCCAACAAATGGCCAACTAATACAGAATTTTATACAGACAGAACCTTTTGCTATGGAACTCCTATATGGATTGAGTGGATGGTCAAGTGAATGCATATAACAGATATTAAAAAAAAAAAAAAAAGCTTACTGTTTTCGGAAGTACACCATATGCTGATGCTCCTATTATGGATACATGTAATCTGACAAATTACTTTTCATTTACATACTTGAATCAGTAAGCGGCTGTCATAGTCACAAGACTCGCAACATGTGTAGTCAAAATCCAATATAAGACATTCACGCAGAACTGCTCATCCTGTTAGAGCAGGTTGGCACCTATGGCAAGACAAACATGAAGAACTAACACTACTCGAATTAAAAGATTGTTCGCACATAACGTCAGAGCATTCGAAGGCTATCTTTAAAAAAAAATTGTACCTATAAGTTTCTTCCAAACAAGTTTTTATTGAATTTCGTATAAACTTCATCAAGTCGAAGCTCTGGTCAGGTCCCAACTTCATCGAAAGAGGTGCCCCAATAATTTGTTACAAAAACTTCAGAGTCTAAGCTCATAAGCTAAATTTCTTTTTCCCTTGACAAAAAGCAAAACTAACTCGCCAATCATGTTCACATATTTTAGGGAAATTACTCGTTATCAAAGAAAGCTAGCAAGATTTTCAGTGCCATAACAAAAAGATATGGAAGGAAGTAAGTAAGTTTTGATTCTGGTTCACATTTTATAGCAAAGCGCATAGGGTTAATGGATATGTAATTCTTATTAACAACATGCCTCATATGAGTTTTAAAACAACCAGCTTAAATAAAGCTAGTTCTATTCTATTACACTAGTATTGCAGCTCACCATCAAAGTTTCTGGAAGATATCCATGTTGATGCCACGAATAAATTTCTGCAAGCGAATGTGGACCATGTTTTCTACCCTCCTCATCCTTGAACACCCAACAAGATTCTTCGTAGGACTGAATCCAGCATTAAAAAGAAGGGGGGGAAATCAAACCAATTAGTTTTTTTCACACGGAAATTGACCTACTAGGAGATTGTTTTACATGAGAAAACAGAATATTGACAAACCCAACACATACACCAGTTAAAATGGCAAAACGAGTAGTACCACAGGCATATCTGATGAATCTGGATTGATTGCTTCATTTTTTGAACTTTGAGGTTCAGACTCATGATTTGCATCGCCAACATGTGAATGTGGTATTGACTGCGAGTTTGATGAATTCACGACTCCATTGGAAGTAGAACCATTCGTAAACTGATTAGATGGTGCTGCTACTTGTACCTTTGCGTTCAAATAAGAAAAACCAGTAGCCACATGGTCGGGAAATTGCCTAAAGTACTTCAACGGCACTGAATTGAGTAAGGCTTCATTTACAACAGCAAATACAGGAAGCTCTTCTGGCAAGAACCCAGTTGACAAACCCTCATATAGCTGTTCTTGAATATACGGACCACACATTTCCCCATTTTGGTTAACATACATCCACCCACTAACATAAACAGGTTGAGCATATCCAGGTAAACTCCGGTCATGGCATTGTGTTTCTCCACCACTACATGACTTAGGAGTTCCTCCTCCACTACTATCCTGCTGTGCACTACTACCCTCCATTGCAACATGTGAACCTAATCCTTCACTAGGATCACAAATTGACGAAGTACAATGTATTTCATCCCCCGAGCACCTAAAAGTAGCAAAATTTCACAAGAAAACTATCATTAAAAACCTAAAAGTTCACATCTTTCTACAACAAAAAACAATTGAACAAAATCTTAGTAAGTAATACCTATTGGAGAAAGAAGTATGAGCAATATCCCCTATACAAGTATTGATCACTTGGGAATTTAATGTTTTTCGCCTCTTTCTAGATATGAAAAAAGGATCATCAGGTTGATAATGTGAGATACAAAAACCATGACTAGTTGAAGCAACCATGCCTCATATGTGAATACTCGTACTATCAAAACTCAACCTGTATGACAAAGAAAAGAAAAGAAGAAAAAAAACGTATTTTTGGATTGATCAAATCGAAGTATGACTGATTCTTCTGAGAAATCGAATGATGTAATATAACAAATCGAAGAAACAAAATTACTTGTCTAAATCAGAGATGAACCAAGTGTGTGTTTGAGTTGGGGTTTGTTTGTTTTGGGTAGTTTAGGGATAGGCCTTGGTTTTTATGAGACAGAGATGCCCAAATCCAAATCCAAAACTCTTATCTAGATTGGAGAGAGTGTGTGTTTGTTCCGGATTTGCATTTTTCCCGATAATCGAAAATAAAGATCCTCTCAATGGAATTTCGAAGATAAATGTCAAAGTCCACATAGGTTTCATTTTTCCTAAAATTCTTCTCCAACCCCAACTTCTTAAATCTCTCGTTCATTGCTGAATGTCTTTCTCTCCAGCGACATCCTCATTCCAATTTCTCCTTAAGTTTAGGGAGAAAACATAATTCAAGTGATTTTTGATGGATTAAATGTAAAATTTATCTTGGGATTAATTTTGGTGGGATAGTTTGAAGTTTTACCTTGACATTGGTCTTAAAAATGAATGTCTATCCTTGGTTTGATACCCTTTTGCTTACCTAAATTAATTTTAATATATTAAATAACCATTTTTACCTCTAATAAAATTTAAAAATTACTAAAAATAAAATTTACATTTAATTCATAAAACATCATTGGAGAGAACTATTTTTCCTCCCTAAACTGGAATGAGGAGTTGGGCTTAGGATCAAATATAAAAATGTGCAAACATCTTAAAAATTCCTAAAATCCAAATCCATAAAACTCTTATCCAAGGTTGATCCTCAAGTTCCGATCCGTTATCCGTTGGATTTCAAATATTCCAGCATCCAATCCATTGACGAACGGTCCAGGACACCCATCCGTAAATGAGTTAGGGATATCCTAACAAACAGGTCGAGTAGGGATACTAACTCGTAAAGCTCGTATCCCCAATTTTGCGGCGAATTTTTTACACCGGCTGCCAGAATGCCGAGACGCAAGTTGCTCGTGGGAAAGAATAATCCTTGACACATATTGTGTCTTGTTTTTATGAGCAGGGAGTGGGTCTACTGTCTAGTTAGGTTTACGCATTCGCGACCTTTAGCTTAGCAAATCCACTTTATCCCTTCCCAGGAGACAGGGATACTGGGAGGGTCCCTCCCATTCACAATTTTGTCCTGGTTATTTACAAGTTCGCGATTTAGGAATTCCTAGTCCCGCGTCCTTACCTTGTACATTCCGCCCTAATGATATTGCCCAATCTGGATGGAAGCCGAATTGACCAGCATCGATGTCGTGATATGTTCCCATCCTTCTAAATGTTCAAGCTTCCTGGAATCCTCTGCAATCAGCCAAGCATGTCATTCCAATCACCAAACTTTCGTATACAACTTCGATATCATCAGCTAAATTTTGATTGTGCCAACTCAAACTGCAACTTTTACCTTTGACAACGGTGTAGGATTCAGTTTCTGACGACAATTTTCCGGAGGTTTTATTTATTCACCCACACAACTGCTTCTCCAATTGTTAATCATTTCCGTTGTCTAAGTATTTGCAACCTCTGCATTACCTTCAAAAGTCACGAATTCTTTCCATGCCACAAAGATTGAGGTTATCATCATCCAATGCGTCCCAGTTTGTAATTAGGCATGCATGGGTGTGTTTTATTCGGCCTACGGGATTTAATTATCCATCACATATTCGCAGCACATGATTCTTCCCAGCCTTGGAGTGCGAAACTTGAGACATTTTTTTCAGTTTCGTAAACCAAATGGGCCCTAAAAAGTTCATGGAGACTAGGGCCCGGTTGCATCTCAGAACTAATAAATCTTTCGTTCAAGCCAACTCATATAGCAGTAGTGACCAGTGAGTTTAGTGACCTAAAGTTGAATCAATGTGGCTCTCTGACTAACATCGTGAAAAGGTCTGATGACTAGCACCAACACCGTAGATAAGATCTAAAAGAAAGGAACAGGAAGAAGAAAAAAAAAAGTCATCTTTTTGAAAGGGTAATCATGGGAGCTTCCAAGTCAAGGAATATTAAACGATATCATAGGTCATATAATGTGATGTTAGATGAAGAATATAGTCACAAGGACAGGTGTGTAGTGGTGATAGCATCACTAATAAGTATGATGATTATGTGGGATTTTAGGTTGATGAATCCTTTTTCTAATTTTAGAAAATCAACCTCTTTTCAATGTTCCCATTTTAATTTTCATTTTAGAAAGGTATTCCCTTACCCATAATAACACCAAATTTGGCATTTTTTGCTTAGTTTTTTCCTTTAGAACGAGGGTTCTTGTTACATAGCCTCTACTTTTAGTGATTTATGGTAAAGTATGTGCAAAAGATTTGATAATGGTGGTTGAAGATTCTCATGGTATTTTTTAAACGCAACCAGTTTTACAAGGTTCTTTACATAAGTTGATAGTTCAAAAAAAAATTATCAACGTTAAGGTGATTTGGTCAAAGAGATAGTTAACATGAAAATGAAGATTATTCTTTTTAATAAGAAATGAATTTCATTGATGAAAGCAACTACAAAGTTGTATTATCCTTAGCAATAGCTAAAGACAACCACATTGGCTTATTATCGGTTTTTCTACTATTATACCTTAATTGAATTTGGCGAAGCGGTTTTCTCAATCAAATCAACTACATTATTAGCTTCACGATGGACAAAAACACATCTCCATGTGATAAAACCTACTAAGAAAAAAGATATTGTATTTGATTATGTTCGCAGTGGTCCACTTGGTTGCTTCCCATTTTTCATTTATTGAATTGACAACTCTTAAACTATCTCCTTATAGATGTAGATGGTTTATGCATTTCTACTTAGCACGTAGTATTGCTTTCATAGCCGACAATGCTTCTACCTGCTCCGGGTCTAATGCTCTGGTTGATGACCTTCGAGCTTCGTAGCTTGTTCCAGCATCATGACGGATTATTAGTCTAATTCCCATAGTTTTGTTTTTTTAATAAAAGCTACATCAAAGTTCAACTTTGTATATTGTGATTCTTGTTTCTTCATCTGCAAATCTGGTTTATAACTAGATTTATGGTTCTAAGTTTTGGGGGACCTTGAATTCATTTCCAGTCAGCCATATGAGTTTTATGCACATAATAACTTTTGTTAGAGTTACATGCACATTATGAAAATGGAAGTTAAAGTGTAATCTTCAAAAGCTTTTCTACCAATATATAGATATTGTGAACTATACTTGATTAAGTTCCTGGTAAAGAGTTACTTGAATTTGCATTCTAAAACTGATTCAGTGAGTGAATGAGAAGTCGTCTAGTATGATCTCAATTAGCAGTATATGAAACTTTCCCACTGGAACTCAAGATTAAGGAGACGATATGTTCATTTTTTGTGTATAACTAAGGTGTTATTCCAAGCTATCATGTTACTGCTAATATAGACCATCTCGGAATTGATTTTACGTGATTATTTGTCAATGTTTAGTCTTTCTTTATCAAGTAAGAAGTAATGTACCTATCTCACTGAGGGGTATTAGATAATTTGAACTGCACGATTATCCTAATATTAGAAGTTGTCCATTAATGTGGTATACTATGTGCTCAGCAGAGTTGATCGACGAGTCATACTATGTTTAGTCCATAAATTATTAGTTGATCCTTAAATACGGGGTAACGTAATTCATTATCTAAAGTAATGTTAAAATTGCCCTTTATATGTAAACATAGATTATTTACTTAAACAATAACATATCTTAAATGAAAAGTTGGAACTTAAAAAATTATATTTATTCGAAAAGCTTTCGACGAAATCTATATACAGACGGCTAGGTTTATATTCAAAACTTAATAAATTGTGATTATGTTCTCCATACATAACCGCCTAGATATATATTTAAAACCTAGTCCATTTGGGTTTTGAATTTTTGTGTTATTGGCTAGGTGTGACCTCACAAATTGCTTTATTGTTTGTTTGTTTGTTTGTTTGTTTATTATATCGATGTTGTAATCTGGGGTATTTTGGGTACTCACATAACAAATGATGTTACCGTTTTTTTTCATACAATTTATCAAAAAAAATTCTGAACGATATACATGCCGGACTAATGGTTTTGTTGAAAAGAAGATTTATTGGTTTGATTTTATATATTAGCGTGATATTCTGGTTTCTCAAGTTAACTAATGTAATGGAGTTTAAGTTATTTGGTTATAATCAAAGTGTGAAGTGTTTGAAGAAGGTGTATTGCTACTTCATCAACTATTGATGTTTTCTTTTTGGTGTTGCAGTATATGTTCGATATTTGTTCTTCCCAATACAGTTTGTTGGAGTTGTGTACTTCAACATTCTTTGTGCAACTTGAGAGGGGTTATTGCAATATCTCGTCCATATAAAAGATAACGAGGTGATTGTGAGGTGAGCTGAGGTGACCGGATGATAGTATATATGAAGAAAATATTAAGCGACGGTACAGTTTGTGCATGTAAAGTGACGAAAAATTCAAAGATTATCTAAATAATTACATAACTAATTTTGTAGATATGTACTACCCAGGTAAACATGATATTGAGATTTTGTATTATTTTCTAGGTTTAGTCAAATCTATAAATAAGAGTTTACTTTTAATGTATTGTATATATATCATCCAATTATCTATGGGTCATTAATATAATTCACCCTATGAGTTTTATCGTAGGTTGAGTTGGCTGAACCACGTTAAATATCGTCTTTCGTTTGATTTTGGTATGTAAGCTACTAGCTCTTAACCCGTGCCGTAACAGCACGGGCATCATTTTTTCTTGGTGATGTGTATCTTCCAAAATAACTTTTGGATATAATCATCTTTTTTCCTTTTAGTTGGATGAAGCCTCCCATATGGATAACCCCTTTAGCAATCACGTACATGAATGGGCACTTTCCTCGATTGCTCTCGATAGCAATCGACAGTGGATAACCCCCTTAGCAATCACGTAAGACTTATTTTAATGTTCATGAAGACATTTGGATATATACAGACATGGAGAGTTATTGATTACTTGCAGGTGTACCTTGATGAACGAAACTACATCAACAAACTTAAAATCAATGTACCTGGTGTACTTAATCATATAAAACTTGGGATTAACGACTGAGAATTGTTAGGACATTTGTTATTGTACAACTACATTAACTTTGGATTAGTCACTGAACACTGATTACAAATGATGTTAATGAGCAGCTAAATTTATCTTTCCCGGAAACCTTTAAGGAAACATAAGATTGCGATCATTTTAGATGCCTTCAAGCATGTCAATTACCATTTTGACTGTCAACAAAGGAGATTCCAGCAAGTACCAATATTATAAATTGACTGGTCCTTGACCAATTCTCAAGTAACATCCTCAACTACATCCCTTCTCTATCATCCCTGAAAATTTCAAACAAAACGTTAGGCAAATTAAGGTCATGGCTGGTCCAAGGATGTACCCCACTTACGTTAAGGTCACCAGATTTGTTAAGGTGTTAAAACTTCAAATTTAGATGGTATGAATATGAACACCACATGATGCAAAGTTAGCAATGCATGTCTACCTACCTAATAAACAAAAAATAAGAGTGAATTTAGTTATAAGATCCATCAGATGAAACTTAAAAAGTAAAAGAAAATTAAGTATACTCTGAAGGATCAGAGTTCAGCGCATTTAAAACTTCGTTAAGAAACAACATGATTGGTGTTTCACGACAACTGGAAGTGCAGAAGGGGACATAAAAATACAAATTGAACATCAGAACTAAAACAAATTGATTTATCCATTTATGAAATATAACAACACTGATGATATTCTCGAAGTTTAATGACAGGGTTGTGTGAGTTACGCTATAGCTGGACACGAAAGTAGTTACACTGCAGAAAGGGAAAAACATCTGGACGTACAAATGAAACATTGGGTTATTATTCGTAAAGGTTAGCTTCCTCCTTCCTATGGCAAGTCTTTTTGGTGGGATTTCATCTTCCAAATCTGTTCAAGTTAAACGGCCTAATTATTAGTTGGTAATTCATCACCAAATTCAATATTTGTTCAAAACTGGCAGCCACCTTAGTCTTGCATCTTTCTTAATTAAAAATAATCAGATTGTTTAACGATTGATATAGCTACATTTGGGTTGCAACCATAATGTTCTTAACTTCTTATGGAAGAATGTGTGTTCAGTAAGGCTATGAGGATGCTTCAAAAAAAAAGGCTATGAGGGGCATACCTCCTCGTTCATGAATAATTAACTCCAATGTGGTGGATCCGACAATATATTGGACCTCAATGCCGAGAACAGCATATAAGGATGGACCTGGATTTCTAAAGGAAGCAGGAACCTACATCCGATTAATCATTGCCAAGCACAACAAATACGGATGGCCCTGGAATTTTCAAAGGAAATGGGAACCTACATCACCAACTATTTGCACTTAGAGCAACAACAAAACCGACGCTAAATAAAGTATTCTCTAAGATAGTTTCCCTTGGTGCCTCCCTTTTCAAGTCGTGAATATCAAAATGAAAAATTCAGCAAGAAAGTAACCAACCAAGATTGTAGTGATTAGTGTCTCTCTAGTGCACCATCCGAGCTGAATGAATTCCTTTATGATGCATTTGTAATGCATCTAATGTGGTATATCTCCATGTTTTAGATAATTTTTGAGCATAAGAATTAATAATCAATATTGCTATGTAACTTTGTGATGTGCACAACAACACAATTTTATCCATATCATCACTTACCGTATTAGTTCCTTCTACCATATGTTAGTTGTTGTAGTGCGAGCTTGCTTGTTCGATGTGCCTCCTTTGTGCTGAAGTCTCTGCTTATATATTTTGCAGATTCATTAGTTGCATTAGCATCATTGTGTCGTCGATTAGACTTTTGAAGACATTCGGTAGTTCGTTGCACTTTGTAACTGCGGTTTCTCGACTAACCCACCAAACGTCTCTGCAATCAAGCACCATAGGTTACAATATAGAAATGACTTTAAATTCTTAACAGTAAGCATCTTCTCAAGTTTACTGTTGCAACATTGGGAGATCTAAATGACCCAGTAGCTAATAATAAGAAATGCTAACCAACTTGATGAGAGTTCACCCAAAAATGTTTAAAAGATCAGGGATATTGATAAGTTAATAACATCAAAAAAAAATGTAAAATTCCTCCACTACTTATGTCATTATAAATTCTTATGGATGATTGATATTAGTAAATAGCATTACTCACCTTATCACTCCTTTTGTTGGATAATAATGTTACTCTGCTGAAACTCATTTCAGAGTTTTTGTCAAACATCTGAAGGAAATAATTACTCTTTCCCTACTGACAAATCACCTTAATTAAATCACCAAAATTTTATAAATAATTATGCTCATAGAGTCTCCTCTTTAGAATCACATCTAAACAACACAACCTAATCGTATGGGTTAGGAGACTTATTATTTGCCATTATAATATCCCTAATCGTAGAAATCCAAAGATTGGTATTGTAAATCTCACACTTGCATACTCAAGAGAATTAAAAATACCATTTTTAAAAATTTGATGAAATAATGAAAATAAATTGAAAGAAAATCTAATCTCTTCATGGACTCATTAAATCATACCTTAATCTGATTGTTAAACCAAAAATTGAAAGAAAATTTGATCTCTTCATGGACTCGATAAATCAGACCTATAATCTGATTGTTGTTTTCCCAAAAATATCAAAATCACAGAGCATTAATTCATCTTCCCTGGTACAGAAAACCAAAATCAGGGAAAACATCCCTATGATTAACATAAGGAACAAAATACGCCCTAAAAAGAAACACCCTAAAACTATTATTCATCTTCCCTACGTGTTCCATGTACAAACGACGACTCATTTTCTTTTTTCACAGAGGCGAAATATTTTGGATCTGAGCAAGTGGGAGAGAACAATGAGGTGAGAGTGGACGATGGGGTGTGCGGTTGGGTGCATCCATGAATTTTCATTCATAAGATTGGAATGAAATCCACACGTGCGGGTAATGGGTGTGGTCTGCACAACCACGACCATAGATTTATCTTTTCCTAGAATAAATCATGGCCACCACTCAGATAGGCAAAGTTAGCTGAACTCTGTTTTATACTATAGATTTGTTTTTGATTTAGTTGTTTTGTTATTTGATTAGTATTTATTATTTATTATTAATTTATGTTATTAATAATATCCATCTTAATTCTGAGCTGCATATCAAAGTTGAAGGGATACATACATATATGAAGTCTTAAATCTTATATGATGATCACCAATCTATAACACAATGTATTTCGAAAGGGAAAAAATAAAAATAGACTACCTAACAAAATACCATTTCATTCTAGACTCAAGTGTATGTTCAAAAAGATTATAAAACTTTTATCATTTGATAGGAACTACCCAACTTACATTATGATCCCCAATCTAGATCACAAGATTTTATTTCATCGTTCTTCAATCTATAACACCGTGAAAAATAGAAAAAATATGCAAATTAGAAGAAAAAAATTACAAAATAATATGGAATAATGACAAACAAACAATTGTTTAACAAAAATTATACACTTGTTGCGATGAGTTAATTTAACTTGTTAACTTGCAACACATTTTTCTAACTGAAACATGTTTTCAAAGCAGCTGAAAACCTGATATGGATGAGGAAGAAGACTTTTGTCGGTTCCCTGATATACTGTATTCGACTATTCATCATCTTGATAATCCTCCTTGATATGTTTAACCCTGTATCTTCGGATAAAAAAATTTGCATTCCTCTTTTGACCATATCTTGTACGATTCTGAAGTAGTCCTTGGCCAAGATAAGCCAGTCTATGTACACAATTGTTTGTGATATTTTAACAATCAGAAGTAATATCGGATACTCTCTAAAAATCCAGGACAACAATAAAACTAATTAAAGTTATCGTTTCATGTAACTAACAAATATAAGTTGTTTTTTAGACACTCACAAGCCTCGAAATATATGTATACAAAAATTAGCGGTGTTGTAGAATTCAGAATATCAGATGAAAAATCTCCAAAAATACATTTAAAAGAATGTTAGATAATCATTATTACAACACAGCCACCGACAAATGATATATATCTACATTTACTCGTTATACATTAACATGTAACATAAAGTTTGTCACAATCATATGCATGAACTGTAACCTCAAAATCGACCCTTAATCTTGATATAACACCTAACTGGGGGATTTAACTTCAATATTTACCCAACCCTCTGGGGTTGATGCATGGTGGAATACATAAAGCAGAGAAACTAATTTTTTTAATCGAAGGAAAATGTAATTGCAAACATGCATGGTGAGGTAAACTAAAATTAGAAGAAAAAAGTTTCTAATAGATTGAAATAAGACAAACCTAATAAGCATTCACCTAGTATATAACCTATAAAAACGTTAATCATATCCCCAATCACTCAGTTAAGTTAATTGTCTTATCTTGCATGGAAAAAAAATCGCTTTTTTTTCTCACATATCATATTCCGGAAGCTACGTATTTTCTTGTCGCATGAAGAAGATAATTAAACACAATGCAAAAACAAATATCGTGATAAACATATTTGCCCTACCATCTTTTTGAGTGAAATTTTTTTTTACATCGTTTCATCTTGGTTCATAATATCATAGTTTATGAATAAGAAATGCTAAAAAAAACAAAATTATTTTCATGTGTTTACAAAAAGTGATGGATATATGGTGAAAATATAACCAACTTATTGTCGTTTCGAACAAAGGATATCTTAGTTCGACTTATTAAAATTAGGGAAAATCATTCCGGGTAATGTATCCTGATAAGAAACTAAGTAAAGGTAGTTTCAGACTAATTTTTTATTATCAAAAGTGAAATGTTTGACCTCCGATTTGCTTAGTACTCTTATAGGTTAAACTCGTCATTTCGAAACACTTGTTGTATTATTCGAATCTTCTTCTGAGATCCAAATCACCATTTATTTCTAGGAACTTTTGACAAGACGCGGGTACCCAAATATACCTCAATCTAAAAAAAATCCACTTATAAGTCCTTTATCCGAAAGCGATTGTCTATGGACTGAGTCGAGACAATACAACGAATCGGTTCACACTTCGTGTGATCGTCTATGGATACAAGATCAAGATAATACGACAACAAGATAACTTGCATGATTGACTATGGATGCAAGATCGAGACAATACAATAATGAAGTATGATACTTGATAATAAGTTTGGAATTAACCAAACTCTATAGGATTGATATCAAGTATATTCAGAATTAATGTTTGTGTAATTTACTTTAAATTATAATAAACACGATTATAATTGCGGAAAATAAAAGTAAATGACACAACAAGATTTTGTTAACGAGGAAACCGCAAATGCAGAAAAACCCCGGGACCTTGTCTAGAATTGAATACTCTCAGAATTAAGCCGTCATACAAAATCTAAACCAACTTCGTATAGTTGAGACCAAGCAACTAAACCAATAGTTCACCCAGTTCCCTCAGTATCCCTGCGCCTCCAACTTGTAATAAGTCACGCACTTGGAACAATTCCTTTGGTTCGTATTCCAAACAGTAAAGGAACAACAAATTTGTTCGGTAATAACTCTTTTCAAACAACGTGATATGAGTTTGACAAAAGGCTCTTCCGTTTATCCCAATAAACTCCTTTGTCGGGTTCTTAGATCTATTTAAAAACTACCAAAGTAATTGTTTAGACTATGCAATCAATACTATGAATCACAAATTTTTTTATTGATGATGATCTATACAACTAATCAATTCAATCTGTCAAAAGATAAACCGATTATAGTTGGATCCCCCAGCAGATCAAGTTTTGTGCACACCAAAGAGTATGAACTCAAGTAAGAAATCTTCTTTGTCTTCAAATCTTCTTAGATCTTAAATAAACACCTGCATACAAACAACTTGAATCTCTTGTGATCAATCCCACACAGAACGGAGTTTGTTAACGATGGATTATCACAAGACGTATTTATATCTACAAACAGTTCTAAAGATCCCTGTCGATACTTCGATCTAGTTTGACGGAATCTTATATCAGAAGAGAAGATTCTCAAGCATAAACAAACTAGGTGCAATCAAAGTTCAACAACCGTTACTTAATCAAATCAAATAGAAAACTAATAATCCTGTAATTATATAGTTTCCCACCGATGGTACTCGTAGAGCTTCTCAATCCCAAAGAAGTCTTTAAAACGAGCGGTGGTAAGAGATTTTTCCTAATTAGGGTACTTTCCTCTCCGAATAGACGGCTCCATCAGTAGCAACACAACTAGGTAAGTTTTGCTGTCTTTGAGGATTAGTTTGCTAGAAATGCAAACTTCAATATATTTATAGACCAAGGAAGTTTGGACACCAAGGAATTTCCAAAACCGAATATTCTCAAAGATATGCAATAAAGCCAAAATCAGTTTTCAAAATTCCTGGAAATGCTCTGTCCAAATATTGACCGAAATCTCAGAATAAAATCTCCAATTAGTAAATGCACATTACCAATTTTTATTTTCTAAAGATATGTATTTAATTGCTGGAAATTAAAAGCATATAAAAACTAAAAACCTTAATTAAAAGATTCTCAATTTATTTCGATACGGGATTCTCCTTTAGTTATTAAGGAATATCTTTGAACGATAAAATATAAGAATTATTGCACTTGTTCAAAGTATGTCGAAATATTTACTTTGTAAATCCTTTTTCATATTTACAATCATGGAACCGATTTGCCACACTTCCAAACAAGTTTAGAATTGGTTCATCTGACTTCCAAGAACTATGCGATTGATTATCCTATCAAATCACCACTAATGGGTTTCACGGTTCTACCAAAACACAAAGCTTCGGTTCTACCTCCATGTGGGTACTAGGATCGGTCACACTAGTTTTCCAAAAATTGGTTGACTAGGTACTAGGATCGGTTACCATATTATTATGATATTTACTTGTGATCGGCTGCACAAGTCATATGATCGGTTATCAATTACTAAGACTTGATGTACCTCTTATAAGGATCGGTTGCACCTCTTACTAGGATCAGTTACCCAATGTCTAGAGTTGGTCATACCAATTACAAAATATCGATCATACCATCTCAGGTGATTACTTAAGATCAGTTTCACTAATAAAAGTCAAACCAATACCGAAGTCAGGCATTGTGAATAGTTTTACCAAGATACAAAAACAAGTTATGAGTGGTTATACTAAACACACATATTGGTAATCCAAAGTTTTGCAATGAATACCAATACCAATAAGCCTAGAGATTTCCCTTTCGATTCACAAAACAAGTTTATGAATTGTACTTCCTTTAAACGAATGTAAAACATTGTATCCTATGACAGAAATCTTCACCCATATCCATACACAATCACAATAACATTCATACGATTATGTCGATATCTTATATACGAAGTTCAAAAGATAGACGTTATACTTCGTATTGTAATTTCTTAATACCATGTCTAACTAGAGTATAATCATTCACAGCTTCGCAGTTATGTTTTCAATATGCACGACTTGAAAGATATGTTAGGAATGAAACATTTCAAGTTAAATATTACTAACCTCAAGAGGAAGGATGATGTCATCGATGTATCTCTTTACTTCTTCACGTTCTTCAAGTCTTCACATAATACTTGTAAGTCTCATATCCTAGTAACTTTCAAGCTAACCTATATGAAGTTGACTCTAGCATATAATTAAGTGACTCTTAAAATGAGTTTTGGTTCACTAAAATATGATAACCAAACTTGACATACCAATGCTTGGTGGGTTAACCGAGCTATGCTCTAACAACTTTTAGTTTATACATTATTATGGTTCTGTAACAATTTTCCTGTTAATTTCTAATTCATTTTGCACGTATAGTGTTTGTTCCCACTTCGTTTAGCGCCCTACTAGACAAGAAGGGGCAGAAGTTAAACCTATGGTGGTTGGTCCTCTTCATAGGATGACCAACTCTTATTATGGAAATCTGGTTGGCATTGATTATGGCCATTGACGGTATCATAAGGCGGTGGTTCCAACTCCAGATGAATCACCAACATGGAGATCTATGCATGTGATACATGTTGAATAATGCACATGTATAATGGAACATACATGTGTCAACCTTAACTTTGGTTGCATCAATGCTTAATTAGAATAATTTCATGATTTGACGGAGGTAAGAGCTAAGTTTAACGAGGAAATCGCAAAAGCAGAAAAACCCCGGGACCTACTCCAGAATTGAATACTCTCAGGATTAAGCCGCTATACAAAATAAGATAACTTCGTATAGTTGAGACCAAGCAACTAAAACTATAGTTCACCTAGTTACGTCTGTATTCCCACGCCTACAACTTGTAAACAAGTCACTTACTTGGACCAATTCCTTTCGTATTCCAAACAGTAAAGGAACAACAAATCTGTTTGGTATCAACTCTCTTCAACCAAGTGATATGAGTCGCGTAAAGGTTCCCTTGTTTATCTTAAAATAAACTCCTTTGCCAGGTTCCAAGATCTATCTTATGTTTAATATCCCAAAGGCAATCGTTAAGATTAAGCCAACAACACTCTTCAACCAAGTGATATGTGTTGATGCCGATCTTCCTTAATTAATCAATCCAATCTACCACAAGGATAAACCAATAATTAATTGGATCCTTTTTTTCCCCAAAAAGTATTGTGCCCACCAAAGATTGTAAAAGCCAAGTTAGAAATCTTCAATATCTTCTTTGTCTTCAAATATTCTTAGATCTTCAATAAACACCTGCACACAACTACTTGAATCTCTTGTGATCAATCACACACAGAACGGAGTCTGTTAACAATGGATTATCATAAGATCGTCTTTATATCTAACAACAGTCTAAAGATCCCTGTCGAAACCTTGAACTAGTTTGAGTGAATCTTATATCAGAAGATAAGATTCTCAAGCATAAACAAACTAGGTGCAATCAAAGTTCAACCACCGTTAGTAAGTCAAATCAATACGAAAACTAAAGATAAACCACAATATCTAGTTTCCCACCAACGGGTCGCGCTAGAGCTTCTCAATCCTAAATAAGACTTTAAATTGAGCGGCCGTAAGAGATTTCACCTAATTAGATTACTCTCCTCTCCGATAGGCGGCTTTACCAGTAACAAAGACAAAAGAGTAAGTCTAGGTTACGCATGATTAGTTTGCTAGAAATGCAACCTCAAAGTATTTATAGACAAGGAAGTTTGGACACCAAGGAATTTCCAAAACCGAAAATATTCTCAAGATATTTATCATTACTACACCAAATTCGGTTTCCATCTGTCCAAAAATATGATCGAAATCTCCTTGGAAAATCTTTAATTAGCAAATGCACATTACTAATTCTTATTTTCCATATATAATTAAAAACCCTTAATTAAAAAGATTCTTAACTTATTTAAATTCGATCTTGGGATTTACTTCCTTCTTAGACGTTAAGGAATATCTTTGAACAAAATAGAATAAACATTAATGCACCGTGTTCAAAGAGTGACGACATTTTACTATTGCAAGTCTTTTCCATGCTTTCTCACTTGAAACCGATTTACCACACTTCCAAACAAGTTTAGAATTGGTTCATCTGACTTTCAAGAACTATGTGATTAATCAAGTACCACTCAATCACAACTCATGGGTTTACGGTTCTACCAAAACAAGTTTCGGTTCTACCTCCATGTGAGTATTGTGCATAGTTACACTAGCTTACCAAAGATACGGCTGACTAGGTACTAGGATCGGTTCCCCACATATATTTGGTACCTAACTTGTATGCACTGCACATGTCCATAGGATCGGTTCCCCATTCCCAAAAACGTGTTTCACATGTTCATAGGATCGATTCCCCTTTCTTCCATAAACCTTGTTGCACCTCATACAAGGATCGGTTCCCCTTGTGATGCACTGCACCTCTTACTAGGACCGGTTCTCCTATTGCCAATGGTAAGTTCAGACATACACAAACCGATCATACCCCAGGTGATTACTTAAGATCGGTTTCACTAATAAAAGTCATACCAATACATAAGTCAGGCCTCATGTGAATAGTTTTACTAAGAACACAAACAAGTCATGAGCGGTTATACTAATCACACATATTGGTCGTTCATAAGATATGCAATAAAGAATAGCCCAAATAATGCCTGGAGATTTCCTTTTCGGTTCACAACACATATCATGAACTTACTTCCTTAGAACACATGTAAACATTGTTCCCTAGGATGAAATCCTCACCTCATACCCATACATAATCATAATAGCATTCATACGATTATGTCGATGTCTTATATACAAAGTTTAATGGTTAAGCAAGAAACTTCATATTGTATTACTTAATACTATGTCTATCTAGAGTGTTCAGGCTTCGCAGTGTTATGTTTTCAATATGCACGACTTGAAATATACGTTAGGGAATGAAACAGTTCAAGTCAAATATCACTAACCTCAAGTGAAAGGATGATGTTGTCGTTGTAGCTCCGTACTTCTTCAAGTCTTCACAATACTTGTAATGTCTCACCCTAATACTTTCGAGCTAACATATACGAAGTTGACTCTAGTATATTTAAATCAAGCGACTCTTAAATGAGTTTTGTTTCACTAAAATATGACAACCAAACTTGACATACCAACGTTTGGTGGGTTCAACCGAGCAATGCTCTAACAATCTCCCCCTTTGTCAATTTTAGTGACAAAACTCTTACAATCATATGGATAAACAAATTACAAGAATTCATTACACATACGCTTGATTCCCGAATCCACAACACATAACCTGCATTCATTCAATCCTCAAAAAATGCAGCAGCTGCACTATAATAACAAAGCTTATACTCCCCCTAAAGGTGAGCTAGGTAGATTTTCAATCCGCACATCTTTGTTATCCCATTCATATGATATGTTACTCCCCCTTAGTCTATGCTTTTCCTCATTCGTTAGATAAACATTCAAGCACCATTGTCCTCTTCCCTAGTGACACCAATCAACCATAAATTGATACCAACTTCACTTGTCTACTCCATATATTTCTCCCCATTTTTGTCACAAAAATGACAAAGAAACGAAGAAATAATGGATAACACGAAAAAAATCTTATAAATCTCAAAATAGACTTACAACTATTGAGTCAAGCACGAGGGTTCCACATACCATTTTTGATAACCAATATCAAAACCGAAACTAGAAGTAATTACGTTTTGATATGTTATCATGGAAATAATTGTCCGAAGCAATTTTACCAACTAGTTTAGCAAACCAAAAATCAACTAATCAACTTAGTCCCTTTGCTAAACCGATTGTATAAATACAACCTCTTTATTCGATAAGATCAAAACAAAGATAAACTCATTTTTTCTCATCAGGTTCTAATAATCCATATAACTTAGACCTTTAGATTTCAAACAAGCCAAATACTAGGTTAGTTAACTAGCATTTCCTTGTTTAGGCTTTCGGCTAGACTTGAATAACCGAAACCTCCACTTTGATAAGTCTAACTAAGATCAGAATTAATTTAGATTAGCTTATCTGGAATCGAATTGGACTAAACAACTCGTCCCGTCAACAAATTCATTTGTTAAGCCATAAATAATTCATACAGACCAATAAATCAACTTGCATAATTATTCACCTCAACCGGATACAATAGAAACAACATATATAAACCTTTCACTATTGCACCGAAATTTTGTAAGCTTAAACAATTGATACTACATAATAAAGTAAAAATAACAATTGTTTTACTTAAGTGGAAGCAATTGAATTAACATAGACATTGAAGCACCGCAATTGCACCAAATTTTGTAAGCCTAAATTAATGATATCACATAACAAAGTAAGATAACAATTTTTTTACTTAACCGGAAACAATTGAATCACACACACATCCATACATACATAATGGAATAAACACATCAATTGTACCAACAATTTCTTTTAAGCAAAAGCAATATATATATATCAAATAAAAATATGCTTTTCTTAAAACAGGAAAACAATTAACTAACAAGATTGTTACCTCAATTTCGCATCCAACTTCTCCAAATATGATTCCATCGCTTTCTTCTTCCGGGAGAATTGATATCGAAACACCATCATGTTGTCATTCTCATGCCAAAAGCAAAAGAATAACAACAACCAAACTTTACCAGAGAAAGGTTGAAAATTGGTTTTAACAATTGCAAGCAAAAGTTGAAACCGTCGAAACACATATGCTTTTATGCTAAACCAAAACCGATTCAACATATTGTGAATTTTTCACATATTGTTTCTACAGGAATCCCTCATGATCCTTTGATAAAGCCTACCAACTTGGGCTAGAACTTAATCCTGCTAAATCAAAAAGTCACCCAAACCATAAGGTTTCACAACATATTATGAGATCGAATATCAAGGTAATAAAACCGAAATCAAACATCCCATACACATACATAGCAAATAAATAAAGCATTAAAGTACCGGCTATGTAAATCAAAAACTATCACAAGAAAAATTATAAATCAAATAATCTTTATTCATAACTAGTAATACCCCATGTGCGATGCACATGATTGAATTGGATTTTTTTAACAACACCAAATTTGATAATAATGGAAAAAAAATCTTTTTTTTTTAATATTCGTGTTTGTACTCATTATGTAGATAATTCAAAGAGCTTTCCAAATATATTAATTTTATAAAAATCCGATATGTATTTTTAAAGATATCTAAGTTTTAATTTTTTTGATCTATTTTTAAAACAATGGCATTCATGTGAATATGCAAACATTGATTAAAGGCTTATTTAATGGGGGTATTATTGTCATGTGAAAAGGCTTCACCAAACAATTACCTATTTTCTTTATATTAGTATAAGATAGTTTTATTCAATAGACTTATACAATCAATGAAAACGATCAAAAATTGATGTCTATTTTTCTATCTCAGTTCTCATGAAGATTGCTTCCAAAAACTGGATTCAAATTCTTCTGCGCACTTCCCTTTTCAGCAAATGATTTGTTCATTTCAAACAGTTGGGAATGAAGATCAGCCAATGCTTCTTTTGAATCCTTTATCATCAACTCATGGTATCTAATGAAACCTTTAACAGATAAAATTTGTTTTCTTAGAAAATCTTCAGAATTGTCATGAGGAGAAACATCATGAGTTTCAGTCATAACCGATGCACATAGTGCTAAGTCATCGGAAGATGTCTTTTCTTTAGCCGAATCCTCCATTGAAATCCAAAGTCTTCTTTTCGGACAAGAAGAAAATACAGAGAATCAAAGAAAATCAAAGTATAATTTGGTTTTAAGAAAACCGAAACTATTTTTCCAAAAATAGAAAGATATCTATTAATTTTTACAGACAACTTGCCCTGATTTATGCTTCCTCACACTCAGAATTTTGGGCAACAATTAAGGATACATATTTCAATACAATCAGTGTGTGTTTCAGTGAGGATTATTCCCACCATATTGAACAAAGACATCCTTAGGATGACTTATGAACACAATAGATTGTGTTTCTTTTTGTTCCTTCTTACTCTTGTAATTGCAAGAGTTTGCAATTTCCTTTTGAGATCTTATAAACTTATCAGTCTTCAAAATCTTTACCTATTTTTGAAGAGCCTTTATAAATTTATTTTTAGCATGATTATTTCTTCTACATGAAGATCTTATCATATTGTCAGAAAACTTGGTTTCTGATTCCTTCGGCTTTTCATCCGATTTCTCTTGTTCAGACTTCACCATACTGGTTTTATCCGAAAGATATTTCAAAAGGTTTTCAATAACCAAGCTTAACCTTTTATTCTCCTTAACTTCCAACTCACGTTTTTCTAAGAGTTGTTTAGACTCATAGAATTCATCCTCATTAGAGTTTGCAAGAAGTGCATTACAATTAGATATTTCTTCATTAGATTCTTCCTCCGGAATACTATCAAGAAGGGTGGAGACATACGCCTTGTTGCACTTCTGAGTTCTTCTGCTGGGACAATGTTTTTCTATATGTCCGAATCCTCGGCACTTGAAGCATTGTACTTCATCGTTGTTCATTTTATGGCAAACCAAAACTGTATCTGGAACATGTTTATCAATAGATAAGATGTTCTTAATTCGTTGCGCTAAGAGCACAATAGTTGAGTCAAGATCTTTTCAACATAAACATTGTCCTTCTGGCAACGTTTCTCAGTTTGATTCTTCAGCAGAATTTCTTTATCAAAGATCTTTAACTTTACCACAAGAGAGCTTCGAGAAAGTGTAGAAAGATCATTTCCTTCTATTATAGCATGTTTCTTAGACTCATATCTGGATGTTAACGATTTGAGAATTTTGTATTTTTTTTTTCAGGTATAACATTTCCAAGGAAAAAAGATGCATTAACAATCTCAGAAAGTTTAGAGTTAAACTCCTCAAAGGTGTCGTTATCATCCATCTTGAGATGTTCCCATTCAGTTGAAAGGGAAAGAAGTCTATCCTATTTTTCAAAATTATCTCCTTCGAATATTGTCTCAAGAGTATCCCATGCTTCTTTAGAAGTCCTGCAAGCTAGCACATGATATAAGAGCTCATGGTTAACTGCATGTATGATGGCATTCAAACCAATAAAATTATGCATTGCACGAATTCTTTCTTCATGAGTGTAATCCGCTAAGCGTTTAAACTCTATTTATGAATAGTCCATCAGTTGTTGATATCCGTCTTCGATTAATAACTAAATATTAAAATCTCGGGATTGAAGAAAGGCTTTCATAGCATATTTCCATAAAGGATAATTAGTCTCGTCAAATCTTGGCGGTACGTTAACTGAATCATGCAGTAGATTCATTTCTTATAGGATGGATCGCACCAAACACAGATTGTTAGATCTTTTCGTGTTTTCCTGCTCTGATAACAATTGAAAAGGCGAGGGTACCCCAAATATACCTCAAGCTATAACTTTTCCTTCCTATAAGTCCTTTCCCCAAAAGTGATTGTCTATGGACTGAGTCGAGACAATACAAAAAATCGGTTCACACTTTGTGTGATCGTCTATGGATACGAGATTGAGGCAATACAACAACAAAGTGTGTTTACTTGATACAAAGGTTCATACTTAACCAAACTCAATAGGATTCACGTATCAAGTAAATATGAATTAACGTTTGTGTAATTTACTTTAATTATAATAAAACAATTATAATGTGGAAATATAAAGTAAATGACACAACAAGATTTTGTTAACGAGGAAACCGCAAATGCAGAAAAACCTCGGGACCTAGTCCATAATTGAATACTCTAAGGATTAAGCCGCTATACAAAATAAGACAACTTCGTATAGTTGATACCAAGCAACTAAACGTATAGTTCACCTAGTTCCGTCTGTATTCCTACGCCTCCAACCTGTAAACAAGTCACGTACTTGGATCAATTCCTTTGGTTCATATTCCAAGCAGTAGAGGAACAACAATTTGTTTGGTATCAACTCTCGCCAACCAAGTGATATGATTTGCGCAAAGGTTCCCTTATTTATATTAATATAAACTCCTTTGCCAGGTTCCAAAAGCTATCTTATGTTTAATCACCCAAAGGCAATCGTTAAGATTAAGCCAACAACACTCTTCAACCAAGTGATATGTGTTGATGCCGATGTTCCTCAATTAATCAATCCAATCTACCATAAGGATAAACCGATTATTAATTGGATCCTCCTTTTCCCAAATAAATATTGTGCACACCAAACAAGTATTTTTGATCATTAATCAACATGTTTGATTTCATATTTTCTTAAAAATATTTTCTGGATCTTAATTTTCATCAGAATCTTGATTTCTTGTTTTCATCATACTTCAAATGCCGAATACTAGAGGATCAATGAATAATCAAACTCAACAACATTCAAAAATTCTTCCACAATCTTTAATTCAAGATCCACATATCGAGCAAGTTGAACAACAAATTTCCACTGCTCATGTATCTGGTAATTCAAGTTACTTTGCTTTACCCTTCAATAATGTTGGTAATTTTGTATCTCTGAAGTTAGATCACACGAATTTTCTTCTATGGCGTGACCAATTTGAGTATGTGTTGATTTATACTGACCTTGATGGTCATGTTACTGGTGAAATTGTTGAACCACCTTCTCAAATTGTTGTTAATGGTGTACCTACTGTTAATCAAAGATGGGTATACTGGAGAAAGGCATATAGGTTTGTTATGAGCTGTTTGAAAGCAACATTTACAAAAACCGTCTCTGGTGAAGTTCTTGGTATGTTTTCTGCGAGAGAGATTTGGCAATATCTTGAAGCTAGTTTTAGATCTCAATTTGGAGCTTGTAGAAACATATTGCGTAATCAACTTCATGGAATTAGGAAAGGTTCTCAATCCATATGCGCTTATCTGCATTCTTTGAAGGTGATTACTGATTCTTTGGCTGCTATAAATGATCGTGTTTCAGAGCATATGTGATGATGTATGTGCTAAATAAATTAGGCAGGGATTATGATAATTTTGTTATTTCTGCACATAATTGTGAAACATCATATACTTTTGGTGAATTAAAGGCTAGACTTTTAAATCATGAGCAATGGCTTAGTGATCAACAACAAGATTCCAATATTGTAGAGAATCCTGCAGCTTTCTATGGTAGGAATGCACCCAGTGGTAACAAGAATGGAAAGAACAAGAATAAAGCTAAGAATAATCAAAGTAATTCTTTTAATAATGATAATGTTTCATTTAAAAGTGGTGATGGATCTATAAGCTCAACTGCAGATGCTTCAGATGGTACTAGTTCTAGCAGATCATTTGTAGATTTTTCTACAGTAGAATGTCAATCTATAGGAAGACGGGTCATTTTTCTTCTAGGTGTTTGTTTCGCTATCATCCTCCACCTAGTTCTAAATCAAAGCCTACTTCTCATGTACCTTAAGTTGAAACAACTTTCAGTGGTATACAACTAAACTCAACAGACTTATGTGATGATCCTTCTGGGAGTTCTACTTCTATAACATAGATTTCTGACTTCGGGGCTTCTAGACATATGACTAGTGATAAGGAACTTCTCAAAAATACTTCTAACTATAATGGGAAGGACAAGGTGATAGTTGGCAATGGTAAGACTTTGCAAATCTCAAAAACTGATACTTATAGTTTACACAGTTCTGAAGCTAGTTTTGCATTAAAACATGTTCTGCTAGTACCTGAGATTAAACAACACTTGTTATTTGTTGCCCAATTTACTAAAGATAATTGATGTTATTTTATGTTTGATCCATGGAGTTATGAGATTAGAGATCTTAGGACGCATGTGTTTATGGGAGAAAATCGCCTCTGCCAAATTTGGTAAATTCGATGGTGGAGAGACTGGTTTAAACCCTTAAACAAATGTGCTGCACGTGAGCACTTTTGATTCGAGATATCAATCTGTACAATTATGGCCTAAACCAAGAAAATGGCCGTTCCAGATTTGCTTCGGTCACAAAGTGGAGGAGAAGGGTTGATTTGGGAGGATAGCGAAGAAGGGTGATGAGACCAGAGAGTTCTGTCTAGGTAGTATCTCGACTTGTATCAGAATGATGGAAGCTTCGGAAGCTTGCTAGCAATGGAAGCTTTGATAGAGAGAGCTTGCAAAGTTGTTATCTGATAATATGTTGTATTTTGCCTGACCAAGACTTGTGTGTTTTGGCAGAATCGGTGAAACCTATTTATACAAGTGAGATTGAACGTACCCTGGCCTCATTAAGGAATTGAGTAAATGTGCCAATTAAAACAGAGGAGGTGGAAACCGTTGGCTTTATGGTGAAACACTTTTTCACCATAAATTTCCTTATTTAATTGACCGTATTCATTCCTTGCACTCCTTACTTTATTGTGAGCGTAGTGTACGCTGCACGCTGTGACCGCCAAACCAAAACCCCAAGAAAGCATCCCCCACTTTGTGTTGATGTCTCGAGAGTGGGCGCAAGTGGCAATGCCAAAGTTGCTAGTGAAGCGTTGCGGCATGTGCGGGATATATCGACCGCAAGTTGTACTTTGAGCGCGGATGGCAATGCCAAAGTCGCTTGGTGGAGCATTTGTCATGTGCCAATGGCATGTGCGGAATGCCTTGGCCGCAAGTTACACTTTGAGTGTGAATGGCAATGCCAAAGTCTCTAGTGGAGCATGTGTGGCATGTGCGGAATGCCTTAGAAATTGGCTAGCAGGTTGGGGATGAAAGTGGCTAGTGGTAACGTGTTGGCATGTGCTAACGGCACGCACGGCCACCTTGGCCAAGTTGCGGGCGCTACAATTGGGTAGCGGCTTTGAATAGAAAGTGGCTAGTGATAACGTGTTGGCATGTGCCAATGGCATGCATGGCCACCTTGGCCAAGTTATGGGCGATACAACTGGGTAGCGGCTTAGAATGGAAAGTGCCTAGTGGTAACGTGTTGGGATGTGCCAATGGCACGCACGACCACCTAAGCCAAGTTGCGGGCGCTACAACTGGGTAGTGGCTTGGAATAAAAGTGGCTAGTGGTAACGTGTTGGCATGTGCCAATGGCATGCACGGCCACCTTGGCCAAGTTGCGGGCGCTACAACTGGGTAGGGGCTTAGAATAGAAAGTGGCTAGTGGTAACGTGTTGGCATGTGCCAATGACACGCATGACCACCTTGGCCAAGTCGCGGGCGCTATAATTGGTTAGCGGCTTGGAATAGAAAGTGACTAGTGGTAACGTGTTGGCATGTGCCAATGGCACGCACGGCCACCTTGGCCAAGTTGCGGGCGCTACAACTGGGTATCGGCTTAGAATAGAAAGTGTATAGTGGTAACGTGTTGGCATGTTCCAATGGCACGCATGGCCACCTAGGCCAAGTTGCGGGCGCTACAACTGGGTAGCGGCTTAGAATAGAAAGTGGCTAGTTGTAACGTGTTGGCATGTGCCAATGGCACGCACGGCCACCTAGGCCAAGTTTTGGGCGCTACAACTGGGTAGCGGCTTAGAATAGAAAGTGGCTAGTGGTAACGTGTTGGCATGTGCCAATGGCACGCACGGACACCTAGGCCAAGTTGCGGGCGCTACAACTGGGTAGCGGCTTAGAATAGAAAGTGGCTAGTGGTAACGTGTTGGCATGTGCCAATGGCACGCACGACCACCTTAGCCAAGTTGCGGGCGCTACAACTGGGTAGCGGCTTAGAATATAAAGTGGATAGTGGTAACGTGTTGGCATGTGCCAATGGCACGCACGGCCACCTAGGCCAAGTTGCAGGCGCTACAACTGGGTAGCGTCTTAGAATAGAAAGTGGCTAGTGGTAACGTGTTGGCATGTGCCAATGACACGCACGTCCACCTTATCCAAGTCGCGGGCGCTACAACTGGGTAGCGGCTTAGAATAGAAAGTGGCTAGTGGTAACGTGTTGGCATGTGCCAATGGCACGCACGGCCACCTTAGTCAAGTTGCGGGCGCTACAACTGGATAGCGGCTTGGTTTTTGCATAGTTGCCATGGTGCGCAATATGCAGCTTGGTTTTGGAATTAGGGTTTTGTGTCGAAAACCCTAATCCAGTATTTTGAAAAAAATACCCCTATTAATTATTTACATTTGAATTAAATGTTCCCAGTTAATGTGTTGCGGGTAACACTAGGTCATGGGGTTTTACGATTTTACGCCTTGTCTAAAATCCACCATCGACAACATGCTGTTTTGGCTCAAGGAAAAATGATTAATAAGTTGTATCCCATTACAAATGTTTCTTTCAACAAAAATACTATTTTTACTTCCTTTTTATCTATTGTTGCTTCATCTTCTTTGTGGCACAATAGGTTAGGACATCCATCTGATAAAATAATTCATCATTTATGTTCAACTGAAGCAATTACTCTCACTTCTCCTTCAGATCATCAAATGTGTCATCCCTATCAAATTGTTAATAGTAAAAAGTTACCTTTTCATCTGTCTCCTTCTCATGAATCTTGACCTTTAGCTCTTATTCATTGTGATGTTTGGGGACAATCACCAATTTATTCTCATGATGGTTTTAGATACTATATTCTCTTCATAGATGACGCCAGTAGGTTTCACCGGATTTATCCAATGAAACTTAAAACTGATGTTGTGCAATGTTTTACTCATTTTAAATCTCTTACTGAAAATTTATTCTCTTGAAAGATTTTGTAGTTTCAAACTGACAATGCCTGTGAACTTGCTAAGGGTTCTTTTAAACAATTTCTTGATACTCATGCCATCAATCTTAGACTCTCTTGTCCTAATACACCTGAGAAAAATGGACTAGCAGAGAGAAAACGTAGGCATATCACAGATATGGGTAATACTCTCTTATTTCACTCATCTGCTCCTAATTGTTTTTGGTATGATGCATTTCTTACTGCTACATACTTAATCAATAGAACTCATACTCTTGTTTTATCCATGAAATCTCCTTATGAGGTTCTTTTTAACAAAATTCCAGATTATGCTTCTTTAAGAGTATTTGGATCTATCTGTTTTCCCTTTCTTGGTCACTATAGACCTGACAAATTATCTCCAAAGTTAGTGAAGTGTATATTTATAGGATATAGTCCTCTTCATAAATGGTACAAATGTTTTGATACCATTTCTCATAAACTTCATATATCAAGACATGTTATTTTTGATGAGTTGAATTTTTACTATAATCCCACTGTTCCATCCATTGAGAACTCTCCTGTTGTTTCTAATGATAAATCTTCGGATTCATCTTTACTGCCATCCACTTTTGCTCATCGGCCTTCTGTCGCTACTAGAGCAATGAGAGGTATCTCCAAACCCAAACAATTTACTGATTTTGTCTTGCATTATTGTATAAGACATCATGTTTCTTCAGCTTTTACAAGTTTATTATCTAATATCTTTGAGCCTAAAACATTTAGAGAAGTATGTCATTTACCTGAGTGGATGAGTTCAATGAAATAAGAGAATGATGCTCTTATGTTAAATGAAACTTGGGATTATGTTTTACCAGAACCTCATATGAACATATTTGGATGTAAATGGGTGTATAAGGTGAAATTAAAGTATGATGTAAAGATTGATTGACTTAAGTCTATATTAGTAGCACAAGGCTATAATCAGCAAGAATGAGTGGATTTTGGAGAAACTTTTAGTCCAATTGTTAAGTCAACAACTATTAGAGTTGTGTTAACTTTAGTAGTAAATTACAATTGGTCTGTAAAATAACTTGATGTGTCAAATGCATTTATGCATAGACACTTATCTGAGAATATATATATGAAACAACCTCCAGGATTTACTCATCCAGATTTTCCAAATCATGTTTGAAAAAGCGGGGGTCTAACAACCTCACCCAATATTTCGATTAGCAATCTGTATGGACAACGCCGAGTTGTTTTCTAGAGAATCAACTAAACTCAATCAATAGAAAATACTCAAGAAGTTATTATCTCAATCTCTCAATTTGATTTACTCAAGCAAATATGATTTGCGAGTCTAATCAAAGAGAGATAACTTGGATGGTACCAAAGACCAATATCCAAGTATCAATCAATTTAAATCAACAACCAATAAGGTCGGATATTCAAATTGGTTGAACAACGCACAACCTGTATTATTTCTATTATATAACAAAATATAATGCGGAAAAGAAATAACACATACACCAGAATTTTGTTAACGAGGAAACCGCAAATGCAGAAAAACCCCGGGACCTAGTCCAGATTAAACATACATTGTATTAAGCCGCTACAGACTCTATCCCACTCCAAATTAACTTTGGTCTGGACTGTAGTTGAACCCCAATCAATCTCACACTGATCCAAGGTACAGTTATGCTCATACACCTCTGATCCCAGCAGGATACTGCGCACTTAATTCCCTTAACTGATCTCACCCACAACCAAGAGTTGCTACTACCCAAAGTCGAAGACGTAAGCAAACAAATATGTCTCACACATAAAAGTCTACAAGATAGATAAATTCGTCTCCCACGACTAAACCTATGATTTTTGTTTTGTCTTTTGATAAATCAAGGTGAGCAGGAACTAATCAATAAAACCAGACTTATATTCCCGAAGAACATCTCAGTTTTATCAATCACCTCACAATAGTCTTAATCGACGCAGCGAAAAAAGATATTGTGGAATCACAAACAATGAGACGGGGATGTTTGTGATTACTTTTATATCTTTCCTATCAGATATAGAAATCTCAATCCAATTATTACAATTGTACTCGTACAAAAGAAACAACAAGATCAGATCACACAACTACACCAAAAGTAGTATCATCCTAGCTTCACAATCCCAATGAAGTCTTTAAGTCGTTAACCTGGTTTTAGAAGAACAAAACCAAAGGTTAAAGAAGAATCGACTCTAGCTTATCAAATTAGTATCACACATAATGTGTGGGAATTAGGTTTCCCAGTTACTAGAGTTCTCCCTTATATAGTCTTTCAAATCAGAGTTTGCAATCAATGTTAGCTTAGTAACAAAGTATTCAATATTCACCGTTAGATGAAAACCTGATTAGATACAAGCTAATATCTTTCAACCGTTAGATCGAAAAATTAGCTTTCCATACACACATGTACTTGACGATTTTGGGCTTGTGTAACCGTACCCAAATGTGTACAATAGTTGGTTCAATATTAGCCAACCAAATGGTTAGCCAAAACATAACTTTGATATCAACCATATTCTTCTTCACCATAACTAGTCCAAATGACTCAAATGAACTAGTTAGAGAGTTGTTCAATTGCTATGAGATCTTATGTACTACACAAGACACAATTGAAGCAAAAACGATGTGATTCACTCGAATCAATTCATGAACTATAAAGCCACGGTTTGCAATAGCATTCCTTAGATAATTTAAATAAGTTCACGAACATCGTTTTTAGACATAACTGTTAGAGCACTGCTCGGTCAAACTCGCATGCGTTTCTATCTCAAGCATGTTTGCCAATCTTAGTGATCAAAACTATAAAGTCTTGATTTCTAGTCTACTATAGCTAAGGTCTCGGACTAGGATAGAAAGTGTAGTTGAGCTCAAGAACTCCATGGCGATCATCATACAAGACGAATGACTACTCAAGGAACCAGTGGATCTTCATTGACTAAAAGGTATGTGGAGACTTGAACTTATCTATCACTCAAAAGTTTATCTACTCTATCTCCTATCTTGAGACAAAAGTCGTTTTACTATATAGACTAAGAATATGCACATGTGACATTTCGAGCTGAGTATATCTCGCTTATATATTTCTCGAAATGGGTGTTGGTAATGCTTTCGCTTTAGCCAAGTTCATCTTTGCCTAGTGACAAAAGTCATGTTATATTTCAATCACTTTGGAAATCGCTCTGACGAAAAATAGTTTGTGAATAACAACTATATAACGCCCTTTGAGAATGTTTCAATGATTGAAATAAGATTTTAGACTATATAACCATTGTGGGATATAAACATTGTTGTGGCAACACATATATGTATAAGTCCTTAACACTTGAACTGAAGTTTGCGAACTTTGTTGATCAAGTAGAACCGGAACATGAGCAGCAACTCAGTCCACGAACTGGCGTAAATTCTCAAACCCGAGAATATCTGCTGAAGTTGAAGCTCAGGTGAAGTCCGCAAACCCAGTCTGCAAACTGACAGAAGTTCTCATCCCGGGAAATTTTGTTGGAGTTTATTAACTTCAACCGGTTAGCTTGAGTCCGCGAAATCAAGAGGTTATGTCTGAAAACGGTGTTCGTGAACTTATCTTAAATTACTAAGGAATGCTTTTGCAAACCGTGGCTTTATAGTTCATGAAATGATTCGAGTGAATCACATCACTTTTGATTCAATTGTGTCTCTTGTAGTACTTGGGATCTCATAGCAATTGAACAACTATCTAACTAGTTCATTTGAGTCATTTGGACTAGTTATGGTGAAGAATAATATGGTTGATATGAAAGTTATCATTTGGCTAACCATTCGGTTGACTAATATTGAACCAACCATTGTACACGTTTGGGTACGGTTACACGAACTCAAAACGTCAAGTACATGTGTGTATGTCAAGCTAAGTTTTCGATCTAATGGTTGAGAGATATTAGCTTGTATCTAATCAGGTTTTTATCTAACGGTGAATATTGAATGCTTTGTTACTAAACTAACCTTGATTGCAAACCCTGATTTGAATGATTATATAAGGGAGAACTCTAGCCATTGGAAAAACTAATCCCCACACACTTTTCTTGTGTGATACTAGTTTTCTCTAAGCTAGAGTCGATCTCCATTAGCCCTTCAGTTTTGTCTCTAAATTCGGGTTAACGACTTAAAGACTTCATTGAGATTGTGAAGCCAGACCGATACTACTTTTTTATAGTTGTGTGATCTGATCTTGCTGTTTCTATCATAAGAGTACAATTGTAATAATTGACTTGAGATTTTTATCTCCGATATGCAAGATAAAAGTAGTCACAAACATCTTCGTCTCATTGTTTGTGATTCCTCAATAATCTTCTTCGTTGCGTCGATTTAGTTTATTGTGAGGTGATTGATGAAACTGAGCTGTTCTTCGGGAATATAAGTCTGGTTTTATCGATTGGTTCCTGTTCACCTTGATTTATCAAAAGACGGAACAAAACTTGTAGGTTTATTCGTGGGAGACGAATTTATCTATTACTTGTAGACTTTTCTGTGTGAGACAGATTTGTTTGCTAAAGTCTTCGACTTTGGGTCGTCACAACTCTTGGTTGTGGGTGGGATCATCTAAGGGAATCAAGTGCGCAATATCTTACAGGGATAAGAGGCGTAGGAGCATAACTGTACCTTGGATCAGTGTGAGATTGGTTGGGGTTCAACTACAGTCCAGACCGAAGTTAATTTGGAGTATTCTAGTGTCTGTAGCGGCTTAATACAGTGTATGTTTAATCTGGACTAGGTCCCGGGGTTTTCTTCATTTACGGTTTCCTCGTTAACAAAATTCTGATGTATATGTTATTTCTATTACGCGTTATATTTTGTTATATAATTGAAATAATACAGGTTGTGCGTTGTTCAATCGATTAGAATATCCGACCTTATTAGTTGTTGATTTAAATCGACCGACACTTGGATATTGGTCTTTGGTACCATCCAAGTTATCTCTCTTTGATTAGGCTCGCGAATCATATTTGTTGAGTAAATCAAATCGAGAGATTGAGATAATAACTCCTTGAGATATTTTCTATTGATTGAGTCTTGTTGATTCTCTAGAAAACAACTCGGAGTTGTCCATACAGATTTCTAATCGAAATATTGGGTGAGGTTGTTAGACACCCGCATTTTCAATTGGTATCAGAGCAGGAAAACACGTTAAATACCTTACAAGTATGTATTTGTGGCGATCTGACTCTATGGACAAGAGTAGTATCTCTGATAAACGCATCACCAGAAATAAGGAATATGTTCATCGTTTGTGATTCCACAATATCTTTTTCACTGCGTCGATTAAGACTATTGTGAGGTGATTGATAAAACTGAGTTGTTCTTCGGGAATATAAGTCTGGTTTTATTGATTGGTTCTGTTCACCTTGATTTATCAAAAGACGGAACAAAACTCATAGGTTTATTCGTGGGAGACGAATTTATCTATCTTGTAGACTTTTCTGTGTGAGATGATTTGTTTATTAAAGTCTTCGACTTTGGGTCGTAGCAACTCTTGGTTGTGGGTGAGATCAGCTAAGGGAATCAAGTGCGCAGTATCCTGCTGGGATCAGAGGCGTAGGAGCATAACTGTACCTTGGATCAGTGTGAGATTGGTTGGGGTTCAACTACAGTTCAGCCTCAAGTTAATTTGGAGTAGGCTAGTGTCTGTAGCGCTTAATACAGTGTATGTTTAATCTGGACTAGGTCCCGGGTTTTTCTCGCATTTGCGGTTTCCTCGTTAACAAAATTCTGGTGTCCGTGTTATTTCTTTTCCGCATTATATTTTGTTATATAATTGAAATAATACAGGTTGTGCGTTGTTCAATCAATTAGAATATCCGACCTTATTGGTTGTTGATTTAAATTGATTGACACTTGGATATTGGTCTTTGGTACCATCCAAGTTATCTCTCTTTGATTAAGACTCGCGAATCATATTTGCTTGAGTAAATCAAATTGAGAGATTGAGATAATAACTCCTTGAGATATTTTCTATTGATTGAGTCTAGTTGATTCTCTAGAAAACAACTCTGAGTTGTCCATACAGATTGCTAATCGAAATATTGGGTGGTGGTTAGACCCCGCATGTTTCATATGTCTAATCCTCATTTCAATCATTGAAACATTCTCAGAGGGCTTATATATTGTTATTCACAAACTATTTTTGCCGAGCAATTTCAAAATGATTGAAACATAACATGACTCGTCACTAGGTAAAGATGAACTTAGCTAAAGCGAAATCTTACCAACACATATTTCGAGAAATAGATAAGTAGATATACTCTTACTCGAAATATCACATGTGTATAATCTTAGTCAATATAGTAATACGACTCTTGTCTCAAGATAGAGATAGAGTAGATAGACTTTTGAAAGTGATAGACAAGTTCAAGTCTCCACATACCTTTTAGTCGATGAAGATCCAACTGGTTCCTTGGAGTAGTCCTTCGTCGTGTATGATGATGTCCATGGAGTTCTTGAGCTCAACTACACTTTCTATCCTAGTCCGAGACCTTAGCTATAGTAGACTTGAAATCAAGACTTTATAGTTTTGATCACTAACATTGACAAACATGCTTGAGAGGAACGATGCATAGTTCAATCGAGCAATGCCTTTAACACAAGATATAATTTGAAACTCTATAGTTGGGAGAAAGTGTCAATTTAGATTTGAATCCCCGGTAATCAGTCTTGAATGCTCTAGTTTTAAACCAGGATCATTACGCCCTCAAACCCTCGTATGGTTTAATCACTAAAAGACTTCTACCTAAGGATCTGTGAAGCAGTCTACTATCTTTATCTTGATAGTTCGAAAGATCCTAATCTGTTTTGATTTATTGTTTTTCAATTAAACAAGATAGACAGAGTCTCTAAAGCCTTCATCTCAGACTTTGCAATTTGCTTATTTTTAATACTATGAGGTGAATAATATCTAGGATGCCTTTCAAGACATATTTCAAATTTTGAGGTTATCTAGACTTGTCTATTGTTATCGGGCCAATGTCCTTTTTCACCTTGATCCAGGTATCAAATGGAAATCACAATAAGTTTATTTGTGGGAGGAAAATTGGTTTATACTTCTTAATTGAGTTTTGAACCTAACTTTAGGCTGTAAAGGTCGTGAAGTTAAGGAACTATTTGCACTGAATCCTCGCCAGATTCAAGAGATTTAAAGGAGCGCCGACTGTGAATCAACACCTGTTGTAAGGGTTAAATTTAACTTTAACTACATTTGAGTCCGAACTATTTTAAGTGTAGGATACAGTCCTGCAATGGTTTAATATAGCTTGAGACCAAGTTTGGACTAGGTCCTGGATTTTTCGCTAATGCTTGTATCTAATCAAGTTTTCATCTAACTGGTGAATATTGAATGCTTTGTTACTAAGCTAACACTGATTGCAAACCCCGATTTTGAAAGACTATATAAGGGAGAATCTCTAGCAACCGAAACCTAATCCCCACACATTCTGTGTGATACTAGTTTGCTAAGCTAGAGTCGATTCTCCTTTAACCTTTGGTTTTTTTCTTCTAAACCAGGTTAACGACTTAAAGACTTCATTGGGATTGTGAAGCCAGACCGATACTACTTTTCTTAGTTGTGTGATCTGATCTTGCTGTTTCTATCGTATGAGTACAATTGTAATAATTGGCTTGAGATTTCTATCTCCGATAGGCAAGATAAAAGTAATCACAAACATCTTCGTCTCATCGTTTGTGATTCCTCAATATCTTCTTCACATTGTCGATTAAGTTTATTGTGAGGTGATTTATGAAACTGAGCTGTTCTTCGGGAATATAAGTCTGGTTTTATCGATTGGTTCCTGTTCAGCTTGATTTATCAAAAGACTGAACAAAACTCATAGGTTTATTCGTGGGAGACGAATTTATCTATTCTTGTAGACTTTTCGTGTGAGATAGATTTGTTTATTAAAGTCTTCGACTTTGGGTCGTAGCAACTTGGTTGTGGGTGAGATCAGCTAAGGGAATCAAGTGCGCAGTATTCGTCTGGATCAGAGGCGTAGGAGCATAATTGCACCTTGGATCAGTGTGAGATTGGTTGGGGTTCAACTACAGTCCAGACTAAGTTAATTTGGAGTAGGCTAGTGTCTGGTAGAGGCTTAATACAGTGTATGTTTAATCTGGACTAGGTCCCGGGTTTTTCAGCATTTGCGGTTTCTCGTTAACAAAATTCTGGTGTCCGTGTTATTTCTTTTCCGCATTATATTTGTTATATAATTGAAATAATACAAGTTGTGCGTTGTTCAATCAATTAGAATATCCGACCTTATTGGTTGTTGATTTAAATTGATTGACACTTGGATATTGGTCTTTGGTACCATCCAAGTTATCTCTCTTTGAT